>OW204026.1:7507500-10007500 GCA_934048045.1 Polygonum aviculare
TTTGCTTCTTTATTGGATAAATTCCACGCCAAACTGAAGGGATGGAAGACGAACTCCTTGAGTTTAGCGAGAAAAGTTACGTCTATGTATACGGGCTTGATCCCGGACAGCGTATGTTCGAAAATTGATAAGTTGAACATGCAGGGGTTTTGTTTGGGGTAGTACGAGTCCTAAGAGGAAATTGCACAACCTAAGATCAATGGAGGTCTTAAAAGTCCAAGCTCAAAACATAAGTTAAACCTCCACACACAACTTGGTCGTCGCTTATCCTTGAAAGATCTTGGTAATCTGTCATATTTTCTTGGTGTGGAGGTATTACCCTGCTCAGATGGCGTCTTCCTTAGTCAGCGGAAATACATTCTTGATCTTCTGCATAAGGCCGGAATGTACGAAATCTATCTCCACTCCTCTCTCAGCGTCAGCCACTTTATCCAAATTTGGCGGTGACCCTCTACCGTCTCTCACTGAGTGCATGACACTAGTTGGCAGCCTGCAGTATCTTTGTATCACACGCCTTGACATCGCTTTTGCAATTAACAAGCTGTCTCAGTTTATGCAAGCACTAAATTCGGATCATTGGGCAGCCCTCAAACGCCTCCTTAGGTACCTAGCCGGCACACTTGCACTTGGCATTCACATCTCTGCCTCATCTCCTATGAATCTCCATGCCTTTTCTGATGCGGATTGGGCTGGTGATCGTGATGATTATGTGTCTACAATTGGGTACATTATTTACCTTGGACGAACCCCTATCTCGTGGTCAGCTCGTAAACAAAAGTCCATTGCTCGATCCTCTACCGAGGCTGAGTATAAAGCCTTAGCTGAAACTGCGTCTGAACTCATTTGGGTGACCTCCTTGCTTCGTGATCTTGGTGTCTCACTAGTACAATAGGATGTCATCTACTACGACAATCTTGGCGCCACGTACCTCAATGCAAATCCGATCTTCCACTCTCGGATGAAGGACATTGCGCTTGCCTATCATTTCGTTCGGGAGCATGGCACCAAAGGTCGTCTTCGTGTGTCTTTTGCATCTACTCATGAACAGCTTGCTGATGCTTTGACAAAGCCACTGCACTCTCCTCGGTTTACACAGCTTGTTTCCCGGATTGGTCTGTCCACATGGCGCCGCGATTGAGGAGGAATATTAGCGTGTGTATATTGATTGATATCTTTTATGTATCTTTAGTTTCTATTTATCTTGTTAGGTAGTTGCTAAAGATCTTCTCTTGTATGGCAAGTATCGTTTCTTCTAAACATACTTGGCTTAGTTAGTATGATTCTCTTGTATAAATGCTTTACAGTGATCAATAACAAAAACACGACACTTTCAATATCTCTATACTATAAGCAAGTGGAACACGAAGACCAAATTGGACCTTAGATAAACTAACTAGTTGTCCCCGTCATGCCATGCACGATTATGACTCGATATTTTTTAGATATATTATAAAAAAGATATTAATAAAACAAAATATAATATAAAATTTAATGTAAGTAATTTGTTGATCGTAATATCTATAAAAATTATTTTGTTATTTAAAATCAAATAAAACATATTAAATTTAGATTATTAAGTTTATATGATGAGAATAATACATACAATGCTCATAAAATGTTATCGTAAATTTTCAAATAATGAGAATAATATATACACTGCTCATAAATTGTTATGGTAAAATTTCAAATTGTGAGTTGCAATAATAGTAAAGTATTTTGACCAAACTTCTCATAAGGAATTATTTCGATTAAATAAAGCATAGATTTATCAAAATATATAGGCCTATAATTATATTCATATAAAAAAAATTTTCTTATAAGGAAAGCAATTATTTTTTCATTATAGTTAAGTATCACGTGTAAGTGACTGGGTGAAAATAATACAATGTGGCATATGATGTGTCAAAAATTACGTGACATGGCTTAAGTAATAGACGACATGTGACAAAATCCGATGTTGTGTATTCTAGAGGCGACATGTGGAGAAAGCTGATGTGGCGCAATATGGCGGAGGTAAACCTTAATGCTTATATATATATAGTAGATTCTCAACTCAAGATTTGAGTCTCCTCCAAAGGAACAACGGTAACCAACCTATATACATCATTTTCAAGATAAACAAAGGCTTAAAACATACGTGGCCCCCCGAACTTGCACACATTAGTCATTTTAACACCTCAATTAATCGGGTATTCACTTTGACACCTGAACTCAACGTTTTGTAACCGATTGAACACCTGAACGCTGACATGGCAAAAAAAATTATCACGAAAATGCCACCTTGCATGCCATGTCATTATTTTCATAAAAAAAATCAATTTCAATAAAAAAGAAAAAAAAAACAAAACCCCCCCAATTTACCCATCCCTTCTTCCTCCCGTTCGGCCGTCATCAAAATGAAAACCCTAACTGGTCCATCGCCGAGATCGACACCGGCACCATCAAGAGGAACAAGACCAAGACACGTGGCAAAAACGCCCGACAACTCACCTGAAGGCCCATCGGGCCGCCGGCTGCCTCGCCTCCGCCGTCCACCGCCGCCTCAAGGCCGCCCGGACCGACATCGACTCCCCCAAACAGCCCAAGCCCGGCTTACACTCCCGCAAGTCGAGAGAGAGAGAGAGAGTCAGGGCCGTCGTCGGGGTCGGGGTAGCGTCGGGAAGGGCCGGTGACTACGTGTGAGCCCAGATCTGGGATACCGAGGGCCTAGCGGAGGGAGTCGTGGTGGTGGCGTGAGGTGTCTCTGTGGGTGTGGTCGTCGTCGGGTAGGGCCGGCGCTCGGGGGACTCCTCTGCAACTCCGATTAGAAGAACAGGGAAGCGAGAGAGATCGGGGAGGAAGTGGAGAGAGAGAGGCGTTCGTGAGGAAGAGAAGACGGTTGGCGTGGTGGTTGTGCGGGGCCGCCGTCGGGTGACCGAGGAACGGGAGTGAAAGTCCCGATCCGGCGGTCTCAAGGTTGAAGAAATGGGGGATTTTATTTCCTTTTCCTTTTTTTGGTTGAATTTTCTTTGTTTCTTTTTTTTCTTTGTTATTTTATTGATTTTTTTATATATGTATATGATGACATGGCTTGCAAGGTGGCATTCTCGTGGCAATTTTTTTTTGCCATGTCAGCGTTCAGGTGTCCAATCGGTCACAAAACGTCAAGTTCAGGTGTCAAAGTGAATACCCGATGAATTGAGATGTTAAAATGACTAATGTGTGCAAGTTCGGGGGGCCACGTATGTTTTAAGCCGATAAACAAAAGTTTTTCAATTTTCAGATCATGATGAGAAATGCAAGAATTAGATATGAGTATGAAACTTACCTTGTACACCAAACATCCTTTAGTCCTTGATAGAAGACATGATCAAGCTTTCAATACCACACTTAAGTATTTGATTGTAATAAGAAATCAATGCTATTGGGCTTGCTAGCACTAGCAATAAGTGACCATGAAGAAGAAGAAGAAGAATATGTAATGCTCAAATCTATTATGAACAAAACGAGTTTGGAACACAATAACATAGAAGAAACATTATTGTTCATCTAGTTGTAACTACTGCCTTTTCAACTCCATGTTTGCTGCTAGAACCTCTAACCACCAATATAACTTGCAAGATATTCTTATTTAGACACATATAGATATATATTAGAAAAGTGATTGATTTTCATCCTGCTCTCAATCTCTTCTGCCTGTTCAAAATTCTATGAAACTCTTGTGGAGTATGAATGGCTGCAAAGTAGCCAAGTATGGCCTTGGGCGTGCCGGGCTTTCTGAGCTTGTTTTCGTTAGACACATACTTGGCCGTGGTCTTGAATTTGCGGAACATGGGAGAGTTGCGGTTATCATGTTGGGGGTCGGATACCCCGTAGTGGTCCAGCCAGCGCTTGTAGAGATCCCACAGGCCATCCTCGGATGACACCGGCTCACTCTGTTTATACTTTAAGTGACCCTTTTTCTTCATAGTTTCCGAAACCCCATAGATACATACATTCATTCATGTAATCAATCAATACACTTGAATCTCAAGTGAAGGGAACATGCAATTTGATTAACGGAGTTATAGTATGATTAGTAAGTAGGCTCATTCGGGTTGAGGCTGGCCTGGTGGTGTAAGGAGAGTAGAGGGCTCCCGTTTTTCCCGATCCAACAACGGAAGCTGTGCAACAAGGTCACCCGAGATGTGATAAACATGAAAATGCATATGTAATTTAATCAGAAATTGACGAAGGCACTTACCAACAGTAGGGCAGATAGGAAACGAGGGGATACATTGAAGAGGTCGGAAAATGCATGGCGGAGGAGAAGAATCAAGGGCTCTTGAAACCAATCTTGTCACAACCCTTGAAACCATCACTGATTGACAATGAGCAAGGGAGATTAGGGTTTGTCGAGGAAGAAAGGAAGCGTCCAAGAAATGAGCGATAAGAGGGATATTTGAGAGAGCTAGGGTTTCAAGTTTTATTTTTATACTAGCTTTACCCTATGTTTTAAATATTAAAATTATTTTCAATACATTATATTGGCGAATTTATACTAGCTTTACCCTATGTGTGGCCACTCGAGGTTGGACAGGATTAGAAATGAAGATGTCAGAAGCAAGTTGGGGGTGGCTAACATACGAGACAAACTTCGGGAAGCAAGACTTCGATGGTTTGGGCATGTCCAATGAGCCCCAGATGCTATAGTGAGGAGGTGCGAGCACTTGGAGTTTGGGGCGTACCAGAGGGGTAGAGGCCGCGCGGCCGAAGAAACGATGGATGGACAACATTAAACAAGATATCAGTTTGCTCGGGATTTCAGTGGATTTGGCTCAGTGTAGAGTAGGCTGGAGGGAGAAGATCAGAGTGTTGGATAGCTAGTAGCCAGGTTGATGGAGCATACTTTATTAACCGGAAGGATAAAGTCAGGCTGTTAGATAGCTAGTTTGGAAGTTTTTAAGCTTTCTTTTACTTTGAGTTCATTTTGAGTTTTTGTTTGGGTTTTAGTTTGAGGCTCTTAGCCTGTGTTTGTAGCTGTTGGGTGGTTTTGAGCGTTTCTTTGTTCTTGGGTTTTACTCGGGCGTATTTCATCCAGGTCTGAAATACCCCCATCTTGACCCCCTAGATCCTGCATCATTGGGACTACCTGGGTAAATGTTGTTGTTGTTGTTGTTGCTGTTATTGTTGTTGTTGTTGTTGTTGTTGTTGTTGTTGTTGTTGTTGTTGTTGTTGTTGTTGTTGTTGTTGTTGTTGTTGTTGTTGTTGTTGTTGTTGTTGTTGTATATTGGCAAATTTATGCACATATAATTTGACTTACTAATAACATACACTATGATAGTACTATTTTATTAAATATAAATTTACTTGTTTTTTCCATATAAATTTTTATCTAGTATATTTTCTTCTTTATAACTTCCTTCTAGTATCAATAATTGATTTGTCTTATAAACCAACCTAAAATATAAAATACAATAAATATAATACCGATGTCCCAATAGATCATATTTTCTTATCAAAATTTTCTCAAAAAATAATAATATTGATGTCCTAGCGGATCATATTTTCTAAATATATAAGTTTACCATATGACCTAGAATCATATTTTTTTATATATAAAGTTATATATTTCATATAGACAAATCCACTCATGTGCTAATATTTATAGTTTCATTTAGGGTAAATCTAAATATTTTCTGAATTACTATGGTATTTATAGATTATATAGATAGATATTATTTGGATAGATCATAAATATAAATATATATATATATATTATGATAGATTCTTTTAGGGTAAATCTATATATTTTCTTAATTAGTACGATATTGATAGATTGTATAGATAGATATTATTTGAATGGTTTATAAATATAAGATATTATTTTGATAGATTATGGATATAGATATTATTTTGATATATTAATATGGTAATTAGATAAATATATCTTTTTAGGATAAATCTAGATTGTAATATTGTATAGATAGATATTATTTGAATATTTTATAAATATAGAATATTATTTGATAGATTATGGATATATATTATTTTGATAAATATTAATCAATTTCAAAATTAATAAGGTTATATAATTGTTAAAATATAACTGATTTATACATAATTTAATATGAGGTGGGGCTAGAATTAACTTAGAGACTTATATGGTCTCGAATATAATATATTTTTTATAGTATAGATTAATATATATAACATATACAAAATTGTTTAAAAAACAAACCTTTTCATCCAAAAGAACAATGTGATTAAAAACAATATAGTAGTTTTTATGTGATTGAAAAAATAATGTAGTAGGGTGTGCCTTGTGCATTGTGCATTGTGTGCTTTGTGCTAGTTGCTATCTTTAAGGAAGAAAATGTTTAAAGATAGATAGTATGGCTTAAAAATAGATATTAGATTAGTAAGAAAAAAAAAGTATAGGTTATATAATTAAGAAAAATTAAAGATATAAATACATTCAATGTACGAATATGATCCAAATATTAAAATCATTTAAATACATATGCATACGACTTAAAGATATATTACAACACAAAACCTTTGGATTGTAGAGGCAGAAATAGTGTGTGTCAATCAACACAAAGTAATATTTCAATCAACGTATTATCAATCAATGTAGTACGATACGTATTGTCAGGGCCGTCCAATGGATTTTGGGGGCCCTGTGCAAAATTATCTAAATTTAAAATTTTTTAGATGGTAAATTAAGGTTTAAGGTTTAGTTTGGATCTTTGATCTTTTCCGGGTCACGAGAAGTACGATTAAGCTTCATCATAAGCAGCCCTTCTCCAAGAAAACTCATTAAATAGTTCCAAATCAGATGACAGTGCAATGACAGTGGGATTGAGGTGAACTTTAGGATGTCTAGGCATAAGCAGACCATACAAAATCAGCAAATGGGCAAGCCTAAGCTTGACATCTTCATTCTGTGTACGAGCCAACTCAGCACACAAGTCATCATATGTCAACCTCGAACATGCAAAAAAACCTTCATCGTCACTGGGGGCATCAAATTGAGAAACATTGTCACACTTCAAACCATTAATTGCTGTAAAATCCATGAACGAAAACCTGCAAACTTGTTCACCAATCCAGAACCACATCTCGTGAGTATATTTCGTTTCCAGCTCATGCATCAAAGCATAGTGAATGAGCTGGTAATGAAGTGGCACTTTTTCTTTGAACTGAATGATGTAACCAAAACAGCCTTTGCATAAAAGCTCCCAATCCTCTTTTGATAGATGCTTCTTCACAAAATCAACAATACGAAAATCCTGAAAGATATTTTCTCTTGTATTGTACCTCTTTGATTCAGGCACACTGTACTTTAGGTTCTTCTTTTCCATGGCTTATACTGCGATTATCATTATAAACATTCAAATTGTCAACACAGTAAGCAAATCGTTAGCTCAAAACACAAAAATGACACATCTAGATAATTGTCACCAGAAAACACAGAGTAAGCACAAATGGCGACTTAATTGTCACCACAAGCCTCAAACATCACGAAATTGTCACCACAAACCTCAAACATGCACGCAATTATAACAGTGACACAACTTAATATGAACAACCACCAAAATGTCACCACTTAACACAAACCGCAAATGGATACTTAATTGTCACCACTTAACATAAAATTGTCACCACTTAACATAAACATCGCGAAATTGTCATCACAAACCTCAAACATACACACAATTATAACACTAACACCACTTAACATGAACAATCACCAAATGTCACCAATTAACACTAAACAGTATTATGAACATTGTCACCACAAAAATACATCATCACAAAACCCTAGAACATGCACGAAAACTCAAACTCAGAGTATGTTAAGGCATCACTAAACCAGAAATGATTCACATTATGAACAATCATCAACATAAGAACCAAAAATTCGAAAACAAAATTGTAAAACCTAACACATACCAGGAAAACGAGATCTACTAAAACAACAACAATAGAAGAGCTTAAATATGCTTCAACCGACATAAACACAAAGCTAAAACGAAAATAAACAAACATTTACTCACGAGTTTCAGAAATCAAAAACCGAGCAGAGGTGACAGAACGAGACAATCGGCACACATGCAGGAACTCAAAAATCTTCAATGTCAACTCCAATGCATGCGACTTGGAGAAGATGATTGAGCGAGAGCACGATTTCGACTTCGTGCGAGGTGGATCGACTGTTAATCGGCAGAACAAGGAGGAGAATTCGGGATTTCGTGTGAGGTCGTGGGAGTTGGAGTTGAGAGGGAAGAGAGAACGCGAAAACAAAAAGAGAAACGGGGGATGCGGGCGGTTTTTTTTTTAATTGCAGTATACCATAGATGCAAAATAGGGGGAAACGGGCCGAGGCTGAAAAAAGGGTCAAAAAACACGCCGCTCGGTCCAAAAAATCTCAAGAAAAAATTCGGATTAAATTGCAAATGATAACACAACAAAGAGTGAAACTTGAAGAATAACGTACGTAATCTCAAACTTACAAACTAGTTAGCTAGACATAAAACTCTTAAACCCTGAGCACAAACAACAACAAAATTAGGTTAGGTAAATTGATGGGCCGGGAATAACTGAAACTAGCCCTAATTAACTAATCAATTAAAACTGCCGGCCGGAGATTGAGATCCGGTGTGGGTGGGCGCCGTAGCAGTTGGCACCGGTGGCGAGCGGACACTGACATCGGTCAAGGCGGCGTAGGAGCCGACGAGGAGGGCGGCGAAGGAGGCGAACATGGGGCCTTCCCTACGGGCGATGAGGGCGCCGATGACGGCGCCGGAGACGAAGGGGTTGAGCCGATCGTGTTTCCCCCGGGAGAAGGCGAGGGAATGCTCCATACAAGTAAAGAGCGGGAAGTAGTAGGCGTACATGCAGCCCGTCGCCGGCGCATTCCTGAAGCCCTGCCTTATCCGAGCCACGGCCGGGGCCCCGGCCTGGTCTGTGATCATGGGCCCGATGAAGCCGACCACATGGCCGAACAGGAATCCGTACCCTGCCCTTTCGTAAAGCACTCGTGCCGACGGAAATAATGTTGTGTACTTGTTGCTCTTCGTTTCCTTGATCTCGTTGCTCATGCTCATGGTCGATCGAATGTCAAAATCTCAATCCTCCAACTAATATAGGAAAGCTTGATCAAAAAAAAAACTAATATAGGAAAGGGATTACAATGCTAATTCAAACTCCTACAAATCAGCACCGTACTAGTACCACTACATTTGTGCTCGTGGCCTTACCTTCCTAGAAAGTTCTTAGCTGAATGCTCACAATCTCCTATCATTCAGCTCATCAAAGACTTATTCAAATTAATTGAATAACAGAAAACTTTTTTTTTTGAGAGCAGAATAACAGAAAACTTACTAGGCAGTTATAGTGGCTTTATTTTAGGGAAAAACTTGGTTTAATAATGTTAAGGTTAATGTTATATGGTATCTAGGAGTATCTATTATTTACATTGTTATTAAGTGGATAGTGGGTTTATTTTAAGTTAAGTCAAAAGTCAGGAAACTGATATCATTGGTAGTTAGTGTAGAAAATCTGTCCTCTAACACTCCTTACTAGTGACAGATTTGAGAAAATGAATCACTCACAAACATTGTCCAATAACAATCACTTTGTATTGAACAAAACAGTTACAACAGACCCAACATCTTAACTAACACACAAGTTCCTTTATGTGTGTTTATCCAGGGGAACATTACCGTCGTCGCTCCCAGCCTCGGGACTATACTTTCGTTCCGATCACTTGGGCAACACCTTTGCCCTCCTCTCGGGACGACACCTTCGCCCCATACACGTGAGTGTGCCTTTCTCCCACACACTACACGTACAAACCCACTAACACATGAGATATATATATACTAATATATCTAACCGCCCATTACATTTTACTAGTAGTTAATTAACCACCCGTTTAACCAACTAATTAACCACCCTGGAAATTGTTAGTTACACGCTGCAAACTGTAAAGATTTAAATCTAATCATTAAACTAAATACCAAACCAAGTTTAATCCAATATTCACCCCCTTAAACTTGGTTTATCGAACACAAGTCCGTCTCCTTCTCCGCCACTGCATCACCATAGCACAACTCCGCATCATCTATATCATCGGCGGCAATGCCTACTTCAGCGTCCGAGAATTTTCTCTTGGTCTTGTTGTTCGATTATCAATCGATGTTTGATCGGAGTGTCCAATCTTTTCTTCCCGATCTTCTCGATTTGTTTCCTTCTTTTATCTTCATTTTCCCACGATCGCTCCTGGGTCGCTCTGATACCAAATGTAGAAAATCTATCCTACCTTACTTGGACAGATCAAATAAATCTAAACCACCACCATGATACAACCAACACGGACTGGTTTTCATTCAATACTATAACATTGTATTGAATTATCTATCATAGGTTTACATGTTTACAACACGTTTCTTTGTATTGAAAACAACAACAAACCCACAAACTTAACTAACACACAAGTTCGTTTATGTGTGTTTACACAGGGGAACATTACCTACGCCCCCACCCTCGGAACTATACTTTCGCCCGCACCCTCGGGACGATACCTACGCCCGATACACTCGGGAGAGTGCCTTTCCCCTACACTTCCCCCTATCCTACAGACCCATGACACACGTATATATATACATGTATGCCAATAACTACCTAATTACTTCCCAATAACCACCCAATAATATTGTTAAATAAACTTAATTAAATATCTGATTACAAAAATCAAGTTTAAGCCCAACATTCACCCCCATAAACTTGGTTTGCACTAACTAAATTTCTTTGACGCGTGTTCATACTCATCTCTTTGCATCTCATTCATTCTTGCAAAAAAGATTATTAAACTTCAAGTTGATAGCCTCAACACCGGCCACCTTCTTTTCCTTTTGGATCAAACCAATCCATACGCTTTAGATCTCTCCTCCTCCGCCACTGCATCACCATAGCACAACTCCGCGTCGTCTGTATCATCGGCGGCAATGCCTACTTCAACGTCCGAGAATCTTCTTTTGGTCTTGTTGTTCGATTATCAATCGATGTTTGATCGGAGCGTCCAATCTTTTCTTCCCGATCTTCTCGATTTGTTTCCTTCTTCTATCTTCATTTTCCCACGATCGCTCCTGGGTCGCTCTGATACCAAATGTAGAAAATCTGCCCTCTAACACTCCTTACTAGTGACAGATTTGAGAAAATGAATCACTCACAAACATTGCCCAATAACAATCACTTTGTATTGAACAAAACAGTTACAACAGACCCAACATCTTAACTAACACACAAGTTCCTTTATGTGTGCTTACACAGGGGAACATTACCGTCGCTCCCACCCTCGGGACTATACTTTCGTTCCGATCACTTGGGCAATACCTTCGCCCCATACACGTGAGTGTGCCTTTCTCCCACACACTACACGTACAAACCCACTAACACATGAGATATATAGACTAATATATCTAACCGTCCATTACAGTTTACTAGTAGTTAATTAACCACCCGTTTAACCAACTAATTAACCACCCTGCAAATTGTTAGTTACGCGTTGCAAACTGTAAAGATTTAAATCTAATCATTAAACTAAATATCAAACCAAGTTTAATCCAACAGTTAGTATAAAGTATAAACCGTCATTAAAATTAGTTACTAGACAGTTGCTTGATTGTGTGTATATAAGTGCCCTGCAAGGAAAGGAGTCTGTATCTCTGTCGCACACGAGAAAAGTCAATACAGATTACAAAGTTAGCGTGTTGACACAAGTTCTCAACTGTCCTCTTTATTTGATCGGTTTTGTTGTCTGAGTTGTGATAGAAACCAGTCTGTAATATTTCTTTCTTTTTTTGATAGAAAGTCTGTAATATTCCAGAAAGGATGCTGTGGTAAATGAAGCTTTTGAAAATTCTCTATTTTTTTATATTTGTGTTTAGAACTGCCTCTGTTTTTTTTCTTCTGAAATGTAAAAAAGATGGAAGTTGTGTTTGACGGTGTTGATCGTGTGCTTAAAATGCTGTAAGTCTATTTGTTGTTAGTTTTATGTAATCACTTTTCATTGGTCTAAATATATCAACTTGGGTCTTTTTGTGTAAAGGTAGTTTTTTTTACTTTTCACCTAGCATGTGTGTTAAATGATACTCCATCCCTTTCAAAATACATGATCATTTGGATATTGTAAGTATATTAAGAAAAAAATGTTATTTCTATATTACCCCTATCAAAGGTAGAGTTAATCATTTGTTTAGAGAAATAAGAAAAAGTGTAATGATTATAATAAAGATAATTATTAGGGGTATAAATAGAAAGAGATGGGAAAAAATGTAAAATGGACAAGTATTATGAAACAAGAAAAAGTGTTCAAATGCCTTCGGGCACTTAGTCAATCGGTTAAGCCTCCATGGTAGTATCCAGAGGTCCCCGGTTCGACTCTCATGTCTAGTACCCTAGACCAAAAAAGAAAAAGTGTCTAAATGGTCATGTATTTTGAAACGGAGGGAGTACTTTATTTGTTCCGATATGTTTGTCATAAAGCACAATTTTTATGCAAATTAAGAAAAATATAAAGTTGTATTGCGAGATGAGAAAGTGGAATAATATATAATGAGTAAAATGTAAGATTGAATATGTGTGATTTTGTAATTATATAGAGATAAAAAAATTGAAAAGAGATAAAGTAAGTGAAAATGTTGGATAATGGATAATATATATGAACCAGATTAGATAGGCATAATTTTATAGAGAAGAGAGAGTACTAAATAGTGCTTTTGCAGCTTTCGACAAAAAAAAAAAAAGAGTGCTTTTGCAGCTCCTTATTTCCTGTGTTACTGATGCTTACTTTAGGACAATCTTTAATCTTTATAGGAACACAATGAGTATTATTTTATACTATTTCACCAAGCTAGATATATGGGAGCCGAAAATATATAACAACCGTACAAAAGACAAACTAATTAAACGTGCTGAACACGTGCGAAGTTTTTGGCGATTAGGGTTTGCGTTTTCTGCCTTCTCCGATGAACGGGCCGTCGGCCTCGGCGGAAGGTGCCCCGCACGGAGACCCTGGTGGGGACAGGATGGTGGTCGAGAATGGTGATGGTGCGGCAGTGCGGTGTTGCCTGCATCAAACTCCGTTGTGGTGATGCAGTCATGGAAGGAAGTCTTTAATGCTGAAGGAGCTGTTGAGCGACTTATCTTAAAGGAGGATTTTGTGCGGGAAAGACTAGTTATGACCTTTCCGAATGGTGAAGATGGAGATCCCGTCTTCAAGATTAAACCCGAGATGTATCAAACCCTTGCTACGGCATGGGAGTCTGCCCTAGTGATTAAGCCACTTGGTACTCAAGTGCAACATGCAATTATGGATAGGAAGCTTCGTGAGTTATGGAAGCCGGCTGGTCGGTTCTCCGTTGCGGATCTTCCTAATGGGTATTATGTGGCTAGATTTTCGGTGGAGGATGATTATGTGCGTGCTCTGATGGGAGGTCCTTGGATGATCTTCGGGAACTACCTGATTATCCGCCCATGGAGTTCAGACTTTGATCCCTTCACGGATGTGATTAATACGACGCCTGCCTGGATTCGGATCTCGGGCCTCCCGATGGTTCTTTATGAGGAGACGACCATACTCCAACTTGCTGCGGGAGTTGGCCGCCCGATTAAGGTGGATAGAAGGACCTGTTTCTCTGATCGGTGTCGCTATGCTCGGGTTTGCGTGGAGGTTAATATTACGAAGCCGCTGAAAGGCACGATCATCGTGGATGATCGTCGTCTCCACGTTGAATACGAGGGTCTTCATATCATATGTGTGAAGTGTGGTAAATACGGCCATCTGAATACCCACTGTCCCTTCGTTTTCACTGCGGGGGAGACGCCGTCGCAAGCCGCACCACCCGTGGCTCCGCCGCCTAAGCCTGTGGTTCTAGTTGTGGAAGAGCCTAGGTACGGACCATGGACTGTGGTGCAAAGGAGGCGTAAGGGCAAAGGTCCGAACAACAAGCAGATGGGCGAGCCCTCTAAGGAGACTCCGACTCCACCAACCGTCTCTAAGACGGGTGGTGGCCAGGGTAAAGCCCATGGGGCTGGTGAGCGGAGCAAGCAAACGCCCCAGAAGGGTTCATCCTCAGGCGTAAACTACAAGATGGCGTGGCTAATAAGAAACAAACCGACAAGGGCAAAGCGGTTGTTGTTGATTCACGTAAGAACACCCACATGCCTAAGTCTTCGGCTACTCCTAAGCCTTTAAAAGCTGGGAATAGTGAGAGCTCTCAGAAGGGGGGTCATCGACCTCCTAAGCAGGCGAATACCACGGGTAGAACCTGGGGTTTTTGCCAGTCATGTAGTCCTTCGGGAAACAAGCGCGAGTAGAGGAGAGTGCTCCGATCGACTTCTCTAATACTAGCTTTCCCCCGCTTCCTGTGGCGGTGGCGAACACTGGGATGATCTGTAACCACCCTCCGGAAACATCCACCACGTTGTCAGGTCAGGTTACTAATCCCTCTGATATGCAAATTTCTAATAACGGGCCAAAAGCACCCGTCTCCTCCCCCGGTTGTCAATGAATTGCCTCTTATGGAATTGTTTTGGTGCCGGGAAACCGGGCTTTCGTAGGGCCGTCAAGTACATGGTTCGGCGTTACAAACTGGATGTTCTAGCTATTTTTGAACCGCGTATTTCTGGTGCACGGGCCCAAGAGGTGTGTGAGAGGCTTCGCTTCTCTGATTTTGTTCGAGTTGATGCGGATGGCCGCTCGGGTGGCATTTGGTTGCTGTGGAATAGGGACGTAATTAATCTTACGGTCATTAAATCTTCCAGAGATTTCATCCATGCCACTTTTCTCAAGAATTCTGTCTGCAATCACCTGGTTGTTTCGTACGCTCCGCCTACTCATGGTCGTCGTAAGGACTACTGGTCTGCTTTGACTGCGGAGATTGAGAGCATTACGGAGCCCCTTATTATTGGGGGCGATTTTAATTGTATTGTGAATGGCTCGGAAAGGCAGGGTGGGTCAGGTAATCTCTCTGAGGACACGGACGAGTTTGTTGAGTTGATTGACAATGCAGGGCTTATTGACCTGGGCTTTGTTGGGCAGCCGTTCACTTGGTTTCGTGGTCACTCCCCTAGTATGTTTGTTGCGAAACGCTTGGACTGTTGCTTCACTAATCCTACGGGTAGGACGTTTTGGCCGAATGCCTTGATCCGTCATCTGCCTAGAATTGCCTCGGACCACGTCCCTTTGTTGCTTGCTTTGGAACCAAGGGTTGTTTTCAACCGTGCTCGGCGTCCCTTTCGTTTCGAGGTTGTTTGGTTCACTCATGTGGGGTTCATGGAGTTTGTAAGAAGCTCTTGGCATCATGATCTCCCCACGCTGTAGGCCCTTGATGATTTAAGGGTGAAACTTGTTGATTGGAATAAGTCTGAATTTGGGCATATTTTTTAGAAGAAAGAAATTGCTTTGAAGAGGCTTGCTGATGTCCAAGAAGCCATTGCTCTTCAACCTTCTAGCCAGCTGTTGGTGTTGGAAGCTGCTTTGAACACGGAACTGGAACAATTGCTTGAGCAAGAAGAAGTTCTTTGGCACCAAAAGTCGCGCATTCAGTGGTTGCAAGCGGGTGATCGGAACACGAAGTTTTTTCACTTGGCAACCGTTGTGCGACGCAAGAGGAATAAGGTGGAAGCTTTGCGTACTGGGGATAGTGATTGGATTGTGGGGCGAGCGCAGCTGGAGAGCCATGTTGTGAGTTTCTTCTCGGACCTGTATCGTGAGCCCCCGTCTACGCATAGTACTGTGGAGCTAGTTGGTGCGGTTTTCCCGACCATTGATGAGTCGCTTTGGGCTGAGCTTAGGCGCCCTTTCTCTGACTCGGAGATTCTTTCTGCGGTTAAGTCCATGGGCCCTCTCAAGGCTCCAGGTTGTGATGGTTTTCAGGCGGCATTCTATTAGAAATGCTGGGAGACGGTTGGAGTTCTGTTATCAGTGTGGTCAGATCCTTCTTTGAGACGGCTGAACTTCCTCCAGGTCTTAATGATACGATCATTACGCTTATTGCTAAGGTGGATGAGCCTCAACGCATTAATCAGTTTAGGCCTATAAGCTTGTGCTATGTCTTATATAAGATCATCTCTAAGGTTCTTGTGCGTCGGATGCAATTTGTGCTTCCTCATCTCATTAGTCCGGCACAAGGAAGCTTCATCCCGGGGAGGTTGATCTCGGACAATGTTGTCATTATTCAGGAGGTGGTGAACTCGATGAAATATAAATCCGGCCAGAAAGGATATATGTTGTTGAAACTGGATTTGGAAAAAGCCTACGATAGAGTTCGTTGGGATTTTGTTATTGATGCTATGAAGGACGCGGGGTTTCCGGAAACGTGGTGTGAATGGGTTAGTAAGTGTATTCGGTCGTCTTCCTACCGTCTCATCTGGAATGGGAAGTTGACTGACTCGTTTACGCCCTCTAGGGGTGTGCGCCAAGGTGACCCGATCTCGCCCTATCTCTTTGTTCTTTGTATTGAGCGGTTAAGCCAATTGATTAATAGTGCGGTTGCTCAACGCTCGTGGAAAGCGATTCAGCTTTCTCGGGGAGGCCCGGAGTTGTCTCATCTTCTCTTCGCGGATGATATTGTGTTGTTTGCGGAGGCCTCGGTTGATCAAATTCGGGTGATTAAGGCTATTCTAGATGATTTTGCTTGGCTTCCGGGCAACGTGTCAATGCGGCGAAGTCATGCATTTTTGTTTCGGATAATGTTGGGGCGGATCTTCGTGAGGCGCTAAGTGTGGAGTCGGGCTTTGAGCTGACTTCTAATCTGGGTAAGTATCTTGGTGTTCCGGTCCTTCATGAGCAGGTTAAGACTGCGAACTTCGAGCCTCTGGTAGAGAAAGTTTCTGCGAGGCTACGGGGTTGGCAAGGGAGATTCTTGAGCATGGCAGGTCGGGTGACGCTCACTAAGGCTGTCTTGTCGTCGCTGCCTGTGTATTCTATGGCTACGGTGGTCCTTCCAAGCGAAACGTGTGCCAAGCTAGACAGCTTGATGGCTCGGTTTATTTGGGACGGATCCGAGTCGCGCCATAGGCTCCATTTGGTGAGCTGGGATGAAGTTTGCTTGCCTAAAGCGCAAGGTGGTCTTGGGCTCCGGAAGATGGTAGATGTTAACCTTACGGTGATTGGGAAGCTAGGTTGGCGGTTCCTTTCTGAAAAGAATAAGCTTTGGGTCGACGTTCTTCGGTCCAAATATGTACGCTCGAATGCAACCTTGCGCGCGCATTCTTCGCCAGTCTGGCGTGGGCTGAACAAGGGCATTGCCAAGGTTGTTGTTCCGGGCTCAAGGTGGTGCGTTCGGGGAGGCCTGGACACGAGATTTTGGCTGGATAAATGGCTCACTGATTTCCCTCTAATTGATGTTTGTACCGCTCAGCTATCGGAGATCGAGCGTGCCAAATCGGTGCGTGAGCTCTGGGTGCCGGGATCGGGTTGGGACTGGGGCGTTTTGAGTCCAGCTCTCCCGAGTCAATTGTTGTTGAAGCTAGCTGCTATTGCAATCACGGAGGATGCGGGAGTGGCTGACGTTTTGAGTTGGCAACCGTCGGCTTCGGGCTCTTATTCGGTGTCCTCTGCCACGTCTCTCATTGTTGGTGGCCGGATACCCATCTCTACTGACTCAGCTACTTACGGTGCTATTTGGAAGTTGAGGACCCCGGAAAGGCACAAGGTGTTCTTGTGGATGGCCCTTAAGGGCGTCGTGTTGACTAACCAAGAGCGGGCTAGGCGACACTTAGCCAATGATGCCCTTTGCTCGTTGTGCGTGACCGAGGAGGAGTCGTTGATCCACCTTTTGCGGGATTGTGCCATCACACGCCGTATTTGGGATGATCTTCACCCTCCTCTTTCCAGGGAAGTCTTCTTTGATTCCAATTTTGCTTATTGGGTCCGGGCTAATGTCTCATGCACTACTCTTGTTCATGGAGGCATTGCGTGGGCTAACATTTTTACCATAGCTCTATGGTGGATTTGGCGTTGGCGTAATTTGTTTGTGTTTCAGCAGATTACCTTCACGGGCAATAGATCGGAGTTTATCCTTAGCTATGCAAAGGAGTATGATGGTGTTGTTGCTCGTTTGGACGCTTCGATTAGTGGAAGACCGAGGACAGCAGTGGATGTGGCCTGGAGTAGGCCGAATGCTGGGTGGATCAAGCTCAACACGGATGGCTCGGTTAGGGAGGGGGGCTTAGCTACGGCGGCTGGTGTTCTTCGGGATGATGAGGGCCGCTGGTGCGGTGGCTTGTTCATAACATCGGGATTTGCTCGGTTCCGATGGCAGAGCTTTGGGGTGTTGCTAAGGGGTTAGAGCTTGCGTGGCGCAAGGGCTATAGGAGGGTTTCCTTGGAAGTAGACTCGCAGATTGTGATTCTCTTCTTGAGTAGGCCTATGGATTGTAGTCACCCCCTGGCTAGCTTGGTACATTTGTGCCAACGCTTTATTCGTAGGAGCTGGGATGTCCAGTTTCGCCATGTGTTTAGGGAAGCAAATCGTGTTGCGGATTCTTTAGCGACTTTAGCTTTTTCGTTTAACATTGGTTTTCATGTTTTGGTGGACCCTCCTGAGGTCGTTTTATCTTTGTTGCATGATGATGTAAGGGGTCGGGCTATCCCCCGCTTGATTTCTACTTAGCCCATTTCTGTCTTAATAATACGCCCCTCGCGGGTATGGAGACTGCCGCCTCTCCTTCAACCAAAAAAATTAAACGCGCAGATCAAAAAAAAAAAAAACTAATTAAACGCACCAAGAAACTCTCAAGCATACAAATTATTTAGGACATATCACATATACACATATCAAGCACACGAACTTTCATGCTTCAGGTACTATAAACGTATTGCCGTAGACAACACACGTACAGGAAAACCATATCAATACGAGCGTATACATACGTACGACGAGCTATATTGCTCTAGTGACCGGTTCGAAGATGGATCCAGACTGTGGTACGATGATCAACTGATCGCGATTCGAAAGAGATGGCCGGGTTCCTTCTAGCTAGTAGCCCTTTGCTGGCTCCATGTTCGTCTCGTACTCGTTGGCCTTACCATACTCCTCCTCGGTGGCCCCACCACCGTATTCAGTGGATTTGCCATACTCCTCGGTGGTGGCGCCACCACCATACGCGGTGGATTTTTCATATCCACCGCCCTCGCCATATCCTCCGCCGCCGGTTGATTCCTTGAAGCCATCACCGTATGCGGTGGATCTTCCATAGCCACCACCGCCCTCGCCATATCCTCCACCGGTTGATTCCTTGAAGCCCTCCTCGCGGTCGGTGGCGCCATCACCGTATGCGGTGGATCTTCCATAGCCACCGCCCTCACCCTCCTTAGTAGGGACGGATCCTACGTAGCCGCCTTCGGTGGAGGCTCCACCGCCACCGTAGCCATCCTTCTCGTAGCCAACGCCTTCACCGGTGTTAGTGTCAGAGTACCCGGTGGTTTCAAAGGGCTTGTTTCCCATTTTAAACTGGAGTGTGGAAAATAGAGGGTGGTTTGGATTTGGAGTGAAGGGGTTTTTTAGTTAATCAAGTGGTGATTATGGGATGAAGAAAGGGCTAAGAGAAGTGATGTATTTATAGGACACAAATTATGGATGAGGTGGCAACCATGGTGGTCTATATAGGGTCACAATCATTCTTAATAACTAGAAAGCTTGCCCGTCCGATGGACGGACAATTTCTTTCACCGTATTTTTCTAGAAGGTGAAAATTATAATCTTCGTCATAACACAGTTTTGTTCTAATTAATAAACTATGTAAGTATTTTGTATTGAATTGTCCAAAAAATAGTAGATAAAATAAATATAAAATATGAAATTATTTGATTTGATTTTTATTAATTTCTTATGAGAATTAGGTTGATAATATGGCTTTTCTATTACAATTAAGTTTTGGAGCCGAATGACACATGTGTAGGGATTACTCTTTATAATTTTATAGACATTTTGGAGGAAATTTAAATCGAAAGCATAAGATTAGCTCTTTAGGCTATACATTCTCGCTCAAAAAAGAAAAAATAATAAGGCTTTGCATTCAAGTTACAATATTATAACATGATATATGTATGTAAAAAATAAGACATAATAGCATGCATTCATAATAAATTTACAATAAAAAGGAAAAAAAGAAAAAAAGAAAAAAAGAAAAAATATAAAAACATGCATTTATTTGACAAGGAAAAGAAAAATAAGAGTTGTAGAGATAGATAATTCACTCAAAACCAAAAAAAAAAAAAACAATTAGAGAGAAGTCATTAATGTGACAAGAGTGGGAGAATTTTAAGTGTTGTATAGAAGATAGATGCTACTTATCTAGCATTAGTCATTTTAAAAAAAGAACTACCAAAGACTAACTTATATTAAATAAAATGCACCTATTAATTTCTAAACTCTCTTTATTATTACATTTGCAATATGTCGACCTAGTCAAATTGAATTGTGATCCAGATTGTCAGAAGTCTGATTTTTTCAAGTCGCTCTTAGTACCTCTCAATAGGGGGTACGTGTTAATTGGTACAAGTATGTTAACGGCCATATCTTATCGAACTTATCGGGTGTCGTGTCACCACACTATACGTAACACATCTATACGTTCATCAGTTCATGTCCTGATCAACTTATAGTGCATGTACAAATGTTCTATTCGTGATTTAGGACTCAAAAGACCCACCACAATAAGTGTAGACATTAGCTAGAGTCTTGCCAGCCAAGAAGGTAGGCGATCTTTATGAGATGAATGCGATAGTTGGTCACGAGATATTAGTACGTGGCTTTATCTGACTACCTAACCATCTCCGATTGCCATATGTTATTACGACGGAAGTCGGCAAGTATGAACAAAGAACTTATCTTTCCACGTTCCGACCTTTCAGTTTGAAGGGTTGAAGTTGGTTTCATCATGTTAGGCACTTAGGCTGTTACTAAAAAAATAAATCTTATTGAATTTTAATTTTATCATAATATATAATCTAATCTTATATGTATTTAATTAATAACTAATTCTATTTTTTGATTAAAAAAAGACTCTATCTTAGTTTTTAAGTTGTATAATTAATCATTCTATTCTAATTCTAATATATAAATCTCAATCTTATTATTATATCTATTTATTTAATATATAGATCTATCCTAAAAGATTTATTTTAAAAAAATATTTAAATCATAATATGTAGATCATAGTATTATCATTTCTTATCCATTTAAATAAATTATCAATGGCAGGAAATTTTACCATTATATTTATGCCACATCTTTCTGTTACTAAAATAATATATTAAATATATCTTTTACTATTACATCATATTGAAATCCCAGTAAAAATATTAGATGATATATTTATCGTAAATATATTTGTAGCTGCTAATGTGCCTTGAATCTAAATCACACACTGCGATAGGTAGCACGAGGGTCTCGTTGTATTCTGTTTCTAGGCCTATCGCAATCTGTTTACTGTAACTAGAGTTTCTTGAGTCACTATATAAACTCTCGAAATACCTAGAGCTTTGTAATCGGAATTCAGTCTTCCATAATAATATACGGTTTCTCTGCCCGTACACCGTTACCGAATTGAACCACGTAAATCTGTGTGTCGTTCTTGTTTCATTGTTCTCGTTCGATCTCTCGTTACAACAGTAGCATTACATGATTACGTGTTAGATAAAACATAGATTTTTAAATTAAGATAATCAATGATTCATTGATATTTATATACTTTTATTTAGTTAATGTTTCACACAATAATAATATATATACAAGATAATTTGGTTTTCTCTTTTATTTGATAAAATATTCACTATATTTTTAACATAATCTATCTACTACTGTATACTAAAGCTAAAACAAATTCTATAACCATATTGTGCCACACTCATATGTGCCGAAAAAAAGTTAAAAAAAAAAATTATATTCCAATAAATCCACTCTTTAAAATGTGGGAAATTTTTGTGTGAAATATTTCCACACTTCACCCACACTTTAACTTGTTGAATAACTTTCCAATGCAAAAAAGCGTGAAAAATCTATCCCACATTTTCAAGTGTGGCAATTCTAAGTGTGGGCAAATCAAAGTTTTCTTGTAGTGCATGATATACAATCTTAATCTTATACTTATTTTATAAAATTATAGTTCTATCTTAGATGTTCAGTTGTTTATTAAAATTATATCCTAATATATAAATCTGATATTATACCTACTTAATTAACAAATAGATTTATCCTAAAATTTTATTTTAAAAATTATATTTGTTTCCGTAATTTCATTATAAGAATTTTTAAAAACCATCAATGATGGCAAGTTCTCTCTCTTTTTTTATAAGGAAAGAATTAGGCTAGACTTATTACAAAGGTACTATATATCCTAGAGCATCCTTTCGGATGAGGTCGCTAAGGACCAGATCAGAATCCAACTAGTGTGAATGAATACCACGGAACGACACCGCAATGTGTTCAGCCACCGTGCTAGCCTCCTTGAAGACATGAGCGATATGCCATCTCTAAAAATGTCCAAGCTGAGACTGGATGTCATACGTAGCAGCTACACCTTCTACGAACAGCTCTAATCACCCAACAATACATTCACTAACTGTAGGTTGTCACCTTCAATCATCAAGTGGGGGATGTAACGATGAATGGCCTCCAAGGTCTCCTGCCGAAGTTCCAGAGCTTCAGCCTGCAACACAGACTGACATCCAAGAAAGCCACCGTCTAGAGACACAGGGTGACCTCTAGCGTTCCTAATAGAGAAAACAAAAGATGCGGATCCGTAAAAGTTAATTGCTCCATCAAAATTCAATCTACACCAGTTATCCAAAGGTTTAGTCCATTTCGCCTTTTTCCTTTTGTTGGCAAGATCAGCTTTTTTTGCAACTTCATCCTTGTGCATCCGATTTAATTGCCTGCTTCAATTCTGCTACTTGTTTCTTAGTCATTTCCTTAATGGAGTTGGGGGTAGGCTGGTTCTGAGCATCCCCGTCGAACATGCTTTTATTACGGAGGTACCATGAGCACCACCATACACAAATTATGAATTTTGTCTCTTCCTTAGATAACAATTTGCGAATCTCTTCAAGGACAGTCCACAGAATGCCGACTCTGTATAATTATGCGTCTTAGTTTATGGAAAATACCAAGGAAAAGATCAGCTGATGCCTGGTTTACAGGCTTATAATCTATAATTAGGAGGTAAACATCTTCCTCTGAGTTGTTGCAAAATTTGCATCCTTGTGGACCATAATATGGTTGATCATTAACCTTGCTTTGGTTGGGAGGCCATTCTTGCACATTTTCTAGACAAAAATTTTTTGTTTGGGAGGGATATTTTGTAACACCCCGAAAATTTATAAGAGATTGAGGTGCTCCCAATGTCAACAAGAGCTCTTTCTTTTCATGGTTCGAGAGGTCAAAAGAACTATGAAGTTATCCGTGCTAGGACGAGAGTAGTCCCAAGATGAGTGACCTGTTGGGAAGTCCTCGGGTTGGCATGGAATAACGCTTTTAGGGCCTCGAGCCTTACAAATGGTATCAAAGGCTCCTATAAGAGTTTTATTTCGTAATACAAGTCGGATGCATGCTTTTTAATGTTTTCTCGTCATGCCCGCGTTGTAATATCTGAATGTTCTGTTGTCGGACTAGCTTGGTAGCGCCCCGTGAGGCCTACTACCGAGCAACGCTTTGTCAAAAAAATGGGGTGTTACAAATTGGTATCAGATACCATTTGTAAGGCTCGAGGTCCTAGAAACGCTATCCCATGCTAACCTGAGGACTAGCTTGGTAGCGCCCCGTGAGGCCTACTACCGAGCAACGCTTTGTCAAAAAAATGGGGTGTTACAAATTGGTATCAGATACCATTTGTAAGGCTCGAGGTCCTAGAAACGCTATCCCATGCTAACTTGAGGACTTCCCAGGAGGTCACCCATCGTGGTACTACTCTCGCCTGAGCACGCTTACCTTTATAGTTGTTTTGATCCCTCGAACCATGACAAGGAAGAACTCATGTTGACGTGGGGAACACCTCAATGTTCGTAAGAGGTTATTAAATATGGTAGTTTTTTGAGTTTTAGCAAGTATATAAGAGGGTTTTTCGAGTTTTTGGCAAATATATAAAAGGGTTGATGTGGCGCAATGTGGTGACGGAATTTACTTCCGCTTTAGTATATAGTTATGATAGATAGATAGATATGATTATATTCCTATTATTACTAAAATATTTTAGGGAAATTACGCGTGGTAACCATGAGGTTTTACGAATTTCGCGTGGTACACAAAGGTTTTTGAGATTCTGTGTGGTGACCATGAGGTTTTGCAAATTCCGTGTTATAATTTCGGCATATTATAGAAAGTATAAAAATCACCCCTAATATTTACTTAATTACATAAAATCACCCTATATTTTTTATTTTTTCAAAAAAGTAGCAAATCTATTACTATTTTCTTAAAATACTTAATGATATCTATCACTTGATAGTTGATACACATAATATTTATTATTTTTAAATGTTATAAAAAAATTTACCTAAATTTCTACATGTCATAGAAAAACTCTATCATTTTTGCATATTTTTTCATGTGACTATACATATACATTATATTTAAAAAACCAAATTTATATTATTTAAAAAAAAATTGTACTTGAATTAGTGCAAAAATTGATTGATTTTTTAAAAATAATAACATATAGTGACATGCATGGAATAAGATTAAATAATTTTTTTTATGATTCTATAATTATAAACTTAGATGATTTAATAAAATAGATTTGCTAGCTTTGCTGAAGAAATACAAATATAGGGTGATTTGTAATTATGTACCACTTTTGCCACTATGGTGTGGTACACTTAGAAGATGCATGCGAAATTCTTTAGTGTTTGAAGGTGTGGATAATCATCAAAGGCACTCTTATATTGTTTCTTCTGTTACCGAGAGTTTCAAGACCTGCATGCCAAGCAAAGTCCCAGCAACTTGTTGTCCCTGCCCCTCCACCAGGTTGGTTGATCATCAATGTTGATGGAGCTTCTAGGGGTGATCCGTGTACTACCTGTGGATATATATAATCTCTTGCTCTCACCCTCAAGCTAACCCCACAAAAACTACCATCTGATTGAAAAGTGCAAGAAACTCATACGTAGCTATCCTTCCACAATCAAAATTTAAGCCATGTTTGCCGCTCATGCTAATGCCCCTACTGATGCTATGGCATCTCTCTCCTTCTCAATCATTGACAATTTCATGTTTTATAATTCGCCCCCTAATTAATCTCATTCAATATTGTCTCTTGTTAGACGACTTTATAGTTCATTCTGAGCAAAATTTTAATAAAACGCTCCCTTGAAGAGCCGGAGGGTGCCGCCTCTTCTTCGACAAAAAAAAGTTTCTTAATTACAATCTCGCACGACTGAGCCCGCTTTTTCGACCAAAAAAGGTAAGCACATTTTTGTTGGGTGGTTTCTTGCAATGTAAGTCCATTTTGTCGGTGATTAAATGCAAAAAACTTCTATATATAGAATACTCACTCTCTTCTATTTTTTACTGTATATTCTATGATTTTGATGACAAAGTTCTGAAAACCATATGTATGTATGTAGTTGTTTATAGCATAATTTTTTTTAAAATTTTGTTTATTCCTAAGAGAAAATTAGAATACTCAAGTTGCGTAACAAAGGATTTGTGTTGCTTATCATTTACGAGAGAGATGTATATATATAATGTAAGAGGTTGGTTCCGGTAAGGAGATTCTTTTAATTAGGAATTATGGTAATAACTAATCTCATTTATTGGATTGTTCTTCTTAGGTTTGCATTTTTTTTTATCTTTTTATATTTTTTCTTTAAACAATTTGCCTTTTTTAAAAAAACTTGATTTTTTTCAGATTTATTTTTATTTTCACAAAATTTAAACAATATAAAATTAAACTTATTTTCATTTGGATAGGCTAGATTTTATGATAGATAAGAAGTATAATTAACCAACTAGGATAAGACCCGTACCATGTACGGGTATGACCATTCACTACAAAAAAACGCTCAATTACCGAGAAAATTTTACCGAGTACATCGAGTTCTCGCTAATTAGCGACAATTTACCGAGGAAAATCGGAAAGTTCTCGCTAAATGTAAAAACATTTAGTGTTTTCCGAGAACTTAGCGAGGACTAAAAACGCCGTCGTTGAATTTTGGCGGACGATGTTGGCGCGCAACTCTCCCGACTAATTACCGAGAACTTTGGTTCTAGGCAATTTAGCGAGAACCACTTTCCTCGCAAAATAGGGATTATAGACACTTTACCGAGAACATTCGTTCTTGGTAATTTCCAAGACCATTACCCCCTCAGTAAATTGTGATTTAATCCCCATTTACCGAGGACAGCCGTTCTCGGCACTTGCCGAGAACATCCCTTCTCGCTAAATAGGAAGTTTTCCTGATTACCGAGGGAATTTGGTGTCGGCATTTAGCGAGGACCCTTGTCCTCGCTAAATCGTCGGTAAATTCCGTGATATAAAAACCCGTGACTTTCTTTTCCGCCACGGCTTAATCCTATTTTCAACCCTAAAACACCGACGAGTTTAGGAGGTCTCGTATACGTACATTAATGGTGAGTTCCGTATCACATATCATACGTACCATGGTACATCTTCAATCTAAGGAGTAATTAACTTTATATCTATGTAATTTAGTTTGTTAAGTTGAAGAATTTAAGTCTTCTTAATGTGCTTTGATTTTAGCAAAAGATGGAGATCCTAGTTGAATTAATAGTATTGATTGATCGATCATAGCTATTTATTTGATAAATATATATAACTTTCCATGTCTCTTGTTTGTCATTGATGTAACTTTGTGGATAATTGCTACTAAAATATTTGATTCGTGATAATGTAGGTTGATCCAATGGATCTTTCAGATAGGTCATGGATGTATAAAAGAAAGAATGAACGGGGAGCATTTAATCCTGCATTTTATGTTGGTCTAGAAAGATTTCTTAAGTTTGCCTCTAGTCAGTCTGCATACATGGATGGCTTGAAGATTAAATGTCCTTGTAAAGCATGTAAGAATCTGGCATTCTTGTCAAAGGATGAGGTGAGGCTGCACCTTGTTAAAAAGGGATTTGTATCTGATTATGAAGATTGGAGGTTTCATGGAGAATCAACATCTTCATCAAGCTCATCTTGGAGCGATCCAGTGCAATCAGATCCTATAAATCCATATCAGCAGATGGTATTTGATGCAGGTGCTAGAGTCTTTGCTCCTGAAGAACAATCATTTGAGAATCAAAATCTTGAACAGATGTATGAGTTTTCTGATGATAGGGATGATCATATGGAGGAACCTCCAAACCCTAAAGCTCGAGAGTTCTTTGATATGTTGGAGGCAGCTGAAACTGAGTTGTGGCCTGGTTGTGAGAATCATTCTCAAATGTCAGTAGTTGCTCGTTTGTTGAATATCAAGTCAGAGCATCGTATGTCAGAGAGATGTTATGACTCCATATGTCAGCTATTGAAGGAGGTTTTGCCAGAAGGAAATAGAATGGTTGGCAACTTTTATGAAACAAAAAAATTGCTAAGAGCTTTGGGATTGCCAGTGGTGAAGATATACTGCTACTTAAAAGGCTGTATGATTTATTGGGGAGAAGACAAAGACTTGACTTGTTGCAAAGTCTGTGGGAGTGAACGATATAAAAGGCATGGAGGGGCACGTAAAACTAAAAACATTGCGCACAAGCGAATGTTTTATTTCCCTCTTACCCCTAGATTGCAGCGACTATATGCATCTACAGCAACTGCTGAATTTATGAGATGGCACGATGAACATGAGACAAAAGAGGGAGAGATGTGTCATCCGTCTGATTCAGAAGCATGGAAGAGCTTTAACGAAACACATTCTCTTTTTGCTTGTGAATCAAGAAATGTCAGACTCGGATTGTGTACAGATGGTTTTCAGCCATTCGGTCAGTCAGGACAGCAATATTCCTCATGGCCTGTAATTATAACTCCATACAATTTGCCGCCATGGATGTGTATGAAAGATCCTTACTTGTTCTTGACTATAATTGTGCCTGGCCCTCGAAATCCGAAGCAGAATATTGATGTGTATATGCAACCATTGATAGATGAACTAAAAGAGTTATGGGATGTGGGGGTTGAAACATATGATGTGTCAAAAAAGCAAAACTTTCAGCTTCGAGCAGCACTTATGTGGACTATTAGCGACTTTCCTGCGTATTCGATGTTGTCTGGTTGGAGTACATCAGGGAAACTTGCATGCCCGCATTGTATGGAGTATTCACAAGCTTTTACCTTGAAGGAAGGGCGGAAGACTAGTTGGTTTGATAACAGCAGGAAGTTCACGTATCATAATCACCCGTACAGGAGAAACAAAAGAAGCTTCCTCAAGAACAAAGTAGAGATGTCTCCTCCACCTCCACAACGAACTGGAAATGAAATACTTCAACAGTTGGATGACTATGGCTTCATGAGGGTAATTGATAAAGGTTTTGAAGTTGTCAACTCAAGTTTCTGTAAGAGTTGTGGGTGGAGAAAAAGAAGCATATTTTGGGATTTGTCATATTGGCCTACACATCTTATTCGCCACAATCTAGATGTCATGCATATTGAGAAGAATGTGTTTGACAACACCTTCAATACAATAATGAATGTGAAAGGCAAGACGAAGGACAATGCAAGAGCACGACAAGATATGAGTGTGCTTTGTAGACGCCCAGAGTTAGAGAAGGATCCCCGGACGGGGAACTATCCTAAGGCTTCTTACACACTTGATCGAGAAGGGATGAAGGTCTTGCTAGATTAGCTTAGAACTTTAAGATTCCCAGATGGATATGTTTCAAACATGGCAAGATGCATTGATATGAACAAGCATAGGTTATTTGGGATGAAAAGTCATGATTGTCATGTGTTCATGCAACGGTTGATACCGATAGCTTTTCGTGAATTGCTTCCAAGCAATGTTTGGGAAGCTCTTACAGAGTTAAGCTTGTTCTTCAAAGATTTGACGTCCACAGTTCTCAGAGTTGATGATATGCGAAGGTTGGAGGCAGATATTCCAATTGTCTTGTGCAAATTGGAGGCAATATTTCCGCCTGCATTCTTTGACTCTATGGAGCATCTTCCAGTGCACTTACCATATGAAGCTAGGATTGCTGGTCCAGTGCAATATCGATGGATGTATCCATTCGAAAGGTAGGTACATGATGAAGATGCTCTCTTTTATTCTATCTTTTGGAATAATATCACTCATATGCTTGAATGTTTATAATGTAGGTACCTTCAACATTTGAAGAAAAATGTGAAGAACAAGGCACAAGTGGAAGCCTCTATGTGCAATGCTTACTTGGTAGAGGAAGCATCAAATTTTTGTTCTCACTACTTTGAGTCACATGTGAGGTGCAAAAGTCGAGATGTTCCTCGTAATGATGATGGAGGGGATTATTATGGCAGTGAAGAAACTCTGTCAATATTCACACATCCAAGTCGATTTTATGGGAGTCACAAAGTAAGACCCTTGTCAGATACGGAGTTTCGAGCTGCTCACTCCTATATTTTACTCAATTGTAGGGGGGTTGGGCCATACGAGAGGTAAATGATGTGTTTATTTTCCATCATTGATAGCACATTGATTTCATATCCAATCTAACCTTTATTTTTCGATTTAGCATGTTTATCGACGAACTGCATCGTTCTTTCCCTAGAAGAAGTAATGAACAGATAGACAAGCAACTTGAAGATAACTTTGCTGATTGGTTTCAAGTATATGTAAGTGAATTTAGTATTCATCTAATGTTACCTAAAACTTTAAAACATATGTACGAAAACAAATGTAGTTTGTGTTTTATTGACAGGGTCAGAACAATATGCCTCCTGGTAGCATCTTACAACAGTTATCTCAAGGACCATTGAGAATGGTCAAATCTTACAATGTATGCTTTGTGAATGGATATAAATTCCATACAGATTCTTATGGGTCGATTAAATGCACTATGAACAGTGGAGTGTGCATAAAAGGTACCAATTATAGTTATGATGAAGATGACTTTTACGGCCGGTTAAAAGAAGTTTTGGAGTTGGAGTATCCAGGATTGCCGATTAAGCGAGTTGTGTTGTTCAATTGTGAATGGTTCGATCCAACTCCTAACGTTGGCACAAGGGTTCATCCACGATACAAATTAGCTGAAATAAATCAACGTAAAAGGTTCAGGAAATATGAACCCTTTGTGTTGGCCAGTCAAGCAGGACAAGTTTACTATGTCCCATATCCAAGCAAGAGACGAGACAAGATTGACTGGTTTGCAGTGTGCAAAGTGAGAGCGAGGAAATTTGATGCAAGTTGTAGTAAGAGTATTTCCATGGAGAACGCGTTTCAAGAAGAAGAAGCAGATGCTCATGAAATTGATGAGGCTTTTGATGTCCAACAAGTTCAACAACTTTGTGATCCAAGCGGAGAAATGATTGAAGGTTACAATGATGATGATGCGGAGGAAGAAGAAAATGATTTTGAAAACAACAATGACGATGATCTACATCAAGAAGAGAATAGTGAACAAGAATCAGAATTTGTATCTGAAGATGACACTGATCACGAAGATGACGGCTATGATTCTCTTAGCGATAGTGATAACTAGTAGTTTATATTATTGTCTTTTATTAATAATAAAATGTTCCTAGAAATAATTTATATTATGTTAGTATTTTTTCCTATTCAAACATATATACTATGCTGCTATGCCTTTTATTTTTTCTTTTATGTTCGTATTTTGTTTTCTTTTTATATATATATCATGTTATGGTATAAAAATAAAATTGATAGTCCCTACACAATATAATGAACTGATCATACAAAGTGCTAGATGTCCACTTCTCAAATCGTCAGGGAAAGTGGGCGAAACTTTTTTTTTTGGTGGGCGGAACTTTTTTTATTATTAAATGGGCGGAACTTTATTTTTTGGTGAAATAAATGGGCGGAAATTTTTTATCCAAAAAGAATGGGCGGAACTTTTTTTTTGGTGAAAAAAATAGGCGCAATTTTTTTGGATGAAAAAAAATGGGCGGAACGGTAATTCCCTTTCAATTTTCCCTAATTTACTGCCCACTTCTGAAACCCTACTAATTACCGCTCTAGAATTCTCCCAAATCCCTCTCCATAGCAGTTTTTTGCGAGATCCTACCCGACGTGTCTCTCCGCTCTAGAAATCCTCTCCCTAGCAGTTGCTGCCAGGATTTCTCACAACACCGTTCTTTAGGCGGCGATTCACTGTTCTTCGTCGCCGTCTTTGCCGAATCGTTGTAGGTGTTTTAGCTTATCTTCTTCGTTTCTTTGTTCTTGCAATTGGTGTGATTGAATGAATGAGGCTTGATTGGTTTGGATTTGGTTGCAGGTTGAACCTACTCCGCTCAACATCAGAGCTGATTCTGAAAAGGTATGCATTTTTAGTTATCTACTGATTTTTTAGAATGGAGAGGAAGTAGTCAGGGAAATTAATGGAAATTGATTAGTTCGTCTGAGCAATCAACTTTGTTGAGTGGTTTGAGTGTTGAAAACCTTGAAAAAGTTGCTTGAATTATGAGTTGTGTTTATGGCAATTGCAATTTTGGAAAATACAACATATTGCTATATAGTTAAATTTGAGCATTGAGGGGTTTGATCTTCACCATACTCATTTGCTGCCATGTTTTTTTAATCCCATTATTCTAAAAGGTCAAACACACAAGCCAATGCTCCTTGACACACCAAATACACACCAATTTGAAAAAGTTTAAAAATTCCTATTTGTTTGATCTGTGTAAAAGGCTTTGTTTATTATTAAATCAATGAAGTGCCGGCTTATATAGCCAAGTTACACGAGAGATAGCTAATAGAAAACTCTAGTTTTATATTTGGAATAATAGCAAACTAGTCAAGTTACTCTGATTAGCTATGCTTTGTCTTTATCTATTAATTTTTCTAGTACTATGTTTGTTGCCTATGCTTTGTCTTTATCTATTGATTTTTCTAGTACTATGCTTTGTCTTTATCTATTGAATTTTCTAGTACTATGTGTGAAGAGATGAAAAAGGATGATGGTATCTGAGTGGGAATTAAAGAACATACTAAGAATAGTGACCACTTTATATTTGTATTTAGTGAAAGTATAGGCATGTGATAAGGAGTCAAGTGATACATACAGTAGATACAAACCACCTTAATATGATAAGAAAATTTAGAGAATAAAAGTATATTATGACCTTGTATATTATGAACCTTGTATATCATGCTATTTGCAAAAAGTAACATTATTGTTAATTATTTAACTAGATGAGAACTGAATTTCTTGCTTTAAACGCAGCAGTAAAATACAAATGAGGGGAGGTAGTTGTAGTTCTCGGAGGCAGGTCAGGACGAGGCTACATGGTGATCAGACCAAGACGAGTTCACGTGATCAACCAAGTACAAACGAGGGTCAAAATATTAATTTGGAGCAGCAGGAAACTGTTGATCTTCATCAGGATCAACAACAAGAGGACAATAATGTCCCTCTCTCACAAGATCAACCGCATGAACACCTTGATTTCATGGGTAGGCTTCGTGTTACAGTTGTGGCAGATTGGTAAGGGAGGGTCATGCATTCTGTTTTTTTTTATCTTCTCTTTATTCATTTATGATGCATTATAAAGTTAACATATTAATGCTATTTATGTGAAGCCTTCAACCATCCGAGAAATGTTCCCGGAGGATAACTACTATAATTAAGCAGAAATTGGACGAGAAGGGCGCATGTTTTCAATTAGTATCTGAAGATACGAAGAAGTTATATTTTGAAGAATTTAAAGTAATAAAAGCTATATATTTTGTCATTTACATACTTACATATTGATTTGTATTGCTTTCATAGAATTCTTTACTTATTTAACATTCTGTTTTTGTTCAATTTTCAGAAGCACTTTGTTTGGGATGCTGCGATAGATACTTTAGTTGAAAAAGCCTTCTATGAAAAGGCCAAAATCCGTTACCGTGACTTCATATCCCAAATAAAGAAAAACCCGAAGCCCAACTACATTCCACAACATACTTGGGATGAATGGGGAAAGTATTGGAAGAGCCCTAAGGCTGATGCGGCTTCCAAAAGGAATTCAAAGAATCGTAGATGTGGAAACGAGAATGCACGAGCACCTTCCACTCATGTCTGCGGCTCAGTCACATATGCCACCATGGAAAAGAGATTGGTAACTTGTTTCAATTATTTACGAATTCAGTTTTTAACTAGAAATGTTAAATTTAATGTGCTTACTTCACTCCTGCATTTGAAAATTATATTCTTGGACTATATAATTTGGAAATATGATCGATCTAAATGGGGGCCCAAAATTTTCTTGCACTAGGAAGAAGAACATGGATATATATGAAGATATTGATGATCTCCTTTTAGTGTTAGTTTATTTAGTTGTGGGACATTTGTTTAATCAATATTGGCTAGATAAAGCATGATATGCAGGTGGCAATTGGAATCAATCATTGTACGTAATATGAATATAGCTTTGTAAAGCATGTTTCTGGTTGTATAATGGCTAGATAAAACATGTTGCTGGCTGTTTTTTTTGGATAACACTTTGTTTCTTGAAAGCAATATAGTATTTTCTCTTTAGTCATGTGGCATGAAATTTTTGGATCAACATTCAATATGCTCTGTATTGTTGGCATATTCCATTTACAACTATATGATTGGTTTGATTTTTGTTGACTACTGAGCTTGTTTGCTTGTTTCTTAACTTTGGTTTGTTGAATTTTTAGGAGGAGAAAACACAAAAACCACCAACAGCCTACCAGTTGTTTGTCCATTCCCACACATTGGGCCATGATGGAGAGCGTTTTATTACAGATAAAGCAAGAGATGTGAATGTAAGTTTAATTGCTCTAGAAATCTGATTTTTTCAGTACAAAATCAGATTTTTAGAGCAATTACTGTGAGTTTACTGTCAGTTTAATTGCTCTTAAAATCTGATTTTTTTGCTCTTGGGTCTCAAATCAGTATAAATAGTTATGCAAACTCTAGTCAATAGCTAATGTCCAACCATTATGCAATTTATTAACTATATCAGTTATGAGAAATCTGATGTTTTTTCTCTTAAGCCTCAATTGAATTTCTACAAAGGTAGACATGATTTCTTAACTATTTTGTTAAATTTTCAGAATAGAATGTTGGCTTTAGTAGAAGAGAGAAGGGCAGCAGGTGCAACAGACATTGATAAAGACCAACTGTTCTTCGAAGTGGTTGGTGGAAGGAAGAGGAAGAGAATCTATGCATTGGGACAGGCGGATCACTTACATTATCCAGAAGCTTCTTCATCATTCACCGTAGATCCAAAGGATATTGAAGATAGAGTGACACAAAAGGTTAGTGAACTCCGTCCGAGACTCGAGAGTGAAATTCGAGAACATATTACTGCTGAGATCCGTGAGCAAGTTACTGCAGAGATTGAAAAATCTTTTGAAGAGAATCTGGCTGAACACAAACGTGAAGTTACTGCACAGATTGAAAAATCTTTTGAAGAGAATCTGGCTGAACACAAACGTGAAGTTACTGCCCAGATGAAGGAGATGATGACAAAGTTTTTTAGCCAACATCAAGGATAGGAAGACCTCAATCTAATATGTTTTATGACATTGTTCTTTAACTGCTGAACCTTTTTTTGTTTTTGTTAGTACTTTTTAGTCAAGAAGCTCAAACAATGAACCAAGACTTCTCTTGTTAAGATATTAGACTATATTTTGTCTGTTATGCAGTTTTGTTTTTAGCTCTACATTTGATTGTCAGTAATTATTATTACAGATTTCATATATTTATAACCATATAAATAACAAATAATACACAATTGTTCCGGATTGGGATCAAACCGGCGAGAAAGGAAGATTCTCGGCAATTTTGTATTTTCCCTCAATTTACCGAGAACATGTTGCCTCGGCAATTAGCGAGGACAATCATTTCACGTCAATTTTGTATTTTCCCTCAATTTACCGAGAACAAGTGTTCTCGGCAATTCGCGAGGACTATCGGTTCTCGGCAATTATGGACATAGCCATTCACCGAGGGCATGTTTTTGTCGGTAATGTTCTTGGTAAAGTTGTCGTGAAGGTTGGTTTTGGCGAGAAAGTACCTACCAATTTGCGAGGCAGAGGTGTCTCGGTAATCACCGAGAGAGACTGTTCTCGGTGCAGTCAGCGAGAGGCCATATGCCGAGAAAATTTAGTTCTCGGTAAATTCTCGGTAAATGGAAGGTACCGAGAAACTTTAGGCATTTGCCGAGGACATTGGCCCTCGGTAATGGACTGTTTTTTTGTAGTGATTGTTTTCAACAATCATATGCTCATATTAATTATATGAGGATTATTTTAATAACTAAAAGATATAAATTATATGGGATGTGTATAAAAGATAATTTTTCATCCTCATATTTTTAAAGTGTACATTAAAAGATAAAAATCATATGAGATTTGTGGACAGATAATTTCCATGAGATCTTAATTGCTTGATAATTTTCCATCCTTGATCAGAAGTTGATCTCCCGATGCGGAAAAAAATGTATAGAGATTGTAGCTAACATAATTTTCCATTATGATATATGATCCAATTATAGTACACAATCCTACTAATTTTTGGTTAATAATTTTATTATGTTAATAATTTTATTATGTTAATAATTATTAAAATAAAAGCATTTTTTTATTCAAAGTTGATGAGGTGGCGTAATTTTTAACAAAGATATAAGTTCCGCTTTATACTATACTAGCAAATGACCCGTACCTTGTACGGGGGTGTTATTTATTAATTTATTGCTTTGTTTAACTATAACAATTACAAATATTATCATATGTATACTTTATTTTTAAAACGACGCTTATTTTTTAGATTATGAAATGACATAATTCTTATATATCATCATAAATAAATAAATTTTGTTTATATCTTTATTTTTTATACATACATAAACATATATTTAAATAATTGAGGAAGAATGAAATAAGATAAGATGAATTATCACATTTTATAAACAATTGATACAAATCTTTTGGCATTTAAATTAAGTTATGTAAACTAACTTATATAACAAAATCAATAAGTCTAAATAAAATTTGGATTAATTTATTATATATTAAATATATAGATAATATTTAATAAGTTAAATAGAAAACCAAATTATCTCATATAAATGTTATTGTTTTCTGAAAAAATAATTAAATAATAAATATATAAATACGTAATGAAAATGTGAACGAATTATTATCTTAATTAAGAAATTTATCTTTTTTTTTCTAAAGTGTAATCAATATGCAGTATTAGTGATATATATATATATATGTTAAATATAATATCTACTTCTTTATTGATATTTTAATATGATATGATAGTAAAAATGCATTTACTATATTATTTTAATAGAATGAATACTTTTCTTAAATATAGTGGTAGAATTTGCTACCATTGATGATTTAAAAAAATACCATAATAAAATTACGAAAAATAGTTTAAATTTAATATGACATTTAATTAGATGGGTAAAATATTATGATTATGATTTATAGACTGCGACGAAAAAAAATGCTTTTTTAAATAAAAGTTTATGATAGATTCATAGATCTATGTATTAATTAAATTTGTATAATAATAAGATAGAGATTTATATATTTGGATAGAATTATTAAACAACACAAATTCTAATATAGAACTAATATTTTAATTATCTATAGGATTATGATAAAATCAAGATTTAATAAGATAGATTTTTAAAAAAGGGGGTGATGTGGCGCAATATGGTGGTAGAATTTGCTTCCGCTTTAGTATATAGTGATAGATAGGGGTGGCAAATTCTGACCCGATCCGAATTAACCGACCGAATTATCCGTTTCCAGAACCGACCGAGACCCGAAATTTGTTTTTATCAAATCAAATCCGAAACCGACTCAATCCGACCGAACTTGACCCGGAGGTATAAGCAACCCGATTAAGAATTACCCGAAACCCGATTACATCCGAAAATCTCAATCCGGTTTCAAACCGAAACCTGAATAACCCGACCCGAAAATACCCGACCGAGTTATATCCGAGACCCGAAACAATCCGAACCCTATTCTACCCGACATCCGAAACAACCCGAACCCGATTGTACCCGATAATTATATATGATATCCGAAACAATCCGAACTTAGTACGATATTTTATATAATAGGATATAAAACATAATATATTATTAGTATAAAGTGTAATACAAAATTGCAAATGTAAGAAATTGTATAACCATGTTTATGTGAAGTGTGATCTCTTTTTTATGTTATTTTAAAACTATTGATCGTAATTTGACAAATACTTATAATTTAATATTATCATTTATTACTAAAGATATATTTGTTTGACAAAATATAAGATCTTATTTATTGATATATGAATCTGATCATGAGAATGAATATGATTTTGAGAACGTACAAGATCTCGTAGATAATAATATCATTATATTGGTACATGCTTATGTTGTACACTTGAAATATAAAAAAAACATTATTCAAAATATAGTTAAAAATCAAAATTATATTGATTCACTGTTCCAACTATCAAAACCTAATTATACAAACACATTTTTACTCTGATCCAATTCAATCAAAAATTGATTTAAAAAAAGCTGATTCAACCGAATCCGATTCAACCGAAACCGATTCAGCCGAAACCGATTCAACCGAAAACCGCTTTAACCGAAATCCGATTCAACCGAAAATTGAAAAAACCGACTCAACCCGAAACCGACTCAACCGAAAGCCGAATTAAATTAACCGATTATAACCCGCTAACCCGACTTATCCGACAATGTGAATCTCCGACCCGATCTGAACCGACCCGAATGCACCCGATTTTCCGTTTATATCCGATACTGTTCACATCCGAATAACCCGAAACCGATTTATCCGACCGAAACCCGACCGATTATCCGAATTGCCACCCCTAGTGATAGATAGATAGATAGATAGATAGATTATAGTAGATTATAGTAGATAGGTAGGGAGGAAAAAAAGACCCAAACACAAGTAGGTGTATTATTTTTGGTCGGACAATTAGGTGTATTTAGAAAATAAGGATCTAGGGTTTTCATGTATACATGCAATTGCAAGGCCACAATTACGGCATGTAATTTATTGTTTTACCAGAAGAAAGATAAAATTTATTGATTCCATTCCAACTATCACTAACATATTTTATTTTTTTCGATCAAAAAATATATATTTTAATTTCTAGGATGGTTTAGTGCAAATATGATAGATTTCCTATTATTACTAAAATATTATATCTAGGGTGGTTGTGCCTTACTGTCCAAGAAGTATATATTCTTGGCCATATATGCAATATTACGTACGTCTCTGTAATCCGGTCAGGCGTTATCTCTCTCGTTTCATCAATTTCCTGTATCACCTTCTCAATTCATCAAATAACACAACAATGGACGACGCCGACAACACAAGATCATCGTCATCATCCTCAGTGGAGGACGTTCACACGAACAACAAGCACAATTTCACTAACACAACTCTTCTCAAAAACTACATCAATTCCAAGTACCCTTACACATACCTTCCTCCACCAACATTCATCTTAGAAAAAACAGCATCCGGATTTCTCATAGGCAACGTCGTGGGCTTCTTCGGTCACCAACTTTACATGCATCCCGGGTCTCCCATGAGGCTCGGTGTAGCCGCTGCATGGCACGGCGGTATCACGGCTGCCAGTGTTGGGCTTGGCTACGTTTGTGTGCACCGTTGCACGGCTGCGATTCGTGGCGGCAAAGAGGATTGTGTCAATGCTTTCGCTTCGGGCGCTGTGGTCGGTGGTCTAAGCAGGTTCTGCGGAGTTGAGTTGGTTCAGATCAAGAATGTGGCGCGCCGCCTGCCCCTCTCGGTCGCAGCCAACGCCCTTGTTTTGGGCTCCGTTGCAGCCGTCATCGGAAAGGCCGTCGAAACGCTCAAGCCAAAAGTCTAATGCTTGCGGTATAGGGTTAAAGGAGTTTTTTTTGGCATGATTCATTCAGGAAACAAGATAGATGCAAGTGCAACTACAGCTACGTACAAAACATTAGATCAGACTTTTTTTTTTAATGTCATTTTTACTTTCAGTCCTAACATATGTCATACATATTGTTTATACAAACATGCATTTCAATAAAACTGCTTGCACATTATCTGGCTAGTTCGGACTGGATGCTTATATCGATATCGACTCAGATCAGGGTTACTGATTTAGTATTAATTACACAAGAAAAGGAGGGTATAACTAGAAGCACCCATATCCTTCTTCATCCCATCAAAATTGGAGTACCCAGACTTCCTACTGGGTCTACTTTGATCCTTTTTAGACTCCTTCCTTGCAGTTAAAACCAAATTGCATATGAATACGGCGTAAGAAGTTGTCTACTTCTGCAACAAATTGTATATAAAGAGGCTCCATCTTGAGATAATCTTAACATATACAGATCAACAAAGCTTAAAGTTTTCGGTCAAGTGACAATTTAACCACTGTTTGAAGGAGGAAGTGGAGTGCTTACCATATGTTTATCACAAAGCAACGGGGTAGCTAGAGTTCATCTGCGCTATGTCCCGAGAAGCCCAAGTCAACAGCAACGCCAGATAATTCATCACTGCGATTTAGAAAACAGAATGTTAGGATAGCAACTGAATTATTCCATTTGCACTGTTCTAGGCAGTTGAACATAAATATCATAAAGTGTCAAGGAAACGACTCAGAACCTGAGAGGTTTGTTGCAATTTTCGGAAACCCAACCAACATGTCGCTTCTCATTGTCATATATCACCAGTCTGTCCTGCAACGAAACGTCTGCAAAAGAAGAATCTGAAATTCAAGTTCCATAAAAACAGAAATTTTTATAAAGAAAAAAGTCTCTCACCTCCTAGTACATTAAGATCTCCCAGTTCTGCTTCACTGCCATCCAAAATAGCAAAGCAAACGTTTCCTTGTTCCTGGAATGGAAAGAAATTTTATATACATACCGGAAACATTTCAGTGCTTTCAATGGTCTGAAAAATCACATACATTGATGATAAGATAATGCTGAGGTAACATTTCCATTATTGCATCTTTTGGATTCTTGAAGCGAATTGTTAAGGGTTTGAAGAAACTTTTGACATCACTGATCGACGTAAAGGGGTTTGAACCTTTCCAGCAGATCGGAAGGGTCTTATCCTCAGGTGCTTCTTTTAACTGATTTGAGCCAATCATCTTCTTTACCTGCACCAGTAAGCTGCTTATAAGTTCCTTTGATTTTTTTCGGTAGAGAACTCTGCTTATAAGTTCCTACCTACAACATCATCAAGCAACAGACTAAGACTTCAATTTGATTCTACCTTACCACGGATATTACACTCTTGTACACTTCTTTATTTAAATATGTGAATGTGCTTCCGCTATCAAAAACCAAGGACAAACCACTATCCACGACATTTTTCTTGTCAAAGACTAGTTCAGCTGGCCCTATTGTGTAGTACTTCCTGAAATCAATCTCACATTAAGCTCACGAATGCTATCATGAACTCAAACAATCAGATTAATAAGTGGAAATTATAAGGAAAAAGTCTTACTCCATGGAATTTCGCATCACAGGTACCCAAACAATACCAGAAGAAGGAAGGTGACTATCTCCAAAAAAGAGATAACCTCCTCCTTTACCACTAAAGCAGTGACCGAAAACGTTTTGCACTACTCCCTCATCCCGAAGTTGTGATAAGATGCTTGATTTGTCATTGGCTAGCCCAAGAACACCGTCAACGAAAGGTAGGTGGCTTGACCCAAGCATCTTCTTCTGATCATAGCCACACCTAATAGGATGACACAAGCTCTTACAATGACACATCATCTTCCATAAACTCAATATTGTTTAGGGACACACCAAAAGCCAATTTATGAAGACCCAACTTTCAGCTTGCCCTTTTTAATATGGAGTGACCCTGATAAATAGCCAAAGATACCAACATCATTCGAGCAGAAATAAGAGTTACTCACCCGAAACTCAAAGACCGGCGAAGGTCCGAACGGTTTGCCAATTGTAGATGGAAGATATCATACAGCAGGACGCCTAGAGATGAACCATGGTCAGCATACTCAATCTCATAGTCACACTGATCAGCAGGATTCTTGCAAGGGCGATTTGGAGGATGTTCAATGAGAGAACAAAAGGGGTCATCACAAAGCAAGACATTTTTGCTGGGTTTGTAAGGATCATGTGGCCCCTGCATTCAGAAAACCTATCAAGTATGAATTTCAAGTACAAAATGCAACAGCAAACTTGATCTAGATATATGGCAGACCTTAAGACAGTGGACACAAGGGGCATCACATTGAACCCATGTAAGGTCACTACCAGTGTCAATATCAAGATGAAAGGGCTTGGGAGGTTGGCCTATGTGCAGGATTGAGTAGAAGTATCTGCATAAAGAATGAGATCGCATTCAAAACATTACTAATTTGCATGTAAATTATCAGCACAGCTATGGAAAAAAGGATATCAAAATTGTAGCACAGAACCACAATGATGATGACGACAAGGGAAACATACCCATCAGGATAAACTCGGCCACCAACGGGAAACAAGACGGTAGATCCAAACTTGGTGGTGTGGCCTTTCTTGATGCTCATGCTCAGAAAGTTCTGAGCAACCTTGGAGCCCAGATACAGAGAAAGAGCGAGGAGCAAGAGCACCAACAAGAATGGACACGGCCGATTCTTCATCGGAAAGGACTTGGGAGTGTAAGGTTGGAAGAAACTAAAGTGAACCCAGATAGACTCAGGAAGGCCAACAACAGGATTGAACCCTCAATCTGCATGGAAGGTCACACCACCAGGTATTCGACGAAATGCCCCTGAGGGAGCCCACGTGCAAAGAGCTGATCATAGACGGGAAATTCCGTGACTCGGTCACTACTTTTTTTGTAGTTAACACAAGAAAACAAAACAACCGTGGATTGCAGGTGTGTGTCGTAGGCCTAGTCGATATTTGATTAATTAGAGATGTTGAGGAAAAATATTAATTCATACAAGTTGGTTTGGAGTGCGGAACTGAAGACAAAATTTTGGTTTATTGTCGTTGTGTAACGGACACCAGGTTCGAACGCGTAACCTATTCCAAGGAAAAATCATTTTTTAAGGTGTAATTGTGCCACTTGAAACAAAAAGAGTGATGTTTTGCTCTTGGATGCCATGTCTTAATTTTGATATGAGGATGATATTGCAGGTTGGAAGAAAGAAACAAGACAAGCTCTCCAATTATCTTATAGCATATACTATTGATCACATGCATCACTACTATTTATAACCTATGATTCTTCTCGAGTAATTTGTTTCATTTTCATCCTATGCTATGCTCACACTTAATTATACTCAATATTACTTAGTTTTTTAGTAAAGAAGATGCAAATCATGGCATTCTTTGGACCAATGTTTCACAAATTAGTAAGATTGAGAATTTTTTAAAATCGAGTATAGCTTCATAATTTCCTTAAAAATTGTGTCAAATTATAAATATGTCACAAATTTAAATGGAGTGGGTGAGGGTAAAAAGAAATTCAAGAAGTCAATTTAGTTGGAAGTAAAACACTACAGTAAAAAAACAATACTATATAATAACCATGACCTCATTCATGAACTTCATTTATTCCACACTTGTATCATGGTATTCTGTGGACCGACTCTCAGAGTCTCAGGCTTCTTTTTTTCTCACGACTTACAACCAACATTATGTAAACGTATAAAGAATCATATACACACCTAATAATGCTACATGCATTTGTGCAGCTACTCACATAATCTAGGCAAACAATGGCAAGTAATCAATTGAATGAAAATTTCAACCACAAAACAACTCACAGCAAAAGAAAACTTGGGAGGAAAAACCTGTACACAAATTAATTTAGGCACTAGATGAAGCCTATGAACACGCAAGACAACACAAACTTCCAATCCTGGTAAAGAACTGTTGCAGAGGGTCTTGACAGTCGTCCTCTACCGATGGCGGCGGAACATGCAATGGTTGCTCGGGAGGTAGGTGGAAATGGAATGCGTCGACTGCAGCAGCTGCACCGTCTTCGTTCTCTATGAGTTTCGCTATTTCCATTGCTCGAGATTTCACCTGAGATGGCGCAATGGTTTGATTTAGAAACCGCCCATAAACAGATTTTCATGGAACTTAGAAAAAGCAATGCTCTTCATCATGTTGCAAGTATGCTGACTGTTGAAAAGTGCATATGTTACAGAAGAGCAAAACATAGATGAATTACCTCTGGCTGGAGCATGAACGTTATAGCATTTGAAAGGGCTTTAACACTGAGCTGATTAATAGGTATCGGTTCAGGACCAAGTCCTTTCTTGTAAATGCTATCGGCCCAGAAGAACTGATCCCCGAAAAATGGTACTACGGATGTTGGACACTGCACAATTCATGATAACATTCAATTAGGAGAGTTCACCTTATAAGTTGTGTCTGAGCATGAAAAGTTCAGTTTGATGTCAAGCTAAAACTTCAAGAACTAATGCTAGTCCAAGAAAGGATTCGTCGCGTAATTATCTAAACGAGATGTACGTACCCCAGCCTTTAATCCAGTAGCTGTTGTTCCAGCTCCACCGTGATGAACCTGCATCAAAATTACAACAGCAACATAAGCTAAGATTTGGATTGTTTGAGTAATAATAATTTGCATAAGTATATGTATGTGAAAGCCAACTGACTAAACGAAACTCACCACAGCAGAGCATTGCGGAAAGAGCCAATCATGAGGGCAATTGTCTACAAGGAAGATGTTTTCTGGTACATCTGACACTGCAGGTCACACAACCAATGAAATGAAAAGTAAACATCCAACAGAGAAACCATTGCAAAATATGTAGTCGCGTTCGCGCAAGTTGACACCCAATCCAACCAAAGCAAATCAAAATCAAACAAGGTACTTACATATACCAAGATCTCCCCAGCCACGGTCAAGTATTCCTCGCTGCCCTGTTTCTTTTAGAGCTTCCATAATGATTCTTGTAGTTTCCTTAGGATTTTCAAGTGGCTGTCCAAAACAAATTGGCATTGTTAACCGACAAAAGAGGAAACGTCTACAAATGCTCATTGGCAGGTATAATTTGATGAGCTCATATCACGAATACAGCCTTTCAAAGCATTCATTTCTGAATCAAGCATATACTTTGAAGTTATCAACATTTTAAGCTATCTATTGATAGATAGTATCTTCAACAGCAAGTAATAGATAAATCATGGTTATCCAAACAACTGAAGTATCCAGATAAGAGATAAGCTGAAAATGTCGCTTCGTTTGAGAAAAGCTTACCATGCTTCCAAACCCTATGTATATCGGCTTTGGCCCTCTTTGGATCCACTGAACGAACTCTTCTCGAGGTTGATACTTCGATCCAAGATCAAGGAAACAATAACCAATGACATCAACTAACGGGCCCCAATCTGCAAGTTTGCATCAGTTTTTCACAGTATTACAACATCATCATAGAAACATTGGGATGTAGGTAACAGAAGAATTTACGGAGTATTGTATATGCCTCCTGTTCTAATTACAGAAATAAGCTCTTACCCTGTGGCTTTGGCACCACATGCGGGCTCCACATATAACCCGTCGGAAGGTGAGATATTGAGCCATGATACATGCTGAAGTGTGTAAGAGGAGCCAACTTTAGTATCCTTTTTCTGAAGTCATTGATATATCTCCCTATGCCCCACCATATGAACAGATCAACGATTATGTACGAGAGCTGCATCATTTTGAATGTGGATATAAATGGAGGGAAAGAATGAGTAAGACAGCTAAAGAAAGAAGGCACCGATATAAAGAAACAATGATGAAACCATAACTTACCCAATTACCAGCTTGAGGTACACGGGCAAATGGATGAGGATATTCATATGTTGGCCTGCCAAATTATAATGCAAGAGTTAGGAGTACTCATCTGTTTCTTTATACTCACTGTCTTATCTACACGAAGACTAGAAGTGGAGATGTCAAGAATGATACTCAAACTTGCAAGAATCAAACTCTTCCTGATAAAATACATTCTTTGGATTGAAGACCATATTGGTATGAATCAGTTTCAATATAGGACTATTTGCAAATTCAGCCTCTTTGCATCATATAATAGTCATACATAGCATAGTTTAACAAGAACTTTGTAACTCAAAATTATTGACAGCCAAAACACTCACGTCCAAGGCATAGTGAAGAACATGTGAATAGGTACACCAAGAGCTTCAGCAACATGGGCATGTCCTGCAATCAATGCAAGTAGATAAGAAATAAATCAATGAAACAAATTATTTCAGATATAACACTAGAGATATTTCTAAATAGTCAAGGGAAAAGTGGAAAAAGTAAGCAACAACGGATTCGTTATCTTTAACATACCATAAGCTGGAGGATTGGCAATAATTGCTTGGGCTCTGAAGGCTGAACCAGTCTCTATATCTGGTTCGGTACAGGCAGGCAAAAGAGACTGAATTATAGCCTTCACTTGCTTCCTTTGTTTAGATATGTCTCCTGGTGCTGATGGAATGAGCCCTTTATTTTTCACCATATCTGTCGGGCAAGGTGAAATTTGACAGTCACTAGAATTGAAAACCAGAAAGTTTTGGCTAAAAACAGCAGATTTAGGCCAATTGAGCTACAAATAAGTTACTAAAAAGTAAAGGATCCCTTAGGACAGAAATGAAGCTTTCACTTCAATAACAGAAACGAGTACCATCCCACTTAGTGACAACATGCTGGATTTGCTTGTAGTGCTTATGGTGAAATTTTCGATTTCAAAAAATAGTGATGGAATAACAACTTTGATCAGCAACCTTCTTTGTTACCTCCCCATTTTCTACTGATTAACATTGGAGTATAAAGGGTAATAAATCACATCTCTAAGGATACAGCTACAGTCATTTCTGACCACCAAATGTAGTTAACTCAATGACAGCTGAAACAAAATCCTGGCTTGAGTTCTAAGAATGATGTTTATTAACACTAGAGGACATGTGGAAACCAGCCTTTCCAATTATCTTCACCCACTAAACAGAAATTCAGGCCTTTGAACAAGATTTGAAGTCTCTTACATTTTGCTAGAACCCGGGGGTCACCACCCAAAGGATAGAACTCCACACCAGCAGATTTTACAAAGTCTTTGAAGTTAATATGGGTGGCCAATCTCACACGATGACCATATTCCTGCAGGTCCAAAAAAATCTAGTTACTGAATTTGAGTGGAACCACACATGTTAACTATGCAGGCATTAATGCACATATTTCCATTATCCTCATAGAGATAACTTAAATAACCACAAATCGTGACTCACAGAATGCATAGTGTAAGGAAGAAAGCACATATAATCATGTAACTTTAGTCAATCTTTTTCTGCCTAACAAAAAGTATTGTTGACGGTCTGATGAAAGATTAATAATGTGGTGTGGAAATGATACTAGATAAGATTTGAGACACACCTGCAATCTCTTTGCAATGGCCAAAAACGGCTGTACATCTCCTCTTGTGCCAACCACAAGCATGGCAATTCTTAGCCTTGGAATAGATTTTTTAAGCTCCACAGGGGCGTCCTCAACGACAACTGGTGCACTCTCAATGGATTGAAGCTCCAACAGGTCTGATGTTACAGGGGCACTTCTTTCTAAATCAACTTCCACCATTCCATCCTTTTGGACCTTGACTAAATTCACAATCAACTGTACAAGACACATTCAGAAGCTGTCACTAGCAGATTCGAAAGCTCAAAAGAACCCGAATCAAGCATACAAAAGGGCCTTGAATCACCTTTTCACGCCCGGACAACCTGTCTAGTATTAGATCAGGCCGTGGGCTCTCATTAAAAGTCTTACACCTCGAGAACGCAATTGGCTGGCTTTCTAGCAGGGAATTGCTTTCCATTCCAATAGTCCCAATAGGTGCTGTGCTGTAGTGGTCCAATCCTTCCATAGAAATGCTGTGGTATCAGTACAAACAGTATATGGCAGAAACTATAGAAAGTACAAGACAAATGGGTAATGGCCGTTTTGATCTTCATAAATTAAATGATTAAGTTATGCTGAACTATGCACAAAAATAAATACAGAGTGTAGATGCATAGTTAGTCTTCAACAAGCCAGAAATATTATTCTTGATCCGTAGCGCTTGCAGAAGAAACATTAGGAAACTAAAGGATACTACTGCTTGCTGCAGGAATACAAACAGATAGAAGAAAGTAGATACAAGAACATATTGTATACACTAAAGCTTACAAATTTGATAAAATCTATATGTTGGCAACTCAAGAGGGATAAACAAACTTCATCCAAACAACCCAACCTTAGGAAAACCATTCCCTTTAGTTCATTCCACATTTGACATCACCCAGAGAATCCATCAACTAATTTTGCATACCTGTAAAAGGTGAAGAGCTGGAGTTGTCCACATCCAGCACAGATAGTTCAGAATCCGGTGACTGTCTCAACGGCCCCAAACCGTCTTCTTCTCCGCTGGATACACCATTGCAAGCCTCTTTATTTGGAGGATCATTATCTCTGCAAAGCTTTTGACTTGAGGCATTCTCTTCCAACTTATACCCATTCTCTGACCCTTTTCTGCTTGGTTCAGATTGCTTGTGTGAAACACTAATCTGATGAACAAATTGCTGCTCCTCAGGCCAAATCGCCATATCAGAAGACTCTTTCTTAAGCTGTTTCTTCCCTCCAAATGATGACTCTTCCGAAAACTCGGCTCCGGCAAGAACTTGTTCACCAAAATCAATCTCGTTTGAACCCATTCCAATACCCAGAATTTATACAACACCCTCACAAACCAGCTACAGCAATATCATCACACCAATTTCGTCCCTCAAATAAACGAACTCCCTGCAAGATATGTGCAAAAAAGGACTTGACACAGCAAGAGAAATGCACCCAACGAACAAAAGCCGACTCCAAACGCTACACAAAACGAAATCAACGAGAATATTTAAAAAAAAAAAACTCCGGAAATTGGGCAAAGTTGGAACTGGGTTGACAGAGTAATTGGCCCAAGATACAAGTCAACCTCTGAAGAGGGTTTTTAAATTAGTTTAAGTCGGTACAAATTATGGAGAAGAAGCTGGCAAGATCATCCAACCGGTCAACGCGGAAATCGGAGAAGGATCGACTGGTGAGAGCTCCGAACGGTTTCACATAGAAGAAGTCTGTATGACTACTTAAGCTTAAATATTCCTGCAGAGAGAATAAAGGGGGAATTTTTAAGAAGACATGAACAAATGTTATATGGCCTCTGCTTTTTGACCCGCTCAATAGTAACAAAGGGCGGTAGAATCTGGAAATCGCAAAAACCCTAGCGCCAAAGAATCAATATCTATTACTATATACTAAAGCGGAAGCAAATTCCGCCACCATATTGCGCCACATCACCCCCTTTATTAAAAAATCTATCTTATTAAATCTTGATTTTATCATAATCTTATACATATTTAATTAAGATATTAGCTCTATCTTAGAATTTGGGTTGTTTAATTAATAATTCTATCCAAATAGATAAATCTCTATCTTATCATTATACATGTTTAATTAATACATAGATCTATCATAAACCTTTTATTTAAAAAAATATTGTTTTTATCATAATCATAATATTTTACCCATTTAATTAAATATCATATTAACTTTAAAATATTTTTCGTAATTATATTATGGTATTTTTTAAATCGTCAATGATATCAAATTCTACCACTATGTTTAAGAAAAATATTCATTCTATTAAAACAATATATTAAATAAATTTTTACTATCATATTAAAATATCAATAAAAAAGTAGATGTTATCTTTACCATATATATACCACTAATATTGCATATTGATTACGCTTTCGAAAAAAAATAGATTTCTTAATTAACATAATAATTCGTTAACATTTTCATTACATATTTATATATTTATTATTTAATTATTTAAAAAAACGATAACATATGTACGAGATTATTTACGTAATTTTATTATAATACTATAACATATTTATAATAATTCGTTAACATTTTATTATATAACTATTTAACTTACTAATTATTATCTATATCTTTAATATTATAATATATTAATCAAAGTTTTTATTTCACTTATTGATTTTATTATATAAGTTAGTTTACGTAATTTTATTTGAATGCCAAAAGATTTTTATTAATTGTTAATAAAATGTGATAATGCATCTTACTTTTGCCATTCTTCCTTTATTATTTAAATATATGTTTATATATTCATAAAAAGTAAATATATAAATAAAATTTATTTATATATATGATGATACAAAAGAATTATGTCCTTTTAAAATCCAAAAAATAAGTGTCATTTTATAACAAATTATACATATGATAATATTTGTAATTGTTATAATAAATTCATACACAAAGTAATAAATAAATAAATAACACCCCGTACAAGGTACGGGTCATCGGCTAGTATATTATAAAAGCCGACCGTTTTCGAGCCACCACATTGATTCTGGCCCCGCTTGATTTTAATTTTTTTTTCCAACTCATATAGATAATTACAACTATATACTATCTTTTATTTTCCTTAATTATCTAATTCTCAAATTTATCTTTAAAGACATATTATCTATCTTTAATTTTATTTTCCTTAATTATCTAATTCTCAAATTGTACGTAAACTATTGTACGTAATTAACTTAATCATTCAAACTAAAGTTAACTATTGTACGTAATTAACTAAAGTTAACTATTGTACGTAAACTATCTTTAATTAACTATTGTACGTAATTATTCAATTGCTAAATTATACCTAACCATGCTATTTTTATTTCAATAGCTTGAAATGTCTTAATTAACTTAATTACTTATCTATCCATATACATATTGTACGTAATTAACTTAATTTTCAATATCTTTTACTTTTGCTACGTAAATAATTTCCAAACTTACATATCTTTTACTTTTCAATATTATACTTAAATTTGTGGTAGATTCAACCAAATTTGCATATTATCTATCCATATTATCCTAATATTTGTGAGTCATCACGTTGATTCTGTCCCCACTACATATTTGATAAAAATAGCTTTTATTTATGTTATTTCAATTAATCTAATTATATTTCTTAATAATTATTTATGTAAAAGATATGATCAATATTTAAAATTTTGGTAAAATATTATATCTTTTTAATATACTACCACTTATCTTTTCTAAAGTTGATTTTGGACCCACCTTATTTTTGGTTAAAAAGAATAGTTTTTACTTGTGGTATTTCAATTAATTTGATAATATTATATTATCTATATATGTAAAAGTTATATTCAAAATTTTGAATTTTGGCAAGATATTATATCTTTTTTAATATATCACTTAATTGAAAAACATGATTCTAATATATATCTTGAATTTTCGAAATATAATTACTATGAACTAATTATATTTGATTTACTTAGTTAAATTAGATTTTTTTAAAAAAAAATTTAAATTATTTTTTAATAGAAAGACTAATTTTGTTACTTTATTGTTTGATTTACTTGAATAAATTTAGTATTTTTAAGCTTAAGTTAATTATTTTCTATATTTACATGATCTACTATATTTTTTTACCCATTATATTTGCTCTTTTTTTTCTATCTTGATAACAAATTTATTTTTTTATCCATATAATAATTTCGATTTCTATCTTGATAACGTACATCTTTTTCATAATTTTTACTTATTTACAAAATAATCCCATAATTTTGTCAAATTATACAAACACCCCTTATTTTTTTAATACAAACATACAAGTGGTCATTTTGAATCACCGCATTGATTTTGACCCTGCCTCATATATAAAAAAAAACTAATTTTTATTATTCTCACTATATAGGGTTTTCCTATTGAATTTCTTCTTATCTACTTATACGAAAAAGCTTTTGTCAATTATTAATTCTTAAAGCATTACAGGGAAAAATCTTTCACAAACAAATTAAGAAAATTCTATGAATATTGGATTCAACTTATTTCTTTAATACAAGTAAATTTGTGGTTTCCGACAATTTCTATTAAATTTTTATAAACTTTATCAATTTATCAATTGTTGAAAATTTCTTAAATTATATTTACATTTATGATAGTCGTTATTAATATCTGATAAAAATCGTAAGTAAAATATCAATTTATATTCTTATAATCAGGTTTTATAAAATATAAAAATGAGTGAAAAAATTATGTCTTAAATATATTTTTTGGGTTATATTAACTTCAATAACAATATCACTCTTTTTAAAAGATAAAAAACATGTTCATATAATAAAACTTATATAATATTTTCTATATAAATATATAACTTTATTTAATTATTTTTTATGTGAAATAGTCGTGCATGGCACGACAGGTTAAGCTAGTATATATTAAAAAGTTATATATACAGCATTTTAGGTTGATTGGTACTTATTGTAAAAAAGAGGGTTAATTGGTAATTACAATTTACCAGTTAATTGAAAAGTGAAAAAATATCTAGCTAGATATTTTCAGTGCATGTCAAAAATGGTACTTCTAAATTATGAATTAACGGTATTTCTTTTTATAAAAAAAGACGGTCATTTTTTAAATATTTTAAGAAATTGAATTAGTATTTTATTTAGGACATACACTAGAAAAAATCATGTAAACAAAATGGCCCCCAAGTTTCACGCAACTTGTGGAATGGATTGCCGAGCTGGATGGTGGTGTCATGAAGTTCCCGCCTTTTGCAGGACAAATACATGAAAGTCTAACGACCTTTTTGGCGCACATGAAGTAGTTATGGAAGCCTGTCAATCTGTCATCATATGGTCAAACACTTGATTCAGGGCTCCAGGCTCTCTGCCAAGCTGTCATTATCAGTATCATTCCATTCATGGATTATTCCTTTTAATATACACAAATCCAAATAAATTTACAAATATCCTAGGAGCCTATGTTCGAAATACGATTCAACTCCTAATATACATCTCTAGATGTATATCCAAATCATCATAATTTGAATTTCATAATAATCACCAATTTCTAAGTATTTAAATTGTATGAAAATTGAAAGCGTTTTTAAAGCCCTCTCTCAAACCCCTTATGTTGTCTCTTGTTGTTGAATTGTCGCCCGATGCTTTCCTCGTATCTCAACAAGTCAAGACACATTTGAACCGCATTTAGACGAGCTCATTTAAATCATACTTTTAGGCCTTGCTATAGTTTTTGCAAAAAAATACTTTTTTGATAAAAGTAATTTTTGTTTGGCCAAAAAGTAAAACAATTGCACAATTTTCAAGATAAAAAATGAGTACTTTTTTGCAAAAAGTACTTTTTTTGGCCAACTGTAGCAAGGCCTTAGTTTATACAAACACTCATTCTCGACCAATATTACAAAACAAATAAACTTTCGACCAAAAAACAAACGAAACAATTAAACTCAAAACATTATATGCTGATTGAAAGAGTTGTTAATTTTTAAACCCCAGCTTTCTCATACTAGTTTTCCAAAATCTAGATCATTGATGGTATATAAATATGTACTGTGGGTTGCTTGCTGCAAGTCACTATATAGTACTCCATAATTTAGTGGCAAGTAGATCTAGGCAGGCCAACTGGCACCTTAGTTCATTCTTCATGGAACAGTATGTTTTTAGTATTGAGACTATTGCAGCTTTAATTTGCATGTGAATGCACGTTCACCCGCCACAGACTTGATGCATGCTGTGAGCTTGCGTTGGAAAAGCAATGGATCTCAGTTTTCAGCTCCATCCAGCAGTACGTCTCGATTAATTGCCAGTGTCATCCAAGCTAAAGGCTTCGTGCTTACGTTTAAGCCTTACAGATAGATGAGAACTCATACCTCAATGATAAATCCAGTTAATTGTTTTAGGGGTTATAGATCATCGAATAATCAAGCGACTCTAGATCGATCTTTCATGTGGGCATGAGTGCCATTCAAATCCTCTATGCGTCTAGAACCATTAATGACGGTGTTATACGGGTTCATTACGATCTAGTGCTTAATCCACTGGAAATGAGCTCAAAGATTTAACTCCTGATACATGAATGAAATACAATATGTTATCAAAGTAACATATTCTCACTATGCACCGTCCCAATTTGGGACTCCCAAATGAGATGTGCGGGAACTCAAGAAAACAAGCCAAGCCGGTTCAGCCAGCCCGGTTAGAGAGGGTCGGATCCTCTGGTTTAACTGGTTCTAACACGAGGGAAGGAAGGCACTTGTGCCACGAGGGGTACTATGCAACAAAGTCGAGCGCGCGCTCATGCTCTAAGTTCGGGCGGAAGTGCTATCAAGTTCAACCGAATCCCGTCCTTTGTCGAATATAGAGGTTTTCGTAACAAACATACACCTGCTCACTTTGGGGCCAAGTGATGTCCAGTTTCCTTAACAAAGTCGGCTACTTCATGCCAATAATCCCATGGCTAACACCTTTTGTATCAACATAATGATTCCCTATAGTTATTTATAATACAAACATTTAACGCAAAAAAAAAATCACATTTTAGAGCATCACTGAAATGTTAATTAAACACAATATCACCCCATAATCCTTCCAACTCACAAGAATCTGATGCCACACTCTAGCTCAATGACAGTGAATTTGTGAAAGACACAGTGTTTATGAGCTTGCAAGGTTTAGGATGTGAAATCTGTACCTCCCTGCCATTGAGCTTCATCTGCTGGTCTTTACAGTACAAGAGAAAACAAATACAATGCAAGATATTCAAGCAAAAATAAATTCAGCAAATAGTTCTAGTGTCAATGCACATGTATAAACAAACAAAGGCAGCCCTCAGAACCCAGAAATGGTGGCAACATTCCATTAAAGCCAGTCCCCATTCACAGCAGATGCTTAACAATATGAACATTGGACTTTGGAGTTTGCAATGAAGCAGAAGCAAACATGACGATGATGAAGATGATGATATGAGGAAGAACAAGAAGAAGAAGAACATGATCTGCTGTGTGAATGTTTCATAATAGGGAGGCTTATTATGGAACTCAAGGCCAGCTTCCATTTCATGAAAAGGTTCTCCATCATAGGACAAAGAACTCAATATATTACCTTTACTAATACTGTACATTTAAATCAGCTCAATGAGAAAGTGATTCTTCACTCAAACACCGATTCCAAAATATTTATTTACCGGATCAATCACAGTTGAAGAATCCATACATTCTTATAGTAAACATGGAAATTAATGAATAGATAGAAGAATAAAAAACCCTTTAGTTTTAGTAATATATACCATAGCAGAAACAGGAGGTGCAAGGGTTCTCAATCTCATCAAAGCCGTTTCAAAATATCACCCCATAATTCTTCCAATTCGCAAGAATCTGTTGCCAGCCCAGCTCAGTGAGGGTGCATTTGTGGAAACTGGTTCATTTAAGAGCTTGCAAAGCGCTTTGTCATTGATCTTCATCTGCTGGATTTTACAGTCCAATAGAAAAAAAAATACTAGAATGTAAGATATGCAAGCAAAAATTTACTAAGTAAATGTGTTAGTGCCATTGTAGAATTTTCCAGAAACAAAAGACACCCTCAGAACCCAGAAATGGTGGCAACATTCCATTAAAGCCAGTCCCCATTCACAGAAGAAGCCAAGCAATATGAATCATGACTGTGGAGTATGCATGCAAGGGCAGGCAAACATGACGAATTGACGACGACGATAAAGAAGAGGAAGAAGAAGAAGAGGAAGATCTGCTGTGTTAATATTTCATAATGGGGAGGCTTATTATGGAACTCAAGGCCAGCTGCTTGCATTTCATGAAACGGTTCTCCATCATAGGGCAGGAAATCGATCTTTCTCTTTTAAAAATACATACATTGTAATCACGCAAAAGCCCCGAATGCTCAATGAGAAAGTGACTCTGCAGTCATACACATGCTCCACAAACTTACTGAACCAACAACAATCTATCAAGAATGAAGTTGATCAATCCAACACAAATGTTTTAGTACGCATAGGAAGAATAGATTATGAAGAAACAGCCCTCAGTTTATGTAGAAACAAATGTCATAGCAGAAACAGGAGGTGCAATGGTTCTCATCAAAGCCTTTTCACAATAGCCTTGCCAAGCCAAATTCCCAATTCCAAGCAAGCTGCCTCCTCAACTGTTTTCTCAAACAGGAGCAGCAGCTTTTGGATTGGGAACAAAGGCGCCAAGATTCAAGGTCAACAACAACAACAACAACAAGAACAATTACTACTACTAGTACAATCAAGAACTACTGAAACATACATGCAACTCAGCAGCTATAGAAGAAAAGGCTCTGTGAGAACTAATTTGACCTCCATTGCTCAACTAATTAAGATTCATCATCGGGCTCGACCAGAAAAAGGTTGGGGAAACCACAGAAACAAAATTGCAAACTGAAAACAAGCTTCGATTTTAGTTACGATGAGCATAAGATTGGCAGAAAAATAAAAAGAAGCGAAATTGCATGAAGAGATCTGTACTTCCAAGTACAAATCAACGATTTAGATACTATGAAAATCGGACTATCTGAAAAAAGTAGAAGAAGGGCCTCTGCACTTCAATTTGAGCGCCATCTTCAATCAAATGAGAAATTGATCAGTAGAGGTGATTTGAATTCTGAAAGAGGGAAAGAAAAGACCAGATTAGGGTGAACAGTTATAATACGATCGGAAATCGGAATGAATGTTGAGAAGCCTGAAACGATTGACCAGATTAGGGTATTAGGGTTGAATGCTGGAACTATTATCAGCTTTCCAATGGGCCGCACAGTTTTGGTCCATTGGGCTATCATTTGTGGGTTTATAAAAGCCCAATAAGAGTGATTTGTTACCTTTTTTGGGGTCGAATGATTCGTTACTTTTTTGGTAGAAATCATAGTGATTTGTTACTAGTCTTACGAGATCGCTTACTAATTAATCAATCAAATCTCCTTGTATAAAAATGTTCTTGATATCCTCATTAACAAAGATACAACAAATTTTTTACTCGCTTCCTCAGTTCTTCTTGAAGCCTCTTCCCTCGTACCTTCTCTATGTTCGCCTTCTTCAACTATAAATTTCTAGAGAAAGACTAGAAGATTGAAGAATTAAGAGCGAAACTGAAAGGTACAAAACACTTAGGAGATACTACTTTGATACCATCAAAAGAAAGTTGGAAGATATGAACAATGAATTGCAAAAAACTGTTTTTCGATCTTGATTTTTCAATATTCATTTCTAGTTCTACAATTCATCGTTCATATCTTCCATCTTCCTTTCAGTAACATCATCATTTCCCAAGTGTTTTGTGACTTCCAATTTCGCTGTTAATCTTCAATTTTTGTTTCTAATTGGTGTATTTCAGAGAGTAGTCGTTGAAGGTTCTGGACAGATGTAGGGAACCTGCGGAAAAAGGAGATCCCTCTTGTGTTGATTCAATGGTCTCGACTAGATGTTGAGGAGGCGACGTGGGAGACCGAGACGAGGGTGAATGAGAGCTATCCCAAACTATTTCCGGGGTTGTTAGAGGTCTTCTAGAGGGGAGAGCGTTAATGTAGCCCGTAGGCGATAGACTCGTGACTTGATTACTTGTTTGATGTTGTTTGACTTTGTTTTACTGAGCTTGACTCTGCTTGACACTCGTGGTATACGAGCTTTGGGTGTTCATATGTGTGAGTAATACTAGTGTTAGCGTTCATATCCGTTGTTCAATTTAGGTTCAAGGCCGAACCTCCTTAAGAAAAAGAGGTTGTGAGACCTCGGGTCGATTCTATTTTCGAGTTTGTTAGCCATGTTTGTTTAGTTCGTGTTCGTCTTTCAATTATGTTTCGTCCTGAAACTTTCTCATGGGAGATAGTGTGTATTACTCTATTTAATAGGGTTTTCATTTCTTGACCCATAAGTTACTTTGAATATTGGGGGTAGCGTACAACAACAACAACATTTACCCAGGGGAATCCCGCAAAAGCAGGATCGATCTGGGGAGTCAGGATTGGGGTCACGTAATTATCCTTAAATGAATTTATTATTGATATTAAATTGATTTGTTTTTGGTCGAATTGATATTAAATTGATTGGAGGAGGTCCTGATCTAATAATCTTTTTCCACGAGAAAAAGATAATGAATAACTTAATCAAATTCAAGGGAATTGCCGAGCAAGTGAGCAACCCATGTAAGGGTAATTAATTTAATCAATTTTCTACTCATTTAACTTGATCAAATTTATAATAGAGTACTATAAAGTGGGGTCAATGTCTTCACAAAAATTTGTATCATGTGTCATTTATATAATAAAATAATCAGTTGAACCCTCATCTATACAAATCAGGTAGTTAGAATCTTATACAATCTTATCCCGTAAAAAATGCTTAAAAAATATCGAAAATTATGAATTATCCTGAAAATCATGAATTATCTCTTACCAAGAATTAATTATAATCTTATAATAAAAAACACAAATGACAATAGGAAATTTTAATTTAGTTGATTTAACACGTATCTATACTATCATAACTATATACTAAAGCAGAGGTTACAAATAATATTTAGCACGACACGTGTCAATTTCTCATTTGACCGCATCACCCATCTTTATTAAAATAATTTAATTTATTTAATTGGTTGAAATTTCAGTAGACCCCACATTAGATTCCTTTTATCCACTTATTTCCATTTTATTTATTTTTTCTAAAAAAAATAAACTTTAAATTTTATACAATATGTTTCTTATCTACTAATATAATAAATAACTATAAACGAAAATGTACCTTTATATTAAAAACTTTTGCATTTTCAATAAAAATCCAATCATAAAATAATTAAAATTGTAGTTTTTGGTAATGAGTCTTAGCTTTTCTGTTTTTTTAGTTTTAGCTTTTATTTTTCGATTTCATAATTTATGGATTCAATTGATACCTTTTACCTTGATTAAATTGTGTATTTCAATTCAATCTTAATTTTTTTATAAAAAAATTATTCATACGTTTTATACCAAAAACATTCACACAAAGTTTTTAAAGATATTCTTATCTACTAATTTCTATTTAAATATTTTTCTAAAATAAACTACATGTTAACATTTTCACATAATTTTTCTAGAAATATTCTTATCTACTAATTTTCGTTTTTAATTGTTTTTCTAAAAATAAAATATTTGCACGTTTTCTAAAAATAAAGTTTTCCACAAAATTTGCACATTTTATGCCGAAAATTCCACATAATATTTGCACGTTAATTATAATTCTAAAGTTAAAACATTCTTTTCAATAACATCTATAAAATTTAAAATAAATTTTTAGTTATCAAAATCGTGCCTTTAAGGCACGGGACGGGATTGATACTAGTTATAGTATAAAGTGGAGTCAATGTCTTCACAAAAATTTGCGCCACTTGTCATTTCTATAATAAAACTAGAAAGCTTGCTCGTCCGATGGACGGAAAATTTCTTTCACCGTATTTTTCTGGAAGGTGAAAGTTATAATCTTCGTCATAACACAATTTTGTTCTAATTAATACTCCCTCCATTTCAAAATACATGGCCTTTTAGAAAATTCACGCATATTAAGGAACTTTCATATTACCTAAATTACCCTTGTAATAGTCATGCATGGTGTTATCAAAAAGAAAAAGCATGCTTGCATGTTCTACTTTTTGAATAATTGAGGTTATCATGAGGGGCATATCCGGAAAGAAGAGGGAAAATATAAAATGGTCATGTATTTTGAAACAACCTAAATTGTCTAAAAGACCATGTTTTTTGAAACGGAGGGAGTAAATTATGTAAGTATTTTGTATTGAATTGTCCAAAAAATAGTAGATAAAATAAATATAAAATATGAAATTATTTGATTTGATTTTATTAATTTCTTATGAGAATTATTTTCATAATATGGCTTTTCTATTACAATTAAGTTTTTTATTCGAATGAACATGTGTAGGGATTACTCTTTATAACTTTATAGACATTTTGGAGGAAATTTAAATCGAAAGCATACGGTTAGCTCTTTAATTAGGCTTTACATTCTCGCTAAAAAAGAAAAAATGATAAGGCTTTGCATTCAAGTTACAATGTTATAACATGATATATGTATGTAAAAAAATAAGACATAGTAGCATGCATTTATAACCAATTACAAAAAAAAACAAAAAAAAGCAAAACAAAAAAAAATACAAACATGCATTTATTTGACAAGGAAAAGAAAAATAAGAGTTGTAGAGATAGATAATTCACCCAAAACAAAAAGAAAAATAAAAACAATTAGAGAGAAGTCATTAATGTGACAAGAGGGGGAGAATTTTAAGTGTTGTATAGATAATTAGTCGGGCCCTCCTTCATACAAATTAAGTAGTTAGAATCTCATATAATCTTATCCAGTAAAAACTACTTAAAAATTACCGAGAATTATGAATTATCCCGAAAATTATGAATTATTTATTTAATAAAACATGATATCTATCGTAAAATAATTTTTAAACAAATCCAACTTATTTATATTATGAGTTGATTTAGTATTGGTAAAAACAACACTAATCACAATACGAAGATAAATATATATGATCCTATAATTTTAACGTGATCATTGACGTTACATATTTATATAAAATTTGGTTTATAATCACATTACCTGTACATGGTACGGGGGTTACACTAGTCATATAGTAATTTTTGAACAAATCCAACTTATTTATATTATTAGTTGATTTACCATCATTGGTAAAAAAAACACTAATCACAATAGGAAATTTAAATTTAGTATGTAGGAAATTATGAAATATAGATTAATCTAATTATTTTTTTAAAATCTGAATTTTATTTCAAAATTATAAATATTAAGATAAAATCAGAAAATACAATTATGAGATTATTTTTCAGACTTTTTTTATAGTTTTGAAATAAAATTTGGATTTTTTTGAAACAAATAATTAGACTATGTCTATATTTCATAATTTTCAACCTACTAAATTTAAATTTCTTATATTTTTAAACAACCATTGAAGATAAAATATACTAAAGCGGAGGTTAAAAATAATAATTGTGACGACACGTGTCAACTTAATATTGAACCAGACCACCCATCTTTATTAAAATAATTTAATTCGTTAATTTTTTATTGTAGACCCCACATGTATGTAAAATATGAAAGAATATATATCATTAAAATTCTATCTAATAGTTTTCCTCAAATATATAATTAATTAATCTTACTATATACTAAATTGAAGATTAAAATAGTAATATATAAAAACATATGTCAAATCCATTTAAATATATAATTAAATTTATAATCCTACAAATCTTAGAAGTATTCAATCCATTTACAAAAATCATAATCCTACAAATATTTATTCGGTTATAATATTATATTATATCAGAAATACTATATCATTAAAATAAATCTCATAGGAAACTCATTAAATAAAATGATACAAGATTTTATATTAACCTATTCTTTTGAATAACTTTATATAAAACTTAAACTAATTAAGTTGTTAGTTAAATCAAATTTGTGTGTTCAAGGCAACAACCATAACAACAACATTTATCCAAGTAGTCCCGCAGTCGCGGGATCTGGGGGGTCATGATGGGGGCAAATCAGACATGGATGGAATGCGCCCGATACAACCCAAGAGAGACACACCAGACTAAATCGACAAACTATACAAAGGAAACATGGAAGTTACAACTAATGCAAAGGAAACTAAAACTATGCGAAAACATGATCCCTGCTCGACCTCCCGCTCAAGAATGCTCTCTTCAACCCCCAGACGACTAACCATCCAACACCTTGATCCTCTCTCGCCAAGTTTCTCATGTGTTTCAAGGCACAGGACTAATACTAGTATCTATATTAAACCGGGTTTATAATTACATTACCCGGAACAAGACTTAAACTAGCTATAAGTAAAACCTAAAAGGCTATTCACTTCGTGGCCCTTCCGCGAAGGCAAAGGATCCGAGCACCGCCGTCCGTCCAAGCGCACCACGGGTGAGCATCAATTTCCTTTCCCTCTTTCCTTCTTCCGAGTATATTTGGTTCGGTACGTGTGGTCGTCGAGGACCGCCAGGGGGGCTGGTGGTTGGGTTTGTTCGCCGTCCAAGGGTGGGGTGGCGATCCAGTCGAGTGTTGGGGTGGTGATCGAGTCGAGTCGAGGGGACTATAGCCGAGTGTAACCGAGTCGATCGCCATGGTCGTCTTCAACAGTTGCTTCAGTGGTGCTTGGGGATGTCGATCGTGGAAATCAGGGGCGGCCAATCAGATTATGAGGCCCCGCACTGCAAATTGAAAATCAGTGTAAAAAAAGAGAACAATGAGAATCGAACCCTTGACCACCTAATATTGGCCAATATATGGGCTGATTAGACCACTAAGCTATGTTATTTATTATGACTATACCTATTAATTTTTTTACCTATAATAAATTTTTGATTTTGAGACCCCATAAAAACGGGGGCCCTGTGTAGGTGCACGGGCCGCCCCTGCCCCGGGTCGCCCCCGGTGGAAATAGATAAAAGGCGTAAATGCAGATCGTGGGTGGTACGTGAATGTTGACCTTGTGGAAGTAGATAATTATGGGTAGTTGTATTTAATTAGATGGGTAGTTCCAATTAATTAGTAAGTCTTGTTAGTTTTGAGTAGGGTTGTGTAGGGTCCTTTAATTCTTTAATTCTTTTAATCCTTTCAGGGTTAAAGAAATTTCCTTTCTTTAATATTATTATTATTATCCGTTTAGGAGATTGCTTCATTTCCGACTCTTGACGTTTCTTGTTCGTACGTAGAGAATCCCTTCGCTTCGAGGTAAGTCCATTTTTGACTTGCTCAATCCTACTTTATTCTATTAGAGTTGTATGGTTGATTTTAGGAACTAGTCTCGATCGATCTTTTAATTGTGTTGATATGTGTGCTTTGTCTAAATCATTTCGTGAACTGTTTTGAAATTTGACATATTATCTACATCTATATCTAAATCTATATATATAGTTTTGTCGTCGGTTTTCTCAATGTTGGGCAGTACTCCTGTGGAGGCTTAACGTAGATGTTGAGTTGTGGTGGATGGTTGGATTGAGGAGGGATGGTATGCGAGATGGCCCGTCTCTGAGTCCGACGTGGGATGGATACGCTGTTGTGATGGCATGCAACGATAGGGTCGAAGTGTTGCATAGCTTAGGTAGTGTAAGGGTATGCGGTGATAGGGTCGAAGTGTTGCATATCATAGGTAGAGTTTCTGAATGCTCGTCTTATGTGGAGTTGACTTAGTGACTAACTGAACTTAGGATTGGACTAGAGTTATGTGTGTGTTTACGGACTTGTTTGCCGACCTTAGGAAAATCTATTTTGAAACGTCTTGTAGTTGCTATGTTGATTCCAACTTGATAGAATAGGATTTGACCCTTTGGGAAACTATTTTTCATTTTAGGTAATCAGGACGCCGGTACCGAGCATCGGCGGAATGATGGGGTTGTGCAGTAGCGCGCGTGTCATAGTATTTGGGACTGGGTGTTGTTTCATTTTCTAACTGTTGTTATTTCATTTCAAATACTGTTTTTTCTATGATTTTGATTGACTATTAGGCATAAGAGTTAAATGATTTTGAGTATCTATTATTTTTTGGTTTTGTTTTGTAGTTAGGAATTGATTCATGGCATTTTGATTTAAAACCATAAAGCTTATTTCTTTTATTTCACGAATTGGATGTTTTTCTTGTTTTCTCACCGTGCTCGAATTGCAAGATCCACATGTTCTATTGTCGAACTAGCTTGGAGGTGTCTCGTTAGGTCTACTACTGAGTAATGCCTTGTTAGAAAGACAGTGTTACAAAAGAATTGTGACTTCTCTAATCAGTCCACACGAGCACGAGATCAGGATCTCCTTCGCTTCCGATTGCTAGATCGAAGTGTCAAAGACTAGAAGAAAAGTAAAAGAAGAGAACTTTTTTTCTTACATAAAACTTATGAGAAAACCCTAACCCTCTTCTTCCTTTATAGGCTTTATATAAGATATCCTCTTTTATTCTCAATAATATCCATTATATATATCTATACTACTATAATATAAAGCGAAGTCAATATCTTCACAAAAATTTGCATCATGTGTCATTTCTATAATAAAATAATCAGCTGGACCCTCCTTTATACAAATTAGGTAGTTAGAATCTCATATAATCTTATCCCGTCAAAATTTCTTAAAAATTACCGAAAAAAATGAATTATCCCGAAATTTATGAATTATCCCTTACCAAAAATTTGTTGTAGTTTTCTGATAAATATTATTATTTAATAAAATGTGATATTTATCGTAAAGTAATTTTTGAACAAATCAACTTATTTATATTAAGAGTTGATTTACTATTGGTGAAAGAACACTAATCACAATACGAAGGTAAGTATATATGATCCTATAATTTTAACATGATCATTGGCGTTACATATCTATATTAAATTGAGTTTATAATCACATTACCCGTACATGGTATGAAGGGTTAAACTAGTTGATAATTATCTCCTTTTCTTTTTGGGCTAAAACCCTATGTCCGACAAGGACTTCCAGTCCGTTGATCCAGCCCGTCAACTCAATGTATGTGACCTCATTGGACCCGTTTATAATAGCTATGGATCGAAACTATTTAATTCGTTAATTGTAGTTGGTTTCTAGGAAAACGCTATGACTCCTAAAATAACCGGATTGAATCTCACCATCAAACGCCATATTCCATGTTTAATAATTGCAACTTTTATCAAAGGACACAATTCCTTCAATCTCTAACTTTCCCTTGAAACGAGTGTGCAATTTTTAAAATACTTTTGTCTCTTAATGTCTTATTTCATAATCATATGGCGACATTCATATCTTTCATCAAATGTGTTTCTTGAATACCTGAGTTTGAACTATCAAATAACGAATGATCACAATTTATCTATTCGAGCATGGTCATGCATTTTTCAGTGTTAGCTCTTCAAGTCGCCTAGACACCATTCCTTTTCATGCATCAATGTATACACGGATAAGGACTTTTCCAATCTTGTATTAGTATGACTCTCACTCAACTTTTTGGAAATCCCAATAACTGCTTTTATAACCCACTTTTACTAAGAGCGTTAAACAATATCAAATACATATCAATCATCAACTAGAAAACATAACATACTCATGTTTGAGGAAACCACCAATCATAATCAACTTAAAACTCTATAATCAATTTTGGAGAGTCTTAAGGTCAGTTTGTCCGATATGTATCATTGATACATATTTATGTAGCTGATTGGACATCTCAATGTCCTTATAGCACATGAAACCTTGAGCTATCTATCAATGTACAACATAGTTATAAATGAAATCATCTATGTCCTATTTAACGATTCAAATTATGGGCGTGCAATAATTCATAACTATAGTACACTTAACGGGGTTTCATTCACCAAAACACTTAAGATGAGCCCATTTATGAATTATGAATTATTCGGACAGATTATTCAATATTAATTCAAATAATATGTAAATAAGAATGAAATATAATATATTATCATAATGTCAAATATAAACAAGTGTCCAACACTCATGTGTTCGAGACCCTTAGCCCTAGCGTGACTATCATGCTTAGCCCTAGGCATATGCTTAGTCAAAGGATCTGCAATATTGTCATATGTATGCACCTTACATATCTTGATGTTACCTTCAGTATCTATGTGTCGAATAAGATGGTACTTCCTCATAACATGTCTAGATTTCGAGTTTGAACTCGGTTCCTTGGCTTGGGCAATGGCACCATTGTTGTCACAATAGATGTCAATGATGTAATACCCGGGATTTTTTCGAATAGTTATGATTCAAATTAATGTAGAATATTAATTTTGAAACTAAAAATTAGCATAAATTAATTTTTATTAATGTTAATATATTATTTTTTTGGCAAAACCCAACCCATCTATACTATATATTAAATTTGAGACTTTTCGAGCCTCCACGTTAATTCTGGCCCCACTCCATTTGAAAAAATCAAATTTAGAAAAGTAATTTTAAATTCTTTCTTATCCTTATAAATTGTCTATCATCTACCTTCTTTTGTTTTCTAATTTCTATCTTTCTCCACCTAATATCTATCTTTTTCAATTGTTTGATTAGTCACTCATTTTTATAGCTCAGAAGTATAAATTGTATTGATCTATAAATCTACTATATTAAAATTAATTATATATTTATAAGATTTATTAAAATATTTATTTATTTCAAAAAGTATTATGACTGATGCAAGTCTATATTTATGAAATATTTATGCAAAAATAGTCATAATTAACTTAGTTATCGATTTCTATCATCATATAAAAATCTAATTAATTATAAAAAAATATATTGATAAAATATTTCTCTTGAGATTTCATATCATATCACATATGACTTTTTTAATAATCAAATATACTTTGAAATAAAATGATAGTATTTTATCTATGATTTCAATTAAGTCATATTATATAAATTTTACTTTGAATTTATTTTTTACATCAAATCACGATTTTGGATCAACAAAATATTGTAACAATTTAGGATTAAAAAAAGACGATATCAATATCTAATTCCAAATAATAATATATTGCAATACTATATCAATCGAATGATACATTAACAAAATATTATATGTCCCGTACATGGTACGGGCAATAATCTAATTTTCTCTTATTTGTGAGACCATGAATATTGGTTGAACCTCTAAATCCCATGAACCTTTTTTTTTATCCTTTCTTTCTCATCCACATTATTCTACCATTATCCAATTTCTTTTTTTTTTGGTCGGAGTTTATCCAATTTCATTTTTACTATTCAATTAAATATCAATGATCCCCATGAACGCCATGAAACCCATTTCTCATTTTTTCAACTCCCAACAATCATTTATTTTTATGTAGAAAAGTAGTACGACATCCTTAATTTAACCCCAAATAAATGAAATATATGCAAAATTTGTGCATATTAAGATATAAAAAAAACTTCTAATTTTGTGTTATCTTTAAAAGTTAAGAGAATGAGTTAATTTAAACAGCAATTAATTTTTTTTTTGTTTACTCTAATCTAACCCCCAAATACTAATATAATTTAAAAACAATCCAAACATATACAAATTTAACATATATTGATAGACAATGAAAAATTATGAATCATGGTACAATTTATACTTAACTAGCTTAACCTGTCGTGCCATGCACGACTATTTCACTTAAAAATATTAAAATAAAATTATATATTTTATAATTAAATATTTATATGGAAAATATTATATAAGATTTAATATATGGACATGTTTTTTTATCTTTTAAAAAGAGTATTATTGTTTTTATAGTTCATATAACCCAAAAAATATATATAAGACATAATTTTTTCACTCGTTTATATATTTTTATAAAACCTGATTATAAAAAATTAAATTGATAATTAATGTACATTTTTTTGTCATATATTAATAATGACTATCATAAATGGAAATATAATTAAAAAATTTCATCAACTGATAAATTGATAAAGTTTATTAAAATTTAATAGAAAATGTCGGAAACCACAAATTTACTTGTATTAAAGAAATAAGTTGAATCCAATATTCAAAGATTTTTCTTAATTTGTTTGTAAAAGATTTTTCCCTGTAATGCTTTAAAAATTGAAAATTGAAAAAAACTTTTTGTTATAAGTAGATAAGAAGAAATTCAATAAGAAAACCTATAAAATGCGAATAATAAAAATTAGTTTTTTTTATATATGAGGTAGGGTCAAAATTAATCTGGTGGTTCAAAAATCCATTTGCATTTTTGTATTAGGAAAAACATGGGCGTTTTTATAATTTTAGAAAAATTGTAGGATTATTTTGTAAATAAGTTTAAAAAATGAAAAAGATGTACCTTATAAAGATATAAATCGACACTATTTGGCTAAAAAATCAAATGTGTTATCAAGATAGAAAAAAAAATCAAATATAATGGGTAAAAATATATAGTAGATCATGTAAATATAGAAAATAATTAACTTAACCTTAAAAATGCAAAATTTAGTAGATCATGTAAATATAAAGTAACAAAATTAGTCTTTCTATTAAAAAATAATTTAAAACTTTATCTTAAAAATTCTAAATTTAATTAAGTAAATAAAATATAATTAGTTCATAGTAATTATATTTCGAAAAATTCAAGATATATATTATAATCATGTTTTTCAATTAATTAATTTATTTAAAAATGTAGAATACCTTACCAAAATTTTAAAATTTGAATATATCTTTTACATAAATAGATAATATAATTTTATCAAATTAATTTAAATACCACAAATAGAAATGTTTTTTAATCAAAAATATGGTGGGTCCAAAATCAACTTTAGAAAATATAAGTGATATATTAAAAAGATAGAATATCTTACCAAATTTTGAAAATTTGATCATATCATTAATAGATGATATAGTTTTATCAAATTAATTGAAATACCAAAAATAAAAATGTTTTTTTTAATCAAAAATACGATGGGTCCAAAATGAACTTTAGAAAAGATAAGTGACATATTAAAAAGATAGAATATCTTACCAAAATTTGAAATCTTGATCATATCTTTTACATAAGTATATAAAAAAAATATAATTAGATTAATTGAAATAACATAAATAAAAGCTATTTTTATAAATTATGCAGTGGGGCCAGAATCAACGTGGTGGCTCGAAAACGGTCGGTTTTATAATATATATATTGATTAAAAGAAAAATCGAAAACCTAAATCAACTAAAATTCAGTGATGCTTATCCCGTTAAAGCGATATATTAAAAAAATATTTTTTGTTTCAACCAAAAATAAAAAAAAAATAAGATTTTTCGTTGTTAGGTAAAATTGAGGAATATTGAACGGATTGAAAATATTGGATGTATTCCTTGACTATTGAACCCATCCAAATATTCCTTGACTATTGAACGGATTGAAAACGTAAACTTGAGGAATATTGGATGTATTAAAATTGAACGTATCAATCCGTTCAAGAAAATTAAACGTAATTTTTCTTATTTGATTCAAGGAAAATAACATTAAAGATAGATAGTATGGCTTTAAAGATAAAATTGAGGATTAGATAATTAAGGAAAATAAAAGATATAAAGTTGTTATTATCTATTTGAGTTAGAAAAAAAATTAAAATTAAGCGGGGCCAGAATCAACGTGGTGGCTCGAAAACGATCGGCTTTTATAATATACTAGTTGAAGACCCGTACCATGTACGGGTAATGATCCTTTTTTTCGTTAATTTGTGTATCTACTATAATCCATACTATATATTAATTCTTATATATAAATAGATTAAAATGGGAATTGAAAAGTTAAGTTAATTAATATGTATCTGTTATATAAGGAAATTTTAAAGATAGATAATATTGTTTCAAAGATAGATATTAGATGAGTAAGAAAATAGATAAAATTAAAGGTTAGATAATTAAAGAAATTTTAAAGATGATTAATATGCCTTTAAAGATAGATATTTGATGGGTAAGAAAAAAGATAAAGTTAAAGATTAGATAATTAGGAAAAGTAAAACATATAAAATTATTAATCAAGTGGGGCCAGAATTAACGTGGAGGCTCGAAATTCTCCGGCTTTAATATATAGTACAGATATTGATTTTAGTAAGTTAAACTTGACCAAAATAACTAATTACATATTGATCGAGATAGCTGACGAGATGTGGGAATGGAGAGACATGTGTTATAGTGGGGCCCAAATGAACCCCATGATACGAGAATTGAAATGTGAAACTCGTATAAGAGTATCATGCTCATCCATCCGGCGGAGCCAACCCTTGCCTCCCTCGAATCGCTTGAGCTGGGAGTGGCATCTTCACATCCGAGTCCTACTCCGATGAGAACTTAGATCCAAGTTTTCTCGAACATCCAACTTTGGTCTTCTTCTGATTCGACCCCGACTTTAGTAAGTCTTCTTCGTTGCCTTTGGTTGTTGGGTTTCAATGAAAGATCTGATAAATCGCCCCGGATCAAACCCTTTCGATCGAGTTAACTTGAACGAGTAATGGGCCCAAAGCCAAGCTTTCTTCAAATCTGTTGTACGTGTACAGTTCTTTGATTGTTCTTAATTAGTTTTTGAACAAATGTACTTTGCTATATAATAATATTCTACTGATTCTTGCCTTGCTTTGTTTTATCAATTGGAAAATTTCATTCATAGCTTTCAATAAAGTACCTTGAGGTTTAAAGGGTAATGTAATCAGATCAATATAATTTATTGGATGGGCGTGCTTGTTAACTGTATGCCTAGTCTGCCTAAGAATCAAAGCATGTTAGCCCCCTTAATTAGTTGTTTAAGTACCATTTGGGATTAATTCAAATTAATTTGAGTTCATGATTGGGTCCTTATCTTATATGGGTGATAAACTGATAATGGTAGGGGTTCCAATTAAGAGTAAAGTGGTAGGTAGGAATAAATTAAATCAATTAATTAAGCTAAAATATTTGTCATGCAAATGGTCTACTTGGCAAACTATTTTAGGAGAGCCAATTACTCAAAACTTGATCTATGTATAATTTAATATATTAAAAAAAAGTAGGCTTATTTGGTGCTGACTGGAAAAGTGGAAATAAACTTGGTCAAATGCATAGTTGTGGTTTTGCATAGAATTTTATGAGGAAGTGGGTCATTTAATTTTTACTCAGTTGAGTGCATTGCTATTTATCAAAAATTAATTTGACTCAAGTGAGGTTAATTTACTCTAATGAGAAGAGCTAAAAGTAATTAGGTGGTCTTTGGTTTGCATGCTCATTATAGCAAGGAAAATTTCAAGAATTAAATGGCAGTAGATTACTAGCTAGTTGGTAATTGTGTTTGGTTAGATTAGGTCGGTTCTGCATGCATTGCCAAAAACATTTATGTTATAATAGTTGGGCTTGTTAAAGCCTTTGGGTTCTGGTGATACTTGTTTTCCCTATTTTTCGTGTCCATAAGCCCGACTCAAATTTGTGTTCATCTCCCCCTCTTTTATATGTGTATATATAGGAACTTATTACCACTATAGTAAACTGTATTGACAAATATCGAGAACAATGATATGATAAATGATTATATTAATAGGTTAGAAAGTTTTATTGTTTTGACTAAGTTTGTTATTCGAACCTCGTTGAGCGAAATATAACAAGCCATTCTAACTGATTCCTGTGTTGTTATATACTTTACTTTACTTTACTTTATAACCCAGTGGAGTTCCTCTTCCGGGGAATCTGGGGGGTCAGGATGGGGGCACCCCTGGCTTACGCAAAGGGGGTGCGCCCGAAAGACCCAAAGAAAAGAAAAGAAAAGAAAAGAAAAGAAAACTGAAACTCAATTATGTGTCAATCATAACTGAATTTAGTTCAAATGCACCAAAATTGATGTAGGGGTCATATCCAACTCAAAGGCACTATAACAGCCAAAGAGCATGAGCATGAGGATTCCTGTGTTGTTATATATTAAATGAAATCTGCATCCGTGTAATATTTCGTATTTGTAGGGAATTATTTGCATGTTAAAAGGGTGATATAAATTGAGTTAGGTTGTTAAAGTATTGATGATGACCATCATGCTACTGCTATTATCTCATGATAATGTTGTTATCATAATTATTGTTGTTCTTATAGTGGTTATCAATATGAACTATAACATATTACTATGTTGTGATAGAACTGATCCAGGCATGTAGTTGTGTGGCCATGTGTTTGACTACCTCGTATGAGGTGTTATATGTGCTAGGATAGCATTAGGGACGGAAGTTGTCAGCTTGATAGGATATACTTTCTCTTAAAAAGAATGTTTTTGAGACGTTTCATCAATTGAGGTCTTAGTGTTTAGATTCATGACCCTACTCTTCTCCTGATTTGGAGGGTGCATTCATGCTTTGCACTTGTTAAACCTTGCCTTTTCTACGCTAGGGATTCGATCATGGAGTGGTTACTTCCCTCTGATCTTGGACGTACTCGACACTATTCGTGTTTTGCACTTGTTAAACCTTGTGTTTTTTCCGTAGGGGATTCGATCACCAATTTGCCTCTCTTGGATTTGATTGGTATTATACACATGCTCAAAGCAAATGCAACATCAGGACATGTACATACCTTGACATACATGATAGATCCTATAACAGCAGTATAAGGAATCTTACTCATTTTATCAAGCTTAGTAGTCATTTTAGGAGATTGCTTCTTGCTTAGTTTTATGCATATTGAATCTATCAAGAATCTTATCTATATAAATTCCTTGACATAATCTAAACAATCTCTTAGATCAATCCCTATAGATTCTTATTCTAAGTACGTACTCTATCTCTCCTAAGTGTTTTATTGAGAAACATTTCTTCAGTCATTCCTTAACGGATCGGACTCTAGCATTGGAATGTCATTCCCAATAAATACTATGTCATCCACATACACTAGGAAAGCCACCTTACTTCCACCAAACTTCTTGTATACACAAGGATCTTCTTCATACCTAAGGAAATCAAACTCTTTAATCTTTTCATCAAAACGAAGATTTCAACTCCTAGATATATATATAAATGTATATATATCTTAAACTTACACCTTCCCGGCATAATTTAGATCTTCAAAAACCCCTGGTTGTGTCATATACGCATCCTCTTCCAGAATTCCATTCAAAAAAGCGGTTTTAACATCCATTTGCCAAATCTCATAATCATAATAAGTGGCAATAGCTAGGATTATCCTTATGGATCTAATCATGACAATTGGTGAAAATGTTTCATCATAGTCAATACAATGAATCTGTTTAAAACCTTTGGCAACTAATTTTTTTTGTATATGGATGTAGGGATGGCAATCGAACCCGAACCCGATGGGTACCCGACAAAACCGACCCGACAAAGTGGACAAAAAAACGGAAAAACGTGGGTTGAAGCGGGTTACGGGTCACCGGGTTATGGTTCGGTCTCGGTTTCGGGTTACAACTTATCTGACCCGACCCGACCCGCCAACCCGACCCACCAACCCGACCCGCCAACCCGACCCACAACCCGACCCGCAAACCCGTTATATATTAAAAATAAATACTATTTATATTAATTTTTTTACTTAAAAAAATAATTCTATATTTTTATTTTCTACCTTGGGCTGTATTTCAGTCTTCGTGTTTTAGTTTTACCCTAGTCCAAATTTTACAGTTTTCACTTCACCAGCCGCCTCCACTCCATACCCAGTAAAAACCCCGATTCCCCGTCGCCCCGACTACCTCGACCAAGCAGCCAACCTCGCCGGCCGACGCCTCATCCTCGACGTCCGAGTGGTCCGACGCCTCTGTTCCACGACGCCTCGGCCCGCCTCGCTCGATCGAACCTGCTGGGTGCAGTCCAACGTACGTCGCCGGCCGCCCGTTCTCAACGTCGTTCGGTCTCTCCTGCTCAGTCGCCGCCCGTTCCTCTGTCAACTTCCGGTCCGTCCGTCCTCCTCATCCTCCTCCGGCGTCCGTTCTCAACTCCTTCCGGTAAGGTCACCTCCTCTTCCGCTAAATTTTGTGACAGATTTGGAATGTGTAGGTGTTTTAGAGATGCTTCAAGTGGGTGATTATCTTTTGTTTCTACAAATCCTGCTGTTGTACAGTTTGCTTCTGATCTTTTAATCAAACATATTGCTGCTGTTAATCAAACTGTCTATGACTACGTGTACATGTTACTACAGTTTGTTGCTGCTTTTGTGCATTTGATCTGTTAATCAATTGTTTGGTAATCAAATACATATTGCTGTTTCAATTAAAATTAGAGTTTAACTTAAGCTTCTTGATTATCAAAACAGGAAATTTGTGATTTCAATGGCTACTGATCAAACTCCAGAGGATCAATCTTCTTGCCCTCGGTTGTCTTCATCACCGAATCTCAACACTATAGAAACCGGCAAATCTTCTAATCCCACTCCCATAGAAGCTGAAAAACCTAGTAATGTGGCGGATGAAGAGCTTGACAAGGATTCTGAAACATCTAGTAGGATCAAGTCTTTTGTGTGGAATCACTTTGTGAAGTTCGAGTCCAATGGAAAAGTAATGGCACGATGTATGCATTGCAAAAAGGAATATGTTGCTGGGAATAAGAATGGGACTACGACACTGCGGGAGCATCTCAATAGAAGGTGCACTAGGAAGTATATCAAACAAGACATTCAACAACAATTCCTCAACTTCAGTAAAAAAGACGATGGTAAATCAAGGCTGGAAAACTACAGTTTTGATCAAGAATTTTCAAGGAAAGAGCTTTCACATATGGTTGCCATGCACGAGTATCCGCTGGCAATGGTTGACCATATCGGCTTTGAAAGATTTGTGTCAAGCTTGAATCCAAACTTCAAGATGATTTCTCGTAATACTTTGAAGGGTGATATCATGAAGAATTTTGAAAGCAACAAAGCTGTCCTAAAAAAGACGTTTGAGAAGCATAAAGGGAGGATTGCAATAACAACGGATATGTGGACGGCATCTCACCAAAAGAAGGGATATATGGCGATCACCTCTCATTTTATCGATGACCAATGGATTTTGCATAACAAAACTTTGAGGTAACTTCCCTATAAATTGTTTTGTTTTTTGATTTAGGTACTGACCCAATTTCAAATTAATTGATGCACTCACTTGAATTGGTTGATGCACTGACTTGATTAAACTGTTATGTCATTTAGTATGCACTCACTTAATTGTTCATATATTATGAATTTATTGATTTTTTGATGATTGTTTACGTATTGAAATATGAAATTATAATTTTTTTCCAGGTTTGCTTATGTTCCTTCCCCTCACACAAAAGAGGTTTTGACTCAAGTCTTACTTAAATCTCTTAATATGTTCAACCTTAATGCTGAAAAAGTTTCTGCTGTGGTCGTGGACAATCACACTGTTAATGATGCTATGATAGGATTGATAAGAAACCGTCTTGATTCAGAATCTCTTATATTGGATGGAAAATTTATGCATGTTCGTTGTAGTGCACATGTACTAAACTTGGTTGTGCAAGATGGTTTGGATGTGATTTCTAAGAGCATTGAGAAGATAAGAAACTGTGTAGCATTTTGGTCATCTTCATCAAAAAGGGTTGAAAAGTTTGAAGAAAAAGCAAGAGCTATGAAACTTGATTGTTCGAAAAAATTAGCTCTCGATTGTAAAACTAGATGGAACTCTACCTTTTTGATGCTGCAAAGTGCTTTGCCTTATAAGGATGTTTTTGCTAAGCTGAAAATTCATGATCCTAGTATTAAGTTTGATCTTCCTAATGATGAAGAATGGAAGTTTGCTGCAGTTGTGTGTGATAAGCTGGAGGTCTTTCATTCTGTGACGAAATTATTTTCTGGTAGAAAGTATCCAACATCTAATCTTTTCTTCACGCATATGGCTGAGATTAAGATTCAGTTGCAGCAGTGGTTATATGGTGTTCATGAACCAGAAATCATTAGGAAAATGGCTTCTTCTATGCTGGACAAGTTTGATAAGTATTAGGAGATTGTCAATGATATGTTAGCCATTGCTGCTGTTTTAGATCCTCAGAAAAAACTTGCTTGTGTGCATTTACTTGAAAGATGTTTATCCTGATACAGTTGAGATTGAAGTTCAGAGGATAAGGTCTTTGTTATATGATCTTGTGGCTGAGTATCAAGAAGAGAATTCTTTAGAGGAGAATGTTAATGGTTCTACTCCTAGTGCTGATTTTGTGTCTACAAAGCGTCAAGTGACTAGTGCTCCATCTGGCAAGAGCTCTATAGTTACTCGATGGGATGTGGCGAGTAGGAATGCATGTAGAAACAATGTGATGTCAGCTAGACATGAGTTAGATCTATACCTTGAGGAGACTCCCCGCCCTCCTAGTGATGACTTTGATGTTCTTCATTTTTGGAAGCTTGATTTGAAATATCCAACTCTACGTAAGCTGGCTAAGGATATTTTAGCAATTCCAGCTTCTACTGTTGCTTCTGAGAGTGCTTTTAGTGCGGGTGGTAGATTGGTCAGCCCTCATCGTGCTAAGCTTCATATGAATACGGTGGAAGCATTGTCATGTTTACAAAATTGGGCTATAGATGAGTTTAATGGTAAATGTTTCTCATCCATATAATATTTATGATTGCATATTATATTATTCTATCATTTTATTATACCATGTACTAATGTTCATATTTTTTTACAAGGATTACAATTCGAAAAATCTCAAGCATGTGGTACTAACATTGATGATGAAGAGGAAGTCGATAATACTAGCGAAGGTGTCAATGTAAGCCTCAAGCATGTGATGTCTCTACTCATTTATATGGCTAGTGAAGTAGCTACTAGCTTTTATATATCGTATTCATCGTTTTAACAATATTATTTAACTGTATACTAATGTTTTTCTTGAATGATAGGACTTTCTCTTTGAAGGAGGAACCACTTATCTCAATCTTGGGTGAAGAATTGAAGATGAAGACAATACCACTATTTTTAGACTTATTATTTAGCTTGTTATATTTTGTTTTTTGGATTTGGTCATTGGAATCTTAATCATTATTATTTAGCCTCTTATATTTTGTTTTTTGGATTTGGTCATTGGAATCTTAATGATGTAATGATGTTCTGGTTTTGAACAATTAGATGTGCTTCATTTGGTTTTAATTTGAACTAAATTTTAATTGATATAGTGTACTCGATAACAACCCGTAATTTAACCCAACCCAACCCGAAAACCGATGGATTTCAAGTGGTTCGGTTTAGGGTTGCATCCAATGATTTCTGGTTCGGGTTGGGTTGGTGGTTTTCAATGTTGGGTCGGGTTGTGGATCCAGCCAAACCGTACCCAATCCGACCCATTGCCATCCCTATATGGATGCATTTCTATTTTTGCGAGTCTTAAGTTTGAAAACCTATTTGCATCCTATGGGGTTTTTCCCATCTGGCAAATCTGTCAAGTCCCAGACTTGGTTTTTTTAACATGGAAATTATGAAATCCATTTCAGATTTCATGGTCTCAAGCCATTTCTTGGAGTGTGGACTCGTCGTTGCTTGTTTATAGGTAGTAGGCTCACCATATTATAACAATAGAACATCAAGATGAAATCATCATATTGTCTTGGTTGAAGCCTTTGCCTGTTTGATCTACGCAAGGGTTCAATCGGTTCAACAACTAGGATTTCAAAAATTTTCCACAACTATTTGTGGATCTGTTTCTTAAGGAATTTGTTCGGTTCTTGGATAGCATCAGACGACCCTTGGCCTATAAACAATGTCATCTCATCCCCGACATCAACTATGTCATCGTGTTGTTGTGTTTGTTGCTTTTTTTATTTATCAAGAACCGGTTCAAGATGAATATATCTCCCATTTGACTTATTGAAAATTAACTCTCTTTCCAAAAAGACACTATCCCTTGCAACAAACACCATTTGTGGAGTGGGATTGTAGAAATAATATCTAAACTACCTTTGAGTTATCCTATAATAGCATTCGTCTGATTTAGGTGCAAGCTTATCATTTTGTAAACGCTTTACATAAGCTTCACACCCCCATATTTTCAGAAAAGACAACGTTGGAACTTTTCCAATCTATATCTCATATGGGGTATTGTCTACAGTCCTTCACGAAGTCCTGTTTAGTGTAAATCTAACAATCGTGAGTGCATATCCCCAAAAGGATACCGAAAGGTCGGAAAAACTCATCACAGATCAAACCATGTCTAATAAGGTGTTGTTTATCCTTTCAGACACACCATTCAATTGTGGTGTCCCTACAGTAGAAAATTGTGTTACAATCCCACAATTTTTCAAGTGATGATCAAATTCATGGCTTAAGTATGCGCCACTAAGATGCGACTAAAGTGGTTTTATCTTCTTGCTAATTTGAGTATCTACTTTATTTTAGAATTCCTTGAAATTTTCAAAGGTTTCATATTTATGTGACATAAGATATATATATCCATATTTGCTTATGTCATCAGTAAATTTAATGAAATATCTATAGCCAGCTCTGCTTTTGTACTCATTGGCCCACATACATCAGTATGTATTATGCCTAAAAGTTCATTAGCCTTTTCATCTGTTTCCTTGAAAGGTGACCTTGTCATTTTGCCCATCAAGCATGATTCACACAAACCAATAGATTCACAATCTATATCTTTTAGAATTCCATCTTTACGGAGCTTCTTCATGTGATTTAAGCTAATGTGACATAAACGACAATGCCATAGATAGGATTCACTCAAACAATTTGTTTTTTTTCTTTTAGTATAAATGTTATGCGATTCTAATTTGAGATCTAATACAAATAGTCCATTAATCATTGGAGCAAAAGCATAGAAGATTCCATTATTAAAAATAGACATACTTCTATTCTTACTATCAAACTCAAATCCTTCAGAATGTAAAATCAAAATTGAAACAAGGTTCTTAGTAATAGTAGAAACAAAATAAAAATTATTTAGTTTTAAAACTAAAATTGAAAGTAATAATAGACTGAAATCTCCTACGTTACGCGCAACAACCCTTGCTCTATTTCAAACATGTAGGTCTATTTTCCCTTTCTCCAAATGTCTCCTACTGCTTACTCCATGCACATTTGGAATAATGTGAGAACCACGTCTGATATCTAATACCCAAGTAGTAGCATTGGTTGTTAAAATTGCAATAACAATAATACCTAAACCAAAACTCACACTTCCATTCTTCTTGTGCTCAAGTGCTTGGGACAATTCCTCTTCCAATGTCCTTTTGCCTTGTAGTAGAAGCAATCATGTTCAGCAACCACCTTTGCTTTTCACCTCCCTTGGGTTTTGCAACAGTTGAGGCATCGGTCCAAGTAGGAATCGGGGTTATTGCGACATGATGGCTTGCATCTAGCTCATGTTTAGAGTGCATATTAGCTCTTGTTTCATTAGCTTTCGGTTCGCTTTTCTCTCTTTTAAGTTAGCTTTTTAGTTGTTTTCGGTTTAGTTTCTCGGTTCGGACTCTGCGCCTTGTTTGTGCGTTTTTAGGTGAAAATGGATGAGTTTTGGTGATGGGAGATCAAGAGGAGCTTAAGAAGACGACATTAGCTCAAAGACGGAGTTAAGGAGAGGCCTGAAAAGACACCACAAGAAGCAAACTGAAGACCGATCAAGACGAGAGCCAAGACGTCGAAGCAAGGAAGCCAACCCGGTCCTCCAGGCTCCGACCCGGCCGGGTCACGGGCCGGGTCAGCTTCCCATGCACGAGCCACTTGAAATCGCAAAAATCAGGCCCCGACCCGGCCGGGTCACGGCCAGGGTCGGGGACAGGGTTGGGGCTTTTCTTCGCGTGCGCGTGTGTTTGGCTTTCCCGACTCGGACCCGTCCGGGTCACGGCCCGGGTCGGCCCCCGGGTCATGCGACGGCGCCCTCGATTTCCTCTTTTGCCCCCTTTTTCCTTTTAGGATTGTATAAATACCTCTTCATCCCCTTGGAAGACAATCTTCTTTCCCCCTTTTGGGGACTTTTTCCCATTTTAGGAATTTAGTCTTTTGTGAAGATTGGGAGAAAATTGTTGGAGACTCTTGCCTTTTTTATCTACGGATTGAAGTTTGGTATGAACTTCCTCTTTCCTTCTTCTTAATTTCCTTTGTTTTCCATGTTTATGCTTAGCTAGGTTCCTAAATCCTAGGGTTTGAGGAAAACACCATGGATTCTAGGTAGAGTTTTGAATTGCTTGTATGAATTGAGAATTGATTGTGGTTTGTTTCAATCCTATGTGCCTAATGCCAAATTGATTGTGATTTAAGCCTTATTGATGATTGCGACTGAGAGGTTAGATTGTCAATAGGAAGATAGGTTAGGGATTTGTGTTGAGAGACCTCTTCCCTCACTTGAACTATAAGATTGATTGATGAGGTCCCTTTGATTTGAGAATTGATTTGGGATCTCTTGAGAGGTTCACCTACCAGTAGAGGCTTGAGTTGGATGAGCTCACTCAAGCCACGACAGTGGATGAGGGCTTGACCTGATTCATAGCCCTATTGAGCCCAAAGGGCCTAGTCCCGGATGTCAAGCCACGAAAGTGGATGATTATCGTATTCTAGGTACAATTGTTTAATTCGATAGAATTAGACAATGAAATTAGGTAGTTGACTCCAAACCATGATTTGATCAAGATTTATGCATGTTTGCAAAGTGTTGCTTAGATCCATAGTGTGAGTACCTAGACTCGAGGATTGCCTTTCCCATATTGATTTTCCATCATTTGTTATTTGCTTTCTCCCTTTATATGGTTGCTAGTTGAATTCCTTTATTTCAATCCAAAATTGCTTCAAATTTTCCTAGCTACAAGATTGTCGGTTCAATCAATTCTACTAAAGTCCTAGAAATCGTCACCTTGGTACTACACGACCCGTACACTTGCGGTATTGGTCTAATAGCCTATCACAACATTCTCATGTCCTTCGGGCCTAAGAACTATTCTCATATTCCCGTTCCCAATCAAGAAAATTTGATCCATTGAGCTTGTTCTTCTCAACAATTGAGCACAGACTGAATTTTAAATTATCGCTAGACATGATTTCTACAAAAGAAAATAATAAAACAAAAATTCGTGTTTGACATACAAAGACCTAATATTAAGCATGCTTTAAAGCAAGTAAATGCACTTTTTATTCAAAAAACTATATATGTTCCGAGTGAATAAAACGATTACACGATCCTATTCTAGACAAGACTCAACGTACTTTTACACTGTCCTAAGTCTTGTGTGTACAAGGTTAAAAACAACAATTACTAATTATAACTTCTTATAATTCCATATTGATGTGTACAAGCTCATAGCCTCATACTCATACTCATACAGTCATACAACACGATTGAACCCGGAAAACAAATCAGCCAGTAACCCATATCACGTTCACGACGACATCAGAGTACAACACAACTCAAATTTTGCACAGCACGTAAGTACGTAACACTACCTTTTTGAATTGAAACCAATTTCAATTCTATCCTTTGAACACGTGAAGGGTACAATTTCATACATACCTGAAATCCAATATCAGTTACCCATACTCAGTACCACACGATTCAATTAATTAAAATCTCTATTTCAATCCATTACAAAAGTTATACATTATATCAATTTTATCAATTTGAATCAAAATTTACATCAAAAATAAAACGTAATTTTTTATCCGATCAAAATTTATATCAAGAGCAAAACCTAATTCCGTATTGACGTGTACATACATACAATATATATATACTATATATTAAAGCCGGAGAATTTCGAGTCTCCACGTTAATTCTGGCCCTATCACATGTTAAATTCATTATAAATCAATTATCTATCTTTAATAATTTACAAATAATAAATTCTCATATATATGTATCTATCTATTTACCATATGTTGATATATTCGAATAATATCTATATCTATAATCCTTATTAATTTTATAAATAAAAATATTCATATTTATCTATCTAATTACCATATATTGATATATCAAAATAATATCTATATCCATAATCTATCAAAATAATATTTTATCTCCATATTAAATATTATCTATAGAGTCATTGACCACGCTGATTCGAATCTCGTGGTATGTCATCTTGCACTCTGTTTCATTCATGCTTCACTTCATGAAGTATAAGTATCTTTTGAAATTTATATCCTATGCATGATGCATGAACTATATACGCCTAATAGATTGGCATGAATCGATGATTGTGGAGCATTGAAAAATAATTCAACAAAAACTTATATGGGCATAATTAGGGTTTATTAACGTGCATGACTCGATTCCGGCCAAAATATAAGAAATCAAATTAAAAATCAATTTATAACGACCTACAATGACACATTAAGAGCAAATGAAATGATTCGACAAAAAAAAAAGCAAATTAAATGAGTTGCATGCATTATGCATATATTTTTTTTTCGAAACATACTAGATTATTTCCCATACCCTGTACGGAACACGGTCGATAATAATTTTTTGATGTATTATTCCATCAATAAAGGAATGCATAATAATATTATTAAAATTAGATATTTATATCATCTTTTTTATCTGAAATCGTTACAATATTTTGTCAATCCAAAATCGTGATTTGATGTTAAGAATAAACTTAAAATTTAAAATTTATATAATATGACTTAAATAAAAATTATAGATAAAATACTATAATATTATTTCAAAATATATTTGATTAATTAAACTAAAATCATATGTGATACGATATGAAATTTTCAAGTGAAATATTTTATCAACTTATATATTTGTATAATTAATAAGATTTATAGAAATCAAAAATTAAGTTAATTATGACTTTTTTAAATAAATCTTTTAGAAAAATAACAAGTAATAATATTTTTTAAAATATAATGAATGTTTTAATTGATCTTATATAATTATAATTAATTTATTGATAATAGATTTATAGATTAATATGATTTATAAATGAATATTATACACAAATTTAGTTTATATATTTTTAAGATATGTTTCAAAGATATTTTATCTATAGCTTAAATTATAAATTTATGGGACAAAAAAGATTGACAAAAAAAATGGTGAATGTGTATGATTATAAAAATACAATAAAATGAAAAATTCAGGGTGACAAATAAGTTTAACAAATTAATTATAATTTTGATTTACAAAAAAAATGTCTAAGCAAATAGTTGAAAAAGATAGAAATTAGGTGAAAATGATAGATGATATACAATTAATAAGAATAAGAAGACTTTAAATTTATTTTTCAAAATTTTATTTTCTTTAATGGAGTGGGGCCAGAATTAACATGGATGTATTACACATGAATGCATAAAGAGAAGTCAAAAAGATATATAATAAACTATACAAATTTTATCTATCTATACAATCTAGATTCATGCATAGAGTATATAAAAATTAACACATGAATGGATTGTAAATTGAAAATCAGTAAAGAGAAGTGAAAAGAGTAAAAAGAGAAAAGGTATCAACTTCAACCCAATCAATTTGTTTTTTTAGGATTACGGACACATACGTAGAAGTTATATGTGAATTGATCTATGAGGAAACCCAAATCCTTATTATTTCTAAATAATATCCACGTTAGGATTACGGGACATAAACCCAAATCCTGATTAATTGTATGTAGAGTTACGTAGAGTATCAAAACATCTTATACAAAGTACAGGTACCTCGGCAATGCATCTTATAATTCCTATTAATTCCTATTAAACGGTCAAAAACCCGTACAGGGTACGGAAACCCAAATCCTTTTTTCGATTAATAAAATGCTTATTTGAAGGGTTGGAGATCATCATTATCCACCTACTAATAAAAAAAACTAGAATGATTTGGCTATATGGCATTTGGAAAATGCCATATAGTAAGAAAATACCAAAATATGTCATATTTGCACACATGGCATAACCCCTCTCTCCACTAGTTGACCGACCGTTGACCGGTGTTGACCGACCGTTGACCGGCATTGACTGGCCGTTGACCGGTGTTGACTGTCATCAATATTCACCACAAAGTGACAATATTCACACCAAATTGTCACAACAAAGTGACAATATTCACTACAAAGTGACAATATTCACACTTAATTGTCAGAACTAGTGACAATGTTCATATTAATTGTCAAAGAAAATGACAATATTAACACCTAATTATCAACACAAATGACAATATTCACACTTAATTGTCACCACAAGTGACAATATTCACAGCTCACACCTAATTGTCACCACAAGTGACAATATTCACACCTAATTGTCAACAAAGTGACAATATTCACACCTAATTGTCAACGCAAGTGACAATATTCACACCTAATTGTCCTCACAAGTGACAATATTCACACCTAATTGTCTTCATAAGTGAAAATATTCACACCTAATTGTCAACACAAGTGATAATATTCACACTTAATAAGTATAGCTAAAACAAGGCTTATACACACAACTCCAAATTGTCATCATAAGTGACAATATCCACCAAATTTATTAATGACTCTTCACAAGTGCATATGTAAAAATAGTCACTTGTATTAATTAATTAGTGATTTCACATAATAAATGCATACCACAAACTAAACGATACTAATTGTCATCACAAGTACAATTAGTAGTATTTTACAAGTGACGGTATCAGCACAATTATCATTAAAATAAAATATCAGTGACATTAACATATTATTAAAAGATACTAATTGTCATCATAAGTGACAATATTCACCGAAGAGGATATTGATGTATGAAGATTATAGTAATCACAATACTTCACATGGATTCAAGGCCTGAAAGTACATCAGATAAAGTTAGTTATTTAACCAAGAGGCTAGGCAATGGAAAGCTAAGGGATAATACATTAGCAGTAGGTTTTAAGGGGCAAAAATGGAATTCAATATGTTGTTTTAATTGCTAAAAAAAAGTATCACCTTTAATCTACAGACAAATATCCCACATAATGATGGAAAAAAATATAAAAAATCGAATACATTACTGGCACATGCTAATTTAGCTACGAATTCATTGAGAGCAGAAACATAAGACACAAGGAAGAGAAGAAACATACCACGGCACCAATACACAATACATCATTATATTTGCCAGATTTTCCAAGGCTTTGAGCAACGACGCCTATCTCAAAGCTACCAGAAACCCATACAACCTATTGCATGCTCACAGAAGAGCACAAGTGGCGTTAATACTGTCTGAAATTTCACATGGATCAATATTTGGTTGCAAAAGTAACAATATATATTATGAAAGAGCGTTTTTATATGGTTATAGATTAAAAGCCGAAGAAGCACAAAATTCATACATCAATATCCTCTTCATTCACTACAATTTCACAACAAAATTCATAGATTGCTGCTTATTTGTTCAATCGGACCTTTTTCCAACTATCATGTCCAGCTTTTGCATCTTAATCCAAACGAGCTTAACAATGAAATATGAAAGGCACAACACCATCTTTCAGCATACGCAAAAATAGACAGAACAACTTCAGAACACACATCCAACTGAAGTACACCAATTCAAAGAGCAAAACGGAGCAGAACACTCACTCTCAACTGAAGCAAACCGTCATGCTCGTTCCCGGCGTGCTCCTGAACCGTCATGCTCGAAAGAACTGCAGGAAATCAAAATCAGAACTCCGAATCCACACAATCAAGGTCCAGAGAGAACGTGAGAGCGTAAGCAGAAACGAATCGAGATGATTAGCATAGATCTTTAGGGTTTTGAACTGGCGCATAACAAGGCGAACCTTCCCGGTGACCTTGTGCTTCAAGAGCTTCACCGAACCGGCGCCCCTTTCCTTCAACTGATTTCCGTCCCTGTCGAATCTGTAAGGCTTCACCTTTCTACGCAGAACAGGAAATCAACTTCAATTTCAATCGGAAAAGAAAGGAGACTAGAAGAATAGAGGAAATTGAGAAACGTACAGATCCAGAATGACGTCTTCGTCCTCTTCTTCGGTGGAGACGGCGACTTCCTCGAGCTTCAAATAATAGGTGCGATTTGAGTGCCGGTGTCTTCGTCCTCGGCGGGGGTGTTCTCGTCGGCTTCTCTGTGCTAATGGCGATGAGGAAAGAAGAAGACGATGTCGTCAACGGCAATGGAGGCGGTGAAGAAGTCGTCGCCGGGAAAAGTTTGACCATGGCGGCGAAAACGAGAACGAGAGAAGAGGGATTTGAGGAGAGAGAGGAAGGCAGCAGAAAACCATAAGAAAGCAAGCCGACGTTTTTTTTTTAATTTAATTTAGTTATGCCATATCTGCAAAAAATGGAGAAACGGGCCATGACTGAAAAACGGGCCAAAAAACACGCCGCCCGGTCCAAATCTCTCAAAAAACTAAAAAAAAAAACTTTTGCCACCGGATATCGAGATTCGATTCCCATAAGATTCGAAACATAAGATTAATTCTTCATACACTCGATCGTTGTAATAGAATACTAGAGGAGCATCCGTGGCTAATATTCCATTCTGATCGTAAACGAAAACCACTGTCGTTCGAATACCGCCCCAAGAGAAACGAAAACCATGGTCGTTTCAATTTCAAGTCAACCATTTCCAAAGGACGTTTTTTTTTTTTAAATCTGTTTCCAAAGGACGTTTATATTATCTTAAGATTGTTCCGATGAAAAAAAAATATTATCTTAAGATTGAAATAACTTTTAATGAATTCCGACACCTCTAAAATACACTATACTATATTCAACCAAACAAAAATGGAGTATACTATATTTCGACCCAAAAAAATCCACTATACTATAAATTACTCTAGTAGAACATGGCCCATAGGTAGTTCAAGACTCATTCGACCGAATAAAAAAAAAGGTATATAGCTCAAGACTCAAATAATTAAGTTGACTGAGGCCTTCGGGCATTTAGTCAAAACGGTTTAGCCTCCAAGGGTAGTAACCAGAAGTCACCGGTTCGACTCTTATGGGCAGTGCCCTAAACCAAAAAAAAAAAAAATTAAGTTGATTGAATAAATAAATTGTGCAAGTTGACCAATTCAATCTCAATCGTTCCTATATATAGCTCGTTCCTATGCTAACAGAGTAAGCTCATCTACGACACACAAATCCACCAATACAAAACACATCCATCGACAGATCGATCCATGGCTCTGTCTTCGGGTCTGAAAATGGGGTTCGATGCAATCCTACATTTCCCGTTGAGAAATAAGATGAAGGCGCGAGACGAGGAGATCGAGAAGGAAAGGGAACGGGAACGGGAAATCGAGTCACGAAGCCTTCTAGGCGTACACGATATCCTGAACCACTTCTCCCACCAGCATCCGCTCCACAAGTCCTTCTCGTCGGAGCCCTTCGAATGCGCCCGCTGCAACGTGCTGGGCCTTGGCTTGCAAAGTGCTGGATTGCGCGTACTGCCTCCACGAGGTTTGCTCTAGGGGTCCAGTGGCCCTCCGCCCCTCCATAGACCTGGCCCCCGGAACCCAAGCTCGCACCGCTGGCCAGCTCATCACGACGTTCGCGCACACGAAGGAGCATCCGGTGAAGGAGGTCTACTCTAACGCGGAGTTTCTGTGCGAGCATTGTTGCACCTCGGGGAAAGGGAGGCACTATAAATGCGAGGAATGCAACGTGGGCCTCCATCCCGTGTGCGTCAAGAACCCGACGAGGCTTGCCACCTTCATGCACCCGCAGCATGAGCTCGAGTTCAGGACTAAGAAACACTTCAAGGAATGTCACATTTGTGGCTATTCCTTGAATGTTGGCCAAAAAGCACTCAATCTAAGGGTATATGGGTAAGTACTATACTATATGGGTATTTAACAGGAATCTGTTTAATGGAATACATATTAATATACGTACTTACATATGCGTACGTGCAGTTGTAACGAGTGCAAGTTCTGGGTGCACCCAGTGTGCAGCCAGCTGCCACAGTACTTGGTGCACGAGCTGCATCACATGACGGAGCCGCTGCATCCACTGCAGCTGAAACTGGCCACATCGAAAACCAAATGCGACAAGCCCGGTTGCGAGTTAGAGTGCAGTACAGGCCGGTGGCACTACGTGAGCGGCATATGCAAGGTCAGCTTCCACATCGAATGCCTCCTAGCTGGCAACGCCGCGGATCAGAAGGAATCCGGAAGTGGCTGGCTCAGTACCGTCTCCTGGGTGCTAGTCGATGTTGCGTTTGTGCTTGCCATTTGATTAACTGCGCTTGTGTTTGCCATTTGATTAATTGCGCTCATGTACGCTTCGGTTTTGCATGCATGCCTTTGTTTTTGGTTTCCTGTTTCCTGTATTTGTATGCACGTGCGTTGTTTGAATTCTCAATTGGAATGTTCATTGTATTACGTCTGATGCTACAAAATCTAGCTCAATGAATAATTAAGCGACATGGATCGAGGCAACGGACTCCATCAAAAATGGCTCTGAGTCAGGTTGCTTTGTGGCAAGGAGTAAGGTTTGTAACAAATGCGCATGTAATGGACCTCATGTTTGGTTTTTACCTAATAAATACCTGAATAATATGCATTGAGACCTATTAATCGCCTTTGTGTTGACTGTTGACACATTGGTGCTACATGTGCACGTCACATATACAGCATATTATGTTTAAAAAAAAAACCATTTTAAAACACTTAAAACAATAAAAAAAAATAAAAGAAAAGAGAAAAAAAAATAAATAAAAACCCCCAATTTGGAGTTAGGGTTGCGAGTTGAGAGACGTTGGAGGACAAGGCAGAGGCCTCGGCCGTCGACGTGGAAGGAGGAGATGGAGAAGGTCGGGTGGCCGGTGAGGGTGGTAGACAAGATACAAGAGGGCGGTTGTAATTTGACAATGGCGATGCCGAGGATGAGTGGGATGGGGAGAGAAGAGGATAGCACCGAAGAGGATGTATGTATGAGTAGCGAGATTAGGGCGAGGAGACGGTGGTGTCGGTGATGAGTGGCATGGGGAGAAAGAAGAGGTTGCTAGAAGATGGATGGAAGAGAGTTCAGCAGCAAAGACATAGTGGAGATTAGGGTGTTGTTTGAGGGATGAAATGGATGGAAAGAGAATGTGGTGAAAGGGGGAAGAAGTGGACCGCGGTGAGGGGGCGGGAGGCACTCGGTGGACGGTGCAATTCTTCTGTTTCGGAATTGGGTGCCGAAATTGTGTTGTGCTCTGATTGGTCATACACTGCATTGTAAATGCAGGGGTGTCCACTGGGTTTGGAGGGGAACACCATTTCGGAACAAAGTTCCGAAACAGATGATTTTTATCTCTCGGTGGAGATTGGGTTTTTTTCTTATTATTTTTAGAGTTTTAAAATTATCATTTTTTATTAAAATAATAATGTGGTGTATATGTGACAACAATGTGGTAATTGTTTTTTCACATGTTAACATGCTGGCATTTAATTAGTCCCAATATGTACAGTTCACATACTCAATAACTAAAAATCAAAAGTGAGATTTTAACAAAAAAAATCAAAAATGAGATATTAAAGTGAATATTTTGTAAAGAGTCAAGAGACCATGGCCTTGCTATATTTGTTTAATAACTCCGATATATATTTGCCCAAACTAAAGTATCAACTCCATCTCCAACATCTCTATCATCAAACCAATATAGGTGCAAAAAAAACAAATCCAACTTCTTATAGTACAACATTAGCTCATCTTCAGCTCATCATACATATCTCTTTTTACTTGACCCACAAAAATATATTTGTTTAATAACTCCAATTCAGCAAAAAAAAATTACTCCGTATTAAACAAAATCCACCGATCGAATTCACACATCATACAATACATATAAAAAGCAAAAAAAAAAATACATACCTATACCTAGACTTGTTTTCCGTTCCCTTGGAACCAGGTTGAAACCGGCCCAGTACCATTTCCGAGAGCGGTTACGGTTCCGGTTCCTCTTACTCGGGAAAGGGGGTACCGACGGTTTCATCCAGTTTTGAACCTTCCGGTTTCACAACGGTCCAAACCCTCGTTTCTCCTATTTCTTATTAAAAAAATATATATAAATTATACCAAACTAACAAAAAAATGCAAATCAAGCTCTAAATGTTTATATATAATAACCCGTAGGAACCAAATTTATACGTCAAAAGATATTAAATATGTTTGAAATTAACAAAATTATTTTTTAAAAATTAAAATAAAAGACAATTTCTTAATTTTATAATTATTTTTGCCGGTTCTGGAACCGAAAAATTGACCAAGGATCGGTTCCGATTCCATAAAATATGGAACCGGGTATAGAGAAGTAATGTTGTAATGCTGCAGTGTTTATTAACGTAGAACAGCAGGATACTTATACAAAGAGGATGCTTAGGTCCTAACCCTAGTACAACCATCACTAGCTATAACTAAGGAAAGAATCACAACCAAATTATAGCGTACAACTGAATCATAGGAAGATATGATTTACACAATTAACGTAAAGTAATTATGTAAACAATATATTCTTAATATGCCCCCTCAAGCGAGACTTTGCATGGAGTCGGAAAGTCCGAGCTTGGAGACAAGTTCAGTGTACCGCGACTTGAGTAAGGGTTTTGTGAGAATGTCTGCAAGTTGATCGTTGGTGGAGATGTGAGAGACTTTGAAGACATCACGACGCACTAATTCCCGAACGAAATGATAAGCAATGGCAATATGCTTCATTCTTGAGTGAAAAACTGGATTTGAGCTGAGGAAGGTCGCCCCTTGATTGTCACAAAAAATAGTTGGCTGACTTGGAGGCCGAAAACCGAGTTCTGAGATCAGGGACATGACCCATACTAGTTCAGAAGCGGTGTCGGCAAGAGCTTTGTATTCAGCCTCCGTTGACGACCTTGCAACACTTTTCTGCTTTCGAGAACTCCATGAAATTGGCGTGGCTCCAAGGTAAATAATGTAGCTTGATGTAGAAATGTAGTCATCACGATCTCCCGCCCAATCGGCGTCAGAGAACGCATGAAGCAGGGGCGGAGAGGTGGAGGAGATCATAATACCTTGATGAAGTGTGCCTGCCAAGTAACGAAGCAATCGTTTGAGGGCTGCCCAGTGAGTGTCGGTCGGTTGTTGCATGTACTGGCTGAGTTTATTTACCGCAAACGCAACATCCGGTCGAGTTAGGCATAAGTATTGAAGACTGCCAATGAGAGTTCTGTAATCCGTCGGAGTGGGAATCGGTGCACCAGAGTCTTTGAGAAGAGGTGAGGACGCAGACATGGGGGTGGAGACCGGTTTGGCAAGGTCCATACCGGCTTTGGTGAGAAGATCTTGGACGTACTTGCGTTGGGATAGAAAGATACCTGACTTGCGGGGTAGTACCTCGACACCGAGAAAGTAAGATAATGTTCCGAGATCCTTCAAAGCAAACCGGGTGGAGAGAAGAGCAATCAGCTTCTGAACGGCTTGATCGGAGTTGCCTGTGATGATGATATCGTCAACATAAACAAGTATGTAGATGAGGGTGTCATGCTGATGATGTACAAACAGAGAGGCATCCGAGATGGAATTCTGAAAACCAAGTTTGAGGAGATACAATTTGAGTTCGTTGTACCAAGCTCTCGGTGCTTGCTTTAGACCGTACAATGCCTTGTGAAGCTTGCAAACATGATTGGGATGGGTACGATCAACAAAACCGGGAGGCTGCTCAACGTAAACATCTTCATATAGCGTACCTTGAAGGAACGCGTTGTTGATGTCTAGCTGTTTCAAGGGCCAGCCTTTTAGGACGGCAAGAGTGAGGACAACTCGGACAGTTACGGGCTTGACAACGGGGCTAAAGGTTTCGGTGTAGTCACATCCGGGTCGTTGGTGAAACCCTTTCGCAACAAGCCTAGCCTTGTACCGGTCTATAGAGCCGTCCGGCCGGTATTTGGTTCGGAAGACCCACTTGCAACCTACGATATTCTGAGCAGAATGAGGAGGCACGAGGGACCATGTGTGGTTGGAACAAAGCGCTTGGAACTCGGTTTCCATAGCAGCACGCCATTCTGGTATTTTGAGGGCTTGAGTAATGGTTTTTGGTTCACTGTGGGGAGAGATTTGGAGATTGAGGTTAAGTTTTTGTATGGGTTTGAAGATATTATTTTGGGAACGAGTAACGACACCTTGAGGTGGGGGCGGCGCAACTGGCGGTGGTGAGGGAGACGGGGAGGGGTCAGGCGATGGCGAGTGATAAGGTATGGGCGAGGGCGATGGTTCAGGGATTGGATTGGTATTAGCGGTAGGGGAGCTGATTAGGGCGTTATTTGTGGAACTGTTTTGGGGATTATGGACACGTGAAGATTCTGGGATATTTTGGGAAGTTGTTGCATGGTTACGTGATATGGGAAGTAGGGCAGAGAGAGGGGCGGTTATTTCGGGATTTGGTAGGTGTTGATTTCGGAAGGGAATATCGGACGGTGGGGTCGGTAAGATAGGAGTTGGAGTAGGGTTAGGGTTTGGTGGGAGTAAGGCAGGACGTGAGGGCGCGTGGCTAAGGCTGGTGTGGGCGGGTGGTTCCGGCGAAGATAAGACGGGGGGAGGGATGGACTGGTGCGGTGGAAGAGGCAAGGTGGTGACCGGCGCTGCTGGGATTGAACCCCACCCAGCAGGAGGCCGAGCCAAGGGGTCGGTTTGTGGGGCTGTGTCGGTTTCATTCGAAAACAGTGCCCGAGAAATTGAACCCCATTCTCGAGGCAAAGAAGCCGAATGCGTCTGGGATGGAGTTGAGGATTTGTATGGGAATGCTTCTAAATCAAATTGGACATGTCTAGACACGTACAACTTGTGTGTTTTTGGATTGAGGCATAAATAGGCATTTTGTGTTGGTGCGTAGCCGACAAAGACGCATGCAATGGAACGAGGATCAAGCTTGTGTTGTGTATAAGGTTTGAGCCAGGGATAACATAGACATCCGAAGCTTTTTAAACTCTTATAATCCGGATTTTTGTGTAAAAGTTTTTGATAAGGAGATTGAAATCCAAGAATCGGTGTTGGAAGACGATTTATGAGATAAACAGCATGAGAAAAAGCTAATGTCCAAAATTTGATAGGCATTTCGGATTCCTTTAAAAGTGTGAGACCCGTTTCTACAATGTGACGGTGACGTCTCTCGGACGTTCCATTATGTTCCGGGGTGTGAGGTGGTGAGGTGAAATGAGAGATCCCGGTGGAGCTTAGATAATCTTTCATGGCGATGTATTCTCCACCGTTATCACTATATAAAATTTTGATTTTTGTTTGGAAAAAGTTCTCAACTAAAGACCTGTATTTTTGAAAAATTGTGGTGGTTTCTGATTTGTGCTTCATATGATATAGCCAAACATATTTGGTAAAATGATCCACAAAAATTTGAAGCAATATTGGCAACGGCGGAACGGCCTTTGAAGGGTTTGGATGAATTTTGTTGTGGAGGTGGGTTGGCCGAGCGAGCAGGTTGCTTGGGTTGGGTGGTCCAGGAGTTTTGTGGTGGTTGTGGCTGCCAAGGAACCGAGTTGGCAGGCGTTTTGTTCTTGTTCTTCCCCTTGTACGCCTGGGCATTAAGGGTTGTGGCGGGTGCCCCCTCATTGGAACTTTGGGATTGAAGATCAATCTCCTTGAGGATGAGGCGCTCGTGAAGTTCATGAAAAGAGATCGAAGTTTCTCGGTTATTAACGCCATCAATAACAGATTGATAAGAGGAGTCAAGGCCTTTTAGAACATACTCAGTAAGGTCTTCGTGGTTGACGGGCGACCCTAGAGATGCAAGGACGTCGGCTGCGATCTTCATTTGTTTCATGTACTCGACAATGGGAGTCGAGCCTTTCTTCATGGTTTGAAGCTTGTTTTTGAGTTGCTTCTTGTGCCCTCGGGAAGCCGTAGCGAAGGTTTGTTGTAGGAGATCCCAGGTTGCTTTGGAGGTTGGCGCCTGAGTCACGAGGTTCACCACTTCATCCGTAAGAGTGCCGAGAAGGGCACTGTGAACCAGTTGGTCTTGACGTTCCCATGTCTGGAACGCAGGGTTGGGTATTTGTGAGTTGTTTAGGCCTGGAATTGTAGGAATTGGAGATAGGGCGGTACCATCGACATAGCCATAGAGACCATGACCGGTTAGGGTGATTTTTAGTTGAGTTTTCCAGGCTAAGTAGTTTGTGGAGGAAAGCTTAAGGACATGGGACAAGTTGACAATGGTGAAGGGCTTCGCCGGTTCGAAGGGATTGGGTAGGGTGGAGGATTGTTGCGCCATGGATAGGAGCGGAAGGATTTGTGGATTAGGATCGTAGTTCTGCAACTGATACCATATAGAGAAGTAATGTTGTAATGCTGCAGTGTTTATTAACGTAGAACAGCAGGATACTTATACAAAGAGGATGCTTAGGTCCTAACCCTAGTACAACCTTCACTAGCTATAACTAAGGAAAGAATCACAACCAAATTATAGCGTACAACTGAATCATAGGAAGATATGATTTACACAATTAACGTAAAGTAATTATGTAAACAATATATTCTTAATACCGGGAACCGGCGGTTCTGGAACCGGACCCAAGTCTGTTTATACCTATCAAAGCCTATCCAAACCGTTTACGAATCAACTAGAATTTTATGGTTTAAACACGACCCAACCAATAATAGTGGGTCAAACAGAGAATCAAACCACATCTATACAAACCTCATTGTCTTTGTTGGGTTGATCTGATATCTAAAGCATTACAACACATTTTATTTTATTTTTGGTCGGAAACAACACATTTTATTACATAACAGAGAAAAAAAAATAAACCCTATTCTCTCTTCGTTCTCAAACTCTATTCTTCTCCTTCTTCTAACTCTGTTCTATAACTTTTTCTCTTTCAATTCTCTCTTGTCTTTCCCTAATTCCCCTTCCCTGGCCTTTTCCTAATTTCCTCAAATTACTTTTTAATGTCCCAAGGGACATAACAAAGTTCCCACTTCACAAGAATTAAATTGTTAGGTTGAACCAAAGGAGGTTATTTAATTTTAAGCACAATTAAGTCTCAGGAACAATAAAAGTTAAGCCACTTTCAAAAATTGTTCGACGATGCATCTATAACAACACATTAAGTTTCGGGAAATCGGGTGTTAGTACACAAAATATGCCGTGTACAAGTCTCAATTCCTTCTTCAATGACCTTCTTCTCCAAGCCTCCTTCAATGACCTAGACCTGCAAAACAATGGACAAAGGGGGCGGGGACCCCCCAATCCACCTCCGATGCCTAAGTCAGTAGAGTATTCGCAGGGTAACTGTAGAGAGAAAGGCGCAGGGTAGGGCTGAGACAAGCGATCATCAGCCCCTCTAGGGTAGTTTTTGTATATCCTTTCTACATGGCCAAGCCATGTATTTATAGTGGAGAGAGAGGGCTAGAGTTTCTTCCTTGGAGCCCAATTAATAATTCTATCTTCTTAAATAGGATAGAATCTTCCAACTATTGGATAACTACCAGGATTTAATAGGCTAATAAAGATATTTATTAGATATGCTTACATGGCTGGCGGAAATATTATCCTTATTTATGGCGGTAAATTACCCACCTACAAATGCCCCACCTACGTCTTAGTTGCGTAACTAAGACGTAGGTACTCTAGGATTGACTTGGCGTGACTTATATGGATTAGGAGATGGGCACGTTTGCACGTTCATGAGTGAGTATCATGAGAACCCCCGTGAGAGAATATCACGGTCCCACCCCCCATGAGCGAATATCATGGGGGCTCCGCGAGCGAATATCGCGGTCCGTGAGCGAGTATCACGGGAACATCCGTGAGCGAGTATCACGGGAACTCTATGGTGGCCAGCCATAGTCCGTGAACAAATGTCATGGGAACAACCGCCGTGACGAACGATCACGGGTAACGTCGTGAGTGTATACACGAGAACCACCGCGCGAGCGACGCGGGAACAAACTCCGTGAGCGAATACACGGGAACCGCCGCGAGCGAATACGCGGGAACCGCCGCGAGCGAATACGCGGGAACCGCCGTGAGCGAATATCACGGGAACAAACTCCGTGAGCGAATACACGGGAACCGCCGCAAGCGAATACGCGGGAACCACCGCGAGCGAATACGCGGGAACCGCCGTGAGCGAATATCACGGGAACAAACTCCGTGAGCGAATACACGGGAACCGCCGCGAGTGAATACGCGGGAACCGCCGTGAGCGAATATCACGGGAATCCGTTAGTATGATGAACTAACGTTGCGCTTATTATTTTTTTTTATGCAAGACTCTACTAATGCACAAACCGATAACAAAAATAAACATGAATGACATGATCCTAAAAATTAAGCTAATGAAAGAAGAACAATCCTAGGGGCCTCATCAAAAAACCACGTGGGAAAAAGAGTACCCCTGCCTACATGAATCCTAATCCCGGGATCCCTGCGCATAGGGGTCCGGGCATCCGCGGTCGTGCCTGCTCAGGCCACGATGTACCCTCTTTGAGGCGAATCGGCTATTTGTCCTCTTCGAGGCGAATCGGCTGTTTGTCCTCTTCAGCGCGAATCGGCTATTTATCCTTTTCAAAGCGAAGTGCCCCTGCCATGATCTCGCGCTCGCGGAACGAGCGGCGCGCCCGCGATTTTGCCCCAGAGAGGGGGTTCTACGCTCTGGACCGGAATCGCGGTCGCGGCCAGGGGACCCGCGGTCGCGGCCTGGGGACCCGCGGTCGCGGTTTGGGGACACGCGGTCGCGGTGCGTCGAACCGCGAGTGCGGCTTTGATCTTGCGGGCGTGGTTGCTCGGCCTGTCGCCTTTCCTCGATTCGCCCTCAAGCCTTCCCTAGATCCCATGATGAGCATTCTTCCATCATGGGGCTCTCACGCTCGGGTGGGTCTTGAGGCGAAGAAGGCGACTTCCTTCTCGCCTCGTGATCAGCTTCTTCCAAGCGCACATGTCGACAGACGCACTCTCGCAGTCCATCGATGGTGGAAGGAGGATAGATTATCAAATCCTCCCTCAACTTGCTTCCGAGCGGGAGAGCTCTTTTGAAAGCGGCTAGCGCGACTTTCTCACCGCATCCCCCAACCTCGGCGTAGCATTCCATGAAACGATTCGAGAAGCTGCGCAAGCTCTCGTCTTGATTCATCTCGAGATCAAAGAGCGTGTCAAGGGACGCTGCATCTCGGAAATTGGCAATGTAACGCTTGATGAACAAAGTGGCGAGCTGTCTCCATGATCGTATTGATCCGGGTTCCAAGCTTTGGAACCACTTGAGAGATCCCTGGGTGAGACTGCTCGGAAACATCTTACACATCACGGCTTCTTCGGACGCCCATAACGTCATCTTGTACGAAAACAAGGCTACGTGGCTTACGGGGTCCGAATGTCCATCGTAAAGATCAAAGGTTGGTGGAGAGAACTCCGCCGGGGCTTGGTTCGCAAGATCTCTTCGCTGAATGGTGTCGATGTCACCATTGCCAACTTGCGCTCGGCCTGCTCTTGCGCTGATTGTAAGGTTCCTCTTTGCGATTTTAAGAGTTCGAGTAACCTCTTCTCAGCGCGCGTGAAAGCCCGATCCTCTCCCTCATGCTCACCCCTACTGCCCCAATCATGAGTCGAATTAGGGTTTTCGGGAGAGCCATGGCCTTCGTCTTTAGGTTCGCCAAAGCCCTCGCGCCGTTCGCTCAAACCGCAGGCGCGGATGCTGGGACCGCGGTCGCGGTGTCTAGGACCGCGGTCGCGGTTGCCGCCCCGGCAATTTCCGCGATCGCTAGGGTCCTCCGAATCATCCGAGATCGGATCCTCGTGTCGAGGGTGGCTCGTAGTTTGCGATTCCTTGGATGAGGGTGGCTCGCTCCGAACCCCCCTCAAAGCATGCTTCAGCCTTGCGATTTCTTCCAAGGCTTGGTCCAAGCGAGACCCAGCCCGTTCGCGTTCCGACCGCATCACCTCGTCCTCTCGCAGAGTACCGGCCAGGGTATGGATGACCTCGTCATCCTGCTCTTTCCTGGTGGAGGATGATGCCTCATCCCTGCCGCTTGGGATGGCATGAGTCGCTTGGCCCACCACGCACCGCGAATTAGGGTTTTCGCGATTGGGCTCAGGCTCGCGACCTCGCGACTCGTGGTCACGGTTTGGCTATATGATCGCGGTCGCGCTTTCAGGCATACCGCGGATCTCTTGGCCTAGATCTGCCTCGACTTCAGCGATGCGTATCATGGAATCCCTTGACCGTCTAGACAAAGCTGAATCGGACCATACGTGGCGACGACTCTCAATCCCGTTGCCTGACGCGAGTCCCCATAGGTCTGTGCGATGAACAGACGCGCTTGCGAGGGGGACTGAGTCACGGGAGGGTGAACCGCGGTCGCGGGCGACGATCCGCGGTCGCGGGTGGTAAACCCGCGGTCGTGGGTATGGTTCTCCGAGCGAAGTCGGGTCTCGCTGATCGCCCCTCGATCCGCGGTCGCGGGTGGCGATCTACGGTCGCGGCTCTGGAGCTGCCGAAAGCGAATCGCGCGATTCGCCCGGCGCGATTGTCCCAGGGTTGTCTCGCCGGTTCGTCCGTCGGTTGTCTCGATCCGGGCTCGTGGACAAACGATCCATAGCCTCCTCAGATCGATTCTCGTAGGGAAAAAGAGATGAAGGTCGAAAACCTAGTTCTCCCCACGGACGGCGCCAAATGTTAGTACACAAAATATGCCGTGTACAAGTCTCAATTCCTTCTTCAATGACCTTCTTCTCCAAGCCTCCTTCAATGACCTAGACCTGCAAAACAATGGACAAAGGGGGCGGGGACCCCCCAATCCACCTCCGATGCCTAAGTCAGTAGAGTATTCGCAGGGTAACTGTAGAGAGAAAGGCGTAGGGTAGGGCTGAGACAAGCGATCATCAGCCCCTCTAGGGTAGTTTTTGTATATCCTTTCTACATGGCCAAGCCATGTATTTATAGTGGAGAGAGAGGGCTAGGGTTTCTTCCTTGGAGCCCAATTAATAATTCTATCTTCTTAAATAGGATAGAATCTTCCAACTATTGGATAACTACCAAGATTTAATAGGCTAATAAAGATATTTATTAGATATGATTACCTGACTGGCGGAAATATTATCCTTATTTATGGCGGTAAATTACCCACCTACATCGGGGTTGGGCATTTTCCGGCGATTGATCCGGATCAGTGGAGAAGTTTGGCTCGTGGGGTTTTGGATGAGGAGATTGATGAGGCTATTTCCCAGATGGGTGGACTTAAGGCACCGGGTCTCGATGGTTTCCAGCCGCTGTTTTTTCAGAAGTGTTGGAGAGTGGTTGGTCCCTCGGTGCATGTTTTGTCAAAGACTTCTTCAGGACGGGTAAACTGTTGGAAGGGGTGAATGAAACCTTGATTGTCCTCCTAGCTAAAGTGGCTAAACCCGAGCGAATTAACCAATTCCGGCCTATTAGCTTGTGTAATGTTATCTACAAGGTTATTACGAAGGTTTTGGTTAACCGTATGCGTCCGGTTTTGTGCTCGCTGATTGGGCCGACTCAGGGAAGTTTCCTCCCAAGCAGGCTGATCTCGGATAATATCGTCCTCGTTCAGGAGATTGTCCACTCCATGAGAAGAAAGCAGGGCCGGAAAGGTTGGATGATATTAAAGATTGACCTCGAAAAGGCGTATGACCGGATTGATTGGCAGTTTGTTGTGGACTCGGTTAGGGACGCTGGCTTCCCGGATTGTTGGGCGAGCTGGATTTTCGAGTGTATTTCCACGTCGTCTACTAGGCTCCTTTGGAATGGGGAAGTGACGGAGTGTTTCAAGCCAGCTAGAGGTATCCGACAAGGTGATCCGATTTCGCCGTATCTCTTCATTTTATGCACGGAACGGCTGAGTCATATGATTTTGAATGCGGTGAATGCTGGGGATTGGAGGCCTGCGAAGCTGACTCGTAATGGCCCGGAAGTGTCCCATGTATTTTTTGCGGATGATGTGATCCTTGTGGCGGAAGCGTCGGTCCGTCAGATTAGAGTTATTAACAAGCTGCTTACTGATTTTTGTCTTGCTTCAGGGCAGAAAGTGAATGTTGCTAAGTCTAAATTATATGTCTCCCCCAACGTGGATGATAGAACGATTGAGGGGATGAAGCGAGAAGCGGGATTTGAGGTTACTTCCGATCTTGGAAGTTATCTTGGAATGCCAATTCTCCATTCGAAAGTTACTAAGGATACTTTCGGGGTACTTTTGGATAAAGTGAATGGTCGGCTTGCGGCCTGGAAAAGTCGGTATTTGAGCATGGCGGGGCGTGTCACCCTTGCTCGTTCGGTGTTGAATTTAATGCCGATCTTTACGATGGGAACGGTGGTCATCCCTAAGGAGCTTTGTGACAAAATTGACATGGTGGTTCGGAACTTCGTTTGGGGTCATGATGCCAGCACAAGAAAAATCCACACGGTGTCGTGGGATGTGATTAGTCGGCTGAGGAAGATTGGTGGGCTTGGTATCCGACCAATGAGTACAATGAACCTTGCGGTTATTGGGAAGTTGTGTTGGCGTTTCCTCCATGATGAGACGAGCCTTTGGAGCCGTGCACTCAAAGCCAAGTACACCCGGCTGAATGGGGTGGTTCCGAGCGGTACGTCCTATGTGTGGCAAAGCATGAAGAAAGGGTTTGATCACGTGCTGAATAAAGGTACGAATTGGGTTGTTCGGGACGGGCGGACGGTTCGGTTTTGGCTTGACGTGTGGATCGGTGATGTGAAGCTGATGGATGTTGCTCTTGTGGAGATCGATGGCCTGGCCTTACACCGCTCGGTGAGAGAGTATTGGAGCGTTGAGCATGGCTGGAATTGGGACACGTTTGCTGAGGTGTTGCCGACGAGTGTCATTCTACAGATTGCTGCGGTGGGTTTGGTCGAAGACGCGGCTGATACGGTGATTTGGAGTCCGAGCACTGACGGAAACTATTCTGTTTCATCGGCTTATGGCTTCCTTCAAGGTACTAACGCTGCTGTGGGAGTTGACAGTGAGGTGTACAGGGCTGTTTGGAAGGTGAAAGCTCAGGAAAGGGCGAGGTTTTTCATGTGGCTCGCCATTTGCGGAGGGGTCTTGACGAATGCGGAAAGAAGGCGTCGCCATCTCACGGATGTTGATACTTGCCAGCTATGTGGAAGGGAAGTTGAAACCCTTACTCACCTCTTTAGAGATTGTTCTAAGATTAGGTGTTTTTGGCGTGGTATGGATTTGCCGAGGGATGTGACTAATTTCTTTGAGTGTTCCTTTGCAGTGTGGATGCGGTCTAACTTACTCTCCAAGCACAAGATGGGCGACGGTGTGGAGTGGTCAGCTGCGTTTTGCACGGCGCTCTGGTGGACGTGGAAGTGGAGGAATGAAGCTGTGTTCGGAGAGGCCAGGGATGTGATCGATCCGGTCGGGTTTGTTCTAGCGAAGGCCAAGGAGTACAAGGCGGCCTGGGACGGAAGAAGCAGAAGTCACTGTAGTATTCCAAGAGTGGCTGCTGTGTTCGAGTGGTGCAAGCCGGCTGATGGACAAGTTAAAATCAATACCGATGGTGCCATGGACGGGAGCGGAAGGGCTACGGCTGGAGGCGTTTTCCGGGACGCGGCAGGAGAGTGGAAAGGTGGTTTTGTGCACAACATTGGGATTTGCTCCGTCCCGATGGCTGAGCTCTGGGGTATTCGGAATGGGTTGGCTATTGCTTGGGAGAAGGGGTACAAAAACGTTTGGGTTGAATCGGATTCAGCTCTTGCGGTACACCTTGCCCTTAAGCTGCCCAATCCGTCGCACCCCCTTTTCAGCCTGGCTAAGGAATGCCAAGGCTTTCTTTCGCGGAATTGGATTGTCCGCGTCACTCATGTCTTTAGGGAAGCGAATGCCGTCGCCGACTCCCTTGCTAGATTAGCCTTTAATTTTCCGCTCGGTTGTCATTTTATTTGCGAGCCTCCATTGGACTCTATTTCTTTATTGTTGGAGAACTCTAAGGGTCGGACTTTCTCTCGGCTCACGAGAGTGTAGTCCGCCCCTCCGCTAGGACTTTGCCCTTCTTTGATAAAAAAAATGACGACACAACACTTCCCAAATAAAAACCTTCCGCACTAACTAAAGTCTAAAGCACTAAACCAACATAGCATGGAATCGAGTTCACGTGTTTCATTCAAATATAGGATAACGTATTTATATATAAAAGAGCATAGAATCTTGGGAAAAAGCAAAGCAAAAACAAATTAAACTATACCCTAGCTGGCTAAATAATTCAGTTCAGTTAGGAATCAATTAAGTTTGCAAACATGATCACCTACGTAGCACGCAACGCATTATATTATCACCAAATGTTACCATCTTATCAATTACAATCGATCAACCTATATATATATAATGCCCATCTCGCATATAATCATATGTAGCTCGATCACCCTCCAAAAAATTGCAATCAGGTTGAGTCGAATTAGTTGGTACAAAAACTAACCCCTTGATCGATCCTGGGATCGATGGGAAATTGCTTTAGCCAACAAGACTTGGAGGCTAAAAAGGCGGGGCAGGAGTCCCTGGCTGCCGACGGTAACGCTGCGAATCAAGGTCAGCAGGCCGAAGGAGCACAATCTGGTTCTTCTTCTGCTTCTCTTTTGAAAGATGCTCAGCGTATGTGTTGCGTGTAAACATATATACGTTTATGTTTACATGCATATCCCAGTTGTAATGTATGGTACGTGTGTTATGAGTACGTGTTGTTGTCTTCTTAATTTGTGATGACCGCTAGCTAGGAGATGTGTTATTTTGTGTACGTACCAACGTGTATGTTAACATGCATGTTATACTAGTAGTGTATGATTGATTAAAATGCGCGGGTGCACATGTCTTGTATTGGGCGTGACTATTGGCTGCTAATAAAACTTCTCAGAACATATATAGGTGATGGCTTTGATCACCTTCTTAGGCAACAGTAGATATTGTACCAATGTTGCAGGATGCCATATAGTATCAACTAGCAGATGACCCGTACCTTGTACGGGAATGTTATTTATTTATTACTTTGTATATGAATTTACTATAACAATTACAAATATTATGCATACTTTGTTTTAAAATGATGCTTATTTTTTGGATTATAAAATGATATAACTCGTGTATATCATCATATATATATATATATATACTTTAGTTATATAATTACTTTTTATACATACCTAAACATATATTTAAGTAATTGAAGAAAAATGACATAAGATAAGATGCATTATCAAATTTTATTAAAAATTGATAAAAGCCGTTTGGTATTTAAAGTAAATTACGTAACTAACTTATACGGATTAATATGTTATTACATTAAAGATATCGATAATATTTAATAAGATAAAATAGAAATACAAATTATCTCGTATGTATGTTATTATTTTCTAAAAAAAATTATTAAATAAGAAATATATTCGTACTTATTAAAAATGATCACAAAGCATTATCTTAATTAACAAATCTATCTTTTTTTTTTCTAAAGTGTAACCAATATGTAATATTAGAGATATATTTATGGTAAATATAATATCTATTCTTTTTATTGAGATTTTTATGTATGATACGATAGTAAAAAATGTATTTAATATATTATTTAATAGAATGAGTATTTGTTGTAAATATAGTGATAGAATTTGCTACCATTGATGATTTAAAATATATGCCTTAATAAAATTACGAAAATAATTTATAATAAATATGCTATTTAATGAAATGGGTAAAATATTTATGATTTATACATTACGACTAAAATAAAAAGTCTATGATAGATCTATGTATTAATTAAATGGGTATAATGATAAGATAGAGATTTATACATTTAGATAGAATTATTAATTAATCAATTGAAATTCTAAGATAGAACTAATATCTTATATATGTATGTATAAGATTATGATAAAATAAATATTCAATAAGATAAATTTTTAAATAAAGGGGTGATGTGGCGCAATACGGTGGCAGAATTTGCTTCCGCTTTAGTATATAGTAATAGATTAATGCTCCAATCAACTCTAATCATCCGGTATATATCGATAGATGTATTTTTGCCATTTTAGATAATTTCATACGTTTTAAGAAAAGCAAACACTACTTAAGTACTAACAGCTGTTCTCTTACTTATTGAAAAATAAATAAATTATACAGAAAAGCCTAAAATGACATACATTTTGGGAGTAATTTTTGGCCTCAATTTTGAAGCTTTTTTTCGCCTAAATGGGCATCGATCAAAATTTTGATGAAAATATATTTTGGGCCATTGATCTAGTATTGTGTGGACATATATATATTTGCACATTTATCTATTACTATATACTAAAGCGGAAGCAAATTCTGCTACCATATTGTGCCACATCACCCCCTTATTTAAAAATCTATCTTCTTAAACCTTGGTTGTATCATAATCATATACATGCTTAATTAAGCTATTAGTTCTATCTTAGAATTTGAGTTGTTTAATTAATAATTCTATCCAAATATATAAATCTATATCTTATCATTATACACACATTTAATTAATACATAGATCATAGATCTATCATAAACCTTTTATTTAAATGTTTTTGTCATAATTTATAAATCATAATCATAATATTTTACCCATTTAATTAAATATCATTTTAACTTTAAATTCTTTTTAGTAATTTTATTATGGTGTTTTAAAAAATAATCAATGGTAGCAAATTCTACCACTATATTTAATACAAATATTCATTATATTAAAATAATATATTAAATACATTTTTACTATCATATCAATAAAAAAGTAGATGTTATATTTAACATATATATCATTAATATTGCATAGTGATTATGGTTTAGATTAAAAAAAAGATAGATTTCTTAATTAAGATAACAATTCGTTAACATTTTCATTACATATTTATATATTTATTATTTAATTTTTTTCACGAAAAAGCATGTACACGAGATAATTTGGCTTTCTATTTAACTTCTTAAATATTATCTATATCTTTAGCATTACAATATCTTAATACGAGTTTTTATTTAAACTTATTGATTTTATTATATAAGTTAGTTTACGTAATTTAATTTAAATGCCAAAAGATTTGTATCAATTGTTAATAAAATGTCATAATGCATTTTATCTTAGTTCATTCTTCCTCAATTATTTAAATATATGTTTATGTATGTATAAAAATTAAATATATATATAAATTTTAATTATTTATATGATGATGTACAAGAATTATGTCATTTTATAATTCAAAAAATTAGCGTCATTTTAAAACAAAGTATACATATGATAATACATGTAATTGTTATCTTTTTTTTTTGGTCGAAACATGTAGTTGTTATCTTACATTCACACGCAAATCAATAAAATATTTACATTATAAATTATTTGTACAAAACTTTCCTTAAGTAAAACAATAGGAATTTTGAATTTTAATTACTTATATCATCAAAGTTTTCAATGTAAATTTAAATTTCTGATCATTCTTTGTTAAATAAAGAGGTTATATTATTTTGATCAATAAATTTTTATTTTAAATAATAACTCAAATAAGAAATTTAAAACTATACGAGTACAATATTAAGATTTTTTTTAACGTCGTTTTTCACAAGTTTAGTATTTAAAATTAATATTAACTTTTTTGGACATATAATAAATTATGTACATAACATAGGGTTGTTACGTGAATTTTATATAAATCTCAAATTTACCGTGTGAAATATGACAAACTTTCATACACCTTATGAATAACGCTAAACCTTAGGATTATCGTGTGAAATTTTCGAATAAATAAATAATACCACCGTACAAGGTACGGGTCATCTGCTAGTTATATATAAAGTCAAAAAAAACTGACAAATTTTAATATCCGATCAAGAAACTAGCATTATTTATTTATTAATTTATTTTTATTGGAAAACCAATAGAGTTACATGATCGATCGTATTACAACTAGAAGTCATGTCCCGTGCTACGCACGGGTTCAAAAATTATCTTTAAGCTTTATTAATCAATTTTAATCAAATAGTATTTTACGTTAATTATAATTAATTTACTTAATTGACCAAAGTGGAGATATAGTCCTTTAATTTTCTTTTAATTTTTGAATAGCTAATATACCACTCTCATAACTTTTCATCTAAATAGCTATTTAACTAAAACTATTGTTCAATACAGAAATAAAGTTCCTCTTAACCAATATTACCTATACATGTTTTTTTTTGTAATTTAATAAATTAATAAGTATGATTATTATTTAGCAAGAAAAATAAGAAGGAAAAAAACAAATGTTTATCAAAGCTGTAAATAATTTTAAGAAAAATTGCAAATAAAACTCCTAATGTGTACAAACAAATTTAAAAAATAACGTTAAAACTATAACAAAGATTAGGTATTTATTTCCAGTATTATGCACGTCTTGAAAATTTACATATACGTGAATCAAATTTTTTTTAAGTACTGAAAATGCAATTCTTTATTTTTGTCCATAAATTATACTTTAATGAAGAAGTTGGTATCATATTCCGTGAGAATATGACCGTTAACATTTTATATGATGATTCTTATATATAACAAATTGTAACAGATAAAAATGATATAGTTGTATTTATATACTTAATCTATTTGTGTAAACAATTTAAGATATTAATGGAATTGAAAATAAAATTATTGGGATACTGTTGGATTTCAAAATGAATTTTTTCGAACGTTATGTTCAAAAACATGTATAAAAAGTTATTGCTTCATTGAGGCAAATATTCATGCTTAAAAAATTAACGTACAAAAAGATGTTACTTGGGAGATTTGAACCTTGAACCTATGGTTTATAAGGGAAGGCTATTACCGCTAGGCTAATAAGGTTACTTGAATTTAGTAGGCATATTATTAATTACATAGATAAGGTTGCAACCAATACTAAATGGAGACACCACCTAACTTTTATATATACTAGTGATTATGCCCGTGCTACGCACGGGGCAAAGATTTTATTTATATAAATATGTATGTTAGAAATGGAGTTGAAAAGATTGCATATAAATTAATGTGATCCAATCTTTTCATAGTCATTGATTGACGGTAATTTAAATTAGACGTTCGGATTAGCATGACTTAAAACCGACAATCACTCTTTCCTCTTTTTTTTCGCTCTATACGTTACATCTTTTTTCAGACTTTTTCACTTGAATTTTGCTTGAGTAGCATTTTTTGGAGCGCAAAACCCTTTGTTTGGATAAGTCGAGAGCTTTCATTGCTGTCATTAGATTGATTGTAATTATTTTGATATTGAAATTGGAGAAATGGGATTAATTTACACAATACCGTAACACCCTATTTAATTGATTTTATGAGCTTTCATTGCCGTCATTAAATTGATTGTAATTATATTGATATTGAAGTTGGAGAAATGGGATTAATTTACACAATATCGTAACACCCTATTTTATTGATTGTATGCATAAAAGGTTAAATTATTTTTTAAGCTCTGTTTGGGATAAAATGAAAAGGGGTATAAGGCAAGACTTGAACCTTAGACCAAGTGTATCTACGGTGACATAGATACCATTTGAGCTACATTGATTTACTAATTTATTTTGCATCGAAGTGTATATATAAAAAAGTGGGAAAGAGGAGTGATTAAGACAATAAATGGTGACAACAACCCATTCTTATATGTATATATAAGATATATTTTCATCATTGGAATTGGAAATAATACGTTCAAGCTTAGAGACATTTTGTATCGCATTCTTGCTTTCCCTCCATCACGGGAACCGCTGCATCTGCCCCAACCCTACAACCAAAATACTAAAACACCAACAAATTCCCCGTTATAACAAAAGAAAAAGATAACAGTTCATTTCTAACGTAAAGTGATACACAAAATTAAGACGTAAGAAATTAGTGTGTATATATGAATGAAAATATACTTTCGGTACGTAGTGAGAGTCATGGGGGGACAACGTGCATAACACATCGCTTTACCGGTACCCCTTCGGGCGTCGTGGTAAAGCGCATCGCATCTCTTTGCGCATTCTTCGTAAGTATCCTGCGGTTGTAAGTGAACTGCGACAAGTATTCATTATATTTATTAAAAATGGTCTTTCGAATCTATAACCTTAGGGTATAAGAACGTTAACGTAATTGGGATGTACGTACAAATGCGCAACATGCGATTTTTGTATGAGTTATGTAACACATACGATTGATCATTTATATGAGTTATGTAACACATACGATTTTTCTATGATATGCTCAAGGGGCACACTATAAAAATCTAAATTTAGTATTCTCATAATGTGTTCTTAGAACCTACTATGAAAAAACGGATGTAAATATACCTGGTGCAGGTGGCGGAGTAAAAATGACAGGACATCTATTATAGCAAGCCGCTAGACAGAGTTCAGGATCATCGAAACGAGGGCGCACGCACCACAAGTCACAACCCTTCTGGCACACTGTTTTTTTGGGGCACCAGTCCTGGTTACAACCAATTCCATTCAGCCTTTAAAATCCAAAAAAATTACTTCATTTGCACAACACATACATGGGTAATGTATACAATGTACAGTAGCCTCGGATAATATCAATTGCCCATACCATAACTAATTGTTCTTTTTTGTTAATTAAGATCATCATAAGATCGAGAAAGGGTAAAATAAAAAGAAGAGGAACTGAAGCCAAATATATACCTTTGGTATAAACCTGGGTCATGGACATGAAAACTAAACACAATAGCATTATAAGCTTTTTGCTACCATGAAATGTTGCCATGATGATTGAATATTTGAATTGCGTATTTTTTTTGTGTGTCAACTTTAGGTATAGCTCTTCTTGTGAGTTTATACGTTTGATTATGATATTGATCGACCGATTTATATAGAGATAGACTGCTTTGAAGATTGTAGCCAAAAATATATTATAGTGATATCTTCCAAAATGATAATGACGTTGTGCATGTATGTGTTTAGCCTAAATAATTGCAAATGATTTGTTTTTTTTTGGTCGGATTGCAAATGATTTGTTAAATATATGAGCTCGTAAATGAATTTGAAAAGAATTATGTCTAAATTAGATCGAGTTGTATGATCTTAGAAAATATTTAATGGTAGCATACGAGCAAATTAAAGATTCATGCCCAATCTTGTTTAATACTCCAGAAGATAACTATATCTTTTGGGGTGATATAGCTTGCAGAATAAGAATACAACATGAGCCACCATTATCCACTGTATATGGATTACTGATTAGGCTCCCACGTCCACATTGTATTATGTTTTTGATTGATCAACTAATAAAACCCTGTTCTCTTCTTTATTGGGCCGGCCGGGTACGTCCTCTAGTCCCTCTTAAAACTATACATATCATAGATAGATTCCTATATACATGGATGGATCGAAGGTAGGTAGTCGGGCATTGGAGGCGGGTATACCCGAATGTAGGCGAAGTAGTGTTCAGGTTCTTCGGCTTCGGGGCGTCAATGGGCGGTTCTCTCACCAGCATCTTCCACACAAGCGCGCGCCCAAGTGCTCGCACCCATCATCTTGGGATCCGCGTTTGCTCTCTTCGCCTTGAACATTTCTTACGAGTATGTGCCAGGCCCTCCCAATGTTGAAGCCCGTGATCCATCAGTGTAGCTTGATTTTACATTCATACATATATATATATGTTAAAAGCGTTTCTATAGCAAAGGTTAGTAATTTGTAGTGGTCGACAACTACAATGTCGGCGATCATAGTCAACAACTTATGTTGTAGAACGGAATTAAGACACAAGAAGGACTTAAATAATACCAGATTTAGAGTGGAAAACCCTCTACAAACCAACTAGTTTGTACGGGGAAAACCATTTACCTTCCAAGCTTCAACTTGAAAGGACTTAAAGAGCACTTCACTCGCTCTATTGATTTCTCGGATTACAAAGGTGTTATTCCAAGATGTGAATCATACACACTCTTGCAAGTACTCTTGCCTTAGCCTGATCCTCACTCAACACAACTCGCTCACGCTCAACCTCATGAAGACCAAATCTCACGATCTCCTTAGACCAAACACTCGCAATTACAATGTTTCACTCAAGCTCCGGCCTTAGTTCTATCAATTAACCCACGACAATATATACAGAGAACTAAGAATAATGACGCACGATTCACTCCAGTTGGACGAGATATGAATCGTACACAATCTTCACAAGAATTTTTCTTGATCTCTTAATAATTTTCCTTCTTTGCACAAAATGTACTTGCCTTAATAGTGCTTAAATTCATTGTGTTGGATTTTTTCATATCGCATAAAAACGCCTCATAAAAACGCCCCTAATCAAAGATTCCTATAAGATATAAAAATGATTTTTTTCATATCGCATAAATAACTCACTTGGCCACAATAAAATCATCTTCATTATCTTCCTTAATTTCTTGATGATTTTCCTTTTTTGCACAAAATGTACTTGCCTTAATAACACTTCTGGAGATGTATGAGTTGCCTTAACTGAAAACGCGGTATTGTCTTTTATGGATTTGCACACGTGTCTGTCCGGAAACTGATGTCGACGACTTCGTCGGCAACCTTGGTAACGACCTTGACTAAGGTCGGCAACTTATCAGTTTGGAACCATCAAAACATGAACTGACTTTCTAACAATTTCTTTGTTTTTTGTTCGATCTAGTTAAAAATTCAGTTTTTTTTCCTAAATTTGTAGTGGTAAATTCATTGATAATACTTGATTTTTATTAGCTGATCACTATATATCGACACTTCTTTGTGAATGGCGGTTGGTCATTTTGGAATTTAAGTTATCTTAGGTTTAGATAAAACTTAGTTTTGATTGAGTTTATTTCGTTAATAGAATATTTTAATTATAATCTATGTAATTTTTATATCTTATAGGAATCTTTTGATTCAGGGGCGTTTTTATGCGATATGAAAAAAAAACCAACACAATGAATTTTTTTATAAAAATATATATTTTGTAAATGTAACGGATGGTGGATCGATTCATAAACTCAACGGTTTAACCCGACCTGGCCTGGAACCCACAAACTTAAAAAAGTTACCGGCAACTTGAGAGTGGTGCACGTCCTCAACTGCAAAAAAATAAATTCGTTTATTATTTATTAATATTTTTCTAGCATAATAAAATTCAAGACTTCAATTTTTTATTTATTTTCCTTGTAATTAAAAAATCATTTTCTACAACATCTACATATAAACATTTTTGAATCTATGATTTTAGTTAATTGTTAATTAGTGCTTAAATTGTTAATTAGTTAATTGTTCAATTGTTAATTTTATAAAAAAAATAGATTTCAAAGGACCTCAAAATCCCTTTGTATCTTTACCCAGTTTAACATTTGGTTAGTAATAATATTTTTCATAAAAAAGATAAGTCACTTGACTAGAGTTTTTAAAACCTAACCCGACTCGAAAAATCAATCTGAACGAATCGAAACTGTTAGGGTTTAAACCTGACCCGAATGGTAGCGAGTAAAGGAAAAAAACGATTCCGATTAACGCGAAACCGATTGGGTTGAAACCCGAACCCAACCCGATTTCATTTATATATGTACAATAAATACATTTTATTTTAAACATTATAATATATTTCACTATAAAAATTATTGTAAATAAACTATTATTATAAAAATATATTAAAATAATATTTTATTATTAAATAATTAATCATAATACTATATTATTTTAATAATCATTAAAACATCAAATTCTTGACTTGTTAGGTCGACCCCAAACCTGCATAATAACCTTTCAAGATTCAACCCGACTTAACCTATAACCCGATTGACCCGAACCAGAACTCATCCAAACCAACCCCTTTGACACCTCTACACTTAACACATTTTCCAAGTTATTTGTGTTTTTTTTTATTTTATAAATAAAACAATTACCAACCACCTCATTCTAAAAACGCGGCTATCCACTCCTCCTCTCATATATAATCTTTTCAATCTTTTTAATTCTCTTGTATTAGTATTAATTTTAAAAAATCTATATTAACTAAATGATTTTCTTTTTACAATTGTAATGCTACACTCAATTTTTTTTCTATATTAATCAATTTTAAAATTTTAAATACTTATAAACATTGAATAAATATTTTTAACTAACTTGATTAAATTACGATATTATTTTTCTCAGTGACTTAATATATACATATTATATTCCTTTCCCGATAAGAAAAATCAGGCAGGGGGCGAGCAGTATATACTGAAATAACACAACAAACTGCAAGATGAGCTAAGGAAAGATGTCATCAAATAATTTATTCTCTGAAGTATACCCACCACTAAGCATCAAATCCTTATGGGAGCACAAAATATTTATCGACATCTGCTAAAGGCTTCCATCATTGAGCTTCAGATTAATGCATATAATATCTTTCCAAAACCCCTAGAAAAGCTGAACCAGTCCAATTTTTTTTTATCAACTCTTCTTTCAAGTATAATCTAAGCTAAAACAAAAAGGGAGCATTTTTTTTGTTTACAACATTACATGTGCAAGTAATGTAGCAATCAACTCTATTGTTAAAATATGTTTGGGTGTAATTTATTATATTTTCATAAACCTAGTATTTGTTTTTCATTCCCGATGAATTAGTTTTCAATGATTTCATATTCAACCAGTAAAAATCTCATATTATATATACGGATAATATAAATATAAATCTGAATTAGCCGATTGAAATCAAAGTTTGACATGAATTCGACTTTCACTAGAGAATGCACCTAGATAGGCTCGAGTCCGAATTTGTTGATCTATATATCTATTTTTTTTAATATATTAGTATAATTTTAATTTGAAATCATTATATTCAGTTTTCATATTTATATTATTATTTAATATATTACTCGCAAATGGAAAAGTGTTCAATATGCTCAAGATTTAATAATGATAAAAGTATATATATTGATTGATGAGGAAAATTATTAAAATATAAAAAAATCACTTGAAATTTCTTATTAGTATAAGGGTAACGAGTTAGAAAAAGTATATCATATTAGAAAAAATCTTAAGATATCCAAAGTTAGGTAATATATCAAATAGATATAAGATTATTCTTGATGGCATAATTTGAAAATTAAAATTATTATTTTATCCAATCTTGATGGCATGGCGTAAATTTTAATAAAGACTTGGATTCGCTTTATAGTTTATACTATAGTAGATATAGATGATTGATTTTACATTTTCTTTATCTTCCGAGATAACCAACCTATAAATTTGGATTTTTTGTCATTAAATGCAAATCATTCAATTATTTCTAATGTGTTCACATTATATTATACTATGTAACTATCATGTCATATAATTCTTCATATTATATTCACTCTAATATCTTTGATTTGTCACGTAAACCTACCTAAACTAATATTGTACTTTCCATATATGAAAACATAGCAAATCTAGAGAGGTCATATAGTGTTGCTTACGAGCTAGAGGTCAAGTTTATCATGATAGCATTTTGATAAATGGTTGAGCTTGAGCTATATTTTTAGGAGATTAATAAAGTGATAGATAGATCATGTTATGAAGATTTTATTTTTTTTTGATCTAGAGATCATGTTATGAAGATACATGAGTAACAAAATGCTTAGTAGTCTTAAAAAATCTCATTCGATTAGATATCATAAAACGATTAATGATGACTCGATGAGTCAATAATCTTCATTAATTCTTTTTTTTTTTTGGGTCGAACTTCATTAATTTTTTTTAAGTATATAGGAGTTGAGCCTTAAACACTCCAAAATCCATAGAAAAAGTTAATGCTTTTAATCAAAGATTACGTTTTTAAAAATGAACTATAATCAATGACCTTAACTTTGTTCCTTCCTTTATACTCCGTATAAAGCCACTTTTTAAGATTAAAATTAACATGGTACATAACATGACAAAAGAACAAATGATTCTGATTTCTGATCACCCATATTAAACTAGTGTGAGCTGACGATGATATATAGTATAAAGTACGTGCCAACCTTGTGAGTTGTGATGGGTCTACCTCATATGAAGCCAACGTCACCTCCTCCCCTAATTATGATTAAATTATGCAAATCCTTACATTATAAAACAGGGGACCAGAGAGATAATACATCCCCATGCCAAGCAAATTCATTTAAGCTTAAACCCAGTTTAACTTACAAAATTCTCTGTCGGTATCCCAATGCAAAATCAGCGAGTCAACATAGGAATATGGCAGCCATGGAAGAAGCACAAACCCTAAACCCCTAAAACGACGTCGTCGGACGTCGGAGCTAGTTCATCGATCACTTGCTATGAAGTGCTCACATCTCAGAAGTCTGTCAAGTTCACCATCCGGCGTGCTCCGCCGAACCCATCTCGATCACCGGCGACCTATGAAAAGATACTAAGCTAGCTTCTTGAATTTTCAAAGTAGGTTAATTCATATACATATGGTTAATTGGTTACTCTGGTAATTTATATTAGTGTGTTGTTTTCTGTAGTTTATTTTCATGGTTGTGTGATTTGTGACCGTATTTTCTGATTAAATGTGTGTGGAAATTAATGCTACTCAAAATAATTTAAGTTGTGTGGAAATGAAACTAACAAGCCCAGTCCCCATTGTTACATCCCACACTCCAAATGACAACATTATTGAACTGGCCTTAAAATAAGGCCACAAGAATGAGAATAGCCTGATAGTTGCTATCAAATAGGTCCAACTAGTGTGATTTCTATGAAACCTATAAATCTGCATTCTATTGTGATAAACTATTAGTGAGGTATCTTTTAATTCTAACAGTTGTGAAATGTAAAAATTTGTAAGTGTAGCTTCAGCTCAAAACTACCAAACGAACCGAGAAAGCAACGAACTTGCAAATTGAAATAAATGACAGAGGTCAAGCCTTTTATAAAGGAGAAAGTAGCCACAAAATCAAGACAAATGCTGAATAGATTAGACTTTAGAGCTACAATCTGGGTTCTGTGTCTGCCAAAATACATACTTCGTATTTAAGAGCTACTAAACGGGCCTACAAAAGAATGGAAAAGAGTAGCTAGCTAAACGGCCCAATGGATAGGTCCATATCTATCTATTACTATATACTAAAGCGGAAGCAAATTCTGCCACCATATTGCGCCACATCACCCCCTTATTAAAAAAATTATCTTATCACGTCTTAGCTTTATCATAATATATAATCTTAATCTTATTTTTATTTAATTAAAATGTTGGTTCTATCTTAAATTTTGAGTTGCTTAATTCATATTCTATCTTAATGTATAAATCTCAATCTTATCATTATATGATTACCTATTTAGTGCATAACTAGATTTATCTTAATCTTTTTATTTACAAAAAACTTTTTTACCCAATTATTTAAATAGTATATTATTATTACTAAGTATTGTTCGTAATTATTTTCTAATATTTTCTAAAAATTATCAATAGTAGAAAATTCTACCAATATATTTACGCCGTATCTTTTTTTTTTATAAAAATAGCATACTGCTTTTTTCTATCATATCTTATTGAAATCCAATAAAAGTATTAATAAAAAGATTAGATAATATATTTACCCTGAATATATATGCAAGATAATTTTGTTTTCTTTTTTATCATAGTAAATATTCTCTATATTTTCTAATATAATCTGTAACATTATATACTGATTATGTTTTAGATAAAAGATAGATTTCTTATCAAAATAATGACTCATTAATATTTTTATTTTATATTTATATACTTCTTATTTATTTAATTTGTTACAAAATAATAAAATATATACAAGATAATTTCGTTTTATTTTTTATCATATTAAATATTTTTTATATTTTTAATATAATACTATACTAACCTAAATTTTGTTTTTAAATTATTGATTAATTTATATAAGTTAGAAAATGCAGTTTAAATTAAATTGCTCAATTTTTATTTATGTAAAAAAAGAGCTAATATATAAATATACAAGAATTATATTATTTTATAATCTAAAAATTACACGTCGTTTTAAGAAAAATAGACATATGATAATATTTGTAATTATTATAGTGAATTCATACACAAGAGAAAAAAAACAAAAAAAACGCCCCCATACAAGGTACGGGTCATTAGCTAGTAGCCTAGTACTCTACAAAATTCGAAAAAGAGAATATGGGTACATGAAACACCCGAGAGACACTTATCGTGTTTTGCATCATTTGTCTAGCACACGGAGAGATGGCTAAGAGCTCCTATAAATATGGGAAATTGGGAAATGAAAGAGGATCTTCAGTTCGGTTATCGACTCGGGAACCAGACTAGAGCGTTGATGTTTTTGGACCAAATACGAGAGACCGTTTATATACGAACACAATTTCCTCTTAGTAATCAGATCGGTTTGATAATTGTTGGGATGAGATGTGGTCTTCCACATCGAACAATAGTAGAAAAATTATCCCTTGCGGATATGCTCTTAGGGAGTCCAAGTAGTACTTGTGGCCACCCTAATCTCTTACCTTATCAAAAAACAATTGTGTATTCTCGGGCAAGTCATCTCTCTGTGTACGTAAGGTAGTCATGGTCTGGTTTCGGTTCGGGGGTTCCCAAAACTGCCGGTTCTAAACGGGAAAAACCGTCGGTTTGTTTTTAGAATAAGCGATATATCCACGCGCGGTTCATTAACTATGCACGTGGATTTGTTAATTTTTTATAAAATAGATCAAACCGAAATCGAACCAGAAACGAAGCCGTCTTAGAACCTGCTCCGAACCGGGGGAACCGAAACCGGTTACCTCTCGGTTCCGGTTGCCAGTTTCGGAACCGAGACCGCCGGCTCCAGAACCAGACCCATGACTAACGTAAAGCTTTCTTTTGCGAATACCAGGAAGGAAAACTTTCTCAAAACTCACTCTCCAAATTTATTTATACGTACATTTTCAAACAATTTCAATAACGAGCCTTTCTCATTTCATTGGTGAAAGCCTGAAAGTCCTCAAGCTAGTAGTATATTTTACTAGCCAGCATTGGGTGATGGCCTGGGTCATTATCCATAGAAGGTACATGTCATGTAAAGCGGCTAGCTTCTAGTGCATGTTGAAGAGAGCCTGCATAGTGTAAGGTGAGGCTACGGTGGAGGGACCGCTCCAGAACAACTGAGCGAATTGAGAGTTGGCCTTGTCAGTTGTATGCGCGGCGTCGAAGAACAAATAGTCGCTTGGGTTGCTACACAGGTTATACTTGATTGTGGGGGATCCACAAGTGAAGGCTCCATTGTACTTTCCGCTTCCGCAACATGCGCTCGCACTCTCCTTGAATCCTACATCACATACATATATTTCAAGTCGGTAATCAATTTTGTTAAACTTTGGCGACCATAGAGAGGAAGTCGTTCACATTAAAGCTTAGTAGGTAGCTTTCGGACATCTAGTCATGTGGTTCATCCTTAAGGATAGCATTCAGAATTCTTCGATCCAACTCTCAGGGACAATTTCTTACCCAAAAAACTTACATAAGCCTAGTAGACTTCCATTCTAATTAAAATCGATTGAAGGAGTAGTCCACCAAACGCACATTCATTCTTAACTTCTTCCGTCACGTCATGTATCTAAGATAAAATCTTATAAGCTTATATGTTAGACTTATCGTGCGTAAGAATGGTGCATGTCCCTCTCTATCGATATCGGCCCGATAATATCGGTCCACTGGATTTGACACAACGCATCATGGGAAGCTATTCTCGATCAACAAGTTGAGAAAAGATAAGATAGGAGATAGGATGTTACGTACCATATTTGGTGTTGTATTGCACTCTATAGCTTGTTTGAGCGTAGGAGTCAAAAACGGTATACTTGAAGCCTGAGAGCTGAGCTTGGAGCTTCTTCGCAATTGCCAAAAACAAAGTGTTGTGGGTCTTGGCAAGCGTCAGGGGCAACTGGGCACAGCCGTTGACGCTCTGCCCCGCATTTGCATAGATTTGCTTTGTGGACGGCAAGCACCCGATTGGCCCCACGTTTTCGAACGCGAACTTTCTTCCTCCGTTGTTGTATATTGTCTTCCATCGTTAAATTAAAACCAATCAACAATTAGCTGTCATTCCCATCACTCACACGTACTCAATTATTCAAATGTACACTCTAGGGCCACGTGGGTGGGCTCCGCATTTTTCGTTTCATAGTGGTCATCCTTTGAGTTTATAGTTTGACCATTTTATATATAAGGTTGATCGAGATTTTACTTTTGACCTAAATCCTTAGCTAAATTGATTCTCTCTTATATATATATATGCTAGTGATACTTCTCTATCCTGGCTCAGCTAGTGATAAATAGTCCATTTAGGTTAGGTAAATACAATTTTCAAATATTTGAATTATTGAAAAAAAATTGTATGATGGTACCACAAGCTAGCTAGTATCACAAATGAAGATACCCTTATGTTAGGTACGTACTTGGATGTGAGAGGTGAAGTTGGCAAGGACCATGTTGATGTAGTGAGTCTTATAGGCCGGGGTCAGTATGGATTGCTTGTTGATCGTGGTCGAGACGAGGGTAGCGTAGTCGTTTCCGCCGATGTTAAAGAGGTACACAGCCTGCTTCAACAGCTTGTTGGCTTGGGCTACTCCAATCTGTTTCTTCACCTTTGCCACCATCTCTACGAAGTAGTCCACCTGCATCTTCAAGTTTATCTGCACCATACATACACATATAATCATTTATTCCGGCCAACATTGTTAAACTAATTGCATAACCCTAATCATTTGATCAATGTAGTACGTACGGTGCCAGGGCGGATATCGCTAAGAACGCAAGCTCCAGCGGCTGCAAAGTTGATGCCGTTGGTGTAGTCGGTGAGCCCCGGCTTAAGGTACGCTTGGAGAAAGGGGAGCTTAGCATATTGTGCTGCGAAACGATACGACTGATCGATTAATAAATATTAATTTATCGTAGTTATATATACAAAAATATGACACGTAAGGGGGCCGGCACTTACTGAAGAAGTCAGGGACAAGGCGGCCGTCGGAGTAACGGCCTGTAGGGGTCTTGAAATAGGTCTCGCCGTAAGGGACGTTGACGCCGAGCGTGCCCTTCTTGTAGTAGGCGTTCATGCCCACGTCGTAGAGGGAGTCGCCGAACACGAACAGCGCTACGTGAGTGTCGGAGATCTGCCCATTTGCCAACTGGTAATGTAGCTGAATCACAAGTACTAATAAAACTCCTAGCCCTAGGCCGCCTCTCCTACTACTACTCAAATGCACCTCGTTCCTCATTTTTGGTCCAAAAAGGGATTACTTACACTTAGCTTGAATTTAGGTGTTTGTGTATGCCATTGTAACCGGCTATGTGCATGGTATTTATAGGCTTACGCATAAGATATTATTGCACATAATAAAGTTTTGTTCGTTTTAACTTTAAGTGTGTAATTAGGTAGCTAGCTAGCTGTTTTATGTCGTGCCCTGGCCACTTGGCCAGCGCCTTTAGTTTGTTAGCTACTAGCTTCCTGGAATTTGCATGGGAGGATTGATTTTATCTACCTTGTCTTCACGGGAATGGCCTACGTAACCTAACTTTAGCTTAGTATTATGGTTTTCTAGCATTAATTTTATGGTTTATTTAAACGATTTAAGGACGCTTTATGCAAAGCAAACCCACCTACCCTCGTTGCATGATTGATGGCTGCGCGCGACTCCACGTTTGAAATATGATTAAGGTGAGTGTATACCTCTTGGATATTTTTTTTTTGGTTGAAATGTATACCTCTTGGATATTATTAAATCTTGTCGGGCAGTGATTAATTAACCCATAACATGTCGTATTAATAAACCATTTAACATAAACGACCACGATTTATCATTACACGGAAAACTTTAACCTAACAAGTAAACTTTCACATTCACTTACATATTAGTTTTTTTTTTACCGGAAGTCACCCTTATAGTAGAGCATATTTGAGCAAACTACTCTTACAATAGTGAATTACCCAAAACCACCCTCACAAGAAAGTCTGATACCTCTATGTCACCCAATCCCAATTTTCCGTCTACTCTCGTATTAAATTGTAAAATTACCGTTTTACCCATATTATTTTAACTAAATTACACTCAAGTGGGGATTCTTCTCACTCGTTTTACAAAAGCTAGCGATAGTTAGGGCTCGATTTAGGGGACACGTCCAAAATCTCTCTCCCAAACTTATTAATTAGCATCTTACTCTATTTTAGCTGTACACACAAACCATACCAGCCCATTGATTTACATATTGTTGGACTGATGTTCCCTCGGGATCAATCAGACAGTCAAGTGATCCATCAGAATTAGTTTTATGAGTTTTGATGATGATAAACACCATAATGCTTTCAACATCACCAACTTATGTTAGTCTCATAAGTATACTTATATATAATGAAATCAAAGATAAATCAAGTTAGAACAGATAATAATAACCAATCTCGCCTGTTCTTAAAAAAAGCCTCAGAACCTATTCGATCATATATAGATTTTCGTGAAAGAGGATAATTACATCTAGGAAATTTTATATGAAAGCTATGGACAAAGAAATGACTCTTTGGTATTGCAAATCAAGAAAGAATTGCAAGACTGCCATCAAGAAAATGCAATTGTGACAAGTACTTCACAAAATTAAAAGGGCAACTTTCGACTACTTATTGGGTTGACTATTCCATTGCACATGTTAAAAGCTTGAGTGCAATCTCTATGAAAAAACAGAATTGAAATTGAAAACAAACTAATGAAGTTTCTTATGGAATTATAATGAGCAATTCACTTATACAGTACTAGAGAGAGAGACTGTCAACTCCATTGCCACTTGCCAGCAAGCAATTAATGTGCACTCTTTGTTGTTGAATTAAGATGAGCTTAGCTTTGATCAAAAAAGATGAGCTAAGCAAGAAGCTAACTAGTAAGTCTAGTACCATACAAGCAGGACTGATTCGGGAAAAACCAACGAGAGTTTGGGCCCAAGGCCCAAATCCTTAGTGAACCCAAAATAACTTCGTTATAACCTAGTTGAAATTTTAGGCGTGTTTTTTCTATGACCAACCATACTCATTTTTGACTTTCTTGTACAATAAACGTAAGTTTTTTTTTATTTTAAGCCTCTGCGGAGGAGGTAAAATTTGCTCTCTTTTCCATGCATCCCACAAAATCACCGGGTCCTGATAGTATGTCAGCTCTTTTTTGCCAAAAGTGTTGGCATATTGTTGGGGCCGATGTTACTTCTCTTGTTCTTTCAATCCTAAATGGTGCTGATTTTCCAAACTCTTTAAACCACACCTTCCTAACTTTGATTCCGAAGATAAAGGACCCTTGCAGGATGAAGGACCTTCGGCCGATAAGTCTTTGTAATGTTCTCTATAAGATCATTTCAAAGGTCTTAACGGCAAGGCTTAAAGTTTGCTTATCTAAGGTCATTTCGCAATGTCAGAGTGCCTTTGTTCCCGGGAGGAGGATTACAGACAACGTTTTGGCGGCTTTCGAATATGAAGTCCCGACAGGGAGGGCGGAATGGCTATATGGCGTTGAAACTCGACATGGCGAAAGCATATGATCGTGTGGAATGGGGATATCTGGAGCATTGTATGCGGCATCTTGGGTTTGCTGAGCAGTGGATTTCATTAATTATGAGGTGTGTGAAGTCAGTCAGCGTGGTTTAAGACAGGGCGATCCTCTTTCTCCCTTCTTATTCTTGTTCTGTGCAAAGGGCCTTTCGGGGTTGCTAAGGGCGAGTGAATCTGCGGGCAGATTGAAAGGAATCACAATTGCTCGTGGAGCTCCGACTATCTCGCACTTGTTCTTTGCTGATGACAGTGTCTTCTTCGCCAAAGCGACTTGTGAACAGAGCAGCGAAATTGTAAATATACTTCGTGTCTATGGAGAAGTGTCCGGACAACAAGTTAACTTTGCGAAATCTAAACTTTCGTTCAGCAAGAACGACGAGAAGAAATTCAACGTCTTCTGAGTGTGCAGGAGGTTGAGCGCCATGAGAAGTACATGGGTCTACCAACTGTGGTTGGCAGATCAAAGAAGGTGATTTTCAATCATGTTAAGGAGAGGGTTCTGAAAAAGATCGGGGGCTGGAAGGAGAAAAATTTGTCTTGAGCGGGGAAGGAGGTGCTCATCAAGTCGATTGCTCAAGCCATTCCTACGTATGCTATGTCGTGTTTTGCTTTCCCTAATGAGTTGTGTGATGAAATCGAGATGCTGCTATGTGACTTCTAGTGGGGTTTCAATGATAAGAAGCCAAAGATGCATTGGGTAAATTGGAAGAAGATGTGTCTCCCAAAGAACAAAGGGGGAATGGGTTTTAGAGATCTCAAAAACTTCAAAAGGGCTTTATTGGCAAGGCAGGGCTGGAGAATTCTTCAATCTCCGGATTCTTTATTGAGCCGCCTTCTAAAGGCTCGGTACTTTCCGCATTCAGATTTCATTGAAGTTGGTCCGGGATATAGGCCGGGCTATACTTGGAGATCGATTCTTGCTGGCAGGGAGGCTCTTCTAAAGGGTTGCTTCAGGACAGTTGGTAATGGAGTTAGCTTAAGGGTTTGGAAGGATCGATGGATACCGAGGCCGAGAGATTTTAAGGTGGTGACGCCTGTTGGTCTTCACGATCCTGATATGCGTGTGCTTGACCTGATCGACTGGGAGTGTGGGCAATGGAATCAACAACTGATTGAGAGCATGTTTCTGCCCTGTGATGCAGATTACATTCTTAGCATGAGGTTAGTTGATCCCTCTATCCCAGATGAATGGACGTGGTCTCTCTCGTCTAATGGGGCCTTCTCGGTGCGCTCAGCTTATCACGCGTTATTCAAGGATGAAATTGAGAAGATTCGGGGTGGTGGAGGAAGCGAGATGCAAAATAAGATCTTATTTTGGGACAAGCTTTGGAATATCAAGACTCTGCCTAAGGTTAAAAATTTTTTGTGGAGGGCTGGTAAGGGTATTCTCCCGGTCAAGGCTAACTTGTGGAAGTGGAAAATTGCTGGTGATGATAGGTGTATGTTCTGTGGCTTGGTCGAATCTGTGGAACACATTCTGTTTCATTGTGATTATGCTAAGGCAGTGTGGAAGCTAGCTTCTTCCGGTCTTTAAAGGTGTTTTTCTTCGGGGGTGTCGGTTTTTGGATCTTGTTGAGAGGGCCCTCAAGCTTTTAGATAAGGAGTCGATGCCTCTTTGAGCGGCTGTAACCTGGGGAATTTGGCGGGGGAGGAATTTAAGAATCTTTGAAGGAATTGAGTATTCAGCGGTTGATTAGGTGGAGGATGCTCGGCTCCTGTCAAAGGAATTCATGGATTGTGAGGGGCCTGTGGTTCAAGATATGGGCGGCGGGTCTTGGCTCCCGCCTGAGGCTGATGTCATTAAGTTCAACACTGATGCTTCTGTGTCAGAGGAGAGGGGCTGTCGGGTTAGCTTTGTCGCAAGGGACTGTCAGGGTGGTTTATGTGCAGCTGGTGCAAAGAGTGTTCAGTTGACAGGGAATGTGGAGCTGGCTGAGGCGGAGGCCTTGCTGTGGGCGATGGAGATTGCAAAGGAGATGGGTATATCCCATGTGGTGATGGAGTCGGATTGCCGAAGTATCATTTCAAAACTCCAGAAGGGGAAGGAATGGAGAGGGCAGCTGGGAATGGTTTTGAAGAAGCTGACAACTATGGGGAGCCAATTTGGTTGTTGTCAGTGGAGTCATGTTCGAAGGACAGCTAATGGGGCAGCAAACCTGCTTGCTACTTCTGGTTTTAATTGCTTTGTTTTATATTTCATGGATGTTTTTCTTCCTGCTGGTTTTTTTGATGTAATTGCTACTGATGCATTGATGCAATAGTAATTTCGGTTTTGAGCTCAAAAAAAAAAAAGAGCGTATTTAACAGTTTGGTCAATTGAATTGGTCACCAACTTAAAAAATTAATACTTTTTGAATCCAAATAATATTAAAATAAATTGTCCAATTCTTTAATATTTTATTCATATAGGTATTATGTTGTGCTTGAAAGACCAAAAGTCAAATTGTCTATACCAAGATTCTCAGCATAAAAAATTCCTTTTTTCATTTTTTTTATTGTTATTTAATTTCCAAGGCCAAAATTTGACCTACGGACGGCATCACTCGAAGAGGTCTCTCAATTCGACTTATATTATAAGGAGTATTATTAATTTAGACTTCCTAATTTGTTGTGTTCGTGTGCAGTCCGCCAACATTGACTTGTAGTTCCTTATCTAATTTTCTTTTTGTTTTAATTATAAAACTGAATCTGATTTTCTAAATTCAACGCCCCAATACATTGAATTTAGGCTCAAAATAACATATTGTTATACTTGGTTGTGGAAACTAAATTTTGATTTAAAAAACATATGTTTTATATCTTGAAATAATTAAAATTTATTTATTTATTCCGAATTTCGAAGTAAAAAAGTATACTTCTATATAAAAGTACTTTTTACGTGAAAAGCCCGCAAAATTTACTTTCTTCTCCAAATCTTCCAAGTTCTAATTACATGGTTGCCGACACCATGTTCGATCTCATTCTCCGACTAACGACCTCAATCTACATACCTTCAACAGTCCGTCCGATTCCAACATCTTCATCTCAATCACACCCACTTCGGAGCCTTATTCTCCGTCCCAGACCTCACCCCATCTTTAGGGGTAGCCTTCCAGAAACTTCAGTGTCTTCGTGCTTTTCATTTTAGATATTTGAATACATATTTTTATATTTTCCGTATTGATTGAAAATAATTACCTAAATATATAAGAAAAATAGAAAATATTAACAAGATTAAGGATATTGAAGTAAAATAACCCTATTTCTTAATATTTTGGACAAATCTAAAACCATATCTTTCACTCAACCAAGAGATTACTAATGAGACGACAATGCATTTTCAAGTGGATAGAGGTTCATTACAAGTTGGATGTTGACTTTTAAATCTAAGAAAAATATTTATTGATGAACTCTTTACCTTGGAAGTTGCAACTTGATTCATGGATCTAACGCGTAACGTACCTACGTGGTTCACAAAATAGAAAAAAAATTAATTAGCTAAAGGAAAAATGACTCCAAATAATCTCAAAATTAAATTTCAGCCAAAATAATCCAAAGTATTTGTTTAGTTTTGTGATAGTTTGTATTATTGATAATGGTTTTTAAATTTGAAAGTATTTTTGGTTAAAAGTCATTTGAGATTATTTTAAATTATTTTTTCATTAGTGAATGCATAAAAAGTTATCCGTCTACTTGATGACTTATTAAATTTTATATACGTACAAACATAATAATTTGTTTATTCTGTAGATAAGAAAAGATATGCATACGAAATGGACTATTTATAGCACCATCAATCTTTTAACGGATCTCCAACCCAATAGCTTCCAACAGAGCTCAAACATGGAAATCTCAACTCTAGTGATATTTTCCTTATTTCTTTCCCTTGCCATTCTAAAGCTAGTCCTTTCAATCCATGGAAAGAGCAAGTTCAGCAACAAACTTCCTCCTGGCCCAAAACAACTACCATTTTTTGGCAACATCTTTCAACTCACCGACAAGCCTCACAATGCTTTGGCTGACCTCTCAAGGATCCACGGCCCTCTCATGTATCTCAAGCTAGGCTACGTCAAGACGCTAGTCGTGTCGTCTGTTGACATGGCGAGAGAGGTCTTTCTGAAGCATGACTTAGCCTTCTCAAGCCGCCAAGTGCCCGATGTGTTAAGAGCGCTCAACCATGACCTCCATTCAATGGTTTGGGTGCCCGTGTCACCCAAATGGCGAAACCTAAGAAAGTTGGCGGTTCTTCAGCTTTTCTCGACGAAATGCTTGAACGAGAGCCAACCGCTTCGCCAGAAGAAGGTTTGTGAGCTTTTGGAGTATGTGAGGGAGTGTTCTAGGAGTGGTGATGTTGTGGATGTTGGTCGAGTTGGGTTCACAACGTCGCTCAATTTGTTGTCGAATACGTTTTTCTCTAAGGATTTGGTTGGTTATACTTATGAATCATCTCAAGAGTTTAGGGAGATCGTCTCGGGCATTATGGAATGCGCCGGAAAGCCTAATCTGGCAGACTTTTTCCCTGTGCTTAGACACATTGATCCTCATGGCATGAGGCGAAAAGTTATAGATCACTTCTCCAAATTGTTTGCGGTGTTTGATGATATGATCAACCAGAGGATGTCCGGTGTAGGATCGGATTCGCATGCTGATGGCGACGTGTTGGATACACTTCTTAGGATCAATAAAGAAGATGGTTCTGATCTATGTCTTGATGATATCAAACATCTCCTTTTGGTATGTCATTCTTTATCATTTGCTTTGCTTGAATTCTCATCCTTATAAAGTGAACTAGGGTGTGTAGCTTATGTTTTTGCCAAAGAATAGTAGGACAAGAAAGGTTTTTATGTATAAAAAAGTTTGTACAAGTCGTTGTACAAACAGAGCCCTGGTATTGACAAAATTGCCAACGTACTATTATATTCCTATGTAGGATTTCTTTGTTGCGGGATCAGATACAACTTCAAGCACACTAGAATGGGCAATGACCGAGCTACTTCGTGACCCATCAAAGATGGCTAAAGCGAAAAATGAGCTCAATGAAGTGATCACCAACGACCACGCGTCATCAATCCAAGAATCCGACATCGAAAGGTTGCCTTACTTGCAAGCAATAGTGAAGGAAACGCTTCGGCTTCACCCACCTATACCAATGTTGGTGCCTCACAAGGCTCAAGATGATGTACAACTTCGTGGATATCACATACCTAAGGACACCCAAGTGCTAGTCAACTGTTGGGCTATTGGTCGAGACCCGGAGACTTGGAAGAACCCGACCGAATTCTTGCCCGAGAGGTTCTTAGAGCGCAGTGAGATTGATATGAGAGGACAGGATTTCGAGCTCATACCGTTCGGATCGGGGAGAAGGATCTGCCCGGGATTGCCTTTGGCTTATAGGATGATGCACATTATGTTGGCTACACTTGTCCATGTTTTTGATTGGAAGCTTGCAAATGGGATGAAGGGACAAGAAATTGATATGAACGAGAGGTTTGGAATTACCCTACAAAAGGCCAAGCCTCTACTTGCAATCCCTTTTACCAAGTAATCTTCGGTGGGTCTATGATTTGTAGGCAGGAAGGAGACTTGTTTGTAACCCTTCCATTCATATGGCGAGATTCGTTTCTCTAATGTTTCCAGACTTCTAAAGTCGGAAATTAACTTATTCAAATACAAAATCAATAGATTTGAGTTACCGATCATATAAATAAAAATATCATTTACAAAATTAGTTTAAGGGCTATGTTAAGTGGAATGAAAGGTTTCCCCTCTATTCTCTTATATTGCATCGTCTCATGTGCTTTGAAAATCAAAAAAAAAAAAATTATATGGATTGTTAGATATGGATGATATCTTATTCTATACGTGGGTGAACATAATTGACTTTTCCCTCTTGGCTATGCTCATCCACCACGATGTTGATACATTGTCGTATTTTATTTAATTTTGGTTGTATTATTGATATAATATATATCTTTTTTTCGGTTGAATTATTGATACAATGTATCTAAGCGATGACGACATATAATATGTCCTACCCATCTTTTTTCCTTCTGAAAAATAAGCTTCTTGTGTTGTACTCTGTAGTTTTTTTTAGGCTTTAATATAATTTTACATAAAGAATATTTTCTTACAATTTTTTTTCATCCCTAAATTTGAAAAAATAACTAAATTTTACATATTTCAAGATATAAAAACATACTTTTACTAAAAAGTAAACATACTTTTTTCTACTTCCTCCGTCCCCGAAAATTTGTCCATAAAGCACATATGCACACAGATTAATGAAAAATGAAAAAGTTTGATAAGTGATGAGAAAATGTGCTAAAGTTGATGGAAAGGGTTTAAAAAGGAGTAATATATATAAGATTGGTTGGGATAATTTTGTAATTTTATAGGAAAAAGTGATAAAGTTGGATAATGGTGTAATATATGAGATTGTATAAGGGTAGGATTGTAAAAAACATAATGATATAAATGGAAAGAAAATAGAGTTGGACAAACTATTAGGAACGAGCGAAAAATTAAGACGGACAATATTTTGGAGATGAAGGGAGTAACATACTTTTTTAGTAAAAAGTACACAAATATAGCAAGATGTGATTGCCTATAAAAGTCATTCATCTATGATTCAGGCTATTTTGTATGGGTTTACTCTTATATTTTACGGATATATTGAGAGTGTTTAGGTTAGATTTGAGCATCTATACTATATATTAAAGCCGGAGAATTTCGAGCCTCCACGTTAATTCTGACCCCACTTGATTAACAATTTTGTATGTTTTATTTTTCCTAATTATCTAATCTTTAACTTTATCTTTTTTCTTACCCATCAAATATCTATCTTTAAAGGCATATTATTTATCTTTAAAATTTCTTTAATTATCTAACCTTTAATTTTATCCTTTTTTCTTACTCATCTAATATCTATCTTTGAAACAATATTATCTATCTTTAAAATTTCCTTCTATAAAAGATACATATTAATTAACTTAATTTTTCAATTCCCATTTTAATCTATTTATATATAAGAATTAATATATAGTATAAATTATAGTAGATACACAAATTAACGGAAAAAATGATCATTATCCGTACATGGTACGGGTCTTCAACTAGTTATTGTAATATGAAGACCGAATACACAAGGATTCAAGAATCAAGAGTTTTAAGGCGTTTTGAGCTGTCTACGCGACACCACTTGCTTGCAAGGGCCATATCTTGAGCTAGAGAGGTCGGATTGACTTGATTCCGGTGCCATTGGAAAGCTAACTTCAAGGGCTTGAATACATGTTTTTACAGCAAAGTCAGATTCCAAGCCGAAGATGGTCACAACTGCCTCCGAAGTGACGCCAGTGGTTCTGTCCCGATACCGCGACCGCAACGGAGGATCCGCGACCGCGGCGGATGCCGAGACGACTTGTTCTTCTTTGTTGCGAAAGCACGGGCGCGGTGGAGGCGACGCGACCGCAGTGATGCCGGTTCCTTGATGGGCCGAAGATCTATCTTCTTATCTTTTCTCTTTCCTTTTCTATATTTTCTCCTTTCCTAATTAGATTAGGGGAGCATGTTCCCTGGGTCTATATAAGGAGGAGTCTGCCTTAGGTTTTAAGCTCTGATGTATGAACTCGTGAGGTTCTGGTAATTGATTTCTATCCCTTGGTTAATATTGATTCTCTTGTGCTTCATCTTATGATTGTTGATTGTTTCTCTAGGATTCTCGACCCTATTGAATTGATTGATTTTCTACTGTTTGATTAGGTTTGGACCGTGGACAAAACTAATCTGTGAAAACAACTTAACCTAGACCTGTTGTCTATGCAACTAGGATTAAGAAGAGAATTGATTGTTTTATCTTGCATATGACTCGTAGCTTGATTGTTTGATATTATATCCTGCATATCCTTGTTCTCTATGCTAATTCTAGGTTTAAGCATCCTTGCCTAGGGTTATAGAATTGTCTGGACCTTGGACTTGCGATTGTTAATGATCAGGATAGGAATTAACCATAGGTGTGAATGAAATCAATGGATAAATCTATGATCGAGTGATTATTTCATGAGTGGATCTTTTGAATGAACCTATTTGTTAGATTCTGGTGTTGATTCCTGCGTTGATCCAGCGAGCGCTGCTGCATCTATTGATCTGTCTTCACTTCAATGCAGAACACCTAGGGAACAATCAATGATGTCTGTCTTCGGATAAGATTTGAGTCGTGTAAACACTTTCCGAAATCAGTATTTTGCCCCTTATAAGCCTTAGGGAATCCACAAAATCTAAAGTGAGATAGAACAAATCTGCTGATCCTTTCCAAGGCTTGTGGTAAGGATCAAACTATAGAATGATGTATGATGGATGTATGACTTCGACTAAGTTGAATCTTGAGAGAGATTCTCTAACCAGCCCGATTTCATCTTCCTTTAGCCTTATATAGGACGTAGGAAAGCCTAGGGAGCGGTTTCTACAAGTTATGGGCGGTTATAAGGGCGGTTACCAGCAGTTACTGTTGATCCTTTGCCTCCAACGGCTCTCTCTTGGAGAGACACGTGGCCCATCTGAAACCATACATAAAAGGAGGTTACTCAAGTAGTTACACAACGTTTATATTGGTAGTTAACCCACGTGACCAATATTCAAACCGCTACACTGACTGATCCCGTTGGTACCAGTCCACCAGAACTCTTGTTTTGTAAACTACTGATCCCAGAGTAACATATCCTTAATATTCCCACTAGATCCCAAATATACTTACACAAGCGTGTACTCCACACCCCCAGACTTGTGATAAGCTATATGAAACCTCATAAAGTCGCATGAATCCCGATAACACTAAATGGACATTGATCCCTCAGGAACCATTACTGATTCTTCAGGGATCAATCTAGTGATAACACTAAAATCACCAACAATCCTCCCCCATTTTAGTGTAATCCTTGATTCACAAAATAAGTAAGTCTTCATCCCAAACTCATGCATAAACACAAATGTCGTGACGATTGAATTCGTGTCTTAGTGTAATTACACATTTCATACACCTCGGAATCATGGTGTCCTAAGGATTGAACCAATCAACCTCTTTAGATGCATAAAGATAACACACACATAAGTTACTATACACTTCTATAGTCTAACTTGACTCCATTAATGGTCCTTGAGTCCTTATCCATTCATGAACGTATGTGAAGCCAACCCAAGCTTCATGGAGCGACCAAAAACTCCACGTCCACATAGGTAGATCCTTTATTCGTACACCTACATTGTACTTTTTCAAAGGAACTATTAAGAAGATAGAATCTTCAACCTCTAATCCTGTAGGACAGAGCACACATTGGGGATTAATACGCTGTGCTCATAGTTTCTAGAAATGGCCTTTCCACATTGAATTCTGTCCTAATTTTCATTAGGTAGGAATTGGGTGTTCCACCCCTAGAAAGCAATATGGGTCTTTCATTCTCATCCCCTTAGGACCAACCACTTCGTCAAGTGATCAGCCACCTTGTCTTTCACTGACTCAGCCAACCAAAATCACACTATGTATCATGAATCCTCGAACCATGTGATACCTCACATCAAAGACGTGACCTGGTATCAACAAACATGATCGATCCCCTCTGGCCAGAGTACCTATGCTCACATAGATGAAATCAGTTTCGGCCTTAACGAAACATGGTAGATTTAGTTCATAGTAGTTACCTTAATCCAGGGTACAACTCACACTACCAGCCTCGTTCCTATTGTCAAAAGAATGCTAGATCCTTTTCCATAATCCAGGATTTGGAACTGATCCCAAGTAGAAATATCCATCCACCTTCCAAGGAACAATTCTTAAACTTGTCAAACTTGCATTCAACATCCCTTTATATCCAAGGAAATAATGACTCTGTCAACATGGAATGTTGAGGGACACATTTGTAAACAAGAAACAAGTATTCATATCAAAAGACATCGATCCCGAAGGACAGTCAAAAGACATCGATCCCGAAGGACACGTTTCCAGTCCTATTGAGGGACATTAATTGATCCCTCAACCTCATCTCAATACTTTCTCAATGTAATGAGACTGGGATCAAGATAAAACTCATCTTTCCTCCCCTTTTATCTTAATCCGTAAGATAACATCAGTCTCTCCCATGTCTTTCATGAAGAATTGTGATGACAATAATTCTTTCACAAGATTTACTTGTCCTTGATCCTTTCAAAAGATCAACATGTCATCTTATACATTTGTTCTTAGCACAAGCATGTCAAAACAGACATTAACTTCATTTCCCTTTAGGAAAATAATTGTAGAACAAATTCCTTGATCCTATGAGATCAACCTTGCAACATTGTGCAATTCTCACAATTGTTGATCTGAACAAGGTTATGAACCTTAAACAAGTCTAATTGCTTCATCATTAACTGTGAAACACAATAGGTCCTTAACCAGTAGACTCAAAAGAGTAAACTGTCCAACAGGGAACAGTAGACTCCTATTAAGTAATCTGAATTTAAGCATGAGTAATATACACCCAAGGTATAGTAGACTCATTATAAAACCTCCCTCTTTCGAGAAATATAATCCATTTTCAGTTTATCTTTGATAAACTATCAGTTTCCTTCGAGGGAACAGTGGTGTAGATACCACTATCGTTGTTACCCTTTGCTTAGTTGGAGCCATACAGCATTTCCACGCAAATAAATATTCTTTATCACTGTCCAGTGATAAGTCAATCCATAAAATGGACTCATTTTGTTTTAGATAACAAAACAAACGCATTCCCTTTTAGGGAACCACATCCATCGATCCCTTCTCGGGAACATTCATCCGAATTTCGATTTGATCCAAAAATCCATCTGACCTTACATAATCATACAAAAATCTCTCTTATATGATTATCACACCCTTTGATATCACACTTAACCATTCTCATTGCGAAGTAACAAGAAAACATGGATTTGTGTTCATAACACTTCCATTCATGTGATTTTCTTGTCTCATGATCAAAGGATCACACATGGATTAAAATCCACCATTACAAATCATTTTTCAAAATGATATCAAGACCAAAATCTTTTCTTTCTCAAAATCCAACTTGAGAAAACATGGTTCAGTATCCATCGGATCTTGGGTTCTTTTGTAGAACGATCAAAGTACCATTGATCCTTTTCAACTTCAACCCAATTGTCATCTCACACACAGACGTCATTGATCAAGAAATTACTGATTTCGACTGTTGGATTCTGGTGTTGATCCCTGCGTTGATCCAGCGAGCGCTGTTGCATCTATTGATCCGTCTTCACTTCAATGCAGAACACCTGGGGAACAATCAATGATGTCTGTCTTCGGATAAGATTTGAGTCGTGTAAACACTTTCCGAAATCAGTATTTTGCCCCTTATAAGCCTTAGGGAATCCACAAAATCTAAAGTGAGATAGAACAAATCTGCTGATCCTTTCCAAGGCTTGTGGTAAGGATCAAACTATAGAATGATGTATGATGGATGTATGACTTCGACTAAGTTGAATCTTGAGAGAGATTCTCTAACCAGCCCGACTTCATCTTCCTTTAGCCTTATATAGGGCGTAGGAAAGCCTAAGGAGCGGTTTCTACAAGTTATGGGCGGTTACCAGCAGTTACTGCTGATCCTTTGCCTTCAACGGCTCTCTCTTGGAGAGACACGTGGCCCATCTGAAACCATACATAAAAGGAGGTTACTCAAGTAGTTACACAACGTTTATATTGGTAGTTAACCCACGTGACCAATATTCAAACCGCTACACTGACTGATCCCGTTGGTACCAGTCCACCAGAACTCTTGTTTTGTAAACTACTGATCCCAGAGTAACATATCCTTAATATTCCCAGTAGATCCCAAATATACTTACACAAGCGTGTACTCCACACCCCCAGACTTGTGATAAGCTATATGAAACCTCATAAAGTCGCATGAATCCCGATAACACTAAATGGACATTGATCCCTCAGGAACCATAACTAGTTCTTCAGGAATCAATCTAGTGATAACACTAAAATCACCAACACTATTTCCCATATTTGATTGTTTGTTTGTTTGTTTTGTTTTCCTAGGTTAGTTTAGTTTAGATTTTTCTCCTAAATCCCCCTTTTCTTTGGTTGATAAATATTTTGATACTAGAAGCCATAGTTCTCTTGGGTTCGACCTCTTACTTACTTGCTATACTTAGTTTGTAGTTTGGGTTATTTATCTTTGATCTTGGCACGACAACTTTAGCCGAGTCAATCTACTTTGTTGTCACGAGAGATCGAACGAGAACAATAAAGCAAGAACGACACACAGATTTACGTGGTTCGGTAACAGTGTGTTACCTACGTCCACGGGCAGAGAAACCGTATATTATTATGGAAGACAGAATTTGGAATACAGAGGTCTAGGTATTTCGAGAGCTTATATAGTGACTCAAGAAACCCTAGTTACAATCATGGGCCACAGGCCCAAAACGGATTACGACAGGCCCAGAAACAGAATACATAGTGTACCGTGTGGCCCGGGGGCGACTCCGCCCCCGTCCGTGCTACCTGTCACAGTGTGTGATTTAGATTCAAGTCACATTAACATACTTAATGACTTATTAATTACTAGAATTATACATACAAAGATATTTGTCTATTCTATAGATAAGAAAAGATATGCGTACGAAATGGAAATTTATAGCACCATCAATCTTTTAAGAGATCTCCGATCAAATAGCTTCCAACAAAGCTCAAACATAATGGAAATCTCAACTGTAGTGATATTTTCCTTGTGTCTCTCTCTTGTCATTCTAAAGCTAGTCCTTTCAATCCATGGAAAGAGCAAGTTCAACAACAAATAACTTCCTCCTGGCCCAAAACAACTGCCATTTTTCGGCAACATCTTTCAACTCACCGACAAGCCTCATAATGCTTTGGCTGACCTCTCAAGGATCCACGGCCCTCTCATGTATCTCAAGTTAGGCTACGTCAAGACGCTAGTCGTGTCATCTGTTGACATGGCGAGAGAGGTCTTTCTCAAGCATGACTTAGTCTTCTCAAGCAGCCAAGTGCCCGATGTGTTAAGAGCGCTCAACCATGACCTCCATTCAATAATTTGGTTGCCCGTGTCACCCAAATGGCGAAACCTAAGAAAGTTGGCGGTTCTTCAGCTTTTCTCGACGAAATGCATGAACGAGAGCCAACCGCTTCGGCAGAAGAAGGTCTGTGAGCTTTTGGAGTATGTGAGGGAGTGTTCTAGGAAAGGTGATGTTGTGGAGGTTGGTCGGGTTGGGTTCACAACGTCGCTCAATTTGTTGTCAAATACGTTTTTCTCTAAGGATTTGGTTGGCTATACTCATGCATCATCTCAAGAGTTTAGGGAGATCGTCTCAGGCATCATGGAATGCGTCGGAAAGCCTAACTTGGCCGACTTTTTCCCGGTGCTTAGTTACTTTGATCCTCATGGCATGAGGCGAAAAGTTATAGATCACTTCTCCAAATTGTTTGCGGTGTTTGATGATATGATCAGCCAGAGGATGTCCGATGTAGGACCGGATTCGCATGCTAATGGCAACGTGTTGGACACACTTCTTAGGATCAATAAAGACGATGGTTCTGATCTATGTCTTGATGAAATCAAACATCTCCTTTTGGTATGTCACTCTTTATCATTTGCTTTGCTTGAATTCTCATCCTTATAATGTGAATTAATTGTATAGCATATGTTTTTGCCAAAGAATACAGAAAGTAACCCGTATCAAGAATTTAGAGAAACTTAGTAGTACAAGCGCAAGTTTTTATGAATAAATAAAGTGTGTACAAGTCATTGGACAAACAGATCGAGCCTTAGTGCTGACAAAATTGCCAACGAACTATATTCCTATGTAGGATTTCTTTGTAGCGGGTTCAGATACAACTTCAAGCACACTAGAATGGGCAATGACCGAGCTACTTCGCGACCCATCAAAGATGGCTAAAGCGCAAAATGAGCTCAATGAAGTGATCACCAACGAACACGCGTCATCAATCCAAGAATCCGACATTGAAAGTGTTAAGACTAAACCTATTCCACATCGGGAATTAGAACTTAAACCACCCACCATATAAGTAACTTAAACCACCCACCATATAAGTACATGGGCTACTCCCCCTATTGCCAATTGATTTTAGGGTGGAACCTCATGTGCTTTTGTGTCGGGCTTATCGCGCATATGCGCACGAACCGACGTGTGTACCCCCCACGTCATATATGGCCCACCGAGATTTAACATGGTATCATAGCCTGTTCGGTCTGGGTCCGACTATCCTGGTCTATTGGGCTGGCCGGCCTTAAGGCACGAGACGTCAAGTGCAACTGGCATATTGCGGGGCCAGGCAGTTGCACTTGAGGGGGCGTGTTAAGACTAAACCTATCCCACATCGGGAATTAGAACTTAAACCACCCACCATATAAGTAACTTAAACCACCCACCATATAAGTACATGGGCTACTCCCCCTATTGCCAATTGGTTTTAGGGTGGAACCTCATGTGCTTATGTGTCGGGTTTACCGCGCATATGCGCACGAACTGACGTGTGTGCCCCCCACGTCATATATGGCCCACCGAGATTTTACAGAAAGGTTGCCTTACTTGCAAGCAATAGTGAAGGAGACGCTTCGGCTTCACCCACCTGTACCAATGTTGGTGCCTCACAAGGCTCAAGATGATGTACAACTTTGTGGCTACCATATACCAAAGGACACCCAAGTGCTAGTCAACTGTTGGGCTATTGGTCGAGACCCGAAGACTTGGAAGAACCCGACCGAATTCTTACCCGAGAGGTTCTTAGAGCGCGGTGAGATTGACATGAGAGGACATGATTTCGAGCTCATACCATTTGGATCGGGGAGAAGGGTCTGCCCGGGATTGCCTTTGGCTTATAGGATGGTGCACATAATGTTGGCTACACTTCTCCATGTTTTTGATTGGAAGCTTGCAAACGGGATGAAGGGAGAAGAAATTGATATGAATGAGAGGTTTGGAATTAGCATACAAAAGGCCAAGCCTCTACTTGCAATCCCTATTACCAAGTAATTAATCTTCGGTGGGCCTATGGTTTGTAGGGAGGAAGAAGATTTTGTAAGTCCAAAATGTCAAATTGGTCTTAAAAAATAATATTTTTGGACACTTGGGTATTTAAAAAATGTCTTTGGACAAATGGGTATTACAAACAAAAATTGAATATTTGAGTATTAAAAAAGCAAAAACTTATTAGTACAATTGTATAAAAATGAACAAATTTACATTGAAAGAAAAACTTTTTATTGGTTTAAAATGTAATTATAGGTTAAAACTAGTTTTTTTTAGGCTTAAAACATACATGGCCCCCTGAACTTGCACACATTAGTCATTTTAACACCTCAATTCATCGGGTATTCACTTTGACACTTGAATTCGACGTTTTGTGACCAATCAGACACTTGGACGCTGACGGGGCAAAAAAAATTGCCACGAGAGTGCCAAATCACATGCCACCTCATTATTTATATAAATAAAAAATTTAATGGAGTAACAATTACAAATCAAAAGGAAAAACAAAAAATTGAACCTAAAAAAAAAAGGAAAAAAAAATGCCCTAATTTCTCACACCCCCCTTCCCCTACCTTATTCTTTCTCTGCCTCGATTGTAAAATCCCAGCCGCCGAAGCTGTTGGCTCGCCGGCCCCCGTCACACCGACAACGACCACGCGAATCCGGCTCCGACTTCCCCTCTCTCGCCCGCTCGACTGCGAGCCCTTCTCTTTCCCCTTCTACAGATGTAACATCCCGAACCCGCCGGCGAATCTCACCCGCCAGATCTGGGACTTCCCCAGCCCAGCCGGCCAACCCGACGACAAGCCGCCCGCATCCTTCGCCGCTCGCTCGACCTGCCTCTCGCTCAACCCGCCTTCGAACTCACCCTTCCGGATCTTGCGACGGCTGGCGGCCTCGATGCCGGCTCGGGCAGCCAACGCCCTTTGCTCGACCACCACCGTCCAGACGAACACTGGCCAGCACGCGCGGGTTAAGGATCCAGACGGCGGCGGAAATGACGGAGGATACGCTGGTGGCGGCGAGGGCTTGGGCGGCCAGGTCGGAGGGGAAGCCCATGTCCATGTAGAGGTCTGGCGGCTGAGGGTGAAGGAGGAGGTGCAGTCACTTCTCGGGAAGAGCGGGAGGGAGATCCGGCGGTGGCGGCCGGAGGAACGGACGGCGGTAGATTTGAGGAGGTGGTTGGTGGACTGGACTTTCTGCCGGTAGAAGAAGAAGGGGAAAGAAGATTGGGGGCTATTCATTTTTTTCTTTTTATTTTCTTATTGTTAAATTATTATTATTTTTATTTAATCAAATAATGACATGGCACTTAAATGGACGCATATGTGGCACTCTCGTGGCAATATTTTTTGCCATGTCAGCGTCCAGGTGTCCAATCGGTTACAAAAGTTGAGTTTAGGTGTCAAAATGAATACCCGATAAGTTGAGGTGTTAAAATGACTAATGTGTGCAAGTTCAGGGGGCCATGTATGTTTTAAGCCCTTTTTTTTTATATGTAACTAATAAAGCTATACTCAAATTTTATTTCTAAAAAATCAAAAATCAAAATTGTAAGGCTTAAACATACAGTAAAATATTTAGAAATAAAAGATTCCATGCAAAAAAAGAGTTTAATTTGCTTTAAAGTATAATTTGATTATTCCATCATAAATCATAATGTAGGTATTGGTTGTCTAAAATGGAAATAATATCTTTGATGGTGTTCATTTGCAAAGACATACATAAGGTCCGTAAGAGTAACAAGCTCTTCAAATTGCGCTATTACGCAAACAATTGAAAACATATTTCATTAAATATTTTTAGTTATTATTTTTAAAAAATTAAATTAATAGTATTTGGTAACTTCAATTGAAAAAATTTAAGTTGAAATTTTAACAAAATTTGAGTATTAAATACTTGGAAAGGAAGAAAAAAAAAGTAATTTCAACATAAATGAAATTTTGAATGAAAATCAATTTTTTAATATAAAAATACTTGACCTATTGTTGTTTTTTTGATACCCAAATATCAATGTTTTTGCTTATTTAATACCTAAATGTCCAAAACCAACACTTTTTAATACCAATATGGTATTTTGGCCGATTTTGTAACCTTTTCATTCATATGGCGAGATTCGGTTCTCTAATGCTTCCGGACTTCTACAAATGGAAATAAATTTATTTAAATACTAAAATCAATAGATTTGAATTACCGAGAATAATAAATAAAAACATCATTTGCAAAATTAGGTTAAGCGCAGAAACAAGCTAGTAGTCTTCAGGGCAGAAAGAAGATAGAGTTTGTTGTGTGGAACAACTGTCACAGTGTTGTCTCTTATTTCATTTGGAGGGTGAGAAACTTGGCTATTTATAGCAACCAAACCACTAGAGTGGAAGATTGTACTAGCATGTGCATTAGACACATAAGGAATTGCATTAGAGCTAGATGGAAGGATAGATCGAGAGGTACTTGCAAGTATCTAGGAAGGATTGAGAATGGAATTGTTGTAAATAGCTAGCTTCGCTAGCAAGTTTTGTAACCGCCGTAGTTTTCTTAATAATATTTAACCTTTTATTCAAAAAAAATTAGGTTAAGGGCTAGGTATGCTAAGTGGAATGAAAGTTATACCCCCTATTCTCTCTTATTGCATCATCTCATGTGCCATAGATTAGATTTCATATTGACATATTGTTAGATTTGGATGATATTTTATTCTATACGTGGATGGACATAATTGGAAAGTGCATATATATAGTAAGCCTAGACTTTTCCCGCTTGGCTATGCTTAACCACTACGATGTTGATACATTGTCGTATTTTATTTTAATTTGCTTGTATTGTTGATATAATATATATCTTACTTTTGGTTGAATTATTGATACAATGCATCTAAAGCGATGACAACATATAAATTGTCCTACCCATCTTTTTTTCTTCTGAAAAATAAGTTTTTGTGTAGTTTTAATTGGGTTTGTAATTGTGCTTACTATGAGTTGGGAGGAAATACATGATTTACTCTTCTTATTGTCAATTGGTGTTGTGATGGAACCTAACCTTAATATACTTTTACATAAATTTTACATAGGAGATATATTACTAAAAAGTACTTACTACACAAATATGGCAAGATGTGATGTTGGATGAGGCTACTTGTACGTTGACGAAATCTCCTTTGAAAATATGAGTGCCATTTGCTCACTTTCATGCCTTGGAAAAGGGAAAATTAATTCCAATAACCCAAAATTTTGATGGATGTTAAATGAATAACCCAAAATTTTGATAGTAAGCAAAATACTCCAAACTTATAAAATGTGCTAAAAAAATATCTTGAGGTAAATTGTCTAACCATTATTGATAACTTGACATCGGATAAATGACATGGCGCTCTTCGGAGCTAAAGTTGCTCCGAGTACCAATTCACCGATGGAGGTAGGGGTGTACATAAAAAACCGAAACCGAAAAACCGAATCAATAAACCGAAAAACCGGCATATTTTTTGGTTAACCGAAACGACATTATTTAAACTTTTGGTTTGGTTAACCGAACCGAGAATATTCACGGTTTTCGGTTCGGTTTCGGTTTATGATTTTCACAATACCGGTTAACCGAAAAACCAAAAATTAATTTTTTATTTTTATATCAATATATAAGTTTGATTTACTTTAAACGATTAATTTTTCAAATGATGATGTTGTTTTGTTGAGCATTTTTTAGTTCTCTTGTTTGCATAGTTTTGATGTGGCTTGTAATTTCAGTTATTTACTTGTCAAATATGTCATTGTACGTGTCTACATAAGCCCAATAAATTATTTATTAAATATTTTGTTTGAATCAAATACACACATTAGTAGTTTAAAGTATCATTTGGTTATTATAACTATCAAAGCATATAAAATTAGTATATTATTGAAGATCTAATCTAATTGGATTATATTGTTTAAACATATTCGATAATATTATTAATCTGTCATGTAAATTATGATAATCTAAATCACATAAATGGTTATTGGTTAACCTATAAAACCGAACCAAAAAATCGGTTAACCGATCTCCAGTTAACCGAGATTAACGGTTCAGTTTAGGTTTGTGATTTTAACTAACCGAAATTATGGTTAACCGAAGTCCGGTTAACTGAAACTACGGTTGACTGGGTTTGGACATCCCTAGATGGAGGTACCACAACCTCTTCAACTCGCTTGTCGACTCGTTCTACACCACTATGGAGAGGAGGGCGGAGGCAGCGTCGGGCTCGTGGTCTCCGAGAGTGGTTGACCATCTCAAGGGACGGACACGGCCACTTACGCCAATCCGACCACGTACTACAAGAACTTGATTCGACACGTGGCCGATGGGACTTGAAGAATAGTAGGACCAAATACTTGAATCAAGAAAACCACAAACAAAGTCTCAACAATGGCAAACCCTAGCTATGCAAACTAGAATGGCGCAGGAAGAGAACTCTGTTCTCTTCTCAAAATACGCTGAAAAAACAAATAAGGGAAAACTCTAGTATTTATTCTACCATAGAAAAAGAAATCCTAAATTATTATCATAAGATATAAATAATATCTCATAATAATAATTGCAAATCTAGAAAACCAAAATATGGAAATTGTTTGATAAACATTATAAGGAAACAGTTTGGGACACAAGGAAGCCGCGGACGCAGATGCGATAGCCCTCAAGATCGACCCTATGAGGGTCGTGCTCGACCCCCCCTCAGGGTCGGTCCTGAGACCATCTCCTTCGTCTTCTTCATCTTCCAATGTCTACTTGACAAAGGTTGATGCACTTCATGTAGCTTCTTCAAAACCTCCTTATACTTGAATGCTCGGGACCTCTTGTAAGGTCTAGGCCTTCTTCTTGAGCTCGTCTTCCTCCATGAATCCTTTGAGTTAGACTAATACCTTTGTGTATCAGGGACCCCCAAGAAGCAAGAGCAGTCCTTGGAGACGTATTTGTTTGAGATGTACTATGAGAGTCGGAAACGGGACGGTGCGGCTAAGAGACATTTTGGTGTCAAGTCATCGATAATGGCCAAAGAGCGCCATGTCATTATTATTTCAGTTGTTATGTCATTTATCCGGTGCCAAGTCATCGATAATGATCGAAAATTTTACCTCAAAGATATTTTTATAACACATCTTACAAGTTCGAGTTATTTTGCTTACTATCAATATTTTGAGTTATTCACTTAACACCCATCAAAAGTTTAGGTTATTTGAATTAATTTTTCCCTTGGAAAATACCAAACTTACAAAAGCTTACATGCTTATCGGGCATGTATTTGATCAACATGATCTCGTCTAATCGTGAAGCAACAAACGTTCTTTAATTTTGATGGATTCTTCACAGCTATAACAAGCTTCAAGGGAAGAAGGGTGGTGAATAAGGCTTCATTCCAGTCTAAACGCACCATTTCTACAATTTCAGTTGACACTGCAACACCGCAAGTACCGGTGAGACAAGTCAATACAAGTATTACCAAATTACACGATACAAAAGTCCAAGCTGATCGGCTAAGATGTCCTTGAAAAAATGTCACATTTTAAAAACACTCTGACCATACATTCTTTTAAGTGTTTTCACTACTATTCACAAGCTAATTTGGTGTCAAAGCTGCTCAAACATATAGCAAATGCCTGAAAAGCCGACAATGGGTACCGGTAATCCATGGTGAACATGTCCTTGGCAACTTTCCCAAACTGCAGGATGATCTTGTCTTGATCTGACGACCCGGATGACGTCGGCTGAGGGACAGCTGTGCTGGAGGCCCCTGCTTCCAATGGCAGCGGCTGAGAGGCAGCAATCAGCTGGAAATTCTTAACTGAAGCAACCGTCACCCGTCCCTTGAAATTTAGGCACCAACACTGCAACTGCTCGTGCCACCTAGGAACCTTGTTCCTAAGAACCAGGGGCTTGTTGTCATGGGATCCGAGCATGATGTCAGAAAACCGAGTGCTGCCAAACTCGGTTGAGTTAAGGCTCCTGAAGGAGTCGTTCAAGGAGGAGGACGGGAGAAGTTCGGGCTGGCCAGGGACGCTGGATCCGGGCTCAAGGGATGAAACGGGGATCGAGTGCATGACTACATGCATCTTGCGAGGGCCCCGTGTGCCAAGTACGTTTAGGTCATATGTCACCTGCGCTATGTTGTAGTTGCCACAGGGGGGTTTGGGAGAGACTTTCTTTGAGTAGAACCTTCGGCTTGAGCGGCTTGGTGGTGGAGATGATTGTGAGATGTTGAAAGGAGCATGTGTGTCGTAGACGATGAATTTTGTACCCAAGAAGTTTGACCTGAAGCAAATATAATCATCATAGGGTAAAACTTAATTGATATACAGAATAATGAACATTTTACAGCTCTACAGAACACTTGTAAAATGTCAACAGATCCTCTCAACCTTAGTATATGATGAATTTAATACATGATCCTTATTTACAGCAAGAAAGATGCAACGAAATTTGCTTTGTTTGGAGGCAAAAGGCAAGAAAAATCACTTCGCCAAAATTCTACGAAAAACTCCTAGTATTACACAGAAACGGGTATAACTAATTACTAGTCTTATCACCCAAACTCATCTCTCCATCTCTACAACTGTGTTGTAAATGTCTGTCGGACTTGGTCTAGTGATTTGTAATTAGAGGAGGCTAGCAACATAAAGGCGCTAATCATAATGGATTACTAGAAAGAATATAACATATTCTTACCTAAGTTTACCAATATAGGTGCTACTTGACCTTGATATGTTTTCTGCGTCCATGCTGATTACATACTCTGTACAAGTCGTTCTCCTGGTTCGCTTTGCAGAGAGAAGAAACTTTCCATTTTCGACAAGCAAAGCTGCATGCGGCAAAAATATCATATATAATTAGCAGAATCCCATTACGGAGCACATCCACAAGCAAACTGAAATTTAGAGCTGCATTATCACAGCTTATATATGATAAGCATCATTATAAGGTATATGCTAAATATAATATTCTCAGATTAGTTAGTAAAGTTCCTTATAAAGTACAGTTGTCGATAATGTAATTGACAGGGTATGTTAAACATATCCTCGGGTTTGTTAAATATCATATTTGCGGCATCGTTTTATAACCTGCAGTGTAGAATGCCAAACAAACATTATGCGGTCATTGTGGATATAAAAAACAAAGGCAAGCATTATATATGTTGGCACATTTATATATCCAAAGTTATCTTACTTACAAAAGAAACAAGAAAAACTGCAATCTTAGGGTGTGAACCAGCAGTATTCAAATGATTATTCAAATGTAAAAGATCGTTACTATTTTCTTCATGCACAAAGCACTCAAGGAGCAGAGATAAAACATAAAACACAAGCACTAGGATGTTTATTCACTTCCAAAGCACATATCTTCTCTAATCAAACACATTAAATGAAACATGCAGTGCTCCACAATACCCAATCGAGATTAGATGGGTTTATATCACAACCTATCAGTCAAATTCAAGTCAAGCTTAAGTAGTAGACACACAGTATATCCTCTGATCAACTTATGCATCAACCATTTTCATGTCCGTATGCAACATCAAGTGGAGGATGATACCAACAGAATCGTAGTGGAACTTTATGGTGAAGAAAAGCAACTTACCGGGGCTAAGGGAAAGGAAAAGGTGGTAAGTTAAATTAGATTTGTCTCTCTTGATGTAACACTGAATAGTCCCATCTCGTGGTCCAGGCTGTAAAGGAGAACATAAGACTACAGATTAATTGTTATTTGGGAAAACATTTGCCAATATAAATGATTTCGGGAAATCAGCAGAAGATGCATCATTCTTGTAAGTATTCAAACTTATTCAAAAATGCAGAAAGTTAAGCCCACCTGCTTGAGGGAAACTGGGAAAGTGAGCTTTCCACAAAGCTCGGGACTGATCACGATTTCTTGACAAATTTCCCTCCATGATCTGCAAACGCCAGCACAGGCAACAACGTGTTTACGTACAGGCCATGTGCTTTCACTAGCCTCCAATCTCTTTATAACATCTCGCAACAATTCAGGTGGGAGACTAGCCCAGCGACTATTTTCAAAGAAAACAGGTGGCTCCGGTACTCCATGAACAGAACAATGGGATTTTCCTCTGTGGAGACTCAGAAGCCTGAGGTCAAAGCTTCTCCTTGATAAGCTCCCAAAACCATCCCTAACATCACGGACTATGCTGCGGAACGACATGAACTCTAGTACTGGAGCAACCCTGTATATCGAGTGCTGGACTGCTTTGCGCAAGCTCAGTTATAGCTTAATCTGGATAATTAGCCGAACTGATACCTGAAAGACAACCAAAAAACACATCCTAAAATCCTGCCCAAAGGTCTTTTAATGGAAGTACGAGTAAAGCAAGATTCCCCCAGAAGAGCATAGGCCTGACAATAAGGTCAATTTTATTTGCCGATAACAGTACAAATTCCACACGAATCAACCATCTAATCAGCCATGTAATCTATTTCTGGATTTCAATTTTATCCCTTCCACCTATAATTCCTTGATTCAAACCAATCTTCAGAATATTTTATAACCATTGGCAATTTACAACCCCCCAAGAAACCAACTTTAAGAACTACATCTAGGGATAGAATAATGACTATTCTAGGTTACTAAGAATCGCAATCAGAACAATGAGCCAGTGTGTAATTGAAAGCTTTGCAAATACAGATTCAAAATCCCTATTCACCAAACTTGATCAACCAAATCGGAATCGCTGTCAACCACGAGATCCAAATTCGAAACCAGAAAACCATCCCTAAATCCTATCGAAATGGTTCGCGAATCTGCAAATGATCCGCTTGTCACCAGCCAAAAGACAAAACCAGCTCACAAGTAGCAGTAGATGCAAAAGAGAACCACAAATGAAGAGCATGAGTTGAAGACTCACCTGCAAGAGTACACAACAAATTGAACCTCCCAAAACCGCCGAAAGCGAGCGAGAAGATGCACAGCAGCTGGCCAGAGCTAATTACGAAGAGAAATTAATCGCTAGAGACAGAAATTGGGAGAAATTAGGTTTCACCGAAAGCAAAGTACGTCGTCTTCGTCTCCCTCTTAGCCACACGGTTTCAATGTTTGACCTTCTCTCCCAAATTTCTTTCTCTCTCTAGCTTATATAAGCGCAAATCTTATTTAAATCCAACTCAGAGCGCACAAAACATTACACATCAATTACAATAATATTTTACTCGTATAAAATTAAGAGCCAAAAGAGACTATTAGACGATGACTAATTTTGCTTGGTTAAGAATTAAAGAGTTCAAGAGTGACATTTTTTTTTGGGTGCAAGTTTAAGAGTGACTTTTAGCAACCGAAACATTTTCGGTTTAGTCAAACGCAGACGATACTTTAGACGTGATTACCGTTCATGATTCTAAACAAGTACTATGTATAAATATTGTATTCGGTGGGCAAACCTCAGCCTCAAAAACTTAATCATGATCAGTAATTCTCTAATCTGATGATCCATGACTAACCTCAGTTTTCAACCTAAGAGCCATGTGCACTTGAAGTTCCAAAATAAAATTATCAGATTTAACTGCAAGCAATGAATTCGACTCTTCATTTACAAGTTTAGCAAGTAATCAATTTAGCATTTTAAAAGTAGAAGTGGGCTGGGGCCCATGGGCTAGTAGAATGGGTTGTTGACCCCGTCCCCTTTCTACCGTGCTTTCGTAGCAGTTTCGTTTGGAAAGTAAAACGTGGAGAAATTATACCCTGCGACGTGGTCCATCGTAACCACCCTCATTCGTCACATGACCGATTAGTATATGGTTGATTCAGCATTGATCAGAAACATCAGATTGATAATTTTCTTTTGAGTCAAAGTGAACAAGTTGCCAACTTGTTAACAAACTAATACGTCCACAACATAAACAGGGCTCAACAAACAAGAAACATCAGATTGATACCCAAATTGCAGATTCTAGCACAACTTATATGGGCAAGTACACTCATCTGTGTAATAAAGGTTATCAGCAGAGAGCAAACGCAAAATCCCTGAAGCATAATAATCTAATACAAGTTGTTTATGCTAATCATTTTTAAATTAGGAATGATTTATCAAATGAAAGAAGTTTTAATACATGCAATTTTATTTATTCATCAGTAAGCATTCACCATACAAGACGAGCTCTGCAGGTAACAATATTAGTCATTTTTCGTTCACTCCAAACAGCCATTACTTAAGTTTATCTGCAATATACAACTAAAACCAAACCGTCACGCCTGTAACTCTTTGCCGGTAAGTTTAGCCTTGTACTCTTTGCCGATATCATAGCCTGCAAAAAGCTGGGCATATTCAAATCCAAGGGAAAGTTTCCAGCAATCACATAATTTTGCAAGTGTTGTATAGTTGGATTCAACTTATGCATTTCTGCACAAAATCGAATAGGCTGCAATTACCAGTAAAGTGAGCAAAGCTCAGAAGCACTTGCGGTGAACGATAGCTGGACCGGATTCATCATACTCGGCCTTAGAAATCCACATCTGAATAAAAACATATCACATATAACTTAGCATTACCTCAAAAGCCAGAATAGTTTCACCCAACGCCAATTTTCGCTGGATTACAACTTTAATTACCTGTTGAAAAGTGCTGAGTGAAGCGAGAATCGACCCACCAATCCAAACGCTATACTTTCTCTCAGGCGGAGCGACAACCTTAATCTTCATGCTGTTAGGTGCGAGAGCCGTGATCTCCTTGCTCATCCTGTCAGCAAGCCCGGGAAACATGGTTGAGCCGCCGCTTAGCACAATGTTGTTGTACAAATCCTTTCTTATATCCACATCACTCTTCATGATCGAGTTGAAAGTCGTCTCATGAATCCCGGGGGTTTCCATTCCGATCATTGAAGGCTGGAACAGCACCTCAGCACAACGAAACCGTTCAGATCCAATGGTGATCACTTGTCCATCGGGAAGCTCGTAACTCTTTTCCACAGCAGAACTGCTCCTCGCTGTCTCGAGTTCTTGCTCGAAATCAAGAGCCACATAGGATAGTTTCTCTTTGATGTCACGGACGATTTCCCGCTCAGCAGATGTTGTCAGTGTGTATCCTCTCTCGGTCAGAATCTTCATCATGTAGTCAGTTAGATCCCGACCAGCAAGATCTAAACGGAGGATAGCATGTGGCATCGCATATCCTTCATAAATTGGAACAGTATGGCTCACTCCATCCCCAGAATCAAGCACGACACCTGCAATTCACCGACAAGCAATGAGCAAAGAGAATTTGCATGAAAGGACTCAATAGGTGCCATTTACAAAAACAAACCGCCTAACTATAATGGAAAACATGTATTAACAAGATTAGAAGACTAAAGTGACATTCTTTATATAAAGCGAAGGAAACTCAAAGTTCAGTAATGAGGAATAGATATAACCTGTTGTACGACCACTAGCATAGAGTGAGAGTACGGCTTGGATGGCAACATACATAGCAGGCACTTCAAAAGTTTCAAACATGATTTGTGTCATTTTCTCTCTATTAGCCTTTGGGTTGAGGGGCGCCTCCGTCAGGAGCACAGGGTGATCTTCTGGACTAACTCGAAGCTCGTTGTAGAACGTGTGGTGCCAAATCTTCTCCATGTCATCCCAATTGCTCACTATCCCGTGTTCAATTGGGTATTTCAAGGTCAGAATGCCTCGTTTTGACTGAGCTTCATCTCCAACATAGGCATCCTTCTGGCCCATTCCAACCATGACACCGGTGTGACGTGGGCGACCAACAATGCTTGGAAAAACCGCCCTTGGAGCATCATCCCCAGCAAACCCAGCCTGTGGAATGAAGATATAACTACTTATCTTACACTTACAATAGTGTAGCACGGAACGTTCTTCAAGGATCACTACATGAATATCATGAATCATAAGGATAAAGACGACTTAGCTACCGACCTTGACCATTCCTGTTCCATTGTCCACAACAAGTGGCTGAATATCATCTCCATCCGCCATGTTTCAGTGTTCTGAACAGAAAGTTTGCAACAAATAAGCCCCATTGTCAAATATCAATTACCAAGTTCTGTTCTCATAACACTTGTAGTATTTCAGATGCAATTGCAAACTTTATCCAAAGGAAACGGTATAGCGTATATGATTTCAACTAGCCGACCATGCCACAAGAATTCAGGCAACAACAGATTGCTAAAGCTCAACCTTCAATTCAGGGACAAGTTCATCCAAGGCAATTCGTTGCAAGAGGAAATCAAAGGAAAACACGTTGAATTCATTTTCTAGCCAATGAAACAAAACCTGAAATTTAGTGATCAAGGCCACTAACTATAAATCTGACTTCCACTCATCAACGTAGAATTGAGCAAAAGAAAAATAAAAAAAATAGTTTTTCCAAAAGTAAGCTGGAATTAACCAAAGGAACACAAAAGATCATCAGAGTATGAAAACTCCACAAACAGAGAATTCTTACTCACGAAGCTGCGAAACAGTCCTCTACTACAGCTACTGTTACATCAGTAAGCACCGAGGAGCAAAGAATTGCAGAGGAAGTAATTCAAAGAAGAAACCCTAGATCAGAAGCATGCAAAGATAAAATTCATGACTTATAGTACCAAAAATTCAACAAGCTAGAAACCTTTTCTCGTCGATTGAATGCAATTTTTTCACTTTTTTTGCTGCAAATTTTGATATCTTGATCTGTGATCGTAGGAAGAAAAAGGATTGAGATGAAGCTTACCGTAAGCAACTCCGAGATCTCTCGATCGTGTTTTTTTGCCCCTTCTTTGATTCTGATGAAGCGGTTAGAAAATGGGAAAAAAAAGCAGGGAATATTACATAAAGGCGGTGCCGTGGTAAATTGCATTTCTTCCACTACTTACTTCTAGTCTACAAAGCTATGGTGGTGTATAGTCCAGAATAACTTCTTTTTACTCAAATTTTCCAAACTAACATTAGTTTAGAGTAATAGACTTTGCTGTATATTTCAAATCCAACCGTTTATTTGGCGCTTTGATTGCAATCTCTGTCCGATTTTGGTAGGGTACAAAAACTTTAAAAAAAGTTATAAAATACAATAAATCCAATTTAAAAGTAAAATGTTTGATAAAAAAAAATTAAGAGTAAAATGTATTATATACTCGTTTAATGTGATGTAAATTGTATTCCACTGTCACACAATGTTCATTCATGATATTTGATCATGCCAACGTCACACAATGTTCACATCTAGGCAAGATTAAGTAATAAATCAAGTCGAACACTTTACATGATGCACCAACCATTATAACACTAACGTTTGGCTAACACAAGCCAGAAGCATCAAATTTTGAAATGAACAAAGACAGTAGCAAGTTCTGGAAATGTCACTCCTGTTGAATTCAAATTCGAAGAACTTCCAGGAATCACATTCAATACAAATACATAAATATAAAGTATTCCAAGCAATGATATCAAGAATGCAAAAGCTTCAATTCCACAAGTAGCTCTCTCCTCTCAACCAAAGCAAATGGCACACTAAAATTTTCAGCCAATTCAAAGAAACCGGTAGATTAATGAAGGAATCACAAAGAAGGAAAAAACTGCTCAACAATGCAACATCATTATCATGATGTTTAAAAGCACTTGCGGTGAACAATTGATGGACCAGATTCATCGTATTCGCCCTTGGAGATCCACATCTGAAATCATCCAACATCATCAAATAAGTCAAAACCATAATCAAAATGCTGATAACGAAAATCATGGAGGGTATGCTATGAGCAAGAAAGGTTTGTTTACCTGCTGGAACGTGCTGAGGGACGCCAAAATAGAACCTCCGATCCAGACACTGTACTTCCTCTCAGGCGGTGCAACAACCTTAATCTTCATGCTACTTGGTGCAAGAGCCGTGATTTCTTTGCTCATTCGGTCAGCAATACCAGCAAACATAGTTGTACCTCCACTGAGCACAATGTTACCGTAAAGATCCTTCCTGATATCCACGTCACATTTCATGATGGAGTTGTAGGTTGTCTCATGGATACCTGCAGCTTCCATACCCACTATTGAAGGCTGGAAAAGAACCTCTGGACAACGGAATCTCTCAGCACCAATTGTAATCACTTGCCCATCTGGCAACTCGTAGTTCTTCTCAACTGAAGAGCTGGTCTTGGAAGTCTCCATTTCTTGCTCAAAATCAACCGCAACATAAGATAGTTTCTCCTTGATGTCACGAACAATTTCCCGTTCAGCGGATGTGGTGAACATGTAGCCTCTCTCTGTAAGAATCTTCATTAGGTGGTCAGTGAGATCCCGACCAGCAAGATCCAAACGGAGAATAGCATGTGGGAGAGCATATCCTTCGTAAATTGGAACCGTGTGACTCACTCCATCACCAGAATCAAGCACAATACCTGTATAAAAAATTAAAAATACGGGTGTACTCATTAGTTTGTGAAGAAAGGGCAAAACACACATTACAAGGCATGTCTACTGCATTTTAATGCCAAACATAAATTTGTGTGTTGACAAATAGTGCATTTGGCATAGCAGACTAGGATTTCAATTTTCAAGTTATGCATCTTAACTAAATACTGTATGTTTAATTTTAGATCCGATACAGCATAAACACTTCATACAACTGGCATCCACGCAAACCCTTAAATTTATACTAACCTGTTGTACGACCACTGGCATAGAGCGATAGAACAGCTTGAATGGCAACATACATAGCCGGGGCATTAAATGTCTCAAACATGATCTGAGTCATCTTTTCTCTGTTAGCCTTTGGGTTAAGGGGTGCTTCAGTGAGAAGCACAGGATGCTCTTCTGGTGCAACACGAAGCTCGTTGTAGAATGTGTGATGCCAAATCTTCTCCATGTCATCCCAGTTGCTGACTATTCCATGCTCAATTGGGTACTTCAAGGTCAAAATACCTCTTTTAGATTGCGCTTCATCTCCCACGTATGCATCCTTCTGTCCCATTCCAACCATGACACCTGTGTGACGAGGCCTGCCAACAATACTTGGAAAAACTGCCCTTGGGGCGTCGTCCCCAGCAAATCCAGCCTGTTGATGAGAGATGTATAAGGTGAGCACAAAATGAAACAGACATAGCTTCAAGTGTGCACTTATTAGACTAATGAGCAAATATTTACCTTGACCATTCCGGTTCCATTGTCGCAAACAAGTGGTTGAATTTCCTCTCCGTCAGCCATCTTTTACTAATCTGCTTCAGAGGAACAACATTTAGCTTAGATAAAGCAAAGTGCACATGTAGATCAATAATTTCTCAGTAAGTCTTGATTCTTCAAGACCGTTCAACAGAATGAGATTTTTTTTTTCATGAAGAGAGGAAGGAAATAATATTTCAGAAAGATTCCGGCAAAGTGAAAATGTCAATATTTAAGATTTCCACATAAGTGACATTGATTCATATAGTTCTAAATTATACTTCAAATCCATAAGGAATTTTGGACCTGTTAAATGCAAATACCACACAGAAAAAGCTTACAAAAAATAATAAAATTTAAAACAAAAGATCAAATACATAAGAACTTCATATTTCAATTACAGATTTAGATTCTCAAGTATCATCCACATTTATGCATTCGACATAATCGCATATCACAACACCAGGAAACAGAGGATAAAATAACAAGCGGTAATCTACATACAAAAAGCTTGGATAACCTCACAATTCTCAGTTCTTAAGGCTCTCAATAACTCTAGACTATTAACTATATACGTTTTAGACCTCAAATATCTCAAACTAAAATCAGATTTAAAATTCCAAACCAACCGAACTACAACAAATTGCATTCAGTTGGCCATATCCAGAAGTAGCCTTTGTGCAAAATCAGCAAAGACAGGAAGGTCACCGCCAGATCTTCAATCGGAGATAGTTAAGCAAAAGTCAAAATTATAGCTAGGCATCCAAATGACTTCCTAAGCAAATCAAGATACACGACTACATAGATGATAGATCAGTAGCACATTTCAACAGATCTTGCTCCATACACTCGAAATCATCCAGCCAAAGCTCTATTGGACGCTGACAAGGCTTGATTTCAGACAAAATCGCACTAACCATTTCAATCATCATCAAGCTTCGAAATCCAAAGACAAATAGCGACGCGAATTACAACTAAACAAGCATCTGAAAGAGCAAAACGCTGAGAGTTTTTACTTACAATCGAAACTCAAGGAGCGAAGACGGACTTGACTCTGAGAAGAGAGAACGAGACAACAACAACAACGGTAGAAAGAAGAATAGAAGAGGGAGAAGAAATGGGGGTGGAGAATGCGTGCTGTAAGTGTAAGGGCAGGTTGTCAAAACTTGACCCCACCGAGTAACACACCTGACCCCACGGATATCGAACCCGATCCAATATCCCGAAAAAGGGAAATTAAATAAGTCTGATATTTTTTGATCCAAACCGGTTTGACCTGAACCCGAAATCAACTCGTAATCGATTATACATGAATTTACTAGCATGATATTGTCCGATATACCAAAGAACCTGATCCGAAATCATCTGAAACACAAACTTACCCGACCCAATATTAACAAAAAAAACGGAACACTCTTGAGTTAAGAGCACTTGATCCGAAAAAAACCGTAACCTTGATTCCTTCAAGGTAGTGACCAAAATTTTACAAAATATCTCATATAGACTTGTCAAAAAACACGATATCATTTAATAAAATTGTTTAGATGCATTAAATACATACTTTCATATAAATATTTTATTTGAAAATATAAAATTAAGTTTTTTATTATGATTATATATTTAAATTTAAGGACTACATTAAATATTTAATTTTAAAGATAATAATATTAAGATAAAAATAATCATTCAATAATTGGCAAAATCGAAACCCGACTAACCCGAAATCCAATTGAACCACAAACCCGATTCAACTCGAAATTTAGTTGAACCAAAAATCAAATAATCCTATCAAAGTTGTTCCGAAAATCAAACTTTCCCGACTAATTAAATATACCCAACATGAAATGGTCCAACCCGATTGACCAAATTATTAAAATATCCAAATTTAATCGGAACCCAAATTAAACCGAACCCAAAATGATCGGTTCGAACCCGACCTAACCCGGATTGACACCCACCCATAACGTAATTGATGATGGGTGGAGGTGGACCCCTGGCTGTCATAATTCAGAAAAGAAAAGAAAAATGCAAATCGGAATTTAAAAGTTTAAAAAATCATGTGGAAAGGAGAAGGCATGAGAACTGAGAAGTTCTGGGCTGGGCTGATCCGGCAACGTGACGAGCAGTACACCGTAAGCCCAGTGGGAGGGCGTTCTCTGCCGTTGATTTCACCCTTCTGTTTCGGAGCCGTTGATTTACGACCGTACGATCATCATTCGCCGTGGGATGGCATTAGCTGGACGCACGTTTATAGCACGTGGTTGCCTCCCACGTCTGGATTCTACCTTTATTGTGTTATAGGGTGGAAGTAATCAATGGGGAAATCTGTCGACATGCTCTACATAATCTGTGATTACAGATTTTAATAATAAGAAAGTTTCGGTCTATGAAAACCACGAGAATCGTTTGTTCCAATTTAGATGAGCGTAGCACTTGATACCGATTGTAGGTACGCGTTAAAAAAAAAATTAAAACTTTCGGTTGCATTTGCATTGGATTGATTTGTCTTGTACTAATCAGAAACAAAAGAAGACAAAAACTATACGATCAATCGAATAATCACAAATTCCATCATAACTGTTTGTAATACAATAAAGTAGAGAATACATTTGCTGAAATGGCCGCCATTAATGGGCATTTCTTAACTTCAACCAAGCGCTCAACAAAAACAGGCTCTTGCATTTCATTCACAGACTCTTCCTCTTCCACCAGACACATCATCCGTTTGGTCAGTCTACAATAATATTCACTACACTCCTGGTAAACTTCAAAGCAACAAGGGTGTTTCTTAACCAAGCTAAGGGATTTACTTGAAGATCAAGGGTCTTAAACTTCTTCTGAAGAAACCTTATGGGCACTGCTTGATTTGGGTATCCAAGGATTATGTTCTTAATATGATTGTTCACAATCCATCGCTTGTTACACGAGAGAGGTCGGGATCTTTCTTCATTGACCATAGTGAAAATCCCCTAAGCAGATTTAGGGAAGCTGTGGAACAATGGAGCTTTATAGTACTAAAGTTCAGGGCTAGCTGAGTAAAATTTCACTGTATGTATATGTACATTTGTTATGTAATGATAAATAACTTATATGACAAAAGATTAAGACCCGCCAAATGAAGTGATAAAAGCTGCATCTAGTTTATCTTACAGCGAATTTCAGACATAAACCTCCTTCCCTTATCATTTTTGTACAATGTACATGAAGACCACGACGGCTAAGACAAGTTCACAGTTTATCACACATTTTCAGATTGAGATACAGACGAAATCTCCTGTGTAGGAGAAAAAATACAAACAGAAACGGAAACGGAAACAAAGATTCAGGCTCCAGAATAAGAAGAAAGTCTACACAATGCAATTGAGAAATTAACGAGCTTTATATCAAACGTTCTCAAACTAAGTAGGAAGGGTTCACACAGCTTACTGATACACACTTGAAACATTGACGATCAACAAAACCAAAACAAACAAATAACTACAGTAGACTGATATTGTAGGAAATAAACAATCCATGCAATTTCAAACCAACTGCCAACAGGAATAGGACCAACTACTACAATATATTGGCCCCAAAAGACAACACAACAAACACAAAACAATTGCAAAAGATAGCGACACCCACAGAAAAAAATGCAAATTTTACAGGGGTTTACAAGCTGATCCGAAGGAGCTTACCTTGAAGCGCAGAAACAATCGAGACGGCATTCCTAGCTTAACTAACCAGCATCATCATTATCAATCGGGCAGATTAATGAAGGAATCACAAAGAAAGAAAAACTGCTCAAAATGCAACACCATTATCATGATGTTTAAAAGCACTTGCGGTGAACAATTGCTGGACCAGATTCATCGTATTCGCCCTTGGAGATCCACATCTGAAATCATCCAACATCATCCAATAAGTCAAAACCATAATCAAAATGCTGATAACCACAAACATGGAGGGTATGATATGAGACCGAAGGGTTTGTTTACCTGCTGGAACGTGCTGAGGGACGCCAAAATAGAACCTCCGATCCAGACACTGTACTTCCTCTCAGGCGGTGCAACAACCTTAATCTTCATGCTACTTGGTGCAAGAGCCGTGATTTCTTTGCTCATTCGGTCAGCAATACCAGGAAACATAGTTGTACCTCCACTGAGCACAATGTTACCGTAGAGATCCTTCCTGATATCCACGTCACATTTCATGATGGAGTTGTAGGTTGTCTCATGGATACCTGCAGCTTCCATACCCACTATTGAAGGCTGGAAAAGAACCTCTGGACAACGGAATCTCTCAGCACCAATTGTAATCACTTGCCCATCTGGCAACTCGTAGTTCTTCTCAACTGAAGAGCTGGTCTTGGAAGTCTCCATTTCTTGCTCAAAATCAACAGCAACGTAGGATAGTTTCTCCTTAATGTCACGAACAATTTCCCGCTCAGCGGATGTGGTGAACATGTACCCTCTCTCTGTAAGAATCTTCATTAGGTGGTCAGTGAGATCCCGACCAGCAAGATCCAAACGGAGAATAGCATGAGGGAGGGCATATCCTTCGTAGATTGGAACCGTGTGACTCACTCCATCACCAGAATCAAGCACAATACCTATATAACATATGGATGTACTCATTAGTTTGTGAAGAAAGGGCATAAAATATACTATAAGGCATGTATACTGCATTAGAATTCCAAATATAGAATATTTGTGTTTAAAAACAGTGCAATTGGCATCACAAACTTGGATTTCAATTTTCAAATTATGCATCATAACCAAATACAATATTTTCGTATACAGCTTGAGCTCTTTATACCCATGACATCCACGCAAACCCTTAAATTTATACTAACCTGTAGTACGACCACTGGCATATAGTGAGAGAACAGCTTGAATGGCAATATACATAGCCGGGGCATTGAATGTCTCAAACATGATCTGAGTCATCTTTTCTCTGTTAGCCTTTGGGTTAAGGGGTGCTTCAGTGAGAAGCACTGGATGCTCTTCTGGTGCAACACGAAGCTCGTTGTAGAATGTGTGATGCCAAATCTTCTCCATGTCATCCCAGTTGCTGACTATTCCATGCTCAATTGGGTACTTCAAGGTCAAAATACCTCTTTTAGACTGCGCTTCATCTCCCACGTATGCATCCTTCTGTCCCATTCCAACCATGACACCTGTGTGCCGAGGCCTGCCAACTATACTTGGAAAAACTGCCCTGGGGGCGTCGTCCCCAGCAAATCCAGCCTGTTGATGAGAGATGTATAAGGTGAGCACAAAATGAAACAGACATAGCTTCAGGTGTGCACTTATTAGACTAATGAGCAAATATTTACCTTGACCATTCCGGTTCCATTGTCACAAACAAGTGGTTGAATTTCCTCTCCGTCAGCCATCTTATACTAATCTGCTTCAGAGGAACAACATTTAGCTTAGAGAAAGCAAAGTGCACATGTAGATCAATGATTTCTCAGTAAGTCTTGATTTTTCAAAATCGTTCAACAAAATTTCAAATCGAACTACAACAATGTGCATTCAACTATTTTCAGGAATTCAGTTGGCCACATCCAGAAGTATCCTTTGTGCAAAATCAGCAAAGACAGGATTCAGGAAGTTCACCGCTAGATCTTCAATGGGAGATAGTTAGCAAAAGTCAAAACTATAGCTAGGGATCCAAATGACTTCCTAAGCAAATCAAGTTACACGGCCACATAGATCAGTAGCACATTTCAACAGATCGTGCTCCATACACTCGAAATCAGCCAGACAAAGCTCTATTGGACGCTGACAAGGCTTGATTTCATACAAAATCGCACCAACCATTTCAATCATCACCATGCTTCGAAATCCAAACACAAAAAAGCGATGCGAACTACAACTAAACAAGCATCTGAAAGATTAAAACGCTGAGAGTTTTTACCTACAATCGAAATTCAGGGAGCGACGACGAAGACGGGCTTGACTCTGTGAAGAGAGAACGAGACAGCGACGGTAGAAGAAAGGGAGAAGAAATGGGGTGAAGAAGTGGGTGCTCAGAGTGACTAGGCTAGTCAAATCTTGACCCGACCCGAAGTATCCTCATGATCCGATTTACACCTAACCCGATCCGACATCTAAGAAGGAAGGAAATTGAATAAGGCTTTGTTCACTTTTCATTTAAATAAATTTTCCCACTAAAAATTACTCCGTATATTTTACTTTTTTCTCAACTAGCGTATGATAGTCCTATGCTAAGTACGGGATAATCTACAACATCTTTGATTGATTGTAAATATTTAAAAAAAAAAAATTGAATACGATAACGTTAATTTTAATTTATATTGAAAATATCCATTTTTATATAGATATATTAATCAAAGTTTCAAAATTAATTTGATAGATATCTAAAATTTAATATTTTTTTTAACTTGGATTTATATTTTATATTTTCATTATACATATATGTATTCTATACAAATGTAAATGGGATTTTTAAATGGTCTACATGGTAGTTACAAGAAGTTTAGAAATTAAAACCCTAAGATGTAAACATGGTAGTTACCGAAAGTTGAAAATAAAAAAGTGAAAGGTATGTTAAAGAGAGCTTAAAAAACATGTGTGGGGGTGGTCATGGGTCGGGTTATGGGTGGGTGGAGCACTTCCACCACCCGACCCGTAAGTAATAATGGTCACCCGACCCACCCATCACCCGCGAAACCTTTCACCCATCACCCGACCCACCCATCACCCGCGGGTGAACCGGGTGACCGCCACCCGCAAATCAAAAATTACAATATAAAAATTTAAATATTCAGAACTAATAAAAAAATAATTAAGGTAATATTTTGCTTACTTAAACAGTATGTCAATATCTCAATATTAGTACATAAGTTGTAAGGTAGTAAAGCTAAAAATTTATGCAAACATAAGCTCACTACATCAATCAATTGCAACAAAAAGTTCTTCAATCATCATCTTTGTCACCCTTCTTAGTCACCATTCTTCTTCAAAAGCTGATATCACCATCTAATTCACCATCTTAGCATACAAAACTTAGAATTGGCTAAATTAGAAGTTTGTAAAAAAGAACCCAAACATTTTAAATTAAAAAGCCTCAAAGTCTCAAACTTTCCTTTAGATAAAATCAACCCTAATTTATTAAAATTAAACGGGTGAAACGGGTGGTGGGTGATGGGTCGGGTTAAACGGGTGAAGCATTTCACCCATATCCGACCCGTCAACCGTTTCACCCGTCACCCGACCCACCCATCACTCGCTATTTTACGGTTGATCACCCGTAAAACTGGGTCGGGTGAACCGGGTGGGTCGGTCACCCGCAAAAAATGTCCAGCCCTGGAAGTTATGAAATGAGCTGATTGAAAAAGAAGAATGTGGAAAATTGAAATTTGAAATATATAGAAGATAAAGAAAATAGAAAAAATAATTTAAAATGTTGAATATGAGATAAATGAAGAGGTGACATGTAATAGAATGAAGATGATTTAAATGTTTTTGCTTTAATGATATAGAAGAATTCATATCACATCTCTACTTTTACGTTTTTCTAGACAAATTTTTCACCTCAAAAGTGAAACAAAATTAAGTCTGAGATTTTCTGAGTTAAACCGGTTAGACTCGAACCCGAAATCAACCCGTAGCCGAATATATCTAAATTTACTACCCCGATATTACCAAATATCCGAAATAACCCGACTCGAAATCATCTGAAACCCGAACTTACCCGACTCGATATCAAGCGAAAAACCCGTAACCTTGATTCCTTCAAATTAGTGACCAAATTTTTACGAACTATCTTATATCTATATACAATATGAACTTAAGCGATGTCCTCGTCCAATGTTCAATTGACTTTTATTACAATCTTCCATATACAGTAGAACCTCCATTAATTGATACTCGATAAATTAATAAACACGGTAAATTAATATTTTTCTTCGGTCCCAATTTGTGTTAGTGTTAAATTTGACGATTTTCGATAAGATAATAAGATAATAAATTTTCAAAAAACCATTGTAGAAACATAAGGTCCCAATTAAATCATAAATTAATAATTAGTGTATAAGGAATGTACAATAATATCAATCATACAAAATTTGTTCATAAATTGTCCAGATTTTATTTTTAGTAAATATGTCAATAGTTTGGCTATACTTTTATGATTTTTGTAGTTGATATTATTTTTGATTCAATGACGTTACTTGGTATTATTTAATCGGAAATATTTCTATTGCTAAAATCTCTCTAAATTAATAAAAATATTCATTTATCGATGAATTAATATCTCTATAAAATAATAAAATACTCCGGTCCCGACCCTATTAATTTATAGAGATTTAACTGTATAATTAAACAATATGCAATCAAATCAAAATGTGGCAAATTTTCCTGTAAAAGCCCAGAGGTTTGGAGTTCAAACCTCTACACCAACATTCAACTCTTTAAAACAAATTTTTTGATTCTTTTTTCCACTATAGACCAAATAATCCAACACTATAAATATATTAAGAAGATACATTAACTATGTATGTTTCAGTTTTAGTATCTATCTTTATATTCGTATTATATAATATTATAATAAGATTTTTTTTATCACGCGTCACTAAAGTATGTCATACATGTATGTTAGATAGTTATTACTTATTAGTCTATAATCATGATATTTATTATATTTGATCAACCGTATAAATTAAATGGTAAATTCAAAACTAATAATAATGCAAGTATAAAAACAAATTTGTTAGTTAATCATTGAAAAATAAAAAGATGACATTATATATATATATAATAGATTTCTTTAAATGAAGCTGGAAAATAATAAACTTCTAAGATTACAAATTACAATATTCATGCAAAAAATCGCAAACTAGTTGATTAAAACTTAAGAATGTTTAGAAATTACTATCTATAAATTAAATAAATGATAACTAAAATATAAAAAATAAAAAAATGATCCGCACATAGCACGGGAAATTAGGCTAGTATGCTTGTAAAAAGCACAATAACATTTAATAAATTTGTTTAGATACATTAAATGCATATTTACACTCAAATAAATATTTTAATCAACAAAATAAAAAAAACTTGTTAAAATTATATTTTTTAAATTGAAGGGCTATATTAGGTATTTAGTTTTAAAGGTAATGATATTAGGATTAAAATCATCATTCAATACTATGTTCTTTTTACTCAATTTTTCCAAACTAGTTACTCCCTCCGTCCCTTTATGTTTGTCCATATTTCCGTTTTCGTTGTTCCGGAATGTTTGTCCACAATTCTATTCTTTCCATTTATATCACTACTTTTTACACTTTTACCCTTATACATTCTACTTTTTACTTACTTTTCTTCCCCATTTCTCTCTCCATCCAATCATCTCCATCAAATACATTACAAATAAACTCTCATAAACCCAAAAATAAACAATATTTCAATAATTTTTTTCAATATTCATACTTATTGGATTTTTTTCATTAAGAAAACACCCATTTAAGGGATATTTGGATTAATTTTTTTGAGCTAAATTTCTCAACCTCTATTTTGGACCATTTTTTAATCTTAACCCATCTTCACCTTCTTCATTTCAACCATTCATATTACTCCACCAAATACCTCTTACACATTTTCTTAATTTACGTGAAATTGTGCTTTATGGACAAACATAAAGGGACGGATGGGAGTAGTTTAGAGTAATTATTTTGCTGTATATTTCATATCCAACCGTTTATTTGGCTCTTTGATTACAATCTAAGCTAGTACAAATCTCGCATGATGTACAAGTATCGTAAATATAAATCCGATTTAATTAATCTGAGATTGATTTTTGACCCGAGCTTGATTTTTACTCAATAATACCCAAATGTATATGTATATATCTTATTTGATAATATATCTTTTGTGTGCTTTTATCTATAAATATATAGTTTCAATCAATTTGCTTATGATTGTTAAGTAAGATTACCTTCCCAAGTAATATTTATTAAAATAGTTATTGTATTATTTTATAAAGATTTTTTATTTATATTTAACTATATGTCAAGTTGATTTTTATCTTAATAAATACGTAAAATACAATCACTTAATTATAGAATCCATTATTCTAATTAACTATCTAGAATCTTCATACCAATAATTTAAAATTTCTCTTTTACCTAAAATAATTTCTTAAGATTTCAAATTAGGTAAGATACCAAAGATATTAAAAAATAGATAAGGTACCAACTAGGAATAAAGATTATTTTTGTAGTATTTAATTAAAAAAATTAAATTATTATTTTATTCTATCATGATGATGTGGCGTAAATCTTAACCAAGATTTGGACTTCGCTTTATAATGTACTTGCAAATGACCCACACTTTGTACTGGGTGTTACTTATTTCTCTATTTATTATTTTGTATATGAATTTATTATAATAGTTACAAATATTATCATATGTCTTTATTGTTTTAAAATAATACTTATCTTTGGGCTTATAAACTAACACAATTTTTATATATCATCAAATATTTATATAAAATATATAAAAATATTTTTTATATATATTTAAGCTTAATACAAACATAAACTTATATTTAAAATATCTACTTTCTATTAACGAATATTATCTTAATTAACATATCTAGTTTCTATCTAATCTTTAATTAGTATGTAATATTACTGATATATTTGGGGTAAATAAATTATCATCTAATCTTTTTATTGATATTTTTATTGAGTATTTAATATGATATGATAATATAAAAATATGTTCAATGTATTATTTTAATAAAAAGAAGATGTTATAATATATCATTACATTGGTAAGGATTAGGATACTATTTAATAAAAATATAATTAATGTTAGATATAGATCTACCATATATATTATATAATGTATTACGTATGAATCGGTATGATACATATCTTAACTAATTTGTTAATATGTTATAATATAGCTTTACAATATCATGCCCCTAAATGTGCTTTAATATACCTTATGTTGTACAATGATATTTAATATATCGTTACAATAAGATAAATTTAATATATCCTTACGTTAGTAGTGAAATAAGTTTATATGGTAAATTTTCCAATCCATTAGACGAAAAACAAAATTGTATATAATATATTATTTTAAGAAAAAGAGGTGATGTGGCTCAATATGGTTGTGAAATTTGCTTTTGCTTTGGTAGATTTCGCCTAATTTGAATTAATGAATTTAAATTACAAAATATAATTTTTGGTGGTGTTAACAATGTCAATATTGCCCAATGTAAAAACTTAACTTTCCTACCTTCAGTTCCAAAGTAGCCCTACTATATGTGAGGTCAAGTGTTTTCCACTGTCACAGAATTGTCACCACTATGTTTGGTGTTGAGATTTGATCATTCACCACAGAGGCTCACATCGTAGAGAAGACAAAAAGAATCAATCAAGTCAAGTTCCTTAATATGGACCAGCGAGATACATTAACGCTTGGCTAACACAGGCCAGCAGTATCAGAATTCGATAAAATGAGCAAGAAAGGTATCATAGAAATGTTACTCCCTGTTGAATTCAAAATCGACATACTTCCCGGAATCATACATTCAATACAAATACTATATGAAGTATCCCAAGCAATAATATCAAGAATGCAAAACCTTCAGTTCCAGAGCAACCCCCTACTATCAACCAAAGCAAATGGCACACTAAAATTTCCAGACAAAAACTGCTCAACAATGCAACATCATTATAATGATATTTAAAAGCACTTGCGGTGCACAATTGACGGACCCGATTCGTCATATTCGCCCTTGGAGATCCACATCTGAAATCATCCAACATCATCAGATAAGTCAAAACCATAATCAAAATGCTGATAACCAAAATCATGGAGGGCATGATATGAGCAAGAAGGGTTTGTTTACCTGCTGGAACGTGCTGAGGGACGCCAAAATAGAACCTCCGATCCAGACACTGTACTTCCTCTCAGGCGGTGCAACAACCTTAATCTTCATGCTACTTGGTGCAAGAGCCGTGATTTCTTTGCTCATTCGGTCAGCAATACCAGCAAACATAGTTGTACCTCCACTGAGCACAATGTTGCCGTAAAGATCCTTCCTGATATCCACGTCACATTTCATGATGGAGTTGTAGGTTGTCTCATGGATACCTGCAGCTTCCATACCCACTATTGAAGGCTGGAACAGAACCTCTGGACAGCGGAATCTCTCGGCACCGATTGTAATCACTTGCCCATCTGGCAACTCGTAGTTCTTCTCAACTGCGGAGCTGGTCTTGGAAGTCTCCATTTCTTGCTCAAAATCAACAGCAACATAAGATAGTTTCTCCTTAATGTCACGAACAATTTCACGCTCAGCGGATGTGGTGAACATGTACCCTCTCTCTGTAAGAATCTTCATTAGGTGGTCAGTGAGATCCCGACCAGCAAGATCCAAACGGAGGATAGCATGAGGGAGGGCATATCCTTCGTAGATTGGAACCGTGTGACTCACTCCATCACCAGAATCAAGCACAATACCTGTATAAAAATACGGGTGTACTCATTAGTTTGTGAAGAAAGGGTATAAAATATGTTACAAGGCATGTCTACTGCATTTTAATTCCAAATATAATATATGTGTGTTTATAAAATAGTGCGTTTGGCATAACAGACTAGGATTTCAATTTTCAAGTTATGGATCTTAACTAAATACTAAATGTTCAATTTTAAATCCAATACAGCATGAACTCTTCATACACATGACATCCACATAAACCCTTGAATTTATACTAACCTGTTGTACGACCACTGGCATAGAGCGATAGAACAGCTTGAATGGCAACGTACATAGCTGGGGCATTGAATGTCTCAAACATGATCTGAGTCATCTTTTCTCTGTTAGCCTTTGGGTTAAGGGGAGCTTCAGTGAGAAGCACTGGATGCTCTTCTGGTGCAACACGAAGCTCGTTGTAGAATGTGTGATGCCAAATCTTCTCCATATCATCCCAGTTGCTGACTATTCCATGCTCAATTGGGTACTTCAAGGTCAAAATACCTCTTTTAGACTGCGCTTCATCTCCCACGTATGCATCCTTCTGGCCCATTCCAACCATGACACCTGTGTGCCGAGGCCTGCCAACAATACTTGGAAAAACTGCCCTGGGGGCATCGTCCCCAGCAAATCCAGCCTATTGATGAAAGATTTATAAGGTGAGCACAAAATGAAATACACATAGCTTCAAGTATGCACTTATTAGAGTAATGAATGAATACTTACCTTGACCATTCCGGTTCCATTGTCACACACAAGTGGCTGAATTTCCTCACCGTCAGCCATCTTATATTAAGCTGCTTCAGAAGAACAGCATTTAACATTGAGCTTAGATAAAACAAAGTGCACATGTATAGCAACAATTTTTCAATAAGTCTTGATTCTTCAAAACCGTTCAACAAGATGCCAGATCAGATTCAAAATTCCAAATCGAACTACAACAAATGGCATTCAACTAATTTCAGGAATTCAGTTGGCCACCTCCAGAAGTAGCCTTTGTGCAAAATCAGGAAATGCAGGAAGGTCATCGCTAGATCTTCAATCAGAGATGGTAAAGCAAAAGTCAAAACTATAGCTAGGCATCCAAATGACTTCCTAAGCAAATCAAGTAGAACGACCACATAGATCAGTAGCACATTTCAACAGATCGTGCTCCATACACTCGAAAGCAGCCAGACAAAGCTCTATTGGACGCTGACAAGGCTTGATTTCATACACAATCGCACTAACCATTTCAATCATCACCAAGCTTCGAAATCCAAAGACAAATGCGAATTACAACTAAACAAGCATCTGAAAGAGCAAAACGCTGAGAGTTTTTACTTACAATCGAAACTCAAGGAGCGACGACGAAGACGGGCTTGACTCTGAGAAGAGAGAACGAAGACAACGACGGTAGAAGAATAGGAGAAGAAATGGGGGTGGACTGGTGGAGAATGGGTGGGTAGGGTTGTACAAATTTGAGCCGAACCGAGTTACTTATCCGACCGGACCGATCCGACCGATCCCCGAAAAACTAATATTAGTTTTTTATTGAATAAAAAAAAGTTTTTTTTATTAAATCAAAATCGTACGTTCTAAATAAGTGGACTAATATTAGTTTTTCGGGGGTCGGATCGGATTCGGTATCGGCTCAAATTAAGTCACTCAAAATCCAACTTAATCCAACTTAATTGAAAAGTAAATAAGTGGACTAATATTAGTTTTTCGGGGGTCGGATCACATTGTAGGCTTGTCTCGGATACGCATGAATTGATTGAAAATCACACGATATTTTCTATGGAAAAAAAAATGATCAGTATAACTATTAAATTGAATTAAGTCACTCAAAATCCAATCTCACCGATTAGTATAATACAGTACCTGATATTAATTAATTAGGTGTAAAATTGAAAACATTATTGATATTTACACTAGACAATTTATAATGTAGTCAACTACTTCATAGATTGCCTAATGTATATGACATAGGTAGAAAGAATTGGTTATCTAGTCAACTGCACAATTGTCTTTGTGGAAGACATGGTTCAATGGTCCATACCCCCAATTTAGACCTGATCAAACACGGGTCCGGATCGGGTCAGGGCCGGGTTTGACTCATTTCCTCAGTTTATTATGATGGTCGGCCGGGTTTGGGCCCGTCCACTGGACCTAATATTTTTGCTCAGATCCGCCCATAGGGTTGTGAACATAAAATTTCTAAATCTAAGCGATATTAACCTAAAACTAAGCAAACTAATATTCATACATAAGTTAAACCAAGAATCCAACACACATCCATCCATTCTTTTTTTGATTTTAATGGTTTAGTTTTAATTTTTTTTAGTATCAAAATAACAATCTGTAACTTTTTTTAGTTATGAGCACCAGGGCCATCCAATGAAATTTTGGGGCCCTGTGCAAAACAAATTAATGTTTAGAAGTTCATTTCAGTGAATTTTTTTCTTATCTTATAAACTAATTTATTATGGATCATTTTAATACATGCAATAATACAATTTCTCAGTTTAGGGACCACCATTTCGACTTGGATAAGCTTTCCCATCGTGTTCACTATTCAGCAAAACCTAAAACCTAGATGCATTTCTGAAGAGTGAAGACTTGCGACTTACTAGGCGAGGACGGCGAGACAAGACTTGAGCACTCGTTTTAAATGAACAATTGGAACTATATTACAAATATAGATCAAAGTTATTTTCAACAACATTACAATGTGAACCAGGTTTTACCGGTTAGATCTGAATCATTTGATGACATATAACGCTCAGTTAGTCAGTTCCTCCCCATGCACCCAATTTTAAATTCTTCATCCGTGAAGTATGAATGTATGATTGACTTGTTTAGTAGCCTAAGTTGCACTAAAATCTATCAATGTGACTTTTTACCAGAAAAAGAAAAAGTTAGTCGATGTGACATCCCTTGTATCAATAACTTTCAAACTTAATTAGCAGGTACCTTAACTGTTCACACTAATTTTGGAACTAACACTTACTTGTTCACATGCATGTAATACACGTACTAATCTTTCACAATATTCATACATGACATTAATTTGTTCACACTCATTCATATTGCGCATGAATGAGAGTGTATATGAAGAGTTGAGGGTTGATCCTATGGTTTTTCATATGGCCTTAATATTTGATATTTTGTATACATATGATATGAGTGTATGACATAATATATTTATGCATTACTTATGTTGAATTGTTAATGGCTCCTCAAGCGTTTGAAATAATAATGCCTTTAATGAGCATGCAAATTGCATTTAAAATAGATGCAAGGTCGGTAAAAAAAAAAGTTAAGCAATATATATAGATGATGGCCTTCGGGCATTTAGTCAAAACGGTTAAACCTCCAAGGGTAGTACCCAGAGGTCACCAGTTCGACTCTCATGGGCAGCGGCCTCAACCAAAAAAAATATATATAGATGATGACTTATGAGTTATGTGCATATCAGCATATATGTCGTATTAATTGTTTTGTACCTATTTTATGTCTAGTTGTATTGCATTAGCATATGATCGTAAGGTTCTAATTTTTGTACCACTAGGCAAAATTGGGAGTACACTCATTATTACATCATGTTATGACCATTACGTTGAAAGTGGTTGACTTTGAGAAGTAGTTTAATTAACATACTTGATTGTTTTTGGATTCGATGTTAACGCGATCAGAAACAATGACCTTTTCGACTAAAATGGTCATGTTGCGATTAACAAAAACATAACCCAATTTCGAAATATGACTTGTGAATTCCTATTAGGCTATATGTAGCGTTTCACAAGAATTAGCAATTTCATATTTAACAAGCTATTATTTATTTGGGAGTTTGATAGGTAATGTTCAAAGTTAGAGGGTCTATTTGCATAAAAGTTACAAGTTGAGGGGTCTAAACATGTATTCTGCCTAATTTGTTATATTCGTCTCTTCAAAATTGTATAATAATATTTATTTATTAATTTAAAAAACATACCCTATTTTCGAAATATGACTTCTGAATTCATATTAGGCCATTTATAGGATTTGATATTTAAGAATATACTTCGTATTATATATGATATTTTATACATTCGGTTTTTTTATTGTGTATCCTAAGGGGAGTAAGGGAATACTCTAAAAGCCTAGTAAATATAGAAACTAAAACTCGAAATAAGAAATAGTGAATCGTCATAAAAAAAGATTAAAAAAGCGCAAAATTTAAGATTTACGATATATTTCCATTATTAGCTCCTTATAGCGTCCTTTGGGCACCTAGGTTGTATGATATCACATTTGTCATGACCATGGCAAAGACAAGCAACATCTGAACTTCACAAGCTGAATATTATTGTTTTATAAGATGGCTCTTTTGTACAATCTCTAATTGGAAAATAGCAGGCATAAACAACAAGCTAAGGGAAGAAAAATACATCCTACAAGGACCCCAAAAGAACAATGATAGACTACAGCTACATACATAAGGTATACATTCAAATCCTCACCATGTTCTAAACTTCTAGAGCCAACTTTTTCATTTACTATCATACTATGGGTTTTGAGGGCAATGAAAATCAAACCTTTTGCCAAAATAGTTGCACACGAATGAGCACATTGCAATGTGCAATGCAAAAAATCGAACTGCCCAGCTGATGATCTTAGCTTTTCGACGAGAATCTCGGAACTAACTGCATAATCGAGTGTGTACATAAATTAGCACATTGCAATACAACGACGAAACAACGCAAATGTATGAAGATTAGTCAAGTTGAGTAATTCAGACACTTTCATAACACTGATAATATATGCCTACTTCTCATGCTCTATCATAACTTCCCTTGCGCCGTATAGTTTTACCAGACACAATTTCGTTGTCGTTGATGCCTAACAGAACAAGGCAAAATGTAACCAGTTCATCATAAGAGCAATAAATCCAGAATGTATACACATGTGCAATTTTCTTCAATGAGATACTTTTCACTAGATTGTTTCAAACTAGGCTAAACATACCTTAACCTGCACTTGAACTTCCATATTCATCATCAGACCGCAAAAGTGTCTTGAGAAGAACATCTCAAATGCACTCCAGGAAAATCTTCTACGTTCCAAAAGAGTTAGCCCGGGTTTCTTGACCATACAATCTGCACTCTTCCAATAAACTGTTAGGATGATTAGAGTTTATTTTATATTAATGTAAGGTGAGATATCTTGGTTTATAAGATATCTTGCTCTAGCTATTTATTGCTTCTACAAACCATGTTTATATAAGGATTGTTTCCTTTCTTAACGAATTACACAATCTTTCACATTCTAATATGGTATCAGAGCCGGCGGTCTAGGCCCGTTTCTTCAAGTGTCAACTGAGACGGTCCAGTTGCACTTGAGGGGGCGTGTTGGGATACAAAACTTATCCCACATCGGAAGTTGGGAACAAAATTGCCTAGTATATAAGACGGTGGGCTACTCCTCCTATTGCCAATTGGTTTTAGGATGGAACCCTACCGACCTTGGCCGAAACTACATCCGAGCTTGTGTGGACTACTTCTCTCCTCCGTGAGCTTGGTGTTCAGCTTCCACAACAACCTGTTATTTTTTGTGACAACCTTGGTGCCACTTATCTTAGTGCGAACCCCGTTTTTCACTCGCGTATGAAGCATATTGCCTTGGCCTATCACTTTGTGCGTGAGCATGTTACTCGTGGTCATCTTCGGGTCTCCTTTGTTCCCACGTCAGACCAGCTAGCTGATCTCCTTACTAAACCTCTTCATCGACCTCGCTTCGACTCGCTTCTTTCCAGGATCGGCTTGTCCAAGTGGCGCCAAGGTTGAGGGGGAATGTTAGGATGATTAGAGTTTATTTTATATTAATGTAAGGTGAGATATCTTGCTCTAGCTATTTATTGCTTCTACAAACCATGTGTATATAAGGATTGTTTCCTTTCTTAATGAATTACACAATCTTTCACATTCTCATATAAACCGTGCAGAACCGAGAAGGCCTGATCTGAAGTCTCTAAAGGGAAATAATGCTTCAACACCGTCAAGTACTCAATAGCAACACGAATCTCACGCTCGTTCAGCTTCCAGGAAACGACGTTCTTCCACTCACTTGATCTGCCTTCCAAACAGACCCCAAGGAGCAGTGCAACAAAAGTAACTGGATTTGGAATGCAGCCTTTATTGCTCATCTTCTCCTTTAGCCTCAAACCAATCGGAAGCATTCCGTATCGACAAAGACAGACGAGTATAGGCCTTGTGCAAGTTTTGTTTGGAATTAGATGGAACAGAGTTGTGGTAAGAATCATCTTGTGAAGAAGGAGCGATGTGAATTTCTATGAGTATATATATTATATATATATGTTGAAAGCGTTGTGTTATTGTTTGATGATGTTTGTGATAATTGCGGAGAGTTGAGTGTTTCTTCATCTTCCTGGTGTAGAATCTCAATGATGGCCCAATATGAGCTTCCAGTTTGAGTTAATTGGGCTAGCTAGTAAAGCAGAAACATACATATGAGACAAATAGATATTGACATTGGGTGTGCAAGTACACATAAGGAATTGATCGAGGACTTCTTTTGCAAATCATTATTTTCCTTGTATTGCAAACAAAATGAAACACACTTACACTCGTAACAATTAACACAACAAACTAGTGGTACACAATTAAGTTGCAACAATTAATCTGAAGATGGAGAAACCAAGTTAGCCCCGCTATGATCAGTAGAGGGGATTGGAACCAAATGCGACAGTCTGAGAAAGGAAGTTCACACAAACACACCATATAATTAAGCAAACTTGAGCACACTCACATACAAATTAAAGAGTGGATTATTTATCACAAAGAAGTTAAAATTGAACTGAAATTACTTCTCGGATGGAGTCTCTGAATCGGCAGAATTAACCTCGGCCATGGCAGCTTCTAGCTGGGATTGGAGCTGCGGAATGAACACGGAATTCTTCACATTCGAGCGCAAGTACTCGTAGCCACAAGCGCACTTTAGGTGAGCGGAGTAATAAGGGCAGTCTTGGCAAGAGTAGCACCAATTGTGTGGGTCCATGTCCTCTCCGCAGACGTCGCACCAATAGGACTCCTCCTCCTCGTTGGGCTCGTCGGTGTCGTGGTGGGAGTAGAGGAGCCTCATGACATGCTCGTGTCCGCCGTGCTGGTGCCTGAGCAGCTGCAGAGGGAGTAAAGCGCATGGCAAGTGATAGTATAATCCGCACGGCCTGCAACAGTAGGAGTAATCATAGCGGGCCTCGTCTCCACATGCCCTGCATCTATAGGATTCGAGGGTAGGCAGCAAGGAAAGGAAATGAGGAGGGTGGGAGTTGTGGTGGATAATGGTTGGTAGCCTTTCATGGTACCAACATGATCTTACCAAGAGGAGTCCCAGGTCGAAACGTAGGGCCTTGAAGTGAAGCCTCTCAGCGCATGGTTTGTGCAGAGTGAGGATGCAAAGACGACAAGCGTAGTAGCTGCCTGCGGATGATGAATCTAGTACTTGCTTCCCGCATGCCCTACAACAGACGACATCGTTGGGAATTGGGGGCTGATCCGATTCGATGTACTGGAAGACGCATTCACCCTTTGGGCAGTAGGTGTGGGTGTTCCTTCCATTAGCGGCGGCCAGCCTGGCCATCACTCTCTTCTCAAAGAGAATAGGCCGGAGCTCACGGAGTCCCACCACTACATAATCAATATTAGAATTATTAGTATAGGGATGCATTTGTTGAAGCAATTCAGGTTGGGGTGTGGTGAGGAGATGCTTAATAGCGTCAGTAAAATCAATAGGAAGTTTGGTAAGGCTCCAGAAGCGTGAACGGGTGAAGATATCCTCATCGGGATCCACAACCAGCCTTCGGACAACAACAGGAGTAGTGTGCTGTTGTTGTTGATGGAGAAGCTGGAGTTGAGTAACTAGATGATGGGATTGAGAGTCATAATCCCTGTTGGCCTTGTCCATCTCCTCCCAACTCCCTGGCCTGTACCACCATCTGGACTCGTCGTCGTCCTTATTCCTCGCCTCCTCAAAGTACTCCTTCCAAAGGTACTCGTTTTTGAAGCGGCACTCGATGAACAAGATTGGGTATTTTGGGAAAATCTGCGTATTGGCGCGAGTGGCGAGATCGAACAAGCGTTGGAGCTCGAATGTGGAGCTGAAACGGGACTTGATCACCACCGTGTTACACCACTTACTTGCGTTGGAACCGCATGACAAGTGAAACTCGGCCACTTTGCAGAGGCTAGTGAAGGCTTCATCAACCGCATTCTTCTTGACGACTACATCATCCCGATCCGATGGTGTCGAGGGCAACAGGTGCTGTATGCACAGCGCTGGGCACTTGGCCCATGCTCCTATAAGATCGGCAAGCTCCGTTTTCCGAGTGTAGGGAGGTCCTGTTACGGCGATGATCCCTCGCAACTCCCATTGGCGTTCCTCCCACACCCTCTCGAACTCCTCCACTTTATCATCTTGCTCCATCCACACGGCTAATGCCTTCCAGGGATCCCGTTTCAGTTATAATCAATTTTGTGTATACCACGAACTTCCTTCCTTCCTTACAATATTAATTACATGTCTTTCACGGCAACGCCCGGTTGTTTATGTACAATACTCCAATATTGAGAATATACGTTCCCTTACTAAACACTCAACATTCAATATGGAATATGTGACTTTGCTTTTTCAGTACTATGTACTACTCCCTCCGTCGCCGATAATTTGTCTCGTATTCCTTTTTGGGCGTCCCAAAAAGATTGTCCCATTCCATTTCTTTCCATTTACATCCATTTTTTTTTACAATAATACCCCTATTCAACCATACATATTACCCCCATTATCCAACTTTCCCATCAACTTTATCACTTTTCTCTACAAAATTACAAATTTATCCCTTCATATTCTCACTTTTTACCTATATTATCAAACTTTTCATCCACTTTATTCCATTTTTCTTAATCTACGAGAAAAACGTCCTTTGGGACAATGTTTTGGGGACGGAGGGAGTAGCTAGCAAATATCATCTTTGCTTTATTCACTCCATCCATCTGGCACCTTGCTTTATTCACGACCGGAGCCCAATTCATCTGTTTATAAAGTAATTTATGTATATATACTATATAGTTCTTGTAAGTAATTAACCCAAACCAAGCAGAAATGTTGCTTCCTACAAAACTCACCCTGCCTAATATGTTCTCTCTTTTTTTTTGGTTGAGGGCACTGCCCATGAGAGTCGAACTGGTGATCTCTGGGTACTACCTTTGGAGGCTTAACCGTTTTGACTAAATGTCCGAAGGTATATGTTCTCTCTCTTTTATTGTAACAAACGATAGCATAGTATAAATTTTCTATAAAGTTCTATACATGGAGTTTGGATATCACGTGAGAAAGATAAAATAGAGAAAGGAAAATGATACTGGTTTTGGTGTGGGCACAAAATGGTGATGTTATTGAACTCTTCTTTATCCTTCAAAGTACTCTAATTAAGTTAGAAAGATAAAATAGAGAAAGTAATCAACTTTGCTTTTGTTGGGGCCAGTTTTTATATGGTCACCTATTTAATTAACTTGTTGAAGGTTACGGAATTTAAAAAATCTGCTTTGTGTCTTTCTAAAAGTAATGGATTATCTAAATTTTAAATGGCCAATTTGCATATATACCCCCAAAAAAGTTGCTAAAATAAAAAATGCCCTCTTTTAGATTAAACTAGTATCAGTTCCCGTGCCTGAAGACACAATTTGATTTAACTAAAAACTTGATTAAAATTTTGTATAAAGTTATTCAAAAGAATAGTTTGATATAAAATCTTGTATTATTTTATATAACTTGTTTCTTTTTGGATTTATTTTGATGATACATTATTTATGTTATAATACATTCTTTTAATCGAACAAAGATTTGTAGTATTATAATTTTTTCAAATAATGACTGAATACTTGTATTTTTTATCAATAAGTATCTTTATTTTATAATTAATACTTTTATTTTATTGTTATGTTGGGAAAAATATCAAATGAAAATCAAATGTATATATATAATTTATTTATATGGAGAATCTACAATAAAACTTTTAACTAATAAAATGAGTCAATTAACTATCGACAAATCAAACTAATTTGATAAAATGGTTATGTGGTTGTATTTGTTGGATATTAAGATTTTTTATTAAAATAATCTATTTGTGGCTAATAAAAGGCATTGAATTGAAATTAAGATTTTGATTAAGGTACGATTTTGTTAAAAAAATTAAGATTGAATTGAAATTAAAATTAGTAGATAAGAAGAATTCTACAAATATTATGCATAAACTTTGAAATTTAATTATTTTTGGAAAAAATCAAAATGGAAATTAGTAAATAAGAAGATTTCTAGAAAAATTATGTATAAAATTTAAAGAGTTTTTTATTTGGAAAAAAAACTAAATTAAAAATCAATAGATAAGAAATTTTCAAATGCGGGGTCACCAATTAAATGGTTTTATTAAAAATGAGTAATGCGATCCAATGAGGAGTTGACACGTGTTGGAATAATTATTATTTTTAACCTCCGCCTTAGTATATAGTCATGATGGTAAGGAGTGACCTTTTAGGCATTTTTTACAATAAAAATTCTATTTTGTTTTCAGCTTACTACTAAATTATAAAATAAAACAAATTTGTTTACAGGAAAATGGAAAATCGTTACTTAAAAAAATTGTTAAATAGGAAATGATTATTAAAAAGGATAGTTTTAATTCATTCAACTGATTCAAATTTGTCAATCTTCATTCAATTGTTTTTGCCAATAATAGCAAATTTCTTTCCCCATTTTTGTTTAATTTTTTCAACTGATTCAAATTTTCAATGTACGGAGTAGTTACAAAAGGATACTCTTTGGGGGCGTTTGGTAGCTAGGTATTGGGAATGAAGGTATGGGTTTCGGGAATGAAAACCCCATACCTTGTATGGATTTCGGGAATGAATACCCCATACCTTCTGTTTGGTATGTTATTTTTAGGTATTCAAACTCATACCCTAAACCTCATACGTATGAGGTTCTCAAACCCTACTCTTCCCTTGGGTATGAGAATTCATTCCCACTTGGAATGAAATTCTAACCCATTTCTCTATTCTCTTCTCCGTTGTTGCTACTTCTCTTTAGGGCTGAGCACCGGTTCAAAACCGGACCGGACCGGACCGGGGACCGAATGCCCCTAAACTCCGGTCCGGTCCCGGTCCGGTCCGGTCCGGTTTTGGACCGGATTTTTATTTTTTTTAAAAAATAATATTATTTGAAGTAAAATTAGTTTTTATTGAAAAAATTATAATTTATTTAGAGAAATTATATATAAATTATGAAAAATATAATATTATTAAGTATTTAATATAAATGTGAAACTTAAATATTAAAAATAAACTATAAAAACATTAAAGCTAATATAATTTTTATTTTATTTTATTTTATATTTAACTTTTTCTTTCTTTCGGTATTGTGTTGTACGGTACTTTTGTTCTGGGAGAAAATATACAAGCTTTTGAGAGCATATCACAAGAAATACTATACTTTTATTTTCATTCCAGATTTAAGTCAACAATACTGAACACTAGTATGGGATTGAATTTCATTCCAAAATAATAGCCAAATTTTCAGGAATCATATTCCAACTCTATATCCTCTCAACCTCATACCTCATTCCAAACCCAAACCCAATTTTATACCAAACGCCCCTTAGAACATCAATCTCTCCATTCATTTGGTTTTGCCAATAACAACAAATTTCTTTTCCCATTTATGTTTCTTTTACTTCTACTCTAATAATTCCTCTAAACATCAACAAGCAAAAACCCTAATCAATCGCCAAGATGTCATAATCGAGAAAACCCTAATCATACCACAAGCATTGGAACGGCTCAATTCCAAAAACAAAACAGAAGGGAGAATCGAAGAACATATAGAGCATACACTCCATCATCGAAGTCATATTCGTCGTCGACATCTGCCAATTCTCCCGTGTTTGGGCTCGAGTGCATGTTCTTGGATTTCGGGGCCTCAACCCTTGAACAAGTTGCAGGGAAGATGGAGATGGATAGGAATAGGATTAGGAAACGGAGATGACATAGTGAGGAACCATGGAGGTCGAGAGGCGAACCAGGTTGAGGGAGAATACGCTTGCAGATTGCTATCTACTCCATCTATTTTTGTAATTAAATAAATTCTAAATGAATTTAAAAAGCTAAAATTCAAAAAAAAAAATAGAATCGGACATTCCTATAATAAAATTGGGTATTTAGTCTTTTTTTGCATAAATGCTAAACATCACCAATCTCCATCACCAATTTATACATTTGGACTTAAATACCCCTCAATAAATAATCATCCATAAGAAAAAGAAAAAAGGGGAATTATGAAGATAAAAAGGGGAATTAATTAAGAACCCTAGGCCTACGCATCTTTACAGCGAGTTCGGGTGTGGGCGGCTCGCCGGTGAGTCCGGGGCGAGGTGTAGGGCGAGCGTCGGGTCGACCATAGCTACAACCACAACAACCATGAAGAATGTGCAGATAAGGAAGGCGTCTATGTGTTTGAGAGCCGTATTCGGTTGGAAGTTGAAGATGCAGATGTAGTTTATCCTCTTAGCCTTCCAAAAGAAAAGGTTGCATCCATACATGAACATGTGCAAGCTCAACAATGAAAAGATGCTGTCATTAATTTGCACGACGTCACAAGCCAATATATCTACCTTTCACAAGATCATTAAGCCCTTTCTCCTAGAGTTCAAGCAAAAGGTGAGATGAAATCCAAACTTTTTTTTCATAAAGAAAGCAAATCCTGAAAGTTTACAGAGGGGAAGACAACTACGGACACAATGGGACTAAATCACATAGATAAGCAAAGCTTTAAACCTAATGACAACTATCAGATCAGAAACCTGATATAACGATAGATTCCATAGATTACAAGACAGTAAATCCAAGCAGATCACGAATCTAAGTAGATGAGAGAGCAATCGTAGTAGATCAGAATTGCCCAATTGCAAAGCCAATAGCTTTGTGTTCAAAAATGAGTAAATTATGGGTTTAGTCCCCAACGTTTCATTAGTGTTCTATAATAGTCCCAAACCTTTAGAATGTTCCAAACTAGTCCTTTATTTATGCTAAAGCGTTTAATTTCTAGTCCTGTGGTTAATAATTTAAACTCATGTCCTAACTGACAATTTGAGGTGACACTTTTCATCTCACATGGATTTATTAAAAAAAAAAACCAAGGTTTTAACTCAAATTCTTTTCAGCTGCAATAGTTTTGGTGTAGTAATGCAATTTATTAATAGTGGTTAGTAAGGACCATACTATTTTGTATATATACATATATATTAATGCAATGCACTAGTTTAAATAATTAAGATGTATTCTTATATATCTTCTAACTTCCAGCATAAGAAAGAAAGAAAGAAGCCAATGTCAAAATTGCTAGCTAACGAAAGCAGTGTTGGAAATGCAATGTTACGTGGGAATTGCATCAGTACCAAACCGGCCAATGGCTGAAATTCAACAAAATGACAACAAACTAATAAACTTGTGTTGATCAGTACTAATGGTGGCGTGTTGTACTAAGGTATTCATCACAAGTGCATACACACCATTTGAGGGAGAAAGCTGTTTGTGATATGTAACAACCCCTACTCATACATTTGGTAAATACGGAGTATAATATACTGGCATATTATGATATGCAAATAGCTACAGCTAAATAAATACTCCAAATGACATACAAAAACCTTGATTGTTTTTTAAATGAATCCATGTTAGATAAAAAATACCACCTCAAATTGCCAGTTAGGACATGGGTTTAAATTATTAACCACAGGACTATAAATTAAACGCTTTAGCATAAATAAAGGACTAGTTTGGAACGTTCTAAAAGTTTGGGACTATTATAAAACACTAATGAAACGTTGGGGACTAAACCCATAATTTACTCGTTCAAAAATCGAATAGAAGCAACAATATCCAGAGTACCCAGATAAGCAATTACATCCACAAAGACATGCATACATAAATCTAGCCCAATACAACACAAATCTAGCAAATTAAACTTGCATCCGAGTGTAGAATTGATGGGTGATGAGTGATTACCTTGGAAGACGACCCGGACCCAGAAAAATATTGAGGTGCGTATTTTAGAAAAATTGATGAGATGAAGCCTACTGAAAGAGCTGGGTGTGGATCCACCGCCGGCTACGCCGCCGATCTCCTCGGTCACGGCCGCTCCGACGGCCTCGAGCACGGACAAGGAGAACGGGAAAGGGGTCTGAGCCCTGGGTTTGTTGCCAAAAGGGGAGGAGATTGGATTTGTTGCAAAAGGAAACCTGGATTTTTTTTTGTAAATTTAAATATATATTTGGGGTAAACTTGGAAAAAAAATGGTGATGTTTTTTTTGGGGTGACATTTAGCATCCCTCTTTTTTTGTGGGCATTGATGCAAATATAAAAAAAAATAAAGACATTTTTACAATTAGAAATTTTTTTTGGGGCATTGATCGCTATAAACACATTTAACACATTTTAAAATCTAATTTATTTTTTTGAATGAGTAGAGCAATTTTCACAAAAGGTATTCTAGACAATTAAAAATGATGATTTTTTTTATCGATTATGCAGTGGGACCAAAATCAAAATGATGGCTCAAAAAGTCGACTTTAATATATAGCATAGATATTGATTGATTTTCGGTGTGGTCCGATCTTCGTTTACAGTTCTAAGTTTATAGTCCGTGCTAAATATACACAACCCTAAGTTAAATATAAAATGGGCCAGATAATTGGGCCGCTTAAGTGGGCACCAATGAACACGAAATTTTTCACAAAAATATCAACTATTCACGAAGCCCAAACTTTTGTTGAAGTGATTTTTATTTTTTTAGCAATACTGAAGTGATTTTAATACCATATATTTGGTTAATATTGCTCATTTTATCATTGCTTGGAGGGTAAGATATAGATAGCTATGTAATTGGAAATCAATCGTTTGTATTATAATTGCTTGGAAGATAAGATATAGCTATTAACGTAAACAGGTTTTGGTTCCGGTAGGGACCAACCTTATGGTAAAGAGAGATGCTTATAGTAGGGACTAATCTCAACCCTTGATCTTATGAAATTAAGGATCAGCAAATTTTGTGGCAACTCACCAAAAAAAATGCGCATTCATCGCTTCCCTCCCAATCACACAACCCACCACCAGGTCACATCGCCATTTCAAATCCCTAACCCTAGAATACAAGATAAGGCGTTTTTCCGAGAGATTCCAAGACTGAACATGGCAGTTGTTTCCGGTGAAACAAGACTCCGATGGAGGTGGTGGTGGAGGGCGAGGAGGTATGAGTCGCTACCGAGTCGGATCGTCGGAGACTCAGTGGCTTAACCTCTCGGTTTCGAGTTCGGCGTCTGGTTCCGGCGAGTTTGAGCGGCCGGAGATGAGGATTTGCCTTAGCAGCAGGTTAGGCGGAGTCGGAGGGGGCCGAGATCTCGGAGCTCGCAATACAGAGGAGTCACCTTCTACCGGAGGACGGGCCGTTGGGAGTCTCACATCTGGTAACAAATCCGTTTCGGCGATTTTGTGTTTAGGTGTTTTTGAAATTATTGTACTGATTTGGAGTATTGGATCTGATTTTGTTCTTGTTTGTGTAGGGATTGTGGGAAGCAGGTGTATCTCAGTGAGTAAGTAGTCTAGATTAATTGATTTTAAATTCAGGTTTCATTATTGGTTTTTTGATACAGTAATTTCTGAGTTTTGTGCTGATGATCTGGATTCTTGTGGTTGTGGTTGTTAACAGGCGGATTTGATAGTGCTTATGCAGTTGCTAGGTGAGGAGATTTTCTATTGATGATGAATAATTTGCGAAGTTGCTCTTTGTTTGTCTGTTTGGAGTTAAAATTCTCCCTTATGATGTGTATCACAGCGTATGATCGAGCAGCTATCAAGTTTAGAGGGGTTGAAGCCGATATCAATTTCGTTATAAGCGATTACGATGAAGATATGAAGCAGGCACATGATCGAAGTGGGATGGTTCTGGTGTGGGGAGCAATAATTCACCTAAATTGGACACTTCTTCTTTAGGTTTAATGTGTTGTCCATCCCCTGCTTTCTAGCTGTGGCCTCAAAATGTGATGTGCAGATGAAAAATTTGACCATCTATATAAAAACGCAGAGGAAAAAGAAGAAGAAGATTTCTAAATGAAAGTGACCGTCCTAAAATCCGAACTCATCTTTATAAATAATTGAACTGCTTTCAGTAGAATATTGAACTTCCATTCAGAAATTTTTGTCCTAGTGTTTAGGCTGTATTCTTTGATGTTTTATATGAATAGCTCACCACATATTCGACAAGTATTGAATTCCCTTTTTCAGTTTTTATGGTGATACACAATGTAATCAGTTCTCTTCTTTCAATAATTCTTCCATTGACATCCTTTAGTAATTTCTTTTTTGGTTGTTCTCCACTGCTTAAGCTTTAACTATATTTTTTAGATACACAAGATACACAAAGTATTTCCAAATAAATTATTTATGTATAAAATAAATCGAATAGAAAATTTTGGACTATTTATGCTAAGTTTTTGAACTCATAACGTAAAAATTTGAACTAGTCGATAAAATAATTTTGAACTGCTCATTTGTAGTAGCACCACATAATTTCCTGACATAGAAGTGCACTATATAGCAGCCTCAAGAATTCAAAACATCAACTTGTTCATTTGATCATTAGTATGCCAATTCAGCTGTAAAGATTCATCATCGGTTACATTAATATCCTAGTAGCCTATATGCATTCATAAGGTGTTTTTCACCAACAACATTGTAATTTTTGGCCCCCACATTGTTTGAAAGTTAACACGTTACAAAAAATTGCCAAACAAAATGCTTTCCAAAGTTTTTTCACTGCCAAGGGTTATCTATTGGTACTACTCGTCTTCTTCTGGAATACTTTACAGCTGGTTCCATGGAGATGAAAGTATTGCTAATGCATAATGCACTCTCAATGACGTGATGTTCTCGGAGCTTGATTCCTTGAAGTCACACGATCAGTTTCATTCTGCCTTTTATGTCTCCAGATGCCTCATAACATAGACCACATATCATCTTTTCCTTGAAGGCATTTTCTTTTAGTGTACACCTGTTCAAGTATACATATTTAGGTGTCAAATAAAGCTAATAGAAAATCATGAACATATCACATAAAAATTTGAATTACTCATTGAATAGTTTTGAACTTATCACATGAAAATTTTCCATGAGATAAATATAAAGCTTGCTACTCATAGAAAATTGAGTAGGCAGACAAAGTTACAAAACTACAGTGAATGCAAAAATTTGAACTACTTATACAAAACTTTGAACTATTAGCACAAAAATTTGAACTCCTCATAGAAATGCAAGGAAAGAATGTAAGTTCATATGAAAATAAAAATTGCATAGTGGGAATAGGAGCTTCATATCCAAAGGGAAACATGCATCAACCACAACAACAATGACTAACATATTGCACAAAAAAAAAAGAGAAAGACAACACACAAAATTCAAATGGCACAGTACAGTTTGAGGAAATCTGGAAACTGAAATTCAAATGGCACAATCCACAATCCGGAATCAATAACAAATTTTTGAACTTCAATCCATAAAAATTTGAACTACTCAAATAAAAATTTGAACTAAAGAATCTAAAGATCACAATCACAAGATTTAGAGTCATGACCCAAGCAGAATTGTCAGTTCAGTTGCAAAGACGTACTGTGAGTGCCAACAAAATCATTCTTCACTTTAATGGCCTTTGAACAACTATTCTAAATGTTCCTTATGGTGTAACAAACCAGCAGTGATTTTTTGTCAAACGATATTTACTCATCCATGTTAAGAATGCATCCATGTTAAGAATGCATCTATTTAATTTAGTTTCCCATCCCCCACTTTCCTATTTAGTTTAGTTTTTGCTCTATCATCATCATTTAGTAAGATAGAATATTGGCATGATGCAAAAATAACGTGCAATGGGAAATCCTCCAACTCTGTCACTCAAATTCAAATAATTAGTTATCGAATATTCTAATTAGATAGAATATTGCAGATAAGTCAGCACAGCAGTAGCTCATCAAAATCAAATAATTAGTTATGTAAATCTGCTTCTACTTGTCAGAAATAGAGAACTAGATACAAGTTTTTACCGATTTTCCGAGTTCACAATTGGCGGTATGATAATTTCATACAAGCTAACAAGCTCATCAAGATCAAATAATTAGGTATGTAAATCCTACAACTTATACAGATTTATGAAACGAGGATGAATAATATCAGTTTCTTCTCTCAACAACAAACTCTTCCAGCTCACAAAGGTCAATAACACAGATCGAATCTCTCCGGTGCAAGCTAATAGTAAGATCCAAAAACTTCCAATTCAAATAGCAAAATGCTAGATTTTCTCCATTCTCCCTATCTCCTGAGCTATAATTCAAGATCCAGATTCAAACACCAGCTCAAGCAAATCTCGAGACACAAAAACATAACAAGCAAGCGTTAGATTTAACCCCTAAATTGCCAAAAACCTAACTGGCTTCAGCATCCCACATAGGAACCAATAGCAAATTTTTGAACTTCAATCTATAAAAATTTGAACTACTCACATAAAAATTTGAACCAAAGAATCTAAAGGGAAACAATAACAAATGCAGGAATCAAACATGCTCGAATCCATCCTTAATTACTTCTCCACCAGACTCCAATCAAACAGAGAAGTACAAGAATTCGATTTTTAAGGTCTTCACAAATCAAAGTTTTCGTACAAACCCTAAGACTTCACAATTTTGCACAAAATCAGTAGCATAACATCAAATAGAAGCAAACTCGACTTCCTTAGACACAAAATCAACAACCAAATTCAGCAAAGGGGAGAAATCGCAACCAAATACAATCAATCATATCATTCAAACTCTCACAAACAAGAACTCGCAGTTGGAACAACCAAAAGGCAACAAAACACACAGGCGGAAGTCAAAGACATTTTCTTTGACAATGCCTCTTAGAATTGTTTCCTTACGTGGTTTTGTACCTCCCTCTTGGATCAAGGTCTGTTCTATGGCCTTGAATGTAAATTATTCAGGTGTTATACAACTATTTCTATATTCTAATTGTGCCAATTTCGCGTAAACCAAATAGATTTTTTTGAACTTCCGTCCATAAAATTTTGAAGTACTCACATAAAAAATTGAACAAGAGCAAGAGAAAGAAAGAAAATAATCATTGGACAAATTTCACAGCAAAAAAAATGACGATCTCATAAATTTCACAGGACGACAGAGCCAAGAGCAAGAGAAAATGAACAAGAGAAATCACAAAATCAGAAGTACTACTCTTATGAACAAGAAGTTCATAAGAGAAATCAGTAACAAAATCAGAGCAAAATGAACAGACAACTACAGATTATAACAAAATCAGAGCAATTTAGTCTTCGAAAGAATCAAGATCGATCCATAGAGAACCAATATACATAAAATCAAAGAAAACACTAGAATACACGTAGTCAGCTCATATCTAAACCACAGATCAACTCCTAATCAAAGACAACTACAACACAAATCCTAAATTTGAAGGACAATAGAGCCTCACGAGTCAAATTACTGCTACAACTTCCTCAAAAACCCTAGCCTAATCAGAAAAATCGCCAAAATCAGAACATAGACATAAATTGCATGAACGAAGTCGAATTTTAGGGAAAATTGACACCAGACGAGTCGCATTCTCACATATTATCACATGAAATCACCCCAGCGTCCCAACGAACGAACGAAGAAGGAAGAAGAGAGGGGAGAAATCGCAACAACAAAAGCATCAAAGACCTTAAAAATCGAACAAATCGAAGCAAAAAAACGAAATCAGCACAGAATCAGAACGAGCATGTACTTACTTGTTCGAATCAGCAAAAGAATCGAAGAACGAAGGAGATTGAAGGATTTTCACGAGGGTTTTTGAGAGCGATGAGAGAGTCGTATGTCTGAGAGAGAGTCGTATGTCTCAGACGAAATTGAGTTGAGTTCGCAAGGGATTTTTGCCAAAATTACAATATTGCCACTAAAAAAATTGTAATCTCGTCCGTCCGTCTCTTTTGCATCAACGGTGGATATCAATCCCTATTATAAGCCTTCTTCTTACAATAAGGTGGTCCCTACCCGAACTCAACTATATATATATATATATATATATATATGTATATACATATGTAGGTTCCGGTGAGGACTACTCTTATAGTAAGGACAATCCCTTACGGTAAGGAGTAACCCCATCCATTGGATTTACCTCCTTACCTTATAATGGATGATCCAAATTATGTTAATTTTTTATTTTTCAAAACATTTTTTTAATTTTTTTTTTCAAAAAACTAAAAAAAATATTATTTTTTTTGATGTTTTGAAAAATCAATTTTTTTATTTTCCAAAAATCAAATTTTTTTTTTCAAAAAAGAAAAATTTTCTTTTCCAAAAAATCAAAAAAAAAATACTTTTTTTTTTATTTTTGGGAAAAAAAATAACTTTCGAAAAAATAATTTTATTTTATTTTCATTTTCGAGAAAATCGAATAATAAAAAAATTGAACCTACAGTAATAGAAATTGAACTAACACTAAGAAAAAAATTGAACTTATTGTACAACAAAATTGAACTTCTAATACACGTAATTGAACTTTTAACATAATATATTGAACACTTCAGTTGTAAAAATTGAACTACCATATTTCAGGGTTATAATCATTTCTTTTGTGAAGAAAAATATTTTTTATATTTTTAGTGTTTATTTATGTATTACAGTTGTAATTTTGTAGGAAAAAATATTTTCGAATTAATAAAATATTAAACTAAAATAAATTTATTTTTTCGAAAATCGAATTATATAAAAAATGAACTCAAAAGATATAAAAGTTGAACTCATAGAACAAAAAATTGAACTAATAGTTAAAAAATTGAACCCATATAATATTAAACTCATAGTATTTATAATTTGAGCTTTTAGTATATTAATTTGAACTCTTTAGTGTATAAAATTGAACTGTCGTAATTAAATAATCTAACGTTATTTTTTAAAAAAGAACATAATATCATTTTTCATAAAAAAAAATCTGGACCATACATTACATAATAAAGAGGTAAATCTAATGAATAAGATCACTCCTTACCACAAAGGGTAGTCTTTACCATAAGAGTGGTCCTCACTTGAACCAAAACCTATATATATATATATATATAGGGGAACGCTCCGGTGAGATAACTATTATGGTGCTTCCTTAGGCTTTCTATTATCCATTGGATTAAAGGAGATTAATGGTAGGAGATTATGGTCCATAATAGGCATGATTTTGTTAGTTACCATAATTAGAAAGGCTTCTAAATTATAGGGATGTAGCAGCCTAAATTACGAAAAAAAAATCTAGGTAGATTTGATCCAAAAACGGTTATTCAAATCAAGAAAAAAACATATTTTCCATATTGAAAAGCAAAATTTCGAGTGAAATATTCTACAGAAATTACTCGCATGCCACATTATACTAAACCTTAGTTTTTGAGTTGAAAAAGTAATGTTGAAGAGTTGAAAAAGTAGCTGCATTATACTAAAGTACGAACGAGTTGAAAAAGTAATGTTGCATAGTTGAAAAAGTAGTGTTATATAATTGAATAATAACATGCATGTTACTTTACAAGAAAATGTAATGTTGAATAATTGAAAAAGTAGTGTTTTATAGTTGAAAAATAACAATCATGTTGCTTGACAAGCAAAATTAATATTTAATAGTTGAAAAAATAATGATGTACAATTGAATAATAACAATCATGTTTCTTTGACTTTGTTTCACTAAAAAAGCAATTTCAATATATTGCAATGAATTTTTCATTATTGTGTCTAAAACAGAGTACATTAACAACGAGATTGTGTTCTCCTCCTTTAAGTATAAAAATATTTGAATTTTTCAAATTCCTATATTGACATATTAATTAGATATGATAGAATACAAAAACGATTTTTTGGGACGTTACAATGACTTTTTCATAACTACATATAAAACACGATTCATTTATAAAAATCTAGCGTTCTTCATCATTGCTAAGCTTAATCTTTGAATTTTTCAACACGTTGTATATATTTATTCATTAGCTTGATATACTAAATTTTTTAGTACATCTAGTGCTACGTATTTGTCATACGTATTTTCCAATTCTCCATCATCTTCCTCAGTTGAGTTTGAGCTATCCTTATCTTCACTCTGCTCAAGGACAAGATCAAAAAGATTGACATCATCAACCGAATCGTCATGGTCCCTCATTCTTAGTCTCTTTGAAAAACTCAATATAACGTTTTGAAAAATTACATGAATACGGAAGAGAAAGAAATAAACTTGGTCTCGCAAAAGCATACTCGTCCCATTTGTTGGTTCCAACTACACAATCAAAAATAATTTATCCACCTGTTAAACCTACGTTAAAAACAGAACAATGCATTTTTCAAATCGAGAACATTATATTTTCAACAATGAGCCAATGTCAACCTAAGTTTATTCAAATACTCACATATCGTTTTTCACAACGAATTCATTTGTTTTCAAACGCCACATCAGTTTCTTTCATAGAAACAACAAACTATTACTATAATTGAATGATATCTATATGAATTAAACACGTGAAACTTATTTTTTAAACTATTCAAAATGTATTTTTCATGTCAAGTAACATGATTATTATTATTCAACTATACAACATTACTTTTTCAACTATTCAATATTAGTTTTCTCGTCAAGTAACATGATTGTTATTATTCAACTTTAGAACACTACTTTTTCAACTATTCAACGTGACTTTTTCTTGTAAAGTAACATGATTGTTATTATTTAATTATACAACACTATTTTTTCAACTCTTCGACATTACTTTTTCAACTCAAATATATTTGTGAACGTTTTCAATACGTTGCGAGTAATTATTCAAACAATTTCATGTAATTATCAATAGAACATGAAATTATTCAAACACTATCATACAACATGGAAAATACAAAACAGTTTATTTTTGGTATCTGAAAAATTATTATCAATGTGTTGAAAAACACAATAGACATATCTGAAACATAAATGAAAAACACTAATTTCATCTCGTAATGAAAAAATTCGTGTAAATAATTGAAAAAGATTCAACACAAATTAAACAAGATTCGTACATGAACCCATTTATACTACTTCCTTCTACAACTACTACCAACACCAATATGATAATCATCGAGTTTGAACAACACAATGTATTGAATTTGCAACCAACGATGAATCGAATGTTGTCATCATCATGACTCATTCAAGCACTCAAAGTTCTCTATAATCATACATGATAAACTCAAAATTTCGAGATTATAGGTGCAAATCATACCTCGTTCCATCGCATATCTTGAAAGGTTGATCGGTCATGGTTTCAATCCAAGATAACGTGTATGATTCAATCACACGTATTGAATAAAATCTGGTGCTTTCCCCCTTTCGACTTTGTGGAGGATTGACGAAAACAATGGCTGTTTATGAGAGGTTTTCCAATTATGAATTACGATATTTTTCATAATGCAATTCAGTAGTTTTTTTAATTTTTTCCCTAATAGGAAATCCTCAAAAATCAGCAAATGAATCTCCCCTCTTTCCAAAACAAATCTGCGTAATATATTCATTCAATCCCCCCTATTTTAGCTATTTTGTTGCCTTAATATCAATTATTATAGACCGTAGATCGTTTTAAATCCAACGGACATGATTTAGTAGTAGGAAGTACCGTAATTAGGAGCCTCTCTAGAGCGTGATTCATATATATATATATATTTATATATTGTGGTTGGGAAATATTAAATAACAAGCAACTTTTTCCAAATCTATTGTCTCTATAAATTCTTCAGTTTCATTCATATCTTCTATCTCCAGGCAGGATTATGTTCTTCTAGTTGCAACAAGTTTTGTAACCAGTTGGCTCTCTAGTTGGTAGATCGGTCCTATGATCGAACAAAGGAATAATATGTGTTGCTTTTTTGTGTTGTTGGTACGTATAGTGTGAAAAAAAATTTAATGCTCTTTTTATTGTCTGGCATAAGGTTGAAGATATGATTTACTAATTAATAACAATTTAGTGTTTATTTTACAAGTATCATACAAAAGTTACAATGATTCCAACTAAAAAATAAACTTTACATACGAAGCCATAACAACTTAGTCTTTTTGTTAATCGCTTGCTAATTTGTTTAAGAATCAAAACTTCTCAAGCGGTCCGTACAATTGATGTTATTGTATTGTTAGATGAATATGAATTTGCAAATTCTTTATCACCCAAGTCTTGACACTATACGTACTACACAAAGCATGGTTAACGTACTAATGGAACCGAACACAAAAAAAGCAACACATATGGTTTGAAATAGATTACAAGGGCCATATTCACACCAATTAGGGAGCCATCACTGGTTACAAAATTTCTTGCAACTGCTTCTGGTGGACGGCGTCGCCATTGTTGAGCCTCGAACACGATCATACCATCTCTCCGGCTACGATAGGGACGATCGGAAGGTTCTCGCAGTCACAGACTTCAATCATGAACCCATCAGGGTCATGAAAGAAGATCTGGTCGACGAACACACCGTCTTCCTCGACACGGGCCTTCTTGTAGGCCAACCCCATGTCCTTGAGCTTCTCTTCAACCGTTGCCATGCTGTCGCACTGTATATACACACAACATTATGTTCACTTGTGGTAAGTATCGCATATTAGTATACTATGCTACCGAAACATTAATTGTGCATTTTATAACAAACTCTTACAAGATTAATTATTTGCACGAACAACCTACCAAAAAACACAGGACTATGGAAAGTGAATTGATTGATGAACAAGTTACTTAATTGTACGATCCATGCAACCTTTCACTTGTGGTCAGTTTATTTGATCACACGCGAAAAGATTCAGGTAAGGTTGCACCAAGAAGTCAGTTTATTAGTCAGTTTATTCACCTGGAAAATTTTAAAAAAAAGGGAAAATTAACAATTACAAGAAAGAAAAGAGTTTATTCACCTGGAATGAAATATGGCGGTCTTTGGGGTTAGACCTGTCAATCGGGTCGGGTCGGGCGGGTTCGGGTCGGGTCGTTTCGGGTTCGGGTCAATCGGGTTACGGGTCAAACTGGGTCGGGTCGCTTCGGATTTTCGGGTCGGGTCGGATCAACCCAACGGGTCAAGTGTATCAACTTTTTGACCAAAATTTAAATAAAGTATTATTTAAATAATAAAATATTATTATAAAATATTATTATAAAATATTATTATAAAATATTAATTTTAAATATTTTAATAATAAATATATCATAATTTTCTAAAATAAATTATATATATTGTAATATAATTAAAACCTTTAGGTGCATAATTACCCGTCAATCTGTCATTTCATTATATTAGAATGTATTCTAAAATAAGATTTCCGCCTTAATGATTTCTTGACCCAGCGGGTTGACCCTGACCCTAACCCAAAAATTTTCGGGTTTACCGGGTTCGGGTTCAAACTGGGTTTCGGGTTCAAATTTTTGGGTTGAAACCCAGAAATTCCAAGTCGGGTCGGGTCGGGTTTACGGGTCGGGTCAGCTTTTGACAGGTCTATTTGGGGTTAATCTCTCGATTCTTCTCGGGCAAGCTTTCAAGATCACCCGTCTGCAACAGATGGATCCCAATTCCGAATCCGAACAGCCTACAGATTTCAAGCCAGATTAGAATGTGTTTGATCAGTGCACCGAATTCAAATACCTGGGATCAATCAATTTACAATTTCAGGCATAATCCGCGATCTAGCTAGGGTTTCAGAATTCCCAATTGATGAACAAAAATTGCAAGAAACAGAGGAGGGACGAAGGGGAGCCAAGAACATTGGTTACCAGGATCCATTAAAGCTGAGCGATTTAGGTCTGCGAACGGGGACGAATCCGAGCAAGTTTGTGTAGAAATCAACGGATTTTGGGAGGGATCCGCAGAGCATTGAGACGTGGTTGAGCGATTTCAGGCGGAGCGGATTTTGCTGATGGCCTCCTTTCATCTTTCTCCCTCCCGGAAATTGAGGTCCGGAAAGTCCGATTGAGACAATTCTCGGGGAAATCTTTTGGATTTCAGGAAGACGAAGGGGGGAAGAAGGTTCTGGAAACAAGGCAAAGAGCAGGCGATGAACAAAAGCAGAGATTGTGAGATTGAATGAATGTGGACTGAGCCTGGGGTTTATATAGAGCCTAGTTCAGTCACGTTGCTACTGTTAATTACTTACATTTACATTTCGGGCTCTGTAGTTTTATGTTCAACTAGAATTCATGACCCATGCGTAAAACTATTTTGAAGTTTTATTAATCAACTTCAATTGAAAAATTGCATAAAATTGCATGAACGTGAAAAATAAACCAAGGTATGATAATATAAAATATAATAGATTATATTAAGTATAAAGGAAATAAATATTCTATGAAAAATAAATCAATTGAAAATATAATTCACTTGCGAGAGAAGCAATCCTTATTTACATCTAAAGGCAATTAAGTACATATGAAAGATATAGAAAACTATGGAAAACATATTAAAGATTAAAAATAATATTGTTGGCTATTCAAAATATTTTTATATACATGAAAACCATAGAAGTTTAAAGAAAAAATACCCATATTTTATGATTTAGGGTATAAATACATTTTGTGATTTTCGTTAAAAAAATACAAATATTTTATGATTTATGGTATTCACATATGTTTTTTATTTACGTGAAAAAATACACGTTAAGAAAACATTCGTATATAATACAACAAATACCCACAAAAAACGTTTAAAAAAATATACATATTTTATGATCTAGGGTATACACATATTTTGTGATTTATGTTAAAAAAATGATTGATTTATTTATATACTTGAATCACATATACAAATAATACAACAAATACACACAAAACACGTTTTAAAAAATACAAATATTTTATGATTGGGGGTATAAATTTATTTTGTGATTTACGTCTAAAAAAATACACATATTTTATGATTTAAGGTATTCACATATTTTGTGACTTGCGTTTAAAAAAAATACACATTAAGAAAATATTCAAACAACACAAAAATGTTACTAGAGAGGTTTGAACCCCAAACCTTTAGGTAATTAGAAGAAGACTTTACCACTATGCTATTATGGTTTGTTTGATTATGATTGCATAGTGTTTATTATATAGGAAAGATTGCGATGTACACTAAATGGAGCATTTAATGGTGACCCCATCTAACTTTTATATCTATATATATAGATATAGATATAGATTGGGAGTACGGGGTAAGATTTTGACTGTGGGGGAAATGGGTAAGTATGTAGGGTAAATTAGGAATTTCAGTTACAAAATAGGTAGGTGAACTATACTGTATAAAATGAATCCTTTTTTTTATCAGAAAAATTAATCCTATTTGGAAACCAAATGAAACGAAATATTTATGATTTTTTATAAATTTCTCTAGGTTTCCAAGTCTTAAGTAATGCTCCATACCTCTAGTAATTTTTATTTATTGAATGATTTGGCTATATAGCATTTGGAAAATGCCATATAGTAAGAAAATACCACAATATGTCATATTTGCACACATAGCATAACCCCTCTCTCCACTAGTTGACCGACTGTTGACCGACCGTTGACCGGCGTTGACCGACCGTTGACTGGCGTTGACTGTCATCAATTGTCACCACAAAGTGACAATATTCACACCTAATTATCACCACAAAGTGACAATATTCACACCTAATTGTCACCACAAAGTGACAATATTCACACCTACTTGTCACCACTAGTGACAATATTCATATTAATTGTCAACAAAAGTGACAATATTCACACCTAATTGTCAACACAAGTGATAATATTCACAACTAATTGTCAACACAAGTGACAATATTTACACCTAATTGTCAACACAAGTGACAATATTCACAGTTAATTGTCAACACAAGTGACAATATTCACACCTAATTGTCACCATAAGTGACACCTAATTGTCATCACAAGTGACAATATTCACACATAATTGTTACCACAAGTTACAATATTCACACCTAATTGTCACCACAAGTGACAATATTCACACCTAATTGTCACCACAAGTGACACCTAATTGTCATCACAAGTGACACCTAAATGTCATCACAAGTGACACTATTCAACAATTAGCTAGAAGATTATAGTAATCACACCGAATAATTATAGCTAAAACAAGACTTATGCATACAAATCCAAATTATCACAAAAGTGACAATATATATCATCACAAATGTTATCAAAGGATTCTTGATAACACCTAATTGTCATTGCAAGTGATAATATTCAGCAGATAACTAGAAGATTATATTAATCACACCGAATAAGTATAGCTTAAACAAAACTTATGCACACAACTCCAAATTATCATCACAAGTGACAATATATATCATCACCAATGTTATAAAAGGGTCTTCTTGATAATACCTAATTGTCATCACAAGTGACAATATTCAGCAAATAACTATAAGATTATAGTAATTGTCATCACAAGTGACCAATGTTACCTTTTAAGATATATATGTCAAATGTATAAACAAGAAAAGTCGTTCAATTGTAACTTAAACGACCTTATAAATCAGTTTTAATCAAACTTTCATGTAATTATAGCTAAAATAAGACTTATGCAAATAACACCAAAATTGGACAAAACTCTAAATCAACTAGTTAAACTCCAAATCAATTGTACCTATTAACTAGTTAAACTCCAAATTCATGATCGAATATGACGTGTACACAAACAAATTCACACTAAATCCAATTAAATCATATCTAAATTATCATCACAAGTGACAATATATGTCATGTAACAATCATCAAAGACGTATCAAACATGTCCAAAGAAACTTATGAATTCATATAACAATCATCATTTGTTTTTGATCTAATAAATTTTGGATGGTAGGTTTACATTATTAATTAACGAAATTCAATTTTGGCATCTTTGTAACTTATCCATTCAATCCTCCACCCATGACAATGATCCAAAACCCCACATCCCACCCAATTTCACATGTCTGCCACCGAACAAACCCAACGAGTGTCATAATTACACAGTGAAGACTCGAAATCTAATCACAAGAAACCAAACCAACAACTCAAGCAATCACAAAACAATAAATCATAATTATACAGGCTTGCAAACCAAGTCATCGAAGTAATGACAATTAGCTAACAGCACACCGAAAATACAAAGTATAACCTAGCTTATTGTGTAGTGTTTTTCTTATATTTACACTGCAACGTATGCAAACAATCCCTTTCTTTAATTATGTGGATGCTCGATGTTAATCAAACCAATAACTAAAGGGATACCTATAGCCTAAATGAATCAAAACGGAAAGCGCACATCTCACAAGCCATACACACAAGCAACAGAACCAATTGTTTCAGTACAAATTAGGAATAACAGTTCTCCATATCAACACACAGATGTCAACTTAAGCGATCAAAATTGGATTCTTGACCATGGATATTCAGATCAACAAAGACATCCAACCAGAAAATCTCAAATCTCAGGGACAAATCTACGGCCTTACTAAACAAATCGCCCGATCAAGCAAACGGATGGAAGCCGATTCCAAAAAATCAACTCCTAATAGATCTCAACAAGTCAAGTAAACGGATCTCACCATGTCTGCTCCGTAGTACGATCGCATCGTCATCCTCGATGTCGAGAATTACTTCGATGAATTCGTCGCCAACGGAGGATGAAAAATTCTTCGCCGTCGGAAAGGAGGCCTCGCTCAGAGTTCGGATTCCGCTGGACATGGTGTCTGATGCTCATCGGCGGCCGTGTCGGGGCAATTCGCTCATGAATCTAGTTAAATTTCGATCAGTTTTTCGCCAGAAATACTCCAGAGGTTTATTTCAATAAAATCTTAGGCGATTTTGGCGGATTTGACGGCACGATCGAGGCAGAAGAGATCGATGGAGGACAACACCGCCATGGAGTTAGGGCGGTGAGTGACGATGCCGTCGAGAAATCGCCAGGAGTGGAGTCAGAAGAGAATGAGAGAAAGGAAGTCGTGAAAGACGGAGAAGATGGACAAAAAAAATGCCGAATAAAAAAACCTATTTAAATTATGCTATTCCCACAAATAACCATATGATAGCCAAGCGTCCAATTGCTACCCTAAACAGTGACGATTCATCTAAATACCTCTAGTGATTTTTGTTTGCAAATAAATATAATTGACCTTACGTAGATTTTTTTTTGTAGGGCAAGAATGATTTTTGTTTGCAAATAAATATAACACGTGGAAAGTGAAATGTCTTGCCACGTGGATCCAACGATGGTGACGTGGATTTTCAGGTATAGTGGGCCAGCCTGTGTCTAGCTGGCTTGCTTGCATGTTCAGGTTTTGCGGAGTGATTACACGTCAGCTCAAGTACAGTTAAACCTCTATAGATTAATAGGATCGGGACCGGAGTATTTTATTAATTTATAGAGATATTAATTCATTGATAAATTAATATTTATTAATTTATAGAGATTTTAGCGATAGAAATATTTCCAATTAAATAATACTAAGTATTGTCATTGAACCAAAAATTATACCAACTATAAAAATCATAAAAGTATAGCCAAACTATTAACATATTTACTAAAAATAAAATATGGACAATTTTTTACCAAAATTTGGATGATTGATACTATTGTACATTCCTTATATAGTAATTATTAATTTATGATGTTATTGGGACCTTATATTTCTATAGGGGTTTTTTGAAAATTTATTATCTTATTATCTTATTGAAAATCATCAAATTTTACACTAGCCCAAGTCGGGACCGGAGAAAAATATTAATTTAACGTGTTTATTAATTTATCGAGTATTATTTTATGGAGGTTCTACTGTATACGTTTTTTGGATTATATTATATCGGTGCTAATATTCACTTCATTTAATTTGTGTGATTTGGCTAGAAAATAGCAGGGAAACTATCGAAGAAATTTGGATTATACTCTCTTCATTTTAAAATAGTTAGTTATTTGAGTATTTCACACACATTTAAAAAATAATGATTTTTTCTATATTATCCCTATAAATATAGAATTAGTTAAGTGTAATAAAATATGAAAAAATATATAATAGTTATAATGGAGATAATTATTAGGGTATAAATAAAAAGGGATGGATAAAAAATAAAATAAACAACTATTATAAAACAAGACAAAGTTATCACTTATCACACGGAACCAATATTTTAATTATATTAAGACAATATACTACTTAACCACGTTTACAGTACCCAAATGATATTAATTTATGTGGGGTGATTACCCTAAAGGCCACGTTCATGATCTTCTCTACTCTCCATCTCTAACTTGTGTTGGGGAAAAAACTGCGGAAGCCCCCGATTGTTCCTGCAATTAGACGGATAGTAAGCAAACCAAGACAAAGACACGAGCAATTGTTGACCCAGTTTGTCACAAGGACTACGTCTGGGGGCACTACCAAGCCAGGGAATCTCCACTAGATTAGAGGACTCAAGGGTTACAAGGACACTGATCATCAGATCTACCCTGATCAACATCTTCCTAAGCCTAACCTCTCAATCTCGCTTTCAGGATTTTCTCTCAATGGTGAAGCGCACCAATTACAATATCAATGTCGAGTATAAATAGAGAACTAGAACCATACAATATCTTTTTTTCCAAGGAAACAAAAATATCCCGAAAAATATGGAAACCCTAGTCGAAATCTCGCGGACGTCTCGAAACTCGGGCCCATCACGCCAAAATTCGGGCGCGTTCCCGGGCCCTTGCCCGCGTTATGCCGCCAGAGGTGTTCCCACACGAAACGCGGCCGCGTCTCCTCCTGGCCCAACCCGCGTTTCGTGGCTGTGCGGGAACTCGGCCTCTGCTGCCGAGACTCGGCCGGGTTCTCGCGTCAGCCCGCGTTTCCCTTCTCTTCCGCCTTGTTCTTCGACTTCTTCCCGTCCTTCGGTTCTTGACTCGTTCCGTCTTCTCCCGCCCAATCGAATCAAGCTCCATACTCAACAACTTGTTTAATTAGTTGAATGATTTGATTCTTTTAATCATTTGTTTATATAGCTAATAAAATCATTTCATTTATACAGTTATTGATTAATAAAGGTTACCTTTCAAGTCTTGCCTTAGCTAAGCTAGCTCCACACATACAAATATATTCACATTCGATCACAAGTTTTCGGGGCTGATCTTCCACGTGAATACGTGATACAAATTGATTGCTTACTTAGTGCTTAGTATTGGCCCTCTAGAATCCAAGCCCACGATTCAATGAAGATAAAGCCTATCGTCCGAGCCCTCAGTAGTTGTCAGCTCCGAAGATCTCGCATCACATTAATGCCTCCAATGGCACTGTAGCAACAGGATAGTCTTTAACGCTCATAATCGTAACTGCATGCGAAATTTCCGGGATCACTGGCAGTAAAGGCCAACGGCTCAAATTGGATAGAAGCTCCGTTATTTAAGGAAAGAACAACCCAAGGAGAGGCACGATTTTTTGGCACTTACAATCTCCCAAGCGATACTTACCAAAAAACTCCATTCTTGCCTTCCTATTCGATTATTCTCTTTGTTCTAAAAAATTCAGTGTATTCGGGTCGAAGTATTTGTATTCGAGAGAACAATCAGACAATATATACAATTCTTCCTACAATTCTCATCAATCTCTTTATTATTGCACTTGTCAATCCTTTTTATCTATATTCTGTTCATAACTTCTAACGCGTTGTGATAACTTTGTGACTAGGAGTCCCTCATTGTAGCGAAGTAACGCGTTTACGCAGTTAATTCGCCCAAAACACTTAGCCATGATCAATGGTCCCTAGATTAGTCAAAATATCAACGCATATTCACATTGTAGGCTTGTCTCGGATACGCATGAATTGATTGAAAATCACACGATATTTTCCTTTGTTGCTTGATGATGTTAGGGGTAGGGCTATTCCCCGCTTGAGTACTACTTAGCCCATTTCATTATTAATAATACGCCTCTAGCGGGTACGGAGACTACCGCCTCTCCTTCAACCAAAAAAAAAGAAAAAATGATCGATATAAGTATTCAATTGCATTTTTTTGGTTGAATTGTATCCAATTGCATTAAGTTACTCAAAATCCAATCTCATCGATAAATATAATACTCCCTCCGTCGTCTTTTTTTTTTTTTTTTGACCTTATAGACTAAAATGTTTGTCTATTTTTGTTTGGCCTTTTAGTCTTTTTTGTTCAATAAGTTCCAAAATTACTCAAAGTTATTTTGTTAGTTGAAGTTTTGGAAATTGTAAAGTTCATAATATGAAAAAATTTAATTACATTAGTGATGAAGTACCTGATATTAATTAATTAGGTGTAAAATTGAAATTATTGTTGATATATATACACAATACACTAGACAATTTATAATGTAGTCAACTACTTCATAAATGTCCCAATGTATATGACATAAGTAGAGAGAATATCTAGTCAACTACACTAACACGTTCTTCATATGGTTGTGTTCGAAGTGGTTGTTCAGACTTGATTAGTAGGTACGTTATAAACTGTTCACACTAATTTTGGAACTAACACTTACTTGTTCACATGCATGTAATACACGTACTAATCTTTCACAATATTCATACATGACATTAAATTTTCACACTCATTCATATTGCATGAATGAGAGAGTCTATATGAAGAGTTGAAGGTTTGATCCTATGGTTTTTCATATCGCCAATATATGATATTTTGTATACATATGAGTATATATATGACATGGTATTTCGACCAAAAAAAAAATATATGACAAGGTATTTTTATGCATAATATATACTTATGTGGAATTGTTAATGGCTCCTCAAGCATTTGAAATAATAATGCCTGTAATGAGCATGCAAATTGCAGTTAAAATAGATGCAAGGTGGGTAAAAAAAAAGGGCCAGTTTTTGAGTGACTTAATTTGAGCCGATACCGAATCCGATCCGACCCCCGAAAAACTAATATTAGTCCACTTATTTAGAACGTACGATTTTGATTTAATAAAAAACTATTTTTTATTTTATATAAGTTTTTCAAAATAATAGTTCGATATTATAAACTCTTGTATTGTTTTATTTAATTTACTTTTTATAGGATTTATTTTAATGATAGATTATTTATGCTATAATACATTTTTTAATCAAACAAAGATCTGAAGGATTAAAATTTTTGTATAACAATTGAATACTTATTTTTATCAATAAATTTCTTTATTGTATGATAATAATTATTATTTTATAAGCTATTTGGAAAAGAATCAAATCTAAATTGTATATATAATTGTTTTTTTTATATTTGTAGAATCTACAAAAGAAATTTTAACCAATGAAAAATAAGTCAACTACATGTCAACCAATCAAATTGATTTAATAAAATAGTTATGTGGTTTATTATATCTTTAATATAACACTACTATTAAATTCATTATATCTTTTTTTGGAGTTGACATATCTTGTTCTATATTATTATTTTAATCTCAATTTAGTATATAGTAAGATTAATTAATTATATATTTAAAGAAATCTTATAAATATGATTTCAATGATATATATATTCTTTCGTATTTTATATATATGTGAGGTCTATAATCAAGTTTTAACCAATTAGCCTCAGACATTCTAACGTGAATCGATTAGACCCAAACTGAAATCAGGCCGCAAGTGGTTATATCTAAGTTTACTAACCAGATATTATCCAATATTTGAAATAACTCGATCCAAAATCATTTAAAACCCGAACTTACCCGTTCCTATATCAACCGAAAAACCGAACTCTCTTGAGTCAAGAGCACTTGACCTGAAAAGGCTGAAATAACTCGTAACCTTGATTCCTTCTAGTCAGTGACAAAAGTTTACGAACTATCTCATTCTCATATATACTTGTAAAATAACACAATATCATTTAATAAAATTGTTTAGATACATTAAATAGATGTATACACTCAAGTAAATATTTTGTTTAGTAAATAAAAATTAATAAATCTTATTATAATTATATTTTTAAATTTAAGGGCTACATCACGTATTTAGTGTTAAAGGTAACGATATTAGAATAAAAATCATCATTCAATATTAAGTTCTTTTTACTCAAATTTCCAAACTTATTAGAGCATCCCCAACAACTTCTCTATTATAGAGAAAATGAGGGATTTGGGGGATTATAACTAATTTTTTTACCCCAACAGCTTCTCCATCTCATTCTCCATAATGAAGATGGGAAAAAATATTGCACTTCATTCTCTAAATGTAGGGGATTCTCTAAAATTGCACTTCATTCTCCAAAATACATTTATGGTAATTATTCCTTTCTTCAAAATGCATTTATGCTAATAGTAGAAGGTTTATATACATTGAGTATAAAATTTAAGTTTTCCCTTTAGTGTTAAATATATAATGCAAATTCATCATATATATTATAAAACATATATTTTTAATTATTATAGCTTCTCGTGAATGCATGAAATTTTTGTTCACATAAGTCCTAATTTTATTGAGTCTATGTGTATATAAGTCATAAATATTTTAGACGATCGGTACCAACCCTAAAACCATTAAACAATAATATATAGTCTTTCCAACACCTAATTCTGAATGCACGTATGTTCTTATTTACATTATGATTCTTTAGTATAGTTACTTCGTTATTATTATTTAAATAAAAAATTAAATATCTTTAAAGTAAGATTGTATTATATTTTCATTTCTGTCAGTTAAATAAAAATAATAATTAATAAATATTGAATTCTTCAAAATAGATAAGTGGTTGGACTTAAATAAGAAAGGTTATATTCTGTAAAATGGAGAAGCTGTTGGAGTTGAAGTAGAAAAAATTTGGAGAATATTGTTTTTACTTCTCCATTTTAGAAAAACTTTTAGCACATCTGTTGGGGATGCTCTTAGAGCATCTACAATGGTGATTTTTGTAGCAAGTTTCTTATTTAACTTTTTATACACTTTCTTTCCTCCATATAGGCATAAAATACTTTGTTCCACATTGATGAGATTTGGTAAATTTCTTATTTACCTTTTAAATAGTCTCCACTTTAACTTTATAGTAGAAAGAAAAAAAGATAAGACGAATAAAATGGCGATATATTGTCGGATGATTTTTTTTGGGGTCATGGTAGAGAGGACTCAATTGAGGAAATAGGCTGATGGGAATTATTTTTTTTGTACTAGTTAGTCTACAAGGATAAAGAACAAAAAAACTAGTCTTTTTTCAATTTTTCCCTTCTCATTTTTTAAAATTTACATGATGATGTCACCACTCTCTACCACCTGTCCACCACCAATATTGACCGATTATTGGCCGGTCATCACTGAACTTGTCATCACTTAATTTATCCTCAAATTTTGTCATCATTCATCTTGTCATCGTTTAAATTATCAACAAATCTTGTCATCGCTTAATTGTCGTTAAAACTTGTCATCACCAGGGGCGGAACTACTATGTGCCCAGCGGGTGCTATAGGCCCCACTGGGTTTTTAAAAAAAAAATTTTTTTTTTTTAGATTAGGTTTGTGTACAGGCAAACCCGAAGTCCCGAACGCACCCCGCTATCGCTTCCCTTCACAAACCGTCAAACCCGAACACGAACGACGAGCCGCGGCCACCCAACCCCGTCCGTTTCGTTGTCGCTGGCTCGCCGGCTCGCCGCTGCACCTCCTGCGCGGACCGCGCGGTCGCCTTCTGCCCACGCACGCACCGCCTGCGGCCTGCCGCTGCTGCTCCCCGCCTGCCGCTTCCGTCTCGCTGCCTGCCGCCTCGCTGCTGCTGCTCCGCCTACTCGCCGCCTTGCTGGTCTGGTTGTTGTCTGCTGCACAGCTCCTCCAAAACGAGGTAATTGCTGTCTTGCTGGCTGTTGGCCTGTTGTTACTCTAAATCCCCCCAAATTGAGGTTGTTAGGGTTAATTGCTGGCTGTTGTTGCTCTAAATCCCCCCAAATTGAGGTTTCATTTGCTAATTGCTATTGCCTAGAGATTCATTTGCTAAATATTGCTTGCTGAGTTGCTGTCGGTTGTGAATTTCCAGTGCTGGGAGTTCATTTCTTGTTAATGGTCAATTGCTAGTTTGCTACTGAGTAATGACTTGATTAGTTGCTTTAGGGTTCATTTCATGTTAATTGTTAATTTGTTATTGTTAATTGTTGCAAGCTTGCTACAGATTCATTTGCTACTTGCTACTTATAAGAAATTAGGGTTAATTTCTTGTTTTTTAACAGTTTGTTCCAGGATGAAGAGATTTTTTCCATCAATTGGGAGTTCACAAAATGTAGGATCTAATTCTAATCCCGACCCTGATCCGTCAAGTATTCCGAGTGTGTCTAGTGTTGATCCGCCTAGAATGGAAAATTTGTGTAGTGTTGAGGTTGTGGTTGAGCTTGATGATTTGCCTACTGATCCAGGATTAAGAAGAAATATATTTGATTATGCTGTGAAAGATAGAGAAAGGGTTAGACGAGCTTATTTGCAAAAGGGGCCTTGTCAACCTAGAAATCATGTTTTTTCTGTGACTTTATTTGGAACTCAAAACCGTAGATTTGTTCCTGGTTGGTTCAATGATCACAGCTCTTGGTTAGAATATAGTATATCAAAAGATGTTGCGTTTTGTTTACCTTGCTATCTCTTCAAAGCCGATCATGGTAAACAAGGTGGTGGTGATTCATTTGTTGGGACAGGGTTCAGAAATTGGAGGAAAAAAGATCGGTTTGGGCTTCATGTTGGGGATCATAATAGTGTTCATAACAAATGTGTGCAAGCTTGTAATGATTTGATGCTTCATAAACAGCATATTGAAGTATGTTTGTCTAATCATTCTGAGCAAAGCAAAGTCGATTATCGTGTCAGATTGATTGCCTCAATTGATTGCATTAGACATCTTTTGCTGCAAGGATTGCCTTTTCGAGGACATGATGAATCTGATGAGTCGAGTAATCAAGGTAACTTTCTTGAGCTTCTGCACTTTCTAGCTGACCATAATGATGAAGTTAAGAAAGTTGCATTGAGTAATGCACCTGAGAATCTGAAACTGACTTCACCAAAGATTCAGAAAGAAATTATCAATGCAATTGTTGTCGAGACAGCAAATGCAATCATCAGAGATATGGGTGATAATCTGTTTTCTGTTTTAGTTGATGAAGCTCGTGATATATCAGTGAAAGAACAAATGGCCGTTGTTCTCCGTTTTGTGGATGATAAAGGGTGTGTTGTTGAGCGTTTTCTTGGGATTGTTCATGTTGCTGACTCTTCTGCTTTGTCATTGAAGAAGAATATTGAGGCTCTTTTTTCTCAGTATGGGCTGAGTATTTCAAGTTTACGGGGACAAGGTTATGATGGAGCAAGTAACATGCAAGGTGAGTTTAATGGTCTGAAGAGCTTGATAATGATGGAGAATCAATCTGCTCATTATGTTCATTGTTTTGCACATCAATTGCAATTGGCACTTGTAGTTGTTGCTCAAGAATTGTCAAAAGTAGAGAAGTTTTTCTATGAAGTCAGTATGTTGAGTAACATTGTTAGTGCATCATGCAAAAGAAAGGATATGCTTCGAACTAAATCCTTTGAGCAAATAGTTGAAGGGCTTCGTGAAGGTGAGATTTTGTCTGGAAGGGAAAAAAATCAAGAAGTATCTTTGGGTCGAGCTGGGAAAACACGCTGGAATTCTCATTACAGAACATTAGTGAATTTGATTGTTTTGTATGATCCAATAATTGATGTGCTTATAGCTATTCAGAAGGATTCAGATCCGAATCAGAGAGCTCAAGTGGGTAATCTTTTGGATTCCATGCTGTCCTTTGAGTTTGCTTTTTGCTTATTCTTGATGAAGAGTGTTCTTGGAATTTCAAATAACTTGTCACAAGCGTTGCAAAAGAAAGATCAAGATATTGTTAATGCAATGAGTCTTGTCAAAGTCACCAAGCAACTTCTTCAACAAATGAGAGATGGAGGTTGGGACTTATTATTAGAAAGAGTTGTTGCATTTTGCATCAAGCTGAATATTGATGTACCAAAGATGAAAGATGTTTATGTTATTCGAGGAAGAGCTCGTCGAAACCTTGAAGAAGTTACCAATGAAAACTACTATCGTGCTGGATTATTCTATGAAGTAATTGATCTGCAACTTGCTGAGTTGAATAGTCGCTTCAATGAGTTGAATACCGAGTTGCTTGTGTGCATGTCTTGTCTTGATCCGAGTGAAGCCTTCTCGGCATTTGACAATGCAAAGTTGATTAGATTTGCAGAATTATATCCAGATGACTTTTCAGCTGTTGATGTAATGACACTTGAGCAACAAATTGACTGCTATATTGTTGATGTGCGCTCAGATGATCGATTTTTAGACCTTACTAGTATTGGTGAGCTTTCAAGGAAATTGGTTCAGACAAAGAAGCACCGCGTCTATCATTTGGTATATCTTTTGGTGCGGTTAGCTTTGCTTTTGCCTGTTGCTACAGCTACCGTTGAGAGAGCTTTTTCTGCTATGAAGCTTGTCAAAACTTCATTACGCAATCGGCTCGGAGATGGCTTCATGAATGACTGTTTGATTACTTATATTGAGAAAGATATTGTAAGGTCTATTAAAACTGAAGACATTATTGTACGATTTCAAGATATGACAAATCGACGAATGGTATTGTAAGAAACAGACTAATGTAATTTCAGTACTTTTGATATTTAGCCCCCTCTCATATGAAATCCTGGTTCCGCCACTGGTCATCACTCAAATTAGTCGTCACTTAAATTTGCATCTAACTTTGTCAACACTTATCATGTCATATATTAAATTACCTTCAGATTCATTCATCACATATTTTGTCATCACTCAACATGTCGTAAATCTTCATGAGTTAAATTGCCGTCAAATTCTATTAATATCACCCTAACTAGTATCATCTAAATTGTTTTCAAACTTGTCATCACGTAGCAACTTGTCCCTACGTACAAAAAATTTATCATCATGTACAAAACTTGTCCCCACGTATACAACTTGTCATCAAAATTTATTAGTATGCTATTTGAGTTTTGAACCCACATTACTCCGCGTTAAATCTAGTCATCATTCAACTTGTCATCACATAATTGTCGCAAAATCTTGTTATCAGTCGACATGCCGTCACTTAAATATTCGTCTAACCATGTTATCACATATTCTATTATCAATTGATTTATCATCGATCCTATCTTTTCATCACTCAACACGTCACAAATCTTGTAATTAGTTAAATTATCATCAAGTTCTGTCATCAACAATCTAACTAGTACGGCCAAAATCGCAATCAAACTTGTCATTATATATAAAACATGTGATTACTTACAAAAATATGTCACCGTGTAAAAAATTGTGATCATATAACAAAACTTGTCATCGTACAATCAAGATCACATACAAAACTTGTCATCATAGATAACCTGTCATCATGAAGCGGTGAAGAAGTTTGAATAAGACATCCTAGCCATCTCGGCTTCCTTGTCTCAAACGAAACCCTAGTCGAGGCCTCCAAGAAGCTCCACTACATCTCCTCCTCCATTGCCTTCAACGACGCCTCCTCCTTGTTCGCCCTGTCGTCGCCTACACTCTCTCCTTTGGCCCTCCTTATGCTCATCGCACCTCCTTCGACCACACCCGCTTTGGTGCCTCCGACCTCTCCTCGGTTTGCTTGAGGAGGAGAAGATGATTTGAAGGAAAAAGATGATGATTGAATAGGGGATTGAAGTGTTTGGCAGGAGAAAAAGAGGAAGAAGAAGAGTGAAATCTAGATCTAGATTACAAGAAAGGGAGAGAAATAAGACAAATGAGGAGAGAAAAAAGGGTAGAGTGTTTTTACAGTGGAGGGGGAGGGGATGACTCGATAGTATTTTTATCTTTAGATTACCTAAATAATATTATCGTAAAATAGACCCCCATCCCCTATCTCGGTAGAGAAAATTTTGTCAACCTATAGTAACAACTGCAAGGTACTCCTCAAAAAATATGAGCTAGATTCAATAAAAAAAAAAGTTGATACAAATTTATTTTTCTCTTTTTTAGAAATAGTTGAAGATACTCCAATTTCAGGATTGTGGATGCTCTTATTTTAGAGCAATTACTGTATTTTGTTGTATATTTCAAATCCAACCGTTGGTGCTTTGATTATAATCTCAATATTTCCCAATTTGAATTAATGAAATGTAAATGACAAAATATAATGTTTGGTGGTGTTAATAATGTCAAGGTTTTGGATCAAATAACAACCCGGCAATCCCTACTAAAATGTAAAATGCAAATGATCCTTTTCTATCAAAAAAGGAAATATAAATGATTCACCATTAGATGAATGACTATGATTACACGTGGTCCCTTGTAAATTATACACAAGGGGTTAAAATTTTCTTTCGGAAATTTCGCCTGATAACCCTGTGGTTAAGGCAATTTCACGTGGTATCCACTCATTTAAAATATTTCACGTGGTAATCCTGTAGTTTTGACAAATTTTGCCAAATAACCTTGTCATTACTTTATAGTCTAAAATGTTAATTTTTTTTATGATATATTTTTTTATATATATATATAATGAATTTACAAAAAGTTGGATATTAAGTTGATGATATATATTTTTTATGATATTGTTTTTGACAAATTTTTTATGATATTTTTTATATAGTCTAAAATGTTAAATTTATTTATTTTTTATTTTTTTTCTTGAGAACAAATTATATTTAAAAAATCATTTAAAATTTGCATATTTGCAAGACTTAGTAGATAAATTATTTTTCTTCTTACTAGGTTGTGTTATTATGACTAGAATATATGACAATATATATATTATCCATGTATGTATATTATGATTTTTTTCATTTTATATTCAATTGGTATATATGGACTTACTACCTTATTACATGTATAATAATTTTTTCTACATTGTCTTATTTGTATAAATTTAAAAGTTTAATAACAAGTTAATGAGTGATAAAATAAGATTTTCAAATCCGAAATGTATATTTACTTTCATTATATGTGATATAGAGCTTCTTCTAACTTAAACTTGTTCAACTTGATAAATAAACTTCCAAAAATTATTCATTAGCTTGATTCAAAATTAATTTTAATTTATTCTAAATGTTTATTTTTATCTTGACTCAAACTAGGTTTTCAAACATTGACAACATATGATCCTACATAAAAAATTCTATATTTTAAAATAGGTACAATAATTAATTAAAACAAATCCACCAATTATAACAATAAACAAGAAATTAAAATTGTTAATTTGTAATAAATAAAGGGAAGGGGGTCTGAAGTCCACTTTTTCAACATTTAGAAAATAGTTAGACCCTATCTAAAAAACATGAAGCAATTAGTCGGTACAAAAACCCTATTTTTTTTAGATTCTCTCTTCCCCCTTTTCTTTCTCTCTCTTTCTCCAGCCCTCACGTCTCTCTAAACGTTTCTCAAGCTCTCCATCTCTCTCGTTCCTCACACAAATCACCTCCGGTGAACTCGAATTGGGCGGATTCGGGCTGCGTGCAACCAGATTCGGCCACCTCCGCCGCACCAGTGACCACCACCACCAAATCCGACCACCCTCCGCCAATTCGAGCCAGATTCGAGTCAGATCTGGAAAAAAAACCTAGACATCCGACCACCTTGACCTCCTCCTCCGATCGGCTACGTTCGCCACCGGCAACAGCGCCTCCGTTGCAGCCGTCGGCCCCTCCGTCTTCTCGGTCTCCGGTCTACAAGTCCGCCTTCGCCGCCGAGGAGATCGGTCCAGATCTCTGCTCTTTCGGTGGTGGAGGCTCGTCTCCCTCGACGTCTTCAAAGGCCTCACCATCGTTGTACCGATCTTACCTCTCCTTTGCATATTTCGAATTTCGTTTCCGATTCTGATACTTTTGATCGCTTAGGTTACGTGATTTCTTGTTTTGGTGCTTTTGCCAAGGATTGATCGGAAAGACATTGGAGACTCCGCTCATGCCGCTCCTCTCTCAATCTCTTCTCCTCCTTCTCACGCTCAATCTCATTCAGTTTTCCTTCAATTTTTGGTTTGATTTTGCTGTTGATTTGATTGGAATGTTGTTTTGTGAATTTGACTTTTCTGAATGTGAGATTTGGTGTAATTGGGTTCAATTTTTGGTTTGATTTTTCTGAATGTGAGATTTTTGGTTTGGAAGTAGATTGTAATCATTAATTAATTGGATAAGCTATTCTTCTTATTTGTTGCTTTGGAACTGTAAAACTCAAGAGAGCGGATTTGTGTAAAATCACATATCCTAGTGCGGCTCTTCAATCTGATTCTCACATTTTGCTCTCTAATCTATATTATTAGGTTTAGAGCTGTCTTGTTTTCCTAATTATAGTAGATGACTGAATGAATTTGCTGAATCCTCTTTGGGATCAAAGAGTTCTAGTGTCGATTTTATGACCGGAGTATTTATTATAGCATTTCGGTGGTTCCTGTTGTCTAATGCAAGTAAACTTTGTTTCTTGTTTCCCAGTTATTAAGCTTTCCTTGATCCCTTACCGTGTAAAGTATGAATGATCTGTTTGGCTTTATAAGTTGGGTTTACGGGTTTTGTGATGACAAGTTGGTTTTACGGTTTTTAGTGATGACAAGTTGAGTTTATGGGTTTTGATGATGACAAGTTGAGTTTACGGGTTTAGGGATGATCAGTTGGTTTTAAGGGTTTTGGTGATGACAAGTTAAATTTATTTTACATTGTTAAATTTGTCTATATATTACTTTTAATTATGGTCTATTAGCTCAAATGGTAGAGCAATGTGCTTAATACACAATCATGTGGGTTCAAATCCCACATAGGCATACTAATAAATTATGATGACAAGTTGCATAAGTGATGACAAGTTAGGGTAATGACAAGTTTTGTACGTGATGATAAGTTTTTTGTACGTGACGATAGGTTGAGTGATGACAAGTTTTTGTACGCGACGACTAGTTTTTGTATGCGACGACACATTTTTGTACGCTATGACAAGTTTTTTGTACGTTATGACAAGTTTTTTGTACGTTATGACAAGTTTTTTTTTATAAGCGATGACAAGTTTTCTACGCGATGACAAGTTTTTCGTAAGAGATGACAAGTTTTTCATAAGGGATGACAAGTTTTCTACGCAATGACAAGTTTTTCATAAGGGATGACAAGTTTTTTTATGCAATGACAAGTTTTTCCAGTGACAGGATTTTTGGATGACAGGATTTCCGATGACAGGATTTCAGGTGGGACGCGGTGGCACGCATGTAATTTTTTTTTTACCAGGGGTATTTTTGAAAAAACGACTAGTTAACACATAAATTTTCAAGGCAGCCTACCCGCTCCACAAATCTCTCCAAATTGCTTACTTACCAAATTTTCTCTAAAATTTAACACTTTAACAATAGAATAATAATATATATATTCTCCTTCCTACTTTAATTTCCCTTCCCCCGAAACCCACGAACACACTCCCATCCCCTTCATTCAATTGAAAATCATTCTCCGCCACTCACTTATCCTTCTCTTCGATCGTGATTCCAATCAAACATCCTCTTCCTATGTCTTCATCTACAAGTTCGTAATTCCCCGTTCTCTTTTTGATTTTGAGATTTTCATTTTCATATTTTTTTTTTCATGTTTGAACTCAATTTCAACAATATTCTATACATTACTAATTTTTGGGAGGACAATGTGTACATATTACACACTTGACTATATGGACATTGAAATGAATATAATAGATTTCATGCATATAATAGTTCGTCTATTGTAATTTAATAGATTAGGAGTACATATATTCAAATCTTTCTTCTAGAAAAATTACAAGAATGTCTGCATCTACATTTCGAGCTCGATCAAGATTGAAAAATTATCATCATTTACATGCAGGGGCGGAGCGGAGGGGGGGCGAAGGGGGGCGATCGCCCCTTCTCTCCTTCCTGGCTACATGTAATAGATAAGAGTTGAAAGTTAATACTAGTGAAAATCTTAGCACAAATGGTAGTTTGCCCCCTCTTGTTTCCTTCGACCCGTGTTCGAATCCAACGGGGGATTACTTTTCATTATTCATTTTTTTTCTGTTTGGGGTTTGGGATTTGGGACGGCCTCTTTTTTTTTTTTTGTTCCTCTCTAATCTTTTTATGTGCACTTGTATCTACGTGGCTACAGGCTAGTCTAGATATTAGTTTTTTTATTTTTATTTTGCAAGTGAGTATGGTTAATTGTTATTGTTCTGGTTAATTATTTATAAGTTTTAGTTGCTTTGTAATTAATAGAATAAAATAGGAATATTATTTGATATAACTTATCTTTGATTTAACATTTAAAAGAAAATCCTTATTTATTTTCCTATTTGAACAAAAAAAAATAATTTAATTTTCTTTTTACATACTTAAATTTACATTTTACCTATTACATATAAGTATTTTATTAATTGTTTATCATTACAAGTATTCAAACTTATTTATAATCTTCATTGTTTAAACAATATAATGATAATATAACATTATTCTATTATTGATTAATACAATTGACTCGCCCCCTCTTCCGATTTTTTCTGGCTCCGCCACTGTTTACATGCATATATTGCTCTAGAAAGAGCAATGAATCATCCATACAAAAAAACTCAAAAGATTCGAGCTATGATAATTGATAAGTGCTTAAGTAGTGATTGTTACGAAAACGGTGAGTATAAAAAGATTCGTATCTTTATTTGTGTGTTACATTACTAGTCCATTTTTTCTTACAAGATGTCAAATCACGCAATTTAACTCTAACGGCGAGATTTAGATTTGTGATGTTTTCCGTGGCAGGCCAATACACAAGTCAGCCTAATAGAGAAGGAGGTTTTTCAACCAAAAAAAAAAAATAGAGAAGGAGGTTGGCATGTGAACTGGAGGGAGGGGGTGACATGGGGAGCTTTCCTTTTAAGCAATTTTTGTTGTCGGGGCTGAAAAAAATTATCCGATCTGTTGATTCGATCCGAAATATCCGTTGATCCGATAAAATCTGTATCCAATGCATAGCTTAGTTCTATTATCCGTATCCGATCCGATCCACTAATTTTTCCATATATTTGGATCGGATAAGGTTTTGAGTAAAACGGATATCCGAAAATATCCCATAATATATATACTAGTATATATGTTTTTAGAAAGATAATATACGTTCCACATATCATAGTTGATTAAAAAGACATTTTTAGATTAATATATGTACATATGAAATGAATCTCTCCTTTAACTTACTTTTATTTACCAAATTTTCTTATTTTCACCACTCCGTTTCGACGCTTTTGAGCTTCAAAATTTATTCTCAATTCCGAGCTAACTAGTAACAACTAGGTAAGTCACTTACAACTATACATATAATTTTTTTATAACGTTCTGTAGCTTAATTTTTGGAAATAAATTTCATTTAAATTCGGCTTAACTACATTTTTTTTCCTGAAATGGATAGTTTGGATATTCGAGATATCCAGTTCCGAACATCCGATCTAAACGGATAATTTTACAGGATATTCGACTAAAAACGAGTCAGAAACAGATCAAGATTTTTGTCAAAAAATTTGTGGATATCCGACATTTCAGATCGGATCAGATTATCCGAATGCTCACCCCTAGTTTTTGGACGGACAAAGTAGCGCCATTATTTGTCTCCCAATTGTAATGCAATTATATCTCCCAATTGTAATGCAATTATAACTCCTTATAATTTCAAAATTTTCATGGTTATTATTTGTTTAGAGTTTATTTCCTAGAGTTTTTTATCACAATAAACCTCGTAATGTCAATATTGGCCAATGTAAAAGTTAAATTTCTGCGTACAACTCGTAATGTCAATATAAGCCAATGTAAAAGTGAAATTTCGTGCCTACAAATCCTACTATATCTTTAAAGCAGAACCTATTCAAGTCTCATCCTTCCGCCACGTGTCCTTAATTCAGCCCTTTTTTTCAGCCAAAAAAAATAAAATAAAATTCAACCCACTCTCCATTTTTCAACCAAAAAACTTCCACATTCACTGCCTTTTAACTTTCACACACCACTCCCCTTTAACTTCCACACACCACTTCTTTTTTAACCTCTCTCTTATTCCACACACCACTCCCCTTTTAACTTCCACACACCACTCATTTTTTAACAACTCTCTTATTTATGTTTTTAGCCATTCTTTTTTGTTATGAACTTTTAAAAACTATCACGTTCAGAATCTAGGTGGTTTTTAATTTTTCAACTTTTGGTAATTACCATGTTGATCATTTACAAAGATGGTTTACAATTGTATAGAATATATAATAACAATATGTAAAATAAATTCAAGTTGGCAAAATAATATGTAGGATAAAAAATTGTCAACATTATTTCTGATTTACATACTCGTCTAAGAGATAAATGTTTTCAAATATAAATTAAAAATAATGGTATTGTGGTCTCAAATAAATTATTGTTAATTACCTTCCATCAATCAAAGTATTTAGTCTTATCCCGTGCTTAGCACGGGACTAACGTAGGCTAGTTTTTCCTTAAGGTACATTCTGCAATCGAACTATATGTGAGGTCAGGTGTTTTCCACTGTCACACAATTGTCACCACTATAGTGTTGAGATTTGAAATTTACCACAGAGGCTCACATCGTATGGAAGGCAGAAAGAATAAATCAAGTCGAGTTATCTATATGGACCCACCAGATACATCAACGCTTGGCAAACAGACAGACCATAAGTATCAGAATTGGAATGGGCAAGAAAAGGATCATAGAAATGTTACTCCTGTTGAATTCAAATTCGACAAACTTCCAGGAATCACACATTCAATACAAATAAATACCAAGCAATAATATCAAGACTGCAAAAGCTTCGATTCCAGAGTAGCTCTCCTCTCAACCAAAGCAAATGACACACTAAAATTTCCAGCCAATTGAAAGAAGCGGGTAGCTTAATGAAGGAATCACAAAGAAAGAAAAAACTGCTCAACAATGCAGCATCATTATCATGATGTTTAAAAGCACTTGCGGTGAACAATTGATGGACCAGATTCATCGTATTCGCCCTTGGAGATCCACATCTGAAATCATCCAACATCATCCAATAAGTCAAAACCATAATCAAAATGATGATAACCAAAATCATGGAGGGTATGACACTATGACATGAGCAAGAAGGGTTTGTTTACCTGCTGGAACGTGCTGAGGGACGCCAAAATAGAACCTCCGATCCAGACACTGTACTTCCTCTCAGGCGGTGCAACAACCTTAATCTTCATGCTACTTGGTGCAAGAGCCGTGATTTCTTTGCTCATTCGGTCAGCAATACCAGCAAACATAGTTGTACCTCCACTGAGCACAATGTTGCCGTAAAGATCCTTCCTGATATCCACGTCACATTTCATGATGGAGTTGTAGGTTGTCTCATGGATACCTGCAGCTTCCATACCCACTATTGAAGGCTGGAACAGAACCTCTGGACAGCGGAATCTCTCGGCACCGATTGTAATCACTTGCCCATCTGGCAACTCGTAGTTCTTCTCAACTGCGGAGCTGGTCTTGGAAGTCTCCATTTCTTGCTCAAAATCAACAGCAACATAAGATAGTTTCTCCTTAATGTCACGAACAATTTCACGCTCAGCGGATGTGGTGAACATGTACCCTCTCTCTGTAAGAATCTTCATTAGGTGGTCAGTGAGATCCCGACCAGCAAGATCCAAACGGAGGATAGCATGAGGGAGGGCATATCCTTCGTAGATTGGAACCGTGTGACTCACTCCATCACCAGAATCAAGCACAATACCTATATAACATATGGATGTACTCATTAGTTTGTGAAGAAAGGGCATAAAATATACTATAAGGCATGTATACTGCATTAGAATTCCAAATATAGAATATTTGTGTTTAAAAACAGTGCAATTGGCATCACAAACTTGGATTTCAATTTTCAAATTATGCATCATAACCAAATACAATATTTTCGTATACAGCTTGAGCTCTTTATACCCATGACATCCACGCAAACCCTTAAATTTATACTAACCTGTAGTACGACCACTGGCATATAGTGAGAGAACAGCTTGAATGGCAACATACATAGCCGGGGCATTGAATGTCTCAAACATGATCTGAGTCATCTTTTCTCTGTTAGCCTTTGGGTTAAGGGGTGCTTCAGTGAGAAGCACTGGATGCTCTTCTGGTGCAACACGAAGCTCGTTGTAGAATGTGTGATGCCAAATCTTCTCCATGTCATCCCAGTTGCTGACTATTCCATGCTCAATTGGGTACTTCAAGGTCAAAATACCTCTTTTAGACTGGGCTTCATCTCCCACGTATGCATCCTTCTGTCCCATTCCAACCATGACACCTGTGTGCCGAGGCCTGCCAACAATACTTGGAAAAACTGCCCTTGGGGCGTCATCACCAGCAAATCCAGCCTGTTGATGAGAGATGTATAAGGCGAGCACAAAATGAAACAGACATAGCTTCAAGTATGCACTTATTAGACTAATGAGCAAATATTTACCTTGACCATTCCGGTTCCATTGTCACACACAAGTGGTTGAATTTCCTCTCCGTCAGCCATCTTATACTAATCTGCTTCAGAGGAACAACATATAACATTTAGCTTAGATAAAGCAAATTGCACATGTAGATCAATAATTTCTCAATAAGCCTTGATTCTTCAAAACCGTTCAACAAGATGCAAAATCAGATTCAAAATTCCAAATCCAACTACACCAAATTGCATTCAACTAATTTCAGGAATTCAATTGGCCACATCCAGAAGTAGCCTTTGTGCACAATCAGGAAATGCAGGAAGGTCATCGCTAGATCTTCAATCAGAGATAGCTAAGCAAAAGTCAAAACTATAGCTAGGCATCCAAATGGCTTCCTAAGCAAATCAAGTTACACGACCACATAGATCAGTAGCACATTTCAACAGATCGTGCTCCATACACTCGAAATCAGGCAGAAAATGCTCTATTGGACGCTGACAAGGCTTGATTTCATACAAAATCGCACTAACCATTTCAATCATCACCAAGCTTCGAAATGCAAACACAGAAAACGATGCGAACTACAACTAAACAAGCATCTGAAAGAGCAAAACGCTGAGAGTTTTTACTTACAATCGAAACTCAGGGAGCGACGACGAAGACGGGCTTTCACTCTGAGAAGAGAGAACGAGACAACGACGGTAGAATGAAGAATAGAAGAGGGAGATGAAATGGGGGGTGGAGAAAGGGTGCTATATGATTGATGATGCGTGGAGCTGGACCCCGCCTGTCATAATTCAGAAAGGAAAATAAAACCGAAAATCGCAATTTAAAATTTAAAAAAATCATCGGCCAAAAATTTTAAAAAATCATTTGGAAAGGAGAAGGCATGAGAAGTTGTGGGCTGGACTGATCTGGCAACGTGACGAGTAGTACACCGAAAGCCCAGTGGAAGCGCGTTCTCTGCCGTTGATTTCACCGTTCTGATTCGGAGCCGTTGATTGGCCACCGTACGATCATCATTCGCTGGGGGATGGAATTAGCTGGACGCACGTTTATAGCAGTGCTATAAAGTCACCTTTTTTTTTTTTTGGTGAATACTAGTATAAAGTCACCTTTATTGTGTTATGGGGTGGAATTAATCAATCGACAAATCTGTCGACATGTTCTACATAATCTGTAATTACAGATTTCAATAATAAGAAAGCTTCGTTTTATGAAAATCACGAGAATCGTTTGTTCCAATTTAGATGAGCAAAGCCTTGAGAATATTATTAGAATTTGATACCAATTGAAGGTAGGCGTTAAAAAAAAAAAAAAAACTTTCGGTTGCATAGGATTGATAATTTGATTTGTCTTGTACTAATCCGAAACAAAAGGAGACAAAAACTATACAATCAATCGTATAATCACTAATTTCATCATAATTGTTTGTGATACAATAAAGTACAGAGTATATTTGCTGGGATGGCCGCCATTTGTGGGCATTCAAACATTCTTCACTTATTGGAATTGACTTGTGAAAATTTAGCTACCATTTATTTGTGTGTTCATTTTTTTTTCCCTGCTCATTAGCAATGGCCAAATGAAGTAATGAACACTGTGAAAGTGTGAAGGTGTTAGGTTCATATCTTTGTGTACATCCTACAACACTGATCATCGTCCAGGCCCCATCTGCATCAAGGCACACACAGAAAGAAGTTTTCAATCTGCCAAATATAAAAGGTTTTTTTCACTATAGAGAAATGCTGTCATAAACCTGTTCAAGAGAAATACAGTATATTTAGAAGTTTGCAATAATTGCACTTTGGGAGTTTAGCTACAAATACAACAGCCACAATTTTTTTTATACTCATTAGGAACTACCAAACTTCCAGAACAGCCAACAAGAGCATGTCATGTAATTGTAATTAATATCCCTTACAAATTTGCTCTATGTAAATCCCACTGTATTTAAGTAAACCTTTAAAGGGTTAGTTACAGATAGGGCATAAGAAGATACCTGATTATTGAACACTAGGCTCGAGTAGAATCCTGGCAAGGGAGACGCCTTTGGGAAGTGGATCCACTGATCCAGAAGGTAAGAGACAGCCATTGCTCGTGTCATAACCTGAGAGACAAATTCATGGATGCTTGAGGAATGTACTTGAAGAAATATATCAAACAATGAAGCCTCTACAAAACCATGCAAAGGGGATCCTCTAAATTAGACATCCTTCTTAAGAACCTAACAAAAAGGGGTCATGAGAAGAAAAAACAGTCGACTGCAGATTGAATTGTGAAGCATTTTCTCATTGAATAGGGTAACTTCAAACACGAACTAGGGACTAACAAATGACTGAGGAATTCTGTTAATGACTGAGGAATTAGGGACTACCAAATTTGATTGAAACATTAAGCTCACCAATATGAGTAATGGACATCTTTTAATCTTCTAAAATCCACCTAAATAGTGAAAACATACCTTGCTGAAGATCAATTTGTATCATCCTCAAAGAGAACTTTATAGAATCGTTTTCGTTCTTCTGGATCAAACAGCCCGCCAATTTGACCAACTTGATCATCCTCTTCAGTTTTTTCCAGATTTCCATCCCTGCTTTTCTCCTTCCTCGGAATAACCAACCCCTTCTTTTTCTTCTTCTCTAAGTTCACCACACGCCTCCGGTAATTATATTCATGAAGCCCTTCTTGCATCAGTTCTCCAAATTTTTCCTTGATCACAACAAGGGGATCTTTATGAGCCAATTCTGACCCAAAATACCCCTCTCTAAGAAGTACAGTGTAAATCTGATACTTATTCGAAACATAGAATATTCCAGGATGCTTAAGTAACAATACATTAAGCTTTTCCGGCAGCCCAAATTCTCTCCTGAAATGGCTTAGCTTCAGAATTGACATCTTCTTCCACAGTGTCAAGGACAACAGCTCATGCAACAAACTTACAGTCCTCTTCTCCTTCTCCTTTGATCCTTCAATTAAACTACTCGGATTTGAGTATGGAGAAATATAAGGTGTAGAGTTAAATTCATTGAATCTCTCCCACGACTTTTCCCACGTTGAGGGCAATGAGCAAGAAAAGTGTGGCTCTAAATTTTGCTTCTGAGCCAGGGTTTCGATGGTAGAAACTGCAAACTCAGGCTTCCAAGACAAAAGCTCAATGTCCATTGAGCTCCTCCTCCCGCCATGATTAACAACTCGAAACATTTCCGGGTATTTTGGCACAAGTCTGACCAGAAAATCATCAGGAAGGCCGAAATTTCTCTTGAACTCAGTAATTTTGACTAAATTGAGCCTGTGGTTTGAGCTCATCATCAGAACTTTAGCCAAGCGCTCAACAAAAACAGGCTCTTGCATTTCCTTCACAGACTCTTCCTCTTCCACCAGACACATCATCCGTTTGGTCAGTCTACAATAATATTCACTACACTCCTGGTAAACTTCAAAGCAACAAGGGTATTTCTTAACCCAGTTAAGGGATTTACCTTGAAGATCAAGGGTCTTAAACTTCTTTTGAAGAAACCTTATGGGCACTGCTTGATTTGGGTATCTAAGGATTATGTTCTTAATCTGATTGTTCACAATCCATCGCTTGTTACGCGAGAGAGCTGATTCGAGGTCTGGATCTTTCTTCATTGACCATAGTGAAAATCCCCTAAACAGGTTTAGGGTAGCTGGCAAAGAATGGAACCTAATAGTACTAAATTTCAGGGCTAGCTGTGTGTGGTTGATCATCACCATCATTGTAAAATTTCACTATATGTATATGTACATTCGTTATGTAATGAGAAATAACTTATAGACAAAAGACCCGCCTAATGAAGTGATAAAAGCTGCATCCAATTTATCTTACAGCGAACTTCAGACATAAACTTCCCTTATCATTCTTGTTGAATGTACATGAAGACCCATAACAGCTGAGACTAGTTCAGTGTTTCACACTTTTGCAGATTGAGACATAGACGAATCTCTGTGCATTAGAAAATATACAACCAGAAACCGAAACAAAGATTCAGGCTCCAGAATAAGAAGAAAGCCTACAAAATGCAATAGAGAAATTAACGAACTTTATATCAGCCGTTCTCAAACTAAGTAGGAAGGATTCACACACTGATACACACTTGGAACATTGACAATCAACAAAATCAAAATAAGCAAATAAAACATCACACTGTTTCAAATTGAAACCACAAGATCGAGAATCGATACGCTATTATAATACATTGGCCCCAAAAGATTGAAACACAACAAGCACAAAACAATTGTAAAAGATGGCGACACCCACTGAAAAAGGTGTTAATTTGAATGGGACTTACAATCTGACTTGAGGGAGCTGGAGCTTACCTTGAATAGCTGAAACGATCGAGACAGCGTTGAGTTCAACTTGACCTCCGGTGGGAGGACAAATTTCGGCGGAGGATTGAGAAATTAGGAGAATTTGAGGAAGATGGCACGAGGACGAAGATGGAGTTCGACGAGTGCTACGGATTATTACCATTTAGAAAAGCAGGGCATTTCATCCGGGTCGGGTCAAGCTAAGATGGGCCATTTGTATTGGGCCGTGTTTAGAATTAGGAAATAAAATCTATAATGTTCATCTGTTCAAAACCGAACCGAACCGAAAATCAAACATCGAAAATATACGAATTGAAAACCGAACCGAAGTACCGCAGTTTGGTTCGGTTTTATTCGGTTCGGTTTGGGTTTGAACCGAATGAACCAAATACTCAATATTTGATTATTTTTTAACATGTAAACCGAAATCCAATTAAAACCCGAACAATACAAAACCAAATTTAAGCAAAACTGATCTAAACCCATTTTGGGACTTTGAGTATTTTCATTTTCCACTCTTTTTAATTTTTAACTTTTTAAATGTAAAACTAGTTCGGGTTAACCGAACTGAACCGAAAACCAAACCGATTCAAACCGAAAATCAAACTAATATAAAACATAAACCGAAGACCGAACCGAATATGATTGGTTCGGTTTGGTTTTTGGTTGTGTTCGGTTTAACCGAACCGATGAACAGAGTTTTTGGAACCCGGTTGCTGAAGAAGGTTCCGGATTGCTGTTCTACCTAACTACAGAACAGAAGTGCAAGGGTTGTTTAGTTCCATTTGATTTGTCTTTACGCCCGCCATAGCCACGCGACCAGCTACTCGAGGTACGACTTTTACTGAATTTCTCCAACGAGAGGATCTACGCTTCTTCAATTGGTGATTCAACCATCTATGAGTTTTCGGAATGCGGTTCCTCAAATTAGGGCAATTAAACAATTTGTTTTCGATGTGGTCTGAGCAGGATCAATCGAGATCGAAACAGAATAGACTAGCAGTGGTTCTCATCTTAAATTTTGCTTGGTTCAATTCTTCTGATGGATGCTATGAATTCCGTTTGTGTAAGTTCAATGTCAAAGTGACTTAGGGTTTCTCTATTGTATAACTAATATCTTTCTCCCGTTGAGCTTTATGTACTCAAGTGGTTGATGAGGGGATGTAGTTGATGACTTGTGAAGAATCCTAGTAGTCTGAGCTCATAGGTAGAGGGTAATTGAGCCTGGAGGTTTATTGAATGCTTTCATTTTCACGCTAGCAAACCTGATGATTGCCTATTTAGGTTGGGGCACAATAAACCTCATAATTGACCAACCTAGGCGTAAAAAGAACTCTTCAATTGAGGCCTGTGTCAATGACTCAATGGTGGTACTCATAGTTGTTGCTTTAATTCATTGCAATCGTGTGATACAACTTTGCAGGAATTTGTTTGTGTTGTTTGCCTGTTTGCATTTCATTTAGGAATAATCAGCTGTTTATATCATTGTCTTTTTAACTACAAATAAATCGACTTGCTTCATTTTGAGTGTTAATGATCAGCACAAAAAAGTTTGATGCAGGAACTAGTTTCTTTGGTTAGGCTGTGATGTTTTATCTTCTGCATTGTTGCTAACACAATACACCCTCTGAACTAATACTGGCAACTTTAATGTTATAACTGCAGTGTAGAGCATAACAATATCCTATTTCGTTTCAAGTCTACTATGACTGTTATTAGTTACTCCCTCCGTTTCACAATAAGTGTCGTTTTAGCTCTTAACACAGTTTTTAAGAAAAGCAATCATTCACTTTAAAACTTACAACTTTTTCTTAATCTTACCACTCATTACATTTTTTTGGCCAATGAATGAACAACTTTAGTCAACAAATACACATTCCAATAAAAATTATCATTATTACCCCTAATAAATCTCTTTGAAAACCTAAAACGACACATATTATGAAACAAATTTTAAGTGCTAAAACGACACTTATTGTGAAACGGAGGGAGTATTACTCAATTGCCACATGATTGACACTAACTTTAGTTCTGGTTACCATAACTATGGAGACACAAGACAAGCTTTCTGATTGTCCTTTTTTTATCTGTCATAAATTGTCTCCAGACAATATGTAGAACAATGCTTATTGCAGGGTTGTTCAATGCCTTTGAATTTGAAAAAATGTTTTCTTCACAATTTTTTTTCTATTGGCTTCTCTTGGTTATATACCAGTATTCATTTTCTATAATGCAGGCTCTTGATCTTTGAGCAGCTGTTCAACACCGCAACTTCTTACCTATGTAAGTAAAACCACATAATCTGCTGAAAAAATAGTCTTATCTTTCTATTGTAGAAGTACTAGAACACTTGGGTGTTGTCATGTTGCATATTAAACACTCAATTTCTCACCCAAAAACATACCCAAACCCATAAACTCATCCAAAAAACCTTAAAACAAACCTGCCATCACCCCCAGATCCGTAAAACAACTTGTCATCACCAAAACACATTAAAAACAAACTTGTCATCGCCAAAATCCATAAAAACGAACTTGTCATCACCCAGACCCATAAAAAACACCCTGTCATCACCCAGAACCATAAAATCATCTTAAAACCCTTAAAACAAACTTGTCATCATCCAAATTCGTAAAACAACTTATAATCACCAAAACACATCAAAACAAACTTGTCATCACCCCAGACCCATAAAATCATCCTAAAAACCTTTAAACAAACTTGTCATCACCCCAGATCCGTAAATAAACATATAATCACCAAAACACATTAAAAACAAACTCATCATCACCCAGCCCCACAAAAAAAACTTGTTATCACCCAGAACCTTAAAACAAACTTGTCATCAGTCAGATCCGTAGAACAAACTTAAATTGCTCAAAACTCATAAAAAACCACTTGTCATCACCCTAAATCGTAAAAACGTCCCCAAAACCCTAAAATCAACTTGTCATCCAAAAAAACCCAAAACTCAAAAACCCAAAAACCCAACCCTAGATCTAGCTCGAATGAGCCCAGATCTAGGAGAGAGGGAAGAGAGGGAGAGAATGGAGAGAGAGATAGATGGCGGACAAACCTGAGGGCGGGCGACGGCGACGACGGAGTCCGGATCTGGCTCGAACGTCGTAGATGGCGGCGGCGGCATGAGGAGAGGGAGGGCGGGCGGCGGGGATGAATGAAAATGGAGATAAGAGGGAGGGAGTGTAGGAGAGGGAGTGAGGGGATGGAGAGAGGAAGGAGAAAAAAAAAGAGGATGAGAGAGAAAAAGAGAGAGTTGAGGGGTTTTATAGGGGAAGAAGAGCCTAGTTTGTACAATAAATTTTTAGAGGGTCTATTCTCTTCAATATTTCCCCAAAATCTCCCTTCCCACCCCAATCCCTCAAAATTTTGGCCCCTTGTTAGCTAATTCATCAATTTGGCTAAAGATGTACCACAAATTGACCTTGGAGTCTTGGGTCAAATGTAACAACGAGAAACATGAAAAAGGGCTTGATAAACTTGGCCTAGTACCAAACTACTCTTAAATGCATTTTTATACACTTGGCCTTGTTATATTTGCCGTGACATGTACGACTAAAACTTGAAGGTTAATTGTTAATTTTTGTCTATATTTTTTTGTAATTATGAATTGTGATAATTAATTAATTTTTATATAAACCAAAAAATGTTCCTCAATTAAAATTTCCAAGTGAGGGTTATTATACTATAAAGAAAATAAAATAGTTAATATATTACATTACTTATATAGTTTATTTTATTTTTAGCTGTATATATATAGTTGAATATGGTATGTAATAATAGTAAATAATGAAATAACAATTTAAATCATAATATTCCCAAAATTAGTATTATAACCATTATGATTAGAGTTGTTAAAACTCGATCCGAACACCAAGAATTTTAGGGTTGAAACTTGAAACAGTCCCAAAATCGCACATTTCAACAGATCAGTAGCACATTTCAACAGATCGTGCTCCATACACTCGAAATCAGGCAGAAAATGCTCTATTGGACGCTGACAAGGCTTGATTTCATACAAAATCGCACTAACCATTTCAATCATCACCAAGCTTCGAAATGCAAACACAGAAAACGATGCGAACTACAACTAAACAAGCATCTGAAAGAGCAAAACGCTGAGAGTTTTTACTTACAATCGAAACTCAGGGAGCGACGACGAAGACGGGCTTTCACTCTGAGAAGAGAGAACGAGACAACGACGGTAGAATGAAGAATAGAAGAGGGAGATGAAATGGGGGGTGGAGAAAGGGTGCTATATGATTGATGATGCGTGGAGCTGGACCCCGCCTGTCATAATTCAGAAAGGAAAATAAAACCGAAAATCGCAATTTAAAATTTAAAAAAATCATCGGCCAAAAATTTTAAAAAATCATTTGGAAAGGAGAAGGCATGAGAAGTTGTGGGCTGGACTGATCTGGCAACGTGACGAGTAGTACACCGAAAGCCCAGTGGAAGCGCGTTCTCTGCCGTTGATTTCACCGTTCTGATTCGGAGCCGTTGATTGGCCACCGTACGATCATCATTCGCTGGGGGATGGAATTAGCTGGACGCACGTTTATAGCAGTGCTATAAAGTCACCTTTTTTTTTTTTTGGTGAATACTAGTATAAAGTCACCTTTATTGTGTTATGGGGTGGAATTAATCAATCGACAAATCTGTCGACATGTTCTACATAATCTGTAATTACAGATTTCAATAATAAGAAAGCTTCGTTTTATGAAAATCACGAGAATCGTTTGTTCCAATTTAGATGAGCAAAGCCTTGAGAATATTATTAGAATTTGATACCAATTGAAGGTAGGCGTTAAAAAAAAAAAAAAAACTTTCGGTTGCATAGGATTGATAATTTGATTTGTCTTGTACTAATCCGAAACAAAAGGAGACAAAAACTATACAATCAATCGTATAATCACTAATTTCATCATAATTGTTTGTGATACAATAAAGTACAGAGTATATTTGCTGGGATGGCCGCCATTTGTGGGCATTCAAACATTCTTCACTTATTGGAATTGACTTGTGAAAATTTAGCTACCATTTATTTGTGTGTTCATTTTTTTTTCCCTGCTCATTAGCAATGGCCAAATGAAGTAATGAACACTGTGAAAGTGTGAAGGTGTTAGGTTCATATCTTTGTGTACATCCTACAACACTGATCATCGTCCAGGCCCCATCTGCATCAAGGCACACACAGAAAGAAGTTTTCAATCTGCCAAATATAAAAGGTTTTTTTCACTATAGAGAAATGCTGTCATAAACCTGTTCAAGAGAAATACAGTATATTTAGAAGTTTGCAATAATTGCACTTTGGGAGTTTAGCTACAAATACAACAGCCACAATTTTTTTTATACTCATTAGGAACTACCAAACTTCCAGAACAGCCAACAAGAGCATGTCATGTAATTGTAATTAATATCCCTTACAAATTTGCTCTATGTAAATCCCACTGTATTTAAGTAAACCTTTAAAGGGTTAGTTACAGATAGGGCATAAGAAGATACCTGATTATTGAACACTAGGCTCGAGTAGAATCCTGGCAAGGGAGACGCCTTTGGGAAGTGGATCCACTGATCCAGAAGGTAAGAGACAGCCATTGCTCGTGTCATAACCTGAGAGACAAATTCATGGATGCTTGAGGAATGTACTTGAAGAAATATATCAAACAATGAAGCCTCTACAAAACCATGCAAAGGGGATCCTCTAAATTAGACATCCTTCTTAAGAACCTAACAAAAAGGGGTCATGAGAAGAAAAAACAGTCGACTGCAGATTGAATTGTGAAGCATTTTCTCATTGAATAGGGTAACTTCAAACACGAACTAGGGACTAACAAATGACTGAGGAATTCTGTTAATGACTGAGGAATTAGGGACTACCAAATTTGATTGAAACATTAAGCTCACCAATATGAGTAATGGACATCTTTTAATCTTCTAAAATCCACCTAAATAGTGAAAACATACCTTGCTGAAGATCAATTTGTATCATCCTCAAAGAGAACTTTATAGAATCGTTTTCGTTCTTCTGGATCAAACAGCCCGCCAATTTGACCAACTTGATCATCCTCTTCAGTTTTTTCCAGATTTCCATCCCTGCTTTTCTCCTTCCTCGGAATAACCAACCCCTTCTTTTTCTTCTTCTCTAAGTTCACCACACGCCTCCGGTAATTATATTCATGAAGCCCTTCTTGCATCAGTTCTCCAAATTTTTCCTTGATCACAACAAGGGGATCTTTATGAGCCAATTCTGACCCAAAATACCCCTCTCTAAGAAGTACAGTGTAAATCTGATACTTATTCGAAACATAGAATATTCCAGGATGCTTAAGTAACAATACATTAAGCTTTTCCGGCAGCCCAAATTCTCTCCTGAAATGGCTTAGCTTCAGAATTGACATCTTCTTCCACAGTGTCAAGGACAACAGCTCATGCAACAAACTTACAGTCCTCTTCTCCTTCTCCTTTGATCCTTCAATTAAACTACTCGGATTTGAGTATGGAGAAATATAAGGTGTAGAGTTAAATTCATTGAATCTCTCCCACGACTTTTCCCACGTTGAGGGCAATGAGCAAGAAAAGTGTGGCTCTAAATTTTGCTTCTGAGCCAGGGTTTCGATGGTAGAAACTGCAAACTCAGGCTTCCAAGACAAAAGCTCAATGTCCATTGAGCTCCTCCTCCCGCCATGATTAACAACTCGAAACATTTCCGGGTATTTTGGCACAAGTCTGACCAGAAAATCATCAGGAAGGCCGAAATTTCTCTTGAACTCAGTAATTTTGACTAAATTGAGCCTGTGGTTTGAGCTCATCATCAGAACTTTAGCCAAGCGCTCAACAAAAACAGGCTCTTGCATTTCCTTCACAGACTCTTCCTCTTCCACCAGACACATCATCCGTTTGGTCAGTCTACAATAATATTCACTACACTCCTGGTAAACTTCAAAGCAACAAGGGTATTTCTTAACCCAGTTAAGGGATTTACCTTGAAGATCAAGGGTCTTAAACTTCTTTTGAAGAAACCTTATGGGCACTGCTTGATTTGGGTATCTAAGGATTATGTTCTTAATCTGATTGTTCACAATCCATCGCTTGTTACGCGAGAGAGCTGATTCGAGGTCTGGATCTTTCTTCATTGACCATAGTGAAAATCCCCTAAACAGGTTTAGGGTAGCTGGCAAAGAATGGAACCTAATAGTACTAAATTTCAGGGCTAGCTGTGTGTGGTTGATCATCACCATCATTGTAAAATTTCACTATATGTATATGTACATTCGTTATGTAATGAGAAATAACTTATAGACAAAAGACCCGCCTAATGAAGTGATAAAAGCTGCATCCAATTTATCTTACAGCGAACTTCAGACATAAACTTCCCTTATCATTCTTGTTGAATGTACATGAAGACCCATAACAGCTGAGACTAGTTCAGTGTTTCACACTTTTGCAGATTGAGACATAGACGAATCTCTGTGCATTAGAAAATATACAACCAGAAACCGAAACAAAGATTCAGGCTCCAGAATAAGAAGAAAGCCTACAAAATGCAATAGAGAAATTAACGAACTTTATATCAGCCGTTCTCAAACTAAGTAGGAAGGATTCACACACTGATACACACTTGGAACATTGACAATCAACAAAATCAAAATAAGCAAATAAAACATCACACTGTTTCAAATTGAAACCACAAGATCGAGAATCGATACGCTATTATAATACATTGGCCCCAAAAGATTGAAACACAACAAGCACAAAACAATTGTAAAAGATGGCGACACCCACTGAAAAAGGTGTTAATTTGAATGGGACTTACAATCTGACTTGAGGGAGCTGGAGCTTACCTTGAATAGCTGAAACGATCGAGACAGCGTTGAGTTCAACTTGACCTCCGGTGGGAGGACAAATTTCGGCGGAGGATTGAGAAATTAGGAGAATTTGAGGAAGATGGCACGAGGACGAAGATGGAGTTCGACGAGTGCTACGGATTATTACCATTTAGAAAAGCAGGGCATTTCATCCGGGTCGGGTCAAGCTAAGATGGGCCATTTGTATTGGGCCGTGTTTAGAATTAGGAAATAAAATCTATAATGTTCATCTGTTCAAAACCGAACCGAACCGAAAATCAAACATCGAAAATATACGAATTGAAAACCGAACCGAAGTACCGCAGTTTGGTTCGGTTTTATTCGGTTCGGTTTGGGTTTGAACCGAATGAACCAAATACTCAATATTTGATTATTTTTTAACATGTAAACCGAAATCCAATTAAAACCCGAACAATACAAAACCAAATTTAAGCAAAACTGATCTAAACCCATTTTGGGACTTTGAGTATTTTCATTTTCCACTCTTTTTAATTTTTAACTTTTTAAATGTAAAACTAGTTCGGGTTAACCGAACTGAACCGAAAACCAAACCGATTCAAACCGAAAATCAAACTAATATAAAACATAAACCGAAGACCGAACCGAATATGATTGGTTCGGTTTGGTTTTTGGTTGTGTTCGGTTTAACCGAACCGATGAACAGAGTTTTTGGAACCCGGTTGCTGAAGAAGGTTCCGGATTGCTGTTCTACCTAACTACAGAACAGAAGTGCAAGGGTTGTTTAGTTCCATTTGATTTGTCTTTACGCCCGCCATAGCCACGCGACCAGCTACTCGAGGTACGACTTTTACTGAATTTCTCCAACGAGAGGATCTACGCTTCTTCAATTGGTGATTCAACCATCTATGAGTTTTCGGAATGCGGTTCCTCAAATTAGGGCAATTAAACAATTTGTTTTCGATGTGGTCTGAGCAGGATCAATCGAGATCGAAACAGAATAGACTAGCAGTGGTTCTCATCTTAAATTTTGCTTGGTTCAATTCTTCTGATGGATGCTATGAATTCCGTTTGTGTAAGTTCAATGTCAAAGTGACTTAGGGTTTCTCTATTGTATAACTAATATCTTTCTCCCGTTGAGCTTTATGTACTCAAGTGGTTGATGAGGGGATGTAGTTGATGACTTGTGAAGAATCCTAGTAGTCTGAGCTCATAGGTAGAGGGTAATTGAGCCTGGAGGTTTATTGAATGCTTTCATTTTCACGCTAGCAAACCTGATGATTGCCTATTTAGGTTGGGGCACAATAAACCTCATAATTGACCAACCTAGGCGTAAAAAGAACTCTTCAATTGAGGCCTGTGTCAATGACTCAATGGTGGTACTCATAGTTGTTGCTTTAATTCATTGCAATCGTGTGATACAACTTTGCAGGAATTTGTTTGTGTTGTTTGCCTGTTTGCATTTCATTTAGGAATAATCAGCTGTTTATATCATTGTCTTTTTAACTACAAATAAATCGACTTGCTTCATTTTGAGTGTTAATGATCAGCACAAAAAAGTTTGATGCAGGAACTAGTTTCTTTGGTTAGGCTGTGATGTTTTATCTTCTGCATTGTTGCTAACACAATACACCCTCTGAACTAATACTGGCAACTTTAATGTTATAACTGCAGTGTAGAGCATAACAATATCCTATTTCGTTTCAAGTCTACTATGACTGTTATTAGTTACTCCCTCCGTTTCACAATAAGTGTCGTTTTAGCTCTTAACACAGTTTTTAAGAAAAGCAATCATTCACTTTAAAACTTACAACTTTTTCTTAATCTTACCACTCATTACATTTTTTTGGCCAATGAATGAACAACTTTAGTCAACAAATACACATTCCAATAAAAATTATCATTATTACCCCTAATAAATCTCTTTGAAAACCTAAAACGACACATATTATGAAACAAATTTTAAGTGCTAAAACGACACTTATTGTGAAACGGAGGGAGTATTACTCAATTGCCACATGATTGACACTAACTTTAGTTCTGGTTACCATAACTATGGAGACACAAGACAAGCTTTCTGATTGTCCTTTTTTTATCTGTCATAAATTGTCTCCAGACAATATGTAGAACAATGCTTATTGCAGGGTTGTTCAATGCCTTTGAATTTGAAAAAATGTTTTCTTCACAATTTTTTTTCTATTGGCTTCTCTTGGTTATATACCAGTATTCATTTTCTATAATGCAGGCTCTTGATCTTTGAGCAGCTGTTCAACACCGCAACTTCTTACCTATGTAAGTAAAACCACATAATCTGCTGAAAAAATAGTCTTATCTTTCTATTGTAGAAGTACTAGAACACTTGGGTGTTGTCATGTTGCATATTAAACACTCAATTTCTCACCCAAAAAAGAAGAAAAGAATTACATTACTATAAGAACTTGAAATAGGCTTTGGCACATTCACAAAATTATTAAGATTACCTCTATTTTTTGGCCTCTCCTATTATTTTTCCGTGGTAGAAAATTCCACTTCATACACAATGGACAACATTAGAAGCTTGTTTGATGTACACAACAACTTCAGTTGTAGAGTGAATACATAAGTTCAGATGTATAAAAAGGGGAACATTAAAAATCTTTGCTCACTCAACAGGTTAATCCCAAATTTTTTTTGAACCCAACTTCAGCTAGTTCATAATAGTGATCCTCATTTGTTCAGGGCGGATGAGGAAGTTGTTGATCAGAAGAAGTTGCTTGAGGAGCGTTGCAAGCCCGTGTGCATTAAACCCCTCTTTGCTTATCAGGTAAATTTTCTGGCAAACCGTCAAATCCCTTCCCAGTTTCCCCGTTTCTGCTTTAAAATAGCTGATACATTCAGATGACATTGCAATTCCATCACTTGCAATTGCAGGCATGTGTTAAGCGAATCGAGGGGGATGAAACTGGACACAAGCATTGCACTGGACAGTACTTTGATTATTGGTCTTGTGTAGATAAATGCGTAAGCATCGCTTTCTTATCCTTTTTTCTTTTAACTTTTTCTGGCAAACTCTATACCCTATTCTTTCGACTGAGTTGAGATTGCGACTAATGCAGGTTGCAAAAAAATTATTTGACAAACTGAAGTGATTCTGGGCAAACACAACAAGGTATCTGCAGATGTTGCCTTCTTACACCTAGCTTAAGTTTTGAACATCTCATTTTTGCATCATGAACAAGACAGGCTAAAGTAAATGTTTGGTGAATAAGTTCAGGAATCTGAATGCAAGTCCTTATTGGAGGGTTTGAGCCCTATAGTATTGCACCACTTATGATTTGATAATTTTTTGAATGGATCACATTCTTTGAGTTTGGGATCTTGAATCCTTTTGGGTTACTACAAATCAAATTGTTAGTGGTGGTTTTGTTTTTCTGTGATTTACCCCAATTTGATCATACAGAGAGAAAATCGATATCTCATTGATATTCGTGTTTTTTATTTGAATAATTACTCTTTTAATAAAGTTGGGTAATCAAATTATAACATAAATGGCATGTTTCTCGCCGCATTACATGTTACTTTGTTGGCCAAAATGAGAAAAACATGGACCATCTTTCGAGATGCTATTGAATTACATTTTGTAATGGGTCAAGTTGCACAATATAGCATATAGCTAGAGCCTAGAGTCATTTGGAAAACTTGTTGGAGTGGAAGTTTTACACTTACTAAGTTTGCATATTGCTGTGTTTTGCCTTTCCAAGACAATATTAGATTCTACCAATTGAGCCTCATGCCAAATGTTATTAATCAGTTCGACAATTATAATTTGTTAGTAATTTAACAAATAACTACATTTATGATTCTGAAAAAATCTCTCATATACACATTTTAGACTTGTTCTGATTTTATAACAAGGGCAACTTGGATTTCTGTATTGAATTGCTACAAATGGTGGTCCTTCAGCTTAGTAACTTAGACACAGAGTTAACCATTTGGTTTAATGCAAGTTCATTTTAAAAGAAATGGAGGAATCATGGGGTCTGATTCTAAAAGTTGTAAAGGTGAAAGTAGCACTTCATGAATCTGTAGTCTTGTAATTTGTACAGACTAGTTGTCTGGTATACTATATTCATCGAAGTTTTGCTGATATGGTGAAACTTGCTTTATGAAATTTGCAAGCCTAAAAGAGTAAAAGCAGGAAAAAGGAAAAGGTTTGATTGAGTGAATTGCTTTTTATCTGGGCGTCACATGGCTGCTACTTGAAATCGGATATGAATGGCTTTCAGACCACGAGATTAAGGGGAGATAACTGGGTAAAAATTTGGACCATGTATAAAAGTATAGCTGATTAAAATGATTACAGCATATTGATCCATGAAAAAAGAAAAAGGATGGTTTTAGTGATGTAATTAGTACTGCCACAATAATGAAATTGAGAACATAAAACCAGCCTGTGTTTGTAGATTTGTAGGCCTTTTTTGTATTTGTTTGAGTGCTTCATCTACATGTAGAATAAATATAATGGTATAGTATACATAATGCACAGCAATTGGGATATAAAGTGAGCACATGGAAGATTTGAGATGATAATTGAGTAACTACTTGCCTTATTTAGGAGTTTTGTTTTGGTTGAAAGTGAAGCTAACAAATGAAAAAAGAAAAAGAAAAAGGATTAATACATGGACTACTACTTAATGTGTCACAACTCACAGTCCATTTATGGGAGAAGGCTGATCTGTGTTGGATTACCGTTAATAACATTATCATATTATAATGTAAGATTCTATTTTTTCACGACGTAAGGAAAACACTAGGCCACCTGGTCAAGGTAGGATCAAGTTTATAAAATTTTTGTCTTCACAGACTTCACACTTCACACTTCGGGTCTGCATTTCTAGCCGTCAAATAGTTCGCTGCTCCATTATCCCTATAGCAATGAAAAATACGCACCTCCTCAAAACAACTCAAGAGGCCTTTTATGTCGTCGATGATTGTCTAATTTTCCCATGGGCACCTCCACACTACCGTAATATTGTTAACCACACACAAGTTATCACTCTTTGAACCCCTTCTAGAGCCGCCACGGCTTCAATCTGGAGAATTGACAGGGCGGCTATACTCCGTCAATCCTAGGTGAGAGCTTTGGAATTCTCATTCTGCAGAATGTATTCAATATGCGTGGATGAAGTGGATCTTCAATATCCATCAAAATTTAATTTTATCTAACCCCTACCTGGTTTCTGCCAGATCGGTGACTTCGTTCTTTTCTGTCTATTTATTTGCTTTCACTCCATCTACTCCGCAAGCTTCCATTGTGAGTAAAGTGCAAGAGCCGTATCTGAGGATTTATCAACTCAGATTGCTCGTTCCAGGTTGAAAAACAGATCACGATACAATAGAATAAACCACCATAAAAAATAAAATATGGCACTTTTCTTATTAGCCTCGGTTGTCTCAATCAGATTCGTAATCATGAAGAACAAAGTTCGTACCAGTTCTTTCCTCAAGGTGTCGGATCATCTTTCTTGTGAACTCACATTCAAAGAAGAGTTGGTTAGTTGACTCATCTGGGCCTCACAAAGAGCACACGTGCTTGTAACCCTAGAATAATATCCGTTCAGCCGCTCAATTGTTGGGAGACAATGTGAACATGCTTTCCATATAAAGCTTTGTATCTTTGGTGAAACCTTCAATTTCCAAATCCAGTTCATGTTTTTATCAAGTAAACTCTTAGCTTTCTCGTAAATGACCTTGTCTTCCTAGTCAATTATCGGAATAAGAATTTGAAGTATCTAGGATACCACCTTGTGGGAGTTGTGGGGGAGAACTACAAGTAGTTTCTGCGTATCCTAATTTTTATTTACAGTTATGAACTCTGAGACTTTAAGATTGATGTTGAGATTATCGAAGCACGATCTTAGAGTAACATCATCCACCCATGTATCACTCCAAAAATTTATACTTCTTTCATTTCCAATTTACCACTTCACACCCTTCATAAATGTATCTCTCATATTAAGCAACCCTCCAAACTATCAAGAGTGTAACTTTTTTTTAAATGATGGACTGGATTTAGACTCTAAGTACTTTTCAGTAATTATGCAAATCCATGGATTTTCGGGCTCAGTCTGAATTTTCCAAAAGAGTTTCATTCGGAGAACAACACTAGTGATTTCTACCGTCCTTAGCCCAATGCCTCCTTTTTCCTTTGACATACATGTTTTCTCCCAACTAATTAGTAGATGAATTGATTTGTATCACATTTATTCCAAAAGAAATCACGATTTATGCCACCAAGACACTTCTCACTGCTTGAGACAATGTATTTGCTTTCCATTTATAAAGTATGATTCATTGTAAAATTCAAACAAGCTTGTTAATTTATACAACAACAACATGTACCCAGGAAAATCCCGCCAAGGCAGGATCTGGGAGGTCTGGATGGGGACATTCTAAACCTAGATGAAATGCGCCCAATACGACCCAAAAGAAAGAAACAAAAACTTAACATGGTTTGAAACAAAAATATACACCACAAAGGATAGAAATTAAAAAAAAAACCAAAGGAAAAGACCAAAAAAGTCGACTAACGCGCTATCTAGCACCCTAATCTTCTCCCTCCACACTTCCCTACACTGAGCTACACTCTCTGAAATCCCTAACAAGGCGATATCCTGCTTTATGTTGTCTATCCACCGCTTCTTCGGGCGACCCCTATCCCTCCGGAAAGCCCCTAAATCCAAATGTTCGCTTCTTCTAACCGTAGCGTCAGGGCTCCGCCTCTGAACATGCCCAAACCAACGCAATCTAGCTTCTCTCAACTTCTCTTAATAAGCTTGTTAATTTATACATTTTGTGATTTATTCTTTAATTTAAAAACTTTGTATTGTGTTTTTTTTATATTTCTTTTGATCGGATAAAAATTACTCCGTAGTACAATTTAAATACATGGCTCGTCGTCGGGGAGTCTCGAAATTAACCGCTAGAGACCCCCGAAAGGTTTGTATTGTTAATTTGCAATAGCTTCTTCCTTGTCACATACACCTCAGACTTGTAAAACTATTGGCTCAAGAAAGTGATGCTTTTTTCCTACCAAAGACAAAGAAAAGAAAGTGATGCTTTCTTCAAGCTCAAAGACTACATTGAATTTCGACCAAAAAAAAAAAAAAAAGACTACATTGAATTGACCACCTTAATTTAGGCGTTTAATTCAAAATATTCTAAAGTGAATATTGCAAAAAAGTCTTTGTAATTTTTAAAAGACAGAAACATCCTTGTATATATAATAGCCATATCACAATAATAGTGACCTGTTTTGCCCCTACCATCTCTTACTCTGTCTGTTTTTTTTCTTGGACTTCTTACCTTTTTTTTTGGTTGAAATCTTGGACTTCTTACTTACCACTCCCAATAACTTCTTTTTGTATAAACGTACTAATTGTGTTGGTTGGAGTTTTTTGTATTTGTCCTTGGCTCATCAAATTATTTTTTCTTACAAAAAGAAAGTAGTAATACTCACTCAGAAGTCAGAATGAATTTTCAAAATCCATATATCACGTGAGGTTTACCTTTCTTTTCAAAACATTATTATTAGTCGAAATAATCAAGTTCAATTAGTCAGTATCACTTTAATGGCAGCTGAGCACGAGAGATCAAAGAAAATGAAAACCATATAACATAAAGCTATCGACAAGATCTTAAGATGATGATAATATTATATAGGAAAAAACAGAGCACAGTCACTTGACCACGTACATTACAATCCAAATATAGAAACATCATCAATCAATTCTGGATCTGATTTTCGTCACCCTTTTTCTACATTTTTTCAGATCTTAACTCGTTTCTTCCCATTACTCTTACTCTGCCATGCACTAAGAAAATCAAGCACTCTGAATTGAAGCTGAATTTCTGGGGGGGGGTCTGATCCAAATTGATACCCTTTTATTCATTGACATGGCTCGTGCTATTGCTACTTAGTTACTACTACCGATGATGATGATCATCATCATACATAAAGGGAAAAATATAAAAGTGAAGATCAGATTCAGAGAGCGTGCATTGCTTGCTTGCTACTTTCTCTGCATACGCCCATGTCTCTGGACCATCTGCATGATGATGATAATAATAGTAATAAACTCAGTTTATGTGAAAATAGTTAGAAATTAATTGAATCAATAAAAGATTGCACTCATTTTAGAAAGTATGGCCTGCTCTTACGTTATATCCAAATTGGGGGACAAAATTTAATGCCAGACCAAAACATGACCATGCACGTTTCACTGTCTGACAAACTACTCCTAAGTTTGTATTTGAAAAAAATTATAGGTGAGTTAATTAGTATAGTGGTCATTGGCATTTGTACGTATAATGGAGGTACTAATTAATCAAACCAAAGCTAAATGAATATGAAGATGCTTACGCTTGCTTAGTAGTGGTAAGGAGGAGGAGGTGAAGCATAAATGTACGGAGGTGGCTTGTAAACCGGTTTAGGGTGGGGCGGAGGCTTGTAAACTGGTGTAGGATGAGGCGGGGGCTTGTAAACCGGTGTAGGATGAGGCGGTGGCTTGTAAACCGGTTTAGGATGGGGTGGAGGCTTGTAGACCGGTTTGGGATGGGGTGGAGGCTTGTAGACCGGCTTGGGGTGGGGTGGAGGCTTGTAGACCGGTGTAGGGTGAGGTGGGGGTTTGTGAACCGGAGCGGGCGGTGGGCACTTGGGAGTTTGAGGGGGTGGCTTGTGAACCGGGGACTTCTCATGGTGCTTGGGCTTTTCATGCTGAGGTGGGTAATGCTCCTTTGGCGGCTTCTCATGGTGGGGCGGCTTCTCATGGTGAGGTGGCGGGTACGGCTTCATCGGAGGCTTCTCATGATGAGGTGGTGGTTGTGGCTTCTCATGGTGAGGTGGTGGGTACGGCTTCATTGGGGGCTTCTCATGATGAGGCGGTGGGTACGGCTTCATTGGGGGCTTCTCATGGTGAGGTGGCTTCTCGTGATGAGGTGGTGGGTACGGCTTCATCGGGGGCTTCTCATGGTGAGGTGGCTTCTCGTGATGAGGTGGTGGGTACGGCTTCATCGGGGGCTTCTCATGGTGGGGTGGCTTCTCATGATGAGGTGGCGGGTACGGCTTCATCGGAGGCTTCTCATGATGAGGTGGTGGTTGTGGCTTCTCATGGTGAGGTGGTGGGTACGGCTTCATTGGGGGCTTCTCATGATGAGGCGGTGGGTACGGCTTCATTGGGGGCTTCTCATGGTGAGGTGGCTTCTCGTGATGAGGTGGTGGGTACGGCTTCATCGGGGGCTTCTCATGGTGAGGTGGCTTCTCGTGATGAGGTGGTGGGTACGGCTTCATCGGGGGCTTCTCATGGTGGGGTGGCTTCTCGTGATGAGGTGGTGGGTACGGCTTCATCGGGGGCTTCTCATGGTGGGGTGGCTTCTCATGATGAGGTGGTGGGTACGGCTTCATCGGGGGCTTCTCGTGGTGAGGTGGCGGATACGGCTTCATTGGTGGCTTCTCGTGGTGAGGTGGCGGATATGGCTTCTCGTGGTGAGGTGGTGGGTATGGTTTCTCATGATGAGGTGGCTTCTCGTGGTGAGGTGGAGGATATGGTTTCATTGGTGGCTTCTCATGGTGAGGTGGCGGGTACGGCTTCATTGGCGGCTTCTCGTGGTGAGGTGGTGGCGGGCATGGCTTCACCGTTGGTGGCATCTCATGGTGTGGTGGCGGATAAGGCTTCTCGTGGTGAGGCGGAGGGTATGGCTTCTCATGATGAGGTGGCGGGTAGGGCTTCATTGGTGGTTTCTCATGATGAGGTGGCGGGTAGGGCTTCGTTGGCGGGTAGTGTTCCACCGGCGACTTTTCATGGTGAGGCGGCGGCGGAGAAACGTAAAGGTAAGGTGGAGGAGGAGGAGAGGCATAAATGTAGTTAGGTTGGTCGGCGGTGGCTACGGAAACAAGCCAAATGGAGGCAAGCCCAACTAGGAGAGTGGCCATGAGGGAGCCTTTCCCTAAACCCATTCTTGGGTTAAAGATGGTTCTAGGGTTTATTGATATTGAGCCTATGCTCCCATGTCCTTTTTATAGGCGATCATTTCACCTTGCAAGCCTAAAAAGCAACCAAATGTAACTTTGTTACCAAGGTAATAAGTGAGTTTTGTTCGATACAGTAATATCTAATCATACGTACGTACCATTGTTGATCATAATGAGTGAGTGTTTTACCATGAATTTGGGTCTTTTGGACCACGGCTTATTTGTAGGAATAGATCAATAAATACGTCTCGGTAATCACTCACGTTTATACAACAACAACCGATTCTTATGATTTTTTGTTTTATTATATATATTTTTGTTGCAAATGTATGAGTTCTAGATGTAACCTGATTTCCTTCGACCAAAAAAAGATGTAACCTGATTTCGACCAACAAAACAAAGATGTAACCTGATTGATAAATATACAGCTTCGAATTTGAATGATTTGTTCGCCCATAGAATGTGCGGATCCACTTCTAAACGACCCTTTGTACTTTAAGGTTTTTGGTATAGTAACAAAGATATAAGATACCAAGATATCGGTATTGATATGAATATTAAGATATCTGTATCGTGAATTTCGGAAATGAGTATGAATATGAATAGAACGATATTCTATATAATTGTTTTTAGAGATCAAAAACATTGATCTTTCATATACTTTGTAGTAAACAACATATATCGAGTACGTTGATATTGATACGAGAGTATATACGTCAAGCTTCAAATACCATTACCCATTATATATATCTTACTCATACCTTAGATATCTAAAATTGAATACAATATAGGTTGTATGTCACACATGAAAATAGCATATAAATCACTTTTATATTAATCGATATCTCATATACTATATAATTCGATATCGATACTATCAAACAACAAATACGGATATCAATTATACTTACATTCATGTCTAGTATAGATACCATATGAACCCTCAATTATACCTATCAATTTGTTTCTAACTCGAAACTAAACACGACTTTATACATTCAAGTCATATTTGGAGACACTAATATTTCATTGAAACGGTTTGTGATTAAATTTTTGATACAATGATGAATGTTTTATAATTTGTAGCTAAACTAACAAAAAATATGGTATATGGTTGAATTGATAGGCAAAAAGGGAAGAAGACAATCTTGTGTCATTGTCACTCACCTCACTTCGAAATTTGAAAGAAAGTGATCGATCGAAGCGCCACGAACAAAGAAACAAACTCATCCAACTTGTTCGAGAGTATTCCATCAAATAAGTCATGAATTTTATTTGTAGAGGGAGTGTGAAATGTGACATACAACCTATATTGTATCATTTATATTATAGTACTCCATTATTTTCGGTCTATTTGTTTTTACTTTCTACAGCTCATACTTTGGCTCTACTATTTTCACTTTTTACGGGACCAAAAAAAAGTCATGCCACTTCTAACTATCTATATTTATCATTTTAACATTTGTCATTCTTTTGATAGAGATTTACAGATATAAATAATGTTGTTTCACTAGTCAAATGAATCTTTCTACTTTCTACTTTCTTGAACATGTTTTCTTATCTCCCATGCAATTCGATTGGTTAAGGGGCCTGTGTGTTTACAAGTAGCTATAAACTAGTTTTTAAAGTGATGATTGTTTATTTTCAAGTTTTAGATGTGTTTGCAAGTGTAAAATAACTGTGATTTAGCCGACGCAAACCAATTTATTTAGTTTATGATCGTTATTGAGTGAATGACATTAGAACCCTCGCTAAAAAATTCTTTTCTTATCATTGAAGAAAAAAATTAAGCTGTATAATATGTTGGTACGTACATCATTCACATTAGAGGAATTGAATGGTTTAAAACCCTATCATGTTTTTGAAGAATGGTAAGTACACTTCACTCACATTTGTTTAGGTGATTTTTCTGAATCTGATTCTGATATGAGCATATATATGAAGGGTTCTGCTATTCGTCGCCCCGGGGGCGATAAATAAAATTCCAAAAATAGAAGTATATCTTGTTAAGAGATCACAAATCTAAATGTGACAACTAATTGCCATAATTATATATATTAATTAGTTAATCATGATTTAGATTTGGTTAATTATAGTTTTGATTTTGGAGATATTTATCTTAAAAACTTCCATTAAAAAAAAACAAAAAGCTATAATATTATGTACGTAAAAGTAGAGCAAATGAAGAATGGAGTTCTTTGACCAAAAAAAAAAATGAAGAATGGAGTTACTTTAAGGTCGTAATTTTTTACTCGAAGCAAATGAAAGACAGTATTAAGATGGATCAATTCAATATGTAGTAAGTATAGCATTGAAAACAATAAAAATCAAAATAAAAGCAAGTGGGATAACATGGTGTTCAACCTTGATGAGTGAGCAATTACAGAGAACACGTGTATAAGCTATGAAGCTTTAAAGAGTTCAAGAGGCTTCGTTGCTCAAATTGGGGGACTTTAACGATTTTGAGTCTACATTATCGGGAAGAAGACGAAACAATCTAAGTAAAGACTAAAAAGGAGAAAATCTTACATATATTACTTAATTAATCAAAGTCTAGATATGATAGCTAGTTGTTAGGAAAGATTTATTTTTAATACTTTGAAAATCTAGATCTAAAACCTATTAAAAAGATATATTTCTATTTTTGGGATTTTATATGTCGCCCCCGGGGCGACGAATAGCAAAACCCATATAGGAATCATATGATCATCAATCTCTTTTTTTTCCAAAATAAAAAAAGAAATAGTGACGTGGCGTACAATGGGAAGGGAATTGTCCGAAAATGCCATTGAGGGCACAATTATATGCAGAGTATATAGGATGGGATTAGGTGAACCTTGAGCCCAACCCACAGTCCAATAGGCCCACTCCCCATAAAATCACAACCACAAAAATCCACACACTTTGATCACTATTCATTCACTCACGCTTGTTACTCTAGTTCTTTGTCTTTGTTATTTGGAAAGACTAATAAAAGTGTTACCATTATACAAAAGATAGGGATACATATACAGCTGTGTATAGCTATGGAAAATGAGGGAACAAAGACAAATTTTTCAAGCTTTTGGACTTTTCTACTTTTCTTACCTCCACAAAAATGAACAATAAAGAAAGATTGATTGTTATCACCCGGGTACTAGAGAACAAGAACCAAGTGTTACTTTTACCCATGATTGGAAATTGCATGGATATTATTCCTGACCAAATTATAAAAAGAATTTTCATTGATACAATTCAATGTAATGCATCTATATAAATTATTGTACGTGCTTTGACAAGACATTTCACATTTTTAACTCATGCAATCTTATTTAACCAAGTCACACATATTTTAACTGAGTATTTTTTTACAAGGAAAGGGGTAAGGTCCGTTGCAAATATTATCTACTACTCCCTCCGTCCATAATGTTTGTCCAAAATGACGGTTTTTACGGGTTTTAATGAGAGGTTTAAACTGGTATTGGAAAGTGAAAAAGTAGAATAAAGTGTGGGTAAAAGATATGATTGAATATGGGTACTTTTGGAAATTTATAGGGGATAAAAATTGAAAAGAGATAAAGTAGGTGGAAAAATTGGATAATTCATAATAAGGGTAAATGTTGAGATTGAATAGGGGTAAGATTAGAAAAAGTTATTGATATAAAAGGAAAGTGGACAAACATTTTGGGATGACGGAAAAGGAAAGTGGACAAACATTATGGGACGAAGAGAGTATAATACAGTATAAAGCAGAACCCAAAACTTTGTTAAAATTTGCACCACATCATCAATCTTGAATAAAGTAATGGTTTTATTTTTTCTACATTGATTTTCTGAAAATAACTCATATATCTCCTTGATATCTTATCCACTTTTCTTATATCTACATAATATCTTATCTCAATTTTGATATTTTAAGATTTTTTCGCTACATGTTTTTTTTAATTATATCCTTATGGGTAACAAGAGAATAGTCGGGCCAAAATGTCAGACTGCAAATATGAAAAAATTGAATAGAATTATTTTAAAACTAACATTGTATTAATTAAAGTACATATATAGGACAATAGGTTCGAACTTAGGTGTATCAAGTTTGGATTATAAATTCTCGAGTTAAAAGTGAATTTGTACAAACCTCAATCTCGAATCGGTTAATTTGGGTTTATATTTACATTACCCGTACATAGTAGGAGATTCGTACTAGTTGCTCAATTATTGAGGATATGTACCAAGTGTTTTAACTAAGTCTCCAATTGCTTGAAGTTTATACTAAATTGTCCAAAGATTATTTCTTTATAATAAAAAATAAAAATCACTTGTCAAGAAAAAGTTATATGGGATGACTTGTATTTCTGTTCATTACTTCTTTTTCTTGGTAGAAATATTTCTGCTCATTACTTGACCAACTTATAAATAAGTACAGCACTTTGAGCTGCTTAGTTCTACATGAGGAAATTGCCCTCCGAAATGAAAACCAAAATTAAATGGTTTCACACTTTCACCACACCCTAATTTGCAAAATGGCAAGCAAAGTTGGCCTGTCCAATAATTGACATCAAATTTTCAGGAGCACTCCTTCTTGCTGTATCTATGAGACTGTTATTGCTGTATGCATTTATGTGTTTAGGGTTGTAAATCATATGAGGAGCTCATGTGCAATTCGGTGTTCGACTTGGTTAAGTCTTGTTTGTTCGGATCAAACTTGATGAGTTCATTACTAAGTCTTATTTTAAGGCACGAAAGACTAATGAACCAAGGTTAAGCACAAGAATATATACTTGACTTATATTCACCAACAAGTTCAATCTTACGTTCACGAACTGCTACATCATATAACCATGTAGTTTTTTGATTGTCTGAAGAACAAATTAGACTAGAGGATCAAGAGTTGAGCTTGAGTGCGATCTCGCCTGTTACTGTTTGAGCAACTCACATATAAATAAACAAGGCAAGCTTGAGAAATTCAGAGTTCAACTCAGTTCGATTACCACCCTAGAAATAGTACATTAGTACTCCCTCCGTCGCATAATGTTTGTCCATCTTTCCATTTCGGTTGTCTCAATAAGTTTGTCAATCTTTCAAACTTTCCATTTATATCATAATTTTCTTACCATATTACCCTTATTCAATCTTATATATTACCCCCATTATCCAACTTTTTTTATCGACTTTATCATTTTTTTGCTCCTATAAAATTATAAAATTACCCTCATCTAATCTTATATATCATTTATAAAATTATCCACCTTTCCCATCAACTTTTAAACTTTTAAACTTTTTATCTCTATAAAATTATAAAATTGCTCTCATTTATTCGTATAAATTACCCTAATTAATCAAATTTTTAACTTTTATTAAATACCGCACAAATTGTACTTTATGGACAAACGTTTTGGGACGGAGGGAGTAGTAGGTTTGCACAAGTGTAAATTTTGATGGTCACAAAGCTAACATTTATATTGTAAGATGGGCCTGGCCCATTAGTTAGAATTTCTTAACCAAAGCCTGGTTGACTTCTTATTTTCTGAAGTAGATGGGCCTGACCATCTACAACTCTACAAAACATAATTTAGCACATCAGAAAATGTACCAACTATTTCTGTTTTACTATTAACTACTCCTATAAAATAGTTTGTTTTTTAAAATATTGCAATGGAATATTGAAGTATAAGATTAAGAAGGCATGGTTTTAAGCAGGCATGTGCATGGAAGTGGTTAAACTCATGCCTCACTATTATGTTCTTTGGTCATGTTTTTTTTTAGTCGGGCTTTGGTCATGTTTTAAACAGTATAAAGATGTGCAAAACTTAATATAAAGTACAAAAGAATAAATAGTGTTCATCTAAAATAAGTATTCATAAAAAAAAAAATAGATTTTACACATTTTAAGATTTGTTAAAAATTACAATTTTAACATTTTTTTTTTTTGCATATAATATAAGTGTAACATGCACATCGTTTTTATTTTAGTGTAATAATATCATATTATCATGATAAAGATATTTTTCATATAAGAAACTTAGAAACGGCGTTTTTGACGAACTAGAAACAGAAAACGCGGCGTTTCATGCACCGCGCAACTCGTGGTCATGTGTGACGTGTCTGACTATAAAGCTTTTCAGTCTGGCGGAAATGGGGGAAGAATTGCAGCCATGGAAGCTCCAACTCCACCTTCAGCAGATTTCCTCCTCCTCCCTCTGCAAGCCTCTTCCCAATCCCAATCCATCTCTCCCCACGAATTCCGATCCCAATTCTCCCATCTGACCACCATCCTCCTCTCCTCAAACTCAATCCCCAAATCCTCCCGAAAACGAACCACAATCCCCCAAACCAGGCAAAATGCCTCCAATTTCCTCTCCACCTCGATCTCAATCGAAGCCCAATCGGACCCACCCGGCCCAAAATTCGACACCTGGCTCAAACCGGCTTCGAAACCAAACCCTAAGCCCCAATCGGTGATGAAAACCCTAACGGTCCTCGAACGAGCCCTAATCGGCGCGGGCGCGGGCGGAGCGGCCGGCGCATTCACCTACGTGTGCCTCCACCCGCTCGACACCATCAAGACCAAGCTCCAGACTCGAGGCGCCAGCCAACTCTACACCGGCGCCCTAGACGCCGTCGCCAAGACCTTCCAATCCAAGGGCATTTGGGGCTTCTACAGCGGCATCTCCGCCGTCATCGTCGGCTCCACCTTCTCCTCCGCCGTCTACTTCGGAACCTGCGAGTTCGGCAAGTCCATTCTCTCCAAAGTCGAGAGCTTTCCTCGAGTCCTCATTCCTCCGGCCGCTGGCGCCATGGGGAACATTGTTTCCTCTGCTATCATGGTTCCTAAAGAGCTCATTACTCAGAGAATGCAGGCTGGGGCGAAGGGGAGATCGTGGGAGGTTTTGCTCAGGATTCTTGAGAAAGACGGGGTTTTGGGGTTGTACGCGGGCTACTCGGCCACATTGCTTAGGAATTTACCAGCTGGTGTGTTGAGTTACTCTTCGTTTGAGTACTTGAAAGCTGCTGTGTTGATCAGGAAGAGTAAGGCGAGTCTGGACCCGGTTGAGAGCGTCTTCTGTGGCGCGCTTGCTGGGGCGATTTCGGCATCTTTGACCACTCCTCTGGATGTGGTGAAGACGAGGCTGATGACCCAGATTCATGGGGAGATTTATAGTGGGGTTGTGGCCACTGTGAAGCAGATTTTGGTGGAGGAAGGATGGGTTGGGTTCACTAGAGGAATGGGGCCTAGGGTCCTTCATAGTGCTTGTTTCTCTGCGATCGGGTACTTTGCGTTTGAGCAGGCTAGGCTTAGCATCTTGCATCAGTATGTTAAGCATAGAGAGGCTGAGAAGGCTGATGGGAACTTGACTTGATGGGTGCTTTTGTTTTTGGATTGGTTTTGTGTTCTTCTAAAGTTTTGTAATGGGTTACTGTGGTTGTAGGTAATGCCTACTGAGATCGATATGAGGAGATAGTACTGGTCAATGCCAATGAATAACTTGTGTGGTTGCTGTAAGTTGTATGATGAGAGAGCAAAGTGTTGCTCATGTCAATTAAGGCACACATAATACACTGATGTTTTCTTCATTCTGTTGCTTTTCTCTACAAGAAAGATGAACTTTTTTGCGAGCTCACTTTGGAAGGGAGTACTTATGCCTTCAGTAGTAGATAAGAGTTTTGCCGGTGTATTGAGAGTTTCTTTAAATCCAGAACTTTTCATAGTGTACCTAAATGAAGCATGTGTTGTTGGTGATCAGCTGAAATCACTGAATAAGTATGTATTGTCTCTTTCAAGGTTAGGTATCAGCTGTAATATCTAGTTCACGCTAGATTTTAAGCTGAAATGGGTTCTTGCCTTCTCGGGGCAACTATGGCGTGTGATAAAGATTAAGAGGAAAAAAGGCATGAAACGGTAGGAAGAATGATACAATTGAAGTTCATCGTTAGGTTTATTCATTGGTAAGATGGCCTGGGTGGGTCGTTTACGTAAATTTGCCACTTTCGAAATGGGTCATCTTTTTTTCCGATCAAATCGAAATGGGTCATCTTTTACATGTGTAACATGTGTTAAACTCCCTTTCCCGGGTCCTAAATAAGTCATGAAACTCCCTTATCGGCGAAAAGGATAATAATACCCACTTCACTCTAAGTAAATGGATTATGGCAGTGAATTACTAAATTGGACTTGGAAGATTTTGGGAGTGGGTCGAAGACAAATTTTGGACGAAAATGGGTTTCTAACCCATGGGGAGAAAATATTGAACAAAATAGGCTACAAGGAAAAAAAAATGAGCTTCTATAGGCTTTTTTCTAATTTTGCCCCTACCTTTTTTTTAAAATTTACAGGATGACGTCATCATATGTCATTGATGACGTCAGCATCCCTTATCACCATCAAGCGTTGACCGATGTTGTCCAGCGTTGACCAACGTTGACCGGCGTTGACCGCCTTGTCATTAGTGATGACAAGTAACGTGTCATCAGATGACAAGCTACTTGTCATCAATCCACGTACCAAAAACTTGTCATCAATGATGACTAGTTTAGATAAAACTCACCATTCACGACCTCAACTTGTCATCAGATGACAAGTTGAGGTAAAACTCATCATTCACGTAAAAAGTTTGTCATTAGTGATGACCAGTTCAGAAATTGACATATGTGGGATTTGAACCCACATTATTGTGCATCAAGTGATGTGTGACAATCTTCGAGATGAAGACAGTCACAATATGAAGTGCCCAAGGTATGGATTTCGGATTGATAACGCCAAACTAAACTTGAAAGAAACACTTGAAGTGCGAAAACTGATGAACACTTGAATTAATCAACCAAGCAATGTCTCAACAATGGCAAACCATAACCAAGGAAGCAAGATTGGCGTAGGAGAGAAACCTCAGGGTTCTCTCTCAATTCCACGCTAAAAATAAAAGAAGCAAAGCTAATGCAATTTATAGGATTGCATAGCATCTAGGGTTCCCAAAAATCTATCCTAAAAATAAGATAATATCCAAACTAATTAGGTAATACAAGATAAGAGTTTCCAAAATAAAGAAATAAGGAAAGTCCGCCGTTCCGGATCGCCCGTGTCTCAGGATCGACCCCCTTAGGGTCGTTCTCGACCCTCTCAGGGTCGGTCCTGAGGACACCTATAAGGGTGGGTCGATCTCGACCCTCAAAGGGTCGTTCCCAACCCTCTCAGGGTCTGGCACGACCCTCACAGGGTCGGTCCTGAGGCTTGTCTTGGTTTCCGACGGCTTTGTTCTTCTTGAACTTGAATGCTCGGGACCTCTTGTAAGGTCTAGGCCTTCTTCTTGATCTCGTCTTCCTCCATGAATCCTTCTTGAACTTGAATGCTCGCGACTTATGGAACGGTCTTGGCCTTGCTTGTCGGTTCATGACCTTCTCTATCATTCTTGTATCATCAAGCACATTGCTCTACCATTTGAGCTAATAGGACATAATTATAAGTAATATATATACAAATTTAACAATGCGAAATAAAACATGTCATCACCCTAACTCGTAAAACAAACTTGTCATCACCCAAAAACATACCCAAACCCATAAACTCATCCAAAAAACCTTAAAACAAACCTGCCATCACCCCCAGATCCGTAAAACAACTTGTCATCACCAAAACACATTAAAAACAAACTTGTCATCGCCAAAATCCATAAAAACGAACTTGTCATCACCCAGACCCATAAAAAACACCCTGTCATCACCCAGAACCATAAAATCATCTTAAAACCCTTAAAACAAACTTGTCATCATCCAAATTCGTAAAACAACTTATAATCACCAAAACACATCAAAACAAACTTGTCATCACCCCAGACCCATAAAATCATCCTAAAAACCTTTAAACAAACTTGTCATCACCCCAGATCCGTAAATAAACATATAATCACCAAAACACATTAAAAACAAACTCATCATCACCCAGCCCCACAAAAAAAACTTGTTATCACCCAGAACCTTAAAACAAACTTGTCATCAGTCAGATCCGTAGAACAAACTTAAATTGCTCAAAACTCATAAAAAACCACTTGTCATCACCCTAAATCGTAAAAACGTCCCCAAAACCCTAAAATCAACTTGTCATCCAAAAAAACCCAAAACTCAAAAACCCAAAAACCCAACCCTAGATCTAGCTCGAATGAGCCCAGATCTAGGAGAGAGGGAAGAGAGGGAGAGAATGGAGAGAGAGATAGATGGCGGACAAACCTGAGGGCGGGCGACGGCGACGACGGAGTCCGGATCTGGCTCGAACGTCGTAGATGGCGGCGGCGGCATGAGGAGAGGGAGGGCGGGCGGCGGGGATGAATGAAAATGGAGATAAGAGGGAGGGAGTGTAGGAGAGGGAGTGAGGGGATGGAGAGAGGAAGGAGAAAAAAAAAGAGGATGAGAGAGAAAAAGAGAGAGTTGAGGGGTTTTATAGGGGAAGAAGAGCCTAGTTTGTACAATAAATTTTTAGAGGGTCTATTCTCTTCAATATTTCCCCAAAATCTCCCTTCCCACCCCAATCCCTCAAAATTTTGGCCCCTTGTTAGCTAATTCATCAATTTGGCTAAAGATGTACCACAAATTGACCTTGGAGTCTTGGGTCAAATGTAACAACGAGAAACATGAAAAAGGGCTTGATAAACTTGGCCTAGTACCAAACTACTCTTAAATGCATTTTTATACACTTGGCCTTGTTATATTTGCCGTGACATGTACGACTAAAACTTGAAGGTTAATTGTTAATTTTTGTCTATATTTTTTTGTAATTATGAATTGTGATAATTAATTAATTTTTATATAAACCAAAAAATGTTCCTCAATTAAAATTTCCAAGTGAGGGTTATTATACTATAAAGAAAATAAAATAGTTAATATATTACATTACTTATATAGTTTATTTTATTTTTAGCTGTATATATATAGTTGAATATGGTATGTAATAATAGTAAATAATGAAATAACAATTTAAATCATAATATTCCCAAAATTAGTATTATAACCATTATGATTAGAGTTGTTAAAACTCGATCCGAACACCAAGAATTTTAGGGTTGAAACTTGAAACAGTCCCAAAAGCTAGTTGGTCTAAAAAAACTTGAATCTAATTGAGTTGATCAAATTTATTATATTTGCATAACATAATTAAAAAAAACATATAGTACTTTATATAATAATTTTTAAAAAAATCTATATTATATAATTTAATCGAAACCGACTTGACTTGACTTGAAAGCGCAACCTAGTTTACTCAAAGTGAATTCAAACCTAACCGAATTGACCCATTTAACAGGTCTACTTAACATACGTGATTGTATAATTTTTTTTGGGGTATGAATACATGATTGTACGTATACTAATGAACCAAAGACAAAGAGGTAGTGGAAAAATAAGTATGTGTACTTGACATCGATATATAACGCGCTAAAACATAGAATAGATAGCTCACTAGTCTCCTTGAGGTGAGATATATGTAAATCTCCTTATAAAAACTCTATGAGCTCTTGCGTCTTCCTTGTCTATGGATTGGGGTATCATTCCCTCATCCTAAAATTTCCTTGACAAAAAAAAAATAAAAAATAGATTTACTCTAAACTGGCTTGACGGTGTGGAGTCATACTGTAGTTATATTAAACAAGCTAGAAATGTGATTATGCTTGATCTTAATTAGGCCTAATCAACATGGAATCACAATAATGAATGATAACAGCAAACTCAACAAGTATTTAGTAGGATTTGATCTTCAATGAACGAGGTGAGGTGGCTATCATTCTATCAAGATATAAAACACCGAACACTCATTATAATACTTCAACGTAACGTTGTCGAATAGACGCTAGATCATAAAATCATTAGTCCTAAATTTGAATGAGCGTTACTGAATTTATTGGCGATGTTTCTTAGGCAATGTAAAAAGTTCATTTTTCTTTTGGATAGCAACTACGCCACTTCACATTCTCGTTGAGAATAAACCATCAAGCACTAGCGTTTAATCATCTGTTAAAACACGTACTTATTCCAATTGTTCGTAAGGAACACAAGGTAGAACTTTATAATCGAATCATCATCCATGCCACACTAAAACCCTAAATTTGTAACATACACATGGTGACATTTCAACGGTACGTAACTAATCCAACATCCCATTTCTTCACAGCAGAAGGCATCGGACATTAAGAAAAAAACCCAATAATCACAGAACAATTAGCTAGAACGTACATGTCTTTTCAATCAAGTAAGTTTGACTAACATCCACAAAAGTATGAAACCCTAAACCACCAAATTGCATGTCCTCCACATCCCAACAAAGTTTATGTTACTGATCGAGGATTCTGGAGAGAAATTCAATGGAAGCAGGAGAAAGCATAGGGCTCGGAGAATGAAACGCACCGGCCGACGGACTCGGCAATATCCCGCCACCGCCGCCGGATCCACCAACGCCACCGTGCTGAAGCTGTTGATGCAAAGCATTTAAATAATCTTGATGGAGAAAGCCATTCTGTTGATGGTACAAGCTCATGAGAGGGCTCGGATCCGAAACCGGCGAGAAAAACGTCGGTGGAACGGGCCGGATCAGCCCAGCTGGCCCGGGTGACAAAATGCTTTGTATAGACCCGCCGCCGGGTCGGATATCCGAAATATCAAACCCGGTTTGATTTCCACCGTCTACTAAACCACTAGTATGGCTCTTTCTGTCAAGGAGTATTTTTGTCTTTTCACCGCCACCCGCGAAGATGCTGGTGGCGGTGGTGGCAGGATCTGGGCCGGTTAACCGTTGGACGAGGGACATGAAGCCGCTAGGGCTTGTGTGGATGACTTTTGGGGAGACGGCGTAGATGATGACCGGAGGGCGAGGCGGCGGTGGTGGTGGATCTTGTGGCGGTTGACCGGCTTGTGGTGGGGCCACGGGCGGTTTCTTGATCTTGTGGGAGTCTTTTCTTACCTTGAGAGGTGTTGGCCTTGGCCCTTGAAGCTCCCTTCGTGAAGATTGTCCCGACTGCGGCGGCTGCTCCATGGAAACTAATTAAGTATATGTTTTGACCGGTGGTTGTGGCGGTGGCGGAACGGCGGTGGTGTGGTTTGTGAAAGATGATGAGCTAGAAAGAGGTTAATGATATGATAATGATGAAATGATTGTTGTGTTTGGAAGTAGGCAAGAGTAAGATATATAAATATTAAGTTGAAGGATGGAAAGTCAAATGGAAAATATATAGTTTTTTTTTAGTGAAACAAGTGGGTAGGCATGAAATGTTTTGTTTTTTGGGTCCTTTTTGATAAGACATGGGTTTAGGTGGTATGTATATTGTATAGGCTATTGCCTAGAAGATGGCAGATTTCGTGGCGCTTTGAGAGTTTGAACTTGTCTATTGTACTTACAAGTCTTAGGTTTATATTGATTTGTTAAACACATGAGGGTAGCTAGATTCATTTATGTGAAGTTGACTTGTGTCCTCGAGCATATATGTAATTCAAGTTGCATGATAATTAAGTGTGATTATGAAGTTCAGCTCTATCCAAGTTGCATGTATAGCCTAGTTAAAACATACAAGAAGAGCCATATATAATTTCGATCAAATGCTTTAAAACATATTTAATGTTTGGTCAACTTTTTTGGTCACCCTAATAAAAAATATTGATTTCAACCAAAAAAAAATAAAAAAAATATTGATTTACCTTTTCCTCTTTTTTTTTTCCTTTTTTCTCTAATATGTCAGTTGATGATCAAATGTTATTTTGGTCATGGGGAAGGTCTGTCATACCACATTTTCCTCTCAATTTTTTTCCTAATTATTAGTTGTTTATTCTTTCTCATTCCATGACCAAAATTTGCTCCACTGGTGTGTATACTATACTAAGATATGCAATCTCAAATATAGAGATATAGACCATAGTTATCATTTGATTTGTTGTTTTTGGCGAAAACAAATTTATATAAAATAAATGGAAACCTAGCTTCATACTCATTTAAGTAAAAAGATAAAGTTATTTTTCTAATTATCCAAATATTCCCTTGATTCATTGATTAATTCAATCAAAATATAATCAAGGTAACATCAACCATACCCCGGAGATGCATTAATTTAGAGGTTTTCAGATTGACTCTCGTGAGCAACTATTCTACACTGAAGAACGAATAGGGAATACTTGTCGTTAGATCAAAAATTTATAGGAACAGATCGACTATACTCTGGTACCTATCTAATAAGTCCGCATTGAGGAGCTAGACAACAAGAAAATCATTAACCATCAATTTGCTTACATTAAATACATATGAATATGATCGCACAATATAAAAAGAGTGGGTTAAGCAAACAAGAAAGAAGCACTCAAAGGAATTATGGATGTGACGAGGCCGGACAGTTTAATTAATTCGGTCAATCTCTAGAAGGATGAGTTTAACAAGGATCTAGATATATGCATGATATGTGTAGACACATTTAAGTACGTTTTCTTATGAAGAAAATGATTCCAACAACTTCATATTATATATTATATAATGAAAGGAGCAGTTAAAACAGCGATCTAACTTTTTATGATTTCTAATTCTATATGCTTATGCTATGTCTTGGTTTAATTTATACAAAATTTAGATTTATAATGACAGTTAAAACAGTGTTCTAGCTTTTACTTTGTAGTAATTGAGAAATGATAGAAACAAAATGTTTACATAGAATATTAAGAAACTATATCGTAAAATACATAGATAAAAATACATCCAATATTGTTATGAGATCGATTTAATTTATGCTCACGCTTTATGAAGAAAAAGTCAAACAATATTGTTATGAAAATAAATCTAAGTTTTGTTTTGCATTCCAGAGTTAGCACTCATAGATGAATGGATAGTAATATTATTATGAATATGAATATGAATTTGAATTCGAATCAATCAAAAATTCAAAACTAATTAAATTTCAGGAAAATAAAGAATTAGGTTTTCGGAACACTCATAAGTTTGGGTGGGTGAGTTGGTTTGAACCGGCAGGCAGCAAAATCAGCAAACCGAGTCAGCTCAAAAGAACTTGAAAAGGTCAAGTCAAAAGCTTCCACTTTCAATATCTACTTATCTGCCCATGCTACATATTTACTTTTTCCCCAACATTCTTCTTCCATTTTCCCTTCTATTATTCTATTTCATTGGTTAACTTGATTTTTTTTACAGCTGAACATTAATTACTATCATATACAGGTTCATGAAATTTAAATCTCATGTGGGTTGGATTTACTATAGTTCAAAGAAGATAGATAGAATCTAGAAACAGCTCAAACACGATACACTGGGCACGAGAATTTTACCCTTGAAAATTTCTACTTGACGTAAATTCAAAATATACGTGAATGCTATTGGCGATTGCAAATTTGCAACAGTCAATTCATAGGCCCGATTCAAATCTCGATAGTTCTCTAAACACGTCTCAACTTGTGTGTTATTGGTATTCATTGGTTGAAACTTTAAAATTAATATTTTTTATATTTTTTAAAATCCATGTATAACATTTTAACCAATTAATGATAATGAACATAAGGTAGAACGTGTTTACGAGACAGAAGTTTTGGATTATGATAAGCTAGGCAAATGCAATATACCTGCTTTTCTTCCCGGCCCTCTGTGATAAACCCACAAGTGTTAAACTAATGAGCTGATCTGTCAAGCGCAACTAGTTTAACCCCCGTACCATGTACGGGTAATGTGATTGTAAATCCAATTTAATATTGATATGTAATGTCAATGATCATGTTAAAATGATAGGATCATATATTTATCTTCGTATTATGATTAATGTTTTTTTATCAATAGTAAATCAACTCATAATATAAATAAGTTGGATTTGTTTAAAAATTACTTTATGATATATATGACATTTTATAAATAATAATATTTGTGGGAAGATTATAAATAATTCTGGGTAAGTAGTTTATAATTTTTGGGATAATTCATAATTTTTGGTAAATTTTAATCAATTTTTACGGGATAAGATTATATAAGATTCTAACTACCTAATTTGTATAAAGGAGGGCCCGATTGAATATTTTATTATTGAAATGACACGTGGCACAATTTTTTGTGAAGACATTGTCTCCGCTTTATACTCTAGGTAGTATAGATATGCCTAGGTCCGAAATGTTCTCGGGGCTATAGCCATTTTATCGTGCGTGGATTTTTAAGTTATCGAAACAAACGAAAATTGTTTAGGAGAATTACTTTGGGCTTTGGCCCAAAAGAAACAGAATGGCCAAGTTTCGTCCATTTTATACAAAATCTAACCTTGTGGGCCCAGTTGGAACATTTAGGTTAGCACTTAGCCCTTAGCAGTGTCTCAAGTTTAACTCTCTTTTTTCCCCGGTTGGTACCTTATTCCTTATCTTGAGTTGAGTATGGTTGCTATATTGAATCATGGATGTTAACGGTAAGTGGTATTGTTCATGCAAAAGCAATTATGATATAATTTAACAATCTCTATGATTTTTTTATCATACTTGATAATGTATCTTAGACAATTACATAAAGTTAGATGGAAGCACAGAAACAAGCTGAGCCCCTACACCTTTCTGTATACAAAAACTCAATCTATGAAAAACAAGAGCACTATTCTTAACATTGTTAGAGCGACTAATAGCCAGAGACTTAATATGCGAGAGTGTGTTTAAAGCCTCCTTCACGAATTCCACAAATGTAGAAAAAGCAAAGGGGATAAATTTGTATTCGTGCTCCTCACATTTGGACTCATACTTCCTCCTTTTCTTCTCAACAATTGTGCAAGGCCAACCCGGTTGCCCCAAAACTTGCATCCATACCATCAAAGGGAGAGACCCCGGTCACATCCACACACGCGTCTTTACCCTGATGTCAATTAAAGAGTAAAAGGTCAGCGGGCCTAAGATCCTGCCCATTGTCCGAGAGGAAAACTCATTGGAGCCTCCTTCCGCACCGCGACCCCGACTTTGACACAAATATCAGCAAGAATATCTCGCACTAGATTATGCATGTACTTCACCCCACCTCACTAAAACATTGGACAACGTAATCCCCCCACTTGTCCATCGTGAGAGCGTTGCAACTCGAGCAAATACTACCATCAGGAAATAGAGGAACCATAAGTCTGCAGTACAACACAGAACGAAGTTGTCGATAGTTCATCTTCTATCCCAAACCATCAATATGGATAGTGAACAAAAAATCATGTGCATGAGGAGCATGAACATTGCTAATAACAACAACCTCCCTCGAGCCAAGCTTGTACCTATCAACGAGACTGTTTTTAACAACACCAAAGTAACACCTTGCCAAAGTTTTCATGAAATGGGGGATAGGAGAAGCAGTGGTGAAGGATGTAACATCGATGTTACAAAAGATATTAAAATCATTAAGAACATGCTGAAAGGAAGGGCTAGGAGAAACAGTACCCATATTCAATAAAATCTTAGCCTGCACGTCTGAAGCCGAGAAGCAAGGAAAGCATAACGGATAACATCCCCAACAGCAAAGATACCAAGGCCACCTCTTTTGATGGGGAGAGTGGCCAAACGCCACTGCCAATCACCAAAACCCGGCCCTGACACAGTGACAAGTGACAACCTTCTTCAAAGAGAGTCGCAAAGCATGATTAAACTGAACTTGAAGATGATTTAACAACATATAATTTTTTTTGTAAAGGGAATAAGAGTCAAGTTAAAGATCTCTAGATACCATAGGGTATCATTTAAGATTAACCGATTGACTAGATATCGGTAAACAATATTCAACATCTTAAACTCTTATGTAGCATTTAACAATCTTATGTAAATAAGTGCTAGTTTAAGGAAATTAATGTAGAAGATTTCAGGGGACGAAATCTTGCTTCACACTTGACATTGCACGTGCAAGGCAACATGGCCATGTTGCTAGTCACACAATCCCAAGATCAAATCTTGTAATACCGTTATCACAAAGTCAAAATCAATTAGTTGTTAACCGATCCCGATGCCCATTAATTACGAGGTTACGCTAAATTATCCGCCTCCTCAGCTTAGTCTCTTGCATCCCCCAACCCTCCGTTTATTAAGCACATGCACATGTGTTATTCTCCAAAGTTGCATTCAAACACTTGAACTCTTACCAATATGAAACTGAACTTGCCCATTGTTTACCTCCTAAGATCACTTTGTTAAACAAGTCTAAATGAAGCCTTCGGGCATCTAGTCAGGTGGCTAAGCCTCCAAGAGTAGTATCTAAATGTTGTCGGTTCGACCCCCATTTTTCTCAAATGAAAATCAATTTTTTGATATCAATAATCAACTTATTAACAAAAACAAGGTCACCACTTTCATACATGGAGCTAGCTAGCTAGGGATGTAATGTTAGGCTTGTTGTGTATCATCAAATTTGGGCCTTTACTCCGAAGATAGTTTGAGATGATGCCAATGTATAAAAACGACCACATACATTAGATGTTTCAAAGTTTGACTGAATCACAATGCAACACTTGTACTAATAGACACAATCATGAAAGCAGAGGCAATGATAGTACGAATTGTTGTACATGGACATTCCACCTAACTACAAAAGCCATGAAGAAAACCCATCATCAAGTACACTAATGAGGCATACCAAAAATGGGGCTCTTTGGGGTCGCCTCAAATGGTTAACAATTGCACGTGTCTATCGCATATAGGAAAAGAGTAAACTAGAAGGTGAAGAGCCCGATCATAATGATGCAAAACTCGTTTAATTGAAAATAAGAAATGATGGCATATTTTGAGGAAGATTGGTAACGAAGCAATATAAATATTGAATGAGGGTTGGGGGCCTCTTCCTTGGCGCTCACGTCCGCCGACCGCCCACGTTCGTCTTCCGTCTCGTCTCTCATTACATACCCACTTACTACGTACATACACAATGCACCGTACACTTATAATAACATATTTGCAATATATTACACATGAGTCCCCGTACGAGCTATGTAACGGTTATGTCTCTAATAGTATTATTAAGAGGTATACGATTCAACTCTTATACAAAAGTACCCTTCATGAGAAAAAAGTCGATGCAACTTTGTTACACCGTAGTACCATACATGCATGCTAAGCGAAATTGGGAAAAAAATAACATGATTCAACCAACCTTGTTAGTCTACATCTCACAAGCAAATAAAAAACCGAATCAAAAACAAATGGATACTAGGGTCTCTCTCAACATAGGGTTCTAAATTACTTAGTGTGAATGTAGAGAGACACTATCTCATCAAATCGGACGAATCATAAAACAAGACTAAAAAGGATTTGAAAATGACCGTAGGAATGGTAGGATAGTAGGTAGTTTTTTCAATCTAGAATCTCAATGCGCTTGACGCATCAGTTCATTAACGACAATATCTTATCAAATCGGACAAGTCATAAAACAAGACTAAAGGGGATCCGAAAATGGCTATAGGATAGTAGGTAGTTTTTTCGGAAAAAAAAGAACCTCAATGTGAGGCAATCTTGTGCAATTTTCCTTTATATGAGTACCTTTGTAAAAATACCTTGATACATAGATAATTTACCCAAAAAAACCCACTAACAACTCACCCTTCCTCTCTTATATAAACCCTTTCCTATAGAGTTCTCAACACCTCCCATCCTTTCCTCCATCACTCATTTACCAACACACCTTCACCTCTCCATATCTCAACCTCCCCAACCCCAACCATGCTAACAACCAAAGACCAACATCCTCTGCAGCCGACGGCCCATTCCCGCGGGCCCCACGACACCGAGCAGGCGCCAAACTGCCCGCGGTGCGCCTCCACCAACACCAAGTTCTGCTACTACAACAACTACAGCCTGTCCCAGCCCCGCTACTTCTGCAAGGCCTGCCGACGCTACTGGACCAAAGGCGGGTCCCTCCGCAACGTCCCCGTGGGCGGGTCCTACCGCAGGAGGCGCCGTGCCACGTCATCATCCTCCAAGCCACAGCCCCACCACGACCACGGATCGCCCTACTCCTTCACCTCAGGGGACAACTCCACCTCGTCCTCCTCCGACTCGGCCTCCTCCAACGTCGAGATCGACCTGGCCGCGGTCTTCGCCAACTACGTGAACCCGGGCTCGGGTGTCAAGACCCAGAGGCCGGCTGATCTCCCTGACCGAGCCGGGTTTGTCGGTGTTGACTCCCCTTCTCTGGAGGAATCCTGTTTCGGCCTCGGGATGCTTCAAGACGAGCTTTGGTGCTCCTCGGCCGAGTTCGCGAATTGGGAGCCCATGGTTGATCTTAGGGAGCTGGACTCGCCGCCTCTTGAGCCCGTGTCCGGTGTCGGTGTCGCCATGGAGGATCAGCTCTTCCAGAGTGATTCAATGAATCAGGTGATGAGTGACATTAATTGGAGTTGCTTTGATCTGGAAGGGTACACAAGTTCCTTTGGGAATTGAGAGTCAATTACGTACTACTACTACTGTATTATAGGTAGAATCTTATTCATACACATTATACATCATATACATACAATCTGCTGTGATATATAATTAATCTTACAGCCTGAGTTAATTTTTGGTTTGAGTTTGTTACTGATGAGTGTTCTTATGAGCATTCAACAAGCATATATAATTAAGTTATACATCTGATTTCCATTTATACAATGCAGAGTTTTGCTGAGATTTTACAAGCACTTATTTGATCTTGTACATAATAACTTGTTTACTAGTACTAGTAGTCTACTATTCTACTAATAACAGTTTCAGCAAACCTCATATACATGCTAATTGTCAACCACAATATGAATACCAAGTTTAAGTTGACCAGATTACAATAAACGTGAACTCCACGCCACCATCGCATTGATGATAAAATCATGTTTTTAGCAAACACCAAATGACGAACGTAAAGCTGGAATTCTTGGAAATCTTGCAATGCCCATGTCTTCAGGCTCACGACTCGGATCCAGCTCATCATTAGATCACTAGTATTGTGGGCCGGAATCAGCCCATAATAGTTTTGGTCTGCATGTGGAACAGGCCCATTAACAAAGTTTTCAGGCCCAACTTCTGTTACGCATTTCATTTTTCGAAAAATCCCAGCTCTTTATTGTGAATTTGTGATTGTTAGATAAACGAATTTGCAACATACACACAAAAAAATCAATCAGATGTTGTGTTAGAAATTTGTTCTAAGATTTTGTTTTAGTTGGAGCTTCTAAGAGTTTGGATTTTGTTTGATTCATACCCAAAAATTTCAAAATTAATCCGTACGTGCCATTACTAATTTCTAACCATTTTGATTGGAGAGGGGTCAATTAGCCTGCTCGAATGGTTCAAATATACTTGTCTATAACTTCATTAGCTAATCTATATAGAAGGATTGAAAGGAAAAAAGTATTTACAAATCACAATACTTTTGCCACAATGAAACTAGTTTAAATATAAGTCAACGTCATGTAGACGTAATGGATTCGAAATTAATTTAGATGGGATGATAATCTGCTTATGCACGATAATTAATTTTGAAATGCAGATCAATACATTGTATTTCTTAGTGTGAGCAGAGCACTGAGCAGGTTCAGTTCTTAGTATCCAACAAACTTATATAACAAGATGAAATGTGCCAAACCAATTAGCTTTATCCAACTGAGATTTAATTTAATTATAGTTCAAAAGATGTTGTCACTCATGTAAGATAAATTAATTTGTTGAATAGAATGACATGACTTATTCCCTTTTCTACTTGCAGATATATAAATATGGCTTTATTTGGACTTATTATTAAGGCTTTCGAATCAAATTTGTATACAACTTGACATGACACCACTTGGGGAAAAAATATATTCATGACTTATAAGAACACCTGATTGTATATTTTTGTGTTTATCAAGGGGAACTGGTTTTGTAGTTATTTGATTTTAAAAAACGTTATCCTAGGGGGCCAGGTGTCCTGGTTTCACAATAAACAACCCTAAAATGGCTCTTAAAGGGAGGAATCTCCTTTGTGTTCACACACCAAAACTCGACGTTTATGTTAATTGTTTTTGATTGAGTGTCGTTTATGTTAATTAAACTACCCTTGAATCTGACAGTATTTATATTTATTTTCCTTCAACTCCTCCCCATGGCGGTTTAATATTCCCCAAACTTTGGAGCACATCAAACCTTGTGTCATATGTGTGTGCGTTACATGTAAAGCTATTTGTTGCTATAATTTGGATTTACAACCTACTCTTGAAGAAAATTATCATAACAAACTAAATCCTTCAAGGGTTTCCTTTGGATTGCGGTTTTTCTGCATTATAATGCACAATTTTGTACAAAATTCTACATTGTTAATTGCTACGTGGAAGTGTAGGAATCATGAGTCCAAAAGATGTCTTGAAAGACTTGGATTGATGTAACCATTGTGCTCTAAGATTACCTATAAAATCTTTTTGTAATCCCCGTTTTTGTTATCAAAATAAATGAGAATCACCCATTTTCATTAAAAGAAAAAAATTACATTGTTGAATTATAATGTATCATCATCGAAACAAACACTAGGTAATTTTGACCAACTTAAAGTTAGAACATTTATGTGAAAGACGGACAACAACAAATGATCTATTGTATCTCCTTTTCTTAATCGAATGTGACATCAAATTGAGGTTGATTTGAAACCAAGTAACGTACGTGGAATGGTACTAGCTAGGAACCGAATAATCCTATCAATCAACTAAGCTCGAGAGGCAATTCAATCAACTAAGCTCGAGAGGTAATTCAAAGGTCAAAACCAAGATATTTTGTAAGTCGACAAGTATTCAAGTTCAAAGAGTTCATTGGACATCTCATCTTTTGCTGACAATATACGATGAAAATTCATCGAAAGATGAGGCTAGAACACCCAGGAACAATAAATCTCTTTTACGATAAACTGATCTATTTTGCAAGTTCGTTATTACGGGTGATTCCTAACAAACGGATTATGTATACAATACTAGAATTCTCGATGTAGATGCTACATAGTTGGTTCCATCCATCATAGACTACGTGCGTAATAGGAGCATCCGTCGATAAAAAGGAATGAATCAAATAGTGGTTGCATTATTTATCATATATCGCGTGTGATTATTAATTTCAGTTTTAAGTTAGGATTAGTATATTTGGAAAAATACCTTATAACGGGTGCGATCATATAATCTCTCCTGAGCATAGTCAGGTATTAATTGGATCGATGTTAAACTTAGCTAAATTTAACTTCATTTTTGGGTTGTACGTCATTATTTTTATTATTATTAGACTTGTCACATTTAGAGCGGTCAAAATTTGAAAACATTCGACCTAATATTTTTAGGATTAAAATCTAATCCAAAAACAAACATGTCCAAGAGAAACTAACCTTTAAAATTGAAACACGAACACCATTAGGTGAACTTGATTAGTGATTTTTACCAAATATATAAATTTATTATTAAAATATCTACAAACAATATTTATTATTAAATGGTATTATTGTATTTTAATATGAATTACTTAAATCATCGTCAATACGTTGACTAAAATCGAAAATAACGGAAATCGAACCGAACCTAGCCGACCCAACCCAACCCAACCCATTTGAAAGGTGGATCTAGCCACAGTTAAACAAACTTATTCATTAACTTTTTTTTTTTTGAGCAATCTTATTCATTAACTATTCTAGCTAATCGTGCATACTTGTACGTCCGAAACGTGGCAAACCAATTAAACCAATTTGCATTGTGTCGTTATTTCTGAGAGCATAACTTGTTATTGTTATAAGAAATGCCATCATTTTTAATGATAAGTTCTTGAGAATCTCTACAGCCCTATCAATAGTTATCGATGAACAGTATTGCTGCCACTCTAACAACATGTCTCCTACACATCCAAACAGTGCATGCATTCAATGCATTTACACCCACATAATTAAAAAGCCAATTCTATTAACTATAGTACTTTTTATTTCAATTCAATTATTTGTCTATATGCATAAAACAAAATTCAAAGAAAAAATGCGGATCCGCGGATCTGTGTTCGATCTTATTAGCTATATCTAGTCTGTAATTTGCATTATAAACAAATAATGTCAATGTTGCAAGATAGCTAATTCATAGCTATCTAGCTAGTGCGTTTTGAAGAATAAAATTTGGTCAAGTACAGTTGGTCAAAGTCAGGTACACATAAGTTTGATTACAAATACATATGTTCGTAGTTGTAGAAACGTCGTGTATTTGGCTATCTCAAAAACCAAGGTAAAAAAAAGTTGTTTCCTTCAATCGATCGGGTACAAATATATATATATATATATATATATATATATATTAAAGTTCAATAGTGAACACATCAATATTAGAGAACAAGAGAACATTTATGGACCTTTTGATGATAATCAAAAGGATGACTGAGATCAGCCTTACAAAATGGGTGATATTTCAAAATTTAAAATATCTCTTAATTGTAGGATGGGATGATTAAGTGTAGAATTTTAGAAAAATAAATAAATTTTGAATCGATGAGAATCACAAAAGGAATCTCTTAATTATAGCAAGTGTTAATTAATTTTCGGATTTATAGAAAAATCACAAAAGGAATCCCTTAATTATAGCAATTGTTAATTAATTTTCAAATTTCAACTCAATCTCGTAATTATAGCAAACGTTAATTACATATTGGATATTCATATGTCTTGTACGAATTATTAACTATATATACATGTTATAGTTTTGTATATACATCATGAGATCATTATATACACTATATTTACAATATTCCGGCAGAATTGATTAATGTACGATTAAACATATGAATACAATAGATTTTATATATACATTTCTCAGGTTGTTATATATAGTATTACTGTACATATATACATCTTGATCTGTAGAAATAGGTCACATAAACAATCTAACCACAAGAAATTCCGTATATACATGCCTTACGTTGTCATATACAATATTACTGTACACATATACATCTTGATCTGAAGAAATAGGTCACATAAACAATTCAACCACAACAAATTTCGTTTATACACCCCTCAGGTTGTCATATACAATATTACTGTACATCTATACAATAATTGGCAGCATGGTGGTTGGTGGTGGCTTTGGCGACATGGTGGTTCAATGTGGTGGTTCCGACGAGGCCTTCCAGCGAATTGGTGGTTTTGACGGCCGGCACAATGGTGGTTCGATGTGGTCGACGCAATGGTGGTGACCGGCGAAATACGGTGGACATATACTAAATCAAATCAATCATATACATAATGAAAATATTATATACATTCCTCGGGTTATCATATACAATATTATTGTACCTATATACATCTTAATCCGTAGAATTGGGTCACATAAACAATCAAGTGGAGACAAATTTCGTATATACATTCCTCGGTTTGTCATATACATTATTATTGCACCTATATACATCTTGATCTGTAGAAATAGGTCACGTAAACAATTTACACAGAAAATCACGCCATATACTAAATCAAATCAATCATATACATAATGAAAAAATTATATACAAAATTACCTTATGCCATATTTATACGATTAATAATGCGCATCGTGGTGGCTTTGGCGACATGGTAGTTCGATGCGGTGGTTCCGATGGGGGGTTTTGCGCAATGGACGGCGAACCACCGGAATACAAGCCGGCGAACCACCACGACAACGGCGAATGGGGATTGCGAATGGGCGCCTGCGCAATGGACGGCTCACCACAATACATGTCGGAGATCACCACGATCGGTTCTGCGTAATGGACGGCGAACTACCGCAATACAGGCCGGCGAACCGCCATGACGACGGCAAATGGGGGACTGCGAATGGGCAACTGCGCAACGGACGGCGAACAACAATGGAGGACGGCGACGTGGTGGCTGGCGAAGTAGTTGGAGGCTACAATGGAGGCCAATGATTTTTGGGAGCGTCTCTTCTGGATCTACAATGGAGCGTAAATTCTGATTTTACAGAATTGTATTTATGGTAGTTATAATTGGTAGATGATGGAGAAAATCTCTCCTATTTTAGATTTTTTGTGATTTTCTTATTTTAGGATATTGTGGACTAATATCTCACCATCCATTACAAATCTCATCCTACGGATGAGATTTGTTCACTTGTTCTCTATAAAAGGTTGTTCACTATAGAACCTCTCTCTCTATATATATAATATCATGAAAAATGTATAATATAGCACAACTTTTTTTTTGCGATCAAGATATAGCACAACTTTTGGGGGAAGTAATATTGTGAAAATTAACAAAGGACATGTTTGGATTATAATTTAGGATTTAAAGCAAAATCCTAGTATTAAATTATGTATGCGATTCAAACAAATCCTAAAAAGGCTCAATAGAAGAACAAGAGAGAGATTATTGGTTGAGGATTTTTTTTTTGAATATATATCACATGATGTTCTAAGATTTGACGTTATTCAAAAATTGTGCCAACATTAATTTGACAATCATCTTGTTAACGTTGAGGTTTATAGGAAATTGGCTTGCCAACAACTCTCGTATCAACCTTGAAATTTCACCTTTATTGTCCTCGGAACCATCCATCATTGGCTAGCAGCCACGGTTTCCTTTGCTAGCCTCCACGACGGGATCGAAATCTTCCGTCCCATGAACCCGTCCCCAAAACCGTCCCATACTTTGAACCAATCAATACAAGTGGGACGGTTTTGGGGACGGGTTCATGGGACGGAAGATTTGGATCCTCCACGACGGGCTCTACTAGCTTGCCAACAACTCACGACTATGTACACTCCTCCACAAATTCCGATGCAGTTGCATTGCCTTCTTCGTCTTTTTTTTTTTGACTCGGTGAGAGTTAGGAACCCTTTTTACGTAGGGAAACTTAGAGCATTGCCTTCTTCGTCTATTACACCTAACGTGCTCATAATAATAATTGTGCATCAAAACTAATTGTTTCTTAATCAAACTTTTGATGCAAATTGTTCTTTGATTCGAAACTTTTTCCTTTTATGTTTCAACCTTATTATGCATATGAATACAATATTTATCTAATTTTTGACACACATATTATTAGTTTTTTTTGGACATGTAAGATAAGACACATTTTTTTGTAAACGCTTCTATATACGTTTTGTAAGGCCTGAGGCCCTAGAAGGGCTATCCCATGTCAATCCGAGAACTTTCCAGGAGGTCACCCATCCTGGTACTACTCTCGCCCTAACACGCTTAACTTCATGGTTCTTTTGAACTCTCGAACCATGAAAAGGAAGAGCTTTTGTTAGCATGGGGTGCACCTCAATCCCTTATGAATTCTCGGGGTGTTACAATCTCCCCACTTAAGCACTTGATGACCTCGTCAAGGCCCAAGGACCGCCCCCTAGGTCGAGTGACCGTCCCTCCGGACCAAGCCAACTCGCAACCCAGAGTCGGCTCTGATACCATTTGTAAGGCCTGAGGCCCTAGAAGCGCTATCCCATGCCAACCCGAGAACTTCACAGGAGGTCACCTATCCTGGTACTACTCTCGCTCTAACACGCTTAACTTCATAGTTCTTTTGACCTCTCGAACCATTAAAAGGAAGAGCTCTTGTTGGCATGGGGAGCACCGCAATCCCTTATAAATTCTCGGGATCTTACACGCTTGTACATCAATACCAACAGTTTATGTATCAATATTATGCATTTGATTATCAGTAGTAGTTTGTTTATCAACAAAGAATCATTTTTTTTAAAACTTTTCTATATACATCACTTTTTGTTCATCAATATATCTATTTTTACATGAGAGTTGGACCCTTGCACATTTGCTTACCGAAACTGACACTTTGTGTACGTATGATTGTATATTTTGTATTTGTGCATCACTATTGGACAATTTTGCATCCTCATAATGTATTTGTATATCATTAGTAGACATTGTGCGTCAATGTTAAACTTCTTTATTCTTAATTTGATGCATATTTTATCAAGTTTGATGTGCATTCAATCGGTTTTGATGCACTCACAAACAAGCTGCACTTTTAGTTGTTTTGACGCGCAACTGATTCATATTGATGCACATAAAACAATTAGATTTGATGCACAAACAACTAATCCCGATGGACAAATATATATTAATGCACACAACTTCGATACACAATCACCTGCTTTTTATATATGCACAAACAATAAATATTGATGAGCAAACAATCGATTTTGATGAAAACAATCATAGTCTTGGTGCACAATCCTAAGTGCGTCTTACATCCGTATTTTTCAAAAAATATTCGAATAATTCGCCAAAAATTCTACGGTGTTGTTTCTTTTGTTTTTGATTTGGTAAGTAAAACAATGAACCCCTTTAATTTATTTCTCATTATCCAATGACTTTGATTCAATCTTATTTTTGACCTATAAATGTTCTCGTCCAATTCAAACCCCCTTTCTTTGTGCAATTTCACATTGAATGTTTGAATTGATCCGGCCAGCAGATGAGTACTCCACTCGATATGTAAGTCTCAAACAAAATATTAAAAAAGCAAGTTTGATGTTGCAGGCTAGCAATTTTGACCTATAAAATTGTCAAATTGACGCAAGAAGGAATAAAGCAAACTGGCTTTCTACCAAAAAAAATAAAGCAAACTGGCTAGATATAATTAGTGCAAAAAAAAGGAACTTTTGTTAAGGTCAATCCCTATCCAAAAACAAAATACACACATCATTAGCTACCAACGACGAATATAAACTACGTACGTTATAGAAAGGCATGCTGTTCTTACCTCTTTGGCGGGGATATGAATCAAGATTTCTCTAATATATGCTCGTTTAATTTTTAGTGGTATTCAATAATATTGGCTTAATGCCTTTGAGATTGAAGCTGTATGTATGTAATACATTTTTGTAAAAGAAGGGTTGGAACTTGCATATGTCATGCATGGCGCTCAACTATATTTGACTTTTGACAAGCCCATTGTAGTGAAAACTATAAAGTTCTTTTTCTATTAAATAAAAAAAGTTGGAAATTCTATCATTAACATATACTTGCGTAGTACAACAAAATTATGTGAAGATTAATCTAATGACTCATTGGACTAAGTATATACTCTCTCATTTATTTAGAATATGTCTTTTTAATCTATTTTAATGTTTCACAAAAATTATTTTTCCATATATTTTTTCCACCTTTACCCTCACTTTTTAGAGAATAATAATTAAGATTGTAATATCCTTTTTTCTTGGTCGAATTTAATATTGTAATATCCTAGAGATTATAGTTAATTTTTTATAGTAAATATTTGCCTTAATATTGTACATTGGCTAAAAAGACATGTTTCATGAACGGGGAGTATATTTTGATACACTGAATCACTGATAACAAAATAATCAATAATGTTAATTAGCAATAATTGGATTTAAGTTGCCATGTCCTTTCCCGGTGTCTTGCTTACAGGGAGCATTAATTTCCTATAGGGGGTACATTTAGGATCATAGAATAAAAAACTACGTGTATAAGTGTATTAGGGGATAAGGTTTATCCACATTATATGCATATATACATGGTATGGTAGTATTGCACGTTATTGTTGTTTTATTTTATATTCGTTGTAGATTAAGCAAAATTTAACTTAGCTGAATAATCACTTGAAGTTTAATCTAAAATTGTAAAATATATATGCTTAGGCTAATTGGGTCGGACCCGATTTTTTACAATTTAAATTATATTACAATATATAAAATTTGTTGTAGAAAATTATGTTATATTTAATTATTAAAATATTTAAAAATAATATTTTATTATTATAATTTATTATTTAAATAATATTTCATTTAAATTTTGGGAAAAAAATTGATACTCTTGACCCGTTGGATTGATCCAACCCGACCCGAAAACCCAAAACGACCCGACCCAGTTTGACCCATAACCCGATTGATCCGAACCCGAACTCAATCCGAACCCGGAACGACCCGACCCGAACCTGTCTGACCCGACCCGATCGACAGGTCTAGTTGTACGTAAGAGATGCCTAAGGCTCCGTTCGGCTGGTCAGAAAAAGAAGCTAACTGGAGCTTTTTCTAGCGTTTTTTTGCCAAAAAAGCTACCCCTAGGGGTTAGGAGCTTTTTGAAAATGCTATAAGAAGCTAGTAGGAGCTTTTATTTAGCATTTTCAAAAAGCTCCTACCCCCTAGGGGTAGCTTTTTTGGCAAAAAAACGCTAGAAAAAGCTCCAGCTAGCTTCTTTTTCTGACCAGCCGAACGGAGCCTAAAGCTACTTTCACGCCTCTAGAATTGAAATCAGCTCATCATCGTCCATTAAATCGATATGATGACCTCATGATACATATTATTCCCTTTTATTAAGCATTGAACTAGATGACCTCGAAAACTAATTATTGTGCAAATTAAACTGAGCACAAACTATAAAATGAAAAATATATGATTTGAAGTGTTTTAGAGCTTCTCCAACAGTTTCCCTATTTCTTAAATTTGGAGAATGTTGGAGTGTTTTAAGGTCTAACAACTTCTCCATTAATTCCATTCTTCAAAATAGAGATTAAGAAAAAAAAAAAAAAGATAGTCTTTCCTCAAATTTGGAGCAAGGTTTCCATTGTCCAAAATTAAAATTTTTCCATATTTCAATACAAACTTTACAAATATAGTATATAATCTTTTTTGTTTTTATATATAATTAAATGTATATTTCTTTTTAGGTTTGATATATTGATCTCTATAATAGAGAAATTGTTGGAATTTAAGCATAAAAATTTTGTAGATTTTAAAGTTTTCATTTTCTATTTTAGAGAATTTTTGAGACTCTCTTGGAGATGCTCCCCTAAATGCAAACTTGATCTCCCTAAAATCTTAAAACCTCGCAACAAATATAAACCCTAACTCTTGAGTTGTTTGTTAATCTTTATGGTCAAAGTTGAAAATCAAGCACTCGATGTAGTAATTTATTAACACCTATTCGATTGATCTTTAAAAAAACAGATTAAACTAATTGTCTACAACTATACTATGAAAGGAAACCTAAGTATCTAGGCTATCGAACCCTATAGAACATGCATCATTAGAAAAAACGTTCCCGATATTACTACTATAAGATTAATTAAAATTTGCCATGCATGTGAAATGATCCTATTGAACAGTAACTTCTGTTTCCCAGCTTTGTACAATAAAGAGTATTAAAATAGGGATCTAGGAAATCATCAATATAAAGTTTTCCTTTCCCAAATTACCCTCATTATTTCTCAAAATTACAGAAGGTCCACACAAGACAAGAGGAAACGAAAGTAGTGATCAAGAACTTCATGAAGGCTCGTTGGGGATTTGTATTATCAATAATTTCCTTTTATGATGAAAATGTGCTCCATAAAATTTGGGAAGAAATTAATTAAAATTCTAGCTAGCTAGTAGCTAGGGTATCTCCCATGATTAGTTGATTGTTTCCTATCCATTTTTTAAAAATAAAACCAAGTTAAATGAACGATCGGGAGAAGTTTGTACATAAAAAATAAATCTGATTATAGGGAGTTAAAATAATAAGTATGACCCAAGTACGTGGATCAATCAGATTCCATTAGCATTGGAAAGATAATCTTAAATACAAGAAATTTATTAAAAAAAAACCACCTAATTGATTTTTTTTATGAATCTTTTAAAAACTAACATGAGCTAAATTAGGGTTGAGTAAAATCAGGTTTGGATCGGATTTTTGGACTGCATCGGACCGAGATATTTCTGGTCCGGTCCTCAATCCATAATTTTTTAAAAAGTCAAGTCTCTGGTCTGGATGGACCTTTTCAATATATATAATAAAAATAAAAAATTATATAGAAATTAAGAAGTGTAAGAAAGCTTAATTAGTTGAAGTAGTCATCGAGATAGAAAGTTGATCGGAATGTAACAAGTTGAAGTATGTTGAGGTAGTGTTACTAGTTTTTGATGAGATTTTGTTGATATTTCTTCAATTTGTTGGATATGCTGGCCATGGGTTGTCGATCTCCGGTTGGTTCTTCCGGTGTTGTATGAGGCAGATTGGTTAATTACATTGATCAAACTTAAGAATAAATTAAATTCTATAAAGTGGTAATTAGGCAGACCATGTTATACAATGCAAAGTGTTGACCGATCTTCACGACTAAAGAGAAAAGGTCAAGGGTTGTAAAGACTAGAGACGAAGATGCTTCGATGAGTGTGTGGTCACTTAAGATTGGATAGAATCAGGAATGAAGTCATTGTGAGCCAGATCAAAGTGATCAATAATAGGGATAAGTCATACGAATCAATATTCTGTTAGTTTAGTCATATATAATGGATGCGTCTTAACACTCTAGTCCTAAGGTGTGAAGGTTTGAATGTCGATGATTTTCATAGAAACAGATGTAGGCTAAATGATCTGATTTTTGTGCTTGGAATTAGGCGAGAATGCGAGATGACCTCTAGTTGATCTTGCATGGGTTTGTTTTGTGTTATCTAGCTTTGCATCTTAGGCTTTCGTTTCCTTTTACATATTCGATTAATTTTTATGCACACTCAATCAATCATTCATTTTCTTTCTTTTCAAATAGACGATACATGCTCTCATACATGAGAATCTATTTGGAACCATCGATCATGAGCTCTTAGCTCTCATCCGATCCGCAAAGATGCTCTAAGAATCCCGCCGTAAGGCGAGATCCTAATTCTCACCGGTTAAAAAAAAATCAATAAAATTAGACGATACATGCCCTTAATTTTTGTCCATCAAATGATCGGATTTTTTCCTATTTTATACAGAAGTGTTCGTTTACATGTGATCTCAACCCGTATTTTCAAAAAGTAAACACAATTAAAAAAAAAAAAGGGCTAAGTTTCACTTGATTATATGTATATTGGGTTCTCAACATGTGTTATGATAACCTATCTCAAAAACAACCTAGTATATATACCCTTAATTTATTCTTCGTATTGCTAATCTGCTTTTAAGTTCGATGAAATTCAACACATGGAATGCCATCCATTGTCTTGTCGTGTATAATAGCCGGAGGGCTAGCTAGCTAAGAACAATATAAGGTGTTCAAGGGAGAATCATTAGCAAGGAAGAGTGTGTTAAAACGTGCATTAGTCACAGTGGTGGAGCCAGAAATTCCCGCAGGGGCGGACTTGGATGCCGGATCTCAAATAGGGGTCGCACAAAAACAAGCTTGTTTACCGTATCGAGATACTTGACAACGAAGCTCATAAATTAAATTAGTTTACCGTATCGAGATACTTGACAATGAAACTCATAAATTAAATTCTAAGATAGTTTAATACAAAATAGAGTCAAAATCAAGCCGTATATGTTTTTTTATTTATAGGATGATTATCTTCTAAGAGTATCGAAATTCTAAAAATAATTAAAATCATTATCAATGTGTGAATATTTGCTTTAGATAAATGTCTTTTCAAGTTACCACGCAACCATTCATCTACTATGTATAAAGTTAAATGAAACTAATCGATCCCATTATATATTCAAATCTGATTTTCTTTTTTAAATCATAAGAATAAAATTGTATAATAGTGAAAACTAACCAAAAATTTTATATTATTATATTTTGTTTCCCTATATCAAAATTGAAAGAAAATATAACGGTACAACTTATAACCGTGGAAGATGAAAACTATACTTTCTATTATGTGGTGTTAGTTAAATGGAGGCATTAGCAAATGCTGCAAATCTAATTGATGATTTTTTTTAAACTAAAAGGTCCAATTATATTATAGGCTAAATTAGGCTCAAAACTAAAATTAACAACAAGGCCCAATAAGCAAAAAAAACTATGTTTTTTTAGGGTTTCACGTCTTCTTCTCCAAATACCATTTATCTCAAGATGGACCCACCCTTGCACCGTACCGTCTCCGCCCCAACCCTCAAGCATCCCCGAGGGTGGTCCTTCAAAAGCCTTCACCACTCTGGTCGATGGTGGGGGCGGGCGCCTCCCCCCCTCCGCCACTGATTAGTCGTATGAAGAAATAGTGTTTTAGAAGGGTGGAAGTGCACCCGTAGGAACACTAAAAGATACTTAGGCCCCGTTTGGTTGTACTAGGGAAAATGGAAACGTAAACGTATTGAAAAATGGGTGGAAAGGAAACAAATACCCATTACTCTCCTAAATTGTTTGTTTTAATCTAGAAAACAGATTGAAAACGTTTTGCTCATATTAGCCTTTCACAAATGCTCATATTAACCTTTTCCAAATTGCAAGTCTAAATACATGTCATTCAATTAGGAAAAAAATCCCTCAAATTCTCTTATTAGCTCTTTTCAATTGCAGATCCAAATACCATGTCATATAATTAAATTGGGAAAAAATCTCTAGAATATTTGTATTGGCTCTTTCAAATTGTCTAGGAATTACTTTTTCAACGGCTTAATAGATTAATAGACCCCCTACTTATACGTTTTTCCCTATGAGATCCCCCTACAAAAAAAAGTTCGATTAGACCCCTGTACTAGGCTCATTTTTTCCTATAGAACACCATCTGAGACTTTAATAGTTACGTATGTCAGATGTACGTTCACCGATGTATCAAGTCTAATTTCCAACTAAGCTTGACGTAGTAAAAATACGAAAGACATGTGATGTTAATTAGACACCACTTAATTAATCCTAATTATATCAAAATAATAAAATCTTATATTATAATATATTTTCATATGGTCGTTACATATGATTAAGTATATATGAAATTGAAATAGAATAAGGAAGATCACAAGTCTAAGCGCATGCGTAAAAGGAGAGCAGTCTATGAAACACGCGCTCATTCATGTAAGCTTAAAGTGTTCAATAGAAAAAAGTAAGTCTAGTATAAAGGTCTAATTGAACATTTTTTTATAGGGGGTGTAATAGGAAAAAAAGTACAAGTATGAGGGTCTGCTGATGTATTAAGTCCTTTTTCAACTTCACACACTTTTCCCTCATTTCTGAAAAAGCAAAAATTTGCATGTATTGAAAAATCGGTGGTGGGATCGAAGAACAGAGGCTCGTGAGGATGACGAAAGTCACGGTGGTCGGCGACGGAAGTCAGGGCGGTCGGTGACGGAAGCTAGGACGGGCGACAATGTACGCCGACGGTAGTTGAAAGAGAAAGAGTGATGGGTGGAAAGTTTGACAGGCAATCGGAGGATGGAGATGGTGAGGTTGATGGAGGTCGACGGTGGCGATGGCAAGCGAGGTTGATGGAGGATGCTGATGAGGGCAAGATAGAGAGGGACAAGAGAGAACGAGAGAGGAGAGAAAGGGGGAATTGAAATTGTTTCCTTAGTAGTTTTGAGGGGAAACAAAATAAGAATTGATTCTAAATTCCAGGGTAATGAAATATTTACAAAAAGTACCACCAAATGCCATGTAAGGGAGTCAAAAAGGCGTTTCCGTTTCCGTTTCTCCATCCAAAAAATAAAGCCACCAAACGGACCCTTAGCAAGAATTGGATTGGCTCAAGCATTTGTTATCTAGGATTACCTAGAACAATTTTGTAACTTATCTCTTAACCTCTTTAATGAATGAATCACCCTTTATTCAAAAATTTAAATAAATTTTCTACTCCCTAAATACAGTTCATTGTTATATTTCACTACGATATAATTGATCCATTGAAATTTAACACATTAACATGGTTAATAAAACCTTTGCAAAATACAGGATATTCTTATCGGGGAATACCATATATAACATTATGATAAACATATCGTAATTAAAATTTTCCATTTCATTATAGAGCTTTTTGACAAGGATGGGTGATCGAGCTAGATCGAGGAAAGAAAGGCCATGATTATAAAAAAACAGTACTAATCCAAGGTCAGATACAATGTCACTTTCAATCCTCATTTCTCCAAATTCTATATTCTACATAGATCCATCTATACCATTAAGTAAAAAAACTTGGTTTATAAATTAACAAGCACACAATAAAGGTTACTCCAGCTTGCCTAAATTCATTATTATATACTCCTTCCGTCTACTTCTATTTGTCCATATAGCCAAAAAATCTTGTCTACTTCTAATTGTCCATATAGTCTATTTTGTCCATTGACTTCCAAATTTACCCCTCATTAATATGTTAGTTGAAGTCTTGGATATTGTAAAGCTCATAGTATGTGAGGAGAATTAATTATATTATTTATGATTTAATAAGGGTATTTTTGTAAAGATAAGATTGTCTTAATAATTGTGCAAATTCCTATATGGACAAGTAGAAGTAGACAGAGAGAGTATTATTATACATAGTTACATACACATTCAGGGGCCTATATATATGAACCTATTGCTAGCTAGATTACTTTGTCCTTTGAAAGCCCCTCCAAAATCTCAACCACCCTAAAATTACTCTAATAAACTAAATGAGGAAGATGATAAGGGATCAAAAGGAGACCCAAATTATAAAGGCAGCCATTGAAGAGCTCTCTTTTCTTCATCACTCTCCTTCGTCGTCTGAGGGTGTAGGTGCACCCTCAGTCAGCAACGGAGGCGATCTCGGCTGCCCTCTTCGAGACGTTTCTGACATCCCCACAAGGCCTTTCCTCGCCCTCTGTCACCTCATCCTCCAAGTTCTTGGTGAGTTCATGATTTTGATCATTTGTTTAATAATATATACATGCACTGTAGCCAAGCACCTTGACTAGGATTTGGGATAAAAGTTATTGTTTTTCCGCTGAGTTTGCATTCCTAAAACCCACCAGATCTTATATACGTACACGGTACACATGTTTATGTTTTGGTTTGATGGGCTGTTTTATCTTATTAATTTTGATGATTGTTTTGTGGGCATGCAGATAAGATAGGGCCAACCATGGCAGTGCTCAGACAAGACATGTTTCAAAACATTCAGGTACTAAGTTTCTAGTTTCAGAGTTAGCAGACACTAATCATGATTAGAGAGAAGACGACATGTTTAACACCTCTTGATCGAGGCTAATTTAGACTTTTCACATTTGCTCTTATCTTCATATAATGTATCTCCAAAGATCGGAGCATATGTTTGCACTGTTCATGCTTATTGTTAATTTGCCGAGTTAGATAGTTACTACACCAGTTAAGCACTGCTCCCATGCATTATAATTTATAATATAATACACAACTACTTATTTGGATTGTTGTAGCAAGCAATTTCAATTTGTTGAGTGTATTAGTTTATGTTTAAACCAAAACACGTCAAATGTCGCGCCGGAAATTAATTACTACTCCGTATAAATTATAAATGATCTCGATTTAGTCGTTGACTTGTGTACAAAAATGTGTGACGTCTGATAAGTCATGCATGACGTGCCCACCCACATCCATCACCGTCCATCCCGTTTTGAACTTTTCTATCAAATTTAATAAATTTATTAGGGTTTGCATTCACATTTCATTCTAACAAGTTACAAATTATTGAATTATTTGTATTGATGAGAATAAATATATACAGAGATTAGAGTTGCAAATAGAATCGGACCCAGCAAAGTATTCAAATGTGGTGGAGATCTTAAAGAAAGAAGCAGCTGAAGGAAGTGCAAAGAAACGTGATAGTTGTAGTAGAGGCGTGCTTTGGCTTACAAGGTACTAATTCATTTTAATTAATTTTCATGTACTTATATTATATATGTACTTATATTATATAATTTTTGCACAAACATAACATTTAGTTTGAAATGTGAACAATATGATAGATTAACATTACATATGATAAATTAATGACACAATGTATATATGTAGGTCATTGGATTTTATGGTGGCCTTATTGGAAGGCATAGCAAGAGATCCAAGCCAAAGCATGGAGGAAGTAGTGGAGGAAGCCTATAATCTCACCTTCAAACCTTGGCATGGCTGGATTTCGTCTGCTGCCTACAAGGTAATTTTTTTATATTATGTGCATGATCTGTCTATACATGTTTTCTTAGTTTGAGAACAATATCATTTCATGAAGAACAATCAATAGTCTTATGATTCGACCAAAAAAAAAATCAATATATAGTCTTGTGAATGTACTTTGATTTGCAGGTTGCGCTAAAACTGTTGCCAGACAACAAGACCTTCATCGTACTCCTAGCTTCGAAAGGGCAAAGCTTCGACGATCTCCGGGAAGAAATGCAGTCACTCATCTTGTTGCTCGTGCCGATGCTCGATGATGTTCACTTTGTGCTAGTAAGTTTTAATTCGTTCTCAACGCATATATGTACTTACCAATGTGTTCGATCTTGTACGTACTTGCGGGCAAATTTTGAAATTATGGTGTTGTATGTTTGCAGGGAATACATGGTCTAGACCGGCTGAAATGCACCTAATATATATGAAGAAGGAACATGATAGTCATATAATGTTGTACATAGAGCTAGCTTACTCTTGTTATGTCAAGCTTATTTTAATTCCTTTCTCTCTTTCGCCCTCCATCTCTTGTAACGTTACATTAGTAATATATGGGCATTAATCGATCACTTTTTGCTTTGCTCTGGATCTCACACTTAGATCTTAGTTTGTTGCCTTAAAACAACTAGTGTAAATATCATGCTAGGAACAAAGTATCATAAGCTATGCTAATAGTTAAAAGCTTTTTCATCTATATGCATCAAATCAAATGGATCCATTATCTATGAATGGATCTTCAAAGTTTCGATACCGATAAAAGGGCTTGTTTTATTCTCGAATCGCTGAAACTTGAAATATTTGCTCGGGGAACGACATGTATTGGGTTCGCTTTCTATCGAAAAGCTTGCACTTCTGAGTAGCGATCGAGTTGTTAGTTCTTACATGCACCAACTCCCTATTGACCATTTTCCTCAACGGGATATGAATTCATACACGTTTTCAAGATCTTCTAAATTAGACGATGCACAACAACGCGATATGTACTCAAAGTTTTGATGAACTCAAGAAAATTACTAACATCTACCATGACCAACCATCAAATCAACTTGCATGGCCTAATTGACACCAACACCTGAAAAACAACCAGATCGATTTATATGTGCGTTTTTTACTTTTTCGTTCTAATTTAGCTAATATAAAACGGAGTGTAGATTCATCAAACCCTTTAAATTTCCTGAAATTTTTCTCTCTGATTAATGTATCATATAAACGGTGTACACTATTAAACTTAATATATACTCTATGTATATAGGTGTGTCTCAAAATCAAAGTCCATCACAGACGCTTGAAAACAAGTTAGTGTAGATTCATCTTTTGCATTGGGACAACATTATTGGATTTTAAGGAGCTTTGATCCTGCTGATCTCTTGGAAATTGGAATAGAGTTTGTAGGACCCTCAAATCGATCTCCTTGAAAAACCCACTCATCTTGTGAGATCGACAACACAACAGGACATTCCATCGTCTGTGTTACGTCACATATAATATACTACTTCTATATAGTTCTGGCCTTCTGGGTACGTAGATACGGCATACGGCTACAAGACTTTGTGCCTCGCTAGGCCCAGCCCAGAAAGGCTGGTGTACAACGTTTATGTACGTAGTTTGGGCCGATTGCAAACTTGTGTAAAAGGTTTTGGCTTCCCACATCGGAAAGGGACACAAAACGTAGAGGAGAAAGGAGACTACATAAACGAAAAGATGCATACAGAGCGATCAAGAAGGCTCGTGGCCTGGACTGGCGCCTCACATTGCACTCATCGTTTGCGCGCCCGCCCAACATCTTCCCTACGTGGAAGAGTGTACGTCGTTATTTGTTGCCTCGGGGGCCTGCGCACGCGCGGCCCCTGACCAATTTCAGTCCCAATTTTCCTCTTGTTGTGTTAATAATCTATAGTTGTAACTTGTAACACTTGAAAACTATAGTACATGGAACTTGATGATCCTCGTATGGCTCATGAGCTCGAGCCATCTTCGCTTGATGAACTTGTGAGTAACCGATCAAATAGTGTATGGTTGGATTCTTAACTGTTGTTTGCATGACTTGGGCTTTGTTTGTGTATTTGGGCCGCTTGCTTGAATAATGAGCCGAGGCCCACTTGAGAGAGGAGCGTCTTCATACTTGGATAAGTTGAACGACATCGTTAAGGACAGGGAACCCATATAAAAATCTTTAGGGTTTCCTGTATAACTCCTCTTACTCATTTCTCGCACTGCTGTGATTTCTAGGGTTGGAAGCTCTCCCTCTTTGAGTTGCCCCCTTGTGCTCACCGAAGGCTCGCCGGAGTTTTGAGCCTAGACCTCGAAAGCTAGATCGGAGACGAGTAGGACTCGGTACTCTTTGTGAGTTGCTTGAGCTTGAGCTACTCAAATCGGCTATGTGCCTTCTCCGTTCTCTTTCTTCCTTGTGTTTTGCTTCTGCCGTCTTTGTGTGTGCTTGAATGTATTGTGTTCTTTTTGTTCACCTTTCTTAGTGGATTTTGGTTGAGGCTCCGCAAAGTAGGGCTTCCTGAATTGCGTTACCAATCTCGTGTTCAAACCTGTTCATTTTGCTTTGTTTTTTGATTTCCAAATGAGTAATCGAGGTAGATTTGAAAACGAGCACAACACCTCTCTTAGACATTATATGTTCTATGTATGTACACGTACATTGAAATTAATGAAACCTAGCACTCATATCATACAATGATTTTAATTAGTTGATACAGGCAAGCATCATTCGCTTAAACTCATCAAAATCCAGGAACCCATCTGAGTTGACATCATATGTGTAGACAATCCTCTTACAATCCATCCCGCCATTCTCGCTCCACATGCCCAGCTTCATGAGCACGTGTCTGATCTCGTCGGGCGAAAGAAACCCATCTCCGTTGAGGTCGAATACCTTAAAGGCCTCGAAAAGATGCCAGTCTTCCTCCTCCTCGTCTTCTCCTTGTTCAACTTGGCATCCATTTGAGGACAACAACGAATCGTACAAGCATGAAAATTCATCGAAACCAAGTGTTTCCTTGCCCACGAGCAACTCCAGCTCATCTTTGCTGGTCTGCACGCCAGTCTTCTCCAGGAGCCACAGAAGCTCGCTAATGCTGACCCGGCCATCACTGTTTTGATCCAGTGAGGCGAACGTTTTTCTTAGCTCATCGACGTTGAATGTGGACATGATGAAAGACTCAAATGCGAGTAAAATGAGGGCGCTTCTGGGAATTGATTGTATTCTTATTTATAGCTCAACGCTATCATATATATTCAGAGGAATTAGGAAGCAGGGAGGAAGTTTACACTTAAGACACAGGAGAATTATACTAGTCTGTATATTGTTTATAAAGTCTTTTTCTTGCTTTCCAGAAGGAATTTTCAATGCACGCCAGAGGAAACTGGTGAAGTCATCTCCGTGTAAGAATTGCGTGCAGGAACCCCCTAGGCTGACCAAGCAAGGAAAAGGCCATAACGACCTTTAACAAGTAGGCAGCTCTACGTAAATGGCAATTTCTTGCATACTCGAGAAAATGTGAACATCACAATCAAGAATCTCAAGTTGAAGTGTTGAACAGTTATAGAAGATTCCCTGACTTACTATTGGTTACAAAAGCACAATAATAATTTTACAACACAACTAGACCTTCTCACCAGTTAAGGATAAGACCAGGTGCAGATGGCAAGACAATTTAGTCTCAGCATCAGGAACAGGCTTCATCAGGTTTGTGCATATATAGATATTTCTTCCAGATGGACTCTAAACAAGTCCAAAAGCCTCACCAATTTCCTCACTTATAGCACACTACAACTCCATTCAAATAAGACTACACTGCAAAAATAACTAACTACCACAAACTTGTTTGTTCGCGTAGAGTCAGCCAGCAGAATGATAGACACAGCAGTGACCAGCTTCTGTTGCACTAAATCCAGTTTGAGATGCTGAAATCTCGCAATTTTCTTAAATGTCTCTCCATGTCTTCCCTGGTTTGAGTCCACTCTTCCCTCTCTATTACTGTGGTCGGATCATCTCTTTCACTCTGAAAAGGAATTGAATAAAAAATAATCAGATACAGGTTTACTATCGGGATTTAATATGACAGACCCTGCCAAGCTAGCTAAGAGTGTTTACCGAATGAGTTATTTTGAACGAGTTCCCGTTATCACGGATGACAAGCAAGTCTTCTTTTCTATCTCTGTCTCTTCCTCCAGGAGCTGTAACCTGTAGGGAAAGGAAGCAAAAGGGTTAGCTTCAGTGCCGGATCAGTACTACATTCATTGAAGATCAAGATTGGTCAGAAGCAATCAACAAAAGTGAAGCCCTATATAGCCCATGAAGACCAACACACCAAGCAATCAATGGAATGCAATAGTAACAATACAGAACATTAAATGAGAAGACCCTCTGCCACCGAGACCCACTGGTGAAGAATGAAGAACCAAAGCAAGCACGTTCAGCCTCTTTTTTGAAGAATGTGGATAGGCTGATACTATTTCAGTTATCATTTAATCGAGTTCCTTATTAACTTTCGGGAGAGATTTGACAGAGCTGTAGAACTTGGTAGATCTCACTTGATAGTGAAGGGAAAAATAAACTAACCATCAATTTCAGATTCTGTCTTTGCGGACCGAGTTTGAAATTGTATGGTAGGAATGGAAATGGTTATAACATTCAAATTGTATGGTAGGAATGGAAATGGTTATAAGAGATTTCTAAGCTGGTGAACTGAATGTAGTTAAAGGACTGCAAGGAAAAAAACAACAGTACTACTTGAGGACGAGGTTGATAGATAGAGGATCAAATCTCCTAGACTGTGAAAATTTCAGTATTTTGACTGATGTGCAGACAGAAGTTTCATAGGTGAAATTTGTCTCTGACAAGAATTATAATTTTGAGAAACCAAACTTGCAGGAAACTAATAACTGGATCAATAAGCGCATTAATAATGAGTTTGGAATTAGGTCATACCAAAACTTTCGCTCTAGTAATAGACTTTGTCCTTGAATCAATGACATAGATTTCCTCAAAATCCAACACAAACTCAGGGTCATTCAGCCTCCTATTTCTGTAGTGCTTTGTCAAGAAAACCTGAAAACAGTAAAAGAGAAATTTAAATGAAGAAGGCAATATATTTGCATTTTCAGAACATATACGGATATACCACGGTGCAAAACGATACACAAGCAACAAACAGACTTCTACCTTTAAAATTTCTCTCTCAGATTTATACATGGGGTCTCTGGGTGCATCAATGGGCGGTTCAGTAACATTGTACCGTCCATAATCACTCATTGCACATCTAATGTACTGCATATGAAGTAACCAGAAGACAGCATTCAGCAATTAATACAATCATCAGTAACAAATATCAGGAAACCTCAATTATATGGTTCGTTCCGCTGTAACTTTGGGCTGATAAGGCATAGCTATGTTCAAAGGTTCAGCTGTGAATACAAAGTTGGTAAATCAATCTTGATGTTATGTTATAGGCCAAATTGGCACATTACTGAGCAATTCAATTTCAGCATTATCTCAGCAAATCCTAAATATTGAATGCTAATGTCAGCATTAGCATTCAATTGCTGGATAACAGATGAAGGAGATGTACCTTCTGAGGCATAGGAGCAAGGACCTTAGGGATTGAGTAAACATCCGTGTCCGGAGGCGTAACATACATCTGTGCATAGAAGGGCCAAAAATTCGAAGCAATCAGCACAAAATATCCAGGAAGAAGAAGGTTTAATGAGAGAATTCGGAAAATCGGGACCTCTCTGAAGTCGTAGACATCGTTATCGGGATCGGGGGGCTTGCGGATGAAGAAATCGCAATCAAGCAAGCTGATCTTATGGAACTCGTCCTCGTCGATCCTGTAATTGACGACCATCTCGGGGTCCCAGCCTCGAATGGAGACGAAGCTCTTGCTCTGGACCATCTCGATCTCAGCGTCGGCGGCGGAGGAGCCCCGAGAGGAGGAGGAGGAGGAGTAGAGGAGGGGCTCGTACTCGACGTCGAAGTCCTTCTTGTTGTCGACCTCCTCGACCTCGTCGTCGTACATCTCGTAGTCGTCGGGGCCGCCGGAGTCGCCGTCGCCGTCGTCGACGAAGGCCCTGAAGTCCCTGGAATCGGCGCCGGAGAGGTAGTGGAGGGGCTTGGCAGGGTAGGGTTTGGAGGAGGAAAGACAGAGGAATTGGGAAGGTGGAGGAGAATGGGAGGAGAGAGCAACAGTTGGGGGCTTCGGTGGGAGATTACAGGGAAGGAGGAGGAAGGCGGACATGGCTGTGTGTCGCGGGAGGGTATAAGCAGGGGATAAGGCTTTACAGTTTACACACACTAGACAGACTGAATTCTCAAATACTCCTGTATTGTTGTAATGGAAGGAGCACTTCGAAACGTTTTTACGTGGGAGTGAAACGGTCAGAGTTTCGTTGACCGAAAACAAGGATTTTTTTATTTTTTTATTTTTTTATGTTTGAGTGATTTGGTCAGAGTTTTGGTGAGGGACGAGGCCGGCGAAAGGGCCCAGTCACATAATCAGCCATAGAGTTGGCCCCTTGGAAAACATAAGCGATACTCCAACTCTAAAAACAATCGAATAGAAACTGGATATTTGATCGCATAAGGTCAATCTTCCACGGGCAACTCCAATTACCTGCACGGTTTTGATGAGTTGCAGGTTATCACCTTCGATGCAAACACGAGGATAGCCATGTTGAGCGCCAACGCTTCAGACATCAACAAAGACCGGCATCCCACGAAGCCACCGTCCATCTGTAAAGGTGTGTCATGATGATCCCCGAGCACAAAGCCAAAAGAAGCGGGACCATTTGCACAAATAACACCATCAAAATTGAGTTTGACTTGATTTAGATAGGGTTTTATCCATTCGGTTATCTCTCTTTTTTCTGACTGTTTGGATTTGGGATAATATCTTCCTCATTCACAGTGTTAGCTTTTTTCCGATCATCTATTTGTTTTTTTTATGAGCTCACATACATTGTTTATATTAACTTAGGTGTTCAAGCCATCTTTCTCAAAAACCGATTCATTACAGAAGAACTAGATACACCACCAAGAACATGTTGGTGTCTCAAACTCCTCTTTTGAAGTTTTGGATCTAACTTCGTGTATGAATTGCACAGAATGACTTTTATCTGGGCTAATTTGATGTATTATCCTTGTTATCTTTGGACTTATTGCTGATAGACCTTGATTTGTGAATTGGCATTTAATAAAAATGTGATATGAATTCTCGTTTGTGTTATTGCAATTTACGCATCCTAGTGGGACCGCAGTATGATTAGCCGCTAACCCAATTTTGGTTGGGAGACCATTTTGAAAACAAGGATATGATTCATATGAAAGGCGTCGGTGGGCTTTTTTTTTACCGGAAATTCGTGGGTTTGACCCAATTTATTATATATAAGAGTAATTATGAAATTTCTATTTTATTATAAAATAATATCTATTATATTTTGTTACATAAAAATTATAAAAATTGACCCATTAGTCAACTCAAGCATCTCCGACCGCCCCTGACTCGACCCAACATAATCCTTGTCCTAGTTTATTCGAACCTAAAACAACCCGTTTGATAAGTCCGATGACATGCTTGGTTCAATTCTTTGCAAAAAAAAAATCATAAAAAGAAAAACAATAAGCAAGTACATGTAAGTTAATTTTTAGTTCACAAATTTCTTTTGTTTAACATGTGAAGCTTTATGAAACACTAAAGGATGATATTATACTACGTTGAGGAAATGCGATAGTGTGAATAGTGTTGGTAGACTCTAAGAATAGAGAAGTTTGTACTTTGTTTGTATAATCTCTGAGAACCTATTAATATTACAAGCGTAATCATTCAAAAATCGTCTAAGGAGGTAAAGTTTACTCGAACGAGCTAATTGGCTCGTAAGAGGTTCCCTAAGGAATCATCTCTATTATTGTTCTAATATTTGGTTATCTTATTTTTTTGTCTAAATATTTACACTGTCTAAAAAATTGTTGATAGTTTCTTATTCGAATGCATGCGATCCCAAGGAATATATATTATATCATGAAACTAACCATCAGCCATAAAAATATGGATCATTTTATGCTATTCAACACAAGTCACAAGGCTATTTTTCGCACCAACTCCGGGAGAAGTAATGTCATACAAATTCCTCTTTTGAATGAAGTTTAGTGAAACAACAAAAGGAGCTAGGAAGTGCTAATAATAAAATATCAGTCTATTATCGACTTTTTGATTAAGGCAAGAAGCCAACATACAATTTCTTTAATCAATAATAAGATAAAAGTAGTTCAATAAAATTTGCTTCCACATGGACCGCCGAGGCAAACACTTCGTACTTTTGGGTTCGGGCTCTTTGGATCAGCACCGGGCTGTAACTCACATTGTGCCGATGAACCTTCTTTCAACCTGAAGCACATACTAAAACACTGTGCGATATTGCAATCATGGGGAATCATCACGCACTTTGCATCCGTCTTCTCTACCCGTTCTATGGCTACTTAGAACATCACACTAGTACAAATTTGTAAGTTTATATAGGCTAAAAAACATACCGGTTCAAAAACCGGTATGTGCTTTAGATGTTTATACCGGTTTTTGTAATCTGCGGTATAAATCCAAAAAAATTGTTCCCGCATACCGCTTTTTAGGTACAACCGATATAAAAGTTTTAAAAAAGGAGGAAACGGACACCTGTTTTATCTAAAACCGGTATGTGGCTTCGTAGAAAAATAATTACATTAATTCTCTGCCAAAAGGGCAAAACCCTTCTATCTCCCCCGACCTACTGGGTCTTCTACGCTCCAAATCGATCCAAAACACAAACCCTAGCTTTCGCTTCCTTGAACTTCCATCGGCTCTTGCTCGTCGATAGGAGCTCGTTCGTTGCCCCAACCGGCATCGTGTCCCTTCCGTGGGCTGATCAATCTGGCCGATGGTGGACTTGGCCTCCTGCTCGGCCGACGACGTGGACAAGGAAGCGGGAGGAGAAGGAGGAGGCGCAGTCGCCGAGGGTGAAGAGGTTGCAGTCAGAGCCGCCGAGGGAGTTGAAGACGGCGGAGTAGCCAAGGAGGAGGAAGCAGAAGCAGGCAGACCTCGTCAATGCCACCGTCGAGGAGGACGGAGTAGCCGAGGAGGGAGATCAGACCGATTATCCACACCGTCGGCTTCTTCATCGCCGCCACCATCGGCCGCCGTCGCGAGCCTGACACTGCCCTTGCTATCCACAAAACCCTCTCGTTTTCGCCCGTTCAAAGATCCCAAACGTGTTCTGCATTCTCTCTATTTTCGCCCGTTCAAAGGTACAGTTTCTATAGAACTCTACTTCTCCTTCTTCTGTTGGTATTGCTTTCTTTTGCCAGTTTGATTCATGAATTTGAGTTGAATTTTTCTCTAATTGAATTTTGTGTGCTGTGAACTCGAGTTTGAGGAGACGAATCAGTTTCTTTGCTAGTTTCGTTCTTCCTAGTTGTGTGATTATTTAGGACGTGAGGTTTTTGACAGATTTGAGTTGATTTTCTGCCAAAGTTTCAAGCCTTGGAATGCGTAAGCTGCTTCTGGTTGAGGAATTTTTCTTATTAGGTGATTAACTGATGAGCTTATTTGATGTGGACAAATAGTGCATTCTTTCGTTCATAAGTTGAATGTTAGGGTTTTGTAAATTCCCCCCTCTTTTATGTACACATGATGGATTTAAGTTTGTTTCATCTTGTGGTGCAATAAGCATGGAACACCTATAGCTAATTGGATTCTGGTGTAGAAAAGTTGATGATTAAATGGAGAAGAAGCAACATATCACTATATACACAACAACTAGTTTGCCATGGATGACTCGAACTGCTGTTAATCCTCTATTTCGAGCTATCTATCTTGCTAAAGGGTAACTTATGGGGACATCATTCTAGCAGGGTCAGACCAATGACTTTTTAAAGAATTCGGAGAATCATTCATTAGCAGTAGATGTATATCAGGACAAGTAACATGGGAATGAGAACACAGACTTTGAATATGGAGTTAGGGGCTATGATTTCAATGATGACCAGGTACTATAGAAGGCATAGATCATTGAGGAAGTTTGTTGTTTTTCAGTTTTCAATAATTTTCTGCTATATTCTTATTATGCATGCCTCTCTAGAAGCTGGAGAAATTTTATTGTGGATATGTAAGTCATTGTTCATGGAGATGTATCATCTCAGTTGGTTCATCTTGTGCTTAAATCCAAAAGATTATCATGTAAGACTTTGAAATGAGCATTGATGTATCTTGACTTATTCACATAATAAATCCTTTTTTTTGTGCATATGCATGTCATTGAGTATATGAGAAGTTATCTACATGAAATTCTTGCTTCCAAGGAAAAATATCCTAGTGTAGTGAAATTAAATTCATATCTGAAGATGTGTGACTTCTTTTTTCCATGGATGTGCAGGATGGAGTTGCTCTTTTCCACGAACTAGGTTTACATTAAGTTTCGGTGGAGAGGTTCAGTTTTGTTCTCTGTTGGGATTAAAATATTCTTTTCATTGCTTTCACTCACCGATATACCTCTGGTTTTCTCTTTGCATTCATAATTTTCAGGATAGATCAAGATGCTTGCTCTGGACTCAGCGACATCACCAAACTTGGCCACCTATTTGAACTGATGCTCTGGCAAAACCTATTGATTTTTTGATGCTCATCAAATTGAAAGAGGGTTATTGTTAGATGAAGGTTAGTTCTTTTAAGTAATTTTTCAATTTACCTTTGAACATCTTGTTTTAATACTCCTTTATAGAAAAGAACAGTTTCATTGCTTATCAAGCCCTATGACTTCTAAGGCTTATGATACACCTTTCTTTACTAGAGCTTATGAATAATGGATAATTCTTTTATTCTTGATAATTATTTATTGGAATAAGGTTTTCTTGATATCTCTTACTTTTGTCTTTAGCTTTCTAGATATCACTGAACCATATTTTGCAATGCCATGGTGGAAACTTAAATATGGAATTGTGTATCACATTTGACAAAAGTTCTAGAAATAGGAATCTAAAAAATCAAGCTTTTTGACAGATTTAGGCTATGGGATGGGATATTGAGACCTAGAATAGAAGTATGAACTAGCACAAAGTTTGCCAAAACATTGTTTTGTGAGAATATATAATTCCAGTTTACATAATGGGTTGGGTAGTCTGTTCTTGCTCACGTCTAGTTCACAAGGTCCATGATGTTTGGTTGCATAAACTTCTTGCTGGTGGCAATTAGTGGTGTTATTTTCATTTTTTTTTGAGAACCATCCACACTAGCTGAAAGTGATAATAGCTGAGGTGACATGGGCAGGTACTGTTGTTAGAGGGGGGGAAGGTAAGGAGAAAGTAATCCCTTGATCCTTCGTGAGTTTAAAAGGCATCACATGACATGTCATTCTGATCTTGCTATATATGCTTCCTTCCACTAAAGTAGCCAGAACTTAAAAATCCAATTTTACGAGGCTCAATTTCCATGTGAGAGTAATCTGATTATATATATGAGGCTAAGTTCCGATGTGAGAGTAAAGGACATCCTCTGCATACTGCAACTTCTCATTTAAACATCATCAATTCTTCCATTCTTCATGTATCTGCAATTTTTGGCTTAGCAGTTCATGTTCTAAATTTCTATATTGGGTCTTTCATGTGCTGAATCGGTAATGTATCTGTAATTTGTGGAGACATTTTATATGCATAGATCCAAAAACAAGACTATAAAACTCATTTTTTTTATTATCAACTGCTAAATGTGTTATGTTGAATTGTGCAGGAGGGGGAGACAGACGTTGTTGCTGTAGTTCACTCTCATGAAGATGGGATGCCAGCTGGAGCATCCATTTTGAGGGAACTTTGGATTGAATATTGGATGAATTACGGGTAGGAGTGGAATTTTAAAAAAGGGACAGAGGTGTGAAGTGAGTGGGGGTGAGGTGGGCCAAGCTGTGAGGGATTTTTTTTTTAATTTGTAAATGACTGCATACCGGTTATATGAAAACCGGTATGCGTACATTTTTTTTTCTAATATAATAACATTGATACCGGTTTTTAAAAAACCGGTATGCGTGTTGAACTTTTATACCGGTTTTGTAATAACCGATATCCGTTGTTTTATATCGCTCGAGTTTATAGCGGGTAGAAAACCGGTATCTGCTTTAGAAAAAAACCGGTATTAACTACTATATTTGTACTAGTGTCATATGAGCATGTAACCACATATTTAATCAATTGCATGTGTACGTTATATAACATATTGAACAGTATTGATCACATGGCACTACTGAATAAACAAACTACACACTTGTAAGAGCAACAACCAATACGAACATGAAACTATAACGAGATAACTTGACCATGATTATGAAACTGCACTTGTAAGATCCTCCTTCCTGTAAGAGCATTAACACATGTTTGTGAAGAGGAAAGTGAAGAAATGAGACGCCATAACATTGATGTGTATACTTAATTGAGCTCCAATTAGTATATTGAAAATACACTTTATGGTCGGTAAATTTTGGTTTTACTTTTGACCTCGTAATGAAAAATATAATAACAAATAAATAGATAATTTTTTAAGGAAATGTGTAAATTAGGTGTATAACAAAAACCTCCTATTGCTTTCAAAAATCATTATCCTTGCACAATAAAATCAGCACTCAAGACGCCACTCATCCTCAAGGATAGACATTTGCCACTTCCGCAAAAAATTCTTATAATCTAATAACAAATATACATAACTTATAAGCTTCCATTGCACCGTGGAGTTGACTCAAACATTGACCAATTGTTGAGTGTCATCCCTTAACCATGTTGTCATCACTTCACTACTATCGTCACTCAACCACTCTATCATTACTTTGACTGCTTTGTCATCACTTGAACTACTTTATCATTACTCGACCACTCGATCACTCTAATCCTCCTACAATAGTCACATCCATCATGCAAATAGGCTCACCTTAAAATGTAGGAATGAACCTTATCATAGCACAAAATCAAATGCGGACATTTGGCAAAACAATTTCAATGAGAAACAACACAGAAAGAGAAAAGCACCAAATTATGGTGAATTAAAGCTAACAAGCTGCACACAGCTATATTTCTTGAATTAATTCAGTCAGAAAGACTTTACAAGCAAGGGAAGGGAGAAAAGAGTCCCATACCTCACCCCATCAACCCTCGGATTCACTCTAGCCAACTCATGAGCCACCCCGTTACATTTACGCCCAACAAAACTAAACTTCACATCCTCAAAACTGCTGCAGAGCATCAGCACATCCTGGACAAACATAGAGATTTCTATTGGGCACCTGGATTTCTCCTGCAACACATGCACAAGCTCTTGACAATCACATTCAACCTCCAACCGTCTAATGCCTTGGATTGAAGCAAGCTGGACACAAGCCTTGGCTTCAGCAACCGCCATTCTTCCCTTCCAATCTCCGATTACCACTCCTAGCCCCACACCTACATTGGCTACAACCGAAGCATTTGAACTCATTTTGTGCCAATCATGAGCAGGAGCATGAGAATGTAAACTGACTGGCCTGCTCTTCATCAAATCAACCATCAGACTACTGACTTGTTCTAAAAGCAAACCACTCTCTTTAAACCTTTTTTCAAACACCCAATCATTCCTTCCAGACCATAATTTCCAGCAAATAATCAAGAACTTGGCAAAGTCCTTCACCTAAATCTACCACTGCCATTGCCTCTTTGACTAGATGCATCCCAGCTTCGCTCCACACATTCTTGCTATGCACGCAATCTCTAATTAAATGAAGCTCATTCTCCACCTTCATCTTAAATTTTTTTTTTGGGGAAAAAATAACAAAAAAGGAAGTGAAAATTTATAACCCAAACTGAAAACAATTTGGGATGTTGCTAGCAAGTAATAGGCTAAGTTGGTTGAGTTCGTAAATTAAATGAGGAGTATAGCACAACTCTTCATTAACCACGTTATAATCCTGCAGTTTTCAACAGTATGTTCTATAACATCTTCAAATCAATAGAAACACACCATCATTATATGCCAACAACACACACCAAAATCTTCATTATTCGTGTTACAATCATGCATTTTCCACCGGTACAACTAACAAAGCATGTGTGGGTATTTGACAGCAATCCACAAAAAACTTCAAATAAGCATTTTATGAAGAGTATAGGAGGTTTATTAGAATAAGGTGTAATAAGCGGGCTAGTTTTGTAATTAGTTAAATTTGATATAAAAACCCGTGTTTGCTAATTGAGTGGTAAGCTGGTGTGAACACTTTTTCCCCATTTTTCCTTCCTCTGAGAGATTGTACTGAGTTGAGATCTATGGCTTCCGTGTTTGTATTCTGTTGATTTCTCAAGTAATAGATGAGAGAAGCTTGAGTTTTCATGGTATCAGAGCAATCGAAAGGCTCAATTGTTTCTCTCGATTGAATTTTTTTTCCAGTTTGCGTTTCGTTGATTTCTTCTTGATTTTCAAGAATGTCGGGTTCACCTTTGAGGGAGAGAACAGATCGTGTTTCAATGGAGGATCTCCGTGAGGAAGAAGAAAGGAATTCAGAAGCAGAGAGATTGGAACGGATTGTGCGTGCAAGATTGGATAGGGAGCGAGACAGGGAGAGGCGAGATCGAGAGCAAGGAGTAGCTTCGAATGATCCACTCGCTCTCTCAAATTCAGATCAGCCAGGCGCTCAGTTGGTTCCGCAGAAATTCGATGGAACAAATTTTCTCAGTTGGAGCAGAAACGTGAAGCTGGCGCTCGGAGCTAAGATCAAGACTGGATTCATTGATGGTTCTTGTCGTCGCCCACCCTTGGGAACTTCAGAATGTGCAAGGTGGGTACGTGCAGATCATATGGTGAGATGTTGGCTTCTCAATTCGATTGAAGGTAGGATTTCTGAGACTTTGATCTATGTTGATTCCGCATTTCAACTTTGGGAAGAATTGATTGAAAGATTTGGACAGGCTAATGGTCCATTGCTATATCAATTGAAACGAACCCTAGCTACCTTTGAGCAGGGTTCTTTGTCTGTTGGAGAGTACTATAGTCGGTTAAAGAAATTATGGGAGGAATTGAAGAGTGTTAGAGCTGTTATTGACTGTGATTGTGGTATATGGTCAAAATGTGCTTGTGATTATCAATCAAGAAAACAAGAACAGGAGGATAATGATAGGTTAATGGATTTCTTGATGGGGTTAAGTGATGATTTTGATGGAATTAGGGGAAACATAATAGCTATGGATCCTCTGCCTAACATTCACAAAGCTTTTGCTCTAGTTCAACAAGCTGAGAAGCAAAAGAATGTGTCTAATTCTTTGAATGTTAGAGGTGATGGTACTGCCTTGTCAGTCAATAGTATGTCTGGACGTGAACAGCAGCAGTTTGGGAAATTTTTTCTGAGTAAGGAGGAATTGCAGAAAAGAGGTTTGGCTGGAAAAGACTCTTACAAGCGAGGCAGAGATCGTTTTGATAGGAATGAAGGAAAATTTCAAAGGAAGTGTGAATATTGCTCTATTCCAGGGCATTCTAAGGAGAGATGTTACAAGTTGATAGGATATCCTGATAATTGGCTCTTTAATGATAAGAGATTTGGTGATCGAAGAGCTAATGTAGTTGAGGCAGATGCTGAAACACCATTTGATGGATTAGATGATGACAGAGACATGAATTTTGATCCTAAGGTTGTGGCTGCAATGTGTCAAGAGATGGCAAAGATGTTCAAAGGGAAGAGTGTTGCTTCAAGCTCAGGGAAAGCATCTTCCAGTTCTGCTCAGTTTGCTAACAAGCAGTCAGAGACAGGGTCTTCTTCTAAGTTTTCAGGTATGATAACTGGTGTTTTTGCTAGTGTATCTGCTTTGACAGCTAGTACTTGTTTAGATCATGATGTGTGGATCATAGATACTGGTGCCACCGATCACATGGTTTTTTATTCAAGGAATTTTGTTGCTAAACAATCCTTACAAAAGCCATTTCGTGTAGCTTTACCAGATGGATCAATCAAGTTAGTTGAGTATTCTGGTTCAGTAAGGCTCAATTCAGATTTATTGGTTCATGATGTTCTCCTTATTGATGGATTCAGACACAATTTGCTTTCTGTCACAAAATTGTTGGATGATAATGCTTTGACTAGTCATCTAGATTCTAATGGTATATGGTTTCAAGACCTTACCACTAAGAGGATGGTGCTTCATGGAGAAAGAGTTGGAGGACTCTATATTTTCAAGAATTCAAGGTCTTCAGTTGCAGATGATTTAGCACAGAAGAAGGAAAGTAGTGGTTCAGATTTGTTGTTTGCAAATAAGTCTTGCTCTAATAAAGTTGATAGTGTGTTGTTACACAATAGACTAGGGCATTGTTCTCACAGTAAATTGCAACATTTGTCTTTGCCAATTGAGAATTTTTTCTGTGAGAGTTGTGTTCTTGCTAAACAGTGTAAAGAATCTTTTAATAGAAGTATATCTTTGGCTTCTAAATCGTTTGATTTGGTTCATTTGGATGTTTGGGGCCCTTACAGAGAGCCTTCTACTTCTGGTGCAACTTATTTTTTGACAGTATTGGATGATCATACAAGATACACTTGGGTGTATTTGTTTCAATACAAGACACAGGTGAAAGATATCATCATGGCTTTTGTGGCTTATGTTCAGAATCAGTTTGAAACTACTATAAAGGTTTTTAGAAGTGATAATGGGACAGAATTCTTGCAGCACAGTGTTCAGGACTTCTTTGCTAAGAAAGGGATTGTTCATCAAAGGAGTGTGGCAGGCAATCCTCAACAAAATGGACGTGTTGAGAGGAAACACAAGCATATCATTGAAACAGCAAGAGCTTTAAGGCTACATGCAGGCTTACCTAAGAAATTCTGGGGTGAGTGTGTAATGACAGCTGTGCACATTATAAATTTGCTTCCAAGTTCAGTTTTGTCATGGAAGGTACCATATGAGCTCTTGTTTCTTAAAGCAGCAGATTATGATTCTTTGAAAGTATTTGGATGTCTTTGTTTTGGAAGACCTAGTACTCATACTAAAGACAAGTTTGAGGCTAAATCTAGAAGGTGTGTGTTTATGGGTTATTCTCCTGGTCAGAAAGGCTACAGGCTATATGATTTGCAGGCCAAGTATTTCTTTGTGGCTCGTGATGTTATATTTCAGGAGGTTGTTTTTCCCTTTATAGAAGATGCAAGGTCTCCTTCCTCATATGTATTTCAGGAAAGTTTGCCTCTTGTTAATCCTGTGTTTGATCAAGATGAGCATTCCATTATTGATTCACCTTCTAGTATTACTTCTGGTGATTCTATTGTTGATGTTTCTGTTCCTGTTGAATTTAATTCTGCTCCACCTATTGAGGAAGTTGAAGAAATCAGTTCTCCTGTTCAGCCTGTTGTTCCGGTTCAACCTGTTGTGGTCAGACAATCTACCAGAGTCAGGCACTTTCCTTCCAAATTGAGAGATTATGTTTGTTCACTACAGGTTTCTAAAGTGTTTGATTTGTCCAGTTATTCAGAGGATTTTGTTGCATCATTTTGTAATGTTTGTGCTAATACTGAGCCTAGTACTTATAAACAAGCTAAGGGACAGTCTTGTTGGGAAGAAGCTATGGCTAAGGAAATTGAGGCACTTGAAAGGAATCATACTTGGGAGTTGACTGAATTGCCTCCAAACAAGAAGGCTATTGGTTCCAAATGGGTGTACAAGATCAAGTTTAAGCCTGATGGAACTATAGAAAGGTATAAGGCTAGACTTGTGGCTAAGGGGTATACACAAGTTAAGGACAAAGATTATAAATACACTTTTTCTCCAGTTGCTAAGCTTGCTTCTGTCAGGATCCTTCTTGCTTTAGCAACTGTTAAGGAGTGGGATGTTCATCAATTAGATATAAACAATGCATTCTTGCATGGTTTTTTGGATGAAGAAGTGTATATGCAACCTCCACAAGGATATTCAAAGGCGTCTAATGGTCAGGTATGTAGGCTGAAACGTTCTCTATATGGTCTCAAACAGGCTTCACGCCAATGGAATATAGAGCTCACAAATCTGTTGTTGAAGATGGGGTATGTTCAGTCTAGACAGGATTATTCTGTTTTTGTGAGAAAATCAGGTTCTAGCTTGGCTATTGCACTTGTGTATGTGGATGATTTGTTGTTGACAGGAAATGATATTGATTTCATTATGAAAACCAAGAAGGGATTGGATCAGGCTTTTACTATCAAGGATTTAGGACTCATAAGGTTTTTCTTGGGTATTGAAGTGGCACGATCTGCTCAAGGTACTGTTCTTACGCAGAGGAAGTATATTCTGGATATAATAACAGATGCTGGCTTGTTGGACTGTAAAGAAGCTATTTTTCCTCTACCTAAAGGTCTTGATTTGTCTACTGAGGAAGGCACAATTCTTAGTGATCCTGAGGTTTACAGGCGATTGATTGGTCGTTTGTTATATCTTAATATAACTAGACCTGATGTTTCATATGCTGTTCAACACCTTAGCCAGTTTGTGCACACTCCTAGAGAACCTCATCTTCAAGCTGCAATGCATGTTGTCAGGTATCTCAAGCACACTCTTGATTGGGGTCTTTTTTATTCAGCGAACACAGATCTTGTTGTTTCTAGCTACAGTGATGCAGACTGGGCTGCGTGTAAATTTTCAGCTCGTTCTTTAAGTGGTTACTGTGTTTTTCTTGGGAGTAATTTGGTGTCTTGGAAGACCAAGAAGCAGAAAACAGTCTCCAAATCGTCTGATGAGTCAGAGTATAGGAGCATGAGTTCAACTGCTAGTGAGGTGGTTTGGATACATGGTTTGCTGAATGATCTTGTTGTTCCTGTGTCTTTGCCTATCACTATGTATTGTGATAATAAGGCAGCACAACACATCGCCTCTAACCCAGTTTTCCATGAACGTACGAAACACCTCAAGATTGATTGCCATTATGTGCGGGAAAGAGTACAAGAGGGTTTCATCAAGACTGCACATGTTAAGTCTCACCTTCAACTGGCTGATGTCCTTACAAAGCCCCTTGGAGAAGCACAACACAAGTTCTTATCTCTCAAGTTGGGTTTGGTTTTTTCTCCTCCAAATCCAACTTGAGGGGGGATATGAAGAGTATAGGAGGTTTATTAGAATAAGGTGTAATAAGCGGGCTAGTTTTGTAATTAGTTAAATTTGATATAAAAACCCGTGTTTGCTAATTGAGTGGTAAGCTGGTGTGAACACTTTTTCCCCATTTTTCCTTCCTCTGAGAGATTGTACTGAGTTGAGATCTATGGCTTCCGTGTTTGTATTCTGTTGATTTCTCAAGTAATAGATAAGAGAAGCTTGAGTTTTCACATTTCTCATGGCTCACTCCCTGATCACCGGTTGATCCTCCGACAATTTTAAGACTCGATCAACATGTTCTGAAACGACCACAGAGGCTGGAGCAAGGACCAACCATGGAAGTTATAGCTCAACAAAAACAACTCTATTTTGCTTCCCACGTTCTATTTTTGATTTGCAGAGTTAGACTTCAGAAGTGGCATGTTTGGATGCGACTCCTTTCGTTTTCAGATTCAGACCCATATCTGCATTTGAAACTGTTTTGATCAGTCGGTAGTGATCCAAGCACAAAAGCAAATTGTGTTTGTCCATGCAATAAACAAGGGTTTCACCTGCCAAGGGTAATAATGTATATAACTCTATCTTGTTCCCATAGGATTGCCGAGGTTATTCAAGAATGCTGCTACTTCTGGTTCGAACTCTTTCAATTATCATTTGCCTGCCTGAGAGATCTTCTTCATAACCAACCAACTGGAAAGCACATTAAGCATTAGCTGAGCACTAAATGGTGACCAAGTTTGTGATGGATTTTACTCTTTCAATTAAAAGCTTCTAGTTTAAGTCAAGCTGGACAGTGTGTGACATACGGACAACAGAAAAAGCTTAGGTGAGGACAGTTACCTGAGATTCTGTTTGTGTTTCGCTAAAACCATTATGAATATCAAGATTCCCATCTTTGGGTGGATCTTGAGGTTTATCTTGATTCACGTCCCTGGAAAATGAAAATTTCCACATTCATCATTCAGAAGAATACCACTGAAACTGAGAGCAAATTCACATGTATACCACTGAAACTTCAATGGCTAGGTATACATCTATAATGTAAAACCAGATATAGCTGCAATTGAGGTAGAAAAAAATCCCAAATCTGAAAACACAAAGTTGCAAGCAATGTAGCAGAATGCTGTCTTCCAGATGCTGAAAATGCATACTATGATTGACATGGATTATTACTCAACGAATACAAGTGGAAAAACAGAACCTGCTTAACCACATAGGGGGTCCAGATGCACTGTGAGATACCGCACGATCCGTAGACATAGTAGGGCAATGCGATGGATATATCTATCTGATTGTCAAGGATAAAAACATTTAAAATTGTTCCTCCCCGCATAAAATGGAATAGATGAAATTGAAAAAATAAGGTCAAACACAGGATACATCTTTATGACATTCTGTTTCTCCTGGTGTGCTCGTATCATGAACCTGGAAACAAAGAAAAAGGTAATTTTGGTCAATACAAAGAGAACTTATCATGTACATTTTTCTCATCTTGCAATTATAATGATATATTGTTAAAAATGGTTATAAACAACTAAGAATACTCAAAACTGCAAAGTTGAATAAGAATATTATCTAGCCCATCAACTGCCGTACTTTATTTGATTGCTCCAACAAATCCTCTATAGCTGTAGCAAAATCAGGAACAGCTTGAGAATTCTCCTTAGCATGATGGTGCATGTTGCTCCCTCTAGAACTCATACCCGGGGGCACAGCTCTATCTGATCCAGAAAGTAAATGCTGGTTATCTACTGAGGAAAGAGTTCCAAATAACCGTGATTTTTTATTAGGCTGGATTGTAATCTCATCCTTTTTTCTGCTGCTTTTGATAGTTGTATTTGCATTCTCAGTCACTGGCTTCCCTAAGGTCAGCGGTTGAGTCGATAACTGGGATGAACTGTCTCCAGATAGCAACCGAGCAGCTTGTGTAGGGTATTGGCTCATAGTGCAGAGCCCGGCACTATGGTCCCTATCGGAGGGTTCTTTTGGACGGAAAGAATCCAGAGCAACAACTTGATCCTGGGTATATTTAGGTTCGTAGACAATATAAAACCAAAATAAAACCCTTGATTAGAAATACTAAGAATCAAGCAAAGGGAATGGAAAGGAAGAACGTAAATTATATACCTGTCTGACGCATTCATAAATCCAGTCGCAGGTAACAGGTTCAATTCCCCACTTAGGACAAGCTTCGTACTTGGGACCACTGGAGAATTTACATATTAGATGTGTAACTCTCTTGGTGAGCTTCTCCACAAATTTAGCACCAAGAACAAAGCATAAATTTCGCAGGAGTAGTCTGTCTTTCTCTTCATATTGTGAAACACAGAACCTATAGCGCTCAAAACCAGGTAATGGAATCTGGCAGGGAAGCGGAGAATAAAGCATGTGACTGGCAACATCCAGCAAGACTCCAACCTATGCAACCAAATTCTAAGTTTGTCAGAGTAATGCATAAAACCACAATCACCGTATCTAGATTTTCAAAAAAGCATAAATTACAATATCATGCAAAATAATTCAATACTATTACATATATAATATAAGACATCTGAAGAAGAAAAGCACAATTAATAAATACTATGTAGCTTTATAGGATATACCGCCCATACTGCAACCCTCAGGTCTTAAATGGTGATAAGATTGAGCCGTGTGATGGCTAAAACCTCACAATAGATTAGATTTCCTGAAAATTGTTTGTATGATTTGCATACCTCCAGACATGAGCGAACCCAATGACTTGACACGTGAATAGTTTGCAGTGAACTGGATGACTGAGGAGAAACACCATGACACTCGACTGTATAGTGGACATTCTTTTTCAGATGATCATCCACTACTGTACCTCCTCCTTCATTTATCCATTCAATAACTTCATCTTTCTAGTCAGCTCCCAGAAAAGAGAACACGGGTAAGTAAAATGAGTCACACTAATAGATATTAATGATGGAGAAATGATAAATCAATATTATCTGACAAACAAAAGATCCACATGATGGACAATGCTGTCACATTTGCTAACCCACCTCAACATTCTTTACAAATAAGGTACAGTTTGAATTTATTGTCTTCCTCTCAATAAACTACATTAGCTAATTATAATCAAGACTCACAGCCAGCAGAATCGTTTTCGGAATAGATAGATTTTCAACTAGGCAATCTAAGGCTTTCAATTGAATGTTCATCGTAAAACGTAATATGCAGGCTAGCGAAATAAGAGCCTGTAACCAGTTATTTTCTACTGATAATCAACTATCAGCATGTACATTGCATTATGCTCAATCTCGAGGATAATTAGAATTTATTCATCGCAATCTCAAAGCTTCATAGATCTACTTCAGTCATTTTTTCAAGTATTTTTCCATGCCATAGGTCAACTTAACAAGGACAAAAAGATCTCAAGAATGACCTTGATTAATAAATAACTTACCCTATCTTGAGGGAACGACTTTGAAAAACAAAATTGTTTTCCGATAAATATGATTGTAGATTTATTGCCAAGTGTTGTCTTCGAACTGTAGGTGGGTTGAATCTTCTTTTGACTTTCCACTTTATCAGTTGCAACAGGTAGAGTAAGCTGTGAAGATCTTATATTTTCTCCTATAGGCAAACCACCCTTGATGTTCACATTTGTTGCCTGTCCCCTGCTTTGCTTAAGTAAGACTGCATCCCCAATTCTTGAATCCTCTGAGGATGGATCCACAGACATGCTAGGCACAGTGGAAACTTTCTCCAGTTTCATGCTAGTCTTATCTATGATAGATCCTTTATGAGAAGAACCTAACAAATCTTTCCAAATTCAATGCAAATGAACTCAGTTTCATTGAAAATCTCCTAAATAAACAACACCGAACCTTTATAATTGCAATGATGAAAGAATCTTGATTTAAACAGTAAGCCACCTTTAGGGAGAAGTACATCATGAGCCATGTGCCTTTGCATGACAGGAATCTCTTTTTTTGCACATTCACAATCTTCAAGCCAATTGCGGTGAACTATATGAATAACTCCAACAGCTGCCAGTCCTCTTAATTCCTTCCTTTCACTAAAAAGTGATAAACGGTTAAGACAAAACCTCAGTTCAATAACTCAGAAAACAAAAGAAAAGATACTGCCAATTAGATAATTTATAGATGAGTGTCAGCTCAACTACAGATCTAGATAGATGTCTACTCAAGATACAGCAGTGGTTACTTATTAGAAAGAGAGAATGCCTAAAGTAGTGTGGTGGCAAATCCTGATTAAAATCTCATTACATTTAAGTCAGCATAAATTTCTTAAATATTGCACGTCAAGCTCATCTCTTCCTATCCACACTAGGAATTGCAGGAGAATCGTCACAAACCTGACATGTTTAGAAAAACATAAAGAACGAAAGTACAAGCACGAGGAACTCTCAAAAAAAGTATGCTCCTATAGGCATAATAATAATGCGAAGAGATCCCCTCAGTGGTGGTTACTAGGTATTCACCCCTGGAAGCCTTCCACACAAACAGGAACATACCTTCGGATACAAGGCTAGTCACCCCAGCCAGTGGGGGTTTGGTCCACAAAAGTGGGGCCCAATACTTGTGAAAATCCATAAAAACATCATGAAGAAGAAAATAAAAACTTCAGAAAGCTATAACAACCCCCCCCCCAACAAGAAGTGATCAGGTTTTGCTTGAGTAACGTATGCTTCATAATGGTGCAATAGTATAAAAACAAAAATAATAAAGGTTGATTATACCGAGACATACAAATCTGATGGGGTCCCAACAATTATGTGAGTCAATCTCTCACTGTAGGATGTGTAACGAGATCCTCCACCTTTGCGTATCATATGTACTAGCCTTCTCAGATCAGTAGCATCAAAACCAACAAGGCATATCTTGCAATCTGATAAGTATAAGTCATCACCATCAGAGTCATTGGCAACACAATCATCAAACCTCATATCAGCTTCTGGTTGAACTTGAGGCACCTCACGTGCCTCCTCTTTAGCTGAGACGGACTGGGAAAAGGTAGTTTCCATCTCCAAATCGACATTTCCAGAAGATGGTACTGCCTGAAAGTTAGAGTCTGATGCCACTAATGGCTCCATAGATTGTGAATTTCCTATACTTTTCTCCAAGTTATATTTTGCTGCAAAAGAACCCTTTGTCACATTGTTCGATGAAGCAGAACCTCCCTGAACTGGATATGACTCCTCGGCAAGACATGCTGGGTTATCACTCAACATAAGTATAAGTAAAAAAAAAAATTATATCAGAACACTTATCTAACTATCTGCAAAGAACAGCGGGAAAACTTTCAGTCTATTCTGATGAATAGCATAACAGTGTAGGTACCTCTTTTAGAAATTGACTGATCGAACCATTTACGGGTGACAATACGAATATGACCCCACTTTTTAGCGACTTTGAACTTGTCACCTTCAGGAGCTTGAGTTCAGTTAAGAATAACCATAGCTAATTTAAAAGGCAAAGTATCCAAAGCAGAGATGATAACGAGGAAAAGCATGGCTTTTCATGAATGATAGGCATAAAGGTATATGCATGCATATGAAGTGAAAGGATGGAACAAAAGTAACTTTAGCAATATGAAACAAACAATCAGCTGAAGTGTTCTCCAACAGTTGCATTTCATATAGATGTTTGCTGCAGCTGTAGCAGTACAAAATTACTAATGAATTATCTTCCGTATCAAACTTATGCTCAAGAAAGTTCCTGTATGAAGCACAATTTCTTTTATAGTGAGTCCATTTTATAGATTACAAACTTATATAATATCCCAGTAGCACAGATGAACCAAGAACAAGTCATAGGTTTGATCATTTGGAAAAATGGTAAAAGTGTAAATGAAAATCAGCTTAACACCACAAATATGCTTCCACTTATGAAAGACATTAAAAGCCTGTTTAAACCCAAAGTAAAAAGGATATCTCGCATATCAGATGTGTGCATGCCTTGGTAAGTTCAGCAGAATATCTCCCACCATTTTGTACAATAAGCTTCTCCATTTCCTTACGCTCATCTAAAACCACGCAAAAATTTCAAACATGTTAGAAAGAATTATAAGAAGCAGGAAATAGAAATTGATGGCGTTATGAGTTTCAACAACCTCCAGGGATTCTAGTAACACATACGATCAAGCCTGAAAAGGTTGGAACTCGATACGATTCTTGAGGAACAATGCGGTGCTCATTCCAACACTGATATAACCAATTAATGGTCACAACTGGCTTCTTGATATATATAGCCCACTACAGCAAATATAGAGCCATTACATTTGTAAGAATTTACACAGGCGTTGCAACTAAAAAAAGAATAAACATCATTTCACGTGAAAGGGTAAAACAAAGCCACAGCAATATACCAAATTTATACATGAAATATGAATAAGGAACATTACTAAAAAAAATTAAGTTTCTGTTAAACCAAGCATTTTTAAAGTAACCACACCGATTTTGTGTGAAATTGAGAAAAAAAAAAAACTGTATATACCTTTTGTCAGTTAATGTAACCTAAACACAAGTTATTTGTGGAGGGTTTTCAGCACTTCTCCTAATTTCACGACATCATATCTATGTATTTGCTGAATGCTTATAAGAAAAATAAATTTTCCTACAAAAGAATAGTTTTAAGCTCTCAAATACCTGAGAAGGCTGAAATTAGTACAGCTGAGAGTCACTGGATTATCAGAAACTTGCAATATAGTATCAAGACTCAAAACAAGAAACAAGCATATAATGAGAATGAAGAAGACGGAAACCTTGTACTTTGCTGCAACCACATTCTTGACAACAACAAAGCTGACATCAGAAGATGGTCTAGTAAGCAAGCTTCCGCCCATAGCTGCAACCAACTTCCCAAGCTTAGCCTGAGAACATTTTTATCAAATGAGAACCAATGGCAAACTGACAGAAGTTCAGAAAAAACAGTACAACATTTCACATAGTAACCGTGAACCTTATTAAATTAAAGGATAAACAGATTGCTGTGAAATGTAAAAGCAACTTATATCTCAAATTTGAAAAATTCTGCAGATAAGAGACAGGTAAATACGGATATGAAGCACTTCGGTTGACCACTGTTCTTTCTTGCAGATAACCACTAATAAACCCTCCTCTAAGATCACCCGCACAACTAGCAACACATTTCATTGACAAATGAGTTAAGTAATGCAGATGAAATGCAAGTGAACATAAGTATACTGTAACAGGCATGAATGTGTTTAACATTGATAGGCATTACTCCTTTCAACCTGAAAGGGACAAAGAGCACAGATTACTTCATGACCATCTGAAGGCTTACCCTTTCCTCCATCTCAAAGCCAGAAATAATCACTTTCACACCTTCCATCGCAAGGCAGCAAGTGTATCCTTCCTTAGGCAGTGCTCTTCGCTCTTTTGCACAAGCAAGAACACACTGAGGACCTGGTGAACATATGCGAATGCCAAATTTACCAACCAAATTGAACAGCTAAAACAGCTTAGCACTTCAAATCAAACTAAGAAAAGAGAGAGAGATCGGTAATAAGGTATCATTACCAACCAAATTGCATCCCTTAGCCCTCAAACCCTCGAATTTCTCCTGAGAATACAAGAACGGGGCTTAGGAATTGGGGGAAAAGGTAACACTGAAATTGAATGAGCAAAACCTAGAAAAATGACACTCACATGGTCGGAGGATGATATAACATGGTAATCGGAGGGGGAATTCCGGGAAGGATCGCAGCAGAGGAAAACCTCGGCGCCGTTAAGCTTGAGGGCGTCGTGAAGCGAATCGAAGACCTCGGGAGGAACCAGATTCCTGGACATGAACACATTTGCGCCCTTAAACGGCTTCGAATTCATCGCTGTGTAATCAATGTCCCTTCAGAGTTCAACTTCTTCTCGGCATCAGTTGTGTAGACTAGGGCAGGGAATGGGGAAATGAAACAATGAAACTTCGAGCGCGGGAAAATCAGCGTTTGATGCTTTTTTTTTTTGGTGAACATCAGCGTTTGATGCTGTGAAGACTGAAGAGGGTGCCGATGACTGAGACTGGTTTGGGCTTTGGAGCATGTTTAAAAGTTGCTTTTATGTAATTTATGTAAGATTTATCGCCGGGTAAAAATAGGGATATCCCTCTTGAGTTTGGTTCTGGTAAGAACAACCCTTATAGTGTAAAATGAGAAACAGTCTCTACCGTTAGATCTTTCGGATCTGACGGTAGAGATTAAAGGAGGATATAAGGAAAACGGAAAAAACGGTGGCAAACTTGTAAATAAATCGATTTTGACCAAAAAGGTTCATTGTACTCCACTTAGACTCTTAGAGGTTCATTGTGTTCCACTTGTAGGTTCATTGTTTTTAAGTTCATGAAGTATAATTATTTGGTTCATTGAATTCGACGTAATGGTTCATGAATTTGAATCACTCGGTTCATATATGAAATGCGTAAATTGTGTAACATAAAAGAATTTGGTTCATTGTGTTCCACTTGTAGGTTCATGTCGTGTAATTATACAGTTCATTTAATGTTAAAGTGCATAGAAGATAACTGAATCCTCAAACACACATATCAAAACATTGTTTGAAGTTTATATTCAACCGTACAAGTAGTAATGAAATAAGAACAATCTTGTGATAAGTGAAGAATGTAGGCATCGTTATCGTGCTCATCGTTATCATTATCGTGCGAAAGGTGCGTTCAGCTTTTCATGAAGTTCATATCAATCGCGGTTCATAAACGACAGGTGTTTGGTTCATTGGGTTCACCTTGTCGGTTCATGAACTTTAGTCATTCGGTTCATTTAATGTGAAACTGCATATAAGACAACTTAATCCTCAAAACGCGATGGTTCATTATGTTCTACGCGATGGTTCATTATCTTCTACGCGATGGTTCATGAATATGAATCACTTGGTTCATGTATGACAAAACGCGAAAAGTGTGTAAACACTTGGGAAAAAATTGACTACATGGTAGGCTTAAAAGAAGCTGTGCAATTGGTACCGAGAAGGCTACTTAAACAGATTGAGCTAGTAAGTGTGATTTTTCAATCCAATATAAAAACTTGTGTACTTGCATCATTGTCATTCAATGAAAGTCCATCGGTACTAGCATCACCATCCGAATGAGAAATGTTAGGATGGCCGGAACTTGATGAACAACCTACAAAAGAAACGTAAAAGCTATGAGTGAAACAACATGAAAACACACTACAAATGGGCAAATACGGGTATTCTTTTGGTTCACAAAGAGTATCGGTATGGTTCATAAACTTTCAAGTAAAGGTTCATTGGAATCCATTGAACGGTTCATGTAAATTTAAGCACGTTGGTTGAGGCATTTTGTCAAACACATGGTAGGCAATCGGGCAAAACGTACATAATAAGCTTCTAGGGTCAATCGAAAACTTCAAAATCACTTTCTAATGCAATCAAATCATGTAAACACCAATCATACACCCAATCTTATGTCAAATTCACAAGTTCTCAGTTATCTTGCTCAAGGAAAACCTAAAACTAGCAAAGCATAAATTCTCACTTTCAAAAATCATAAATCGTTACCTATATCCATAGAAGCAATTGAACAAGAGCCAAAGGACGAAAATACAGTTGAAAAACAATCGAATTTTGTTGGAGAAGAGAGCCGAAGAGATCAATGAACAATTCGCCAAAACAAACGCTTTGTGCGAGCGTAGAGAAACAAGGGGGAGATCGATGAACAGTAAAGCAGGGCAAAAAGACGAAAATGCCCTTCCCAGTTAAAAGCAAGGGGGAGCTGCGTGTTAAAATCAGTCCGTTGATTTGCCCAGATCTAACGGCCATAAGGTGTTCACATTTTACACCGTATGAGCTGTTCTCACTTGATCGCGAATCTATCCCGAGCTCTTAACAAATTAAAATTACGAAAAACAACCCATAAGTTATCAAATTATAACCCCCACAATAACTGTTCGTTTAAGCTTTCCGTCTCAAATGAATCCCAAATCCTTTCCGGCCCATCTTGTGAGTTTTTTACATCGATTAGGAGCTGGTTTTTATTACTTCGAGTTATGTCTAATCGGGTTTTTATTACTTCGAATCGTGTCTAATCGGGTTTGTTATGTCGAGAAGGTTTAGTATAAACTCGACATAATGGAGATGACCCGCTTTTCTTGCATATCACCGGTGCTACTTTCTACGACGCTTGAATCAACCATCTCGTTCTCATTATTAACTTTTGATTATCTTTGAGAGTTTCTCTTATTTGGTAGGCGTTTCTCGTGTTTGTGCTCACTCCTCGACTTGTCTAAGTGCTAAATGATTCAATCATTTGATCTACTAGGCTTATTTGATAGTGAATTCCTTTCCTTACAAAAAACAAAGATCCAAATTGAGTTTCTTAACTCTCTTTGTTATTTTCTTGCTATACCGAGCATGACTGAATTTTATCAAAATGTGTCGTTAGAGATGTCAAAACATGTATGGATTTGAGAAACCCTTTTACCCTACTTCTGTGTAGGAAACAATTAGCTTGAATTAATAAGTTGTCGGTCACCCAAATAAAACAACTTACTAGCTAAAACCTACCACTAACAACTCAATTTAGCCCCCAAAATGATCTTTCGTTTTGAGCTTTTTCGTCTCAAGTGAATCTCGAATCCTTTTCAAACTGTTATCTTGATCTCTTTATATCGATTTGAATCTGATTTGAATTATGTTGAGTTGTGTCTGGTCGAGGTCGTGATTGAGTTTGCTTTATGAAAATCCCTCATTTAGGTGGGGGGCAACATCGATGAGATTCATTATGCGCTTTCTATAGTGCTGGACTCAATCAACTCATTCTCATTATTAACTTTTTTTTTGGTTGAAGCATTCTCATTATTAACTTGTGATTGTCTCATTATTTACTTTTGATTGTCTTTAGTTGTTTCCTTATACGAGTTTTTTATATTTGTATTTGCATATCGGCTTACCTTCTTACGAATGATTCGACTATTTGATCTACTAAGTTTGTCGGGAAAAAATTATTTCCCTATTAAAAAGGAATGATGGAAGGCCAAGTTATTTTCTTAGCTCCGAGTGTTATCCTTCTTATTCTTCTGTAGTTAATGTGAGTGATGCATTTTAGAGACAAATGTGATACGTTTTGAGACCTTCCAGAAACGTCGAAACGTGTATAAACTCCTATTTTCGCAATTTCCTTACAAAATTCGAAATATTCGTATACTTCTTCACAAAATTCAATTACCAAATGTATTTGTTTTGCGGACAAAATTCTAACTGATACTGGACGAATTGAGCATCTAGGGCGGGTGCAACAAGAATCACAACGTGGGACTCGATAGTGTGGACCGTGTGGTGTTGAGATTAACCTTATCCAATATTCCCCAATTCACCATCATCCTTTGCCATTTTGTTTATTGGTCGCTCCTTCCAAACCGCATAATTTCTAATCAGCCAAATGAATGACTGAGCTAATTAAAACTCACATCCACGACCATATCAAGATCAACCTACAAAATCTTCTTTCAATTTCATAACCCAGCAGTAGACTCACACCACTGATAACTAAATCGCCCAAAATTGAAGATGAATTTTCTGATCCCTCTGCTACTACTAGTCTTGTTCTTCTCAACTGTCTGTTCATCCCACCAAGAACCCATAGAACAGAGCTCAATCATCTTCACCACTCTTGGAAGATCAAGCTACGCCTTTGACATATACACCCTCCCAATCCCCAATCACTCACCCTCATCAGCCCACCAAACCGAACTCAAAATCACCGATGGCATCTCCGTCAATTTCAACGGCCACTTCCCCAATTCCTCCTCCTCCAAATTCCTCCCTCGAAACCCCAATTCCCCACCTTCGATCGAGCTTATTTACGTCACGGAGCGAAACGGCACCTCAAACATACACTACGACGCTATTTACGGGTCCGACTCGCCGAGTCAACCCGGCCGATCCCGGTCGCGAGTCCAGGTCCCGTTGCTGCAAAACCGACTGGGCAACGCCCGGGTTTCGATGAAGGATCGCCCGAGTTTGGCGGGTGACGAGTTGATCTACGTGTCGACTCACCAGGACTCGGGCGCCCCCAGGCTGAGTTGGGCCGCGGTCTACTCGACCCATCTCCTAACCGGGTCAACTCGTCGGCTCACTCCGGAAGGGGCGGCGGATTTCAGCCCCGCCGTCTCCCCGTCGGGCCGGTGGACGGCGGTCGCCTCCTTCGGTGAGAAAGGCTGGGGCGGCGAGGTCGAGGAGCTCCGTACGGACATCTACGTGTTCTCGACTCAATCCGGGTCGGGCCGGGTCAAGGTGGTTGACCACGGCGGCTGGCCCGCCTGGGTCGACGACTCCACCTTCTACTTCCACCGCAGGAGCGATGAGGACGGCTGGTGGAGCGTTTACCGGGCCAGCCTGCCCCGAGTCGGCCCGATTCGACCCGACTCGGTAGCCGTCGACCGAGTCACCCCGCCGGGTCTCCACGCGTTTACTCCGGCGACGGCTCCCGGTAACAAGGACTTCATCGCCGTGGCTACTAGAAGACCCGGGTCGGATTTCCGCCACGTGGAGCTGTTTGACCTGGTCAAACGGGAGTTCAAGGAGGTAACTTTACCGATTTCTCCCTACGCCCACCACTTGAACCCGTTTCTCTCACCGGATTCGACCCGGGTCGGATACCACAAGTGTAGAGGAGACTCCGACTCCGACTCCGGAAGCTTGGGAGGAACCCAACACCTCTTCCTCGAAAACCTAGAAAACCCACGACCCGATATATCTCTGTTCCGGGTTGACGGGTCATTCCCGTCATTCTCGCCCGGAGGCGACCGGGTCGCATTTGTTTCAATGCCGGGTCTATATGTGGCGAACTGGGACGGCTCGAACCGGAGAGAGGTCTTCAAGGGAATGGCCTTCTCAACGGCTTGGGACCCGGTTCGGGAAGGCGTGGTCTACACGAGCACGGGCCCTACATTTGCTTCGGAAGGCACCGGGGTCGATATCATTTCGATCAACGTGGACGATGAAAATGTTAGCTACAAGAAGCTGACCATAGGCGGGAAAAACAACGCTTTCCCGTCCCCGTCGCCCGACGGGAAATGGGTCGTGTTCAGGTCGGGTCGTTCGGGGCATAAGAACTTGTATATAATGGATGCGGTGGATGGGGAATCGGGTTATATTCGTAGGCTGACGGATGGCCCGTGGACCGACACGATGTGTAATTGGTCACCGGATGGGGAGTGGATCGCGTTCTCGTCCGATAGGGAGGATCCGGGTAGCGGGTCGTTCGAGTTGTTTATGATCCATCCGGATGGAACGGGTATCCGTAAAGTGTTCCAGAGTGGGTCGGGTGGACGGGCCAACCACCCATGGTTTAGCCCGGATATGAAGAGCATTGTGTTTACTTCGGACTATGCAGGGGTGTCTGCGGAGCCAGTTTCAAACCCGCACCATTACCAGCCCTATGGGGATATATTCGTTGCTCGGTTGGATGGGACGGAGATTCAGAGGCTAACGCATAACTCGTATGAGGATGGGACTCCCTCTTGGGGACCACGGTTCTTGAGGCCCGCGGATGTGGCTCAGCCGACGGATGGAGATGGGTGTGACTTTGAGGATTGTCATTGGCTCAATGTAGGGGCGCGGGGTGTAGGAGTTGAATCAGTGGTGTCAAGAAGAGCTCAGTGTGGTCAGAGAACATTTGAACAGGTCATGGGGAACCATCATCAAATGTTTAGTTATCAGTAAGGTTGCTTTTTGGTAGCCTGAATGCATTGCGTGTGTACTTCTTAATGATGCAATATGTATGAAGGGATCAAAAGATGATTAGTATGTTCTCTTCTCCATGAGATCCCTAGGTAATGTACTTTATGTACAAGTGTCAAACCTCATATAGTAATATATGCATACATATGCCATATTCCCTTCTATAATCTGTAATAGTGGGGTCTTCTATTGTGCTGGTAACTGGTTAGTGGTTTGAGTAAGCTGCAACTAGTTAGCCTGTCACTGATTTCGGAAGAGATTGATCATATAATCATCGGATCGTCGAGCCAGGAAAAACTGCAATCGAAAAACGAAGGATGGTTTTCCACAAACCTTGCACGTTATGGGCTTCACAACTTGCTCTTAATTGTTTGAGACTTGAGAGTGATTGCAGTTGTAGAGCTCAAGGGCACGTCTTGTGAACAAACTCATTTCAGTACTTTCAGGCTTCATTGAGTGGTTTTTAAACTTGTCTGGGCGCACGAGATCTAGAAAGGCTGATACTGTTAGGGCATCTCCAAGAGATGCTCTAAAATTTTCTCCAAAATGGAGAAACAACACCCCTTTTCTCCAAAAATTTTTTACACCAATTCCACCAGGTTCTCCATTATGGAGATCTATTAGGAACAACTTTGCATTTATTTTCTTTGAAGAAAAAAGAGAAAAATAAATAATTGAATGAATGAAGAGTAAAACACAATTTGGAGATAACCCCAAATATGGAGATGTTCACCCTCATTTTGGAGATTTTCTCCATTTTGGAGAAGCAAATGGGGATACTCTTGGGGCTAAAAAACACTCAAAAATCTCCAAATGTGAGTTTCCCAAGAATATGGGGATACTCTTGGAGATGCTCTTAAAATCATAAGTGGGTTTCTTTTCTCAATCAAATTGTGCCTTTATTTTGCTAACGTTACTCAACCTACGTCTGTCGCTTTAGCAAGTATCCTTAACATTCAAGTCACCTCTTCTATGGAAAAATACTTAGGTGTTCCGATTCTTAAAGGAAGAGTTCAGATTTCAATGTTTTCAGACTCAGTTTCTAATCTTAAAAAACAACTGTCCCAATGGAAAGCTAATACAATTTCACAAGCAGGCAGGGTTGTTCTTATCCAATCATGTCTAATAAGCAAAGTTAACTACCTCATGCAAAGTTTTATGTTGCCCCAAGGTGTCCTCAAACAAATAGATGCGGTTTGTAAATCTTTCTTTTGGAATAAATTCATTCCAAATCACCATCCACTCATTAGTTGGGACCGGATCTGTTCCCCAAAAGAGAACGGGGGTCTTGGCCTTCGTTCTGCGAAAAACATCAATATGTCTCTTCAAATGAAATTGCTCTGGAAAATAGCAACACAACCACAAAATGTATGGGTCAAAGTAATAATTGAAAAATATCTTAGTACGGACTCCCTCTTTAACTATCATAAAAATAATTGTTCTTGGCAGTTTGGCAGGCTAATGAATCTTAGAGTTGTATTCTCTAAGGGCATTAGATGGCTGCTAGGTAATGGTAAAACAATCAAATTCTGGACAGATCCTTGGGTACCAAATATTGACCTTCTACCCTTTATCGATTCAGGGAATCCGACTCAAAAAGTCGACACCTTTATCCTTCCAAATAGGACCTGGAATATTACCCTCCTCGCTCAGGTCTTGCCACCTCATGTCGCTGATATTATCGTCCAAACTAGAATCCCTGTAACTAATACCGAGGATAGACTCATCTGGCTTCCTGCTAATGATGGTATTTTTTCGGTTCAATCAGCAAACTCACTTTTAGTATCTCCACAAAATACAAGTATTAATGAAGTTGATTGGATCTGGAAATCAAAATTACCGCCTAAAATAATGAACTTCCTTTGGAAAGCCTGTGCTGACTGCCTCCCGACAACAGACAGATTAAACCGTTTCTATAATTCAGTTCCGAATCTATGTTCCCTTTGTGAGCTAAATGATGAATCCCTCAATCATTTCTTTTTCCAATGTCCTTTTACAAAAGCTATGATTTTTCGTCTTCAAAAACTTTTAAATTATTCTTTTAATCTTACTACGAATCATACTTTCCAACAAAATTTACAAGAAACAATTGTCAATAATCATCACGCCACGTCACTTGCTTTCCTCTGGTGGTTTGTGTGGGCACATAGGAATGCTAAAATTTTTGATCCAACTAGAATTAACCCTAAAAAACTTCCATCCAACTTAGCTTTCACAGGCGCCCTTGCTTGGGAAGGTTGCTGTTTGAAATCTCATAAGACCTCTAATAAACCAAAAAGGAAAAATCACACATCTTGGAAAAAAAACCCTCCGCAGTGGCACAAACTAAATTTCGATGCTTCTAGACTCAAAACAGGAACAACCCATGCCGGATTCATCGTTAGAGATTATTCTGGAAATGTCCTTTCTGCGGGACGCCAACAACTTCCCTCTATGACTATAGTACAAGCTGAGGCTTCAGCCTTACTTCATGCTATCACAAAAATAGACCTTTCTAACATTCACAATCTTATAATAGAAGACGACAATCTTATTGTTATTAATTCTTTGAAACGTCTATGGAAAGTTCCTTGGGAAATTCACTCTATTATTGAAGACATAAGAAATTTGATTTCGGCTATCCCTTCTGTTATTTTTTATCATTGTTTCAGGGAATCAAACGCTGCTGCAGATTTCCTGGCAAGAAGACACGTCAATCTTCAGAGCTTTAATGCAACCTTGCCTATTCATGCTTCGTCCCTTCCGTCTTCTCATTTGTTTGTAACACAGTTGCGGTGTTTGTTGAGTCAACAACCCGCGCTGTTTGAATTATTAAAGATCATCCGTCACGATGATTTAGGTTATCCTTGTAATTTAAAGGTGGCCTAATTTTGGCTTGTTCGAGCTAGTAGCTCCACAATCAAAATAAAATAAAATTGTGCCTTTATTTAGCTTAAAACTAAGTATTCACTGTTAGTAATTTGAGAAAACTGGATCTAGATTTTGATTTTTAACGTTGATTGTCTTGTAGAAGTTCACCAGTTACCTTACTATAGACCCAACGGTTATTGAAAAGTAATTGGATCTGTTGTTGTACTACTTGTTCGAGTTGTTTCCTAGCGGTGTGTGTAGTGTTGGGCTGGCAATAACACTAACCACATATTTGAGAGATTTGGCTCAAACCTAAATAGATTCTGAATTTTGATGTTTGAATTACTAGGCATTTTATTCAACATATAATATTTGAAAAGTTCATTGTAAAACTTTAAACATATAACACTGTTAAGCGTGGAATGGACATGATCACATTTAGATTGATAATGTCTGAGCACGTACACTTCAAATTGGCTGTAGCTAGGGTCAACCTGTCTTCATCAGTCCCACCAAACCCCATCTCCGGCGCCTTTAATCTCGCCTACATTACATACCCGTCTATTTATCCATCTTTACAAACTTCAATCCAAGTCCATTCCCTATAAATAACACACTTCAGCACACTACTTCAAAGCCACACTTAAGTTAACTTCACTTAACAAATTCAATTCAGTGGCCATGGAAGAACTAGATGACTACTCATTCCAGAAGCCCGGCGCGGTTCCATTCAAGTGGGAGTCAAAGCCCGGCGTCCCCAAACCTTATCACACTCCAGCACGCGAGCATGACCATCCATCGCCCAAGCTCACACCCCCACCCTCCGGGCTATACTTCACTCCTCCTCCGGACTTTGGGTCGACCCGCTCTTTCCGATCCGTGCCTCGTTTGAAGTCTGACCGACACCGACTGGAACCCAAGGGCTCGGCCCGGCCCATGGCGGTCTCTACTGGGTGCTTCTTTTCTCCTTTCTTTAGGAGAAGGTGGGGCAAGAAGAACAACAAGGTGGCTCATAAGGCGAGCCCAGAGTACAATAAGCCTTTGGATCTCGGCACATTGGCCCGATTGACCGACTCAGGCCGAAAATCATCGTCGTTGTGGGAGTCGTCCACTTATTCCTCGTCTTTCTCTTCGTATAGGTCGTCTCCTCAACCCATCCGGGATCCGGAATGGGCTGGCTATGGGTTGTTTTGAAGACTTTGAGTGGCCACTGGCTAGTAGTTTCTGGTGTTGCCAATGGGAAAATGACGGAGGCTACATAAACCAAAGCAGCAGAGACGTCGTCTACTCGTCTCTGTATAAGTTTATATAGGCTGTATTCATTACAGTATTAGGGACCCTTTGTTTGTCTTGCTGATAAGGTTGTTATATACTTGCATCTTTAAATATAAGACTATTTGGCAGAGCTAATATCGTATAAGAATATAGTTGAATGCCTCATTTTGCACTCAACGTGACAACTAGCTAAACGGCTTCGTAGAAATCAATTGGAAAAAACAAACACTAAAAATTTGCACACCAACAATTGCACAATAGTAATAACAAGTCTCAGGCCGTAGCAAATCGAAATCAGAAATCTCGCATAACTATAACACTAATATCATCAAATCTCAACAAAGATGATCCTCCATTTTTGGCTAATAAGACTTTGAATCATAATAACTAGCAGGGCAAAATTAAGCGAAACAGGAAGAAGAGAATTGGAAGAAGAGGAAGTTGAGATGGAATGGTTCAGCGAAGTCTCCTGGCTTCTCTCTCGGACTCGAGAAGGGTGAGAATGTCGCCTTCTCTGACAGGGCCCTTGACGTTCCTCATGATGAACCGGTTTTGGTCGTCCAAGAACTTGACCCTGACCTGAGTCACCTGCCCACGCGATCCTGTCCGCCCCATCACCTTCACCACCAGCGCGTGCTTTATCTGAGTATCCATGCCTGTAAACCAACAACAAAGAGAAAACTTGTCAACACTCTGCCATGGAAATCCCAAACATCATGAGCTCGAAGAGATTTGTAAGTTCAGAAGAAGCAATTGTCAAGGGGAGAGGAAGAGATACCTGATCGTCGAACGAAGCTCCGGCCGAAATGTTTGTTAGCACCTCAAAAAGCTAGGGTTTGAAGGACGTTGAAGGAGAGGAGCTTGCTGAAGAAATACTTGGTGTTTCTACACTGGGCCTGAACTTGTTATTTAAGCATTCGGCCCAATATATTTAACATCGGCCCATTACAATTGGGTTTCATGGGATAAAACTGTAATTTGTGTTCATTATTGTTCATGCCTACTTACAAGAAGATTTCAACATATATTAATGAATACATCTTGTTGGTCTATCCTCGAGATGAAATTGGTATTCCATACTACATTACCAGTCAATGTGAAAGGAATCATTCGTTTATTAAAAACAAAAACCATCTCTTGAAAAAGTTAAATTACTTTGGGAAATGTCCATGTATCTGTATGGGTCATAATTTCAACTATACACTTGTTGAAGACCAAACAACATGGTATGCAAGTCTGATTTCACTTCATCATCCGAGCCAATACGGAGGACAACACACACTGATTCAGTCATCATCACACTATCATCAAGCACAAATATACTACTAATATTCCCGTGTCTTTTGTGGCCGTTAGATTACTCAGGTAAGATGTTTGTTGTGCAAAATACATTTGTAACGAGGGTTGGTAGTACAATCACGCTTTAACATTTCTTTAATCAACCCCAGACTTTATCATTACTAGTTGAAGACCCGTACCATGTACGGGTAATGATCATTTTTTCCATTAATTTGTGTATCTACTATAATCTATACTATATATTAATTCTTATATATAAATAGATTAAAATGAGAATTGAAAAGTTAAGTTAATTAATATGTATCTTTTATAGAAAGAAATTTTAAAGATAGATAATATTGTTTCAAAGATAGATATTAGATGAGTAAGAAAAATGATAAAATTAAAGGTTAGATCATTAAAGAAATGTTAAAGATAAATAATATGCCTTTAAATTAAGATAGATATTTGATGGGTAAGAAAAAAGATAAAGTTAAAAATTAGATAATTAGTAAAAATAAAACATATAAAAATTGTTAATCAAGTGGGGCCAGAATTAACGTGGAGGCTCGAAATTCTCCGGCTTTAATATATAGTATAGATTCGATCCTTTTCACACTGATTATGTTAATTCAGAGAGGCTGTTTATAAGATGGAAGGTGGTAGATACGGCGAGAGTGTGGAACATAACCCTCCGAAAGGCCAAAGCACAGGGAACACGTGTAAACCACAATCTAGAAAGAAAAGGAGAGGCCCGCAGCCGAATCAATGGCCGAGCTACTTTCGCTTTCTCCCCACAATTCTCGCTCTCCTCTACCAACAACATCCATGGCTTCTCTTGGCTCCGCCGCCGCCTCCACCTCCCGCCTCCTCCTCCGCTCCTCCGCCGCCAAGCTCTCATTCTCCTCTTCCTCCTCCTCCTCCTCTCTCTTCAAGTCGCTCGGCTCTTCCCCTACATTCTCTCCTCTCTTCCTCCGACAGGTTCGGTGTTTGACCCTCTCTCTTTGTTTGTTTCTCTCTTCCCTCTCCTCTGGATTTCTGCTCATTTTCATCTTGTTTCTGACCTTCTCTTTGAATTGTTGTTTTGATTATGTGATTTTACTTGCTCGGTTTGGTATGCGAAGCAATCTTCGTCGACCTACGTGTTGAAGAGAGGATTCAGCTCCGCGGCTGCTCCGAAATGCTTCGCTTCCGATCCGGACCAGCTCAAGGGAGCCAGGGAAGAGATCAAGGAGCTCCTCCAGTCTAAGTTTTGCCATCCTATCATGGTAATTTTCGTCAATCTTTCTATCTAGTCTTGCACAGTATAGTCTATTTCAGTCTGATTTGGCTTTTAGGTTTTGTAGGTGATACGAACGGTTTCAATGATTTTAGAGCCATGTAGAGTTGCTGCTCTGCTCTGATGGGAGAGTTAGGAATCTAGGTTTTTATTATGAGTAATTTGTGAAAATGTGATTTATCTACGAGTTCAATCTGCAAATGCTGTGTTTTAGCTCTGATTAGAAACTCGTATTTCGAGCTCTATTCGTATCGATTGAATCTGCAAGTGTCCATCTGAAAGTGTTACTGATGTGTGTGTGATTAGTCCTTAGTGCTCAACTATTGAGTCATTTTTTACCTGATGTCTGGAATTGCTTTTGAGTACACCATTGTTTCTCCTGCAAATTCAAAAATCATTTCAGTGAACTGCTGTTCGCAATTTTTCAGACTCGTTGCTGCTTATTAATACTTGATGGATTTTAGAAATTGCTAGCCACAAACGTTCTGATATCATAAGACTTTGTGGTTCGATTCATCATAGGTTCGGCTTGGATGGCACGATGCTGGTACTTACAACAAGAACATTGAGGATTGGCCAACAAGAGGAGGAGCTAATGGAAGTTTAAGGTTTGAAGTTGAGCTTAAGCATGGAGCTAACGCAGGTTAATTTACAGTTCGTTAGGTTTTAGTTCCAGGACATGAAGTTGCATTCGTGCAGTTTATAATCTTGTTCTCGTTAACTTCCCCTGCAGGTCTTGTAAATGCTTTGAAACTTCTCCAGCCTATAAAGGACAAGTATCCCAGTGTAACTTATGCGGATTTATTTCAATTGGCTAGTGCTACTGCAATAGAGGTGGATTTTCATGTCCTTTCACTTGTTCTGTAGCTTTTTATAAAATGACAGTTTGACTAATTGTTGTTATTTGGGAGTGTGTAGGAAGCTGGTGGACCAAAGATACCAATGAAGTACGGAAGGGTGGATGTTTCTGGGCCAGAGGGCTGTCCCGAGGAAGGCCGACTTCCTGGTCAGATTTTCTTAAATTTTTAAATATGTTAAAATCTTTACTCCTATAGGTATAGTACTGAGCTGGCAAGAGAACAGTCACAAATCACAAGGGGATAGTTTTCAACCTTATGATTTTTCCAGGGTATTGCTGGACTGCTGGGTGTAGTCGTGTTAGATGTGTAGTAGATAACTAGACATGTATTGCAGCTATTACTCGTCAAGGAAAACTTTCTGTCATAATGAAATATTGAGATAAAATTGAGTGCACTATGTCTGAGCTTTGACTAGGAAAAGGGGATGCTATATAAATGTGGGACACGGCCTGATTTACCAGCATAAAACAGTTGATTTGTTTATGGGGCCTTTGCATGATCAATCTTAATTATTCGCTCCGTAATGCGTGCCACTAGTCCCACCACATTTGTGAGTGTATGTACTTTGTATTTGATATCCTCCACAAGTTCACAAGCACTGATATACATGACAATATTACATATGATCAAATGGAATTAGGGATGTATGGTATGATGTTTGAAAAATAGAGAAAGCTTTGATGATTCTACTCTATCAGAAACCAGAACCTGGGAAGTACGAACTGTCAGTACTCAGTAGAACATACAAAGAAATAAACATCAAGCATGATGAAGTATTATTCGTGCTTTCTTGAAAAGTAAAATGCTGCAACTTTAGATGATGTGGGTTGTTATGTTAAACCATTAACTTTGTATCTCAAGCATACACTAAAGATTAAAGAGGACAAATTACTTTTTCATTCCTGAAGATTTTTATTAACTTTTGATGTTTCCTTATTCAGATGCTGGCCCTCCTTCACCTGCTGAACATTTACGTAATGTTTTCTACAGAATGGGTCTAAATGATAAGGTAATTTGAATGTTCAATCCTTCAAGATTATGTTTCATGTTACATATCATTAACAGAATTACTGTATCATGTTACATCTTGTGATTTTCTTACAGGAAATAGTTGCTTTATCTGGTGCACACACATTGGGGAGGTCCAGACCGGATCGCAGTGGTTGGGGCAAGCCAGAGACCAAGTACACGGTAATATGACAAATTTACTAGGTCCCTTTCAGTTAGCAATCTGTAAGAAAAAAACCTCTTGATTTTTTAATTCAACTCTCAAATTATAATATTAGATCCATAAATATCAATCTCCCATATTACAAACACTTATTTGTAACTTGTGCTAACCAATTGTCAGCTTAGAGAGAAACTGTGACCTCGTTTTGATAGTAGTTGGATATATTTCATTCTTCTTATGAAGTTGCATGCTCTTCTGTGCTGCAGAAAGACGGACCAGGTGCTCCAGGTGGACAGTCTTGGACAGAAAAGTGGTTGAAGTTTGATAATTCTTACTTCAAGGTTAGAGCAAATCATTTTGTTTGTTTTGCAGACACATGATGTCGCTTTTCTTTGACATGATTTTTTTTTGTTTTCTTAATTCAGGACATAAAAGAAAGAAGAGACGAAGACTTGCTTGTTTTGCCTACAGATGCTGCTCTCTTTGAAGACCCTTCATTCAAGGTGAAGAATTAGCATTGACTCCCTGAGAAAATGTTCTAGTGGAATGTTTTCTGCATCATATGTTGTTTTTTTGGGTATTTGCTCATCTCTTGTTGAATAATTGCAGGTGTATGCTGAGAAATATGCAGTAGATGAGGAGGCATTTTTCAAGGACTATGCGGAAGCACATGCCAAGCTTAGCAACCTGGGAGCTAAGTTTGAACCTGCCGAGGTATTTTGTGTTTCTCTTCTCAACTCTCGGTATCCTAAAGTGATACTTGATATAGATCTTGTATTGGCAATTTGGCATTTGAAGCCAAAAGTGATTTATTGACCTAATTATTCATCAATGGATTATAACTGTTTTTCTTTGCAGTATGTTGTAATACTGTCGTAGCATGACAATTGTTTTCGATTCATTTTTATAATTCTATCATCTCTTACTTATATAACACAGTTTGTGTGCATAGTTTCTCATGACTAATTTCTTCATAATGTGTAATGAAACAGGGTTTCCCATTAGATGGACCTGCAGCGTAGAAATTTTCATCAGGCCAGTAAAGGTTAGGCCTCGCGTTACTGCCTCTCTCATCTATACCTTGCTGATTTGAAGGAAAATCCCTTGTGCACATTACTAATCCTAATTATTTACCATTCCTTGTATTTTTCTTCTTTTCAGGAAACAAGTTATCATGTGTTTGAAATTCTCTTCCTATCACTAGTCACTACAAGGAATATGTGAGTTGAACATTATATTCTTGCCCCTCTAGATTTGAAGTTTATCCTCTTTGATCTAGGAAGGCAATTTTAAACGCTGTTTTCCACATCCTCAATAAAAGGCTAATTTCAGCATTTGCTTTTAAATCTTCCATTTTATCATGCCTACGCCATCGTGGTTCTAGCAATGCTAACTCTTTTATGTTGTCGAAAACTTGTGTAATTCTCATGCGAGGTCATAACTATTATAAACAAGAATTGAAATTGTGAAAGGACATGCTTGTGTAAAGAATATTAAAAACTTTATTTCAAACGTTGTCTAAGCAAATATTGGATTATTGCAACGGTTCCTGGAAATGTTAAATAGCTCTAAGAACCCTGTGAATCTGTGATCTAAAAGATATTGAAATATTCTGACCCAGAAAAAAAGGGAGTGAAATATATCGCTTACGTACTATTTCGATAAAAATTTGGTTATGTAAGTCTAGATTTTCAGAAATGCTCTTTATGAGATCGAAGTATCATATTGTACTCTAGGCTACCAATTTGGCTTCATCCTCCACATAAAAATATCGAAATGCATATTCAAACTCAAACCGAAAACATCACCAAACATATTTTCGTTCGCTTGGTGATCCCAAATGGCAGATGCTCAATTGCATGACTCTTTCCTGGATACATGGGGGTACCGATCGGAATTTTTCTTACTTGTATGATATCAACTCTCTTGGCTCTAGAATTCTTCGCACCATGGTCAACATAGAAGGAGATCAACCTCCACTTAAAAATATCGAATGCATATTCAAACTCAAACAGAAAACATCACCAAACATATTTTTCTTCTTCTTCTCTAACCCTTGTTGCCACGAGCCCACGAGCATCACAACTCGTGTGGCTATTCAATTGGCTGGAGCATCCCTCTTCGAGCTACAATAGATGATTATCTCGTCGCTCTATATACATTTACCCTTCAAAAACATGTCTGCGACACCCGTTCGTTTGGCTCTTTCCTGGATACATGGGCACCTTTGGTGTCACTTGGACGACAAAATCTTTCAATTAAGTCATTTCGATTGCCACTGAAAACTTGCTCAATGACCGCAAGAAAAGTGGGGTCATCCATCTTTGAATACGTGGTTCTATCTTAATCTTCATGGTCTATTTTATTTAAACAGTCCGAAATCTTCTTTATTCTCTTGCAACAGAGATTAACACAGGTGGATTGTGCACATAGGATCGATCATCGTACATCTAAGGAATTGCTTGGAAGCCAAATGGTTGAAACCAGGACGTGAAGCTCATATTATAATATGGACGGCTTGTGAAACTACAAGTTTTTGAAAGAAATGTTATACTGTAATTCATAGAAATCCCTAGGGAGAACCTTGTAATACTCTTAGCCACCACAATGAATGAGTTATCTTTTCATTAATAATAAAAGAAAAGGGTATGGTTAAAAGGCATTCTTTTTAATAAAAAAAAGTGGTCTACTTTCCACACTTTAAATAAAAAAACTCCAAGTCCCATAATGCACTAGATCCAGAAACTTTCTTTGCATGCTTTCCCTATGAAGTAAGATTTATATGATTGATGCTACGTAGCAACTACGGAGTATTATTGAATGTGGCTACATGACAAACTTTTTGAGTTGCTAATATAATAAATCCGCAAGCATCACTCATGATGGGTACAATAATTGATATATGGTTATAGAGTATAAGTTAAGACATGCAAAATGCAGTCATTATATACTTACTGATCAAATAATCTAAAGATCATGACGATTTAAGACCACAAGGACCACCCTCCTACTTGCGTACTTTACGGATTAGAGAGCACGTATCCCTCACTTTCATTGCTAGTAATTCTTACTTAATTGAGGAGTAACTCAATATTTCACTGTGACAATAAGTCAATAACTAGCATTAATTGACTGTATACCAAGTTTCAACCACACACTGTATTTGATTAGATGAATACAGGTTTTGGAGCCAACTAGAAGACAACTTTTAACAGGCAAATGTGGAAATTTCTGACATTTTCGACCCATTTATTTATTTTTGTCTCTTGGACAACTTCTAATTGTATTTGTTGGCTTTTGTAGTTCGATGGGTGGATGGATCTCATAATTGTTTATAACAGGTTGTTAATTTGTTTGTTAGTGTGGTGGGCGTGTTTCAGCTTGCCTCTGTGGAGGAAACATGTAAAGATGCCACCATTTCCTTAAAATATGTATGATAAAACACTGTTGTCCTTTTCTGTCTTTGTAGCCCTTACCATGAAATTGCCACAATTTCTTAACTTGTATCTTAACTAACTGTGCATAAATGGATCACTAATGTTTGATGTATTACCATAATTATCACCACTTTGGGTGGGGCGGCGAGTGGATAAGTGACACTTCGTCGTGGAATTTACTAGTTCGTAATTCACACGATTCGTTGTAGTTGGGACTAGGGCGATTGGGAAATGACGGAGGTGAGGCTGGGTGAAGCCGTGGAGAGTCGACCTAATAGATTAGGGTAGTTTGATAGCTCGTAAGACCCCCTCTGAATGATTCTGAATTCGTCACTGATTATTAGAATTCATCCGGTTGGTTTTTAATACCGTTCATTATATATTTGGGTTCAATCACGTATTCACGTCCATTTTTATTCTGATTTCATTGTTGGTATATATTCACTTTTAATCTGGTTTCTTAGTTGAGATCTTAGTGATTTAATTGATAAATTGCAACATTCATCACTATTATATATAGACTGCGATTTCGAATTCCCCCTCTCTCGTAAGATCAAGCCAAAAAATTATAGACGAAATTTTTATTTGTCATATATGGCAATAAAACCGAACCTTAAGTGCTTAGTTTTGGCAACAAAAATCAATCGAATGCTATATGCATCCAAAATTTGAAAATTTTATGCATAAAATTATAATTAAATCTAAAAATGACTTTATTCTTACTAAGTAATAACCTATACATATAATAGTAAATTGCAATGCGTACCTTTCTATAAGCAAGTTTCTCTTAAAAAATTCAAACCAAGCTAGAATTCGATGTGCTATATAAATAAGAAATTATACTAGCTTGTACTTCGTGGGCTATGTAAGTGTGAGGACGTGCGGGTATTAACAGTACTCTTTAATTACATTACTGAGCATGATTGATTAAATCAATTGCAAGGTATTAAAACAAAGAAAGGAATCTTGCAGGATTCATCAAGAATCCACCAAAGCACTGAAAATTTGAGATGTTCGTCATCTTTTGAGGGTATCAATGCAGGGGAATGGAGAAAACATGCATCCCAACATTTATTACAACTTACTTTTCTAATGCATCCCAACATGCATCTCCAACTTGCATGTGAATCTCAAGTTGTGATATGTGTAATTATCAACTACAATTTGAACAACTCAACGTCACAAGTCACAACAATAAAAAAGAGTACCACAAATAGGTACTACTATTATTTAAAGCAATTATACTCTTGCCACCTTCAGATCATCAACTGACATGAGCCAGCTCTAAATTAAATCATCACTTTAGATCAGCTAATATCATTTTGAATGTATTTTCGGTTATGATTATGATATGATATACGTATAACTATGGGTATGAATTTCGGAATTTGAATGTTACTACAATTTTCATAAGCATGAAATATGGAAAGGCGACGTGGAAGCTGAGTTCGAGGGAACAGGTGTGGGCCCTGGCCCCATGTGGCAGCTCAGGAGTGGTCCACCTCAATTAACTCTCAAGGGCCGTTTTTTTCCACTACATTGACTCATTAAAACGACACTCTCTAAATTTGTCCATACAAACTTAAGATAATCATTTTCGTAGACGATACAAGTAGTAAAATGTCACGATCTTTCCAGAGATTAGTAACTAAAAATGTGCTTTGTATATGAATTGAGTGAGTAGAAAACTTTCTTTGGTTCGATACTAAATATCGTGACATTTAATCTCGACAAAAAAAAAAGAAATATCGTGACATTTAATTTTTTGCAAGTACTTTATTGTCTCATTTAATTCCCTTGATCAATTTGTTGTATCGCCTTGCCAATGGGCATTTGGTCTAGCGGTAAGTCCTCAGGGGGGAGAACTCGAGGTCCCCAGTTTGATCCTCACCGGCGACGAAACCACAAATTTGAAATTTTAGTACTCGGGCTACCCTAATTCTCACCAATTCAAAAAAAATAAAAAAATTGTTGTATCGCCTTTTCCTTGTTTTTTCTTGCTTAATGCTCACGTTAGGAATGAAGGCGAGCAAATTAGATGGTGGGACCATGCCCTATTAACTTCATGATCTGCATCACTACACTATGCCTAATTTACCTAGCTAGCTCATCATCTCACTCACTCGAACCGAGTTACAAAGTGACCGAATTGCCCATGGAACCTCACGCTGTAAAGTTGGGGCGTAAAACTGTAAAAAAAAAAGGTGAGTTCGTGGGTGGACGAAGACAAAGCCCAGAAGAAAATGAAGGCTACGAAAAAACATTCTGCCGAGTTGCAGACGACGAGGCTCCTGAAATTTTGTACACAAGGGCATTTCTGTCATCCTGCAATGATGACGTGGATGAATCCTGTGTCACCCCTGCCACCCGCAGGCCGCAGTTACTTCCCTGCCCCCGACCTCTGAAAGATAGAAAAGTAGGTCCTTGTGCTTCTGCGGGCATCATATAGTACAACCCACTTTTACCCAAATTTTTACAAAACCACCTCTTCTTTTATTTTATCCAAAAATACCCAATATCTGTAACAAATACAGTTTCCGTAGCTTATCAAGTAAACCATACTGCACAGGATGGATAATATACAACATGTCAGGCATTCAGCAAGAAAGCGAAAGTCCGTATTATAGATGTTTGTATAAAATAAGTGTGTGGTAGTTTTGTAAGAGTCCATAAATGTAGGGAAATTTCTGAAAATTTGCCTGATAACCATAATGAGCATTGTCTGTTAGTAATGGCGGATTCCACGAGCCGAATTGAAGAAATAAAAATAAGTCCCTACAAAAATAATAATTCCAATATCTCACCACTTCCCATGAATTAGATTTTTTACACGATCCCCACCAAACTTATTTAATTCTCAAAACTCCACACTTGCCTTCCTCCTCATCTCACCTCTTTTCCATATTCAATCTCTCTCTGTGTCATTCTTGCAATCTCTCCCACCGCAATCATTACTACTAGGCTCGCACGCAATCCTCGTGTCCAATTCTGGAATGCGCAGTGCCTAAATTGCTCTATCGTTCTTGAATTGATTGGCTCTTTTCAGTACACCGTCCACCGCCATTGATGAGCGGCGAATTGAAAGCTGTTATTAAACCAACTCAACCGAATCCGCAATTGCGCAATAAAACTCCATTGCTTTAATTTTGCAACGATCTGGATTCGTTGAGTGCTCAATTTCAACTGTTTTCTCGTGTTCTACGCTCTCTTTCCTTGTCTTACCGATTCTAATCACAATGTGGATCTCTGTGGCGGTTTAGCCTTCGTTTTACCGATTGCAATGGGGTGTAAGGTGTCGAAAGTAGAGCGTCTGCCCCTGGTGGTGATGTGTAAGAAGCGGAAGGATCTCATACGCGCCGCCGCCGCCGACCGATACGCGCTCGCCGTCGCTCACATCTCGTACTTCGCATCTCTCCGGGACGTCGGCGACGCTCTCCTCCGATTCGTCGACGAGGATCTGCTCATCGTCTCCGCGTCGTCTTCCTCCTCTCCGTCTTCTCTCTCCTCTCCGGTGCTCACACTCCCCTCCGACGAAGGCAAGGGCAACCGGAAACAACGCCGCCACAAACAAGGTCAAGGTCAAGGTCGGTCAAACAATGACCACTCGTCTTCTTCGACCTCGATTTCTCATTCCGTTTCCAATCGGAACGCGATGAATGGGAGGAGAGAGCCGTATGGAGAAGGAGAGGAGGGAGGAGAAGAAGAGGAGGCAGACGATTCCGAGATCTGCTTCTCTTCCGTTCAATCGAAAGGGAGTTCTTCTTCGTCAGCTGGCCACGTTCAGGTCCGTAGAAAGCGCACTTCTCCGAAGCCTGGGATGTCTTACAGCCCCGTCACTCCAATGATGGATCATTACTCCCATTATTACAACCCTGATTATCCCTATGGAAACCCGTACACCTCTTCTGATTCCTATGCTGTTTTCAATCCGAGCGGGAATTCTTACGGAGCGTATTACATGAAGAAGGATTCAGCTCGGATTCCTTCTGTGATATACGAGGAGCCAGAGACGGCCCCAATCTATTCCTACTCTGATTACGGGAATGCAGGGGATTTAGGGTTTGAATTCGTCCCTGTTCCATTGGACTACGGTGGAAGAAATAAGCAGGAAAAACAGCAGAAGAAGAGTCCTGTTGCTCCTGCCCCTCCTTCTCCAAAGGTATCTTCCTGGGACTACTTTAATCCTTTTGAAGATTTTGGTGCTACTGGCTATCCTGGATATTATACGAACGGGGGATTCGGGCATGATTCCGATAGGGGTAGTTCAGATTCGAGGGAAGTGAGGGAAAGGGAAGGGATACCTGATTTAGAGGAAGATAGTGAGACTGAATTGTTCTTGGATCCTTATGCTGAGAGAAAGAAGAATAAGAAAAAGAAGAAGAAGAACAAAAATAAGGCTAAGGATAGGAATGTACATTTTGATGAAAGAGGAGCAGATGATTTTGGTGAGGTAAACTTCAATGGAGTGCCGTTGCAGCATTGGGAGCAACTGCCAAAGCATGAGGAGGCAAAACCTAACAAAACCCAGCAGATGGATGCTGAGAAGGTGACTCCAGTGATGACTAAAGAGTTGACAAGCAGTAGCCTAAGTAGTGATATAAGTGTACCTGTGAGTGTGGAGGACGTGTGGTTGAAAGGTGGAGGTTTGAGATTTGAGATGGATGAACCTGCTCAGCGTGACCTGGAATCGTCAAAGCTGAGTAGCTTGACTACATTGTCGGCTCATGGAACGCGTGACCTACGTGACGTTGTTGGTGAAGTTCAGGATGAATTTGAGGCTGCCACTAATTACGGGCATGAGGTTTGTCAGTTGCTCGAGGTGGGAAAGCTGCCGTACCAACCAAAGAGCACCCTCAAGAGTGGTAAGAATTTCTTATGAGCTTATAAAGATGCAGAGCCTGTAGTACTTTCTCAATTGTGATGCTTTCTGGATTGTTTTTGTTTGAGTTTGTGCTCTAGATAGATCAGGTGAGGGTTTCTTAAATGATTTCTGATGTTTGCATGTATTATCCGAAACTGCAACTAACTTGTTATGCATGATTGGCACTTGCTGATTTTTTTTTTTTTTTGAGCCCAGGCACTTGCTGATTAGGAAACAGGATTATTTTCATACATTGTGATTGTGAGCACGTATATGTTTTCAAATCTTTATTTCAAGGACAGACAAAAGAACCTTAATTGAAGTTGGAACTATGGAAGCATTTTACTTAACTTGATGATTTGTTTTGATTTCCTGGTTAACTGATATCCATTGTGACTGTGAGAAAGTCTCTCCTTTCATAAATTGAATTGTGAAGAAAAGATTTGAGTTTGTATTCAAATAATTTCAAGTCAACTCTGTCACTGTCATGCAGCAATGCTTGCCAGGGTGCCGTGCCCTGTTGAAGAGTCGGTGTCAGCTGTGCAACCTCAACCTAGATCATCAATATCATCAGATATTGGCATTTCTAGAATGCGAAGAGCCTATGTTTGTGATCTTGGTGATGACATAGACTCTCTGGATCCAAGCCTAGTTTCAACTTTGGATAAGCTATATGTGTGGGAGAAGAAGCTGTACAAGGAAGTTAAGGTATTATTTTCTCTTAGTGTAAAATCAAAATTTGACCAGTTTGTTAATTTACTTAGTATTAGTGACAATAGAGGATCCTTCAGCACTCTTGCTAATCCTTGTCATTACCTTAGAATGTGGCATGATAAAAAAAAATCTATACTCTGGCTTGCTCATTATTTGATTAATAATTTTGGTGGTTTTAGGATGAAGAGAAGCTCCGCATCCTGTATGAGAAGAAATGCACAAAACTGAAACTGCTATACAATCAAGGTGCTGAAGTTAGCAAGATTGAATCCACGCAGGAATTTATAAAACAACTGTCGACAAGAATCAACTTGTCCATCAAAACGGTAGATGCTATCACTCGCAAGATACACCAGATAAGGGATGAGGAGTTGCAACCTCAACTCAGGGAACTCATTCTTGGGTATGAAATTACATATCCAGTTGAATTTTGCTTTGTTTTACTATTTATTCATTATTATTTGGCTTTGGTCAATCCGCTAAGAATCTGATATGGCATACTTTTATCTGGGTTAATTACTAAAGTGATGATGATGAGAGTTGGCTGACACCCGGACCCTGTTAATTGTTTAGTCCATAAGTGAACTCACCCACTTATAGCTACTAATTTGAGCTAATGTCTAAAATGTCACCAGCAAAAAAGGTTTTATCGCCTTTTGATATTTCCTACTATATATTGGTGTGCTTTTTCCCTACTTTCCTATTATTTTTTCTTGAGTAGAAAATCAATTGAATTGCTGTCTCTCTTTCTCTGCAGTCTGAGAAGGATGTGGAGATTGATGCTCAAGTGTCACCAGAAGCAGCTGCAGGCAATAATTCAAGCTAAAATAAACAAACTCAAAGGAAATACCAACTCTTATACAGATTCCAGCGCAAGAGCCACTGCTCACCTTGAAACAGAGATTCGAAATTGGTGCAATCGTTTCAATCACTGGATTGAACTCCAGAAATCATATGTCAGATCTTTAAATGCCTGGCTCTTAACCTACATTACATACCAACCAGTAGACACTCCTGATGGGCCACCTCCTTTTTCCCCTGGCCAACTCGGCGCACCCCAAGTCTTCATTATCTGCAATGACTGGTTACAAGCCATGGAGGGAATCTCAAAGTCCGGTGTATCTGAAACGGTTCAAGCCGCCATGAACGGCTTCGCTTCAATCCTGCACGAGCTTTTTGAGAAGCAGGAAGAGGAGCAGTGTCACAGGGTACAGGCCGAGCACATGCTGAAGGATTTCGAGAGGCAGACTAATGCAGTTGGAGTAGATGATGTTATGTCTGAGAAAGCCAGTAGCCTCTCAATGGTTCCTTCTGATTTGAGCTCTTTGAAGCATAGAGTCAAAGCGGAAAGAGCGGTGCATAAGGAGGCAGCTAAGCTTGTTCATTCAGCTGTGTCAAGGAGTATAAAGGCAGGTTTCATTCCTATCTTTGAGGCTTTGGAGAACTTCACTGCACAAGCAGTCAAAGCTTATGATAATGTGAGATTAAATGGAGCATGAATGAATGAATTTAGGTGTTAGGTGCTGTTAGAACATTTAGAGATATACCATAGGAATTTAAGTAAGCTGCAGGTTGATTTTGGGCCTTTGTTTTCTGCAGTGTAGAAAATTTGGGGATCTCTTTGCAAGTTGTATAGAAGTTGACGTCCCAATGTCTTTATTGGTGGGAAGAATGGGGGATTTTTGTGAAATGGTGTAGTGCAATTTTAGGAAGCAAGGAAGATTTGTTACCGAATCAGTATAGAGGAAAATGAAAAGGGTCTTTTGTTTCATCTAAGCAATTGAACGTGTAGCATACTAGTACTTCCTCATTGTCTATAGGTGTATATCTGCTCATCCAATTTAGTTGCCAGATGAAGTTTGCTACAACCCATATTTATATAGTCGTTACTTGGAATTAGTTGATTATGTAGTAGTTGAACTAGAAACTCAATTCTAGTTCTAATCAATACCATAACCCAAATGAACTATGTTCATTTGACTCTTAAGTTCTCATGGATTGTAATATCCCATCCCATGTAAGAATAACAAATACTGCTATTTTACATTCATGCAAAACTCAGGAAGTAGACTTATAGTGTGTTTTGTATTGAAAAAATAAATACTGTCCCTAATTAGTTTAAGGGGCATCTTGGGAAATTGATAATTAGAGTCGGAAAAAAAGGAATCGATTCCAAATTAGAGCCGGCCCGGAGTGCTGCGTTTAACTGGATCAGCTGTTCAGTCCCCCTTTCTCTCCGCATAAAACGACGCCGTTTCGTTTAAGCATAAGGCGGTGCGCGAAGAATCCGACCTATACGATTCTCTGAATGGCGGGCCTCCGTTTTGAACCAATAAAAGGAAAAAAAACAACACCAGCATTGTTCGATTCGTTTCACAACCCTAGCCCGCCATTGACGACGAATCTCAAAAACTCCCCAATCTCTCAAACCCCCTTCATCCGACATCCATGGCGGCCGCTACCTCCACCCTCCATCAACCCCATTTCCTCGCCCCCACCCCCCACGAAACCTCCAACAACCACGCCCCCGTACTCTCACTCCCACCCAAAACCCTCTCAAAACCCTCGATTTCTCCTCTGACCACCACCACCGCCCCCAAATCCCCTTCCCCCCTCTCCTCCAAATCCCCGATCTCCGACCTCTTCTCCTCCTCCTCCGACTACTTCACCTCCACCCCGGACGACAAGCCCCGCGAGGAGTGCGGGGTCGTCGGAATCTACGGCGATCCGGAGGCCTCCCGCCTCTGCTATCTCGCCCTCCACGCCCTCCAACACCGAGGCCAAGAAGGCGCCGGAATCGTCACCGAGAACGACGGCGTCCTCAAGTCCATCACCGGCGTCGGGCTCGTCTCCGACGTCTTCAACGAGTCGAAGCTCGACCAGCTCCCCGGCGACTGCGCCATCGGCCACGTCCGCTACTCCACCGCCGGCCAGTCCATGCTCAAGAACGTCCAGCCCTTCGTCGCCGGCTACCGCTTCGGCTCCGTCGGCGTCGCCCACAACGGCAACCTCGTCAACTACACCGCCCTCCGCCACCGCCTCGAGGACAACGGCTCCATCTTCAACACCACCTCCGACACCGAGGTCGTTCTCCACCTCATCGCTATCTCCAAACAGCCCACCTTCGTCACTAGGATTATCGAGGCCTGTGAGCAGTTGGAAGGCGCCTATTCCATGGTGTTTGTGTCTGAGGATAAGCTGGTGGCCGTTCGGGATCCTCATGGGTTCAGGCCTCTTGTTATGGGGAGAAGGAGCAATGGAGCTGTTGTTTTCGCCTCTGAAACTTGTGCACTTGATCTGATTGAGGCCACGTTGGAGAGAGAGGTTTACCCTGGTGAGATTCTTGTTGTGGACCAAGATGGACTCAAGTCCATGTGCATGGTTCCTCGCCCCACTCCCAAGCAGTGCATATTCGAGCACATCTATTTCGCACTGCCTAATTCGGTCGTCTTTGGACGGTCGGTGTATGAGTCTAGGCACGCCTTTGGGGAGATTCTTGCTACTGAAAGCCCCGTTGAGTGTGATGTTGTTATTGCTGTGCCTGATTCCGGTGTTGTGTCGGCACTTGGGTATGCAGCCAAGGCCGGGGTTCCGTTTCAACAGGGGCTGATTAGGTCGCACTATGTGGGCAGGACGTTCATTGAGCCGACGCAAAAGATTAGGGATTTCGGGGTTAAGCTTAAGCTTGCACCTGTGAAGGCTGTTTTGGAAGGGAAAAGGGTTGTTGTTGTTGACGATTCGATAGTGAGAGGTACTACTTCGTCTAAGATTGTGAGGCTGATTAGGGAAGCTGGAGCAAAAGAGGTTCATATGAGGATTGCAAGCCCTCCTATTATTGCCTCTTGCTATTATGGTGTGGACACGCCGAGCTCTGAGGAGCTGATTTCAAATAGGATGAGTGTTGAGGAGATTAGGAAGTTTATCGGGTCTGATTCACTTGCTTTTCTGCCGCTTGATAGCGTGCACAAGCTTATGGGAACGAGTCATCCTAACTATTGCTATGCTTGTTTTTCGGGCAAGTACCCAGTTCAGCCTAGGGAGATTAAGGTTAAAAGTGTTGGGGATTTTGTGGATGATGGGGTGACCGGGAGTTTAGATGTCATTGAGGACGGTTGGGTCCAAGCACCAAAAACTCCCAAAGTGGCTGCTATCTGAGGTCGTTGAATGTCAGGTTGTTTCTGAGATAACTTGAAGTGCGGTGGTGATTGTCATAGGCAGTGCTGAACACACACACAATAAGTAGTTTACAAGACGGGCTTAGATGTAATATATTTTGTTTTGATAGGCTTAGATTGGTACACAAAGCTCTGGTGTATATGCTGTAGTTTCTCTGCAGTATGGTTCATCAGGCACTTTGTTATGTTCTTTGCTGTTTTAGCACACTGAACTAATCTCACGCATTTTGGTTCTTTCTTTTATGCATGTGCTTCATTTCGGTTGAATGCTGTTTTGGCCCTTAGTTAAGGATTTGGCAATCTTGTTCATGACCCTTGAAATGCTTGAGCTCGTATGCCATGGCTCAAGTAGATGAGTACACTTTCACCCTTGAGCAAGTGGGCTTTATATCATGTACTTCTGAAGTGCTAAATCTGATTGCTTTCATATCCCTTTTATAGGTTAACTTAGGAACTTCTACATATTTTTAAAATTGTCATCTTAAATAAATCCCATCCCTTTTGCGTGTGACTAGCACGTGCTTCTTTCTTTGTACACAGTTGTTGCTAATGTATGTATGGTGGAGTTCTTTGTCAGAGACTCAGAGCCAGGAATGCAACAACTAGCAATTGCATGTGCTTTTTTCTTCCCAAACGCTCCAATATTTTACAAAAGATGACAGCTACTTGCACGCTTCATCAATCTGTACCAGGTTGATTAAGCAAGATGGGTAGTGGGTTTATGCTAGAGTTAAGTATTAGGTTATCTTTTTTAGTCAACAAGTGCTCATCAAATACAACTCTAAACTCTGAAAGGGACTTTTCCAACTTTGATTTTGCTGTTCATTGTACATATTTGTCTGAGAGAAAATCACCCAAATGTAGACATGGCTTGTTCAATCAAAAACATGGCAACTAATCACTCTCTCACCACTTCAAATCATACGTGCAATAAGCCAATAAGTACGTATTATACACCAACGGTCACCTTGTTATTCGACGATCTTTTCTCCAGCTGAGCTTCCTCCTCCGTCTCACCAAAATTCCCATCGCTTTCCCGGATCGAACCCTGATCCTTGTTTTCATCATGGCACACCAAATTCCCTTTGATCAAACAGATTCTGGCTTTGGTATCGCCATCCTCATCGTCACAACAACGTTGTTGGATCAAGGATCTTGCAACATAATCCTGGAGCTTCTTCAAATCGGACATTCGCACCGGTTTTAACAAGAACTCCTCCGCTCCTTCTTCTAAACACCTGTTCAACATTCAATCAAATCAAGTACTTTACTTTACTTTACTTTATAACCCAGTGGAGTTCCTCTTCCGGGGAATCTGGGGGGTCAGGATGGGGGCACCCCTGGCTTACGCAAAGGGGGTGCGCCCGAAAGACCCAAAGAAAAGAAAAGAAAAGAAAAGAAAAGAAAACTGAAACTCAATTATGTGCCAATCATAACTGAATTTAGTTCAAATGCACCAAAATTGATGTAGGGGTCATATCCAACTCAAAGGCACTATAACAGCCAAAGAGCATGAGGATGGGGGCACCCCATCAATCAAATCAAGTACCTGAATCATTTTTCCCATCTAATATAGCTCTTCAAAGAAGGATGATGAGTTGAAATGCTAACATGTGAATCCTTGAAGGAACGTTCTCAGAGGACATAAGTATAACTGGTACGTCTTTCAATGATGATTCCTGCATGCATTCAGATCCATCAGCTCATTCAGTTTATAAATGGGTACCATAATAATGTTTCCAAATGAATTTTTGGTAAGATCAAGTTTGTTTAGTAAATATATATACCTTAAGTCTTTTGAGTAGATCGTAGCCGGTCATCCCAGGCATTGAATAGTCTGTCATTATCAAATTCACCCTCATTCTATCACCCTGACAAATAAAGCATTTTATTTGAGCACGTAACGTACTATACATTCAAATTACTATAGTCTTAACGACAATAACTTTTTGGGTCTCTTCAATTTTCTAAGTTACAAGGTCAACTATCCACTTAACCGCTATAGAAAATATCACGTGTAACACCACATTTGGTACCAAATGTGTACCGTGTACGTGTACAATAGAATAACTCACACATCATGTCCACAAAATGATTACCTATGGCATGAATGTATAGGCCAATTCTGATGTGCAAAATCGTACTCATTTTTGCCCAAAAATGTCAACAAAGAGGTAAAAGCAAAGTCAGTCTTTAAGGTCCTAAGAGTTTTGCGTTATAATGCACAATTAAGTGCTTCCTTAGCATCTCATTATTCTGTTGATCGAGCCACGTATAGAAAGTTGCACCCAAATGGGCACGAACTCGTTCGAGCCAACTAAAAAGTTCGATTGCAAAACAAACAAAATCCAAGATCTTAGAAACACCCAAAAGAATAATTTGTTGAAAGAAACTTGTATCCCATCCAAATTCTAAGTGACCCGATCCAAATTTCACCGGACGAACTAGATTGAACGATCTAATTAACTAGATGAAGTTTTCTATATAGGTTGATTAAGTAAACAATTGGACCTCACTTTTACACTAAGAAATCAAGTGTAATTTATCTTAATCACACTTGATCAATTTATTTAAATACATCTGAAAGTTCATTGCAAAAACATGATCGATAAGAAGGAAACAAATTAGATAATAACCTGTTGTTGGCAAGAAGGGGCAGAAGAAGTATCAAGCAGACCCAGAAACTCCAGAGCTTTATCCCCAGATTCCACACTGGTCACTACAATTGCAAAGCTTTTTGCATTAGTCTAACGACTCAAAATTTGCTAGCAACTAAATATATATTATTTGTGGAAAAAAAACAGGGGACTCTAATTAAAAAAGAATTACCTTGGTAAGAGGAAATGGTTAAGAGTTGCTCCAAGATCTTCCTCTCAATCCTGCTATCATCAACAGCTAACACATGAAAGATCATCCCTTTCTCTTCTTCTTTGATTCCTACCAATCCTTCAACTCCTTGTTGTGGGTTTTTCATGATCTGTTCTTGTTGTTCATGTTGGCATTTCCCATCATCTTTCACCATTTCCATTCTGAATTTTTTTGGTGTTTGCTCCAAGAACTAGTACAAACTCTTGTTTTTGATTTTGGTTTATATAAGGCTATAGATCGTGACAGACGAATATGAACATGGCAATTTGATCCGATGTGAATAAAATAATGAAAAAGTATAGTGGGAGGATTTTTCCGATTGCTTTCTTAGTTTATTATGGAAGTAAGAGATCTCATTTTGGATTCTCCCATCTAATCACTTTGTCTTAATAAATCTATGTATATATATAAAAGCCGTAAGGAATGGAGCCACCACATTGCGCCACGTCAACTTTTGCCACGTGTCGTCTTGACGTTATGCCACGTAGGATTTCGCCACGTGTCGCCATAATGTTAAGCCACATCACATATTTTCTATATATTAATTAGGCCATGTAATCTAAATGTTTCCATCTCATTTACAAATCATATCCATTAATTAAAAAAATCCATGTCATATCTCTAAATTAAAAAAATAAAATCCACATAATTTCCTTTCCAAATTCACCTACAATATTGAACAAGTACATGAATTAAAAAAATAAAATCCCACATTTCCTTTCCAACTTTACATATATCATTAGTTATCCATAATTTCAAAAAAATAACAATATTCCGACACATCAAGATTTTTCTTTCCTACCTACATTACGCCACTATCCACAATTTTCCTTTCCCACATTAATTATACACGTACAAGAATATTTTCTTTCAAAAAAAATGTGGATATCACCTTAACTAAGATATGATCACACCATGTAACTAAGATATTATATTCCTACACATCAAAAATTTCCTTTCCTACCTACTTACAATTTTTAATATTAAAAAATGGTATAACATTTTGTATGAATCATTTTGTTACAACGGCTTAGGATTTAAATAATAATAATAATAACATTTTTTTGTATATATGTAATAAATCATGGATAACAGATATAATATCACAATTGAAATACAAATATACAATCAATCAACATATATCAAATTACATCAAGACTTAATAGTAATAATAATAATAGTTATCATTATATAATACAAAATGAAAAGAGAAACAAATTTGTATGTATAAAATTTAAGTTTTACAAAAAAAAACTAACACTACCAAACATAAAATTTACAAAATTTTGTATTGATATAAATAAAAATTTCTAATATCAATATTTGTAAAAGTAGTTCAATTAGCAATTTATTTATTATACATATTATATAGTATAAAATTGTTTGAGTGGTGTTATTATATATAAAAAAACTTATAAAATCCGCGCAAGGCGCGGGGAACTGTACTAGTAATAATTTATTTTTCTTGTAAGATTTTCATAGGAAATTATCAAAGAGATTTTGTGTGTCCCCGGCCCCTAAAATTGTTTAGATTTTTCGATATCGTCGTGATCTTTGAATAGGGGGGTCATATGGCTTGATTCTCCTCAATCATGGAGATGCTTGAAAGAAGACTTTATAGGAAAAAATTGATTAGTTTATTGGCTTAACACCCATAACCCTCTAGCAAATCTTTCGTATTCGCTTTTGCATAATAAGGAGTGATTAAATGTTCAGAAAATCCGAGAACAAAGTACTTGTGCTCGTTCAATTGACAAGTACAATTGAAGTTTCAATTTAGTTTTAAAGGTATTTGACAAAATATACGGATTGATCATAACACCATATTTTGTGCAATATTGATGCGTAGTCATCTTGTCACAAGTCGCTCTAAACGGTTGAGATCTTGAGACAAGCATGAACGTCAAGAGACTTACAAGTATTGTGTATCGAAATTCAAAAAGATATGTTTGGTAACCATATGAATTCTTAGTTGTCAAAAAATAAAAATGAATTCTTAGTTATAAGTTTTTGAAAAACACAAATCATTTTTCAGCTTTGAAATTTCAGATTTAAGAAATTGCTTCAATTGTGTTTACAAAAATTAACATGACATAAAAAATCATAATATATTATCTCCAAAAATAGATGTAATATACACTCGATAATGTAACAATGGTGATTTGTATGATTGTGATGGTGGTGGTGGTAAGGAAGGAGGTAGCGGGGTGGGATGTTGACAATGGAGGTTGTTGTGTGGCAGCAACATAGACGGTGGGGGTGGTTCTTGTAATAGTGGAGGTAAGGTAGGTGATGCGATGATTGCATAGGTTTTGGTTATGGAGGTGACAGTAGTGGTGGTGGTTGTGACAAAGATAGTGGTAATGGAGGGAAAATGCTTATGGGGAGACAATGGTGGTAGGAGGTGTCAATGGTGTTGATAGTGATGGTGGTTGTGACTTTAACATATGTGAAAGCGACGGTGGATGAGGAATTGATGATGGTGGTGGAGGTGGTGACGACGTTGAATTAGAGGTTGCGAAGGTGGTAGTGATGGTGGCGGTGGAGATGGAGGTGGTGACGACGACGATAGTGGATGTGGCGGTGACAATGGTGGTGGTGACGACGGTGGTGGATCTAGTGGCGATGGCGATGGTGGTGTGGGTGGTGGTGACGAGAATGATGGTAGTGGAGGTGGTGGTGACGAGACGATAGTTGTGGTCGCGAAGGTGGTGGTGGTGGCAACGATAGTAGCGAAGGTGACGATGGAGGTGATGGTAGTAGTAGTGGTGGAGGTGGAGGTGAAAGCGATGATGTTGGTGGTGATGGTGGATGAGGAAGTGGCGGTCATGCTAGAGGTGGTGACGATGGTGTTGGATCGGAGGTAGTCATGGTGGCGGCTGTAAATGTAGTAGTAAGTAGAAGTGGCGGTCATCATTGAATTGTGAAAATAAATGCCTCATTTAACAAACTGTCTTTAAGAACCAAATGTGTTGCTTTTGTTGTATACATATATATACAGTATAATATTGTATTAAATGCATATTTTCTTATGCTTGTATAGCTTAACTTAATTATTCATCACTAATCTACTACAAATCTTAGCTTTCGTTATTATAAGCTCACAAAAAAGTAATTTACAAAGATCCATCTACTTCTCTAAATTGTAATGACCCTCCCACTTTTCTACTTAGCACTAGCAATGTCAAGCTTAATTAACTTCTGAACCAACTATCATCCTTCCTCCTTGTCCAAAAAAATTGGACAAGTTCTATCCCCTATCCATTTGGAATTGAATGGGGATGCTATTTAGATAAATATTTTTTTGTCGCCTGCAAAGAAGACACCAGTTTAGGCTTGCCAGCTCCACATCTCATTGGACATGAATCTAACCTTCAAATCCAAAAGATCCCCCTCGACTATTTTTCTCCCTCTCTCTCTATTAGTACAAATGTAGTCATCTCTTGCAATAACTTGTCTAGATCTAACTATTCGATATCCTCACCTAAGTTTCACTTCTCCACTACTCGCAACAAATTCAGGGTTACTGCAACATTCATTGTCAATGGATCTAATCCACTTAGTAGAGGGTATTGTAAAACTTCCACTAATAATTTTCTCAATTCTTATTTTCCTAGGCTAGACTAGACTATAATATTCAATGACTAAACTGTTTCTCTCTTTTCTTTGTTAGTTATACAAGGTGCATATCAGTATGTTCACGTGAAATTGTTGTCGATGAGGGCTGCATCGGAATTGGATGTTGTCAATAACCAAATTTCATCTCTAACGATAGGACGAGCGTTGCACTGTTCATCTCAAGTTTCCTCGACAAACCAGTGAGTGATTCCTACCAATGCGGCTATGTCTTTCTTATAGAGTCGAACTCTTACAGATTTGGAAGTGTTAGAGATTTTCAACACCTCTCAACCGCAAAGACTGTCCCAATTGTGCTTGATTGGGTGGTTGGCTTCAAGACTTGCTTTAAAGCAATGAACCTAGCCAATTTCACATGCAAGATAAACAACCAGTGCCATAACTCTACTAATGGCCTTGGCTACATTTGCAAATGCTCAATTGGTTTTGAAGGCAATCCTTACATTGGTTGTGAAGGTACATGTGTCATCTTTAATTATGTTTTAGTAGCCATCACGTAATTAACTCACTCATAATTAATTTGTCAGTCTATGCAGATATCAATGAGTGTGATAGCCAATTAAGTGCTCAATGCATGCAAAGGCAGTTGTGTCAATACGAAGGGAAGTTGGTATAGCAATGATAAGAAGCTCATCTTGGAAGTTTCTTCCATTTGTAAGTACTATTACATATGTAATTTCGTTGGTTATCCCATTTCTTAAGATACTAAACCATATATAATTTGACATACATATCAAACTTTTTGACTTGATAAGTGCTGAAATGCAGGTGGAGCCCATGCTTTAATATTCCTTCTTGTAGTTCTTCTCACTATTTATAGATGTATGACGAAAAGAAGGTTGCAAAGTCATTATTTCAGAGTAAATAGTGGTGATTTATTGCAAGAAATGATGGTTGAATTGGGAGGATCAATCAACGAGAACAAAAGTGAGATAAAAGAGGAAAAAACTAGCATATATTCTTACAATCGTACATAACTGATATATTCTATCTATAACTCTATTACTCTTATACAATAATGACATGCAAAGTGAGATAAAAGCATATTTTAATACAACAATATATGATGAATAAATTCTAAAACTAATATGTACAATTCAAAAGAGTTGGTTAGTCAAAATACGACCAGATCCAAAACTCCAATTACTCTCGTTCCAATTTTTTAAGTTGAGATTTGAACATTAGTGGAAACATCGTGACCCATACTAAACCTTAAGCTTTTTCAAAGCCATTAGATGCATTAGAATTAAAAGTTCTTCAAAACCCATTGATGTATTAGATAAAAACGAAGTGGAACTCCAATTACTCTTGTTCCAACATTGTAATGCATTTGTTTTACTTGATGATAGTGTAACTTCAAATAATAGCTCTAAGGATCTTACTTAGGTTGTTATTACTTATTCCTATCATAACCACACATTACAGGCCTTCCATCTTCAACTGCAAATACCAACAGAGATGGAAAAATGCTTAAATGTTATACTACTTGAAAGCAAACTTTCCAGGGACCATTCAGATGCAAGTACATACTGTAAAATCCCTTCTCCTCTCCCTTGTGCCACTCTTTACTCGAACGGCTGGTGCACGGCCGGCGCCGGCTACACCTGGTGCGTGGCCGGCTCGTCGTCTTCATTACGCCTGAGGCACCATTCTGTCCCTTTAACTAGAATGAACACCATCACGACAATCGCCACACCATATTGGCTTTGAAAATCCCCATGGTTTCGTGGAAGAAGATTTCGTGGAAGAATTTGGGATGAGGAAGAGAGGAGATGGTGAGGGAGGAGAGAAGAATGAATTTCGTGGAATGAATTTGGGATGAGAAGAATGAAGAATCAGCTCCCCGGTATATTCATCACCACTACTACAAATCTAGTGTTCCATTCTTGTACTAAGATTCTACAAATTATTGGCTATGAAGTTTTCTTATGCTTGTGTAGTTTACTTGGTTATTCCTCACCGCTCTAGTACAAATCTAATGTTGCATTCTTGTATTTTGATTCTACAACTAATTGGTTACGATAAAGGTTTTCTTGTCAGGCAAATTAGCCTTGCCCTTATTAAAAAAATATTACCTAGTTTGTGCCAAACCTTAGCGTTTGTTATCACAAGCTTACAAAAATGTAATTTACAAATGATCCATCCATGTCGATCTCTACATTGTAATGACCCTCCCTCTTTAATTTTCTACTTGGTATTAGCAATGTCAAGTTCAGCTTCTGAACCAACTATCGTCCCTCCTGGATGTCCAAAAAAATACGGACAAGTCTTTATCCCCTATTCCTTTGGAATTGGACGGGGATGCTATTGAGATAAATACTTTAAAGTTGCATGCAAAGAAGACACCCGTTTAGGCCTGACAACTCCATGTCTCATTGGACAGAAATCCAACCTGCAAATCCAAAAGATCTCCCTCAACTGTTATTTTTTTCATAGTAGTACAAATGTAGTCACCTCTTGCAATAACTTATCTAGATCTAACTATTCGATATCCTCACCTAAGTTTCACTTTTACTCGCAACAAGTTCATTGTTGTGGGTTGCGACACTGCAACATTCATTATCAATAAATGTAATCCACTTAATAGAGGGTGTTATAAAACTTCCACTAATAATTTCTCAACATTAGTTGTGAAGGTACATGTGTCATCTTTAATTCTGTTTGAGTAACTATCATGTAATTAGCTCACTCATAACTAATCTGTCACTCTATGCATATATCAATGAGTGTGATAACCAAGCGCTCAATACATGCAAAGGAAGTTGTGTCAATACGAAGGGAAGTTGGTATTACAATGATAAGAAGCTCATATTCGAAATTTCTTCCATTCGTAAGTACTACTACATGTGTACTTTCGTTGATTATTCATTTCTCTAAATACAAAACCATATATAACTTAACGTACATATCAAACTTATTGACTTAATAAGTGCTGAAATGCAGGTGGGGCCCTTGCTTTACTATTTCTTCTTGTAGGTCTTCTCATTGTTTATAGATGTATGAAGAAAAGAAGGTTGTAAAAGTCATTATTTGAGCGTAAATTGTGGTGATGTATTGCAAGAAATGATGGTTTAATTAATTGGGAGGATCAATTAGCGAGAGAAAAGGTGAGATAAAAGAGGAAAAAAACTAGTATTTATTCTTACAATTTTGAATAACTGATATATTTTATCTATAGTCCTATTAGTCTTATACAATAATGAGATACAAAGTGAGATAAAAGTATATACTAATACAACAATATATGATGAATAAATTCTACAACTAATATATAAAATTAAAAAGAGTTTGTTAGTCAAAATACGACTTGATCCAAAACTCCAATTACTCCCGTTCAAATTTTTTAAGTTGAGATGTGAAAATGAATGGAAGCATACTGACCATAATAAACCTTAAGCTTCTTTAAAGCCATTAAATACATTAGAATTAAACATTCTTCTAAGCCATTTGATGTATTAGATAAAAACTAAGTGGAATTCCAATTACTCCCATTCCAAAATTATTATCCATTTGTTTTACATGATAATAATGCTATCAAAAGAGCCATATCAAAAGAGCATGCTATCTCAGCTAAGGTTGTCGACAACCTTCTCAACAAAAGAGCTTGAAAAGGCCACCTCGAATTTCAGTGATGAGCGGCAAATCAGAAGTGATGTTTTAGGAGTAGGGTATAAGGGATTCTTATCAAATGGGAGGATAGTAGCCATTAAGGCTATTGAAGTCCAAAGTAGGGAGCCCAAGCAGGCTGAGGTGTTCACTAATGAAATGGTTGTGCTATCTCATATTAAGCATCGAAATGTGGTAAGGTTCTTAGGGTGCTAGTTAGAGACGTCATCGCCCGTTTTTGTGTTTGAATTTATCTACAATGGGACCTGTTTGATCACATAAGTAAAAACATAAACAACGAACATACGATGTCATGGGAGATCCGACTTAAAGTTGTAATAGAAACAACCGGCGTCTTAACTTATCTTCACTCGACTCACTCCACTGCGGTAGTTAATAGAGACATCAAGCCCTGAAAAATACTCTTGGATGAGATTTTCACCACCAATGTCTCAGATTTCGGCAGATCCAAGATGTTCCCTCAGAATTTAACTCATGTGACAACAATGATTAAAGGAACTAGGGGCTACTTGGATCTTGAGTACATGAGGAGTGGTCGGGTGACAGAAAAGATCGATGTGTATAGCTTCAAAGTTGTCCTTGGCGAGATCAAATGAAGAGATGTTGGCAAACTATGTTGGTGTGAAGATGGAAAAAGGCCATGTAACTTATATATTAGACCAAAGAGTCTACATAGAAGAAAATTTGGAGCAAATGAAGCAAGTTGCCAAAATTGTAACCTGTTGTGTGAGTGTGAATAGACAAGAGAGACGAACAATGAAGGAAGTCTGCTTGGAGCTTGAAGGGTTGAGCAGAAAATCCGACTTTGACTTTGGCCAGCAATTGCTCCCCTACCCCACCCTCCCATCCGCCGATGAACTCCCCTGTTGTTGTTTCATTTGCACTCTTGATGATCGATGTGCAAAAATTTGTAACTAAGTTTAAGTGTTTAACATTGATAGAGATGAGTCCTATTGGATGAGCATTGGACCCTTGCTCCCTTTGCATGTAAGATTTGAGCATTGAGATGAATCCTTTGTAAATAATTGATATATTCTATCTATAGCCAGCAATCGGTCCCCTACCCCACCCTCCCATCCACCGATGTACTCTTCTCATATTGGTTTCATTTGCACTCTTGATGATCGATGTGAAGAAATTTGTAACTAAGTTTAAGTGTTTAACATTGATAACGATGAATCCTATTGGATGAGCATTGGGCCCTTCCTTGGTCCCTTTGCATGTAAGATTTGAGCACTGAGATGAATCCTTTGTAAATAACTAATATATTCTATCTACAACCAGCAATTGGTCCCCTACCCCACCCTCCCATCCGTTGATGTACTCTTCTTCAATTGGTTTCATTTGCACTCTTGATGATCGATGTGAAGAAGTTTGTAACTAAGTTTAAGTGTTTAAAATTGATAGAGATGAATCCTATTGGATGAGCATTGGGCCCTTGCTCCATTTGCATGTAAGATTTGAGCACTGAGATGAATCCTTTGTAAATAAGTGATATATTCTATCTATAGCCAACAATCGGTCCCCTACCCCACTCTCCCATCCACCGATGTACTCTTCTCCTATTGGTTTCATTTGCACTCTTGATGATCGATGTGAAGAGATTTATAACTAAGTTTAAGTGTTTAACATTGACAGAGATGAATCCTATTGGATGAGCATTGAGCCCTTGCTCCCTTTGCATGTAAGATTTGAGCACTGAGATGAATCCTTTGTAAATAATTGATATATTCTATCTATAGCCAGCAATTGGTCCCCTACCCCACCCTCCTATCCGCCGATGTACTCTTCTCCTATTGGTTTCATTTGTTCTCTTGATGATCAATGTGAAGAAATTTGTAACTAAGTTTAAGTGTTTAACATTGATAGAGATGAATCATTTTCGATGAGCATTGGGCCGTTTCTCTTTTTGCATGTAAGATTTGAGCACTGAGATGAATCCTTTGTAAATAACTAATATTTTCTATCAATATATAGTCGCATTACTCATATGCAATAATGAGATGCAAAGTGAGATAAAATTATATACTAACACAACAATACATGATGAATTAATTCTAAACTAATATATACAATTAAAAAGTATATATTAATACAATTAAAAAGAGTTTGCTAGTCAAAATATGACCTGATCCAAAACTCCAATTACTCCCGGCCCGTTCCAATTTTTTAAGTTGAGGTGTGAAAATGAGGGGAAGCATCCCGACCCATACTAAACCCTAAGCTTCTTCAAAGTCATTAAATGCATTAGAATTAAAAGTTCTTTAAAGCCCTTTGATGTATTAGATAAAAGCGAAGTGGAACTCCAATTACTCTCATTCCAACATTGTAATCCATTTGTTTTAGTTGATGATAGTGTAACTCTAAATAATATCTCTAAGGATCTTACTTACTTTGGTTGTTTAATGTAATTATACACTTTTCATGTATCAGATAAAAGCTGTTGAAGTTATCACTACTAAACTTTCACTGCTTTTATCTTGTTTTTCAAAACCATTTGATCTTACAAGTGCAGTCTCATATTCATGGCCAATTTGTCTCGTTGCAATTTCATATTCGTGATGGTAATGACTCTTACAGGTGTGTATGTTGTTTATATAGTACCATGTGATCAATATTGTTCAATATTGTTACATAACATACGTGCACAATTGTTCAATATTGTTAACCTTGTACTTTTTTTTAATAAGAAGAGCGTCTTTACGTATGAGGTCCCTAAGGATCAAATAAAAAAGAAAGCGAGTGAGGAGAAATGTGACGAAAAGAAACCATAGCGTAATCCGCAACACAACTGACTTCACGGAACACATTGGTGATGCTCCAACTTGAAAAATTGCTTAGTAGATATTGATTATCGGTTTGCACCAGTTGAACCTCCCATTGATAGTTGTAGGTTGTCACCTTCCATATGAATGAGGGGAATACAATGTCGAATATCCTAAAAAATCCGTACCAAAAAGATAAGGCTTCAGATATCAAAACTAACCTATATCCACGTATGTAGAGAGAAGTGCCCGACAATGTCCTTTACTTTTTTTTCTCGTAATGGTTTTGTAAACAAATCTAGTAATGGTAGGCCAATTTTTTTAGCCAACATATTATAATATTTTATTTAGTTTTCATCTCTTTCTAATAATGTCTTTTACTTTTTTCTCTTTTCTATTTCATGTGACACACGTCATAAGGAGAATGAAAGACCAAAGTTTTACTTTGGTCATGGTGAAGGCCAACTTTTCACTATGTCTCGTCATAATTGTTCTTTTTCTCACCATGTATTATTTTTTATTATCATGACCAAAAGTCGGTCTACCAATGTGCATACTTTTATGTGTAGATTCAAAGACAAAACACATAAGGCAGCAATGATAGAGTTTGGTATTTCAATTCCTCTACCGATTCCCTTATTTTGTGACAATAAGGCAACAATGCATATAGCTAAGAATAATATATTTCATGAGAGGACAAAGCATCTCAAAATTGACTGTCATTATGTTCGACAACAACTTCTTGAAGGCTTCTTAACTCCTACTCATATTCGCACTTCTTTACCTTTAGTAGATTTGCTTACAAAACCATTAGGAGAACTACAACATGTCTTTTTGTCTTTCAAGTTAGGTCTTGTGAGCCCACTACCAGTTCCTACTTGTGGGGGGATGTGAGTTAGTATTAGCTCCTTCGGTAGCTTAAAGCGTAAGCTGGTTTGTTGACTTCTGATCAACAGTTTTGTAATACCCTATAAATAGGCCTTTCCTGACATCAATGAAAATATCTTTCAACGATATTTCCTTTTGTTATGAGAGTTTGTTTCCCTCTTCGAGCCTTTAGGTTTAGATTTCATCCACACAAATCTGATTGAGTGTTTCTTACCTTTTTCAAATTACACTTGTCATGAGGAGATTTGAAGACCAACCTCATATTTTGATCAAAATCATTCCCTCTCTCCATAAAATCATTCCTTTTTCAATTTGCATCTTCTAACTTGAATTCAGGGTGGTGTAATGGTGTCAAAGGTGCAAACGCAGATTCCTTGTGGCCCGGTTTCTCAATACATGACGTCGAATTGTTGTATGTGTAACTGCAAGAACTCCTCGTCGTTGGTTTTGTTTAACATCTGATGCTAGGTTTAGCCCCTTCTACTTCTGGATTACAGGTTCAGTGGCTCTATGGAAATCGGAAATTCAACAAGGTACTAGCATCCATATTGGTTTCTCTTTCCCATCTGGGTCATGTGATATACATTCATTGCATACTTCTAAATCTTCTGTACCAGTTCCTCATTCACAACAAGTTCATGCATCTGTCACTTGTCAACTCATTTGAACAAATGATGCTGAGAAAATAGTTATTTTCAACTTTTAAATACTGCATATGGCAGAGAAGTTATTGGATTAGTTGCAAAGTCTTATTGTGAATGAAATATGATGTAGATGATCTTGGGTCCAGAAATACTGATGATTCAGTTTAGTTCTAACATGTTACCGGCCTTTTATTCATGGTAGTTGAATAAAATTAGTTTCCACATGAACCACCAACACAAACACATCGTACTTTTGGATTCGGACTCTTTGGATCAGCACCGGGTTGGAGCTCGCATTGTGCTGCTGCACCATCTTTCTGCCTGAAGCACAAACTAAAACATAGTGCGATATTGCAATCATTGGGAAGCATCACACACTTTGCATCTGTCTTCTCCGTCCATTCCATGGCTACTTTAGAAAATCAATTAAACAATATGCAACACAGATATTAAACAATTGAGTATATATGCTATGCTATAATCGAACACTTATGTCACATAATGTAAGTGCATAAAATAAACTACACGGTACGTACACACCTGTAACAGCAATCACCAATATTAATATGGAACTATATTGAGACAACCTCGTCATGACCTCTTGCTAGTTTCTCGTCGGTGGTAAAAGTCTATGCAAAGAGATCCGGCATGCCAGCCGAAAGTTCTATATATCAAAGAAAGCTACAAAGACGAAATACAACGAAAACTAGAAATTAAGAACTAGATCGAAGGCTCCCTGAAGTCCATAGGTGAAACTCTCTTCACCGTCGCAGCCATGGATAATCTCCGAGCTATTCTCCTTGATCTTCTTGTTTTCGTCCTCCTCAAACGTCTTTTCTTTCTGCTGATTTTTTTCTCTCTTTTCTTGCTTTTCTTTCTCTCTGTTTTCTTGGTTTGTGCGGCTGTAACGCTAGAGAACTGAATGTGAATGTTGAGCTGCTTTGTAATTCTTCTCTTGCAATTAAAAAGGCACGAGCAAAATCTGCTCAATTTGGGCACGAGGCTGATGGGCCTTGGATATGGGCTTGACCAATTGAAAAGCCCAAAAAAATTGTTACGCAGGGAACGGCTCAAGACAACCAACAATTCAGCTTCTCACCAATTACATACTCTGCCCTATAATTACAACAACTAGCACACATTTACAAAATCTCCAAAAACAGCCTACAACTTGGAATTTTCCTAACAACTGACCATCCAAATCTTGCTAGTATCGTATGATTTGTTTCCTAATATTACTTAACGTGATTTTTTTTCCTGGCTTACTTTGAATTAGTATGTTCATGCACATTAAATTGTTAATTCTCCCAAAAAAGGTAGCTAGATTAGATCATATACCCTTATTAATATTGTTGACTCATTGAAAAAAAATCCGGCAATAATGTTCATGCATGCTAGGCCATTAATTAATCAATCAATCAATCAATACTTCTAAAGTTGAATCAGGACAGTTTTGGCATTATATTTTTATATCCCAACCAACTTATTTTTATTTATGGGTCTTTCATATAAATTTTTAATCTATAAATAATTTATCATCTTGTATAATTAATACAATTTTTTTTTATCTAATCCAATATCAAATTTTCTTAATAAAATATGATATGTAACAATACTTACATAGTTATTAATTAATATTTCACCTATCCAATAACAAATCTATAATAACTAATATTTTAGTCACCTAAGTTCGAATACAGGCTCATGTAAATTCCACATATATTTTTAAATCTGAAATAGTTAAGAACAGTTTTATCATTAAGTTATTTATATCCTGCATACCCTATTTTTATGTACGAATTTTTTATATACTTTTTTATTCATAAATAATTATAACTTTTTCTAATTACATACTATTTTGTATGTAATCTAATACCAATTCTCAATAAAATATGATTCGTAATAACATTATTAATGAACATATTCTTAAAATAATATGATAGTTAAAATAATATTAAAAGTAAATAATATCATATAATAATAATAATAATAATAATAATAATAATAATAATAATAATAATAATTTATGATATGGGAAAGACTCATGTAAGAAATGAGTCTTACGGTTGGGAACGGTAGGAATGAATCTCGTACATTGGATTAGCTCGTTCCTTTCTAAAAAAAAAGGCTACAACGCCATCTTCTCTCTTCCTATCGTCGTTCTCCAACTGCTCGCCGTCTTCGCTCGCCTTCCTCGGCATCGATTTCGTCCAATCCTTCATCTCCCCTCGCGGATCTGTTGACGACGATTGGATCTCCTCCTTCGATGATGAGAGCCACCGAACCACCATCGACCGCTCCCTCTCGATCCCTCCCCCAAGCCAAAATCTGCAATCGACCACGAATTGCTAGAGAACGAAGATCTGGTGCCAGAGGATGAGGAGCTCATGAAATTGGTGATCTTAGGATCCGTCCAGTCCTATTCCCTCCAATTGAAGCTCGGGGATTGCTTCCGAGCAGCCAAGATCCATCGCGAAGCCCTACAGAGGGCAACAAGCCAGTCTCTGTCCGGACTTCCCCTTTCCGGATTCGACTACCAGTCGATTCTCGGCCAGTGTTGCGAGATGCTGGTTGGATTCGTGAAAATTCCGGTTGAAATTGCTAGTCCGTTGTTGCTCGACGGCCATGAACCCGGTCGACTCAAAGTGTTCAAAGAGGGAGAAATTCAGAAGCGCTTCTAGATAGACGATATAGGTTCTAGGGTTTCTAGAGAGTGAGATTTTGACGTCGTAGGGTTGAATCAGGGACGAAACTCGATCGAAGGCCTTGAATCCGATCTAGCGGATCTGGATCGTGATTTTGTCATCGGCTTCTTATTCGGTTTGAATTGTTGTTAATTTAGCGTGTAATTGGTTCTGATTGTGGCTTTGGTTTGTGAAATCTGTCTTGCTGATCCTTTTTATGGCGGATTTGGATTGTGGTGGCAGACAAATAGGTTGTAGTGGATGCTTGCAACCGTTCCTCTGATCAAAACTTTGCAGTTGTCATTATCATTCCTCTTTTGGTTATGATTCTCGGAAGTATATTTTGTTGAAATCTTGCTTGTGGAACTGTGTTTTGGTTACTAATTGACTTGTGTGTTGATGAATTGAGCAATTATTGGATTTGTTTTAACGAAGTCTAGTTTGGATTTGTTTGGTTACTAAATGAGCATTCAGGCTTTCGTGGTGAACCTCAAGACGGTAATATACGCACACTTTGTACTCCATATAGTGCTAGTTTGGATGCATGGTGAAGAAAAATTATAAAAAACAGTGGTTATTTGAATTTCAATTGAATAAACCTCTGATGTAGTGTGTGTAATATTGATCAATTAGTGGTGGTGATTAGCTCGAATTGCTCATATATGCTCATCGATAGAGTTGAACAAGTTGGCAATAAAGTTGAACAAATATTGATGAACAAATTGACCATGGATTTGAACAAATTGATCATAGAGTTGAACAAATTGACCATAGAGTTAAACAAATTGATCATAGAGTTGCACAAATTGGAAATAGAGTTGAAGAAATATGGATGAACAAATTGACCATAGAGTTGATCAAATTGGTAATAGAGTTGAACACATATTGATGAACAAATTGATCATAGAGTTGAACAAATATTAGATAACCAAATTGACCATAGAGTTGAATAAATTAACCATAGAGTTGAACAAGTTGGCAATAAAGTTGAACAAATATGGATGAACAAATTAACAATAGAGTTGAACACATATTGATGAACAAATTGACCATAGAGTTGAACAAAATGACCATAAAGTTGAACAAATTGGCAATAGAGTTGAACAAATATGGATGAACATATTGACCATAGAGTTGAACAAATTGGCATTAGAGTTGAACAAATATTAATGAACAAATTGACCAATGATTGAACAAATTGACACATAAAGTTGAACAGATTGGCAATAGAGTTGAAAAAATATGGATGAACAAATTGACCATAGAGTTGAACAAACTGGCAATAGAGTTGAACATGTATTGATGAAGAAATTGACCATAAAGTTGAACAAATTGACAATACAATTGAAGAAATATTGATGAACAAACTGACCATAGAGTTGAACAAATTAGTAATACAGTTGAACAAATATAGATGAACAAATTGACCATAGAGTTGAACAAATATTGATGAATAAATTGACCATAGAGTTGAACAAATTGGCAATAGAGTTGAACAAATATGGATGAACACATTGACCAAAGAGTTGAGCAAATTGGCATTAGAGTTGAACAAATATTAATGAACAAATTGACCATTGATTGGACAAATTGACCCATAAAGTTGAACAAATTGGCAATAGAGTTGAAAAAATATTGATGAACAAATTGACCATAGAGTTGAACAAATTGACAATTGAGTTGAACATTGATGAAGAGATTGACCATAAAGTTGAACAAATTGGCAATACAGTTGAAGAAATATTGATGAACAAACTGACCATAGAGTTGAACAAATTAGTAATACAGTTGAACAAATTGACCATAGAGTTGAACAAATATTGATGAATAAATTGACCATAGAGTTGAACAAATTGACCATAGAGTTGAACAAATTGGCAATAGAGTTGAACAAATATGGATGAACAAATTGATCATAGAGTTGAACAAATCGGCCATAGAGTCAACAAATTTTGGACGCGCGCTAGTTTTCCTTAAAAAATGCGAAAAAAACATGAAAAGGCTGAAAAAACACAAAAAAAAACGCAAAAAAAAAGTGCGAAAAAACGCGAATAATACGCGCGCTAGTTTTTGGGTTGTTTTTTCGCACGTGATCAATGACTGAGATTTATTCCTATTTCCTACCTTAAGACTCATTCCTGCCGGATCCGGACCCTTATGATATTATACTATAATAAAACTAGATTATAATATTCAGAAAAACATATTTATTCTACAAATATAACAGCTCAGGTCAAGTCAGCTGATTTTGTGTTTCAATCCAATCGAGCATGAGTCAATCAAGTTTAGTTTTTCCGTTGACCTACTAATTTATAGATCAAGTTTCAACTATAAAACTTGTGGTTGATTTGAATTGGTTTATCGAGTTGAGTTGATTTTTGACTGCTCTAATTTAAAATACATCTGCATATACGATTGTTAAGTCAATTATTACCCTTAACTGACTTTATTTTGACCTTGACCGGCCATCATGCAGACCTTGTAAATTGTGGCCACAATTTCTTTAACTCTAGAAAACTTTACCCTCGATAGTAAACCCTTGATGGCTACTATGGTGGCCGCCATCGCGGTCTTCTAAAAAACGTAGCTCCAAAGTCCGTGATCTCTCTAAATCTTGAAGTCTTCATATAATGCTCTTAACTTGTCCTAATTCTTTAAAAATATCTACTAAAAAGGCTAAGTTGCACTTTAGAAACTACAACGTATCAAATCCCCTCATACTTAGACCTTACTCGTCCTCGAGTAAGATCAAAAATAAAATCTAAGCAATGCATACATCAAAAAGTCTACAAAAAGTGCAAAGGGAATATGATCTAAAATTCTTTCACTTAAATAAGCTCACAACCTGAACCCAAATAGAATGAACGCAAGTTATAATAGAACAAAGCACATTCTAACACTAATACATGCATATCCTCACACTAGCTCAAATAACAAAGCACATTCTAACACTAATACATGCATATCCTCACACTAGCTCAAATAACAAAGCACATTCTAACACTAATACATGCATATCCTCACACTAGCTCAAATAACAGGGGGAAACCCATCTAAGGTGTAATGCAACCTATGAAAGAATCCTAATCACTCTTTGTTTCCGCTTATTCGGCTTAGGTGTCCTTTTGGATTTTCACCTAACTACTTATTTCATTTTTCTATCCACTCATTATTCTCTTATTACTCCAACCTAATGTTGGTTTGGTCCCTGGATTTTCCATGAGTCACCCTTTCGGGTTTTCAATGCCGATCATGATTTTTTTAAAACAAAAGAATGAATCTAAATATACAAAAATAAAAATGCAACTGCATAAAAAAGCAATGAGTATTTTTTCCCATACTTAAACCCTTCATTATACTCAATGATGCTACAATCAAGAAAGTAAAGTAATGAGAAAGGAATCAGAAGACTCACTATTGATCTACTAGTGGTAGATAGGAATGAGGATATATAGTCAGACCACTTGTCCTTGAAGAACTCCTCATGTCTCCATTAAAACTCCCTTAGTTGATCAATGTCGGAGCGATCTCTGTTATAGTATGTCAATGATCAGCTAGAATAACTCTCAAGTCCTAAACCCCAATGCTTATTTGCTCCAGTCTCAACTGAAGACCCTGTATAGGTGTCATAATTTGATCATACTTAGAAGTCTCATGCCCTCAAGCTCTCTAGAATCGATATTATCTTGATCAAAACTAGTAGAAGGACCTGCATCTCCACCAACATCCGAATTACCCCAACCAAAGTTAAAGCTAGCAGAACTCGAGTGCTAAGGATCGGATAAAAAAGCAAGCGAGTGAGGAGAAATGCGACGAAACGAAACAACCATGTAATCTGCAACAAAACTGACTTCACGGAACACATTGATGATACTCCAACTTGAAAAATTGCTTAGCAGATGTTGATTATTGGTTCGCACCAGTTGAACCTCCCATTGACAGCTTCAAGGACCCTATAGTACTTTAAAAAGTTGTAGGTTGTCGCCTTCCATATGAATGAAGGGAATACAATGTCGAATAGCCTTAAAAATCCGTATCAAAAAAATAAGGCTTCAGACATTAAAACGAGCTGATATCAACGTATGTAGAGAGGAGTACCCGACAATTCCTTTTAGTTTTTCATTTTCCTTTCATTTTGTTTTCCCTTTTTCAAATGACACTTGTTATATGAAGATTCAATGACCAAACACATAAGGCATCAATGACAGAGTTTGGTATTTCAGTTCCTATGCCGATTCCCTTATTTTGTGACAATAAGGCAACAATGCATATAGCTGAGAATCCTATATTTCATGAGAGGAGAAAGCATCTCAAAAACATCTTCTTAGAGGCTTCCTAACTCCTACTCATATTCGCACTTCTTTACAATTAGTAGATTTGTTTACAAAACCATTAGGAGAACTACATCATGTTTTTTTTTATCTTCCAAGTTAGGGCTTGTGAGCTCACTCCCAATTCCTACTTGTGGGGGATGTGAGTTAGTATTAGCTCCTTCGATAGCTTAAAAAGTAAGCTGGCTTGTTGACTTCTGGTCAACGGTCTTGTAACAACCTGTAAATGACATCAATAAAAATATTTGAGAAATTTGCACTAAACCACCCGTTAAATAGGCGAATTTACACTTAACCACCCATTATATAAAAATTTGTTTTAAACCAACCAAAACTTCAATTCCATTAACAAATAGCCACCCAAGGCTCCATTCCGTCAAAAAATCCGTCAAATCTCATGCTTTGACAATTTTGCCCTTAACTATTCATCATCTTCTCCACAAAACCCCTTCCTAGTCGACGGATCTGAATTCCATTGAAGGTGTATACCATCTATTATAGACAGAATCTAATCGATACCCTATATCATTCACACAATAGCATAAGACATGAGGTAATTCAATCATAATACAGTTTACAATTATAAGCAAATTGTTTATACTAGAGATTAACTTATACACTGATCTATATCATGTATACCTACATTAATGTCTCATATTTGAACTGCTTTTGGGCAGACGCAATTAGAGCATTTGTGTCGTGAAGGAGAAAATCCTCCACTGGACAAACACATAGATGACACAATCACATAAGTAGTTTTTTTTTCGTTTTTTTCAAGAATTTCAACAAACATGCCAGAAGCTACAGCTACAAAAATCGAGTACGTTTAAACAACGAAACAAATTGCAAAATCGATCCGACAAAAAAAAACAAATTGCAAAATCGAGTAAGTTGAAACAACAACAAATGAGTAGTTTTTCAATCAAGAAATTAACAAGGGATAACGAGAAAAGATACCAGTGAAAATGGCATGAGAAGCAAAAAATTGGACGAAGCTGAAATTAATTAGTGGGTAAGCGCTTTCAAGTGATTTCAAAGGGGCCATCTGAGCAACACTTCACCCTTGAACAAAATCTCTTCTTCTCCATCTCAATTACTTCAACTGAATCGAAGTGGAGTTTGATTTTGGGAATTTGATCCCCCAAACCCCAACAAACAACCAAAACCATGAACAAACTGCTCGCCCAATTGTACATTTCCAAATTGAACGATGGCCAAATCGATTTAAATAGAGAAATGATAGATGAGAAGGCCAGATTACGCCATGGACGAAACCTCCAGATGAAGGTGCCTGAGTCCCTTCGTTCCGGATCCAGCCTAGATTCGTACATCGGTTCCGCCTCCGCTGGCGCCTTTCCAGCCCTGTACCGACGCCGTTCGTCTGTCCTCCTCCCGTATCCAGCCTAGATGAAGCCGGTCACCACCGGATCTGAGTCCCCTCGTTCCGGATCTGTTGGGCCGATGACGGAGATGGCCACCACTACCATCCATTTCCCAGTCCCGGATCTGAGTCCCATGACGTCCCTGCCCGATGACGGAGATGGCCACCACCACGGCACCACCGTCCCTTCCTTTGGATTTGTGATTTGGGGGCAAAATTTTCAATTTTTTTTGATTGAAAAATAGAATAGAGAAGAAAATGAAAATTGAGGGCAAAGTAGTAATTTGACCACAATCTAATGGATTTTTTGACGGAATGGAGCCTTGGGTGGCTATTTGTTAACAGAATTGAAGTTTTGGGTGGTTTAAAACAAATTTTTGTATAATGGGTGGTTAAGTGTAAATTCACCTATTTAACGGGTGATTTAGTGCAAATTTCTCAAAATATTTTTCAACACTATTTCATTTTGTACGAGAGTTTGTTTCCCTCTTAGAGCCTTTAGGTTTATATTTTATCCACACAGATCCGATTGAGGGGCCATTTGGTAGGCAGGTATCAGGAATCGGGTATGAGTTTGGGGAATGAAAACCCGATACCCGCTATTTGGTTTGTGGGTTTTTAAATTCCAAACCGATACCTCATACCGCCTGGGTATGGGTTTCTCATACCTCTCATGGGGCTCGAGTTTCATTATCATTCCAGATTATTAGTTATCTTCAACCTCAGCCTCTCTTTTTCTTCAAACTTTCGTCTGCCACTTCTGTTCAATTGATCTCACTCAACCTTTTTTAATTTTGCTTCTTCAACCTACTGGTACAATCAAATCTGCATTGTTTTTTTTAGTGAATTAAAATCTGCATTCTTTTACCTTGTCTAAGTGGTTTCAAAATTTTGAAACTCCCCCCTTTTGCTGAACGAAGGCAAAAAAAAATCAGAAGGTAGAGTGTTAGATCTGGTGTAGTACGTATAGTAGTTGTGAAATCCTAAAATAAATTGAAGATTTGATCGGATGAAATGGAGAATAACTAGATTTGGGTAGAGATTGAACAATGATACAATTGACTTTAAAAAAAAACCCTAATTTTATTCTTATAAAATAAACCAAACACCTGATTCAAGGTTTGGGTTTCCAATCCCATACCCATTCAACCCGATACCTTACCCCATTCCCATACCCAAATTTATAGCAAACGGCCCTAGAGTGTTTCTTACCTTTTTCAAATGATACTTGTCATGCGGAGATTTCAAAGACCAAACACATATTTTGATGAAAATCATGCTCTCTCTCAAATTCTATTTTCTTTCTTCCTTTTTAATAATGCATAATTTTGCTCTACAATGTTCTTATTTCTTTTTCAAGGAGGGTTGGTAAACAATTTTAGCGACTTCAAACTCAAATCAATACGCAACATTTTTTTTCCTTCTTATTTTTTTTCTTTTGGGTCGAACATTTCTTTTCCTTCTTTCTTATACACATTTGACCGGCTATTTGCGGATTATAACTTGTACAAACAGAACAGAGGTTTTAGGGTTTCCCAATCTAGAAGGCCATAACTGTAAACATGGCCTATTTTGTCTTCTGATCCCCATTTTCGTCCGCCTCTCCACTTCTCGTATTTGCCCGATTCAGTACTCAAAACGATCTCCCCAATGAAGCTGGATACTTGTGGTAATGCAAGTCTTCGGAATTCCTCCTCCGCCTCTCAAAGTCGAAGAGATGTTACTTACAGGCATTTCTCTTCCTTCCTTATCCCTTCAATTTGATTAGTCGTTTTACTTTGATTTGAATGTGTGATCGATTGAAACCTTAATCTGGAGCTATTTCTCTTTCTCAATCTGGTTAATTCAGCACATATTCGATGTCATTCTGCCACTCTCACTTAACATAGTTTAAGGCATTTGACTGTTGAGTTATTGATCCCTGAGATGCTGAAATGGGTTTGGTTTTATCCTCTCAGGGCCTCAGACATAAAAAGATCCCATCTTTGATATGGTTTTGCTGTAAAATACTTCACTAGTGTGATTGTGGAAAATATAACCCAATGCTACATCACTCTCATTGACCTAATCTATCGGCTCAGTGATCCTGATTCAAAGTCCAATCATTGCAGAATAAATGAAACTCTTCATTTTGACTTGTTTTTCCCTGTTTTGAATCTCAAAATTTGCCCTTTCAATATTAATGCAGCTGTGGTTCTTGTGGATATGATCTGAGTTTGAGCTCTTCGAACCGAAATACGGCCACCATCGGCTCCAAATATGGGAAATCCATAAAGCGGGGGATCATATCGTTCTTCCAGGTTGATGAGAGTAGGTTTACAGAGGTTGATGAGATCCAGTGCATGCCCTATTTCCATTCGAAGAACTCTTGGGGGTTGATCAGGAAGAAAACCAAGCTTTTGTGCCGTAAATGTGGGAACCACATTGGCAATGCTTATATTGATCGAACCCAGACTTATGCAATTGTAGCTTCTGGAACGGATCCTAGCCCTGCCGGGCATGAAGTTGATAGCTACCGAAAATTTGATGTCAGGATCTGTGCGTTGCAGCCCTCGTCGTATGTTGATCTGCCAGGGACACCTCTCTTTGCTTAAACATTCCACTCAGGGAGTATTCTTTATCTGTAACAAAAAAAAATCAGTGTCAAATCTTTAACCATGTTAATATATTTCCCATAAGTATATTGCTTTGTTCAGATTGTGATGTGTACAAGCCCATGTTTTGGCTCTAAGAAATATGTGTTGAGAAGTGTTTATAATTTTTCTGCATTGCAATTGCCTTTCTGCTCCTTTGCTGAGTTCTTGTTCTTGTTTTTAATTTCTTAGAATAAAACAGGGGAAAATTGAAAATCTACCATTGGAAGAGCTCATGTTATTAACCATTATTTTTTCTACTGAATGGAAAATATTGCATCTTCTGACTTGAATTCAGGATGTTGTAATGGTATCAAAGGTGCAAACGCAGATTCCTTGTGGTCCGGTTTATCAATACATGGCGTCGAATTGTTGTATGTGTAACTGCAAGAACTCCTCGTCGTTGGTTTTGTTTAACATCTGATGCTAGGTTTAGCCCCTTCTACTTCTGGATTACAGGTTCAGTGGTTCTATGGAAATCGGAAACTCAACAAGGTACTAGCATCCATATTGGTTTTCCTTTCCCGTTTGGGTCATGTGATATACATTCATTGCATAATTCTAAAACCTTCATTTACTGTACCAGTTCCTCATTCCCAACAAGCTCATGCATCTGTCACTTGTTAACTCGTTTGAGCAAATGATGCCGAGAAAACAGTTATTTTCAACTTTTAACTATAAAAATGGCAAAGAAGTTATTGGATTAGTTGCAAAATGTTATTGTGAATGAAATATGATGTAGATGATCTTGGGTCCAGAAATACTGATTCAGTTTGTTCTAGCCAAGCTTTATATCAACCCAAGCATTTTTAGCCACAATCATTAACTTATGTGACAACTTGAAAGAATAAAGATTTAGAAAAGTTGAAATGCTCATTTTTCCATCATTGAGCTAGAAGTATATACGTATATTTTTTAAAGGGGAAGTCATTGATCTGTTCACTTGAGGAAAGCGATTATCAAGCTCTTCCAGCCATGGTGAAGTGCTTTAAAAAGCAACGATATGTAATCGATCTCCTTTTAATTCAAGCAAGCTCACAGCAGAACATCACACTATAGGTTTTCAGCAGGTCGATCTCGTTCCATGAGAGAACTCGGTTCAGTGTAATGGCCTCGCGGTGAAGACACCTAGTCAATATCGACTTTTGTGCCTTCATTATGTTTGTTTGATTGAGAAGAGGTCCTAAGCAACTTTTGTGGCTTTGGCTTGTGTTAAGAGATTCGTAGGGGAATGTAAGAGTACCCTCCTCTCTTCCATTCGAAATTTCGCGGCTCTCAACGCTTTCGGCATTACTAAGAGTTGCTTTGGAACCGATACGGGTGCCATCGAAGTACTTGAACAGATCGATCGTAACCTTCGAGCATGGCCTCAATTTGAGCCTTTCATCGTGCATAGTTGGTGATAGTTTTAGGTTAGGTGGACAGTGGACAACAATGAGAGGTTAATTTTGAGGATTAAGAAGAGTGGTTGAATCAAATATATCTTTGTTCTTCGACCATATGTTGTGTACGATTTGTGTATGTTTTTTGTGGCTTGGATCGTTAGCCATGTGATAAGGCAATTTTATTATAGAGAGTGACGTAGACTAACAATATAAAAACTCTTAACAAACTCCGATAGAATAAGCAAAACAAATCTTCCGACCAAAACAACAAACAAATCATACGTAATAAAACTTAGATAATAAGAAGGCAAAAAAGAAACCTCTCCATTTCCTCTTTATAATATAGAACGCTCTCTCCTTAAATCCGACGGTATTTTAGTTCTCCTTAAATCCTCCATGGTTTCAGCTTCATTTTCTTTTTGTCGTGGTACCAATTAAGGGTTTCAGGTTCTTTGTGATATATACCAATGCCATTACCTGTGATTGTCTACTCAGAATTAATTAAGAAAGCTATGGCTCCTTCTGCTAGATGTACGTACGTGCTCTATATACCATCTTTTACATATATATCTCTATCGTTACACTTCATTTACTTTGGTCTTCTTAGTTAGTTCTTTTGTATGCATTATTTGAGTGGCATATGTGATCCGATATGTAATCATCCCTGAGTGAAATTATTCTTGTACGTTTTATATATGATTGTTTTTCTTGAATACCCGTTTCGGATATGGATTGAGTTTTTGAAAGAAACAACTATTATTAGACATATCTGTAAATGGCTTGTTTTACAGGCAAGGTAGTTGGAGTTATTGTGATGCTCCTTTTGAGTTGTTCTGCTACAGCAGACCCTGCACACGATGCACAATTATGCGCCATAGTGTTACGAGAGTTCGCCCCTTGTATCATGTATTTGTCTGGCCGTAGTTCCGAAGCAGTTGATCCGTCGCCGGCTTGTTGTTCGAGCATCAAGAGGCTAAATGGCCAGGCGAAATCGCTCAGATATGGCCCTAGACGGTTCTGCCAATGCATCGAAGACTTCACTGATGTGATGAAGATCGGGATGGACCTGAGTCGGATTAGAGATCTTGAGCCCAAATGTAACCTGCGTTTGAGCTTTCCCATATCTGTTGGAATGGACTGCTCTCGGTTAGTAACTCCCTAATCTCGAATAAGGCTCGGGTTTGATATTAGTATACGGATATCGTACTTATAAGATCAGCGTGTGGGTTACTCTCCCTATTGCGAAATATATTAGGATGCAATCTTAATGAATTTATGTACTAAACTTACATACGTCTGACTCCCATTTCATCGATCCATAGAAAATTTATAGTGGAGTATTAATTAACATACTCTGATATTATGTATTGTAGGGACGTTAATTTACTTGTTTTGTACAAACCGTTTTGTGCAGGGTTAGTTAGATGATATGATGGTGTGTCACTTGGATTCTTGCAACTATATATGGCCTTGTGTTGATCTTGTGTTTCCAGGTGTACGTGTTCATCATTATATACCAAGAACTCTATAAAGATGTACTCATCATATCTTAGGTATATGATATCCAAACTAGAACTAATCAGCTTACACATATATAGTTACTTTTTTGTTTTTGTTTTGTGAAAACATAACCATTATATATATATATATATTCAGTTGTAGTACGTTCTATCCATATATCGTTATGCCCGATGTAGATTCTGAGATACATCTTTGTAAACATTTCATTTATAGTACCATTTTCTAAACTACTTAAGGTGGGGTCTTTTGCAGAATGGTTTTGTTGGCATGTGCCAATATGATCTAGGTGCTTGCTAAATTGATTACAAAATATGTACTCTCTTCAAACAAGGCCATGCATTTATCACATGGTTTTGACAGAATTGTAGCTTTCAACATTCAAATATAAACATTCAAGAGAAGTTACAATTATGTACATGCATTTGGGTCCAGACTCACTCAATTTGGTTCTGACATGCCACTTCTAAGCGTAGCAAAATCAGGTCATTTATAACTATTATCCTATAGATATACCTTACCATGAAAGAAAATTGCCACTTGACTCTGTCATTGAAAGTTGAAACTAGTAGGGTTCACAATTGGTCCGTTCAGTTCCGGTTCTGGTCATTTGGGTTCGAGATTGCTTTAGCCTCAGCCGATGACCTCAGATATAAATGAACTATCAAATTGACTCGTTTTTGGGTCAGGCTGGATATTCATTTAGTAGGATGAAATCGAATCATCTCTCAAATTTGGTTGGGTCAGTTCGGGTTTCAGTTTAACAAGAGTTCAAGTGAAGTCTCAGACCGATTCATTTGGATATATTTGGATCGATTTAGCTTTGCGTTGGACTAGAATTGAGGCTTAATTAGTTTGGACCAGTTTAATCTCAAACACCATTTTCATAGTGTTGTTCGATCGGGTCTAGTAGATCGATAGATGTAAAATGTTGATAGTCAAGCGCGAACGATAAAGTAAAGAATGACATAGAGATTTATGCGGTTCAATATATAACGTTGTGTTACCTACGTCCGGCCACGGACAAAAAAATAATATTATTACAAATTATGAGGTATTTTATAAGTATTTATAGAGACTAAGGCAACCGTAAAAGATAGATAGTGTACCGTTTTGACGGGTGGGCATTGTCTCCCATCTGGGCACTTCGCCCCTATGACCTCCGACTCGCTGACTGGTCAGCGAGTCCACCGTCGAGGGACACTTCCTTTCGAAACCCCGCTGGGGGACTGTGCTCCCGGACCTATATATGCTATTGTCGGGGGCTTCACGTCCAAACCCCTAGCCTTGTTCTGGTTAACGATAGATTTCAAAGCATCTTTACAAAATATAATAAACTACTCCCTCCGTCCCCGAAAGTTTGTCCATAAAGCACATTTGCACGCGGATTAATGAAAAATGGAAAAGTTTGATAAGTGATGGGAAAAAGTGTTAAAGTTGATAGAAAGGGTATAAAAAGAAGTAATTTATAAGATTGGTTATGGTTAATTTTGTAATTTTATAGGAAAAAGTGATAAAGTTGAGAGGAAAGTTGGATAATGGGGGTAATATATGAGATTGTTTGAGAGTAAGATTGTAAAAGCATAGTGATATAAATGGAAATAAAGTAGAGATGGACAAACTTTCCGGGACACCCGAAAAGGAAAGACGGACAAACTTTTGGGGACGGAGGGAGTATAAACAAAGAGCATAAAATACATGAGTGACCAGTGACCACCACGAGATCGAGAAGAGTAAAGAAAATGTCATATATACTTAAAAAAAAGGGTTGTTTTTAAATAAATAAATAAGAAGTGTTGGGTAAACTGCTTTTCTTGGACTGAAGATGAAAATGAACTTTTGAAATGTACCAAAACTTTAGTATTAAGTTTTATCTGAAATGAATAGGGTGAGTGGGTGACACAACAAGGGAAGAAGTGGGTCTTTAGAAGTAGCTAGGTTTTGACTTGAGGGTTTTTAGGCTTTCAGAAATTAAAAGCAACTTTTTTTTTTTTTTTTTTTTTTGGTGAAAATTAAAAGCAACTTTTGTTGTACATGTTTTCACTTTAATAAGAACCACAGACGAGATAATGTTTATGAGATGCCACATTGCATGTATGCTTAATGCACCCCATGTGCACTTCAATCCTTTTCCTTTCTTGTTCATTTTGGTTAAAGCTGAATGCCGAAATTTATATTATATTCTGGTCGTAATCAAATACAGAATCTGAGTTTGGATTCATTGAATGATCAATGTAACGCCTCTGCAAAAGTTTCATGCACAAAAAATAAGTGAAAATCAACAAACTTTGATGTGCATAAGAAGATGGAAAGAGAAAGGAACAAAATGCTTTGTAACCTCTGGGTACTACCCTTGGAGGCTTAACCGTTTTGACTAAATACCCGAAGGCAATGCTCTGCAATTTTTATGCCTATATCAACTATCTATTATGTTATATAGCTAATATAAGTAACTTAGTAACCAAGTTCGGTGAGCTGGATGAGAGGCGGAATGAATACCTCTGTATACTAGTTAGTCATAAGATTTAACCTTAACCGTTAGATCAGGATTAAGCCTCCTTTAAGTAATAAGAGATATCAGATATGTGAGCTCTTGAGAGGATTGTTATTACGAAATAAAACAGGGGATGACTAGAAACGGTACGAACTAGGGTGCGTTCGTTGCAATACTTATTATGTCAAAAAAGTTTTTAGACCAAACAAGATCAACTAAAAGATAGATAAATATAATGGGCACACTTTTTCTCTATTGATATGCGTCTTTTATAGGTTGTGTTTGGTAAACATAATCTTTTTTTAAAAAAAAAAAGCTATTATTGTGTATGATATATTGATATGCACAATGCCGAACAGACCCTTAGTCATGCCTATAATATCATCTAGCAAAAGAGTTGAAGCGTCACTTTAGTTACAATGTCATCACAAATGTTTAGAGAGATTTTTAAAGCATGTGTAGAGGTAGTTAAGGCATTTGAGAAGTGTTACTTTATTACGGTTTTCTTTCTAAACCACAATTCAAAAGTGTTATCTAGAATAATGATATGATGCAGAAATTGTGAACTATCAACTCTTGGATTTCAAAGAAAGAAAGTGACATCTAACTATGAACTAAACTATTGTATCAAAGAATTTAATCAAATGTACAATTACAATAAGTGATGATTATCCACTTCATTTTCTTAAGATACAAATCACAAGAAACTCAAACTACGTATACAATTTTATTAGCAATTTAGCATGCATGTTAACTAGGAGGATGAAGGATGGTCCCTTTGCATGGACCATATAGACATAGACGGGTGCAATGCCTTGGCTAAGGCCCACAAGTTGGGACCTATAAATAATCAATTCCTTCCATTTTACACTTTCCTTTTGTATGTTTTTGAAGAATTATTTTTGGCATAAAAACAACCAAAAATTGCCATTCAATTAAAAGAGTCCACTATATATAATGCAACCTAAAGCTAAGGGTGACAAACTCAACTCTCTATAAGAGTTTGGAACGCCCACATATGACCACGTGAAGCAAAGTGGCCTTTGTTTTTCCCTTGTTGGGAGTGTTTAAATTATTACAAAAAAAAAAAAAATAGAATGCTTTAAGAAGAAAATTAACAAAAAAAATGGGAGCTTGAAGGCAGGATATAAATGTTATTTCTTGCAAAGCACTACACAATACACATATCCCTCCAAAAATCTAGTCTTTCGGTTGTCATAAATCAAATTTTGTCCGTTTGGTAAAAGATAGGAGTTTAAGGTTCTTATTTATGGTTGTTCTTTTCATTAGCATAAATGCTATCTAGCTAGATTCTTAATAATCATTAATCAAGCTTGAGTATAGCATCAATATAATGCATCATATGGTTAATAATAACTTCTTCAATTTTGTGGATCACATTATCTTATTACCCAACAAAATTCCAAATTAAACAATAAATGGTCCAAGCTCAAAAATATTGATCGATTTTGAAATAACCAAAACTTAAAACAACTTGATCAATGCAAAACTTACATGAACTATATGTATGCTAGTGAAGTGTTGATCTATGCAATTACTACTTCTATCCAGAATTTTCAGCTTTATGTATTGTTAAAAAAACGTTAATCAGTATAGAATTAAAGACAATGAACATTGGTGGGTTATTAAATTTTATTTAAAAAATATAGATATTGACGATTTTCATCAATCCAAAGGTTTTACTGGCTAGTTTACAATTTATAAATCTTAAAAGCTATTATATAGTTTTTAGAATTCCTTTTTTTTTTTTGGGTCGAAGGAGTTTTTAGTTTTTAGTTTTTAGAATTCCTTGCCCTGCCAAAACTTACAACATTAAATGAAAATATATACTGAAACCCAATATCCAAAGATACATGATGACGCATATATTGTACGATCATATAATAGAACAAGAATCAATCTATAATTAATGGCTTGTAGTAAAAACATACCATACACTATTGCATGCCTAATAAAAGAGGCTTTAAAAGGACTTCGACCAAAAAACAAAAGAGGCTTTAAAAGGAAAGAAAATGAAGTTACCCCTTTGTTACTCCTGGTTGGTCCTTCTTCCCTTAGTGAGAGCCCCCATCCAACCTTTACCTCTCACCTTCACCAATCCTCCACTTCCTTTGTTAGACCTCTTCAACTTCACAAGCTGTAAGAAGTGGCCGATCCGCTTGCGCCACCTCAGCGGTTCGCGGGTCGCCTTCGGATGCTCCACCACGCTCCTGTTGCTACCACTTCTCCCTAGACCCTCTTTGGTTAGCCACAAATGGTCTTGGAAGCCCTTCTTGCCCACTTTGCTCACATTGTCCCATAGTGCAACACCATTCTCCTCAAAATTGATTGATATAAATGAATCTGTCAAATTAAAACAAGTATCATATATAGTCATATAGAGTGATCTTATAGTATTATCTTATCCTAATAATCCTATGATAATATAATGCCAACTAATTAAACTATGTATGTATTTTCACATTGTACATTTGCTACAACATTGAACCTTTGTACAAACATGGCAGTGGCACTATCCAAACTTCTCACAACAATAGAGTGGATTATGCATATATAACCGTTAAAAACGTAACCTTTAACTTGCCGTTTGGATCGCCCACATTGAATCATGAATCTTTTTTTTTTGGTTGAATTGAATCATGAATCTAACTAAAGCTATTCAATGCGCAAATTAGTAGCTAGATTGACTTGGATGATCCAAACAGACCCTTATTCGCTAATAATAAACTAATGATGTGATGAGCCTTGTTCTAGAGGCTGAATAGGGAAACTTGACTCGATCTATCAATGGTAATGAAATTGGAGTAACTTGAAAGCAACAGATTTGAGAGACAAAACTTCTTGCTGATGGTTGAGGAGCACATCACACATGGGATATCAATATGATTTTGGACAACTAGTCGTTCCTCTCTCCTCTTCAATATTATTGCCCAAGAATTTTCCATATACAAATGTTTAATCTACTTAATATCAAATATTTCATAAATAGGAGATTATACTATGAATTGCATTATGAATATTAGAAATAGGAGAATTTTGAAGTATGCTCTATAGAAAATTGTAGTAGGAATTGGATTGTGCATATTAGAAACTGCGTAATTGCGAAATTGAGAAGCTAGGAGATGTATGGCTTGGATCGGGATCATTTGTAAACACCTAGTATAATCCTATGATTTTTATAACCTCAGCTCTTTATTACAAAATATGGTATACTTACCGTGTTTAAATCTTGTACTAGTACCAACTAATTAAGTGCTTGTTTGGTTGAATAGACTAAAGTATAATAATTACTAAGAATTTAGTTCATGTGAACTAATTAAGAAGCCGATTGGTTTACCTTCTAAACTGGCGGAAGTAGATTGACTATGATCAGACCCACCACCACCGCCGTCGCAGCCGTAAGACCTCCGTCTGCTCTGGCGGCGGCGGCGGTTGAGAAAAGAGCCTAAAGCAAGCATCTTTGGCAAACCAACAATGTTACCGGTTGGTGCCTTGTTGTGACCGCCGTCCCCCCGGCGGCTACGGCGGAGGAGGAGGCGTCTGCGGCGGCCTTGGGTGGCTTCGACGACGAGGAGCTTCTCGTGGAGGCAAAAGGGGCAGACCCCTACAAGGGCTTGTTGTGGGTGGTAGTAACAGAATTCTCTGTTCTGATCAGTATGGTCGTTCATGGCGGTTGAATATAGTTTTTGAGTTGGATGAACAAGTTTAATGCGATGGTAGTGGTGGATTTTGAAGTGGAGAGGGGCCGGAGACGTGAGTTGGACGAATGACTAGAGAGAGGGGATCGATGTGAAAATTAAAGGGTGGGGATTGGTTGGTGTAGTTTGTAAGGGTCAGACAGGGAGTGTAATTTGTAAATTAATTAAGCTTAACTTCCACTTACTTGATAGAGTTAAAGATATTTTGAATGTCTACTTGATCGGAACTCGTCAAGGGATTGGGGACGGATCTTCAGACAGTGGGCTTTGGGCAACATCCATCTATCAAAACGGTATACACTATTTTTTGGCATTGGATCTATCTTAAAATCTAGGTCTACGAGACTACGGTCATCTAGAGCTTTATTTGTCTTTGCCCGTAAACATAGGTAACATAACGTTAATGAATCGCGTATATTCTTTGTCGTTCTTTACTTTATTGTTTTCGTTCGAACTAATTATAGGCGTTAAAGATTGTATATATATAAGTATCCATTGTTCTTTAAATTATACTAAAACCATGCCTGCACCCTTTTGTTACTCTTAAAAAAAATGAGACAAGATAGAGTGTAAGGGAATGGTTAGACGGTGGACCATGGCAATATGAACATACTATTAAATGCCCCGTACCTTGTATGAGGGTATTTTTTTGCTTTTTATTATCTTGTGTATGAATTCACTATAATAATTACAATTATTATCATATGTCTAATTTCTTTTAAAAAGCGTATATCTTTTAGATTATAAAATAACATAATTTTCGTATATCATCATATATTTATATAAACATATTGTATTTATATATTTATTTCTTATACATACATAAACATATAAATGCAATAAAATGAGATGCATTATTAAATTTAAAAAAAACGTTAAAAATCTTTTGAAATTTAAATTATTCATAAACTAACTTATATAAATAAATCAATAATTTAAATTCAACATTTGGATTAATATAGTATTAGATTTTAAAATATATAGAATATTTAATAAGATAAAAAAATTATCTTATATATATGCTATTATGTTGTAAAGAAATTAATTAAATAAGAAGTATAAAAACATTAATGATTCATTATCTTAATAAGGAATCTATCTTTCATCTAAAATATAATCGGTATGTAATGTTACGACTATAACTAGGGTAATATATCATCTAATCTTTTTATTAATATTATTATTGATTTTCAGTACGATATGATAGAAAAACAATATTCAATACATTATTGTAATAAAAGACGTGGCGTATATATAGTAATAAAATTTGTTACTAATGATGACCTTTAGAAAACTTTAGAACACAATTACCAAAATAATACTCCCTCCGTCCCTAAATATAAGTCCCATTTGAGAATGAGCACAATAATTAAGGAAGTGTAGAAAAGAGAAGAGAGAGAGCTAAAAAGGGGTGATGTACGTGAAAGTTTTAATGAGGGTAATATGGTAAAGAAGATGAGAAAGTGATAAAAAAAATGAGGGTAATATGGTAAAGAAGATGAAAGGTTTAATGAGGGTAATATGGTAAAAGGAGAGGAGAGAGGGATAACCAAATATGGAAATGGGAAGAACTTTTCGGGACACCCGAAATGGAAATGAGACTTATATTTAGGGACGGAGGGAGTACTTACTATTAATATACTATTCAAGTAAATGGTAAAAATGATTTTTTTAAAGGAAAAATGTAGGATAAATCAATTTATTAAGTAAATAGGTAAGGTAACCATATAATTTGCTTGAGTACTATTTAGTATAATAATGTAAGACTTACATTATTTTAATAAAAAAGATGTGACGCAATATGGTGACAGAGTTTGCTTCTGCTTTATTATATAGTAACCAGTATTAGTTCATGTGCCTTAAAGGCACAATTTTGATTTAACTAAAAACTTATTTCAAATTTTAAATTAATTTATTCAAAATAATAGTTTGATATAAGATATTTTATTATTTAATTTAATTTGGTTCTTATGGGATTTATTTTATTGATACATAATTTCTCTTATAATATATTCTTGTAATCAAACAAAGATTTATAGGATTATAACTTTTGTATAAGGATCGAATAGTTGTTTTTATCAATAAGCTTATTTATTTTATAATTGGTATTTATTTTATTGTTATTTTGGAAAATTCAAATTCAAATCATATGTGTATATATATAACTTTTATATATGTAGAATGTACAATAAAAGTTTAACCAATAAAAAATAAGTCAATTAAATGTCAACAAAACCAAATCAAATTGATTTGATAAAATGGTTATGTGATTTATTATATCCTTAATTTACTGTTATTAATTTAATTATATATTTATTTGGAGTTTACATATGTTGTTCTATGTTATTTTTTAATCTCCAATTTACTATATTGAAGATTAGTTTATTATATCCTTAAGGAAACTTTATAGATATAATTTCAATGATATATATTTTTTCATATTTTATACATATGTGGGGTCTATAATCAAATTATAACCAATTACTTTATTTTAATAAAGATGAATGATGTGGTCAAATGTGGAATTGACACGTGTCATGATAATTATTATTTTTAACCTCCGCTTTAGTATATAGTTACGATGGTAGATTTTCATAGCAATAGAAACGTATTTTCCCCTACTCATGACAATTTTAAATTTAATTTCAATTTTCATATAATAGTTCACATATATAAAACAATATAGATAGGAGGATATGCCAATCTTAATACATCAAAGTTGTGTAATTATTAAAGAACATGAATTTTCCACTTCTCTGATGGCTCTAGGGTAATGAGAACTGATGAATCTGCACAAAACGAAGCAAAAATCAGCATAAAATAGCTGGTCAAAGTTGAGCTTATAAGTTAATATTTCTGGTCAAACCCCACCAAATGTTTATGCAGAAACTGACTCTGTGTTTGCCTTTCAACACTCAGAAGAATACAGGCTTTCTGGGTCTTCATTCATTCATGCATTGTGTATATAATTGCTTCACAGTTTATGATGCAACAAATACTTGAGATGTTAATGTACGACCAAATTACTTTCAAATCACACTGCCCTTCATATTTATAAATTGGATTCTTCTACCAGGCTTACAATGGACAGATTTTGTAAGTTTGAAATTTTTTGTTTTTAAATTTTTTTTGTTACGGGTTCACTATTTTCTTTTTAGGGTTTTAGTTTCTATTTTTAGTATGCTTATCATGTGCCCTTAGGACACACAATAAAAAAAACCGTTATAAGTTAGACGAGGAAATTACAACTAACAATTACCAACTATAAATTTAAAAGTCACATACATATACCAGTGTAAATATTGACATTTAATTAGTGTAGAAAATTATTGACATTTTTAGATTAGAAGAGCGAGTAATCGTGGAAATAATCTCATCAATGTTAGTATAAATTATTCCCCTCAAAGTTATACTATGGACTATTAATTTATAACTTGGACTTGTATGATCCACAAGACTTTATCAGGCATTTACCAATTCTATGGTATCTAAATCGTCTATTTTTAGAGTTTTTGGTGCCGTCATTAAGCTAATAATGATAACAAAACATTAATCATATAACATGTCTCATACAAAAAACTGTGGACTGTGGTTTGAAACGGAAGATCGAAGCTTGTTTGTGTCAATAATTGTGTCTTTAGACTTGGTTCAAAGATTCAACATTTTATCTACCAAAGTTGGACTTGGCTCAACATACTATATTAAGTATTAATACAATGTCCACCAAAGCTTAAGCACCTTGACAAGCTCTATTATTTATCATTATTGGTTATGGTGATCGGTACCAATTATGTCATAATCAGGGCGACCTTGTCATTTTCAAGATCAATTCATGTCATGCTTTATCTATGCATTGATTCATGTACAAGAGGATCGATCTTAAATTGGGGCGACTTTGGGAGACCTAATATAGATCTTTTTAAAGTTTATAATTCGTTAGTCTAACGTGAACTCATTATATACTCTCAAATAATAGGCTTAATAAGCATGTCGATCATGTCAAGCCAAGCTCATGTTTTGTCTCAACCTAATAATAAACGTAACGTTAATTGATGTAAGTAATTACCATGACTTTCGACCAAAAAAAAGTAATTACCATGACTTTCGACCAAAATCAAAGTAATTATTAACTAGCTAGCTTCATTTTATTATGAATAGCATATAATGGTGATATTGACTAGGAGTATAGGGAAATGTTGACCCTACTCATGAACCAAAGGACATAGCTATAGTTAGGTGGTAATCATAGAGACATAAAGAAATGTAAAAGGGAGGTAAATGCTCACATGGAAGCTAGACAAGGGGAAAGGGGGACTTCAATGGCCTTCAGAGTTGCAACATTAAACATCTTGGACTGAAATGTCACAAGTGGGTCTCTTTGTGCGCCTTGCTCTAAGTTCATCTGCTCATGCATGAGAGTGTGAGACTATATTTACAAAAGTAAATTACATGCACGTATATGTGTCGCGTCCGCGGTATTGGGGCCGTGACTAGCTCTCGGATAATTATTGGCCGTGCTTCAAGACGAAGGATTGAATGACTTTAGGTATTTGCAATAGGATTAAACCCTAATGTTTTTTCGGAGGTTGAGGTAATGTCGACCTGGTTAAGTGCGGGGAGCTTCTCCCCTCTGTTAGAGTTGACAATGATAAAGAAGGATTTCGGCTCCGTTCGGTTGGGGGCTGAATGGAGCTTAAGTGGGCTTAATGGAGCTGAATCGGGAATTTTAAGCTCGTTTAGGGCGTTCGGGTATCTAAGCTGGAACGGGGGCTCGTGGGGGCAACAACGGACCCCGTAAAGCTGAACAGAGCTTAGAAACCCTCATTTTTTACACGCTCCTCCGAGGAGCTTCCTCGGGCTGAATTTCCACAATTCCCCCCGATACCCTCGTCCCCCAATATCCCACACCCTTCTCTCATTCTTACCATTGTTCAAAGACCTGCGAGTGAGATCTCTGGAGCGAGGAGATGTCGCCGTCGTCTTCTTCATACGAAACTCGGACAGCTTTGGCTGCAGGCGCTTGAGGAATTCGATCTCCGCCGGCGCCTCCGACGACCTAATCGTGGGGACGGAGAAGGACGGGGCCGAATTGAAGAAATTCTCAAGTTCTCGGTCGAAGGAGGAGGCTAGATTCTTGAAGGAGTTGGCCCTGTCCTTCATCAATCGGAGGTCGGTTTCCGCCGAGTCCTTCACCTCCCGCCATCCCTTCGAGATGAAGGAGAAAGCACTCGCTGGAGAATTGGCCGCCGACCAAGACACCGATGCCGAGTGCGACTGGGACGACGCCGGCTGGGGCACGAAGTTGTTCATGGCTTTCGCCCTTTGTGCTGGGAGAACCGCCTTGGTAGATACGAGAGAGAATAAATAAAATAAAATAAAAATAACCCCAGCCACGTTTTTGACTATTTTGTGTATATTCATGCCCTTTTGGTCTTTTTAGCTCCATATATAAGTCCTTTATGGTAATTCTACAAACCAACCTGTTTTCCTCAGCTCGTCTTATCAAACACTTGTTATGCACATCAGCTAGTTAATTCAGTCTCAGCTTCTGCTATAATTCAGCTATTTTTTCCAGTTTCAGCTAATCTATTCAGTCAGGAGTTAAGCTTCAGGTAGACTACCCGAACGGAGCCTTATGCTAAGCCTATCAAAATGGAACGAGAATTGAAGTCCTTCCCCTAATGTGCTGGCAAAGTACAGGAGGGAGTGTCGCGCAAGCCTTGAAGGTTCAAATGAATATATCGACCCATGACATATGCACATACATTAAATTAAGAGCTTGTTGGGGTTGTAGTCCCGCATATCGGTGGGAGAGTCGTGAAATCCGCTAGTATATAAGGAGGACTTAAACTTTTGGTTTGGAAAGATGAATCTTATATTGGGAATGCGGAATATCTATTGGAGTTTGAATTGCAAGAGTATGAGCCTATGAGGTAGAACACGGTTTGTTTCACTTTTGAGTGAAAAGAATCTTTTGGTTAAAAAGTGATTTTTTGGGTGAAAATTGTATTGGAAAACCTGAAAGTAGAGAAAAGGTAAGATGTTAGAAAAAGGTAAAATAATTTTTTTGAATGAAAAAATTGTTTGGGGTTAAAAAAGAACAAGACCTATATTTGGAATGGTTAAAAACAGTTGATATTACATTAGGCATGTCAAGTTTCCCACGTTTAGGGCCCGTTTGGTTAAAATCAATGAAAACGTAAATGGAATGAAAATAAATTTAGACAATCTTTAGTATCATGATACATTAAATCTTCCAACATCTCACTCCTTCTAAATGTGAGATGGAAGAAAGTGACTCCCTCATTTTGTTACCTCTCCTTTTAGTAGAGGAATGATTAAGGAATGATTACGGTGGCGGAAATTCAAATTTGTTATGGATAAGAGAAGAGGAGAGATGAATTTTCTTTTTGTTAATGTATTACTCCTATAACTGTAAAATGGACTAAATTCATTTCCGTTCCGCTTACGTTTTCACAATTTACAGCCAAAAAGGGCCTTAATTTCTGGGTATCAAAACTAATTATATTACCTTACTCAACATACGCTTACATATCAAAATAACAAATAAGAAGTGTTCATATTCAAAACAAATAATCATAGGCCTAGGCCATGATAATGAGACCACGTCCAAGCTAGGAGAGAACTCCAAAAATTCATTCGAAGATTTTATGCCAAGTTAAATACTTAATGGCATGTGCCTTCCGGCATTTAGTCAAATTGGTTAAGCCTCCAAGGGTAGTACCCAGAGGTCACCGGTTCGACTCTCATGGACACTGTTCTCAACCAAAAAAAATACTTAATGGCATGTTACATTATTAACTTTCCAGGTTTTGGACATGAAGCCTCAAAAAATATTCTTCAACTCAATCCAGCAACAAAATTATTGCCGATTCACAAAATATAGCCATATGAGAGCATACAATTGATTAACACCCCCAAATTTCTAACATGTAACAAACATAGACATTTCATTTCGCATCCATTTGAACGGGCTTGGGCGGAGACTTTAGCATCTTTTTGAGGCTTTGGACTATGCTCGGAAAAGAAGGCCTTTGACTAGGGTCACTGCCAAGGACAGAAACAATATTACTTTGACCATTTTTGTTGAATGTGACTTGTAAGATATCAGCAATAGAAGTGTTATGGTTCAAGAAGAACTTACTCTGCCCAACAAGCTTCCATGAGGGAAGCCAGCGCCGGTGAGGTGTTTTCCGGAATCGAAAGCTTTCGGTTTTGGAAGGCGACGGCTCCAACGACCTTTAGTACAAAGACAGGCATAAGAGATAAACCACCAAATGTTGCCAACAATTAGTTACTACCTGAATGATAAACATTGTAACCATGTAAATAGGACAACAATGCAAGCTCAATTGAGTCTTTGATCAATTACCTGAGCATGACTATGTCCAACCCAAGGCTGTTGCATGGTGGCAAGCTCCCACAAGATCACTCCAAAACTGTAGACGTCTGATTTCTCGTTCGACGGCTCTCCACGAAGAAACTCCGGCGCCATCCACTCGGGCTGAAAATCAAACCTCAAATGTAAGAGGGAAAGTTCTAGTTGATCAGAAAGCCATTAAGCACTCTTGATGCATATATAATTTATTGATCTGTCCTGTTACCATGACAAACTTACCGTTCCGGCAACAGATTTTGATGAGATGAAAGTGGTTGCTTTGAATCTTGACAAGCCAAAATCACACACCTAAAATGAAACCAATACGGAATCAACCTAGCAATGAAGTAATGAGAAAAAAAAATCCTGGACATGAAAAATGAGATTAGAGACTAACCTTAACTGTCCAGTTTTTGTCAACCAACAGATTAGGAGATTTCAGATCCCAGTGTACCACAGAAGGGCTAAGACTATGCAAATAATTTATCCCCTTGGCCTGCATTGTAACAGATCATTCACTGTAAAATCCTAACACATGAAAACCAAACAACCAAGCATTGGCAGGCACTAACCACGTCCAGTGCCATGCGAAGCCGTCTTCGTTTGTCCATCACCTCTCCAGCTGCGGGCCTGTGTATCAGACGATATAGACTACCCCTGAACCATAAAATAAAAGATAAGATTAGCTTTACTTTTTGAGCAAGATGAAGCAGTTTTCATATATAAACTTAATGTTACTAGTGTCTCACCGGGGCAAGTATTCTGTTACTATAGAGAGATGAGGACTTCTGGTCACAGCGCCCATGAAAAGCACGACGTTTGGATGACGTATACGTTTCATTATAGCAACCTTTAACAGCAAATTAGTGTTAATGTTCAAGTGAGACCCTTACCATACTTATGAAAATGGTTGACTACTAATTAAGAGGAAAACAGGCAACCAGACTTGGCACATTATACATACCTCCCTCAAAAACTCCTTTAATTGATCGTCGTGAAAATCCTGGATGGAAAGAACCTTCACAGCAACATCCTACAAATGTAAACAAAACATGACAGGCATGCCATTCTTCAACTGATTTGAAACAGAATTATTAGTGTCATTCTATGTATATATGACTTTTTAGACAAAAATGGAAATACTAACCGATCCATGCCATTCAGCGCGATGCACTGTCCCAAAAGAACCTGGATGCACCGGTAAGAAAAAGGCGAATCAGTACGCTAACAGCTGCACAAATTAAGTGGCTCCAAGGATCTCATATTGTCAAGTGAAATACAAAATCTAAGAAATATTACCAGCGCCAACGCGCTCCTTGAGATGCAACTCATCCCATGGTATTTCCTGCCAGTCCATTGCAAGAGAAGGTTCAAGATTCAGATATCTTGGTATGGCCGAAGCAAGATGTATCTGATCCTTCCCGGTAGCAATTTTCCCATGGAGACTCTCATCTATTTCTTGACTCGAATACTCTTCCATGGACAATTCAGTCTGAGAAGCACCAGCAACTTCAATCAGATGCTTTCCCAATGAACATGAGCTGAAAACTGTAGAAAGATTCAATTACCTTCTTCTGCAATGCAGGTTTACACTGCCCCTGTCTACTTCTTCCTACATCACACAATTAAAGATGAATTTTGCTAAAAAACCAGAGTTAGTAGACACTTTCGCGGTATCCGGGTGTATTCATATATTAAAAAAGAAGCTAATAACTCTCACTATTTCAGCCTTACATCCTAAAATGGTTGCAAAATTTGCACAAACTTGTGTTGATAGGCGCATCATTCGCGTCATAAGTATGTAGATTACCTTTGTTTTCATGATGGGGATAGCATCCTTTCTTTGGCCTAGGTAGCTTGAAGCTTTGCTGTTCATGTTTGAAATGAGAACTCTGAAAGGGTGAAGGTATTGATGAGAGTAGACCTCCTGTGACAGAAGCATCTGGGCTATTAAGACTACCAGGCTCACCAACCAGATCCACTACAAACTCCCTGTCCATATATTTTAAGGAAACAAAATGTTTTTTCTTTTGGATGACTGCATACATTAATGAATATGGTCATCTATCTTGAAGCGTTCTAATACCAGACCTTGATAAGTGCATGTCATCTTTGATTTTCACTAGGCAAGAGGACCTATGGCCAGTTGCACAATACCTGCAGCCTCGCGCTATTCGGCATGGTACACCAATGCAATCTGCAAGTTTCTGCACATGTAAATCTATCAGTATAGAATCCAAAATTCACATGACTTGAAAGTGGAAAAGGGTCTCTTGAACATACTTTGAACAGAATTGCACGGTGCCTGCATAGTCCTGAAGAGAGGCCACCAATGGGCACCACCACACACTTATGGCGGTCTTTCAATCTCATACTCACCGTATTCCATCTCATGTGAAGATCGCCTTGTTCGACAGGAAACGTGCCCCTTTGGAAACCAACAAATGTAGAATACAATCTCAATGTCAAAGCATATATGATTATCTAATGTAAAGGCGAATGTGGTTTTGAGACTCGAGACATACCCCATACAGTCGGCAACAAGTTTGCCAAGTTCTTCCACCAGGGCCAACGTATTCGCGGAAGCCCTGGACAATTGTTGTGCTTGGGCTTCTAGCTCCTGAAGCCGATGATCTCCCCGTCTATCAACATGAACCACTTCCAATGCCGAAGCGGTTGGTGAAACTTCTTGTAGGGAGGCTAAAGTCGGCATCCGTCTACCATCCTCAAGTTCATTGCACATCATCCACATATGAGGATTCATACCTAAAATGTTGTAGAAACCGTCTGATATCTTGTCACCATAGGACAAGCTACCATGGACCTGTAATTTAACACATTTTTTTTTCATCATTATACAAGAGACCAGCCAGCTTATGTATCCTTTTTTAGCACAATATAATGAAATGACCAATTTTAAGATCAAGAAAGTATAGGAAGAGGAGAGTACCCAGAGACGGTAAGAAACAGTCTCAGCATTAGATAACAGATTCGGGTTTCCAATCGCACCGAATTCGGAGAAAGGAATGGTGGAGTCATCCGCAAGAGACGCCTGAATCGACAGCCTCCTGGCCAGCGTGTGCTGCAGGTAATAACTCTTGGTGATCCTCTGCGCGAAGCTCGCATCATCTTGGCCATGGCCGTGCCCATCAGCCCTCTTCTTCTCATCCTCTGCATTAGTTTCACCTGTCAGGTCAAGCCCATCCAGCGTCGTCGTGTCGGAGAACAAGCTCTCGACGTAGCTGCTCGCAGTACTCAGCTTCCTCGGCAGCGGTTCCTGCCTCTCGTAGCTCTGGTGGTCGCTGAATATCTCAGTCGGCGGCGGCGGCTTGATGAGGAGCTCGTGCTCGTCGTAGATCGATGATTCGGACGACGAGTCCAAGTGGGTGGCCTTGTCAACAACATCCTTCCTGTTGAGGAGCCAGTTGTAAAGAGTTGCCAGCGGTTGTGCATTTCTTGTAAGTTCATCTGATTCGTGGCTGGAAGGCTTCTTCTTGAAACCGTGTTCAAACTTTTGGGGCTCCGAAGGATTGTTGTTCTCGTGACCATTGACAGTTGGGGATTGCCTGTTGAAGACGCAAGTGGTTTGGTGTGGCATTTCACGGGTCTCACGGGAATGAGAACAGCTTCGAATCGCAACGACGACGAGGGGTGATCGATTAATTACTCGCTCGTGCGATTGGAAGGAAGCTTTTGAACTTCAATTAGACCACGACAAAAGAAACTCAAGATCAAAATATTTGTTCTTCCTTTCCCGATTTATATCCAACTGATCGAATAAGGAATATGAAATTGCACGGAAGAGATATATCTGACCGATAATGGCGGCAATATCAAGCAAGCTAATGGCTCGGACCGATCCCGGATACTACCGGTTCCGATTTCGAACACGACGAATAGATAAATCACCGATACAGTCACGAGCCTGTGAGCACCTTAAATTCCAATTTGCGGAAAATCGAGGGAAATGACATTAGACCCCTGTTTTGCGCGCGATCGGAGTGACTCGAAGCAGAAGAAGACAAGCTCCAAAGACGAATAGAATAGCAGATGGAGAAACGCAACTTTACCGGGACGCTAGCGACCGACTCGATGCAAGAATGTCGAGAGCTATCATTGAGAGCTTGAAGAGAAAATTTAGCAAAGAGAGAAGTGAGTTTTGGAGAGAGCAGAGAGAAAGAGAGCTAGCGAGCAACAGAAAACGTATAAAAAGCGAGGGAGAGAAAACAGAAATTCGTGACTGGGGCTAAATTGCGCGCATTTATTGAAGGCGCACCATTTTATTGTGTGGTCCACGCTCCACGTTACAATGTGCAAACATAGAGTTCAAAATGTTAGAAACAGATAGAGGCTACGAAGAGATGTTGCCAACTAGGCCGATGTGATACGGTCTTAATTTGAACGACGAATGGACCATTTCTTACCACGGGTTTAAAAATTATTTTTAAGTTTTATTAATCAATTTTAATTGAAAAGTCTGTTAAATATAACTTTAAATGATAATTCGGGTCATTTTCTCGAAGCATAACTTTAAATTAAAAAATGATCAAAGTTTAAATCATAACTCACCGGTCATAACTCTAAAAAACATATTTTAATTCCTTTTATTTATCAACTATCAATGAGATAAAAACAATCAATCTTAGGTTACTCAATTTCATGACATATTGATGAACCTTTTGGAATCTATATTAACAATTTGGAATGACCCGTGAAATAAATATTAAATACCTTTTGTTCACTAACATTGGGAATTTTCATTCTTTATTAAGTAAGAATAAATTTATTTCTCAACTTTATCCGGACAATGATTTCTAAAGGTCTACTTCATATGTTTATTACATATATATATGTATTAGAATTATTATTATTTAATAATAGACATTTAAAAGTTATTATTCTTAAATGTTGTACAATAGTTATTTTGTGAAAATACGTACACGATATACCTGTATCTTTGATGAAGTATATTTTTTTTGGTAGAATTTGATGAAGTATAATTAGCAATCACTAAATCTTAAAACAAAATTGAGATCATATGCCCTGAACAATAGTTCAGGTTTGATATACCTGTGTCAATCCAAAATAAAGATCGAATTAAAAAATACACAAATAAAAAAGGTTATAAAAATACAAAGACCGATAATCGCCAAAAAAAAGTAAATATAAAAATGAACAGAGATGAAGAGGTTATATTTTAATGATTTTATAAAAGTACACAAAAATGTTGTTAGAGAGGTTTGAACCCCAAACCTTTGGGTTATTAAAGGAAGGGTTTACCGCTATGCCATTGTGATCGATTTGATTATGATTTCATATTGTTAAATTATATAGGGAAGATTGCAATAAAAGTTAATGGAGCAATAAATGAGGACACCGCTTAACTTTTATATATATATAGATTGTTTATTATATTATAGAAATGAACCATTCATGGTAAATATGATTTAGGGTTCTTAATTAAAATTTAAATGTTTATGATTTTTAAGATTTTATAAATCAAGGTTTAAGGGATTTTGAATTCAAAATAAAGAATTATAAATTGTAGGATATGTAGATGAAGTGCAGGATGGGTCTAACATAAACAGAGTTTTTTTCTTTGATCCAACGTAGTATTTATTTTAGACTGCTGATCGAGTGAAAGATCATTTTCTATGGCAACGACTTTTTGCACACACCGATTTTGACTTTTTGAACCACGTCATTAGAAGGCGTCGCTTTCAAGAGGCATCAATTAAAATAATAATAAAAATACTTACGAAATTGAACATTGGCGTCGAACGACGCCGTTGACCGGCGCCAGAGGACGCCTTTGGGAGGCGTGGCAAGATGAGAGGCAGGCGACAATGAGGCACGCAACGTCATCGGAGGCCAGACGAGAGGCAGACGACGGTGATCGAGGCAGGCGTGGGAGGCGTGACAGAGAGGAGCGGACAATAAAGTTGCTGTAGCTATAATCAAGCAGATAACTAGCTCGCTTTTTTTTTGCAAGGATCTTGGATTTGCTATAATTAAGTAAGTACAATTGAGTTGATAAGATAAAACCTATCAATAAAATCATATTCACGGCAAAAACTAACACGTTTGTTTTTGACAAGAATCATGGATTTGCTATACTTCAGTAGCTATAATCAATATCTATCTATTACTATATACTAAAGCGGAAGCAAATTCTGTCACCATATTGCGTCACATCACCCCCCCTTTTTTTAAAATCTATCTTATTAAATCTTGATTTTATCATAATCTTATACTAGATACTTCATTAAATTATTAGTTCTACATTAGAATTTTTGTTGTTTAATTAATAATTCAATTCAAATATATAAATCTCTATCTTATCATTATACACATTTAATTAATACATAGATCTATCATAAACCTTTTATTTAAAAAAGTATTTTTTTTCTTCACAATCTATAAATCATAATCAGAATATTTTACCCATTTAACTAAATACCACGTTAAACTTAAATTATTTTTCGTAATTTTATTATGGTATTTTTTTAAATCATCAATGGTAGCAAATTTTACCACTATATTTAGGACAAATATTCATTCTATTAAAATAATATGTTAAATATTATCTATTTAATATTATCTATATATTTAATATTATAATATATTAATCCTAATTTTATTTAAACTTATTAGTTTTATTATATAAGTTAGTTCACGTAATTTGATTTAAATGCCAAAAGATTTGTATCAATTGTTAATAAAATGTGATAATGCATATTATCTTATTTCATTCTCCCTCAATTATTTAAATATATGTTTATGTATGTATAAAAATTCAATACATAAATAAAAATATTATATATATAATGATATACAAGATATATGTCATTTTATAATCCAAAAAATAAGCGTTTTTTTAAAACAAAATATACATATGATAATATTTTTAATTCTTATAGTAAATTCATACACAAAGCAATAAATAAATAAATAACACCCCCGTACAAGGTACGGGTCATTTGCTAGTATATTATAAAAGCCGACCGTTTTCGAGCCACCACGTTGATTCTGGCCCCGCTTGATTTTAATTTTTTTTTTCAACTCAAATAGATAATAACAACTTATTATCTTTTATTTTCCTTAAGTATCTAATCCTCAATTTTATCTTTAAAGTCATACTATCTATCTTCAATTTTATCTTCTCTTACAAAAATCATCCTATAATTATGGCTCACATTACAAATTTTGCTCAAGCATACTAACGTACGTCAATCTATTTAGTGTGATGTGATCAAATCAGAAAAGCGTCAATAATTAGCTATATACGAAACCAAGTACATATATATGTGATCAAACTTAGCATAATATAATTGTCGTTTCCTATAATCTATCTTCAATTTTTTCAATTTTCCATTTTGGACTATAAATCGATATCAACGTTTTTGCTATAAAATTCTAATGTTTTGTTAAGAAGGCTAATTATAATCAGAATTAGATTTGGATCATAAATGAACAAGAAAATTATAATAATTTTAAATACATACTATAGTTTAATATTATATGAACCAAAATGATCATAAATTTACTACCCAAAACGGTACCAAGTCATAACACATAAACCCTAAAAATATTATACAAAGTTTGTATGTGTTTCGTGATATTAATATACCTCTATTAGTTTTCGAGCCACCACGTTGATTCTGGCCCACTGCATATTTGATAAAAATAGCTTTTATTTATGTTATTTCAATTATCTAATTATATTTCTTATTATCTATTTATGTAAAAGATATGATCAAATTTTCATTTTTGGATCTTTTCTAAAGTTGATTTTGGACCCATATTATTTTTGATTAAAAATTTGATGTTTTAGCCAAATAATAATTTCTATTTATATCTTGATAACGTATATCTTTTTCATGATTTTTACTTATTTACAAAATAATCCCACAAATTTTCTCAAATTATACAAACGCCCCTTAATTTCCTAATACAAACATACAAGTGGTCGCTTTTGAACCACCACATTAATTTTGACCCTACCTTATATATAAAAAAACTAATTTTTATTATTTGCATTATATAAGGTTTTCCTATTGAATTTCTTCTTATCTACTTATAAGAAAAAGCTTTTGTCAACTATTAGTTCTTAAAGCATTACATGGAAAAATCTTTCACAAACAAATTAAGAAAAATCTATGAATATTGGATTCAACTTATTTCTTTAATACAAGTACATTTGTGGTTTCCGACAATTTCTATTAAATTTTTATAAACTTTATCAATTTATCAATTGATGAAATTTTATAATTTAATTTATATTTATGATAGCCGTTATTAATATATGATAAAAATTGTAAGTAAAATATCAATTTATATTCTTATAATCAGGTTTATAAAAATATACAAATGAGTGAAAAAGTTATGTCTTATATATATTTTTTGGGTTATACGAAATTCAAAACAATATCACTCTTTTAAAAAGATAAAAAAACATCTTCATATTATAAAACTTATATAATATTTTCCATATAAATATATTTTTTTATTTTAATATTTTTAAGTGAAATAATCGTGCATGACACGACAGGTTAAACTAGTTAAGTATATAAGATCCTATTGAATACTAACACACGTTTTTGTTTTGGCAAGGATCTTGGATTTGCCTATCAACAAAATCCTATTGGATATGGCAAGTATTAACACGTTTTTTTTAATCAAAGGCACATACTAAACACGTAAATAGCCAATTACGTCGTCCGGCATCCACATCCATAAAATCGGGACGTGAGAGATGAGAGAGAGCGCCGGTACTCAGCGTCGACAAAGACAATCGGCGTCGACAGAGACGAGCGGACAATAGGCGGCCCGAGAGGACGATAGGCGGCCGGTTGTAATGGATGTGCGGCGTGAGCCAGGGAAGACAACCGCCGCCGGCCGACGCCTTCCAGAGGCGCCCGGCGACGCCTTCCGCCGGCGTCCGGTGATGCCATCAAACGGCGTCCGGTGACGCATATATTTCTTCGGTCTTCGATTTTCTCACAATTCAATTAATATAATAATCGAACACCTCTAAATGGCGACGTCTTTGAATGGCGTGGTGCAAAAAGTAAAAAAACGGTGTGCAAAAAAGCCTTGGCGTTTTCTACTCGTTTATGGAAAATGAAAATTCACTCAATCTTGCAAAACGACCTGTTTTGGGAGAATTAACCGCGTAAACGCGTTACTTCGCTACAATGAGGGAATCCTAGTCACAAAGTCGTCACAACGCGTTACAAATTACGAATAAGATGTAAATCGAGAAGATATAACAAACATAAATTGAATAAACGTAGGGAAATGAGAAGAATGCTTAGGATCGTTTGTATTGCTTGTGTGTATATTGCTTGAGCACTTGGATTGATACAAAAGAATGTCTTTTTCTAAGAACAATAAGAATAGCAAAATGAATGATCTTGGGAGTGTTTTTTGGGGCGTAGAGAGTTGTGTTCATCGTTTTTTTTTCTCCTCCCCCTCTTGAGTGTCTTCCTTGCCTTTTATAATGCTGCATATTTTTCCCTTATCAAGCCGTTGGCCATTAATGAGGCGATCCCTAAGATCTCGCCTTTGACTTAGCCGTTGGCAATTAATGAGGCAATCCCTAAGATCTCGCCTTTGACTTAGCCGTTGGCAATTAATGGTCAAATCCTGGAAATCTCGCCCTTGCCGTTATGATTTTGTATGCTATAATCTTCCCGTTGCTACAGTACCGTTGCGGTATTAAAGATGTGCGAAATCATCAGAGCTTGTAACTGTCGTTGGACGAAGATTCTGTTGATGGGCCTTTCCACTCTCGCGTTGTGGGCTCGGATTCCTGACGGCCCAACACGACCTAGACCAAAACATTTAGCAAATCAACCTGATCATTTCCTACATGTTGTGGAATACTCAAAAGACTTTTATAAATTCGAAGAACAGGGAGAATATAAAAGATGAAACGATCTAGGATGTGCATGTGAAGTAAGTTCTCCTAAGTGAGTTTTTGATAGCATGGTTTTGCATGACGAAGACTTAATTGGAAACACAAGTTTGAGGCATCATATCTAATCCAACCCATGTAAATATTACGTACACTCATCGAATTCTTTGTAAGAACAAAATGTAAGCTTTTGGTGAGAGAATTAGGGAAGAGCTCGTTTCCTTCCAAGGATGGAAAATTTTCATTTTGAAAAGGTTTGTAATTTGATGCTTTAGAAGCATGTACTAGGCTCACTTTTGAGAGTAGAACATCTCTTTAAGGATTCTCCATGCATCAATGACGGTCTTGACTCATGCAACATGCGCAGCTATAGGAGAACCATTCGGTCCTTCATTTTCCGGGCAGTGTTCGGGATTCTTGATGAGTATGCGCCATATACGGTAGTGGCCTGGACGACTATATATGTAGGCACTGGCTTGGGGTAGAAGAGAACTCGTTGCCGAGATCATGTTGGAACTTGTTTTTTTATTTTTTTGATTCGGTGAGGATTAGGGATCCCTCTCAAGGCGGGAAACCCAAAACATCTGTGTGGATGAGAGCTAGAAGCTCATGGTGGTTCCGAATTGCTTCCCGTGAGTGACTCTGGCCTAGACTCGCAATTTTATCAGCCACAACATTGCATTGCCTACACTCATGTGAAATTTGGACTGACTCGAATCCGCGTAGGGATACGAGAATATTAGCTACAATCCTTTCAATTTTCCATGGGAAATTGATTAGACCTTTGACAGCTTTGATAACGATTACATTGTCCCCATTAATTTCAATTTTCCGAACATTACTTTGTTTGGCCTTTAATATACCATCCCACAATGCCAGAGCTTCAACCATTAATATTGATACTTTGCCAAATATTCTTACAGTTCCAGTTATTAGGTTTCCATCCATATCTCTAATAATCGATCCACCCGATGTGTTTCCATTACTTATCTTAGAGCCATCAAAGTTTAGTTTGACAAACTCAAGTTTTGGTTTTTTTCCAGTGTCTTAATTTTTGTCGTGTTGTAGACTGTCGTCGAACTATCCTATCCTGTTCTTTTTCTTCATCCTCTTGCCACATCTTGGCTTGTTCCCATTGCCTCAGTTGTGCTCGAATATATAAGCTTAGGTCTTGAATCAGATCACTAGGCGTTGTTTGGAAGACCATCTTGTTTCGTTGATGCCATATGCTCCACCAAATTACTGCAAGTTCAATAAACTCTGTCTTCCCTAATCTTCTTTTAATGTCACTTAGAACATTCCTCGGGTTGTGATGTGGGGGGACATACGCCCTAGTTACTCGCTCAGTACCTACATTTATGCTTTTTATCATCCCTAGTGTGTAAGGGCAACTAACCATCAATTGTATCGAGTCCTCGTGGGTTCCATTACACATGAGACATCCTTGCGAGATTGCAACATGTTTTTCATTAAGCCTTTGTTTGGTTGGTAGTCCATTCATATCAAATTAATCCATAAGAAATTTTGCACTTTTGGGTAGATGTCAAGATTTCAGATCCAATCATTTGGACTCAGATTCATCGCATCCTCCTTCGTAACTAGACTCACTGTTGACGCTGTTGAAAACCATCCATTTCTGCTAGGTGCCTATATAAGCTTGTAATCTATTTCATTACATGGAACAGGTATCAACATTACTTTATCTACTATCTCTGTAGGGATCTTTTTTTCTCAATTCATCTATTTTCCATTCTCTTGCCGTTAAAATAAACTGGTCCACTTTATTAGTAACATCCTCTATAGCATTTCTGGTTACAAACTTCTCCAACGGATCTTGCATTATCCAGTTATCAGTCCAGAAATTTACAGACTTTCCATTTCCTATTTGCCACTGAATAACTTTTTCAAATTCCGGCTTGAGTTTAATTAGTTGTTTCCACTGTCATGATGTATTAGGTTTACTCTTATATTCTGCAAGTGTGTTCCTTCGTAGATATTTTTCTTTCACAACTTTGACCCAAACATTGACATGCTCTGTGAGAATTTTCCACAACAGCTTCATCTGTAATGCCTTGTTCATATCTCCCGCTTTCCTTATCCCTAATCCGTCATATGCCTTTGATTTACATATTTTATCCCATCCTACTAGGGGTTTATATTGTCTATCCTTATTCCAAAAGAATGTTCTATTTATCGCATCAATTTCATCATGTACATCTTTAGGCAACATAAAACTTTGCATCACGTAGTTTGGCTTTGAAGCCAAGTTTGATCTTATTAGCAGTGACCATCCTTCTTGAGATAAAGCCCTAGCTTTCCATTTTGACAGTTGTCGTTGTGCACTTCCTATTGTAGAATGAAATATTTCCTTGTTTACTTTGTCATTAATGATCGGAATTTGTCATTGTGTTAAAGTTCATTTGTGAAAGAGAAATACCTGAACCATAAGGGTTGCATGAGTGCATGACATTATATTGGGCTTGGTTCATTGAATTTTGACTGATGAAAGAGGCAGTCAGAGGACTCATTGATTCTCTCTGCAGTTGAGAATGAATCCATGTTCTTTAAAGACGTGGTTATCCCTATCATTGAAGTCAGGTGTTTAAAAAACCTTCTTCAAAATTTTCTGAGTTTGAGAGCATACACAGTTTCTAGAGTTCGTCAGACTTCTACTTTTGGGTGTTGCAAAACAGGAGAGTACTAGTTGTATCCTGGGATTTGGAAAGCCAATAAACCGTCACACTACGTGGCGTTTTCAGAATTAAGGAAAGAGATCATCGTCTCGCCTCTACAAATCGAATCGTTCAATCGGTATTTAATATTATACATTTATTGAATTACTTTATTAATTTGGCTAATCTTGTTTTGATTAGGGTTTGATTATTTCCGGTTCCTTGAGATCATATGTGCTTCTAAAGACGGCTTGATTGTATATATGCCAACAAAGTGTAGTAACGACGGTCTTATGGCTTTAAAGTTGTATATGAGTAAGGTTTTTGTTGTTATTGTAACTGATCAATGCACAAATCAACATTCAATCAATAAAGTATGTGACTATAGCTCCATTCCTTACGAGCAGAAAAATCCAATCATGTGCCAAACTTGATTACTTTCCCCACCAACTCGCTACTGTCCATCCATCCCGTAACATTAACACAAACTCAAACACGTACACCTAACAAAAATATCAAAACAACCACCATTAACTATTGAAGCTGTACCCACACCCCCTCACTCGGTATATCTCGATGGACCACGAACAGCAAATAATACCCCTTGGGCGCAACATTCACCGACATGGGCGCCTCCACCGCCACGTCGTACTCCGACCCACCAACCGCCGTCACATTCGCCACCGAGCCCAACACAAGCAGCCTCTGACTCATCGAGAACGAGTGCGTATTAAACGGCGGCATGATCATCGTAACCGCCACCTCACTCGGGTCCACCAAACCGGTTACCCGAAACCGAATCCCCATCGTTTCCCCATACCCGATTTTCGACCGACGACCCGGGGAAACGATCCCGGGTCTCAAACTTGCCACGGTATCGTCCAAATACGACGGCAGATACGCCTCCAAACGGAGCTCCGTCGGGTAGTTGACGCCGTCAAAACTATACCCCACGTGCGGGTTACTCCCGCCTACTAGCACCCGCCCGTCCCGTAACAGAATCGTGCTCGAGTGGTACATTCTCGGGATCTCCGATTCCGCCTGGACCACGAACCGCGACCCGGGCGGGGAAACCGGGTCGTAGATAACCGGCGCGAGAACCGGGTTGCGGGCGTACTCCCATCCAGCCGAACCGGACCCGGCCCCGTTGATGATGAGGATGCGGCCGTTGGGGAGGAGCAGCATGTCCCCCATGACACGTGGCATTGGCATTGTCTCGATCGCCCATTCCGGGTTCGGATCGGTTATCGTGATCCGCCCGCACGTGTTGGATGCTTCTAGAAACTTCCCTTGAGCCGCTTGCGTGTAGGCGTCCTTCGGGGCCCCACCGCAGACCAGCACCTCCGCCGAGTCGGGCCGGCTCCTCAGTGGGAGAAGAACCGTTGACCCGGTGCTCGGGTAGCACCGGGCCTCGCCGGGTAGCTCCGGGTACGTCCGGACGACGGCGTTTCGGGTGTAGTCGAAGAGGATGGACTTTGTGTTTGCGAATATGAATAGGTTGCCGTCCACGTTGAGGAGGACAAATGGGTAAAGATTGTTCTCTACTTTCGGTTCTTTGGTCTGAGCGAGGAAATCTAGGCGGTAGAGACCGCTTCTAGAAGCTTCGGATTTCGGGAAGAATTCGTAGTTGAAAGACCGACGGCCGCCGACGACAATGACGTTGCCGTTAGGGAGAATGTGGTTGGTGGAGTACCAGCGGCGGGCGAGGAGGCGGTCGCCGAGCTCCAGCCAATCGCAAACCGTGGACGCGGCTTGATCATCGTTATCGCAAGGTTTGAAAGTGCGCACGACGCGCTCGCCGTCATTGAAGCCGCCGGTTTGGATGAGGAGGCCGTCGGGGGTGACGGAGCCCGAGGAGCACCAGACGTCGGTGAGTATGTCGAGGGGACGGAAGGTGTTGGAGGCGACGTCGTACTCGACCGAGTGCGCCGTGCAGTCTCTCGTGAGGGCTTGGTCATGGGGGTCGAGGCGGCATTTTCCTAGGGTTAGGTTGAGGTTTGAGGGGCCGAAGTCTGTTCGGTCGTAGATCACGACACGGTCGTTGTGGAGGAGTTGCATGTGCATGGCTACGATCCCGAGGTTTTGTTGGAGGAGCTGCCACCGCCCGCCGCTAGACGGGAGGGCCGTAGTAGTGGTAAAGAAGAGGGATGAGAGTAGTAGTAGTTTGAGTAAGGGTGAATGGATGGAATGTGAGTACATGGTGTGTTTTTGGGAGCCAAAATGGTTCCGGATTTGGTTGAGCGAGATTGCGATTGGTATGGTCTTGTTTGCCTCTTTTAAATGTGTCATATATGTGTACGTTTAGTGTAGTTGAGTGGTGCTCAATACTACAAATAATTGTTACGATGTTGAGTGATGGGTCATTAGGATAGGGCGGCCAGCCTAGCCTATAAAAAAGGCGCGACCTTAATAGTGGCAGGGTATGTTCACAATCACATGCATGCTGGGCAAAATTGAATGACAAGGTAGGTCAAAGTTGATTTTTAACAGCGCCCTTGGTTTTACTGCTATTAAAGACATCCCCTTGCTAGGCATTGAGGTTGTTAATTTCTAGTGATCACCAGTTGCGGGTGTAACAATAGTAAAAGTAATAAGCGGGGGGCCACTTTGCATGCAAGTGGTGGGGGTGAATCCGAGTGAGTGAATGAGGGGTAGTTGTAATTGACGTGACCGACGATGAGTAATTTCAGTGAGGCCGGTCGGTATGGGCCCACTGTCCTCTGTATTAATCTCACGGCCGATCCAGGTCGGACGGACCTCGTCAGAGGCAGCTAGAGCAAAGTGATTCGAATGCATGAAGGTTTTCAATCAATTCATCGGGGCAGATTGGGGGGTTTGCTTACCAATCTAGGAATAGTGCACATTCCAATGCATGACTCTCTACACTTTTGTAGTATGGTTTCAGGGTTTACCTGAGGATATCAATTTTGTACAGAAGGGTTGGTACTTGGTTGTGACTTTACTGACTTGGTGCATAAATGTATGTCTTGCAAAAGTTTTTGGCATTTGACCTAGCCTTGACACTCACTCTGGATTCTGGAAACATGACCGGCTGACCATTTTCTACCCACTGTAATAGCAGTGTGTAGTTTTGGCTACCGTCAGTCCGTCATTCTAGTGAACCCTTTTTCAATCTTCTTGAGAAAAGGAAAAAAGATTTTAAAAAACGGGATATGGCTTCGCCCGGGTTCGAACCGGAGACCTTCAGTGTGTTAGACTGACGTGATAACCAACTACACCACGAAACCTTGTTGTCTGATATTTAGCACATGTACATTCTATATACATTATTCAAACTTGATCTTGTCATATTTTAAGCCGCATTTTGTGCAGATCGAAGCCTACGGAATTGAGATTTGGCTATGGTAGCCTTCAACGGCCGTCTTTTTTTACCCCTTTTGATCAAGCGGTGCACATTAATGCCATTTTATAAGTTTTCGACAAGAGATCATTGTTATTTCCTGCTATATGGATAAAGTATTCTTCTCTTCATCCTATCATCAGCTCCGGAAAATAATTTTAATTATTTGGTAGATAAAACTCAGTGCTAGCAACAAGATTGCAATAGTGTTGTCATCAATGCATTTCATAGAATCATAGCTTAATCATAATTTGGGAAAAGTTCAACAACAAAAAAATTAAGAGTTCATTACACATGAGCAACATCACCTTGTTAGTGTGACACACCAGAAACATGAACAGCAGTATAGCACTTCATTCCTCAGGCGTGAAAACTAGAAATCATTCAACTCAAAACATATACTCTTTATCTTCCCTTAGCAAAACCTCCACAATTTATAAGATCTCAGAACACCGAGTTTTCGTCATCCATGATCAACACTCAAACCCAAATCATTATCAGAACAAGATGGGCATGCTACAAACCCAGCTCAAAAGAGCAAGAAAGTTCTTCGGACAAAAGTTGTGTTTCAACAGCTCAATCCATGTAATGCCAGATTCATGGCTAACCTTCCTATGCGCTGTTACTCTAGCGCCTCCAATCATCTTTCCTGTCTCATCAATGTCTGATCACCCAATGCCGCCGCCTTCAACTTCTCCATCAGCCATTTCATCATTCGCAGAAAACCCATCCGAGATGACAGCGCCTTCACCCGCATCAGCTCCCTTACTGAAGAGGAGTTCTGCAGATCACGGGCGTGTTCATCCTGCAAGTATTGAAGAAGATTACTTTGGGTACTGGAATCCTGAGCCCTTTGAAGGGATTGAAGGACCAGGCCCCATTCCTCACGTTGATGGGTACTATCATCATACTGAGCTAGAGTAGTTTTCACTTGCTTCACTCAAAATCAAAGCTGCTTCTCATCTTCTGCTTTCTATTTTTGCCTACCTTAGTTTTTTGAAGATGTGAGCTTATATAAAAGGTGTTGTATGACAATCTTCTTACATGAATAATAGATAATGTAGATGCTGTTAAAACCAACTGTATGATGATGATGTAATGGCTTAGAGCAACCTTCAAATATTTCCGAGAGCCACAGGGTTCCAAGACTGAAAAAATATCACAATTATCAACTGATAGTGAGACCCAATAGACAATGGAGTTTTGAATATTCACAATACTCGAAAGTTAAAGAATACAGAAAACTGGTGATATTTTCGCCATCAAAAGACATATGAAAACTCAATATCAAGCACAAATCAGATTGATCCAAAAAAGTAGCGAAATTTACCACTTGCAGTTCTTCAATGATGGAAGCCTGAGCATAGACGTATGATATTCATCATATTTCTCTGCATATCGTCAAAGTAGATCAGCAGCGGGACCATAGCTAACTCCTCAAGCTGTTTATCTTCACTGTGCAATAAATCAGTTGGAGTCTTTATAGTGGTCATAAAGCTCCAACTCATCTATTTTGTAGTCCTTGAGAGCATTACTGAGCTTTTTTACCAAAGATGATTACCCTTCATCCTCAAATTGATCATTATCATTATAACTATTTGCACCGTATTCCTGGAGTCCCAGGTGGCATACGAAAGAATGGTTTTAAATGTCAATGTAAGACTGAAATCTGAAAAATCATTGTGTATGACTAAAGTACAGAAATAGCTTGGCACAATGAATAATAGCATCATAATGTAGTGCACCAATTATAATGTATTAATTTTTGAAAGCATTCTTGTTAAGACATATTGCTCCATAATTTCACGTGTATGTACAATACCAGACGAGACAGCACAAGAGAAGTTGCAGCAACAATTTTTCATTCAGGTAATATTGTACAAATACAGAATATGTGAGCTTACAGTAGGGAAAAAGCTAACAGAATGGTCCATATGATCCCAACAGATCAAGCTGATCGTCTAAAAAGCCGCGAGTCCTTGGCTTCTGAACAACGCCATCCTTACCTTCACCAGGGAAATCATCTGCTTGATCTAAATCTCCGATTGTATCAAGGGGAGAAAGTTCATCAACAATGTGATTCTCCGACACCAGTCAAACTACATTCTCTCTTAACAGATGAATCTGCTTCTTCTGGAAGATTAGCTTGAACAACAAAATCCTCCTCCAAATCCTCCAAATCAGATCCAGGCTGTGAACTATTGTCATCAAGCAAAGCCGCCACATCGGGATCAACAGCTTTTTGAACTTGTACACTCAAAGTCTTCTCTGCTACACTGTACATTACTCTTTCCTCATTTGCTTCAAAAAATTTACCCTCCACAGATATCTCCGAAGCATCATATGCCTGGTGAAAATTCACTCATTTAGCTAATAATACTCAGAGCATAGAACTCACATTTCCATTCAAAAGTAATTACAGATGAACATGATCTTTTTTGCAATAAGTTCCATATTTAAACACTATCACAAAGCTGCAACTTTCACAGAATCACAAGCAGAGTTTTTCACTGACCTTGACATCTAGCCGAACGCGATCAAGGTTCAGCTTAGGGTTTACATAGTAAGCTGAGCCTCCACCAGAATTCTTAATCTCCCTCATATGAGCCAAATAATTGTAACCATCATCCGGAAACCCTAGCTCCAACATCTCTCTCCTCAACTGATCGGGCAGCGGCTCAGAGGACTCAATTTGGCAACTAGGTCTTGTTTCGGCTTCATTGCTTTCATCCTCCTCGTCCAATTTGGAGTCTGGATCGTCAGCTAGGTCACCAAAATTGGAATCATCCTCGATAGTATCATAAAATCCATCGATTTTCACGGGATTGTTGTCAATGCGCACAAAGACATGATCAACATCTGCCCCTGCGCTATGGCCAATCTCCGGCGAGTCGCGGGCAAACAAATGGAAAGTTGCCGCCTTTTTCTTATCAATGAACTTCTTCTTCCCCATCTATCTATTACTATTATTTATTACAAGGATTCTTCAACTCCGTCTGAAGACAGAGGAGGGGCAGTTGCGAAGAATTTAGCAATTAATTTCACCCAAAATCGTTAGGGTTTGGTTCTTGCTAGAACTCTTGTATGTGCGATTTTTTGAACTCTTGTATGTGCGATTTTTTGAAGGTTTCTTATTTGGAACGGCTCAATCAAATCCTTTTTGGGCCATTTGGGCCCAAATGAATCGGGCTTTATACAAAAAACTGTTTTGACTTGATTGACATGTCCCTTCAAAGGATATAGGTTAGATAGAAAAATCATTGAGTAAATTATGGGTTTAGTCCCCAACGTTTCGTTAGTGTTCTATAATAGTCCCAAACCTTCAGAACGTTCCAAACTAGTCCTTTATTTATTCTAAAACTTTTAATTTCTAGTCCTATGGTTAATTATTTCAACCCCAGTCCTAACTGGCAGTTTGAGGTGACACTTTTCATTTGACATGGATTTATTAAAAAAACAATAAAGGTTGTAACTTAAATTCCTTTGAACTGCAGTAGTTTTGACATAGTAATCCACTTAAAATGTGTTGATTAGGAAGCAGGAACAGGTTTGTAACTCAAATTCCTATGTAGCACTAGTGGGTTTCATTCTTCACACAATGGCCAAGTAGCAAGAATTTTTCAATTGGTCGTCATTAGCTATATACGGGCCTCTGTCCAAGAGTTAATCTCCACCCTCCTCCAAAGAGATAAACTTTAACCCACAAGCAATTTCTTCCAATCCATTGGGTCAAAGTTAGAAACCAACAAATAACTTGAAAACAGTGATTGATAAATTGAAAAACAAATATTTCATACCGTATTCAGGTTGATCAAACAAAGGATCTCGCTCCCGCCATGATGGGCTCAAGCTTCTTCATCATTCAATCAATTCATTCACCAAATTGCAGCCCTCTCTCAAGTTTGTAGAGCCAACTTGCAACCCTCCTTACAAACTTTTCTCGTAGCAACTCTCAAACCCTAACACACAATAGCGTAGTTAAAAATTAAAACCTTGATTATTATTTTTAATAAATCCATGTCAGATGAAAAATACCACATCAAATTGCCAGTTAGGATTGGGGTTTAAATTATTAACCACAGGACTACAAATTAAACGTTTTAGCATTAATAAAGGACTGGTTTGGAACGTTCTAAAGGTTTGGGACCATCATAGAACACTAATAAAACATTGGGGACTAAACCCATAATTTACTCAAAAATCATTGTTAGTTCCAAAATGAAATATAATTTTCCATTATATCGTATCCAATTATCATTGACCAGTTAGTTACTTAAGACCTACACAACTTTCCTGATATGAGCCAAGGGTATAGCCAATGGCCAGGGTGAAGGTCCTATGACCCCCCTCCCTTCATCAGGAGAGACAGGTATGGGATCGACATAAGGGGGCCGGTGTCCCCTATAATCTGGTATACCAATGCTATATTGATAGTGCTATGGGCTATAAAACTTGGGACCGAAAATGAAAAAGAGATGATGGTCTGTCTGCTCCCTTCTCTATCTTGATCGATCTTGAGCTTTTGTAGCCCACTTGGATCAGTTTTTCTACCTCTTTGAACGATTGATCAAATAGTTGATTAGAAGTTGCCGCTATAAATATAATGCATGTGTATATATAAGGGTTAGAATCCCTTTGTAGTTACTACAACAAGCCTTATAAAGAGCTCTTTTATAGAGTTAGCTACAAAATGGCATACTCTCTAGCCAAACAACTCCATAACTTCATCCCATGGCTTCTAATTCTGACCACCTTCACGACCTATGCCTCATCCATATCCTTCCCAACTCACCACAACTACTTGGACGACCTACCAAAACTCGGGCTCAGAAGCCGGCTGTTGCCCGAGCAACGCCCCTTTGCAACAACAGGCCACAAGTTGACCAACCAAAAGACGTACTTCTACAATCAAACAATCGATCACTTCAGCTATAGACCCGAGAGCTATAAGGAATTCTATCAACGGTATGTGATCATCGACGATTACTGGGGAGGCGCCAAGGCCAACGCCCCCATGTTTGTCTACTTGGGAGCTGAGGAGTCCATTGACGGGGACATCAAAACTTGCGGCCTCCTCGTTGAGAATGCGCCTCACTTGGGAGCTCTTGTTGTCTTTATAGAGGTCTCTCCTCTCTCTTTCGTCATGTTTACAACCTTTGCTCTTGTCCTTGTCTTGATTAATTTGCAAATCCTGCATAGATATATATGATATGTTCTTCCGCGCGTGTCTCTACAAACATAGGAACTAACTAAGTAGTTGCTTGTTAATCGATGTACGTACGTGTCTCGAGTCTAACTAACTCTCGAGTCAATTTAATTTTCATGTGCTCCTTGTGGGCGATGGATACATCATATCGATGGAGATTGAACAGCACAGGTATTATGGAATGTCGAATCCAAGTGGGTCGATGCGAAAATCCGTAGACGATTCAGAGACTCGTGGGTACTTCAGCTCAGCACAAGCTTTGGCCGATTATGCACAAGTCATCCTCTTCATAAAGCAACAATACAATGCTCAACTTTCTCCTGTTATTGTCTTTGGAGGATCTTACGGTGGAAGTACGTATATATACACTATTTTAGCTATACGTACACATTCATGTATATAAGTAATTGAATGAAACTAAAATTGTCAACTTAATTGATTGGTACGTTGATATATGGATCAGTGCTAGCGACATGGTTTAGACTAAAGTATCCGCATGTAGCGATGGGTGCACCTGCCTCTTCGGCCCCGATCTTCATCACTAGTGTGCCTCCGGAAACCTACGATAATTGGGTCGACAAAGTCTATAAAGTAATTAAAAACTATCATTAGTCAAATTATTTAGCTTATGTTAAATATAAAGTATATTATATATACGTTCATTTCTACCAGGAAAAAAAAAACATCTATGTGCATACGTGCAGGATACTAGCGAAAGCTGTTACAATACCATCAAGAGTTCCTGGGTTGAAAACCTCAAGGGGTTGGTCTAGTGGAGCATGACAGGGTATCGGTCTGATAGGTCACAGGTTCGATCCCCCACTAGTCTCTTTAAGGTGAGGCATATGTAAATCCCCTTGTAAGAGCTCTCTGAGCCCTTGGGTCTTCCCTGACCTTGGACTGGGGCACCATCCCCTCACCCTAAATTTCCTTGACCAAAAAAAAAAAAAAAAAAAAAAAAAAAAAAAAAAAAAAGAGTTCCTGGGTTGAACTGGTCAACTTGGGTTCTCAATCAAATGGACTTTCTCTGCTTTCCCAAAAGTTCAATACATGCAGGTAATTATCATTTTGCCAACCACGTACCCACGTACGTAATGAATAGTTTTCTAATGTACAAAAGTTCAATACATGCATACCAACTTATATACTTACGTAGAAATTTGTAAAATGTATATTGTAGGGTTACTTTTTACTTATCTTCTTAGGGCATAATAATTAGCTGTTGATTGCTTTGATTAATTTGGTGTAGTAACCTAAATGGCACGGACGATCTTGGGCGATGGCTGAAAATGTACTATCGCCAAGTAGCTCAATACAATGCACCTCCGGCTTACCCACTAAGCCTGCTATGCGACGCCATTGATCACGCGCCCTCGAATGCTAGCAATGTCGAAAAAATAGCCATTGCGTTCAGCAATCATTCTCTTAGTAACGGTCACTGCTTTGCTGTGCCTTCCTTGTCCACAAAGCGTGCGGTTTTGGATGATTCCACTTTGGGAGGGTTTTGGCAGGTAAGTAATCAACCTTCATTTAGTTTGGATACATTCACATACATAATCACATGTGTAATAAGCGTAGTAGATGTAGTTTTCATCTCAAAATCAATTGGCAATTTTAAAGCTTGATGGCCCTCATCGCATCGAGTGTATTGCAGGTGTGTAGTGAAATAGTGGATCCCATGGGTGAGGGCTTCAATCCCAACATAACCAATAGAATGCTAGCAGTGGATCCTTTCAACCTTGACACTTTCGTCAAACAATGCACTAGTGATTTTGGTGTCAAAACTCGACCCTTGTGGCTTCAAACATACTACGGTGCTCTGGTATATATATGTACACGCTCTAATCAAAGTTTTATTCATCAATATTCACAATAAATCAATACGTTGTCTGATGAAGTCCGTGAATCGACGAATAACACATCTTAAAATTAATTGACAATAAGATGGGTAATGTTACGCCATCATGTTTACTTTATCTTCCGGTGACATTTAGTTCGCCCAACTACTAGCTTCCTATGTGGAAGTGCATTCTCAAATATTAGTAAGATTTTAATACTTTTAGTGATGATTTCAGTTTTAACAATCATATAGTATCATGCAATTCAATATATAATGTGAGAATGTTTTGCAGGACCTGAAATTTGCTCTTAAAAGATTCGGTAGCAACATTATATTTTCCAATGGATTAAAGGATCCATTTAGCCAGGAGGGGTACGTATGTACGTTAATAATAATAATTGTGCAGATTTTGCATATAATTCATACATATTTAAAGAGTAGTGTATTTTCTGGTTTACATGCAGTGTTTTGGAAAGTATATCAGACACCCTCGTTGCTATTAAGACCGAGAACGGTACGTACTAAATTGTCTTGATAAACTCACACTATCAATTCAATTGGCCAAAAGGACTATACAACATATGTAATTTTATGATCATTACTCCCTCCGTTAATAAATACTTGTCGTTTTAGGCTGATTGAGTTGTTAAGAAATACTTGTCATTTTAGATATTTTAACACCATTTTTCCAATATTATCCTCACTAACTGAAAACAATTACTTAAATCTATACTAGAAAATAAAAGATCTTCCTAAGATTGAGGGTATCTAAGTCAATTCATTTGAATTCTTATTTTTTAAGACAAATCCTAAAACGACATGTATTTCTTAACGGAGGGAGTATTAACTAATTTGATCTACGTGATGATGTTTTGTCACTCAGGTTCTCATTGCTTAGACTTGCACTTTGCTGCGGACACCGATCCAGATTGGCTAACCTCGATGCGAAAGCAAGAGGTCGAGATCATGAAGAAATGGCTCTCTGTCTACTATGAAGATCTTCGCGCATACCTCAAGGGAAATTGATCAAGATACAGACACTTCTTTATAGTAACGTGGATACATAATCCACATTCAATAAAAACAACGGGTAACTAACTTGGCTACATTGTTTTGCTTGTTTTCTGATGCTGTGTGAAAGTGAAGCTAACCAAGAAGAATGAAAACATATACAACTCCATTGGTCAAATGGTCACCGTTCTACGTCTACACCCATTGTTAACTTAAATCTCCTCCAGTCCTACCAACTCTTAAAGAGCGTAACACTGTCAAACACAAACACTTGTATTCTTTCTAACAACATCTTACAATGCAAGTGAAGTTCCATGGTCTTTCAGCACCGGCAATGCAATAACTACACAAAGAAACCAAATGCCTATGATGAACTTGGCTAATAGTACCAACCTCTGCCCTAAACTTAGTCCAAAGCGCCCCTCGACTTTAACAGATCAGTCAATTTAGAGCAAAGTTTTTATCGAAAAAAATAACATGAACTTGACTAGAATGAAATAGATTGCATACGTACTTGAAGCACAATTGTAGTCACTTTCCTCCTGCTAATTGTTAATTTAAAATATAAAAAAAAAAACTAAACACGAGCACATCTACTGATATATACCTTAGCACACAAGAAGGCAACCCTAAAACATTAGCCCTACAACTAATACTGGAATCAATGCCTTGAGATAAATATACAAATTAGGCCTTCTATTGAGCACCTGTTATTCAATTGGTTAGCATCCTTGTGGCATCATCCAAATATTGTTTTACCTGCGATTCGCTTTGCAAGAATGAGAACGACATTTCCCGGACCTAGTAAGATATACAAAGTGAGAGGAGTGAGTTTGTTGGAAACAATTGGATTACATTATAAGATTTTGGATCACCAAATTATGATGTTAATAATCATCCTATGAAAACAACCTGCATGATTTGGTCTAGATTCTAGATTAGCCTAGACAAAGAGCCCTAATGAGTATATGATTAGCAACTTAGGCTTTGTTCTACTTTTCACGCTTAGAAATAAAATTGCCTTTGAAGTAGGAGAACAAAGCCTACACCTCTGTGAGCAACAGGACTGAAATACCTTAATTACACAGTTTGAGTGAAGGATTACGCTCTGTCCTGGACGAACCTCCTTGCTATCAACATAAATCGAACTCTTGCCCACATTATATAGGTGGAACTCCCCATTCTCATCCAACTTTATGATAGCCTAGAATGAGCAAATACATGAAGTGCGGTGAGCAAAGTGTTAGAAAGGGAAGCCGAAGACATACAAGACACAAGAAATCAATATCAATATACTCCGGTGGTGTTTTGTTACACTTCAAGTATGTGATTTATATGAAGAATCAGCAGTTTGGGAAAAATAGGGTTACAACTTAATCAAATGTGTTCAAACGTTTCATAAGTGGAAAAAATGCCGGCATTACCAAACCCATACACATTAGTACAAAATCTCATTCCTGATAACCAGGCAACATGCTGAAAATGTCACCAACATTGTAATAAAATGGAAGTATGCACAAAATGCTTAAAGAAGTGTCTTTTCTAGGAAGAATGGTTAGTTCTCCATTTCAACAGGTGTTCCTGGGTCTTATGAGACCAGAGGATAAAGATCTTTAACATTAGTTTTACTAGATTTAAATTTAATACCATTATGTACCAAGTCTCAAGGAGCTCTAAGAGAAGATCACAAAGTCAACTGCTACCTTTAGACTCAAGAAGACTAGTGCACAATTGTAATTGGAAATGGAAAAGAGTGACTTAGTGAAAGTATAAAGAGTATGTAGCAAACATCCATTCACCTGCCGCCTTGAGATTTTGTTTGCACGCCCTTCTTTGCCCAGGTCAATATCAACTACGGTATCTTCAGTTGATCTCCCAAGTAAAACCTAAAGGAGAGACATTTAGAGTGCAGTTTAGAATTTTGTGAGCACAAGAGTGACTGAGTGAGTATACGCCAGCTTAGCAAAAAAAGAGAACAAAAAGCAAGAACGACTGTCATATACCTCGGGTTTTTTTATGTAATAATAAGTTTTCGGAGGACTAAATAGATGTGCAAAAGCACCATGAGATGCTATAGCTCTTTTTCTACAAGCATTCACACTCTGCTCAAGCCTTATGATTTCCCTCTTCGCATCCTCACTCTGATACTTCGCAACTGCGCAAAAAAGGCAAGTTTCATCAGAGATACAAACCTCCATAAAAGCATACATATTTCTGGAAAATAACATAGAAATGCCATGACAATCCACTGAACTTTATCGCTGCTTAAGAAAACATATTTCTCCAAGAACTCCCTTTACCTTGGATCTGGAACTATCCTATTTCTTTTCCTAAAAAGGTTCCTTTTTCCCAGAACTTATATGAAATAAGTTCCATATATAAATATATATAACTAAAACTCTACTACACTTCATGAAGTTTTACCGAGTTGATTTTTATCTGAAAATATCAAAATAAACATATTAGTTAACACAAAAGAAAATGAGCCAAATTATACTTCAACAAAATGCTAGCCTTTTATTTGTTACAGGTAGCTAATTCATATAAATCACATCAAGAATATCTTGTTTTTCTTCCGCTAATAAAGTAACATTATAATAAAATTATGAACTACCAAATACACACCTTCCCGCATAGGGTACGAATTATGTTCTTCTGGTCCCAACTCCATTTCAAGGATCTGTAAGAAAGTACCATGACTTAGAAGGAAAGAAGAATACATATTATAAAAGAAACAAGTCCACAGAAGATCATTCAAAGACACGGGAACTGTACCCGTGATTCAACATCGGAAGTATACGGTATTTCACAATCACTATCAGAAAATTGCTCTTCCATATCAGATAAAAAGGGCTCCTCCAAAGTTTCAGGGGCCATTTCATCTGTAGTTCCTAATTCTGTGTGCACTTCTACATCCGTAATCACCAGTTGCCCTTCATGCTTTATTCCAAGACCACGAGATTCAAAATGGCTATTTAAACCATCTGAAGCCTTCACTGGTAAGTCAGGTAGATCAGAGCACGAATGTTTTCTGGCCGCAGGTTCAGAAACCACCTCCTTTGATATTAGAGTACTACAGCTGGCAGTGCCAGCATGCCTGAGGTTTGCACTGATATTTTCACTTCTAGGTGGCTCAAATTTACTTCTATGACCACCAGCTGCTCGATTCAAACCGGCTCCATGTCCTCTTGACTGCGAAGCTGCATATTCCCCAAATTGCTTCATCTCTCTGTTAATCAAGCTCTCAGTTTCATTTGCATGTTTATGTGAAATATCCTTGGCAGTTAAAGCTGAATGTCTCACTTCATTTAATCCTCCTCCCCTTAAAGGATCAAAATTACTAGAAAATATGACATGGTCATTATTGGGAACTTCAAGATCCTCCTGATTGAGTGTACAGAAGATAAAACCTTGGCAAAGTTCAGAAACTTGAGGATTTGTATCTGATGCAGATGGCGGATTTTGTTCCTTGCTAGTATCCATTTCATTGCCACCCTGATCTAATTGTCCAGTAGAATCACAACTTAGAATATGCAAATCTGTTTCAGGAGCAACAAGAGCATCCATTTCTGCAACGCTCAGCATTTGATCATCATTCATGTCGGAAGGAGAATCCAACAAGAGGTTACTTAAACCATACTTATCAATTTCTTTTCCTTCATCGTCCATTAAAAGCATTTCATCATCACTCTGATTTAAAAGGGTATCGGACAAAGCAGCAAGATCAAACTGTGGACAAGATGCTGAAGTTTTTAATCCTTCACATGAGATATGATTTTGGAATTCAGTATCCGAATGGACAATGTCATATCCTGAAGGTACATCCATAGCATCATCTGGAAACCCAAATGCATCCCCTGTTTGAGGACTTTCACTTCTATACTGAGAATCACCTGCCATCTCCATTGCTGACATGCCGTCCATATTTCTCCAGACTGGCATAGCAGGTGGTGGAGATGAATATTGCAAATGTTGAAAAGAAGCATCACAATCTGAAATCGGTGAGTTGAAGACATGAGTCCCCTCCAAACCAGGACACATGTTATTGTCATTCCCATTACTCATGGGATTCATTTCTATGTTATCTACCAAACTATTATGAGTAGGTAATTCTTTTAGTGAAGCTAGTCCTCCATCAGCAGTGCAGTTCCCCCTCAAGGACATGTTATGATCAATAGCTTGAGGAATTTGCTCACATAGGCTATGTTGTCCATTTGGAAGCACTTGAAGGTTGCCCCCATCTACATTCTCAGATTCATGACCAGCATCATCAATATTATTTCCCACATCTTGCGAAAAAACATGCTCCAGATCATCAAAATCGTCATTTCCAAATTCAAAATGACTGTCCATTGGATCCCCAAGCATGTCACTACGGCCTACCGCCTCATTTCCATTCTGATAAAAAATTTCAGCCGGCGGAACAAGAAAATTCACATCAACCTGGTTAAGTGGGTCATTACAGATTCTCTTTTGCATTGCACAATAGAGTCTCCGAACACTTTCAATCTTCCTTTTATGAGTTCTTTTGCCTTCTTTTGAACTTTCCAATTTACCAGACTTTAGCGTAAGATTGGAAGTGGAGCGTTCAAACTCCATCATACGTGCAGAAGCTTCAGAAGAGATGTCTGGATCATAGAGAAGAGAATGCCACCTCTCTTGAACCTCTCGAATTGTAAATCTTCGAGAAAACTGAATTGCACCTTTAGCAAGTGATTCCAAAGATGCACCAGCCTAAAAATGTAGGACCATAACAGGAAAACTTATAATGCAGTGATGTTATAAGTAAAGAGCAAGTATACACATTCCAAACCAATACTCACACTAAACGCGAACACTACAAGGGGAAAAAAAAGGGAATAGAGACAGATACTTTATTTTCTTTCCTTTCAATCCAAAATCCAGCATGAGAATGAAATCAATCATTTAGGGTGTGCTTGATAGAAGACCATTTATTAAGCTTCCTCATCAGCCCACTATCATGCAATTGTTATCATTTATGTTCTGATTTATTGTGAGTATCCAGATCCATTTGCCCAGTGGTTTTTTACCACACGAGCCACCCATAGATGGTTTCACTGTCACTTATGTTATTGAGCCTAATAAGCACTGTCTTACTAAATAACACTCTATTTATACGGCCCTAACAACTGTGACTGTCCTTGGATACTAACATTCCAAGATGTCCCAAACTCACAATGTAAATTACCTTGGCATTGACCAATGAAGAACATTAACTAAATTTTACATGAAAGAGCATGTGGCATTGAAACAAAGTAGCAAATTTTAGGGTAACAGCACAGCATAAAGTCAAATTTGCAACTGAGTCGGGTAAGCTTGAGCAATCTTACAGCAGCTATCAAAAAAGGGCCCCAGGATACCTAGAAGACTACTCCAGATGTGCTTAAAGCCAGTCATATGCAAGGTAAGGATCGCCGGTTTAGACTTCATGATTTTATTAGTCTTTACTCAAATTAATTGGTTACCCAGAAATCAATTATCACACTTCTCAACCCAGCCATCCCCAATTTGCTCAAAAGTTGCAGGATCAATATCCTGACCTGCCCCTAGCATTATTATACGAATCACTTTACAGAACAATTTGAGCCATCCTACCCAAAATGACCAATTAACCTCTCAATCACTCCTACACTAATCCATACACACACCCAAAATTAACTACAAACCCACACGAGAAAGTGAGCGATTGAAGGTGCCCAGGAAGAGTATCTGCAAATTCGAACCTACAACCTCTAACAAAAACCTAGACTTTTCAGCGAGCTAGTACAGTTCTCGCCGAAAAGGAAAGTAGCACGAAAAGGAACCAAGAAAAGTAAAGAATTCATAATCAAATACCTCGACAGCGTTCTTGAGCAAGAGATCGTCTTCGGGAGTCCATGGCGAAACGGGAGCAAGAGCTCCCATTGTCAGCAGCCTGTCAAACGCTTCCCCTCTTCTTCTTGTTGTGTAATGGGGTTGTATGGGCGAAAGGTGAGATTTTTAGGGTTTAACTGCTTCCTAGAATAGAGGCGCCAGCAAAATCTCGAGCCAGAATTGAAAAGGAAATCGCCGTAACCGTGACCGTGAGGAAACATTCTTTTTTCCCCAATTAATTATTGTATTTTTTAAATAATACTCCAACAGAGCCACTTAAGCTTCAATTGGGCCGTTATAGTATTACAAGATTTGTGACCGGCCCAATAAGGGGGGCAGTCGATTCAAGCCCAATTCCATTTGAGAAGAAACTGTTTGGCAGAATAAAGGCTAGCCTTCTTTCCCAAGCAACAGAATACTTTAGAATCAGTTCATTTTTACCTTCTTTTTTTTTATCTTGATGCTCAAGTCTTTTCTTTTATACTACGGGGTCCACGAAACGCGTTTCGTTTCACAAATAAAGTGGCAAAATCGTAGTTAAGTCCAAAAACCATGGCCGAGCATTCAGTCCACGTGTATCTCATGGCGGGAAGCTTCCACTGGGCAGTATAATAACTGTCGACCCATTTTGGTGCATGTTACATCTTAAGAAGAATCAACCAACCAACCAACCAACCGGAAGCGAAATGGAAGCAAAGCAAGAGGTCGTGGCGGATGAAGGTAAAGTCATTGCTTGCCACACTGTCGAGCAATGGAAGGACAAATTCGATGGAGAGAAAAACTCACAAAAATCGGTATTTATCGATCTTTGATTATTAATTACATTGAACTTTGACGTGCAACCTAGTTTAATTTATGGAAAATGGATTTGTTTGATAGGTTGTGGTGCATTTCACCGCAACGTGGTGCGGACCATGTCGCTTCATATCTCAAACCTTTATTGGTCACTCCAAGTCCGAGGACTTTAGGCATGTACTTTTCCTGAAAGTGGACGTCGATGAGCTCAAGGTAATCAATAGTCGAGATCTAGAAGCTTCCATTTTCACTCTGCGTGTGCTCAAGTCGATCTGAAAGGGTCTTGCAATTTTCGGTTTCAGGACGTTGCTGAGGAGCATCAAATTGAGGCGATGCCGACATTCATCTTCTTCAAAGAGGGAAAAGAGATCCATAGAATAGTGGGTGCTCATAAAGATGAACTCCAACAACGGTTGAGATCCGGTACGGTGAAAGAACAGGAACATGTAGGGTTAGAAGGTCCGGATCCACCTTCTAACCCTAAAGCTTAAGTCAATGGATAGAGGTTCTCCCTCCCTCGATCATATATTAGTGGATATGTTTGCTTCTTCGATCCAATGTGGGTAGAGTATTTTCTCCAACAATAGCATAAGATAGTCGAGCATGGCTCCTTATCGACAACGAATGTTGAACTAAATCTTGTGTTGGTCATGTGTTTATTAAGCTGTGTGTTGTATAATGTACTAATGTGTATTGGCTCCATCAACTCATATACGATGATAATAAGGTGTGCTTGACATGATGTATTTGAGCGATTTTGTTTCATGTGCATATGTCTCAAGTTTGTTAAGATTGTATTTCTTTAATATTTAAGGGACGGCGGGGGGAGGAGCTAACTCGTCAAATTCTCTTGTAAGGTTTGGTTTCTCATCATTTATCATGATTTTTTTTGTTTGATAAGGTAAATTTAGTGGTTAAAAAACTCGACAATCAGGCCAACCAACCAAGAGCACAAAAAGGTATTAGAAGCGGAACAACATATGTACTTTTTTTTATCGTTTCCTTGTATTCATTTCTACTTCACATCATACCACTTTATGAACGTGACCTCTTTCAATTCAGTCCAATCAGTCAACGACCTTATGCTCCTACAATTAGTTAGTCCCGCAAATTGTCACTTAAAACGCCAAAAAAGCATTGCCTTGAAACTTCTGAGTACCACCCAAAGTTCCTTTGCCACGTATGTGAAACCACGGATACTTTGTCGATCTCATTCAAGGATAGACCGCCACCGACTTAGAGAATCATAGATGTCCGATGGAGTCGACGGTGCTTGCAAAACAAACTTAACTATGATACTTGGGGTGCAAGTGCTAGATACTTGTTATTCAAGTGTTTGATAGTTGTGAGGCAATTTCCTGGTTTACTTTTACTGCAAGTTTTGACTTACTTATCTTATAATTTATTTTAGTTGCGGGTTAATTTGTTTTACTTGCAACGCACATTTATTTGTTTGTTTTTGTGCAGTTTAGTCGAAGCTTTATTTCTATATTAAATTTTGGAGGATCTAGAGTTTTACTTAGATTAGACCAAGTTGTGCTAGACAAGCTATTTGGTACCCCAAGACTTTTGAAGATCCTTCATTTCGATGGAGGAAACATTAATTGCCAATTTTGCTCTCCCTCCAATGGGTTGTCTGTTTCGCTTGCAAAGCTATAACGTTTAGCGTTTTATTGACCCACATCCTAAACTTGTTTGTACTCTTGATTTTTGAAGATTAGTACTTTCCTTCCTTGCTTGTTTGTTTTTGACTCTTTGTTGACCAATTTAGCCGTTCTTGACTTTCTTTTTTTTACGGTCTCTCGGATCACTAAATTTGTTTGGATTCTGAATTCTCACTTTATCACAAATAATTTTATGACAGCGGCTCATGGTCACGAAAAGTGCCAAACACTCCAAATTTGGAATATAAGCTTATAAATTGTATTTACAGCTTTGGGATGGATGAAAAAAAATGAGATCATATTAGCATTGATCTTTGGTAGTCATGACCAACCATGTTGGTCCTTGAAATTGGAATAAACCAGATAAAAATCAATGGAACCGTCCTCTTCTTCATTTTTTAACAAAATTAAGGATAAACGAAACGGGGTCGAAACTAAACTAACCCTTAGCCGGTTCGAATTCCATTGCATATGCTCTAAAAGAGTACACACGGATGTATAATAAAAAAATATTAAATAAGACACTTGTAGATGAAAGGGATAGAACTCTGGTCATGGTGATGGCCAAATAGATATTTGATCTTTTCATGAGAGCTTGACATGCGTACTAAAAACACAAACTCAACCATAAAAAGTTAAACAAATACTTCATGATATTATTTTTTAATCTCATGACCAAATGAGATGGCCAATTAGTAGAAATGCTCTAAGTGAAACTTGACCCTGTATAGTCTTCGGTTTACCATTCAAATTTTCTTAGTGTAACTTATTTCTACTTTTTATTTTCCTCTTTGCATCATTGACTAAACAACCATTTTTTTTCCTAATACATATATGGCCCTTTAATCCTGATTTTTGGACTCCGTTTATATTTATCATCAACTATACATATTACATGAGTAAGATTCAAGAAAATTAGTTTTTTTAGAGACATCAGAAACGGATATCACATTCATCTTGCGATTCTTGCCAATATATATATGGAAATTCAATTTGATGTGTGTAGACATCTACTATAATACAGTATAAAGGAGAATCCATGTCTGTGTAAAAAATTACGCCACCTCATCAACATTGAATAAAAAATGCTATTAATGTCACATAATCTAGGCATGAATAAAAAATATGAATTATCTAAAAAATGATTCAATCTGTATGCATAAATTAGGTAGTTAAAATCTCATATAATTTTTCCCGTAGGAAATGCTTAAAATTACCAAAACAGTAAAAAGAAATAGTATATTCATTAGCATTCATTAGCATTATATTCCAATCTCCTAATTCGTACGGATTCTACAATCTCATTTCCTAATAATGACATGCTAATGAATATTGCAAATTTTCAATTTTCTTTAAATAAAGAAGTGTTTTGTACAATTTTCGGAAAAGGTTTGATTACAATTTATATATATTTTTTTAGCATTATTTTTAATTGTTGCATTCTTAACATTAATTTAGTCATATGACGTATTAGTGTGACATTATCTACAAACACATTTTGTTTGTCAAATTCAAGTATTTATTTCATCTTTATTTTAATTACAAATTAAAAAAAAATTCAATAAAGTATATTATACACAAATCAATAAAAAAAATGACCGTTACCCGTACATGGCACGGGTCTTCAACTAGTTCAAAATTACGTGAATTCAAATTCAAACAATTTGTTGCTTTGTTGATCTAAATGTTTAGTATTGGATAGTGAATATGAATTTATTATTTTGATCTAAATGTTGATCTAAATTCAATATGAACTAGTTATAACCCGGGCCTTGCCCGGGGATTTTTTAAATCAACGTTTAAATATATTTATTTATATATGATATGAGTAATGTAAACTAAATATATATAATTTAAATTCGATAAATATATATGGTGAAAGCCGTAACATGTAGAAGCGATCAAATGGTTAATGTTATTGATACGAACCTATGTAGAGCAAACTCGAATTTGATGGAGTGAACTTAGTTAAGTGCGTTACTTGCCTGATAACTCTTGAAATGAAAAACGTAATATATTAACTTAAATATGATCAATGAACACTATGACTTAATGTCATGTTTCTAACTTTAAAATTGCATATAAAAAATTGTTTAAATACATTTTATTATTAATTGAATAAATAAAAATAACTTTCATTCGTTTTCATGTCGGTCAAAAACATTGGTGTCAAACGTAAGTATAAAATAATCAACTCTCGTCATCAATTGGTCAACTTAAACTTGTAAGAAAATCGTGATGGTTTGGCCTAAATTACCGATAACATTAATGACGTGAACCTAGACCTGGGTCCGGTTCCATTGGAATCGGGGAACCGGGTCAAAACCGGCCGAACCCAGAACTGTATGGAACCGGAATCGGACCGACGGTTCCGGTTCCAAGGATGGTTACGATTCATGTCCCCCTTCTTTCGGAACCAGGGAACTGACGGTTCCATCCGATTCAAACCGTCTCGAACCGCCGATTTCTCCTCTTTTCAAAACAAATATAAATTATACTAATCGTATAAAAAATATACAAATCAAGCACTAAATTTTTACATATAATAATCAAAACCAAATTTATAGTTCAAAAGAAGTTAAACATACTCAAATTTAACAACATTTTTTTTTAAATATAAAGTAAAGATTTTTATCAATTTTTTATTTTTTAGCCGGTTTCAGAATCGGTCTGGGAACCGGAACCGGAAAACCGGCCAGGGATCGGTTACGGTTTCTCAAAGTTTGGAATCGGAAACTGGCAGTTTCAGAACCTGAACCGACGGTTCTGGAACCGGACCCACGTCTACTTGAACTGAACTTATACTCAATCCCGAATCAAACTAACTAACCCGAACCAACTAAGCTAAACTTGCAATGACCATACCAATTGACACGTAAATTTCAACAGTCTAAACACGCACTGAATCTGAATTCAAATAAACAACCGACCGAACCGACCTTATTAATGGATGTGTTCTCTATATATAACATCCAAACATATACTCAAGCAGAACTCAAAAAGATCAACCAATCAAACTGATCTCATCAATAGGTTTATTTTCTATGTATAACAACTTGAACTTATACTCAATCCGAACTTAAAATGACCACCATATCCAATTTACCATGTTAATAGCTTTATTCTTCATATGTAATAGCGCAAACTTGTACTCAATCCGAATTCAAAATGACCAACATACAGAACTGATCCATAAATAGAATTATTCCCCACATCTAACAACGCAAACTAATACATAATCTGGCTCAAAAGAACCAACCTATAGAATCAACCCTATTAATTGATTTATTTTCCATGCATAACGGTCTAACTTTGTACTCAATTCGGACTAAAAATGACCAACCTATTGAATCGATCCCATAAATAGGGTTTCTTCTCCTTATATAATATCTTGACCTTGTACTTACTCATCACAAACCGACTTAATTAATAGTTTTATTTTTTATACATAGATAATTTTTTATAAAATTGTAAAATAATCTCCATGTATATTCTATATTTCATATTATTATGATAATATGCATATTTAGGATTAAGAAATTAAAAAAAATATTGTGTAATTCAAATTTTGCATGTCAAAAACATATATATATATATATATATTTAATTTGAGTTTTTTATTTGCCACTCCATGGCGACAACCCTTAAAATCGAATGTTAAATATAAACCAAATATTAACACTTTTGTTGTTTCCAAATTATTATGGCTCAATTTTATTAAGTCTCAAACTTAATAAATTCCATTGAATATGTTTTCTTGGAGTTATTTGATTTTTTTAGTAAATAACTTTCCTTAATAAGTTAATATGTATCTATCATATTTGATTTTAACTAAGGCTAAACAAAGTTATACACCTCCGAGTAATATATACCTAGGAGTAACAATAAAAGAAAGAAATTTATTAAAAATGCTAATTATGGAAGACATGGTAAAGATAATTAGTGAAGACACTAGTACAAGAACCTTAGTTAATACCGGTTTTTTAATAAAGCGGATACCAATTTTTCATCCGCTATTAACTCGAGCGTAATAAAAGTTTTAATACCGGTTATTTAAAAACCGGTATAAAGGTTACACGGATACCGGTTTATAAAGGTTATTTTATAAGAAAAAAAATAGTAGGCACGCATACCGGTTTTCCCATCCCATTACAAATTTAAAAAAAAAAACCCTGGCCCACCCCACCCCACTTTGCTTCTCTCTGGCACGCAAAGCCAATTCTTTACACTAGTACAAATTGTAGCTCTTTATGGCTGCTTCAACCCTGGCCCACCTCACCCCACTTTACTCTTAATTTAGACGTGGCTGAATGGATCCAAGCTGAGCACCATTAATTTTTTACATACAAATTCTGTTTTCTTCTCCTTCTTGGTAAACACCAGCTGTAAGTTGAAAAAAATGATGAAGAAACTTGAGTAACAAACTAGATTTGACCTTGTTTAATTTATAAGCATAAGTTTTAAGTACCTATTTTTGAAGTTAAACTGAGAAGATGGCCTTTCTCTGATTCTTATCCTAAGCTCTCCAACCTCATGCTCTATTTCCATTACCTTATATAAACAAAATTGGCAACTTCAATAGGATTAGCAACAGCTCAATTGCATTTTGGATCTGAACTCAAAAAATGAAACAAAAATAAATAAAGTTAGTAAACATTCACATAGAAAAATAAGCTAGTAAGTACCTATTCAAGAAGAAGCTGAAATCACCTTGACATCACAATGAATATGTCCATCTTTATGAAGATACTCCAAGGCCTTAAGAGTCTCTTTCAACACTGTACATTTTGAAACTGTAGGATTCATGGTAAGAAGGCAAGATGGAATAGTAGACCAGTTCCATGTTATGCACTTCCTACCCTCTAAAAACGTTTTGTTGATGAAGCTGTAGTGTTGTACCTTGATTTGTCATACGGAGAAACCAACAAAGAGCTTGAATCTGGTGTGCTGATTTGAGCAATGCTCTTCAGGCTAACAGGAGTCCCATAGTAGTCCACCTAAAGAATATTTGACATCAACTATTTCAAAATTAGTCATTGAAATGGTTCAGACTTGGAAGAAATTTGTTGAGTATAAAGAAATAACAGAAGATTCGTGTAGAAAGTCCACACGTCTTCTAAGGTATGTACCTCAATTCGATCAAGAATTGATGCAATTGCCCGGCCAGTCCGTAATGAATTGAAACTAGTACGTAAATTTTCAATTGTCTCCATCCTTTCTTTCTGAAGAACAAAAGAAAAAGCATCACCACTAATAGCAACCAAATATTGCCAAATAACACATTAGACACACACTAAGGTTCTGCAAAACAATGTCAGATTCTAATCTCCTGGCACGATGTAAACTACTTACAACATTTTTCTCAATGACAGACTTCTCAGCTTCAATCTCCTCAATAGTTGCACATCTAAAAGCCCCTGTTCTGAAAACCAAAAGGGATTTATCACAAGTTCTGGACATTTTACGGCTACAGAGGAAAAAAAAAGTCTAAATAAAAGAGTCTAAACATATATGATGTGCTGCCAATAGCTGAAAGTTGGAAACAACTCAACCTATTTAAAATACTTGCCTCTTTTGGGTTAAACTTCGCACAATGGGCTTGCCTAAGAGCCTTTTAACACTGTCATGAAGACTCACATAATTCGCTGCTGAACTCCATGAAGAAACATTGGGTGGCATAAGTTGGGACCTTAAACAAACAGCTTGTTTGGTACAAGACCCTGCATAAGTTCTCACATTAAAAGAGGTTTTCTTATGTTCATAATAAATGGCACCCAAAGAAGCTATTTCATCATAGTAAAATAACTAACAGTGAAATTAAAAGCCCGGCCAACGCATTCACTAAAAGCAGCAGCACATTGCACCTAAACATCTAATCAGAACCGTAAATCTACACAATGGCCATGCGTCCATGAGTTGAATAGCACTCTGTAATCAATAACAAACAATTTTGGAAGTATTCTGCATCTGCCACCAGCCACTATGAAGTTGTTATGTATTCTTCATAGGAGAAATTAACTTTCGCGTAATATTATAAGATCCAACAAAAATAACACTATAGCCTAGGTTGCAAAGTTAACACCGAAATCGCATGTAGGACTTTGTCATTGTTACTAAAACTATAGCATGAAAATTCAAAAGATAGATATGTATGTATTCTCTGCAAGCTCGGATATAATCTCTCAGTCTCTCTTTTAAAAGCTTCCCTAAGATTGCTTACTTATATGAACCGAAATGCATAACACATCATAGTCAATAACCATCATAAATCCTAAATGATCACCATCCTAGTTAAAATTGATTTTGGACTGAAACAAGACAATACATGCACACAGCACACTCACATAAAGGCATACATAACCACCTTATTTCACATCCTTGTTTGACGTTTCCTAGTCTCTCCCATCATTATTGAATTCCTTTATGGTTCTAACCCTCCTACGTATGGTTTGCAAATTAATCAACTAAATGTAGCTTAAATTACTCAACATCGAAATCAAACAGGCATCTTCAACTCATGTCTGCCAAATTCTCAGCTACTTCTCAACAAGTATCTTAGAGCTTGATACTCCCCGTTTGCAAACACGCAGTCAAATCGAATCAAATTCAACAAAGTTCACCAGAATTAGAAGAAACCGAGCAGGAAACTTCTTCAAGAATGACCAAACCATGAGAAAAGCAAGGAAAAAAGGTGCGAACCTGCCATTCCTCCGCTCATGTTGGATTCGGTGAAGAAGATTAGTGTGAATCTCACCGGAAGAAGAGGATTGAGACACATCAGCATCAGCTCGTGAAACGGTGGCGAGGAATCAAAGCCGTAAACCCTAATTCTCGATGTCTAGACTCTAGACGCCAAAACTGCAGTCGACGAGAGTGGGAGGAAAAAGGAGAGAAAAAGGCGCCGAGGTGAGGACAGTGGAGAAGGTGGCCGTGCCGCCGCCGACGTCGAGGGTAGGGCGGATCGTGGAACCAGCGGTCGAGGGCAGAGGGAGAGGGGATGTAGGCTAGAGGGGTAGGGGAAATGTCTGGAGAAAAGGAAAGCGAAGGGTTGAGGGAAAGAAGAAATACCACGCTTGTGAAAAAGTATTACAGTATATTCATACCGGTTTTTTATTATAACCGGTATCTGTGTTCCTACGCATCGGGATTTTTATACCGGTTTTATCCAAAAACCGGTATGCGAGAATTTTTTTTCACTCGGATATCGTATTTTTCTAATAACCGGTATAAAGATTATAAATTTATATCGGATTTTGAACCGGTATGCGTTTTCACCGATACTAGCTTTACCCGTCGTACCATGTACGACTATGTTTTAAATATTAAAATGATTTTTAATACATTATATTGGCGAATTTATGCACATTTAATTTGACTTACTAATAACATAAACTATGATAGCACTATTATAGATAGATACTTTTTTTGATCGAACTAAAAAACCAAACCAATAACGTGGGATTTTGTGCTAATTTTTGATCCATAATGTAAGATATTGAATAATAAGAGAATTGTATTATTCAATAATGTGGGTCTATAATTATATTTATGATAGAATAATGTTTTGTCGGTCGTTAATTGTGTTCAATCAATATTGTTGCTAATTGTGTTAATTTTTTTGATATTATTCTGATAGATATCAAAAAAATATTTTGATAGATTATAGATATAGATATTATTCTAATATGTCAATATATGGTAAATAGATAGATACATATGAGAATAGATAATTGATTTATAATGAATTTAACATGTGGTGGGGCCAGAATTAACGTGGAGGCTCGAAATTCTCCAGCTTTAATATATAGTATAGATTATCTCATGTATTTGTACTAGTGAGATAACCCCTTATAAATATAAAACCCAGGCAAAACAAAGCGATAGGTATGATATTCCCCTCCAAGATAATTAGTATAAGAACAATAAAAAAAAACCGGGCCTAGGAGATAATTAGTGAAGATATGCGGATAATTATACTTAGGAGTAGTATATACCTAGGAGAAATTTATTGTCCGTGATACCCCCTCCAAGATAATTAGTGAAGATATGGTAAAGATTTGAACCCAGAAAATTAGTATAAAAATCAAATATTAAAAATAGGGTGAGTGAGTTATAAAAGCTTAATGACAAAACTATCCTTAACTGCTTCAGGTTTAGAAGTATACTAGCAGATGACCCGTACCTTGTACGGGGATGTTATTTTTTTTTTTTTTAATTTTGTGTATGAATTTACTATCACAATTACAAATATTATCATATGTATCCTTTGTTTTAAAACATTGCTTATATTTTGAATTATAAACTAACATAGTTCTTGTATATCATCATATATAAATAAATTTTATTTATATATCTAGTTTTTAATACATACACAAACATATATTTACATATATGAGGAAGAATGAGATAAGATAAGATGCATTATCATATTTTATTAACAAATGATACAAATCTTTTGGCATTTAAATTAAATTACGTAAACTAAATTATATAATAAAATTGATAATTTTAAATAAAAACTCGGATTAATATATTATAATATTTAAGATATTGATAAAATTTAATAAGTTAAATAAAAAAACAAAACTATCTCGTATATATGCTATTGTTTTTTGAAAATATAATTAAATAATAAATATATAAATATGTAATCAAAATGTTAAAAAATTATTATCTTAATTAAGAAATCTATCTTTTTTTTTCTAAAGTGTAATCAATATGCAATATTAGTGATATATATGTTAAATATAACATCTACTTTTTTATTGATATTTTAATATGATATGATAGTAAAAATGTATTTAATGTATTATTTTAATAGAATGAATACTTGTCTAAAATATAGTGGTAGAATTTACTACCAAACCATTGATGATTTAAAAAAATACCATAATTAAATTACGAAAAATCATTTAAATTTAATATGATATTTAGTCAAATGGGTAAAATATTATGATTATGATTTATAGATTATGACGGAAAAAATAATTTTTTAAATAAAAGGTTTGTGATAGATCTATGTATTAATAAATGTGTATAATGATAAGATAGGAATTTATATATTTGGATAAAGTTATTAATTAAACAACTCAAATTCTTAGATATAACTAATATCTTAATTAAGTATGTATAAGAGTATAAGATTATGACAAAAACAAGATATAATAAGATAGATTTTTAAAAAAAGGGTGATGTGGCGCAATATGGTGGCAGAATTTGCTTCCGCTTTAGTATATAGTAATAGATATTGATTATAGAGTTTTGAACATGATAAAAGTAATTTAGAATAGCAAAATTTATTATTTTGTTTACATGATATCAAATGTTCTGGAAGACACTGATATATCGGTCTAAGATTGTTTCTACAATTCGACTTGATGGGCATTGACCAACTCTTGTTACGTCAAACATAAGAGTCTAGTTTGCTCAAAAAAAAAAAAACATAAGAGTCTAGTTGGTGGGCGTTGACCAATTCGTGTTACTTGAAATATAAAATTCTTAGCTACTCGCTCATATCTGCAGATGTTGCCAATGCTTAATTTTGGGACAAGATTTGGCATGACATTGCAAACTTGAAATGTGCAACTCAATCAGGAACCGAAAGTAAAATTCTAAATTGTGTCGCAAGATTGATTAAATACTAATTCTTGCGCCCATAGAGATGGATTTCAAATTAATTAATTGAATCATTAGTTTCCTCCCGTCGTCCACCTTTGGGCATACACAAATAAGGGTTGCACCAGGTCAATATTAAAATTTTATTTAATGAATACTGATATTAAATAAGACCAAATTTATGTCCTTTCCTACTTTTATATTTAGCTTACTATATTATTATTATTATTATTATTATTATTATTATTATTATTATTATTATTATTATTGGATAGTGAATATGAATATGTCAATCTAAATGCATGTCTGTACGTAAGGCTCAATCCATAAGTTTATAGATCGATTTTATTTTAAAACCAATTGATAATATAGTAGTTTATGTATTTGTACAACAGACTATTTATGTTTCGACTACATACGTAAGAAGCTTTTCTCCACAAAATTTGTACGGTACTCGTGGTTATATTATAAGGTACATAACTGCTAAACATCACACTTAAATTTCCATCTCCTTCACACTTTTCCAATATTTTTACTATAATACCCTTAAAACTAATTTTGGAAAAGTTAAACAAAATCTAAGAACTACCTTAAATTACAAGAATATACTTAAGCAAAATCTATATACTGCATCCAACGAGATATTTACTTTACAAAAATTGAACCCAACAAATACTTTTCATAACTGCTAAACATCACATGTGAATTTCCATCTCCTTCACACTTTTTCAATCTTTTCACTATAATACCCTTAGACTAATTTTGGAAAGGTTAAACAAAATCTAAAAACTACCTTTAATTAGAGGAATATATTTAAACAAAATCTATATATTATCTCCAACGAAATCTTTACTTTACAAAAATTGAACCCACCAAATCCTTTTGTCTACCTTAAATAAGATTTTCATATAACAAATATTTAATCTTATTATATATAATAATACATCACTATATAATGCGTTTTTCTCCTATTTTAAAAACTTTAATCTATATAATAATGGTTTTTTCTCCTATTATAAAAAGTTATTTGCTATCAAGGAAGTACGTTCAAAATTGAATAAAACTAATTAATTAATTCAATATGGTATTATGTGGATTCAACTTTATTCAATATAAGTCTTTATAATAAAGTTTATTTTAATTTTTCTTATATAGTGCGGTAGTTTTTGATTTTTTATAATTAATTTCGTAATAATAAATGGTAAAAAAATATTAAAAAATGAAAGATTAGAATAAGAGCTAAATAGATTGAGATTAGTTTTTTTTCCTTTTTTAAGTCGATTGAAATTTATTAAGGTAGAGAATCCAATAAAAATATAGGCTTTTATTTTTATTACTTTTCTTTTAAAAAAGGTTATTAAGGTAATTTTAAGTGTGATATATAGTAAAAGTGTGTGATGTATAGCATCTCCCATACTTTTTCCTACATTAAATAATATTTTCAATTAACAAAAAATTTAATCTTATTATATATAATTAATAGGGAACTATATAATGATTTTTTCTCCTTTTTAAAAAATTCTAATCTATACAATGGTTTTTTCTCCTATTATAAAACTCTAATAAGTTCAAAAATAAATGGTAAAATAATTTCGTAATAATAAAAGCGTGTGATCTATAACATCTCCAAAAAAAATTTATTTTTATATATACAACGCTATATAAAGTTTATTTTTATTTTTATTCTTATATAGTACGATAAGTTTTGATTTTTTATGTATGATTTCGTAATAATAAATGGTAAAAAAATATTAAAAGAAATGAAAGATTAGAATAAGGGATAAATAGATTGAGATTGATTATTTTTTTCCTTTTAAAGCCTATTGAAATTTATTAAGGTAGTAAATCCAACAAAATATTTTAATACATAAGGCTTTTATTTTTATTAATTTTTCATTAAGAAAGGTTATTAAGGTAATTTTAAGAGTGGTGTATAGTAAAAGTGTGTGATGTATAGCACCTCCCTATAAGGTATTATTCAATATATGGCTTTGTTTGGATTAACCTAATAACGGGCACACGAGGGTTAATTCGTTTTCTTAAACGTGTGTGGGTTAATTCGCAAAACTCAAGATGTTGTGCATTCAAATGTTCCATATTCTGTACACGAAAGCAAAATCGGAAGATATATACAAAACCATTTTCAACTTTTACATGCGCCTGGTCTTACTCGATCTATGTAATTTCATGAGTATTTGTTAATAGACAAAATACCCACTTAAGTTAGTTATAAGACAAATTCTATGATGATATATACTAGCGCACACAAATTGATCGATTTGGCTAGCCAGCTAGGTAGCTAATACAAGAAACGAGAATTAAGGATTAGTAATGCCCACTGATTTGGCAGACATCATCAAGAGATGTAAAATGGTTAATTAATGTATCATTGATCAGCATTTTGAAGTCATACCTACCGAAAGTTATATTTGTAGATCATGTTTGCAAGCGATGTGACTACGATTATCAAAGTCAGCGTTTGCTTCGTATATTTGTTTTGACTTTTACTAGCGTACGTACTACGTACGCGAATTTTTTTTTGGTCGTACTACGTACGCGAATGCACTATAATAATAATAGTGTTTCATATTTGACCAAAAATAATACGAGTACTGTTTTATATTCGAAGACTTTTTACGGTTTTTCTTTGAATAAAAAGAGTTATTTTATTCACAAAAACACGTGTCATGGACAAAAAGCTAGCACTAGGCTAGTTGATTACATTATCATCTAAACCTAGCTTAGCTAGGATACTTCTCTCGACTCTCATCTTAGCCTTTTACCGAGCTTTAAGGCAATTCCTTATAAAATTTATGCTCATTCTAGTACAAACTTCCACCTCCACTAGCTCATTGTTAAAAATAAGCCTATTTCTAGCGCTTCATATGAAGTAAATAGCAGCACTATGACATAAGTTCCGCAAATTAAACCTCAAGCTGTTTTTCCCCTCATGCTAGATGCTTGTGATAACTAGTCAGCTATGTTCGTCGTTCTTCTAGCAAAATTTGCCCAGTCCAGCACTGCACGTAGCACAACGCAAGAGAAGCCACACTCGAACCACAAATGCTCCTCCGACTCCAACGATTCCTCCGACTTTTACGGTTTCAGTTATAGGTTCTCGTCTACGAACCAACGGTTCTCGATTAATAGTTTAGGAAAATCGAAATTTAAAGCGGGTTATAAACACTCTTAAAAGTAATTTTGAATATTTGAAAATAGAAAAACTAGTTGATATTCAAAATATAAAGATTTAAGTATATACGAATCTTGATTACACTCTTATCGACAGTTCCCTAAAAAAGCAGTGTATAGGTAAGTAATACTCCCTAACAAGCTAAATTAAAAAACTCCTAAAAAAGGAATGAAACTAGCTAAACTATAGCACTAAAGGCATGTTGTTAGCAAAAGGCCAGTGTATGTAGTGTAACTTAAATCCTAGTCCACATTTCATTGAGATCTATTAGCTCAAAACCCTAACTTCTCTATTATTCTTAGTCCATTTTTGCCTTAATGCAAATTTTCACATGTCATTGGGGTGGGGGGAGATTTTGGGATGATATTGAAGAGAGTAGACCACCCAAAAAAAATGTGGTAAGTAGTCTCTCTCTCTCTCTCTCTCTCTCTCTCTCTCTCTCTCTCTCCTTCCTCTCTCCCTCTCCAAATCTCCCTCCATCTCTTCTCTATGTTGTTTTCCCCCAATTTTATTTCTTCAGATCTACGCATGTACGAGTCAGATCTGGGCTCGTGTATGCCAAATCTAGACTCGTACGAGCCAGATCTAAGGCTCCAACCACCTCGACGAGCCCTTCCGCTGTCGTCGCCCTCGCCGACGACTTCCGCCACCGCCGCGCGCTGTCAGTATTTTCTTCTTCTTCAACTCCTTTCGGTCCCGTTTCATCCTCAATCTCCCTCTTTTTTTGTTTCGACTCAGATCTAGGCTCATACGAGCGAGATCTAGGCTCGTTCGAGCTAGATCTAGGGTTGGGTGCTCGTTGGTTTTTTGGGTTTTTAGATGACAAGTTGATTTTTTGGGTTTTGGGATGATTTTTTGGGTTTCGGGATGATTTTGTGGGTTTGGGTGATGACAAGTTGTTTTTTATGTGGTTTGGTGAAGACAAATTTGTAATATGGATCTAGGTGATGTCAAGTTTGTTTTAAGGGTTTTGGGATATTTTACGAGTTGGGGTGATGACAAGTTGTTTTTTATGGGTTTTGGTGATTTTAAGTTTGTTTTACGGATCTGGGTGATGACAAGTTTGTTTTAAGGTTTTTGGGATGATTTTATGGGTTTGGGTGATGACAAGTTGTTTTTTATGGGTTTTGCTGATTTAAAGTTTGTTTTACACCCGACAAAAAAAAGTTTGTTTTACGGATCTGGGTGATGACAAGTTTGTTTTAAAGTTTTTGGGATGATTTAATGGGTTTGGGTAATGATAATTTCATCATTTATGGGTTTTGGTGATTTTAAGTTTGTTTTACGGATCTGGGTGATGACTAGTTTGTTTTAATGTTTTTGGGATGATTTTATGGGTTGGGTGATGACAACTTCGTTTTTAATGCGTTTTGGTGATTTTAAGTTTGTTTTACGGGTCTGGGTGATGACAATTTTGTTTTAAGGTTTTTGGGATGATTTTATGGGTTTGGGTGATGACAAATTCGTTTTTTATGGATTTTGGTGATTTTAAGTTTGTTTTACGTATCTGGGTGATGACAAGTTTGTTTTTAAGGTTTTTGAGATGATTTTATGGGTTGGGTGATGACAAGTTCTTTTTTTATGCGTTTTGCTGATTTTAAGTTTGTTTTATGGATCTGGGTGATGACAAGTTTGTTTTAAGGTTTTTGGGATGATTTTATGGTTTTGGATGATGACAGGTTTGTGTTTATGGGTTTGGGTGATGATGACAAGTTGTTTTTTATGGGTTTTGGCATTATAAGTTTGTTTTACGGATCTGGGTAATGACAAGTTTGGCCAAAAAGTACTTTCCTGTGGAAAGTATACTTTTTTTACCTCGAAATGTGTGCATTCCATTTATTTTTTCCGGATTTCGAGATAAAAAAGTATACTTTCTACAAGAAAGTACTTTTTGACCACGAATGTAGCATGGCCTAGGTCTCTTTAAGTATTTTAATTACAATGATCTTATAGGCTCATTTTACAACAAGTCTTCTCCTTCCCTGACTTCTTTAGCCACGTCCTAGGTCCTTCATTTTTGCGTCTCGGAGCACATTTCCACGCAACGAGTGGTCCACCATCGAATTTACAACAACCCTAAATGAAACTTCTTATGATTTTTTGGTCGAAATGGAACTTCTTATGATGGTCAAAACTTTCTCTAGGTATTTTTCAGGAAGGAGAGGGCACAATAATTGTTCAATTTTAACATAAGATGGAAAATGGAATAAAAAGCAAATAATAGAAATTTCTAGAATCGAAAACGTTCAGCCGGATAACTATTACATCAATCCCGAAAAGGCACATTCCGGAATAGAAGTATCTTGGAGCAAACAAGAATGGATATATATATATATATATGGTTGCTATCAAAATGATAACTGATTATATAATTAACAAGTAAGAGCGTATACAAAAAATGTACAACAAATTGACCTAAGATGGATCTAAGAACTTGATCTGCAACTACAGCCTAAACAATTCATTTGGATGATACACAAAGGACGAACTCCTGATCAAAGCCAATGTAATTGAAAGACATGTACTAGGCAGTAGGCACACTGTCATGCGAGATGTGTCACACCAACACCCATTTTACTCAGTTATTCCGTAATTCCTTATGGCTATCAACTTATTCTAGCTGATTGGTTCCACAATTTTTCGTAACATGGACATCTAAAGAAGACTATAGGCTATATGACAAAGATGTAGGTCACCTCCTATTAAAATGCCCCCACACTAAGACACTATCAAATATGCGAATCTTGAAATACTAGCCTCTATAATCAGGCACGGAACTAGAGGTGGGTTGAGGTGTGTTGTAGTCCCCCCTAGAAAAATAATACTAGTACAATTAGAGAGGATTATATGATAGAATGTTGTGAAAGTCTAAGTGGTAGAGCTTGTTGTCTTTCTCTACAACGGACACGGTTCAATTAATTGTCTTTCTTAACAACGGACACGGTTTGATCCCCACCCTCTGCACTTCTTACTTTTATGCCTTGTGCTCTTGCTTTTATTTATAAGCTAGTGTCTAGTGGAAACATTTGATACCAATGAAGCCAAAAACATGTTCAAAAAGAAATGGAGAGATAATTATACAACTTTTAGCGAATTCATCTACAAACTACGAGGGGTAAAATTAATCAGCTTAATTATTTTCTCTATCTTCCTTCATAAATATTTTTTATTTATTACACTCTTTTTCCATGTTTAAATATTTGATTATTGTTAAATTAAATGAACTAGTTATCTGTTATAATAAGGGGTCTATCTTATTCAAAAAGATAGAATTCTCGCTTAAAGAAGGATCAAAATATCGCTTGCTTAGAAGAGAATTTTCAACCCAAAATCTCTCTTTTCCATTATAAATACATATTATCGCCATGTAGAAGGATCAATATCTTGAGTAAGTTGATATTCGCTCAACCCTCTAGCAATTCTTGTCTTTTTGTATTATTTACCTCGACGACTGCTCTTCTGCTTTAGACATCGAAGGTGGATTAGGGAGTCCTCATCCGGTCATCCCCTTTGTCCATTGGTTTGTAGGATCTATGTTAAGAAAATAGTTGGAACTGAAGGTGAAGAATTGAGTAATCATCTAGTGCATTAAAGGTGAAATTTTCTACACTAACAATTGGTGTCGACCGTGGGAAACGAGTTTTCGATCCACACAATTATGGTGCTAGAAATGATCCCGAAAAACCAAGAGACCGTTTTTAACGACCATGGGGCATCCGCGCAAAGCAAAATCGAGCGTGGACCCCGTAGCAAACAAAACGGACCGCGAACGCGGTTCGTCCAACCACGAGTGCTGCACAACCACCCGGGAGTGCCATTTGGGGGTTGATCCTATGAACTCATAAATTTGCTCGGAGTATTGAACCCCATCACGTGTTGATCCCGATATTTGTTCGGGAGATCAAACTTTGATGCCAACCGAGTAAGGCGTCTTGCCCGGAGATGACTTGAACCGTGACTCGATCCCTCTCGCAAGCATAGTTGTTCATCAGATAGACTGTTAGAGACCAGAGTCGAGCGACAGAATCGACAACTGTAACACTATGCAGTCTGAATCTACTAAGTTGGATCGAGTTTGGGATTCGACAATGTGTATCGCTGAATCTGAGAACAAGGATTGTCGATCCATGGAGTCTCCCGATTGGAAATTACTCTGGATTCCCGATGTAGAACAAACCCTAAGTCTGGGGCAGTACCGACCATGATAACTTAAAGAAATCTAATCAATGTTTCTTGACAAACAAGAAAGCCTCAAACTTTAGGGCAATCAAGCTAAATCTGATATTCACTCAGATGATCAAACCCTAAAACACATCTTGAGGTCGAAAATCAACTACCGTGTGATCGTTTGAGTTCAGGTGTGCACCCGTAGTCCCAAAAGCGAGAACTTGATCACGCATTGCAGGTCACAACCAACTTTGTCAATACGGCAGAGCCTGAGTACAAGGAAGACATTGACGTCTTGGAATGAAAAACGATGATCGCATGAATGGGGACAATCAAGATGCACTTGATCAATCGCTTGTGATCATGGAATTAACTCGCGGGAATAACCGCAAGCGCGACCTTGTTTCTACGAGCACGGATCGGAGAAAACTGACCACAATCAGAATCCTCGAGCGTACTTATGACTAGTCTTTCGGAAGTTAAGCTTATCGGATTTGGACGATCCATATGTTGATGGAAATATGGAAAGATAAGTTACAAATCATCTTCAAACATCATCCCTAAAAAGTCACTAGAAAGGCGACAAAAAGACATTCGAAAACTACAGCACGCAAAAGTACATAGAGCAGACCAACCTACTTGAAATACACTACGTCTTAGTTACGTAGCAAAGACATAGGTGAGGAATTTGTGAGAAGGTAATAAATATAAATTTGTAGATGACCTTTTTGTACTCTCTCATGGAAGCCTTAGATTGGTGCATGCCGTTAAGACTGTGTTTGATGAGTTTTGTGAGGTGTTTGGCCTTGAGATCAATCAAATGAAATCTAAAGTGTTTTTTGCTAGTATTGATGAAGCAATTATTGGTGCTATTGACAATTTCCTGCAAATGGGGAAGGGTCAACTCCCAGTGACCTATTTGGGAGTCCCTCTTTGTAGTACAAGAGCTCAATGTAAAGACTATGAAGCGATCCGTGTGAAGATTAGAGGATGAGTGAATGCGTGGGCTGCCAGACATCTCACATATGCGGGAAGATTGAACTTAGTGAAATCAGTCCTTTTCAGAGACTTGCATTATTGGTGTAAGATGTTTTTGCTGACAAAGAAGGTTCTTAAAGTTGTTACATGTGTGCTAAGAAACTTTCTATGGAGTGCAAGAAGTGATGGAAACAAAGCTCCTTTGGCATGGAAGAGATTAAGCAGACCTAAAGAAGAAGGTGAGTTGGATATCAAAGATATTTTGGCTTGGAACAAAGCAAATTTTGCTGAGCTGATTTTCGATGGCCTTTTTAAGTCAACTCATGATTTTGTTTGCCATAAGTAGATGGATGAAATACATCTAAGGGGTAGGATTTCTGGACTCTTAAAAGGAAAGCCTCTGATAGTGCCATTTGGACTTCCGTGTTGAGAATCAGGGACAAGTTGAAAGATACGATCAATGATGATGTAGTGCCAACAATTTTGACAGAATGGAAAGATGGGTGTTAGGGCCCTCTACAACAAGTTGAGAGATAGAAGTGAAATAGTTAGTTGGGCGAATTTAATCTGGAATAACCTCAACACTCCCAAAGTGGCTTTTAATGTTTGGAAAATTTTGAGTGTGGTTGTTAATACAAAAGAAAGGATGAGGAGTTGGAATCCGATTCAAGATGATTGTTGTCAGTTGTGTGAAGCTATTTTGCAGGAAACTGAAGTGCATCTCTGGTTCGAATGTGAGTAGTCCAAATAGGTACTTGATGGAGCTCTTGCCTGGGCCAAAATTGGTAGGAGAACCTCACACCTAAGAAGCTGGCTTGATCAATCCATACATATGTAATTCATATGGCGTCCTAGAGTCAACATTATATTTAGAAAAGAAAGAATTGAAGTGCAGGAGTGTATAACTATTGATGTCAACCATGTGAGGTCTTAGGATCGCAAATGTTAGAACTTGCAAGGAACTGTTATGGAACAGTTCCTTGGGCAGCGGAAAGACAAAGTAAGCAGGCAACTTAACAAGAATTGTAAACTTCAAACTAAGCATGGAACAGTATAAGGACACATTTACTTATAGAGGAACCTCTACCGGATCAACTAATCCGATCGAGTAAACCTCTACCTCTCATGGAGGATTTTGAATGCCTTTCACTTATATTATTGATAGCAGTTGTACAATTCGTCAAGATACAGCCAAGCACAATCAGTTCCTAGCGATTCACTAATCCTAGAACTATTGTCTTGCATCTCTTCCCTAGAACAAGTACCAACTCTACTCAACAATACTTGTAAAGGCAAACCTCTCCTAGACGACCCTAGCTGGAATCGTCTTCTTCCTTCCTCTGTTGAGAATTCCTTCTCAACGAATCCGTTCACCAGAGCTGATGAACACAAGTCGTCAATCACCTTGATCAACGACAGCCTTCTCTCTTCTCAGTCGTGTTTGGGACTGTTTTGTGTTGTGAAGGCGTAAAGTGAACAGTAGCAGACTTGTTCACTATTTATAGGCTTCAAGAGAAGCCTCTTTCCTTCTTTCCCAAATTAGCCTCCTTGTTTGGGAAAATGGCTTTTGCTTTAATCACACCCTTGGATGACTGCCATGTGTCCTTTTTCAAATTCCTTTTTTAGCGCCTTTGAAAAAAAAACTCCTTTCCGGATCGCTGACATGGCATGGGAAAGTGACGTCAGGGATAAGGACGTCAGACAGGTTGCGTCATCCTGCTTTTGCAACTGTCACGCGCATTCCTCTTAGCTGTCATGCACTAGCTTTGAGCGTTGAACTTTTCCACGGCTGGGTATCCTTACTATCATTGTTCCTGAAACATATTTTAAACAATTTAGCTCAAGAGAGTTTGTCAATCACCAAAACTGAAGATGATATTGTTCCTTATGATGTTTCCATCATTTTGGCACAACATAATCTTCCAGAACAAAACGTTGTTCCAGTGATATTCCTATCACTATTCCAACATGAGGAATTGCTTGAAAGCAAGATGGAGAGTTAGGAGAATATTTGGAATCTTGGAATTGATGTGTAGTGAAACCTAGCTTGAAATGTTGTATCTGGCTTGATTCTTTGATGAATGTATTACCTTTCTATTTTAAATAAAAATAATCATTTTAATTATTTTCTCTAACTTTTGTCATAAAGGTATTTTCATTTATTACACTCTTTTTCTATCTTTAAATATTTATTTATTGTTAAATTAGATGTGGCAGTTATCCGTTATGATGGAAGGTAAATTTTGCTAGCTTGGAGAGGGAGTAAGATATCATTTTCTTAGGGATACAAATTTCAACCTTAACCCTCTCTCTTTCATTAGAAGGATCCATATCTTGAGTAAGCTCATTTTCACTCAACCCTTTAGCAGTTCTTGTCTTTTTGTGTTCTTTAGCTCGACGCTCGAACGACGAATGCTCTTCTGACTTAGCCATCGGAGGTGGATTAGGAGGTTTTCATCCCCTTTGTCCATTGTTTTACAGGTTGTAGTTTAAGAGATCGGCTGAAACGAAATTAAAAGAAAAGTGAGTAATTAATTAGTGCATTAACACGTAAACAAAGTATTGAGAAACAAAGTACTAAAAAAGAGGAGGGCGACACCCAAATATGGAGTGCTAGCGCGATGAATTCGGTCTTTAGGTTAACTCAACCCCTAGTTCTTTCCAAATTAAAGTAATTAAGAGGGAAGAAGGCTTGCTTGTGTGTCAACCACTTCATACGACCTTATATTAATAATTATTTGTACGTTCAACTTGTACAAATTAATAGACCTATTACATATGTAGTGACTTGGAAACACAGTGTGTGTGTTGGGTTTGAGTGTGTGCCAAATTTAACACGTGAAGGATTCTACACGCAGATCCTCCGGCCGCCACGCAGATCCTCGATCACTCCTCTCTTTCTTCGTTGGCCCTTCCTATAAATATCGGACGTACGTGCACCTAAACACAAAACATCTCAAACTATCACTTACAAAAACTTAATCCATGCACGTACAAGTTTCCCATTTGCCTAACTATCACAAAACTCGTTACAATCCTACAACACCTCTATCCATGATGGTGACCAAGCTAGTAGTTCTCATCACGGCTATAATCAGCCATTTGGTAGTATCGACGGCCGGGATCTCGCTGGGCACCATCGAGCTCACCTCGGACCCGTCCACCCTCCACCTCGCCTCAGTCGACTTCGGCTTGATGAGCCAAGCCGAGCCACTAGCCGTTCTCCGGCCAAACTCAGCCAGAGCCATATCCGGCTTGGTGAAGGCGGCCTACAGCTCCTCCCACTGGCTCCCGATCTCGGCCAGGGGATGCGGCCACTCCACCAACGGCCAGGCCCAAGCCAAGAACGGGGTGGTCGTCGAGATGACCCGCGATAAGAATACGCTTCTTGACGCGGCAGCATTGGCATCGGGTCCTGAGCAGCCCAAGGTGTACGCGGCTCAGATGTATGTGGACACGTGGGGAGGCGAGCTTTGGGTGGACGTGCTAAGGTCCACCCTAGAGCATGGGCTCGCGCCCAAGACTTGGACCGATTACTTGTATCTCACGGTTGGTGGGACCCTCTCTAATGCCGGGATTAGCGGTCAAACGTACACTCACGGGCCCCAGGTTTCCAATGTCATGCAACTCCAAGTCGTTACTGGTAAGTTATATCCCTTTCAGGTCTAATCAGTAGATGATGACATCCGTGATCATTAAGATTCTTATAACTGACTTTCTTCTTGTGGGTGGTAGGTACCGGAGAAATAATAAATTGCTCGGAGGAAAAGGATTCCGAGCTATTCCACGCAGTGCTTGGTGGACTAGGCCAATTTGGGATCATAACCAAGGCCAGGATTGCTCTTGAGCCAGCTCCTCAAATGGTACTTTGTTTTTTTCACACTTCAACCTCCCTTCATTTTACTACCTAGCTTAGAAAAGAAAATATAGTTGACTATCGATCTGTTTGTATTGGATGTGATCGATTGTCTTACGTAGTCTTAAAATACTCCATGATTGGCAAATCTTTGACTAAATTAATTTAAATGGAAAATGTCTTATTGTACGACGACATGCATTAGGCATAACGGTGAACAGAGTATATTAATTTGCTTGTGCACGAAAAGGTGCATGGGTTTGCAACTTGATTTGCATATGTTAGTTATACGTACACAACAAGAGATCAAAAGAGTGCTCATGCAATAAGGAGATTGAACACAGATAAATTTCGTCGTAATAAATAGAATATAATAACGGGTGATTTTATGTAAATTTTGCAGGTGAGGTGGATGAGGTTGTTATACTCGAATTTCACGGAGTTCACGAGGGACCAAGAGTACTTGATTTCGTTGCATGACAAACCCGCGAACGAGAGATTTGACTACGTCGAAGGGTTCGTGATCGATGAAGCGTCGGTCGACCAATGGATCTCCTCCTTCTCCAACCCTCAAAACTTCAATATCTCGTCTCTCCACGATGCTAACAACACGGGGAATCTCTTTTATGGTTTGGAAATTACTAAGAATTACTTCAATTCCACCCTCACTCAAGATTTTGATCAGGTAATTCATAAATTTGGAGCAACTCTGTTACTAAATGTTGCTTACTATGTTATTCAATTCGTTTATGGATCATCTGGACATCAACAACAATATGTTTGACCTCTCAAAAAAATATTAACTAATTATGTTGCGTTCAACAAAAGCTTGCCCATGCACTAAATGGCCATGGATATGAATCGTTACAATTTAATACTCGAACAATCATTTCTTGATTAAAGTAACTAATGCTAGATTTGAGCGGCCGACCTGCGAGATCCTAGGAATTACTATGTAAGAAACTTAAGCTATTGAAAGTTTAATATTTGACTTTTTTTTTGTGTCGTAACCATACAGGAAGTTGATGCCTTGTTGAAGACGTTAAACTTCATACCGTCAAGTGTGTTCACGACGGATGTCATTTACTTTGATTTCCTGGACCGCGTTCACAAGTTGGAGTTGGAGCTCCAGCCCAAGGGCTTGTGGGATGTCCCCCATCCATGGCTAAACATATTCGTCCCCAAATCGAAAATCGCCGAGTTCGACAACGGAGTTTTCAAGGGCATTTTGGGGAATAAGACTAGTGGCACCATCCTCATCTATCCCATGAACAACAACAAGTAAGGCTCCATTTTTGTTGCATGAGCTAAAACAAACTTAGGTCTAACTAGGGGAGAGCAAAACTAAACCAATCCTTTATTTTGATTAGAAAAATCTCTTGATTGATTTGACCCATAATTATCTACTCTCGGATATATATCTGTATATTGGAGATTGGTGGGCAATCGTATCTCACATCAGTTAAAAGGTAGAAAATCCACTAGCATATATAGGGGATGAAACTCCTACCCATTAGCTTAAGTTTTTGGGTTAAAAAGTAGATTCTGATCCTATATACAAAGTTGTTAAATTGACCCTATTCAACGTCCATGTTTTTTTTTTTTCCCTTTATGCAATGTCAACATATTATTTTATGTTTTAGTAGCAAAAAGTATTGCTTACTTCCAAATAGCAATTTCACTTCAATTAATCCATGTTTTTTTCCCTTTATGTAGATGGAATCAAGGGACATCAACGGTTACTCCGGATGAGGACGTGTTCTATTTGGTAGGGTTGCTTAATTCTGCAATAGAAGGTGGAGGCGAGACACTAAGCTTGCAATACCTTTCGGATGAAAACGATCGAATTCTCGAGTTTTGCAAGCAAGCAAACATCCAAGTGAAGCAATACTTGCCACATTACACCTTGGAGGATGAATGGATGCAACATTTTGGCCAGAAATGGGATGAGTTTTCCAGGTTGAAGACACTATTCGATCCTAGACATATACTAGCATCCGGGCAAAGTATATTTGAGACGAACATTGCCCCTACAAACGGTAGCTTGTTAAGATGAACGAGATTAAAGCTTAGAAAGGCGTCTTGAGTCTTGAATGTGGTGTTAGAAGAAAGTGACAAAGTGTATATGTACCTATAACTCTATAATAACTTCAGCCAAATGTATAGGGAGGATGCCTATACACAACCAATTGGATGTAATAAAATATAAATAACAAGTGCCTATAACTAACTAGGTGGAATGACACTTAACGTATTAACTTGTTTCTAATGAATTTGCTTGTTTCTTGAAGCATAAATGTGTATAGGTGTTTTAGATTCTACGTACGATAAAGAATGCATAGGTGCTTAGGATGATTTTAAGTGTCTTATATACGTTGAGTTTATGTATTCAACTTCAAAGTTGAGTGGTCAAGTTTCAAGTATTATATATTGGAAATGCTAATACATAAAAAGTCCTCCTTATACTAATCAATGCTCCTCCTTGTTTTGCTGATCACCTAGTTGTTTCTATCGGTTGATCCTACTTTTGTTCCTGTTAGTACACAAAATATGTCAGTGTACAAGTTTCCGCTCCTTCTTCAATGACCTCTTCTTCTACGCATCTCTTTACCTTCAACGACCTGCAAAACAATGGACAAAGGTGGCAGGGACCCCCTAATCCACATCCGATGCCTAAGTCAGTAGAGTATTTGTCGATTGAGCGCGAGGGTAAATAATAGCGAGAGAGGCGCAGGGCTAGGGTTAGGGCTGAGTGATGATCAACCCTTCTAGGGTAGTTTTTGTATATCCTTTCTACATGGCGAGGGCATGTATTTATAGTGGAGACAGAGGGCCAGGCGAGTTCCTTGGAGCCCAACCAATAATTCTATCTCCTTAAATAAGATAGAAGCTTCCAACTACCGGATAACTACCAGGATTTAATAAGCAATTAAAGATATTTATTAGATATGCTTACCTGGCTGACGAAGATATTACCCTTAATTAAGATAGTAAATTTACCCGCCTACAAATGCCCCACCTACGTCTTTGTTGCGTAACTAAGACGTAGGATACTCTAGGATTGACTCGAAGTGACTATGTAGATTAGGAGATTGGCGCGTTTGCACATCCCGTGAGCGAGTGTCACGGGAACCCCCGTGAGCGAATATCACGGTCCCACCCCCCCGTGAGCGAATATCACGGGGGCTCCGTGAGCGAATATCATGGGAACCACCGTGAGCGAATATCACGGGAACCACCGTGAGCGAGTATCACGGGAACCACCGTGAGCGAGTATCACGGGAACCACCGTGAGCGAGTATCACGAGAACCACCGTGAGCGAATGTCACGGGAACAACCGTGAGCGAATGTCACGGGAACCACCGTGAGCGAGTGTCACGGGAACCACCGTGAGCGAGTGTCACGGGAACCACCGTGAGCGAGTGTCACGAGAACCACCGTGAGCGAATATCACGGGAACTCCGGTGAGCGAATATCACGGTCCGTGAGCGAATATCACGGGGATCTCCGTGGGAAACCACGGTCCATGAGCAAATATCACGGGAACTCCGGTGAGCGAATATCACGGTCCGTGAGCGAAATATCACGGGGATCTCCATGGGACACCACGGTCCATGAGCAAATATCACGGGAACTCCGGTGAGCGAATATCACGGTCCGTGAGCGAATATCACGGGGATCTCCATGGGAAACCACGGTCCGTGAGCAAATATCACGGGAACTCCGGTGAGCGAATATCACGGTCCATGAGCGAAATATCACGGTCCGTGAGCGAAATATCACGGGGATCTCCGTGGGAAACCACGGTCCATGAGAAACCACGGTCCGTGAGAAAATATCACGGGATCTACCGTACGGGAATCTCCGTGGGAAACCACGGTCCGTGAGTGAATATCACGGGAACTCTATGGGGGCCAACCATAGTCCGTGAGCAAATATCACGGGAACCCTCCTACGTAGCTAGCATACGAGGAGTCCGCTAGTGTGATGAGCTAACGTTACATTTACCCTTAAGCGCGTCATTTGTTGAGATTTTAAGAAAACAAAATGATGAATAAAACGAAAAGTTTCCCGGCCGGGATTTTGTTTAAGAAAACGAAAGACACAAAGAACGAAGGTTTTCAAACAACTCAACGTCTGCACGAGGGCCTCACGAAGAGTGCGCTATAGCGATACCGCGATCATGCTTGCATGGGCCACGGTGGCGATTTATCATCTTTGTCTCGGATTGCCCCTGCTGCGATTCCGCGCTCACGGATCGGGGGGTGCGTGTGTGATTTTGCCCCAGCGAGGGAGCTTTGCGATCCGGACCAGAACTGCGGTCGCGTCTCGGGACCCATGGTCGCGGTTTTGCCCCAGCGAAGGGGTCTTGCTTTTCGACCACTCTATCGTCCGCGCAGACGTTTATGGTCTATCAACATGAATTCAAGATTTGAAAGTGACGGTCAATGATCTTACCGAATCTTGAAGCGGTGTATTGGCGATTTGCACAACGGTCAAGGGCATTGATTGTCCCTTCAACTCTTTGGCTCGATATCTGGACTGCGTTGTTTGTGTTCAGTTTTGACTGACTTCAAGCAGGATTCTTGCTTCGACAGACAAAACATAGTACTCTTCGATAGCTTTCCAGGACATCTTGATTCGTTTTGATCGGATGTCTGTAGCTCTCGAACGAGCTTGCGTAACACAGCAGTACGAGGCTGTGACGGAAATGGGACAGTCTGTCTTCAATTGCGATTTTCGGTTGGTTCGAGTGCGATTCCGGGCTTGACCTCTAAAGATAGTTTGTAGCTTATCTCCTCCTCTTTCTAGCGATATGTGGATCGTCCAAATCCAATAAGCGTAGCTCCCGAAAAGCGAGTCGGAAGCACGATCGGTAATTTTGTCGGTCGCTGACCCGCGGTCGCGTGTCATGGACCCGCGGTTGCGGTTTGACTCAGAACAGAGGCTTCGTTCTCTGGAGCGAAGCGCCCACGGCAGGGGCTACTGCGCCCGCGGTTTTGCCCCAGACTGTGACTCTCCGTGGATCCGCGCTCGCGGATGGGTTACAACGCTCGCGGTTGGTCCCGCGGTTTGACTCCGTGATCGCACCCGAGCGATCAAGACTGTCTTGATCGTCACCGATTGTGCAATCCTTGTATCCGTCTTGATTGGTGGATGCGTTAGGCTCAATCTCTTGCCCCCGTAACGGGAACGTTGTCAAACCTTCTCTACGTTGATATTTGATGAATTCAGATTCTATGCTAGGGACCCAAGAATTTGGTTTTGCGAGCCACGACGAATGCGTGGTTACTTCTTCCGAACGTTGCGTCGATCAAGGTTCGATTGGAGTCGAAGTCTCCACCTTTACGCTACGTCTTGCTGAGTCTTGGTCCCAGAATCCATCATCACTTTGCACCAAGTTGTGTTGAATAAGGTTTGGGAGAGTCGCACTCTCCGCTTAGGAACGATGTTACGCCAAGGATGTGCTTGCCCCCGGTGAGCTCCGAGGCTTCACAAGATCCAACACTTGCTTCGTCGTGTCCCCGCGTAGGACACCTCTCTGGGATGAGTTGACATAATCCTGACGGCATCGGGTCATTCGGATCCCGCAATGGGATTAGGGCTCGCGCTCGTGTACCCGTGGTTATAGTCGACGATCTTCATCCGCTGTTGGGCCCACGCTCGCGGACCCATCACCGCTCGCGAGTTCCTCCTTGCTCATGGCCTTGCTTGCGCTCGCGGGCCTGCCACCGCGCCCGCGGTTATCGTGCAGTTTGCTCTTGGCGACGAGCGAGGGTTTGTGCAATGGGATTGGCTCCGATCCTTCCTTCACCGTCTTCATGATCGTCAATATGGGCAGAGCTCTTAGACGCGTTAGCTCGCGGCGCTGAATCGCATTTTAGGTTGTAGGATCTGTGTTAGTACTTACGAAGTCGTCGACACCTTTAATGTCGGTGACCAGAGTTAACAACCTTAGGTTGTGCAGCGGAAATAAAATACACAAGAAAGATTACGAAATACCATATTTGAACATGACGATTTAGAGTGGAAACTCCTTGTAGCCAACGTGCTTGCAAGGAGAAAAACCATTTGCCTTCTAAGCTTCAACTTAGAAGGACTTGAAGAGCATTTCGCTCGCTATATTGATTTCTCGGGCTACAAAAGGTGTTCCTACTTCAAGATGCGCATCCCACGCTCCGGCGAATCCCACGCCCTCTCTTGCAAGTACTCTTGCCTTTTATCTCAACCCTCACTCCCTATAGCTCGCTCATACTCAACCTTCCTAAGGACCGAATCCCACGATCCTCTCTTCTACACCACACACTCACAATACAAGTTTTTCTCTTGACTCTCTTGGTTCCTACAATGTACCCACGAAATTATATATAAAGAACCAAGAAGATTGCTGCACAATTCATCCTTTTTGCCCAAGGAATGAATTGTACACAATCCATACAAAATCTTTCCTTAAATAAAATCCTAAGCCATGATAAAATCATCTTCAATATCTTCCTTGATCTCTTGATGATTTTCCATCTTTATGATCTTGTCCTTGCCTTAAACGAGTTGTTGAAGATGATGTACGCAATTTCCATAACAAAGAAACACGCTGTTTCCTTTTCTGAATTTCTGCACGCGCTTCGCTTCTGGAAACTGAGGTCGGCGACCTCTCGGCAACCTCTTCGGTTTGGAACCATCAAAACACGAACTCGATTTTCTAACAAATTCTCTCTTTTTGATGGTGACAAACACTCATCTTCTCTAATCTGGTTCTGGGGTCTTCATTAACTTGTTCAGCATCTCAAACAAACAAACTACAAAGGCAAGCAAAAATATTCCCCCTTAACTTTTCAAAAGTTCCCCTTAAGTTCAATATTCACTTGAAATTCAGCATATCCTCTCAATTAAGCATGCAACCTTCAACTATTTTCCCCTTTTGGCATCATCAAAAAGATCATAAATCATAGAGAAATAAGCAAGGCAAACATATTAGCTAATATAGGCAAAAGCATGCAGAAACCAAGTCAACGACCATGCAAGCATGGCAATGTCAAACAGAACACACACAGCAAGAGTATTAATATCTTGCAACCATATCGAACTTAAGAAAAGGTTTTAGAGAGAGGAATAATGTGGTAGGGATAGAAAGCAGGATAGTGGTAAAGTCAGAAGTGCACCAGTCGACGACCAAGACATAACTCTGTGCGTTTCCTTGATGTTGTCAACATCTTCACCAACATCTGCCATCATCTTAAGCATCTGCACCATACCCTTTTCCAGCTCAAGAATATTATTCTTCGTCTTAGCATGCAGAGTTGACAACTCTTCCCTACTCACCCATCTTTTTCTTTTTTCATTTTTTTCATTTTTTTTGGCTTCATTTTTCTTTTCTCTCCTTTTTTTTTTAACTCCATCAAACGAGTCCAACATCTTCTGGACTTCACCCTCTTTCGACAAGGCAACTACACTCCATTTGATATCAAGATCTTTTCCTTCCAAAACAGCACATGCACTTTCGCACTGATTAGTCGGTGACAACAACAATGTCGTCGACTCCATAATGGCTTTCCTCAAAGCTCTTCAACACTTCACCTTTTCTGAGCACAAACTTGAAACAAACCGCCAAGTCGTCGACCTCAAATGACACACATGAGAAGTCGTCAACCTTCACCTGTTCTCACACTTCTAAACATAATCATCAGACTGAATGCACTCTGAAAATTACCACTTGAAGTAGCTTGGGGGTTGGGTCACACCGGGTGGTGTCAAAGCAACCCAAGCATAAAAATAATATTTTGTGGAATTAGTTGATCATGTTGATAAGTCTCCATTTAAAACACATAAACAAACAAATAGGCTCATAGAGACTCTCAAGCATGATAGGTCGGGGACAGCAGTAGAATCAACCATCATTTGGGCTTGTAATGAGGGTTAAAGGGTCATCAGGTTGATTCTTTTGGGCTTCAAAGAAAAAGTTCAATATAATTGCAAGCATAATTACAACAAGCAGGAGGTCGTCGACATGCACACACAAGCAAAGTGAATCATCAATCAAAGCATGATTACCTTATTAGACTTACAACACATAAGCATGTTATCCTCACATGATAAACAATCAGATTTCAACCAGTCATTGAGGGGTAGCATGTAAGGTAACAAGTTAATCAAGAGAGATCATACCTAGCTCCATGCGAAGTCGTTCAAAGGGTTCACAATTTAAAGCCTTGGTAGAAATATCCGCCCTTTGTTCATCCATCCTGCAAAACCTCATGGACATCATGTCTTTCTCCACATGTCGTCGACCTAATCTTGGTTGGCGACATCCTTGAATCTTGGAGTCTTTACTGTTAGATTGAAGGTCAACGACCTTCTTTCCTTTGTCGGCGACATTAGCAGAGTTGTCGACCTTCTCAACAACCTCTTCAACTTTCTCAAAGTCGTCGACTTCTTCGACTTTCTCATCATCTTCTCTAGCCCTTTCACCTTGACCTTCCTGACTTGAAACTCTTTCTGAACTAGCCTCAAAATCACCTTGATTCTGAACATCCTCTGCATTCTGATCTGAGTCAGTGACACTGTCACTTTTCTTGTCATTAACATCCTCAAGACATAGGAAACTACTAGCTCCTCTCTGTGCAACTTGATCAACAACTGCACGCTAGCATGACAAAAACAATTATGCCAGAGGTCGGCGACCTCGGCCATAGACTTCAAGCACAATTCTTCTTCAGGGTGGAAGCTGGGATCCACTTCATAGACATTTTTTCTGCATAATCACTTCAGAAGCGTCCTACCTCCTTTGTGTTGTTGAAGTGAGAAAAAATCTTCAGATTTTCTAGTCATATGAGTTGAGCACGCACTGTCGATGAACCAGAGGTCGTCGACACTCACTTCAACGTGCACAAACAAGATTAGTTTTTACGAACCCAGAGTTGTTTCACAACTCCTCTGGGTCGAGCAACATATTTCACATCATGAGCAGAAACATTAGCATTAGCAGGTTTTGGGTTCTTAGCAAAGTCAGTGGCATCAGATTTCACATTAAAAGTCCTCGACTTCCTAGCCTTTTTACAATCTCTATTCCTTTTAAAGCAATCATGTTGGTAATGGCCTCCTTTGCCACAATACCAGCATGTGATATGAGATTTTAAGCCAACATACTTATTGTATTCGGGATAGACAAGTTTGTTGTCAACACGGGCCTGAAAATTGATTCGCGAGGGGCCGGCTTTCTGGACTTGGTTTTCCCACATGGTACGAACCTTTTGATTAGGGTACCACTTTTGTTTCCCTTTACCCTTGGTGTCCACCACATGCGATGAACAACTTGCGTTGTGATCATGCATAGGGGATTTACCTTTGGGCGATTGAGAGCTAGAAGCGTTCCCCTTTTCATCTTGATTTTTCCCATAGCCAAGACCAGGTCGCTGAACAACCTTCACACACCTCTTTCCAAAGTCTTCCTTGACTTCTTGGACCTTGTCGGCGACCAACTCATCTTTCCATTTCTGCTTTTTAGCTTCATCATCTATCTTCAAATTTTCAAGATCATTAGACAATTTAGCATTTCCCAGTTTCAGCATGAGTTTTTGACCTTCGAGACTAGACACCTGTTTTTCTAGGTCGTCAACCTGTTTCTATAAGTCAACAACTTGAGACTTAAGGTTAGGACATTTAGAGCAATCAACAGGCTTAGAAACACTTTTCTTCTCTAGATCTATAGCTTTTGAAGACCAAACTTCATTATCATCTATCAGATTAGCAATTTTCTCATCTTTTTCATCAATTTCCTCGCTAAGCTCGGAAATCTGAAGACCAAGTTTTTCAATGATAGCATAAAGTTGTCCACGTGTCTTTTTGGCTAAGAGAGAAGAAACATCATTATCATTATCATTTACCTCACTTGAGGAGTCATCACCCAAGGCCATAAGGCAGACTTCCTTGGTCGGCGACTCGTCTTCCTCCTCGTCAGACATGTCCCAAGTCGCCATCATGCTCTTTCCAGCCTCCCTTTTTGGACATTGTTTGGCAAAATGCCCTTTATCATGGCAGTGATAGCATATCACTCCCTTTAGATCTTTTGCACCTTCAGGGGCTTTGGTAGGAGCTTTGTTGCGACTCCAAAGTCTTTTCATCGCCTTAGAAATAAGAGCAACGTCATCGTCGACGACCTCTTCATCATCTTGTCCTTGAGCGATGTCGAAAGCCTTCTCGACTTTCAGAGCAATAGTTTTGACCTTTTCAGAGTCAAATCTATCCTCTCTTCTCTGTTGGATACCTCCGAGCATGGTCAGTTGACCAATCACATCCTCCACGGTCATCGACTTCGTGTCCTTTTGAGACAAGAGAGAAGTCGCCATGCCGTCGCACTTTTTGTTGAGACCCGAAATCAGCTTGTTGGTTTGCTTCCATTGTGGAGGCTTTTCTCCAAGGAACTCTAGCTGATTGACCACCGATTGGAATCTTGAGTTGTACTCATGGAGGGACTCATTCTTCCCTTGGAATAAATTCTCATATTCTCGCTCAAGGGTTATGATTCTGTCCTTTTTGACATCATCATTTCCTTGATGGAGACGTTTGAGAGCATCCCAGATATCCTTAGCAGTGTCATAGCCTATGACTTTCTTGATCTCACTGCTAGTAAGTGCATGGTGAAGAACCTTCTTGGCACGTTCATTCTTTTCAAGCTTCTTGAAGTCAGCGTCGTCATACTCCGTGACTTCCTTCATTTTGCCATCAGGTTTGAGGAATTTCTCAGGACCAATGAAAATTACTTTCCAAAGCTGTCCATCCAAAGAGCAAATGTGGGTTTGCATTTGTTTTACCTACCAATCATACTCTCCGGGCTTGAGAACTGGAGGTTTCCAGAAGGAGTCATTGATAGCGGTGTTGGTGGTAGACATCTTTCCTGCAAAGTACTAGAAAAATCTAGAGCCAAAGCTCTGATACCAATTGTAGGATCTGTGTTAGTACTTACGAAGTCGTCGACACCTACGATGTCGGCGACCAGAGTTAACAACCTTAGGTTGTGCAGCGGAAATAAAATACACAGGAAAGATTACGAAATACCATATTTGAACATGACGATTTAGAGTGGAAACTCCTTGTAGCCAACGTGCTTGCAAGGAGAAAAACCATTTGCCTTCTAAGCTTCAACTTAGAAGGACTTGAAGAGCATTTCGCTCGCTATATTGATTTCTCGGGCTACAAAAGGTGTTCCTACTTCAAGATGCGCATCCCACGCTCCGGCGAATCCCACGCCCTCTCTTGCAAGTACTCTTGCCTTTTATCTCAACCCTCACTCCCTATAGCTCGCTCATACTCAACCTTCCTAAGGACCGAATCCCACGATCCTCTCTTCTACACCACACACTCACAATACAAGTTTTTCTCTTGACTCTCTTGGTTCCTACAATGTACCCACGAAATTATATATAAAGAACCAAGAAGATTGCTGCACAATTCATCCTTTTTGCCCAAGGAATGAATTGTACACAATCCATACAAAATCTTTCCTTAAATAAAATCCTAAGCCATGATAAAATCATCTTCAATATCTTCCTTGATCTCTTGATGATTTTCTATCTTTATGATCTTGTCCTTGCCTTAATCGAGCTGTTGAAGATGTTGTACGCAATTTCCATAACAAAGAAACACGTTGTTTCCTTTTTCTGAATTTCCGCACGCGCTTCACTTCTGGAAACTGAGGTCGGCAACCTCTTCGGTTTGGAACCATCGAAACACGAACTCGATTTTCTAACATAGGTGTGGCTTCTGTGCAAAGCTATCAACTTGCACCAATCGTTTGATTTGCACTTCTACGTAATCAGCAAAACAAATTGCTTGATTAGTTTGGTCATTGCGTACGTAGCCCGGATAAAGATTTCTTCATCTTCATGAAAACGGTGCAAACTCTTTCCAATTGCTCTGGCCACCATGAGGTCTCCCGCCGCCTCCTCTCCGGCCTGTGCCGAGCCGCACCGTTGACCTCCACACGCACGTCGGTATCACGACCCGGAGCCCCGTCGTTTCTGTCCGAACACCCGCACGGACTCCGTGCCGGCAGCCCGCCTAAGATGAGTCGGACCCCAGGCGGTCGGCCTCGGGTGAACTGTGGAGGCGACCGCGACAGTCCTGGCGAAGCAGTGGCGGCGGCGCGCATCACCGCGTGGGTTTGTCGGAGGATGTGGACTTCACGACGGCGGTTGTCGGTATGGGACGACCCCGTTGAGATTTCTAGCGATGGAGACCTTCGATCGGAGGCCGATGGCGTGGTCGTTGTTGTCCGGTTTGTCGGGCGTTGAGCCGGCGTCTTCAATCGGCACGGGCCGCTCGGCCTGGTGTGGACGATGATGTTGACCATCGAACCAAATTTGCCGTACGCAATGGTTCTGCTAATTAACGAAGTTTAATTTGCATTAGTGTATACGTATGCTCATACGTATACCCCTCCGTTGCATACACGCGATTGTGATTGTGGTTGCACACAATCTAGGATTTTCATTGGATTGATAATCAACAATGATTTTTGAATAGGGTTTGCAAAGGTCGAAAACCTGTTTGTTTCCCACAGACGGCGCCAAATGTTAGTACACAAAATATGTCAGTGTACAAGTTTCTGCTCCTTCTTCAATGACCTCTTCTTCTACGCGTCTCTTTACCTTCAACTACTTGCAAAAGAATGGACAAAGTGGGCAAGGACCCCCTAATCCACCTCCGATGCCTAAGTCAGTAGAGTATTCGTCGATTGAGCGCGAGGGTAAATAATAGCGAGAGAGGTGCAGGGCTAAGGTTAGGGATGAGCGATGATCGGCCCTTCTAGGGTAGTTTTTGTATATCCTTTCTACATGGCGAGGGCATGTATTTATAGTGGAGAGAGAGGGTCAGACGAGTTCCTTGGAGCCCAATCAATAATTCTATCTCCTTAAATAAGATAGAATCTTCCAATTCAACTACCGATAACTATCAGGATTTAATAAGCAATTAAAGATATTTATTAGATATGTTTACATGGCTGGCGAAGATATCATCCTTAATTAAGATAGTAAATTGACCCGCCTACAGTTCCTTTGTTGAATTGATCCTAACTAATTCTGTAACACTTAGCAAACAACATTAAATACTTCACAAATGTTTAATCATCATCAAAATCAGTTGATATTATTATTGGGATCAATCACCGTTCCAACAGCTAACTACCTTGCATATATACTATAGTAGACATAACTTTTCCAAATTTACACGGATAACTCTTTACCTTGCTAACGATTATTATTGGGATCAATCACGGATAACTTTTCCAAATATACATGTATCATTATGTGATTATTATGTGGGTTTCGACTCCCCATTTAATCCCTTTGTATGGTTTTCAATGATACATAGTGATAAATATTGGAGGCTTTTGAAAGTTTAAAAAACGTGGTACGCGTGGTAAGAGGATCAAGGAAGTTGTGCGAAATAACATTCGTAAAAAGGGGAATAGCACACTGGTTTAATTACCTACATACAGATGGTTTCGTGATTCTACTTTTTTTTTTCTTGTGTTGGTTTTGGTCCAACGTAATGCTAATTTACTATGCCTAACACATCAATATTTGACGTTAATTAAAATATTCCTTAGTGCATTGATCAAAAGTTGAAGTCATACGTAAAACTATGCTTTTATTCTTTTTTTTTTGGGTCAATATTTCAGGTCATGTTTGCACGCGTTGTACTCTTTTCAAAGTCAACATTTGTCCCGTTATATTATTTCTTTTTTTGGTTGAGGGCACTTCTCATAATAGTCGAACTGGTGACCTCTAGGTACTACCCTATCCTTGGAGGCTTAACCGTTTGACTAAATGCTCGAAGGCCGTTATACTATTTCTGATGTACAATCCGATTTTAAATAAATGTTGTTAGTAATTTATAATTTAAACGTTTTTTTGGCAAGTGTCGTCGTAAGTTTGTAACTTGAATAACATCAAACCTCGTGTTTTCTTCATTTTGTCGAAATAAACATGTCAGTTTATGTATACTTCAAGTTCAAGATTTTTTTTTAAATAAAAAGGGGTTATTTTTATTCACAAAAGTGGCAAAACAAAATTGCTACATTGCATCTAGCTACTTACATCATCTCCTAATTCTAGCGAGGCTAGAATTTTTCTCTCATTTCTCGACTTAGCCTTACATCTAGCTTTAAGGCTATTCCTTACAAAACTTAAACTCATTGTAATACAATTTTCAACCTCTAAATGCTCATTTTGAAAAACAAGCCTATTTCTAGCTATCCAAGTGTAGTAGATAACAACACCATGACAAACATTCGAAATCTTGAAAAACGGATTGTTTTTTCCCGTCATACCATTAGCTTGCTCAAGCCAATCCTCAATACTTGCAGTCCTTCTTTTGATCTTAGCCCAAGCAAGAACTTCCCGCAAGACCCTACTCGTATAGCTGCAGCTAGCCAAACCACAAGTGTTGCATCGATTCTTGTTTGTCTTCATTGCACAAGACGCACGTCTCATCCTGTATCACTCCAATCCTAAAGAGCATGTCTTTAATCATGTTCCCTCCATTGAAGATTTTCCAGCGATAGAAAGCAACTATAGGCGTATTGATCTTGTGCCAAGCCAGAGCACACCAGCTGACCTCCTCTGCTCAATCTCGCAAACTGTCATAGAGTTGTTGCACATCCAATTTTCCCATACAAGCCACCAAAACAGCTGGGCCGCTATTATGATTCAACGTGCTAGCCAGCTCGTCTCTCACCGAAAGAACAATCTTCCAGATTGCACTAGCCGAGCTCTTACACCTGACATTCCAGAAATCAGCCGAACTTAGGTAGTTTTTGGCCACCCACTTATGCCAGATAGAATCTGCATCAGCTCCCTCAACAACATCGAAAATTAATTCAGCAAAATTAGCCTTATTCCACACCTTGATGTCTTTAATACCTAGCCCTCCTTCCTCTTTTGGTTTGCAAATCTTCTTCCAGGCAATCGGGGCTTTCTTCCCATCCCACCTACCACTCCAAAAAAAAATCTGGAGCAGTCGCGTAATCTCCTTAATGACTTTATTAGGAAGAAGAAAAATCTTGCACCAGTAGATCAGAATGCCAAAAAGAATAGCTTTCAACACCTCTAGCCTGCTTGTGTAAGACAGAGTCCTACTAGCCCAAGAATTAATCTTGGAACGAATCTTCCTGAACAGACTCTCATAGTCTTTTTTTTCTAAAGCTTGGTGCTGCTCAACGGAACCCCAAGGTACGTATTTAACGGACAGCTGACACTCTCATAATCTTACACCAGTAGATTTGTTCTTTGTACTAAAGGATGACTCATTCAGCCATTCGTGGGATCGGAAGCATCTTCAACATTTTTTAGGATAAGTGCTCGTTTAACCGTGGAACCTACGTATATATAAAATTCATGTTTAGAGACATTGCATTGCGTCACGTAGGAATTTTTTCACGTATCCTCCCCACATTTTGTCACCTAAGATTTTGATATGTGCCAGTTTATCGTTGCTCCATGACACATATGATAAAAACTTCTTTTTATTAAGTCACATCATATCTATTTATCCATATATATATATATATATATTGGAAAGCTAGTGTTTCCATCGGAACAGTAGATTTGTTACCATAGAAACAGTGGGAGACTTCCTTGAGTTTTGATGATAACAAACACCATAGGACTTGATGGTTTGAGTGCTTCTTGAGTGCTTTTACATGAAACAAGAGAAGTCATCAAGAGAGAAAACAGTGTATGGGAACAACATATTACATCGACAGGGAACATTATGAGGGAACAACACTTTTACCGTGTCAGAGAATAGTGTCAAGGAACAACAAGGTATATATGACCACACTCATACTAATATCATTAATATCATTCATCCTAAGGAAATTTCCTTAATATATTTTAGAGGATTTGCATTTAATCATATAGAAAATGTAGAGGTGTTTAAGTAACTAAGTTAATGGAGAAAGTTTAGCGATAGACAATAGCAAATGACCCGCACCTTGTACACGTTGTTATTTGTTTTTTTTAATATTTTGTATATGAATTAACCATAACACCGCCCGGATTTTTACCGGAAACCACCCGTCCAATAGGCCATATTCCCCTATACCACCCCTTACATCCATATTTACCGAAAACCACCCGTCCAATGCCCTCCGTTAGGTTTTTTCCACCCATTTATGATTTTCCGTTAAAAATTCCGTTAAATGGTGGTTTAGGGGAAGATGGCGTATTGGGAGGGTGGTTTTCGGTAAATAGGCACATCTACACCACTATTAGACCAGGTTTGTGGTCGCCGTCATCCACCACTGCTCGCCGACAGCCTCGCCTAGTCCGAAATCGTCGCTCCCAGATCTGACCTCGTAGTTTGCCGTTGCAGATTTGCCTCTTTCTCCCCTCCGCTCACTCCTACCCTTCCTTCTTCCTGCCTTGTCGATGCCAGACCTCCGGCCTCCTCGGCCACCCTCACCTCACAGTTCCCTCATCGAGTCCAGATCCGCCCTCACCGAGTCCAGATCCGCCTCCTCGGCCGCCCCCAGCCCAGATCTGGAACCCCACTCTCGCTGGCCTCCTCTAGCACACCGGCCATTCCGCCCAGCCTCGACCTCGGCAACCAAAACCCTGACTCACCCTCCGCTCCACCCTAACACCGCCCGGTACTCCTCTGCCCTACGAATCCATTCTTTCGGCCCTCCTACTCACCGGCCACCTCGACAGGTTTCCTGGCCTCCTCAGTGGAAGAATAGATCTAGGCTTCGTGGATGATGGTGGCAGCGCAAATCTGAGGCAAGAAGGGCAGCGTTGCGAGCAAGACGACAGAGTTCGTAGATCTGCAGATCTGGTGGGGGAAGTCACCGGCTCGCTAGTGTGTGAATCTGCTGGGTTGTGGCTGCGGTTAACAGATCTCGGGAATTCGTCGTCATGAGTTGCAGCGTCGGATATACATCAACGGAAATCTGCAACAATGAAATGTAAGGTCAGATTTGGGAGTGATGATTTCCGACCAGGCGAGGCTGTCGGCGAGCAGTGGTGGACAACGGCGGCCACAGACCTAGTCTTATCACTGGTGGAGATGTGCCTATTTACCGAAAACCACCCCCCCAAGGCCATATTCCCATAAACCACCATTTAACGGAATTTTTAACGGAAATTCATAAAAGGGTGGAAAAAACGTGACGGAGGGCATTAGAAGGGTGGTTTTCGGTAAATATGGATGTAAGGGGTGGTATAGGGGAATATGGCCTATTGGACGGGTGGTTTCTGGTAAAAACCCCTAAATATTATCATATGCCTAATTTCTTTTAAAATGACGTTTATCTTATAGATTATAAAATAATATAATTCTCTTATATCATCAAATACTTATATAGAAACATTTTATTTATATATTAAATTTTTGAAAAATTTGTCGAAAACCACCCGTATAATAGGCCATATTTCGCTAAACCACCCGGATGTTTGGATATTATTTTGGACCACGTGTATGATGGTCTCTGTTAACAAAAAACCACACCCCATATTCCATTTAAAAACCGTCAACTGCGCGTAGGCACGTGGCATTTTAATATTTTTTTACTTTCTTTTACATATTTAACACTTAAAAAATATCAAAAAACCCAAAAAAATTAAAAATTTTATTTTCTTTTATTCCGTTTAAATAATTAATTTTCTTTTTCTTTTTTCAATTTTAATCTAAAATATTTTGATTTTGTTTTCCATTTTTAATCGGGGTGGAGTAGGATGAGCGAGGTGGTGGCTAGGGAGGGGGAGGGGGCACGAACGAGAAGGGCTCGGGAGGAACCGAGGCGGAGGTGGAGTGAGCGAGGTGGTGGCTGGGGTGAGGGAAGAGGGATTTGCGGGCCGCGAAGTCACGAACGGCGGTCCCTGTGTTCCTTAGGGACACCATGTCGGAGGTTTGGGTGGCGACCAAGGCGTTTCCTCTACTTAGACATCGGTGGTGCTCCTCTCTCAAATCCGGATCCGCCGCCCTCGGATCGTGCCACAAGATCTTCGTCATATTCGCGGGCCGGGGCGAGGAGGTCGGTGCCGGTCAAGGTGTCGGGTGTTTTGGGTTTTTTTTTTTAGTGAAAAGGGTTTTATTTTTGTTGGTGAAAATGGAGTTTTCAAAATTTTAAAAATTAAAAATGAAAAAAGAAAAAGAAAATTAATTATTTAAACGGAATAAAAGAAAATAAAATTTTCAATTTTTTTGGGTTTTTTGGTATTTTTTAAGTTTTAAAATGTGCAAAAAGAAAATAAAAACTATTAAAATGCCATGTGGCCACGCACAGCTGACGGTTGTTAAACGAAATACGGGGTGGGTTTGTTTTTTATTAACGGAGACCATCATACAGGTGGTCCAAAATAATATTCAAACATCCGGGTGGTTTAGCGAAATACGGCCTATCATACGGGTGGTTTCCAACAAATTTCTCTAAATTTTTATACGTGCATAAGCATTTATAAAAATTGAGGATTTAAACTAAAGATGTGGTGTAAATATATTGGTAGAATTTGCTACTATTGTAATTATTTAGAAAATCTTAGAACAAAATTACGAAAGAATACTTATTAATAATATAATATTTATTTAATTAGGTGAAAAAATTGTTTAGATAAAAACAATTAGTATAAATCCATTTATGATCTAAATAGGTAATCATATAATGATATGATTGAGATTTAAATATTAGGATAGAATATTAATTAAGCAACTCAAAATTTAAGATAGAACTAATATTTTAATTCAATATGTATAAGATTAAGATTATATATTATGATAAAACTAAGAGATGATAAGATATTTTTTTTAATTAGGGAGTGATATGACGTAATATAGTGATATTCTTTGATTCAACTTTAATATACTATACTTCCTCCGTTTTTTTATGTTTGATGTTTTAGCTAATTAGGCTTATTAGAAAATGTATGATGTTTTACACTTGTATGTATATATTTTTCCAAATTTACCCTATGTAAATCTTTTCTTAACAGATTCTCTCCTTAAACCACTATGAAATTAAAACAATTTAATGAGGGTAATTAAGTAAGTTTATAGACTTTCTTAATTTCAGGTTAAAATGCTAAAACATCAAACATAAGTAAACGGAGAGAGTAATGGATATAGACTTGTATAGTAAAAGTCTTTTAAACATGAAGATCCCTACCACGAGTGAGGTGTTTTCTTATTGTGAAACGGAGAAAGTAACACTCTTTTAAGATAAATAAAAAAGTTGTATCTATTCAAAATAAATAAACTCAACATCAATGACACGTACCATGAGTGTTTTCTTACTGTATACGAGCACTAGCTGACTTGGAAGAGACCCACCAATTCTATACTTCTAGAGCCATAACGCCGGCTAACACATACTCTTAGAAATGACCAAAAAAAAAGAGCATACTTTTAGAAAGTATAGAGACACGAGTAAACGCGACATCGGTCTATTAAATTTAATCCTAGCATGTTTTTGGTCATGGATTTCATGTTGGTATTTCAACGTACAAGATTTAACCAACATTTTTCTGTTTTACATTAAATTAAGTCGGGTCAAAACGCTATGATAAATAGTACCCAAAGTTTCATCTTGTGTAATCATAACAGATAAATAGTACTCCCTCCGTCCCATTATTTCCTTCTCATTTGGCAAAGTGGCACAACAATTAAGAAGAAAGGTAAAAAGTGGGTATTATAATGATTGGATAGTGATAATATGGTAAAAAGTAGTAACAAAGAGAGATAAAAAGTGGGTAATTTGAAGAATTTAGTGGAGGTAATATAGTAAAAGGAGAGAAAAAGAGGATAAAAAGTAGGTAATTTGAAAGATGTAGTGGGGGTAATGTAGTAAATTGGGCAATTCAAAAATGGAAAGAAATAGAAATGGGAAGGAAATTTGAGACACTTTTTATGGAAAGTGGTAAGGAAATAATGGGACGGAGGGAGTAGTGTGATTGGCTTAGATAATAAACATGGCATCTCACGTAACGCTATCAATTTGGTGGTTGGGACTTCATGATATAACTATTAGGTTATAACTAGTACAGTTTCCTACGCCTTGTGCGGATTTTATAATTTTTTTATATAATAACATCAATCAAAAAATTTTATACTGTATAATAAAGAAATTGCCAATTGAATCACTTTTACAAATATTAATATTAGAAATTGTTATTTATATCAATACAAATTTTATAAATTTTATTTTTTTTTGATCGAAATTTTATAAATTTTATGTTTGATAGTGTTAGTTTTTTTTGTTAATCTTAAATTTTATACATACAACATTTGTATTTTTCATTTAAAATTCAAATAAAAACGAATCTGATCCATTCTCTAAATAATTGAGACTTTGTGCACAATTTGATCTCCTCAAAGAAATGAGATAAGGGGTCGATCAGGTTGGACCGAGCGAGGCAGCGAGCAATTCGTGTTTGACCAGTCCAGGTCCACTCTTCCATTACATTTACACAGTGACGTGTACTCACTGAGTGCGTGCGTGGCAACGCAGCCACGTGAAGGCTTCCTCGCCAGCGGGGCCCACGCGGATCCTCCGTATCAAGAAGCGGGCCCCACATTGTCCCCTCACTTTGATCTCGCCTTCGATTCGATCCTCTTTTGTTGTCCTATAAATTCCAAACGTGCATCTCTTATCCTCGACAACTAAATTAAACACATGCAAACACTTCTAAAACCCCAATCTAATGGCAACCACGCTCAAGCTCAAGCTCGTTGTCGCGATCGCGGCGATTATAGGCCGTTTGATCATATCAACGGCCGGGATAACACTGGGCCCCACCGATCGCGACGGCCCCATCAGCAGTCGAATCACGTGCGAACCCTTCGTCCTCCGCTCGGCCTCGGTGGACTTCGGCGCCACGAGCCGAGCCGAGCCTCTAGCCGTGCTCCGGCCGGGCTCAGTGGAAGACGTGTCCAACTTACTTAAGACGGCTTACGCCTCCTCCCATTGGCTCCCCGTCTCAGCGAGGGGCCACGGCCACTCTATCAATGGCCAGGCACACGCTCGTAACGGCGTGGTTATCGAGATGACTCGGGACACGAGCACGAACACGGCGGCTCCGGCTCCGGAGCAGCCGAGGGTGAACGTGGCGGAGATGTACGTGGACACGTGGGGAGGGGAGCTTTGGGTGGATGTGCTGAGGTCCAGCTTAGAGCATGGGCTCGCGCCCAAATCTTGGACCGATTACTTGTATCTCACGGTTGGTGGGACCCTCTCCAACGCTGGGATCAGCGGCCAGGCTTTCAACCACGGGCCCCAGATTTCCAATGTCAAGCAACTCCAAGTCGTTACTGGTACGTAAATTATTGTATATATCCTTAACTGCTTAGTGCAAAGTTTTATACTATATTCGTTGTGTTTTTATTAACAATTGTTGTAACTTTTTGGGTACGTTGCAGGTAAGGGAGAGATTATGACGTGTTCAGAGGATGAGAATTCAGAGCTATTTCATGGAGTGCTTGGTGGACTTGGTCAATTTGGGATCATTACTAAGGCCAGGATTGCTCTTGAACCAGCTCCACAAATGGTATTTATTTATCTTTTTTCTTCATTTATTTTGGTAGAACTTCGTTTTATTTGATAGTGTAAAATTAAGGTGGGTTTGCAACATTTTATTATTATTATGCACATGCATAAAAGGAAACAAATCAAAGGGATTAAGAAGAGCTAAAAAGGAAATTGGAACGGATAGAGATAGATTTTACGATGGACCCGTTATCAATCAATCAAACGTCTTGTATTCTCCAAAGCTGTCAATCCTGTTCCTTTGTCCCTCTAATTGTATGCACTACAAATCTTCTTGTCTAATCGATCAATTACATCTAAAGGCCCGTTTGGTATTGAACGGCAGACGGAAACGGAATGAAATGAAATGGAAATGAACCTAGTCCAATTATGGGTCACTATACGTTAATTGAAAAAAATATTTTAATTTGGAACTTTGAAATTTGTGTGTCTAGAGTAGGGATGAAGGGAATGATTGAGGTGTTTTGTTACCCCACCCTTAGATTAGGGAAATAAATTGAGTGTCGCGAGGGGCCTTACGGTAGTTTTTGAATGAAAATTGAGGTGACTCATCATATACCATGATACTAATGCGGACTAGGTTCGTTTCCATTTCATTTTATTCCGTTTACGTTTCAGCCATTGGATACCAACGGGTAAGTATACAGAATTACATGATATGATAATAAGGTCGATCCACTTTATAAGGTATGTTAACTTTTTTTCAGGTGAGGTGGATTAGGGTGTTATACTCGAACTTCACCGAGTTCACACGGGACCAAGAGTACTTGATCTCGTTGCACGACAAGGCGGCAAACGAGAAATTCGACTATGTCGAAGGATTCGTGATCGTTGAAGAAGGATTGATCAACAATTGGAGATCTTCCTTCTTCTCCCCTCAAAACCCCGTCAAAATCTCTTCTCTCGGAAGCTCTGATGGTGTCGGTGGTGTCTTATATTGTTTGGAAATCACAAAGAATTACTTCGACTCCACCCCTTCCGAAATCGTTGATCAGGTAATTTTAAAAACCTCATAAATGAAAAGATTTGATTATTTTATGCTCATTGAGAATTGTTTTAACATTTTTTTTATAGAATGTTTATTTTTAGGATTTTGCTTATACAACCAACGTTCTTTGCATTACCCGAAAAGTTAAGATTTTACCGCCAATTTCATGTCCTTTTTTAGGAATACATGATTATTTATTTCAAGTTATAAGCAATATCATTGTATACATACGGTCTAAATGAGTGGCCAATTCGACAAGCATAATAATTGATTGCTAGTAGCTGAGTATTAATTCACTATAAACATAGCTAGCTTCATATCTATCAACCGTTGGTCACTTTATGTCTTAATAGTATTATAGATATTTCCTTAGTGGCTGCTTGACTGGTCAAAATCTCCTCCTAAAATTGCATGATTAAGCCATTTGTATCAACTTGTTCTAAAATTTGGACGATATATATTGCTAAATTATGCAAGTGCCAACATCAAACAGTTTCTTACATCATATATAGAGATTTGAAATTGAGTCTACAACTTTTTTAATCGAACATTTTTTTGTTCCTACTAACTGTAGTTGATATTAATCAATTCTTGGTTAAAGTAATGCTAAATCTAAGCCGCCCACCTGCCATGTAATTATTCCATCAATCTAGGGATATAATAATTAAATAAAATAAAGTATGCGGCCCACTCTAAAATACATTATGTCTAAGTAATGACAAAATGAATTGATTAATTAATTGAAAGTTTGTTATTGTGTCGTAATCACACAGGAAGTTGATGCATTGTTGAAGAAGTTAAACTTCATACCCTCAACAGTCTTCACAACGGATCTCCCTTACGTTGACTTCCTGGACCGGGTTCACAAATCCGAGCTCAAACTCCGGTCCAAGGGCTTATGGGAGGTCCCACACCCATGGCTAAACTTGTTCGTCCCTAGATCAAAGATCGCTGAGTTTGACAAGGGTGTTTTCAAGGGCATTTTGGGGAATAAGACCAGTGGGCCCATCCTCATATATCCCATGAACAACAACAAGTAAGCCCCAATTGCCATTTTTGCCCTCGGAGCAAGCTTAGCTCGGTTCGATTAGAGCCTTAACCATGTATATATAATATTAGGAACAAATTTTTGATTGACCCAAATGTCATTTTGTTCGTAGATGGGAAGAACAAATTTTTGATTGACCCAAATGTCATTTTGTTCGTAGATGGGATAACAAGACATCAACTGTTACACCTGATGAGGAGGTATTCTATTTGGTAGGCCTACTTCGATCCGCACTAGAGGATGGAGACGAGAGGCAAAGCCTAAAATACCTTTCGGATCAAAACAATCGAATTTTGAAGTTTTGCAAAGAGGCAAACATCCAGGCGAAGCAATACTTGCCACATTACACATCACAAGACGAATGGATGCACCATTTTGGCAAGAAATGGGATGAGTTTTACCGAATGAAGACGAAGTTTGATCCTAGAGGCGTACTAGCATCCGGGCAGCGCATCTTTGAGCCGGATCTCAATCTCAACCCTAGAAGTTCCGTCTTGGTACAATCAAGTTAAAGTTTAGGAAGATTTGTATCTATAATAAATAGTTAGGATAAACAGATGTGTAAATATAGAAGCCTTAGCCATACAAGGAGATATCATGAGACATTACATTCAAGTCTCTATCAATGGTGGTGGGCCTACACATGATGTATCACTCACAACCATAGGATTTATATATCTAAAAAATACAGTACATATCATTACCCCGGTGATAGGAAACTTTCTCTGGATGTTAATTCATGTTTTATTGCTCTTCAAGAGAGCCCAAATTGCCCAAAAACATGCACACAAATACTTACTACTACGTATAGATGAATGAGCCCAACGGGTCAATACAAAAGCTGGCCCGTGTGATTTGAAAAGCCCACACCTGGCAGAACGAAAAATCAGCACATGAGTAATGAGTTAGCTCTTTGTTTTTAAACAGTGCACTTTCATAAAACCACTATTTTTCAAATGAAAAAAGACAAGGGGAGATATGAATTGAAGCGTATTAGTTGTTGGGAGACATGCTATGTGCACATAAGTACAACCCATGTGAGGGTTTAAGTAACTAAGAATTTGATTCTTGGCCCATCTGTCAGCTCCGAACAAAATTCATATCCTTGATCTTGGTCATCTTTATCTTGTGACGCTGGAGTGGTTTTTGTTGGATGATGATCCCTTTATACATGATTCGTGCTTTCGGTCTTTATCTTTTTCTAATGTTATTGTTTCTCAAAATTTGCTTGAGGGTTTGAATGGAATGCGGAAGGTTTTATTCTCGCTTTCATCGAAAAATGATTTAAAACAAAATTAAGTGAATAGTTTGACAAAAATAGGCTCATGTCGACTTGTCTCTTTTTCCTCTCTATAATGAATGTGTAATTTGGAGTTTTTTTAGAACAGATGAGACTTATTCTTAATGACTATCCTATCTTGGGTCAAAGGAGTTAAACCGCTGAATATGCAACCAACGACAGAGATTGAAGTATTGAACCCGCAGAATTTGATACGAGTCCGGTGTGGAACCGTCGATATGTCACTTTTTTTATTGGGAAGAGTTAAGTGGTCATTAAGCAGGAGATAGCTCAATCTCTTACATCAAGCCGAGAATGATGATTATCGCTCACCTTATACATGATATACTATACTATAAAGACAATTATTCCAATTATTTTAAAATTTTTTATGAGTCGAATTAATCTAATGGAATTTGTCTCGTATGATTTCAAAATATCCAATTCCGATCATTATTATGAAGAAAATCTATAATCTTTTAAGTAATTAAATTTGGGACTTGGGAGGCAATGGGAGGGATTGGGAGCCATTTCCATGCCGGCCTCATGCCAATATCCTTTTTGGGGACATTAATGATATTTTGTCAAAGCTGATCAAAGTTACTTTCGTAATTATTATATACATCAATCAAATTGTGTGAGGCTAGATGCACCCCGAAATAACAATTCAGCTCTAAAAACTTTATGAGGTTGGACCAACAGTGTTAATTAACAAGTGGTAATAATGTAATATATGGTAGTAGGTGTAATAATTTGAACCCGGCCTAATTAAGAGAACACTGATTAGTGCTACTTTTTTCTCTACTATGTTTCCAAAAACTTTATTTTATTTTAGAAATAATAATAATAATATATTCATTTGTACATAGAGAACACGTGAGTTAACTGTTTAGTAAAGATGGAAATTGAACATCAAGCCCTAAAGTACATAAATTTATCATACTGTTGGAGTACACAACGAAAGCCTTTGTATAAAGACTCTATAACAAAGCTTCATGAAACCATATGCATTTCAGAAAGAGGAAAAGCTAGAGGCTGCTCGTAAGATTTGTTCTGCTTTTATCTTCCTCTTTATTACATTTATACAAGCTCAAAGAAGAGGAGTACTATATATATATATATATAGATTAAAGTTCAATAGTGGACAGCTAAATATGAGTGGACTGGTGGACAGTTATGGGCCCTTGGATGTTAAGCTAATGGAGGGCTCAGATTCTCCTGTTAATTTTGATAAATTGAAAAAAAAAAAATCAGATCTATCCATTTTTTTAGATAAAATTAAAAGCATTTTTTTTGGGGGGGAAATAATACACCATAATATCAAAATTTACCCTAAATATCGGCAACCCCACCAAAATCGGTATTCCCTTCTCGTTCAAACCCACCAGACCAAAATCGGACCTCCCCAAAATCTTCGTTTGAAATCCCCTAGCCATCGCCGTTCGAAATCCCCCAACCCATTCTCGTTTTCAATCGACGCTCCCGTCGAACTATTCCCCAGCCACTCGCTCCCGCCGTTCGAAATCCCCCAGCCACTCGCTCCCGTCGTCAGTCGAATTATTCCCTAGTCCCGTAGTTGACAGTCAAGCCCCGTCGAGTTCCGCCCTCAACCCCCACAGTCGACAGTCAATCCCAGTCCCCCGCCGTCGATAGTCAAACTCCGGCGTCCTCCATTGGAGAGCCCCCGCTCACGAAGTCCTCCATTGCAGATTCACCCCCGGTCGCCCCCAATTTCGGATCTAAAACCACAAAGGTACCGATTTTTGCATGTCTGCTATTTTGATATTGAGAAAGTGTAGAGTTGCCCCAAGTCCGACCCCAAGTTCACCTCCATTGACCCGACTCCACCTCCATAGACCCGAATCGTGTACTGATGTTGTGATTGAGACCTTGTTTTGACTTGATTTTGATAGCACCACCCTTGTTTTGACCCGATTCTTATACTGATGCATGATTATGTTGGTTTATACACGATATTAAGACCTATATACATATTTACATTGCGCATATACATTATTCTGAGCCCTAAATAACTCTTGTTCACTATATATATAGTACCGATGTTGTTTTGATTTTTGCAAGTATTGACTATTTTCCTGTGGATGTTTCAGTAAGTTTTCAATCAGAATGGCACCGAGAACAAAGCAAGTTGTGAAAGGTCAGTGGTAATTCGTATTCCGTTCAGGCAATATAGACGACATGTAAAAGTAGTATATACATTGTATGAAATATGCAATAAGCTCTGTAGGGGAGTAGGAAAAGATTTGAATTATAAAAAATAGTTTGGCGCTGATAATTTGACAATATAGTATTCGGTGGTCAAAGTTGTTGTCAATTGTGTACATATACAGATATTTAAGCTATATATACATGAAAACTAGTTCTGTTGTATACAGTGTTTATTATTGCATATACAAACATAACACTCGTATATACTTATAGTAAATCAGTATGTACATCTTTTAATTTATATATACAATGTTCATTACAGTACCTGAACCGAGAACTGAGTCATCTGAATCAAACTCATCTGACTCGGACAAATCAGCCAGCATATCTGAGCAATCAAGCGATGGTTAGTTGATGGCGATCACATTGAATTTATGAATTTATTCACTATTTTTTTAATGGATTAATTGATTGAAGAATATTTGGTTCAATGTAGCTCCTGCAGCTCGTCCAGCTCCTTCCACCGTTAACAAGAAGAGGAAGTCTCGGGCTGAGTTGGATAACGAGGACGATGAAACTCTTTCCAGTCGAATGAAAAAATCCACCAAGAACAATACTGACAAGGGGAAAGGGAAGGCTAGACAAGATGTCGCTGAAGAGGTCAAGCCAAAACTTAAGAGACGAGCATTTCTGAGCATAAAATACAGATCTTCAGAACACTGGATTATCAAAGCATCGAACCTTATGACTGATGCTCAGAAAGCTGCAGTTCGGAGGATTGGCTTGGACAGCCTTCTAGATCTACCCTTTTCCGAGATTCCACGGTTAGTATATATTTTTTACCAAATTGTATGTGATTCATATATAATTCACTGTTGGGATACTTTCAATACATACATGCATTTGATATACTTATACACATATTGCACATATATATACAGTTTAGAGTCGATGTATTCTGATTGTATGGTTCTATATATTTTAGAGGGTCGTATAGGCATGATTATGTTGATTTATACACGATTTTAAGCCCTATATACATATTTACATTGCATATATACATCTGTTTTCATGAGCCATACAAACATGTTTACATTACTTGATATTTACTTAACTGAATTTCATTATATACATGTTTGTAATGCATATATACGAAACTTGAATGCATATATACATGTTTGGAATGCATTGTATTTGTGTTATGATTGAATATATGCGTAAATACACGTTTGAGATGCATATATACAACATTATAGGGCGTATGTACTGGAATTGTGTGTTATTTATACATTGTTTACAGATACATATACATTGTTTTGTACTAAGTTTTAATTTGTTTTTGATGCATAGGCGCCTTGGACTTTGGCTGGTCCAGAAGTTTGATACGAGGAAAGCTGCCATTTTTATGGAAAACGGGAAAAAGATTGAAGCTCGTGAATTGGATGTTCACATATGTTTGGGGCTTCCTCTCGGTGGAAAGAAGATCAGTAGAATCCCGATCGATAAAAACAAGGATCTGATAAAGGATTGGCTGGCCCACATTGGAAAGGAAAGTCGTGGATTTAGTTTGAGGCCTGCAGAGCTGGTTCAGGCGATGTTTTTCGAGAAGATTGGTGATGAAGGGGAAACAGAGCATCCAGATGCAATTAATGCTCGAAAGGAATCAAATGAGATCACGTCTCCAAAGGCTGCATAGTTCACGTCTCCAAGTTAATGTATATATCACCTAACAATAATGTATATATCTTACTTATTTGTCCGATAAGTGGAATCAAATGAGATCACGTCTCCAAAGGCTGCATAGTTCCTTCTCGCAATTGGATCACACCAAAATAGCCTTTTCAGCTGGCCGGACTCATTCACATCGTATTCAAAGTAAAAAGAACTGCACAAATCCTTTTTCTTTTCGAACCTATCTATCACCATCTGAGCATCAGCAACATTTATATACGACATCAGATCACGCTTGAAAATTTTGAAATCAGTCTGCGTCGCTCCAACATGACAGTATCCGCCAACCAGCTCTTTCAGTATCTTGTAGGACTTCACGGGACCTAAATTGGCCTTTGCACAACTCAACATGAACTTCTGGTGCCCGATGTTTAACTTTCTGTTTGCCTTTAAAAAATGACGGGCATAATAAGGAATCAACTCATGATTATGGCTTTCTTCAAAACAATGCAGACTATACAAGCCATCTGCAGTTAGATTGATCACGAAGCGTGCGTCACAACCAATTCTGTTAGAGGAAGTATTGCGTACACCTGATCCATTATCCGATGGATTCCAACCTTCCCTTGTGCATCGATAATACTTCTGCTTAATAACATCAGACCTGGGTAGCTTTTTACTACTACTCGCTTTAGCATCAAACCCGGATCGTTTGGCATACTCACGGTAGAATTCTTCAGCTTCACCAACCGTCTTGAATACCATACCTTTCGATGGTATGAATTCTCTTGGACATCGAGGTATCCACATTTTGTGATCATCGTCTCCACCTGTTTGTATACAGTCCGACCCATAAACTGACTCCTCATCTACAAACTCATCCTCATTTTCATCTTCAAAATCATCATCATCAACATCAGACGTGTATAAATTCTCTTCATTCAAATAACTGAATTCATCCGACTCGGACCCTGAAATTATATTGAAAGATAAGTTATGTATATACAAACAAATAATCTGTATATATGGTGATAGTAGATGTATATACACATACATATGGGGTATATGGACGTAAATGACACAATATATCCACAACAAATAATCTGTATAGATGTATATACACATACATATGGGGTATCTACTATCACCATATATACAGATTATTTATTTGTTTTTATCGATCGGGATTCTACTGATCTTCTTTCCACCGAGAGGAAGCCCCAAACATATGTGAACATCCAATTCACGAGCTTCAATCTTTTTCCCGTTTTCCATAAAAATGGCAGCTTTCCTCGTATCAAACTTCTGGACCAGCCAAAGTCCAAGGCGCCTATGCATCAAAAACAAATTAAAACTTAGTACAAAACAATGTATATGTATCTGTAAACAATGTATAAATAACACACAATTCCAGTACATACGCCCTATAATGTTGTATATATGCATCTCAAACGTGTATTTACGCATATATTCAATCATAACACAAATACAATGCATTCCAAACATGTATATATGCATTCAAGTTTCGTATATATGCATTACAAACATGTATATAATGAAATTCAGTTAAGTAAATATCAAGTAATGTAAACATGTTTGTATGGCTCATGAAAACAGATGTATATATGCAATGTAAATATGTATATAGGGCTTAAAATCGTGTATAAATCAACATAATCATGCCTATACGACCCTCTAAAATATATAGAACCATACAATCAGAATACATCGACTCTAAACTGTATATATATGTGCAATATGTGTATAAGTATATCAAATGCATGTATGTATTGAAAGTATCCCAACAGTGAATTATATATGAATCACATACAATTTGGTAAAAAATATATACTAACCGTGGAATCTCGGAAAAGGGTAGATCTAGAAGGCTGCCCAAGCCAATCCTCCGAACTGCAGCTTTCTGAGCATCAGTCATAAGGTTCGATGCTTTGATAATCCAGTGTTCTGAAGATCTGTATTTTATGCTCAGAAATGCTCGTCTCTTAAGTTTTGGCTTGACCTCTTCAGCGACATCTTGTCTAGCCTTCCCTTTCCCCTTGTCAGTATTGTTCTTGGTGGATTTTTTCATTCGACTGGAAAGAGTTTCATCGTCCTCGTTATCCAACTCAGCCCGAGACTTCCTCTTCTTGTTAACGGTGGAAGGAGCTGCACGAGCTGCAGGAGCTACATTGAACCAAATATTCTTCAATCAATTAATCCATTAAAAAAATAGTGAATAAATTCATAAATTCAATGTGATCGCCATCAACTAACCATCGCTTGATTGCTCAGATATGCTGGCTGATTTGTCCGAGTCAGATGAGTTTGATTCAGATGACTCAGTTCTCGGTTCAGGTACTGTAATGAACATTGTATATATAAATTAAAAGATGTACATACTGATTTACTATAAGTATATACGAGTGTTATGTTTGTATATGCAATAATAAACACTGTATACAACAGAACTAGTTTTCATGTATATATAGCTTAAATATCTGTATATGTACACAATTGACAACAACTTTAACCACCGAATACTATATTGTCAAATTATCAGCGCCAAACTATTTTTTATAATTCAAATCTTTTCCTACTCCCCTACAGAGCTTATTGCATATTTCATACAATGTATATACTACTTTTACATGTCGTCTATATTGCCTGAACGGAATACGAATTACCACTGACCTTTCACAACTTGCTTTGTTCTCGGTGCCATTCTGATTGAAAACTTACTGAAACATCCACAGGAAAATAGTCAATACTTGCAAAAATCAAAACAACATCGGTACTATATATATAGTGAACAAGAGTTATTTAGGGCTCAGAATAATGTATATGCGCAATGTAAATATGTATATAGGTCTTAATATCGTGTATAAACCAACATAATCATGCATCAGTATAAGAATCGGGTCAAAACAAGGGTGGTGCTATCAAAATGAAGTCAAAACAAGGTCTCAATCACAACATCAGTACACGATTCGGGTCTATGGAGGTGGAATCGGGTCAATGGAGGTGAACTTGGGGTCGGACTTGGGGCAACTCTACACTTTCTCAATATCAAAATAGCAGACATGCAAAAATCGGTACCTTTGTGGTTTTAGATCCGAAATTGGGGGCGACCGGGGGTGAATCTGCAATGGAGGACTTCGTGAGCGGGGGCTCTCCAATGGAGGACGCCGGAGTTTGACTATCGACGGCGGGGGACTGGGATTGACTGTCGACTGTGGGGGTTGAGGGCGGAACTCGACGGGGCTTGACTGTCAACTGCGGGACTAGGGAATAATTCGACTGACAACGGGAGCGAGTGGCTGGGGGATTTCGAACGGCGGGAGCGAGTGGCTGGGGAATAGTTCGACGGGAGCGTCGATTGAAAACGAGAATGGGTTGGGGGATTTCGAACGGCGGTGGCTAGGGGATTTCAAACGAAGATTTTGGGGAGGTCCGATTTTGGTCTGGTGGGTTTGAACGAGAAGGGAATACCGATTTTGGTGGGGTTGCCGATATTTAGGGTAAATTTTGATATTATGGTGTATTATTTCCCCTCCAAAAAAATGCTTTTAATTTTATCTAAAAAAATGGATAGATCTGATTTTTTTTTTCAATTTATCAAAATTAACAGGAGAATCTGAGCCCTCCATTAGCTTAACATCCAAGGGCCCATAACTGTCCACCAGTCCACTCATATTTAGCTGTCCACTATTGAACTTTAATCTCTCTCTCTCTCTCTCTCTATATATATATATATATATCATAGACGTACTCTGACTTCCCATTTATAAATTCAAATCCAACGTAACTTTGTCTTTCTTTTATCCTTCCTAATTAAGGGATCCAAAGATTCAAAACACACGCTAATCAGGTTATTGAATCAATTTCGTTTAAGTTGAAAGGTTTTTTTAATTTATGCTATATATATATAAATTTAAACCATTTCTCTAACCTATAGGATTTAGCATTGAATTTCTCGGTTTTTCGATAAATATAAGGTTTTTCTTTAAAAAATGCAAATCAAACCGAACTGAAACCGAAATCTTGAAAATTATTGAACCGAAGACCGATAATATCGAACACCGTCTATTTCGGTTTGGTCTAATTTTTCGGTTCAGACCGAACTGTGCTCAACCCTAGTTACCCTACCAACCTATATCCTAAAGGCATAGGTTGTTACATACGTACTAATTAATTCAAGAAACTAGAATCCTATAAAAAAAATCATTTTTTTTATATTTAATTCTAAATTTGTACAAATTAACTAAATATTATTATTTTAATGAGTTACCTATCCCCTAACAAATAAATAAAAATTTAAACAAATGTTATAAAAACAAAACATTTTTTAACACCTTCTTGATGGCTAGTAATTGCATTGCTAAAGCTTATACCTCGTCCCATTACAAAATATATAAGTCCACAAGCGGACTATAATACGGAGTATATTAGTATGGTCCCTATGTCATCACTTTTACTGTGCAAATGCACGTATTTTGTTGTCTGTACGTATATACACATGGAAATAGAACGTGGTAAGCTTGGTAATTGATCAATTATTGAATGCATACTTGCATAGTATATATATATAAGCAAGTGTAACCATCAACTATATATATAGTCATCAAATCCATATATTTGATGATAGTGTCGACACAATACCTTTCGGAAAACTTTAAATTAATAAGAAGGTGGTACAATTTATAAGAAAGCAAAATTTACCACTTTGTAGAAGTTGTGTTCAAGATTGGTTTCTTCACTAATGAGGAAAAAATTGATTGATCGTAAACTACCACTTGGTCCACTTTCATGTGATGGAAAGCATGAACATACACAAGTTCCAAGTCCTTGTCATCACACCTACAATCGACTAGGCCGTAGAGTTGGTTACATTTTAATATTTTATGGTGTACATAAGTTACATAACGTACGTTTAGTGCATTCCTAATTGATATGTATCAAAGAGTTATAAGATGTACGAATTTTTGATAAGCTGATACGGAGTCTTATTCGTTGGGTCAATCATTAGTTTTGATCGAGTACCAAAGAAATACGATTGTGTTGAGTAATCAAACCAAATCAAACACTATAACATTTATTATAGATAGATTGTGGTAATTCATTAACTAAAAAAAAAAATGAAATCTGACAAGTTTAGACAATTCCTCAACAAGAAATAAAGTGAAAAATAGAGATATAGATTATTTTGAAAATTTTAACACATCTCATTTTATCTTTAGAAAAATTGATAAGAAATCACACTTTATATTCTCTATTGTGGATGCTTTAATTTAACGGGTTAAGATTAGATCATGAGAAAAGTTGAGGGGTGCATTTATTTGACCAAAAATAGACAAAGAAAAACTCCACCAAAAAAACCCACGCACGATAAAGAATTAAAGAAAATTGAAGAAGAAAAATAACAGCAGCGCCTACAATACAACCATTTGTTAACCCTAGTATATATATTTAGATAATATCATTGATATATTAGGTTATAATATCTATTTTACCTTATTTATATTATGTAATTCTTGTTTAGTTCATATACCAGGGTTTTGATGCAACACTAAAGTAGATTCAAAAAAGAAATAAAAGCACTGCTTTGGACCTTGATTAGATATGAAAGTTAAACGTCCCACCGAAATAAAGAAATTTTATTTGGAAAATGTGCAGGAATGGTCTTACAAAAAAAGTACGGTTAGCAGCAAATGATATTATGATTACACAAGGATGTGGGTTGTGCAACAACCCGATAAAAGATGCTTATCACCGTTTTATGGAATATAATCATGTAAACCAGGCCTTGGCATGTCTCAACACCGGAATTCCCCCAAAACTAAGAAGCATGAATATACAAAGTCGCCATCCCAGGACTCTCTTTGAACAGATTCGCAGAGTACTGTCTAAGGAGGAGACAAAAACTCTATTTTGCGTATGATGGTGTTCATGGTACTTCCGCAATAAAAGCATTTTCTACGGGGATGCTCAGAATCATCCTACACCCAACTCCATAAAGGAGATAACTAAGAAACAAATAGTAGATTGGAAACAAGAAACAAATAGCAGATTGGAAACAGACAATTAAACTAGACTCTGAGGACAAAATTGCCAAAAATGTCAACATTGACAATAATAGGAAAAGGGCAAACTGGACCAAACCCCCAAATTCTTAAATTAATTTTGATGGAGCAGTTAATTCTTTTGGCATTACGTCTTTTGGTTTTGTCATCAAAGACTCTAGATGCATCCCTGCATTTCTACATGGTGGCTTCCTTGGACTTCAGTCCGTATTGCAGTATGAAACGCTCACACTTCAACAGAGGATTGTGGAAGCCATTCGACGTGACATTTCACATTTGGTTATTGAAGGTGACAACATGTAGTAGATGAATGCAGTGTTGGGTGATTGGAGCTGTCCGTGAGAGCTTTTGTGTATAGACATACAGTCTTTGCTTGAGCAGTTTTAGAGTTGGCATGTTGCACATGTTTTCAAGAAAGTTAACTCGGTTGCTGACCACATCCCGGTGTCGTTTTGTGGCGTTCGCTCTCTCACTTTGGAGTTCAATCCGGTCCTTGGGATCTCATCCGTAAGGATGCTTTAGGATAGTACTTTTATATTGTATTAGATATAGCCTAAATCTTTCCTTATCAAAAATATATATATACTAGGGTTTTATATGAGATGAGGTATTCCATCTATAAATAGTCTCATTCTCTTATTAACAAGATTACACAATATTCATACAAAATTCTCTCTCTATTATACTCATATGATGTTCCTTCGTGTCTTAAGTGGTGTTCGAGTGGTGTTCTCTAGAAGATGAAGGGTTCAACCTTTTTCGATGATTTTGTTGCAACTTTTCTGAAAGCGATATCTTCATTTATTTATTGCGTTGATTAATCAAAGAACAAGTTGTAAAACATTCACAAGTAAACGAAGCCAACATTTTCGATTGATAATAACATTATTATCTAGCGAGAGAGATCATTTACAACTTGCAATGAAAGTCCAAGAAACCTCCAAAATTCATAAACCACCCCTCCCTTTCTCACTACCTAGTTCGATCTTGACCCACATCATAACTAGCTAACACCATACATGATACATCTAACCACAATACAAACAAGACACGAACTCACGAACAACAACACCATCAACGAAAATAAAACCCACTCTTTTTTATTCTCAAAAGACCATTAATGAAGCCATCATCAAACACCAGATCAACTCTAAAGGCACCGAAAAATCATTGCCCATAACAACAAACTCCTCATTTTCAGTACCCAAACACGTGGTAGTCAGCAGAGGCCATGATTGGCTGCTGGGTCACACCATACCCCAAACTCCAATGACTCCCCACCAGCCCAACGTCCCCTCCGGCCACCAGATCCGCCGGCGCCGGCAACCCTCCGGCGCCGGCGTTCATATAGTTCAAGATCTCGTTGAGCGAGTCGAGGCGGTTCGTGAGCTCAGCGAGCTGAGCCCTGAGAACAGAGTTCTCTGCCTCCACGCCCAAACTCTGTCGGGTGGTGACCTGCAACGTGGCCGCAATCTGGCCGTTGTCTCGCCGGAGACGAGCAATCTGCGCCGTCAGATCGTCGAGGTGCTGCTGCTTCTTCATCCTAGACCTCCTCGCCGATTCCCGGTTCGATTGCATCCGCTTCCTCTTCCTCTCCATCTGCTGAACCCCCTCCTCTGACGAGTTTCCGCTTGAAGACGCCATTTTTGCCCTAAAAACAGAGGATTTTGAAGCCCCTTTTTTTCTTTGCTTCTTTTTTGTTTAGTTCGAGTTGTTGATGATGATGACGATGATGATTGTACGGTTAAGTTGTGATTAACTAGGATGCGGGTGGGTTTAATTGGCTGGAAATTTTAAAACGGGGAAGGGGAATTAAGGGGAGGAGACTTCTGAGAAAACATAGAACCAGTAGAGGAAGGCGACGGAGAAGGATTGAACGAGATGGGTCCGACGACGGAAGGAGGAATTTATCATAAGCCCAGAAAGCAGGATTTCACTCAGAACAGGAGACATGAATCTCAAACATCAATACACACCCTCTTGTGAATCATCAAAAATGGCTCGGATCTGAGCTGATTACTAGAGAACAGGGCTTCAAGTTGGATGGATTTAAGACCCAAGGAATTGGAAAACAAAATGTGAGCAAGAAACAGGGGAGGAGGGAGGAGATCTGTAGGGGGAATGAGAAGAGGAGGAAGAACAGGGTTTTCTTAGGTTCTTGAGAGCGCCTTATATAGCCAAAAAAGGGGTTCGCAATCACATGCGACCAAACAACAGGGGGGAAAGTGAGTAGCACACATACTATTACGATGAACAACTTGGGTGTTTGATTGTCTCTTATCACTCTTTTGATAACAATTGATCACCGAAACTTCTGGTTTACTTAGTACCATAACACTCCACACCAAATAATTTTAAATGTCCTTGTTGTAAGTTATTGGGTGGGTTTGGTAAAGTTGTCAAAATCTTGCCCTATTCGAAACATCTGTCTGATACCGCTCGAAAATTGGTGGGTTGGAATCCGTAAAAGTGAACACGAAACCTAATCCAAACTAAATCGCTCAAATGTGATTGGGTTGAAACTCGAACTTAACCCGACTCGTTGGGTTGACCTGATTTATTGAATATTTTAGGAATTATGATATACTTTATCATAAAAAACTACAAACAGATATTTTTATCAAATATTATTACTTGATCATGATATTATTTTAATAAATATAAAAAATTTGACATTCTTGACTCGTTGACCAACCCAAAACCCGTACGATAACCTGTCATGACTCGATCTGACTTTATACGCAACCCGATTGACTCAAATCCACACTAAACCCGCACTTGAACATAACTGAACAAACTCGTTTAAACTAAATTTATTTATTCTATAAATTTATCTTTTTTAATTCACTGATTTGAAATCAGTGGGTTATTTGGATGAGTGTGTTTGAAACTCGCCGTCAAAAAATTTAGGTTTATTTCGGATGGTTTTAAAATCGGGTCAATTTTTTTTAAGGGGTAAAGATTTGGGGATTGTCCCTAGAGCATCTTTTCTGACGAGAATAAGAAGTTCTGAAAGTGTTGAGATGATAGTGCTTAGGACCGGAGATCGTGGCTCATTTTTCCAATGAGGTCAGCCACAATATACAACATCTACCCACATGAGAAATTTTAACAGTTTCGAAGTTATGCAATGAGACCATAATATTGGATCTTAACATTTCTATCTCCCAGGGACATTTTCGTATGTTTTTAATAGCTTGGATTACTGTTAGTTTGTCTCCTTATAATTCTATTTTCTTGATTCCGAGTTGTATAACTCTCCTAATTCCATCTCGTAATGCTAATGCCTCAATTTTTAAGGCCGATACACATGGGTGGTTGTTGCTATATCAATAACCTCTCCTAAAGTTCCTCTTATTATGGAGCTAAATACTATCATTCCATCTACTAACTTTGATCCTTCCACATTGATCTTGTACCAGTCATTGCTCAGTTTTTTCCATGTCCTATTTTTCTTTTGTCGTCGGTACGGTTGGATGCTCCATCTTCATTCCAGTGTTTTGTTTGACCCTAGTTATGAATTTGTGTTTGTATGTATTTTACTAAGTTTGGAATTACTATATCATTTGGTTGTTATTGGAACACTAGTTTGTGTCATTGATGCCACATTCTTAGAAAACTGGGTCAAATTTTGACAACTCTAGTATCGTGCATGAAATTTTCACATTTGTACTTCCCTCTCATTCTATAATGTTTACCATTTGCAAAAAAAATAAAAAAAATTAATGAAATTTCCACATTGCTAATTAAACCTCATAAAATAAATTATCGAACTATTTCATATGTATAGTCAAAATATCGGGATACCAAACAAAATTTTCCAATATGTCACGATTCATGGAGTTACTTATACATGCATATTCTTCATGGAGACTTTTTGTACATCTATCTATTACTATATGATAAAATGTTACATATTATTTATGGTTCATTTTTATTTGCTATAGACATACGATGATGGAGATATGAACAAGATTAATTTTCTTTGTCTTAATGCTTTTGGGCTTGTTTACTTTCTACCCAGATAATTTTTCCTCCAAAAAATTTATTTTATTTTATTTTTATATCACTCAAACAATTACTTTTAAGCAAAAAAGTGAAACAAGGTATTGGTACTCCAGAAACAAACTGTTCTAAATATGTTAACCACTTCAAACATTGATCCATTAACATCTGTTACTATTGCTCGAAGATACTAGTGTAATAAGCTACACCATCCTTAAATAAGCGGGCATCTAGAACAATTGAACTTGTTTGATCCACGTTGCACCAGCATTGAGGGAATAAATAATGTTAGTAGACTGGAAGAAGACATGTGAGAATGTGAGGACGAAAGTTCCAGCTGGTAAGCAACATTCAGAGCAACAGTAAGCAGCCATTTGGAAAGACTAAAAACGGTGGGCTGCTCATATTTACAGAATTATCACCAATTGTTTTGGAAAGAAGTAGAGAGGTGTTTACAAAATGGTCTGATGAGATGTTGATGGCAGATGGGACATTTTTTTTAAAGATTCGGGTAATTTCATTTCATTTTTTTTAGTACTCCTCAAATTCACCGCCGTAGGATTTTTACTTTAGAAGATTGTGGAGGGTGTACGGCTAGATCGGGTGCTCTGACAAGTGTGATTGTCTTTTGTGACACATTCGATGCCCTTAATGCCCCACTTGACTCGATAGTGGGAGTGTTGTGCAATCCAAGGCCCTGTAGTTTGCCACCGTAAAGTAGATGTCGGTAACAACGAGTCAGTTTAGTTGTTGGAGATAGAAAATTGAATCTCATATCGGAAATTAAAAATCAAATCCCACTGTATATAAATAGGGTGAAGCCCCTATCTATAGGCTTAAGTTTTTGGATAGAAAAGTAGATCCCGACCTTATGTACAAAGTGGTTAAATTTGTCCCGATACGTTGCCCAGTTTTCTTGGCCCACCGGAATCACATGGTATAAGAGCCTATTCAGTCCGGGTCAGTTTCTCCCTGGCTATTTGGGCTTGGGTTTAGCATTATGAGCTACCCGCCCATTTTTTGGGTCGAGTTGGCTAAAAAGAGATTGAGATGCCACCGCTCGTTCTCTGGGCTAGCTATAAAGAGATTGAGATGCTAGACCCGTTTGTCCAAGTGCTAACTAGGTCAGGCTAGTTACCACTTGAGGGGGCTTGTTGGAGATAGAAAATTGAATCCCACATCGGAAACCAAAAACCAAATCCCACTAGTATATAAATAGGGTGAAGCCCCTGCCCATAGGCTTAAGCTTTTGGGTAGAAAGGTGGATCCCGACCTTATGTACAAAGTGGTTAAATTTGTCCCGACACATCGCCCAGTTCTCTTGGCCCACCGGAATTTCACATTAGTAACCAGGTAAGTTTTCAGTTTAATTCTTAATTTTTAGTACAAGTTTCATATGCTGTTTTTATAGTGACACTATTTTTTCTCGTATGTAAAAACATTCAATATGATACACGGATTTGGTAGATTGGAAGGATTTGGTAGATTGGAAGGTTGAGAAAAAATTGATATTTGAATAAATCGATACAAGAACACAAAATATAAAACATTGGAACAAAAAAGAACTATAGAGAATAAGTATCGGTGTCAACTGTCAACTAGTCGTCTCCATGTAAGAGTTCGTTTGCATGCAACCTATGAAAAGGTAAATGAATAGAAACGAATCTAGACCACTTTTAGTATCATAATACATCAATATATAAAAATCCGCTAATATCTTGCTTCTTGCAAAAGTGAGATAGAAAAGAGTGACTATCCCATTTTATTACCCATCCCTATAATGGAGAAATGATTGAGGTGATCAAACTTAGTTTTATCATGGGTAAGAGGTTGAGAAATATAAAAAGGTTTATCTTGTAACAATGTATCATCAGATTAAAAAGGTTTATTCCATTTATATTTTCATAATTTACAGCCAAACCAATCAGTCATAATTTCTAAAATTACATTTTTTTAATTGTATATTCAAAACGTATAGATTAAAAAGACTTTGTGTGTTATTTACTTCTAGTCTTTAGTCTTCACTTCTTTGTTTTTGGAACTGAAATGAGTTGGGAGTTTCTTTTCTCTTCATAGGCGGAGACTTTCTCTTGTCCACAAAACTGTGTTTTACGCACACCCTGAGCGCCCTCACCGCACCCTACTAAGGGTCATCGTGAAAGAGGTAAATCACGGTGACTCTAACGCTCCCTAGTTAAGAGGAACAATGTTTGATGCTCACAAGTACCTACTCCTGCAATAAGGGGGGAATGAAAATTCCACACTACGGCTGTTGAGATTCGAACAATCGAACATGTATCCTTATCCACAATCTGCTGCCCAAGTACTGTAACACCCGTGCCAAAATTAGGGTAAAATTTTAAAAGTTTATACGCCTAAAAATAAAATGTGGTGTCAAGATTTATCTTGTATTGAGAATCGGGTAATTTTGGGACACCAAAATTATGTTTTATATATATATAGTAGTATTTCTGTTTTAACCTCCGTATCATTACCGATCATTTGGAACGGAGGCTTAAGCATATCTATATATGGAGTAGAATTCTTGCACGTTAAGATTGAGGCCGTCATTTCTTAGTATGGATAACAATCCATTTGAGTGAGCCACGTTTTCTTCTTACCTTCTTGCTTCACCTTCTTGCTTTCCCTTTCCTTGGAGCCTTCATCATTCCTTCCGGCCATTTTTTTTCATCTTGTTTCGTATTCTTGTTCCTGTCTTCCTTCTCGGTCAGCCACCAACTTCGATCACTCCTTTGAGGTTGCTATTTTCAATTGCCACTCGAGGTGAGCTAGGTGACCATGTACTCACCCCCGTATTCGCTGCTAATAGATAGTCATCAACGTGTTGCTCGGCTCCCTTTTTAGCCACGAACTCCCACCGGTTTGGGCGTCGATCGGTACTTACCTCGACCCTTCTTCGTTGCCTTCATGTTACTTTGTTCTAGTTAGTTAGGTACGATGTAATCGTCATGGGGTTGTCGACATACCCTAAATTTTATATAAAACAAAAAAAAATTAAAATTTAATTATAGCTTTTACCTCCGTTTGGAAAAGCCAAATATTATAACGTGGGTTGGTAGCGTGTCTGAGTGTCCCAATGTCCCACCAAATCAAAACTCTTCGTATTCTCTCTTACTCTTCCTCATTCTCTGTGTTCTCTCTTTTCTCTCAAATCCCTCACCCCTTAATTAATGTATTGATATAGGGATTGGAAAAACTCAAACTCAATTTTCTAATGGTGTTATTGTGTTGATCGGTATTGAACTGCTGATGGGTTAAATATTCTACTGGTGCCATCGGTTGAAGATAGGGTTGTGAATTCGGATCGATCCGATCCGATCCGATCCGAATCCGCGGATATCCGAAAATTATTTTGCCTCAAATCATGATCCGTATCCGATCCATTTTTAGTCGGATATCCGAGAAAATATATCCGTTCGGATCGGATATCCGATGGCGGATATCCCGGATATCCGAAAAGATCCATTTTAATTAAACTTGCTTAAATTAATAAATTACAAATTATATTTACATATATATTTTTTAAATATTTACATATATATTTTTTATATATATACATATATATTTTTTAAATATATACATATATAATTTTTTATAAAAACATGTATTTATTTACATATCTATTTTCTAAATATATATATTAATATATATTTAATATATACGGATATTTTCGGATATCCATTTATCTGAAACTCCGATCCGTATCAGATCCAAATATCCGGAAAAAATAGCGGATCGGATCGGATACGGATCGATTTTAGTCGGATTAATTTTGATACGGATAATAACGGATCGGATGGGCGGATATCTCGGATCAGATCGTCGGATCGGATATCAAATTCACAGCCCTAGTTGAAGATGGGTTAGTGGGTTACTGTTGTTGCCAGGTATGGACTCTCAATACTCCGATCGATTTTGTGTCTTTTCAAATTCAATTCTCTATTTGTCTAATTAACTAGATGATAAGCTCTAATTACTTGATTTATCTATTGGTTGAACTTGAAAACACTCGGTTATATATTACTAGTACATCTGGTGTTAAAACTAGAAGATTTGGGATCATCATCCTTGATGGAGAAGCCCATGACGCCCACCCTTACTTCGGTTGTGGACCTTGCGGTACCAATTTCAGTTTCAAATGTGTGTGTGCCATTGATTGAGCCTTCAATTAACACTGGTGAGTTACTGAATTTGATAATGCCACATTGCTACCTTAATTAATTTCTCATTTTTGCTCAAAATTTTGATTAAATAATTCAACAAACTAAGCATTAGTATATAGACTACTGCCTATTGGAATGCTTGAACGGTGTTATAATGGAATTACTGTAAGGGAAACACCACTACACCAACACCAGTTAGTAGAGGGAGTGGAACATAATGTATTAATGGCTTTCACTTGTTTTTCTTTTCAGGTTCAACGGCTGATCAATCTCAGAATCCTAAACCCAAGAAAATTCAAAAGAAAGTGAGTTCATTCTTCCAGAAAACTAATGTTCAAATGCTTGATGTACCGATTTTAGATGAGCAAGTGCCTTTTGTGTCTCCCATAGTTGATTGTCAACCAATGGATAGTAACTATATTGAACGTGATCCGGGTAAACGACATACAATCTGTTCATATGATGTTAATGAGCAAGATAACATTCGAAAAAGATATGTTCAATACGGTCCTTGTCAGCCAAGACTAGTAGAGTATCCGTCTCATCTTTGTGGTGATCAAGAGCGTAGATTTAATGGAAAATGGTTTGAAAAGTATACTTGGCTGGAGTATTCCGAGAATGATGATAAGGCATATTGTTTTCCATGTTACCTTTTTGAAAGCAATCTTAGAAGGCAATCTTTGTTTACTTCTGCGGGGTTTGATAATTGGAGAAGGGTCGGTGGGGCTCATTGTGTTTTTAAGAAGCACGTAGGGAAGACCGGTTCAGCACACTATAAATCTATGCAAGATTGGATTAGCTTAACACGTGTTTGTGGACATATTGAGAAAGCAATAAATCCACAACCTCGTAAATTGGTGCAACAGAATCGATTACGGATTAAGGCTACAGTAGAGGCAGTGAGATTATTGGCAAAGCAATCCCTTGCTTTTAGAGGTCATGATGAATCTATCAATTCAGGTAATCGTGGCAATGTTATTGAAATTGTGAAGTCATATGGGAGAATGAATGAAGAAGTTGCTATGGCCACTTTAGAAAATGCTCCTGGAAATGCTAGTTATGTATGTCCGAAAGTTCAGAGAGAGATTCTGAATATCTTTGCAAGAGAAGTTAGAAAAAGGATTCGTGAAGAAGTTGGGGACTCTAAGTTTTGTATACTTGTGGATGAAGCACTAGATGAGGGTAAAAAAGAGCAAATGGCTATCATCTTGAGGTATGTTGATTTAAAAGGGTTTGTTCGCGAGCGATTCTTTCATGTTGTTAGTGTCAATGATACTTGTGCAGCAACACTTAAGAGTAAGATTGAGAAGGTTTTTACTGAAAACAATCTTCAAGTTGAAAATTTGAGAGGCCAAGGGTATGATGGTGCTAGCAATATGCGTGGTCAGTGGAACGGATTACAAGCATTATTTTTGCAAGAATGTCCATATGCATATTATGTACACTGCTTTGCACATCGCCTACAACTAGCTTTAAATACCGCAGCTTCAGATGTGGATGTTGTTTACTTGTTTTTTGAGATGTTGACTAGTATTATTAATGTTGTCGACTCATCTGCCAAGCGTGTTTCTGAGTTGAAATGCATTCAAGAAGCTGAAGTTGTAGAGAAAATTGCTAATGGGGAATTACAAACTGGAAGGGGAGCTAATCAGACATGTAATCTACAAAGAGCAGGAGCTACTCGGTGGAGTTCAAGGTATTATTCTATCAAGAACATGATTACATTGTTTAATTCAACTACGGCTGTCTTGGAAAACATGATGGAGAAGGGCCTTACCGGAAAAATACGTGGACAAGCTTTGGGTTCTTTTAGAGCGATAAGATCATTTGATTTTGTGTTCTGTTTGTTGTTGATGGAGAAAACTATGGGAATTACAAATGCTCTTTGTAAGTCATTGCAAGAACAATCTCAGGAAATTATAAACGCTATGAATCTAGTTTCAAGTACGAAGTACGAGAGGTAGTCTTCAAAAGTTGAGGGAATCTGGCTGGGTTTGTTTCTTTGATAGTGTTCTGTTGTTTTGTGCTTCACATGACATTGTTGCTCCAGATTTCAAAGCTCCTTGTTTGAAAGGTACGACTCGACGACTTCGTGCTTCTCAAGAGCATGATATTGTTACAATTGAGAAGTATTACCGTGTTCAAGTATTTACAGCTGTGATTGATTTTCAGTTGAGTGAATTGGATACTAGATTCAATGAGAAAACAAGGGAGCTTTTGGTTCTCAGCTCTTCGTTGGATCCTCGGTCTAATTTTGAATCATTTGACATTGACAACATTTGTAGTTTGGCTGGGAAGTATTATCCGAGTGATGTGCAAGATTTGGATGATCTAAGAACTGAACTAGAGCATTTTGAGTATCAATTCTCAGAAGTGGCAGAATTTCAGAATCTCTCCACCCTTTCAGAGTTGTGTCAAGAATTCATTAGAACAAGAACACCATTTGTGCTGATTGAAAAATTGATTCGTCTGGTGATGACTCTTCCAGTTTCTACGGCAACAACAGAGAGGGCTTTCTCAGCTATGAAGATTATTAAAAATCGACTTCGAACTACAATGACAGATGACTTTCTTGCTGATTTAATGACAGTGCATATAGAGAAAGAAATAGTTGATACAATTGATTCAAATTGGGTGATTGATCAATTTTATGCTCTAAGTAAAAGAAGGGTACAATTTTAGTTTAGTGTTTTTTTGTAGTGGCTCATTACTAATTGCCTACGAATGTATATAGACTACTGCACTTGGACAGTAGCTGATTTTGTGAAGGGATGGGTTCTGATTTTGTGAAGGGATGGGTTGATAGTATATTTTTGGGATTTTATTGAAGAAATGATTAATTTTAGCATGTTTGGCTATATATATTTATGTAATCATGTGGTATTTAATCATAACTACAAGTTACATTTTGGATTTTTTTTCAATGTTATTTTAGCCTTTGTTAAGGTGAATTTAGCCTACCCTAAATTCTAATCCTGGGTCCGCCCCTGGTTGTCGGGATGTTCAATCGGTGTTGAGTGGGCATATATGTTTGTTTGCTAGATAGGAAATCCGAAAGGTTTAGTTTTGGGCGAGTATCGGTGGCTGCGTAGAGGTAATCGAGGGTCGTCAAGTCGGAGTTTGGCTACCGGTATTTGGCCGGACTAACGTGGTGGGGACTGAGCGAATCATCGATATTAGGAGATGCTGGGTGTTTCAAATATTTGCTAGCTAGTTGAATACTTGAATTGGCAATTGGCAATTGGCGTAAAAGAGTGAGTGTTCATGGTAGAAGGGAAGTGGTCGGTGGTTATGTATATTCAAGGTATGGGTCGTGTAATCTAATCATGCATTAAAGGAAGGGAAGATAAATAATTGAATGAGACAATAAAAACATGTATTTGTGCTCGTGAGTAGGTTCATGCATATTTAATTTGTTAATTACAGAGAGCATGACCTTTAATCTTTAGAAGAATGTGTTATAGGTGTGTGTCCATGCATGTATTGCTCGATTTTGGGAGGTGGAAGTATATACAGGTTTAATTATAAAGTTGGTTATTTGAAGTTAATAGATATCAATGGCTAATTAAGCAATTAGTGTGGGGTCCTTATATACTAGAGTCGATTGTTGGTTAATCCATAGGCGTTGATTTATTGATTCTAGGTATTCAATCCTACTCATGAAGTCCACGTTCTTGATATCTAGTTATCGTCTCAAAGATTGCAGAGATCTTTCAGCAAGGTAAGTCGATTTTCGACTTGCTCAGTTCTATTCTAGCTCGTTAGGTTGTGCGCTGTGATTGTAGGATTGGTTTTGGGAACTAGTCCCGCGATCGATTTTGAAATGCTTTTTCATGATTATTGTGCTATGAGTGAACCCGTCTTATGAATGATTGGTTGATTTGATTGTGAAAATGAGTAGTCTGAGATTGCCTGTTTGTGTGCGGGTTTGATGTGTTATGTGGGTTTGTTATGAATGTTGTGATGCTATGTCTGATCAGTGTCTCTGAGTGTATCGTTGCGGATTGCGAGATTGTGTTGGAGCTTATGAAAGTGTGATATTGTGTGCAACGTTGTTGTTCTTTATATGCTTCACGGTTGAAGATGCTTTTGAGTGTATTTCAGTGTTATTGAGATAATGAAAATCCTGGAGTGTATTATGCTATAGAACGGACTAGGTTGTTGATGGTAGTAGTGAAACTGATCTCTATATGGCGTTTATCGCTGCTCTTACTGCTAGAGCTATCATGATGATTGTGGTATTGTTGAACTTAGGTCCGGATAATTAACATACTTGGTAGGAAATGCTCTGTGCACTGTATTAGTACGATTAGGCGCGATGCGCCCTGGTTTTACGATTAGGCGCGATTCGCCCTGGTTTTACGATTAGGCGCGATGCGCCCTGGCGATTAGGCGCTTTGCGCCCTGGTTTTACGATTAGGCGCGATGCGCCCTGGCGATTAGGCGCGATGCGCCCTGGTTTTACGATTAGGCGCGATGCGCCCTGGTTTTACGATTAGGCGCGATGCGCCCTGGCGATTAGGCGCTATGCGCCTTGGCGATTAGGCGCTCTGCGCCCTGGTTTTACGATTAGGCGTGATGCGCCCTGGCGATTAGGCGCTCTGCGCCCTGGTTTTACGATTAGGCGCTCTGCGCCCTGGTTTTACGATTAGGCACGATGCGCCCTGGCGATTAGGCGCTCTGCGCCCTGGTTTTACGATTAGGCGCGATGCGCCCTAGGTGATTATGATTAGGCGCGATGCGCCCTGGTGATTATGATTAGGCGCTATGCGCCCTGGGGTGATGAACCGACTAAGTCTCTATGAGGATTAAGAATATCTGTTAGTGAGACATTGGTGATAAATTCTGAATGAGTGTGTAAGGATGGTGTGTTTGTGTGTGTATGTGTGAATGTGTGGATTTGTGAGCATGTGTGAAGAATGTTGTGTGTGTATGTGTGAATGTGTGGATTTGTGAGCATGTGTGAAGAATGTTGTGTGTGTATGTGTGAATGTGTGGATTTGTGAACATGTGTGAAGAATGTTGTGTGTGTATGTGTGAATGTGTGGATTTGTGAACATGTGTGAAGAATGGTGTGTGTGTGAATGTGTGGATTTAGAATGTGTGTGTGTTAAATTGATAAACGTGTTTGAGTGCTTATTAAGTGATCGTGTGTAGTAATTTAATTGCCTAGATATGGACTATGGACCAGATTGTGACTAACTGGATTTAGGATTGGACTAGAGTTATGTGTGTGGTTGCGGACTTGTTTGCTGACCTTAGGAAACTGTTTTGAAACGTCCTATGGTTGCTGTGCATAGTCTAGCTTGTTAGAGTAGCAGCTGACCCTTCGGGGAACTATTTTTTTTTAGTTCAGGTGATCTCAGGATGTCATGACCGAGCATCGGCGGAATGGTGATGCGGAATAGGGACGCACGTGTCCTAGATAGTCGAATGTTCGTTGTTGCCTTGGTTTTCTTTCGTTGACATTGATGTTTTATTGATTGACTATTAGTGGGTTGTGGGAGTTTTGTTGTTATTAATAGGTTGTACGGGTTAGGTACTTGATGTTTCACTTGAACTGTAATTTTTATAAAATACGAGTTGGATGTTTTCTTGTTTTCTCGCCGTGCCCGCGTTGCAAGATCCAGTTGTTCAGTTGTCAATCTAGCTTGGTAGTGCCTCGTGAGGTCTACTACCGAGTAATGCCTTGTCAGAAAAGACAGGACGTTACAAGTACCAAGTGAGTTGTGCCCATGGAGCGGAGGAGGCTCTCTTTTAGTTGGTGGGCGGGAGGTTTTTCCTACTTTTTATTTCACGGTACAATTGGGTAAGGTTAAATATTTTTATTATACGTTGGCATTCACATTATCATTAACTAAATTGTTTTTCTTGTACTAATCTTGAAGATACTTAACGTGATTCACTCTAACATTGGTTTGTTTGTGTTTCATTTAAGTTCAGGCTTTATTCCTGAACTAATTTGATATGATTTAGGTTTAATTTCGATTTTAAAAGTATTGAAACACTAAAATATAAAATAAGAAAAGACATTGATTGAAACATTAGAGACAAAAAAAAACTTTGTATTTTTTAAAAATATTTATTAGAAATGAAACTACCCAGGGGACATCGTCTTTACCAGCGGAACGGAGATAGCGAAGAGACTGTAGGATCTGCGTTAGTACTTCAGAAGTCGTCGACACCTACGATGTCGTCGACCAGAGTTAACAACTAGTGTTATGCAGCGGAATAAAGACACAAGAAAGATTAATACGTTACCACTATGAACACAAGGAGTTATAGTGGAAAACTCTCTACAAACCAACTAGTTTGTATAGAGAAAAACCACTTGCCTTCTAAGCTTCAAATTAGAAGGACTTGAAGAGCACTTCGCTCGCTTGTATTGCTTTCTCGGATTACAAAGGCGTTCCTACTCCTAGATGTGAATCCCACACACTCTAGCAAGTACTCTTGCCTTATCTCAATCCTCACTCAATACAATCTCGCTCAACACTCAACCTCCTAAGATCGAATCTCACGATCTCACACAACACACACTCACAATTACAATGTTTTCGCTCTCCTCCTTAGTTCTACCAATAAGCTCACGAAACTATATAAAGAGAACTAAGAATATTGCTGCACGATTTAGCCAAATCGGCTAAGACATGAATCGTACACAATCTCTACAAGATCTTTCCTAAAATAAAATCCTAAGACATGATAAAATCATCTTCAATATCTTCCTTGATCTCTTGATGATTTTCCATCTTTATGAACTCGTCCTTGCCTTAAACGAACTGCTGAATATACTAGACGTGATTTCCATACAAGAAAAACACGCTATTTCCTTTTCTGAATTTCCGCACGTGCTTCGCTTCTGGAAACCGAGGTCGGCGACCTCTCGGTAACCTCTTCGGTTTGGAACCATCAAAACACGAACTCGGTTTTCTAACAAATTCCCCCCTTTTGATGGTGACAAACACTCATCTTCTCTGATCTGGTTCTGGGGTCTTCATTAACCTGTTCAGCATCTCAAACACACAAACTACAAAGGCAAGCAAAAATATTCCCCCTTAACTTTTCAAAAGTTCCCCCTAAGTTCAAGCAACTCATGACATTCAGTATATCCCCTTAATTTAGACCTGCAATCCCAGCTATTTTCCCCCTTTTGGCATCATCAAAAAGATTGAAAATCATAGAGAAATCAGCTAGGCAAATATAATAGATAATAAAAGCATGCAGCATCAATCAAAAGTTGTCAACCATGCAAGCATGGCAATGTCAAACAGAGCAACCAAACATAAAGTATTTAGGTTTACAACCCAATCGAACTTAGAAAAGTATTTTTGAAATAGGGAATAATATGGTAGGGGTAGAAAGCAGATGGTGGCAAAAAGTCATAAGGCAGCAGAGGTTGGCGACCTAGCAAATTCCTTCCTTGATGTGGCTCACATCTTCAGCAATGGATTCAGCCAGCTTGGTCAAAGCATCCAACTTCTCAGATTGAATCTGCAGCTCCTTCTTCATAAGTGCCACTTCAGCTCTGAGGGATTCCACCTCGGTTGGCGACTCCTCAGCCTGTGCTGCATCAGATTCAGCTTCCTTATTCTGCCACTCTCCATCAACTAAATTCCATCCCATCTTCCTCAAAGTATCTCTGTTGAGAACGCGATGTCCAGGCGTCACTTCATCTCCAGAACAATTCTCATCCCAGTTCTCATGATTGATGAAGATGTCGGTGACCAGCCTGCCGTAAGGCAAAGCATGATTAGGACTCTCCAAAGCGTTCTTTAAGTGCAGCATGATCAACCTGGGCGAGCACACCTTTTCTCCCTTAAAGATCTTGTCAAGGACAAGGATCTCCTGAATATAAGCACAATGCCTCTTTTGCTCTCGGGGTAGGAGGTTGCTAATGAGGTAGGAGAACATCACCTTCTTGTCAATAGCCATGGAGTTTACAAGATAAGGACCAGTGCCAGTACCTTCATCACCAAGTACATTCTTCAAAGCACTACTGGCATCCACATTTTCTGGCCACACTCCCTTGTAATACTCAGCAAAGCCTTCATGAGGGATCTCTAGAAGGTCAGCGACCTCCTGGCTGGTGAACACATACTCCTTTCCTTCCCAGACATACTTCCCAACAATTTTGTTGCCATAATCCTCTATGGTCAACGTCTCATAAATCTTCTTCACAAAATCAGCTATGAACTTCTCTTCTTCACAAAACAAATCATTCCATCCTTGGATTTCCATCCACCTCTCAACCTTAGACAGCTTAAACTCGTTCAGAAAATTCTTCTCCCACAACAACACTTTAGTAAAATCCCTAGACTGGATTTTCCTACTCTCTGGCTTCTTCTTCTTTTTGCTAGCAGAGGCCTTAGGTTTAATCAAGGTCGGCGACCTGGGTCGCTTATCCCTAGACTTCCTAAGTTTCCCTTCAGATTCACTCTCATCAGGCAGAGGGATATTGGGCACATCTTCCCCAGTCATCAATTTCAGTCTCCTAGTCACAGGCCTATGCTCAACAGTGGGTTTCTTAGTGGATCTCCTAGAGATAGGGATATCCTCTCCAAACAACTGCTTCTTAACCTCTTCTTTAGCCTTGGACAATGATTCTTTCTCAACAAAAAGAGGATCAGATTCAGTACCTTCACTGTCAGACGGGATAGACACTGGACGTTTGCCTCTGACCTTGGCAGAGTCAACAACCTTAGCGACAACCTCTGAGATCTTTTCCAAGTCGACAACCTCTTCAGCTTTCTGGGTGTCGTCTTCAACCTTCTCCTCTGTTTCAGCGGGAACAGTAACCACCTCTTCAAAAGCATCGACCACCTTCTCTATGGCTTCAAACTTAGTTTCAGCGGCGGGTTCCGCTTCTTCGCTTTTCTCTTCGCCTTTTTCTTCCTCAACCGCCGGTTCCCTTGGTGGTTCCTCCTTCTCCGGCTCTGGTTCGGGTTCTTCAACCGCCAGAGGAATGTCGCCTGAAACCGCCAGATCTGGGGCGATTTCCGACACATTCTCTGTCGGAAGGGGCTCGGGTTCGGTTATGGGTTCTTGTGGAGGGGATTTGGGCTTGGATTGAGGAGATTCAGGGGCAATGGGGTTGGGATTTTGAGTTTTGGAGCTTTCGGCCATGGCGGATTCCGGTTGGGATTTTTCGATTAGGGTTTTGGCAGCGAGTTTCTTCAACTCTTCCTCTCCAAGATGGGTCATGAGAAGAGATTGAAGTTGCTCGGGGGTGAGGCTTGACAGAGGGGACTGGTTTGGGGAAGCCATTGTAGCAAGGAAAAAGCTTGGGGTTCGGTTATGGCGTTTGGGGTTTTTGGATAGAGAGAGAGAGAGGGAAATCGGGATAAGCACAAAAAGGGTAAGAGAAAAGTACCTTTTGGGTCTCCTTTTATGCAAGTACAACTTCTCAATTTATGGCAACTGCAGATACACTCGAGTACATGATCCCGTTAGAAGATCTTCCCTTTCCAAAAATTTCAAACTGAAAACGTGTCAAATATTTCGCCCCAAAATTGCACGTGCGCTTTCCGCACAAATTGGTCGTCAACCTTGTCGACTACCTCAACTTCAAACTTTCTTTCCACAAACCTGAAATCTGTCAAATCATCAACTGCAACTGACACAACTGAAGTCGTCAACCTCAAACCTGTTTTCTCTTGAATTCTGAGCCAGTCAACAACCTCACTATGCCATGACTTTTACCACATGAAGTAGCTTGGGGGTTGGGTTACACCGGGTGGTGTCAAAACAAACCAAGCATAGAAAATAATATTTTGTGGAATTTGTCGATCAAGTTGATAAGTCTCCGTTTAAAACACACAAACAAGCAAATAGGCTCATAGAGACTCTCAAGCATGATAGGTCGGGGACAGCAGTAGAATCAACCATCATTTGGGCTTCTAATGAGGGTTAAAGGGTCATCAAGTTGATTCTTTTGGGCTCAAAGAAAAAGTTCAATTGAATATGCAATTTATAAACACAATATGCAAGAAGTCGCCGACATGCACAGAAGCAGGAGATTTCATCGATTAAATGCACACACACCTCATTATGCTGACACTATATAAGCATGAAATTCTCAAAATGATAATCAATCAAGTTTCAACCAGTCATAAGAGGATAGCATAAATGATTTAACAAGTCAATCAAGTGAGATCATACCTAGCTCCATGCGAAGTCGTTCAAAGGGTTCACGATTTAGAGCCTTGGTGAAAATATCCGCCCTTTGTTCATCCGTCCTGCAAAACTTCATGGACACCATGCCTTTATCCACGCAATCTCTAAGAAAGTGGTGCCTGATTTCAATATGCTTTGTCTTGGAATGTTGCACCGGATTCTTTGAGATATCGATGGCACTTGTGTTGTCACAAAGTATGGGTACGGACCCACACTCAACACCATAATCTCTGAGTTGTTGCTTCATCCACAAGAGTTGTGAACAACACGCTGCGGCGGCGACATACTCGGCTTCGGCGGTAGATAGAGCAACTGAATTCTTCTTTTTGGATCCCCAAGAAACTAAGCACGAGCCAAGAAACTGGGCCATCCCTGATGTACTCTTTCTATCAACACGATTCCCTGCAAAATCTGCATCGGTGTAGCCAACTAGGTCGAAGTCGCTGACCCGTGGATACCATAGACACAGGTTGTCACTACCCTTGAGATAGCGAATGATCCTCTTCACAGCTTTTAGATGAGATTCCCTTGGATCGGCCTGAAATCTTGCACAAAGGCACACGGCGAAGACAATATCTGGCCTACTAGCTGTAAGATACAAGAGAGATCCAATCATACCTCGATACACAGTAGCATTGACCTTTGGGTCCTTTTCATCTTTTCCAAGTGAAGTGGTCGTCGACATGGGAGTATCAAAAGAGCGAGAGCTCTCAAGACCAAATTTCTTCACACACTCCCTAAGGTACTTTTGTTGATGAATCTTGGTACCTTCTTCATTTTGCACGACCTGAAGTCCTAAAAAGAACTTGAGTTCCCCCACCATGCTCATTTCAAATTCACTCGACATGAGGTTGGCGAACTCCTTCACTAACTCTGGATCTGTTGAGCCAAAGATGATGTCGTCGACATAGACCTGAACCACCAGAGTGTGATTCTTTTTCCTTAACAAGAATAGGGTCTTGTCGATCTCTCCTCGAACATATCCATGCTGGATTAGGAACTGTGATAGCCTATCATACCACGCACGAGGAGCCTGCTTTAACCCATATAAAGCCTTATCAAGCTTATACACATGATCCGGGTTGGCGACATCTTCAAAACCTGGGGTTTGCTCAACATAGACTTCTTCCTTCAAGTACCCATTAAGAAATGCGGTCTTGACATCCATTTGTTGTAATTTGAATCCATGAAAGGCAGAATAAGCAATCAACAACCTTATAGCCTCGAGACGAGCAACCGGGGCAAAGGTTTCATCATAGTCAATTCCTTCTTGTTGATTGTGGCCTTTCACTACAAGTCGGGCTTTGTTTCTTACAACATTTCCTTCATCATCCAGCTTGTTCCTGAACACCCAACGTGTTCCAATCACTGTTCTTCCCTTCGGCCTTGGGACCAAATGCCACACTTTGTTGCGCTCAAACTGATGAAGTTCTTCTTGCATGGCAACGACCCAATCCGAGTCTTTCAAGGCTTGCTCGATATTCTTCGGCTCCAACATAGAAATGAAGGCGTTGAATGCAAAGAGATTAAGTGAGGATCTCGTTTGCACACCCTTTGAATAATCAGTTATGATGTTGGTGACCGGATGAGCATTCTTCTGCTGATAATTCTTGATAGGTAGCTGAGTCAGGTCGTCGACCACTGGAGTCTGCGACGAACTACCTGGAATAGAACTTTGAACTGCTTGATCTGATCTTTGAACTGCTTGATCAAACTCTTGAGCTGCTTGACCTGATCCACTAGCCTCTGATACGTTCTGATTCTGCATCACATCTGCAACCTGATCCTGAACCTGATTCTGACCTGTCCCTGCATTCTGATCGGGGTCGACGACACTGTCACTGTTGGCGACGTCGGACGAACCTTCAACACTGTCCTTGTCAGAGACATATTCAAGGCCTAAGTAGTAGCCTTGATCACCATCATCACGATCCTGAATCAGAGAACCTGCCATGGTGTTTTCATCGAACACCACATGAATGCTTTCTTTGATCTTCTTTGTCCTCTTGTTGTACACTTTGTAAGCTTTGCTTGTTGGAGAATAGCCAACAAAGGTGCCAACATCACTCCTTGGATCGAACTTGCCCAGACTGTCCTTCCCATTGTTATGAACATAACATTTACACCCGAAGACGCGGAGGTGGGCGACACTAGGCTTGACTCCTCTCAAGAGCTCATAAGGAGTCTTTCCAAGTAGTGAACGCAACATGGCTCTATTCATCACGTAGCAAGCTGCATGAATAGCTTCTCCCCAGAAATTCATTGGGAGACCACTAGAGATGAGCAAGGTCTGCGACATCTCCTCTAAAGCTCGATTCTTTCTCTCGACCACGCCATTTTATTGAGGGGTTCTAGGCGCCGAGAAATTGTGGCTGGCTCCATTCTTCCTGCAATATTCCAGAAATTCAGAGTTCTCAAACTCTGTGCCATGATCGGATCTGATAGCCACTATAGAATTTCCAAGCTTCTTTTCAACAGCCTTTGCCCATGTCTCGAACTCTTCAAAAACCTGATCTTTAGAAGCAAGGAAGATAGTCCAAGTATAGCGTGAATAATCATCAACAATCACAAAAACATATCTATTTCCTCCTCTACTTTGTATGCGCATCGGTCCACACAAGTCCATATGAATCAACTCAAGAGGCTTGGAGGTGCTCACCTCCTTCTTGGACTTAAAGGAAGACCTTACTTGCTTACCCTTAACACAAGCATCACATACACCAGACTTTGAGACATCAAACTTGGGCAAACCACGAACTAGCACTTCTCTGTGCAATTTGACCAATAACAGCGGGCTAGCATGACAAAATCTACTATGCCAGAGGTCGGCAACCTCTGCACCAGACTTCAAGCACAAACTATCTTCAGGTTGGAAGCAGGGATCCACTTTGTAAACATTGTTTTTGCACAATCCCTTCAGAAGCGTCCTACCTGTACTTATTTCAATCACCTGTCATTGCTTATGATCAAAGACAACTTGATTTTTCCCGTTAGCACACAGTTGAGCAACGCTCAATAAGTTAAAACCAAGGTTGTCAACCAGACTAACATCAGAAACTGAAACCTTACTTGAGATCTTCACTTTTCCCATTCCAGAAACCACACCTTTGCTATTGTTCCCGAAGGTAATATTACCTCCGTTGTGTTGTTGAAGTAAGACAAAATCTTCAGATTTTCCAGTCATATGAGCTGAGCACGCACTGTCGATGAACCAGGGATCGTCGACACTCACTTCAACCTGCACAAACAAGATTAGTTTTTACGAACCCAGAGTTGTTTCACAACTCCTCTGGTTCGATCATCAGATTTCACAGCATTAGTAGAAACATTAGCAGATTTTGGATTCTTGACGGGGTTGGTGACTTTAGGTTTCTTTCTAGATGTCCTCGACTTCCTAGCCTTTTCAGAATCTCTAGTTCTTAAAAAACACTCATGTTGGTAATGGCCTCCTTTGCCACAATACCAGCATGTGATGTGAGATTTCAACCCTAAATACTTACTATATCCTGGGTAGACAGGCTTGTTGTCAACCTGGGCCTGGAAGTCAATTCGTGAAGGGCCGGCTTTCTGGACTTGGTTTTCCCACATGGTACGAACCTTTTGATTTGGGTACCACTTCTGCTTCCCTTTACCCTTGGGATCCACCACATGTGATGAGCAACTTGCGTTGTGCTCATGCATAGGGGATTTTCCCTTAGATGTTTGGGAGGTAGAGGCGTTCCCCTTTTCAGTTTGGTTTTTCCCATAACCTAGATCAGGTCGCTCCACAACCTTCACAAACCTTCTTCCGAAGTCTTGTTTGACTTCTTGGACCTTGTCAACGACAAACTCATCCTTCCACTTCTGTTTTTTAGCTTCGTCATCTATCTTCATATTTTCAAGATCACTAGACAACTTAGCATTTCCCAGCTTCAGCATGAGGTTTTGACCTTCAAGACTAGACACTTGTTTTCCTAGGTCGTCAACCTGTTTCTGTAAGTCAGCAACCTGAGACTCAAGGTTAGGACATTTAGAGCAATCAACAGGCTTAGAAACACTTTTCTTCTCTAGATCTATAGCTTTTGAAGACCAAACTTCATTATCATCTATCAGATTAGCAATTTTCTCATCTTTTTCATCAATTTCCTCGCTAAGCTCGGAAATCTGAAGACCAAGTTTTTAAATGATAGCATAAAGTTGTCCACGTGTCTTTTTGGCTAAGAGAGAAGAAACATCATTATCATTATCATTTACCTCACTTGAGGAGTCATCACCCAAGGCCATAAGGCAGACTTCCTTGTAGGATCTGCGTTAGTACTTCAGAAGTCGTCGACACCTACGATGTCGTCGACCAGAGTTAACAACTAGTGTTATGCAGCGGAATAAAGACACAAGAAAGATTAATACGTTACCACTATGAGCACAAGGAGTTATAGTGGAAAACTCTCTACAAACCAACTAGTTTGTATAGAGAAAAACCACTTGCCTTCTAAGATTCAACTTAGAAGGACTTGAAGAGCACTTCGCTCGCTTGTATTGCTTTCTCGGATTACAAAGGTGTTCCTACTCCTAGATGTGAATCCCACACACTCTAGCAAGTACTCTTGTCTTATCTCAATCCTCACTCAATACAATCTCGCTCAACACTCAACCTCCTAAGATCGAATCTCACGATCTCACACAACACACACTCACAATTACAATGTTTTCGCTCTCCTCCTTAGTTCTACCAATAAGCTCACGAAACTATATAAAGAGAACTAAGAATATTGCTGCACGATTCAGCCAAATCGGCTAAGACATGAATCGTACACAATCTCTACAAGATCTTTCCTAAAATAAAATCCTAAGACATGATAAAATCATCTTCAATATCTTCCTTGATCTCTTGATGATTTTCCATCTTTATGAACTCGTCCTTGCCTTAAACGAACTGCTGAATATACTGGACGTGATTTCCATACAAGAAAAACACGCTATGTCCTTTTCTGAATTTCCGCACGTGCTTCGCTTCTGGAAACCGAGGTCGGCGACCTCTCGGCAACCTCTTCGGTTTGGAACCATCAAAACACGAACTCGGTTTTCTAACAGAGACACTACCATACTGACGGACGAAGCCTTACAACAGTGATATTTTCATAATCAATTACAACTTGAATACTTTTGGCTCAAAAATTGATCAAGGACGGATATGAGCCCATCATTAAAAGAGTCATGCTTCATGTGTCATACATATGGCTTTACTAAAGAGTTCATTGAACGATTATCGGGTCGACCAATTGATTTTTGAGGCCCCCTACACCGTACAATGGCTTTAAAACCATTTCAATTTAACTAAGAATAAATTATTATTATTACCTTTTAATGAGTAATTTTTGGAGCAATTATTTTATCTTTTATCATCATTTATTAAATAATTAAATACTTTTCATAATAATATAATTGTAGAAAGACAGAATTGAAATAATGAATAAATAAATATATTATGCATAAAATTAAAATATAAGGTCCAAAAATTTGTTAATCTTTATATTTTTAATTTTTTTTTTTGGTCGAAATTATATGTTTAATTACTTGTTTACAATTAGTCCTTTCAGTTAATAATAAGACATTGGAAAGAGAGCTTTTACAATTTTCTCTATAATAAACACATTAATTAATAAAGAAATAGTTACAACTTTTTGAAAAAAACAATAAACACAGAAGGATGCACCTAGTAAAACTTAACACAGGTCCCTTCCATGGATACTTTAGGTCATTGTCATTGAACGGCAAATATCCAATGTTAACTAGTCCACTTTTCCGAGATTGTTGTGTTTTTCCTTTGTATATTCAAACTTATACTCCATCCGTTTCAAAATACATGACCATTTGGACATTGCACATATATTAAGGAAAAAATGTTATTCCTATATTACCCCTATCAAATGTAGAGTTAATCATTTGTGTAGAGAAATATGAAAAAGTGTAATGATTATGATAAAGGCAATTATTAGGGGTATAAATGGAAAGAGATGGGTAAAAAATGTGAAATGGACAAGTATTATGAAACAAGAAAAAGTGTCTAAATGATCATATATTTTGAAACATTTCAAAATACATGATCATCTAAACAATACTTTGGTGCATCCAAGTCTAAAGACTCCGCGACGAAAGACGAGGTTATATCACTTAGGAGTGAAGTTGCTGACTTAAAAAGAGAACTACAAGAGCTACGAAAACACATGTTGGGTCAAGTTCAAGTTCAAGCCCCAATGTCACCTCCTTTGAACAATATGTTTGTCCCAGCAGTAGATTCAAACTCACCAGATTATCAGGATCGACGACAAGTATGAATTTCTTTATTGTATTATTATGAAAGATTTAGGATCCTTAGTAATTTTTATTCATATTGTTTGCAAGAATTGTTGAAAAGATGTACTCTCTTTTGGCCAAATGAAAAAGGTGAGGTGGCTATGGGACGTATGTTCATTCCTCAAGGAGAATACAAGTATGTTCTCCATGGCAAAGAATTGGATCCAAATGAGGTGTTGAAGGTTATGGTAGACACCATTCTCCCGAATTGTGAAGAGGTGTCAGTGCCATATCCCACAGACGAGATTACTTGTCTCTCAGATACTCCGGGCTGCATAATTGGTTGGCCTACATCATTGGTCATTGAATCTGTATGTACATTTGTTTTTGAGTGATCATTGAAAAATATTAATTCATTTTGCTATAGGTTTTTGTATATATTGCTAAGAATTTTGTTTTGTGTATTAGAATGCTGACAGCTCAAGAGGTAGCAAAATATCTTCAAGAATAGAGCCAATCATGGATGGTGATCACCCTCAACCACAAAAAAAATCTGAATTGGTTCAAAAGAGCATGGCAATTTTATCTAGACACAAGAAATTCCTTGTCGAAATTGAAATGGATAAACAAATTCTACAACACGCACATAAATTGCCAATAGGAAATGATGAGCTGTCTTGTTGGTTAGATCAAAAAGAGATTGAAGGAGTACATGTTAGCTTTTATATAAGGTATGTGTAAACTCGTCCATTCAGCATGTTTCACTACAAGTTTCACTACATGTTTCTTCTGATTTCATTGTAGGGACTAAGCTGTGATATATAATTCTGCTATATTTATTTCTAAACTAGTTTTCAGCTCTATTAGATCATTACTGAACACCAGCTCATGACTAGTCAAACTTGCTATATTTTTACTGATCTGACTATATATTTCTGCTATATTTATTTTTTTGCTTGCACTATTCTGCATTTAAACTTGCTACATTTTTTTTTATCGAAAATTACAGATTCTTGTACATGAAGTACAAGCCCAAACGACATTCATTTCTTTGTCCAGCACGCTTGAGTGTTTGTCTTGATGAAAAAGGAAATATTGTTCGAGCAGTAGACGATAAATATGATATGAGAATAATATATATGGCTTCGTCAATGTGTCAATCACATGCTAGTCAACCGTTGTGGCTTGCACCATATAACTCTGGGTAAGTTTTTTTATTCACTATCAATTTGATTTTATATTTAGTTTAACTTAATCATTTATTCTTTAGGAATCATTGGGTGTTGGCCATGATAAATCCACACCAAAGTAAAGTTTATTGGTTAGACCCATTAAGAGGAAAAATTCCAGAAGACTTTGCTAAAATGTGTGCAAAGTAAGTGCTGAATCTATTATAATATTTTCATTAACACAATGCATATAAATTAAAACATCTTAATATTCACAATCTATAATGTGCAGGGCATTGCACACCTTTCAAATGAAAGTACTCAAATCCAAACCATCCACCATTTCATGGAAAACTATCAAGGTTAGTTTAAAATTTGTATCTTATTTCGGGTTATTGATGCCTACATTTAATGTTTTAGATGATATGAAATTGCAAAAAGAGGATTGTTATATGTTGATTGTGAGAGGCAGAGGACTAGAGGAGATAGGTGGGTATGTGAATCAGTCTAAATCATGTGAAATTGTGTCTTCTCTTTTTTTTTTTTTTTATGGGCTTTGCTTATTTCTTGTGGGATTATGACTTTTTAATTTGGGAGTAATTTTAATTGTATCTACCTCCTTGGCATTTATTAAGCTATGGCTCTGTTTATTGGCTTGTGTTTTTTTGGTGGTCCTCTAAACTGTAGTGGAGCATACAAGAATAGCTAGCTATAGTAGTACTAATCTTGATAATGATCAGTTTGTTATTATTGTTGATACATGGGTTGTTTAGGTGGATTTTTGCTTAATCAGTTGGTGGCCATTTTTATGGGCAAAGACCTAAGAAGAGCCATTTAGACTTTTATTGGAGGCTTGTTTGGCTTAATCAGTTGCTTTCTATGCATTGGACTTGTCATTCTAAAGAAATGTAAACGGCCATTTCAGTTAACATACAAAAATGTTCAATCTTGGTATTCAGTCAACATAAAGAGTGGGAAAGGTGGTAACCTGTTAACAAGAAATTGATATTTTTTAAATGATATTTATCTAACTAATTTTTTTGCTCTATATGTAGAAGTGTCCTCTTCAACCCAACCAGTTTCTATGTGGGTTCTTCATATGTAGGATGATGAGAGACATTGTTCAATCTGGTGCTACTACAATCCCAGAATCGGTAAATTTATGCGACGCTTGTTCTCTCAGTTTACAATAGTTTTAATCATTATTTTTTATTCGATTTAGTTTTATTTGATACACTGGTTCTCATACTTGCTTCTCTTTTTATGAATTCTATTGTAGTACTTATTGGGCTTGTCAGACTCGTACTCCCAGGAGCAAATTGATGAGGTATCTGATGAGTGGCTTGGACATCTTGAGCCTTTTTTGCAAATGGCTATATAGATTTAGTTTGTTGAACATCTTTTATTAGACACGATAGTGTACTTAAAATTTTAGATGCACTATGTAGTGGAAACACGGATGATTTCTATTGAATATTTGTGTATTGAATTATTAATATATTGAATCAATATTTTAGTATCCGATTCGTTCATTTAAATTTTGTAAAGTGCATTTCGAAATTTAGGTGCAGCATAATTGATCTGTAATGAGATTCGCATTTAAAAAAAAACCTTTATGTACAGGGCGCTTTTTATAAAAAAGCGCCATGAACATTTTTAGAAATTAAAAAAAAAACGTTTCCCTCCAAGCCTTTTTAGGGCGCTTTTTTGAAAAAAGCGCCCTAAAAATCAAGCAGTTTAGTGCGATTTTTTTATGAAAAGCGCCCTAAACGTCAGTCACTTTAGTGCGCTTTTTCTGAAAAAAGCGCACTCCGCGTTTTCAATATTTCAAAATTTTAAAAACATGTACAGGGCGCTTTTTTGAAAAAAGCGCACTCCGTGTTTAATTTTAAGGCGCTTTTAATTAAGCGCCCTCCGGGTCCTTTATGGCACTGACGCTTAATGCACTACGAAAAGCGCACTCCACTTCTTTAAAAAAGCGCACTGTATAGCGATTTTTGTACTAGTGAACGGAGGGAGTATTTTATACTCCAAGTTTAAAATGTACATAAAGTTCAAATAATATTATTTAGAAACTAAACTCTAAAGGATCATTTTTTTAAAATAATCCTAAATATTTGGATCAAGTGTCCAACTAATCTTTCTAATTACGACTTCTTATCATGTAGTCATGTACCCCTAAGACATGTTTTAAAAAATAGTTTGTTTAATGTCATTGCTAGCACATTTCTTCCGTACTATTATTGCTTATCAATTGCAAATATAATGTCCTTATTAGGCGCTTAAGATGAAGTGAAAATGCTATATAATAAAATAAAGACCAACAAATCAAACATTTTTTAGTTCTTTTTTGTTTTAAAATATAAGAGAAATTTCAGCTAGTGATCTTGTGGTTTGAGTAATTCCAGTTTTGCGAAGAGAAAATTTGGTATGTAGTCTATTTGGGCAAATTTGTGGAGCGGATAGGCGGGAATAAAAATAAAGGAGCTATCTAGTCGTTTTTCCAAAAATACCCCTGGTCAAAAAAAAATTACACGGGTGCCACCGCGTCCCACCTGAAATCCTGTTATCCAAAAATCCTATCACCGGAAAATTGAAAACAACTTGTCACCATGCATAAAAACTTGTCATCGCTTAGAAAAACTTGTCATTGCGTAGAAAAACTCGTCATTGCGTAAAAAACTTGTCATCCCTTATGAAAAACTTGTCATTACGTAGAAAAACTTGTCATCCCTTACGAAAAACTTGTCATCCCTTACGAAAAACTTGTCATCGCTTATAACAAACTTGTCATAGCGCACAAAAAACTTGTCATAGCGTATAAAAAACTTATCGTCACGTACAAAAACGTGTCGTTGCGTACAAAAACTTGTCATCACTCAACATGTCGTCACGTACAAAAAAATCTATCATCACGTACAAAACTTGTCATTACCCTAACTTGTCATCACGTATGCAACTTGTCATCAGAATTTATTAATATGCCTATGTGGGATTTGAACCCGCATTATTGTGCGTTAAGCACATTGCTCTACCATTTGAGCTAATAGGCCATAATTAAAAGAAATATATGAACAGATTAACCACAACTCGTAAACAAAAAACAGAACCTGTCATCGATAAAACCTATGAACACAGAACCAATCATCAACAAAACCCGTAAACACAAAAACCTGTCATCGACGAAACCCATGCACAAAACTCAATAATTGTTACAAAAAGAAAACGCAACGCAATAATCAGCCAATAGTTGCATACGTGTAGAAGTGAAGCCACCAGTTGAACACACACACTTCTACACTTCTAGCTACACGACCACGTACAAACACCAAAGCAAGGCTTCTAATAACATAAACGATTCATGCACCTTCTATTAGCATCAGATTCTTGACATTGTTCTGAGCCTATCAACCTAAAATAATAAAACAGGCCCCATGACTTGCATTATTTTCTCAGCCTTTTTACTATGAGCAAACAATTATGCATTAAGTAATAACAAAATAATGACACGTTCATCCGATCAGTGCTAAGCATCATTGCAAAATTAGAGAACTCAAAATGACTGATCATGGAATTTCTCTCATCAATTTCGAATACCGATGATTAATCCAGGCAAAAATCTGAGACGTGCAAAACAAGAAAACAGAAAGAAACAGTCGACATTTTCAATCAATCTTCATAAAGGAGCGATTCCGTACTCAGTTTCGAGTGCAATGAATCAAAATTCAACAACAAACAAACGAGAACGACACCGATCACGCCGGATACCGAAACTCACCGGAAAACTTGGCAGATCGGGGACCAAACGCCTAAATTCCAACAGCAGAGGGCGAATTAGAGGTAGGGAATGTAGCATAGAGCATCAAGCGAGAGAGAGGGGAAACGATCGGACGGTGGAGATCATTGAGGATTCTCGCCTGTCAAGTTGAGGATTCTCGCCTTTAACGCCACCAAACACAGCGCAGATCACAAACACGATGAAGATGAGAGGGAAGTGAAACCTCTTCCTGCTCCACCACCATCGTTGCAACCGAAACCCTAGATCGGAGAGGAGGCGGAGGTTTGGCCGGGATTAAGGCGGAGGAAGGTCTTGACAAGGCGAACCGAAACCCTAGATTTGCGAAGTCAAGATCCGCCACCAATCGGAGTCCAGATCCGGCGTTCGGAGGCAATAGCGGCCGGATCTTGAACGGAGGAGGTGCAGGCGAGGGCTGGGAGATCGGATCCGGGGCGAGCTTCGCCGGATTCCGCCATTTATGGACCGGATCTGCGTATCGCCTGAGAGGACTAGGGTTCCAGAGACGAGATTCACAAGAGAGAGAGAGAGAGCGTGAGAAAGAGAGAGAAAGTGAAAGGATGAAAAGAAAAAATCTAAAAAAATTATGACTTTTATACCGACTATTTATTAATCCTTTTTTAAAAAAGGTACAATTGTTTTCTAAATGTTCTAAAACCGCATCCATCAACCCCTTCCCTCTTTTGCGTTTTTTTTTGTTAGGTACCCCTTACTAATCAATTCCTTGACCTATGAGTGTCAAGTATAAAAAAAGAATACTCCCTCCGTCCGACTTTCTTTTTCTTATTTGTGTACTTGCACAACAATTTAGGTAAAATTGAAAAGTGGGTGATTGAATGATTTGATGATGATAATATGGTAAAAAAGAGAGAAGTGAGAGATGAAAAAGGTGTAATTAAAAAGATTTAATGAGGGTAATATAGTAAAAGTGGATGAGAGAGGTTTGAAAAAGGTGTAAATTATATGATTTGGTAAGCCTAATATAGTAAAAGTGAAAGAAAGAGGGATAAAAAGTAAGTAATTTATAGTAATTGGTGAGGATAGTATGGTAAATAAACCCATCCCAAAATAGAAAGAATTGGAAATGGGAAGAAGAAAGGGGGACACTCAAAATGGAAATGGGAAAAAGAAAACGGGATGGAGGGAGTACGTACGTGGGTCGATACCAACTGCAATGCCATAGGCCATCAAACATTTTCTTTTTTGAAAAGGTAATGATTAGGAGGCCACCCTTATGGGGTTGTCCTAAAGCATCCTTTCGAATGAGAACACAAAGTTTTGGTAGTGTTGAGATGGTAGTACTCAGGAGATTATGACCCATTTTTGCAATTAGGTCGGTCTCATCATTACAGCATCTACCCACATGAGAAATGTTGACAGATTCGAATTTTAGCAAAGAAACCATTATGTCAGATCTTAGAATTTCAACTTCCCACGGACGTCATCGTCCAATATTTTGAACTACTTTTAGGTTATCCCCTTCTATTTCCATTTTGTTTAATCCTAGCGGAATCTCTCTCCTCAGTCCGTCTCGAAAGGCTAACGGATACTTGGTTGTTGCAATATCAATTTTCTCGGCTTGAGGTCCCCCTATTATGGATCCAGTTGTTGCCGAACCATCTGCTAACCTTGATCCATCCACATTTATCTTGAAGAAACCATTACTAGGTTTTTTTCCAAGTCTTATTGTTATTTTGTCGTTTATGCGCTCTTGTGTTGTTATTTGTTCGGGGACTTTCCTCTTCATTCCATTGCTTTGCTTGTAGCCAATTGTGAATATGTGTTTTTTTAATATATTGTGTTAAGTCAAATTGGCCACCAGATTATTGCTAATTTTGAAAAAATTTCAGTTGTCATTCTTTGTCGTAGTTCCTCAATGATTATTTTTAGGCTTTGTGAGTTCATATTGATTTGTTGAAGTACTTGCATGGTTTTTGTCTTAATATGTCTTGTAATCTCTTTTGTATAATTGCAATCAATGATTAAGTGTCTTGTGTCTTCATATGTGCAGGCACACATGAGGCAACCTTCCGGTACCGAAATATTTTTTTCCTATAGACGCTCTTTTGTTAGTAATCCATTATTAATCATTTTCCATAAGAAATTTTGTACCTTTGGTATGATATTTAATTGTCATATCCATCTGTTATTATTTCCTTGGTACGAGTCTCTTTTTGTTATGTGAGATATTGCAGATGATGTAGAACCATCCATTTCTGCTTGGAGTCCAGTATAATCTATCATGGATCACATTATCTGGGATAGGGGTTGATAGTACATTTTCTACTATATTATTTGGTAAGATTCTTCTCAAATCGTTTTCTTTCCATGTGTTATTGTTCGATATAAAGTCTCTGACTTTCTGCTGTTTGTCGATTGTTACTAGCTTTGAGACATGCTTTTCTAGAGGCTCATTCGATATCCACCGAGCTGTCCAAAATCGAATAGTTTCTCCATTACCTACTTTTTAGATTAGACATTCTTCAAATTTGTTACGTAATTTCATTAACTTTTGTCATTGCCATGATGTGTTGGATTTGACTCTGTGTGCAAATAGGTTGTCTACCTTTAAATATTTTTCTTTTATAATTTGGACCCAAATATTGTTTGGTTCAAACAATATAGTTTGGACCCAAATATTGTTTGGTTCAAACAATGTTTTCCATATAAGTTTCATTTCGAGTGTTGTATTCATATGTTCAACTTTGCGAATATCCAGACTTTCTTGGGATTTAGGTTTGCAAATTTTATCCCACCCTATGAATGGTTTATGGTGTTGGTCTTTGTTCCAAAAGAAATATCTATTAATTTTGTCAAGTTAATTCTTCATGGACATTTATAGGAAGCATGAAGGTTTTGTTGCAAGATTTGCTCTTATGAGGATCGTTCTTGCTTCTTGTGATAGGGAGTTGGCTTTCCATGTAGTCAATCACGTTCTCGTGTTCCCTATCGTTTACTCAAAGGTTTCATGGTTCACTTGTCCATTGATGATGGGGCATTCTAAGTATTTTTCCAAGTTAGTCATTGTTGAGATATTGAGGGTATGTTGAAAAGTTCTCTTTTCCTGATTGGATACCAATTTAGAAGTTTGGAAAGCAGATTTTTTTATTAATTAATTTTTTTTCCTGATATCGCACAATATTCGTCAATTATTGTTTTGACTGTTACATAAGAATTTTCAATTGCTTTAGCATAAATCATGATGTCATCTACAAACGAGAGGAAAGAGATCCTTTTACCATTTCGTGAAAGGGCAAATCCTATAGTTTTGTTCGATATTACACTAGTTTGTTGTAATAGGCCATCAAGCATAATTCCCCTTAACTCAACTTTCGAACATTTTAAATCAAGTTCACAGCCAAATAACTTAGGCCTTGCTATAGTTATTTGTAAAAAATATTAAAAAATATAGTATACTTTCTAATCTTGAAATTAACAAAACATAATTATGTTTTACATATTTGAAAATGAAGTAAATATTACTACTTTTTAACAAAAAGTACTTTTTGGAAACAACTATAGGAAGAGTGCAAGACTTTATTTGCATAAATAAATAAAAATTAAGCTTCCATGTGTTTTAATATTAAATATATAAAAATTAAAATAAATTTAGTCCAATTATAAATTAATTTATTTACCATAAAAAAATCTAGCCCTCACAAAATACAATTCCTGAATTCGTCTGTGTATACAAGCTGGTTTCGCATTCATTTGTCTTTTCGTGCTTAATTAAGGGCAATGCTAAATCCACCCGTGACAGGTTGCTTGGGGCATCCGATGGGACGGAGGAGTTCGGCTCCGCAGACCGGAACTATGGAATGAGTGGTGTTCCGGCTTCCCAAGCCGGAACTCCTCTATTCATTCATGCTGGAAATGAAGATGGTGGACTACTAATTAATTAATTAGAGGGAAAATGGGATGGTGCCATGGTGGGTTACTAATTAATCAATATGTTAATAGCAGTTCATATCCCAACAACAGTTGCTAATGGCAAAAATACCCTTATTTTACTTGAATTGCATCATTACCCCAAAATAACTAAAGCAATACCCAAAATTGATTTAATGCTCAAAAATTTTAAAAAGGTCCGAAAAATGATAATTTAATGCTCATTGTACTTGGACTATTACCAAATTCTATACTATTTTTAATTTTCATTTTAAAATTCTTAATAGAGATAACAAAAAAGTGTAATTCAATAAAAAATAAATTTGCAATGTTTTAAATTACCAAAATAATTCTAACCACACTTAAGATTAAATAAGTTATACTTTATGTTAAATTATTTATTCCCATATATCGTCTTCATCATTTATATTAAAATATTTTTTATTATTTTTTATACTTTATGTCTTTAATATATGAAATTGAATTTTTTCTTTGAAAAATGATCAAAATTACTTATTAAATTTGACCATGACCCCCATCTTATATTAAATTGATTATACTCTTTAATTATTTATTAAATCAATTATATTCTCTTTGATTAAAATTTAAATTCGAATTTTGACTTGAAAAAAATGATGAAAACTACTTCACATTTTCCTTCTTATCTATTTATGAAAAATAAATTTAGATTGTGAATTTTGATAAAAAAAAAAAACGTTTTAATACAAATATACATTATCATATATTGACTAAATCTAAATTTTTATTAAAGTTAATATTATCTTTTCAATTTCCCTTTTGATCAATTTATATAATTATATACGTGTATGCTATTTTGTAAAAAGGCTGAATTTTAATTAAAAAATGTTGAAAATTTACTCTATTTTTCCTTGATATGTAATTAATATTATTTTCTAACTAAAGTTTTATTTTATATTCTATTAATCATGTTTTAAAAATAGATGTCATATTCTTAGCAAAATATTTTTCAAGTATTTCCTTATAATTTCTTAAAATATTACTTTATATTCTATTTTCAGTACTTGGGCATCTATGCAAATGCAAGTATGCAACCCACCGTGGCACGGCACCATCCCCAATTCCCCCTCTTCCCTCTAATTAATTAATTAGTAGCCCACCATGCACCATCCCCACCATCTTCCTTTCTTGTGTGAATGAATTCAACAATGAATTGAGTAGTTCCGGCTTCCCAAGTCGGAACACCACTCATCCCCATAGTTTCGGTCCGTTAAGCCGGAACTCCTCCGTCCCATCGGGTGCCCAAAACAGCCTGTAACGGGTGGATTCAGCCGAGACCTTAATTAATAGTTTCTCACTTGATTATTTTTTATTGATTTGACAGATTAGATATAGGAGTAGTATATATTGTAGCCGTCGGCTAGTCATATGATCGATTAAAACTATGATAAATTTATCTACACATACAAATAGCTGCTTATATGAAATGAGACACCTAACGTAGATCGAGAACATTATATGAGATTATAAATTTTGACGTTCGTTCTTTATGATTTATTCTTTGAAAATAAGTTTATTTAAATATGAATAAAGGATCACATAAACGCAGAAAGTATAAAAGAAGCAAAATGATTGTGATATTGAAACTTTATAAAATGTGACAAGTAAGTCATTCAATTATTAAGATAGGAGATGGAGTTTAATCGAGACATGCATTAGATGGAAGACGAAGATGCCAGATTAATTGGGAGCTTTGACAAACATAACATGCCCACCATACAATTGTCGTAAGACAAGATGCCGCCCCTCATATCATATTCATATATCCCTTTTGCCTCTAGTTTCTTCCTCTCTCCTATTTCTTTTTGTCCTTACGTATATCATCATACATTGTTTGATTATATGTCAATATCCACCAAATAGCTAGGCAGATCCGACCTTAATTACAAATGCTTAAACTTAAAACTAATTAATTTGGTTAACAGGTACATGCATTAGCCTTCTTTGTTATAAACCATCCACAACTTCAATTCTGCTAACAAATAGTCACCCATTAGCCTTCTTTGTCAAAAAAAAGGTTAAATCTTGCGCTTTTACCCTTTTGCTCTCAACTGTTCATCGAAAGTACAAGAAAAATCAATATGGGTAAGGGTACGCAGGGCCGAGGTGCAGGCTTGGGGTCGTGGCCGGGCCGTCTATGAGAGGGAGGTCGGGCGACGTACTGCCAGATCCAGGAGGGAGGGAGGGAGGGAGGGAGGGAGGGAGGGAGGGAGAGAGGGAGAGAGAGAGAGAGAGAGAGAGAGAGAGAGAGAGAGAGGCGGAAGACAGGGGCGGTCGGGCGTCGGCGGAGTTCGACCGCCGTTGGGATCTGGCCGGGGAATGGAAGACTTCGATGAACAAAGAAGGAAGAAGAACAAAGAATCCTAGAAAACATCCCAATTCAAAATGTCGGTGAGATTGCTCCACTCGTAAATTCTCCCACTTTTGATCCCCGATTCCGATTCACCTCTCGTCTCCATCCACAAATCTCCTGCATCAGCAACGGCAAATCCAACAGCAATACGACGGCAAAAGGCGGAGGCCAATCCGGAGCCCGAGGAGGAAGAGGTCGTCGAGGAGGGTGACGGTGATGAGCGACGCTCAGCTCGCGCTACAGCTGGCGGCTGAGGCGGAGAAGATGAAGGTGTGAGTGGAGGAGAGGGGAGAGAGAGAGAGAGAGAGAGAGAGAGAGAGAGACGAAATGCTCTTCGACAAGCTCTGTGCATACTTGAAGATGAGTGTGGAGAGGGAGGAGGTCAAACGGCGGTGGAGGCGGATGGCAGAGGACGAACTACGGGGATTGGTGGCAGCATTTGTCTCCGATTGGGGATGCGATTTTCAGCCGCTTTCAAGAAGGGGCATGAAACAGTTGGTTGAAGATTCATTGGTGTTGATGGAGGCGAAGGGATGGCACGAGCAATCTGGAATCTGTCGCTGCATTTGGGATCTCCGGATTGAAGAAGTTGATCGGATTTGTGTCCGATTAGGGTTTTTTCCGTTGAAATTTTGGATTGTTTTAGTTATTATGGTGAAAGAAGGGTTTTGGGTTTTTTGTAGTTTCGATGAACAGTTGAGGATAAAAGGATAAATGTGCAAGATTCAACGGTTTTTTTCATCGGAGAAGGTTAATGGGTGACTATTTGCTAATGGAATTAAAGTTGTAAGTGATTTAAAAAAAAACTCCTGAATAAGGGGTGATTGTTAATAATATGACCTATTTAATGAGTGATTTTTTTATAATTTCCTAGAAACTAAATCAAGTGGTGAAAAGGAAAAGAAAAAAGAAAGAAAACCGTATGCCTCTCTTTTTCTTTAATCAACATAACTCATTATATTACTCCACTTTTGACTTTTTTTTGGTTGAACCACTAGCTTGACTTTTATCTTAGAAACAATGAACTTAAGTAAATTATGTTTTGTTTCGACCAAAAAAAAAAGTAAATTAGGATTTTGTTACACGAATGGAAAGTAATTTTTAGGCTAAATAGCTGAAAACCACCCCTATAATATGCTACATTCCCAGTAACCACCCCTTTAAAGCGATATTCCTGAAAACCACCCCTTTAATCAGCATCGTTAATGAAGCACCACCCCTTGTCATCTTCCCGTCCAAAGCCGTTTAAAATATCTGACGTGGCATATTTTTTATGTGTTTTTGGGTAGCTTCGCTTATGTGACATAGATTTGGTGGCCACTAAAGCTCCACCTAAGCTAACTCATTTACCCATTTTTTTATTTATTTATGTTATCAAAATTACTAATTTAAGCACAAAAAATACCCATAATTTTCCCAAAATACTTCAATTAGGGTTATCTTTCTCTTCCTGCCACCGCCACCATCAACCTCGCTTATGAGCAAATCTTCTTCATCAACCTCTCCGCCAGGATGCCGAGCAAATCCTTCGACTCGTCGCCACCGGGCCACCGCCATCGTCGCTCTCGACCACCGCTGTCGTCTCCGACTGCGTCCGTCGCTGCTCCAAATCCGAGGGCTCCCGACCTCCTAGCTAATGGAGTCGCGATCCGGCAGGGGCGTCATCGGATCTCGAATGGAAGGAGGCTGGGGTTGGGGGTGGGGTTGGGTGATGGGCTTGGGGGATAGGCGGGAGAGGACGAGTATGCCATGGGAGCGGGAGACGGTGGAGAGATAACAGGATTTGTGGGCGGTGGAGGAGGGGGGAAGGGGGTTGCTTTCCGCTGGTGGCCGGGGAAGACGAGACCTGGCGACATGATCTCCCCCTCAGCTTCCTCCAACCTCAGGAAATGAAAGACGGAGGACGGAGGACGGTAGATCTAGCGACAGGCATGGATGGAGGATGGTAGATCTGAATTTGGGGAGAGGTTTTGTTGGCTGCTGGTGGCGGTGTGGTGCCAGGATTTGGGGAGGAAGCCGGTGAGGTTGGTGTCGGAGATGGTGACGGAGGTGAGGAGCTTGCCGGCATCGCAGAGGGACGGCGGGGTTGAGCAGGTCTCCTTGGCGGTGGAAACGGCCATGGTAGTGGGGGAGGATGTTGACCAACTTTGACCTAATTTGGGTGGTGTCAATTTTGACCAAATTATGCCAATTTTGACCTAATTTGGTGAAATTGAGTGAAATGGGTAATTTGAATGAATATGGGTAAATGAACTAGATGAAGTGTTCAACATGTGTATGCCACATAAGCAAAGTTACTAAAACACACATAAAAAACATGCCACGTCAGATATTTCTAATGGCTTTGGACGGAAAGGTGACGAGGGGTGGTGCTTCATTAACGGAGCTGGTTAAAGGGGTGGTTTTCTGGAATATCGCTTTAAAGGGGTGGTTACTGGGAATGTAGCATATTATAGGGGTGGTTTTCAGCTATTTAGCCTAATTTTTAATAAATTTTATGTGTTTTTTGCCTTGACATATGAAAAGTTACTCCCTCCGTCCCATTAAGTTTGTCCTATAAACAAAAGTTTGGGAAATTTTTCTTGCCTAAAGGTACGTATTTACAAGGGTATATATAGACCCAATTGTGAGCCTTGGGATATAAGAAAGGATAACTTCCTATTATACAAGATAGAATAATTACTAGTATAGAGAATATATCTTGAAGATATTATGTGCTATCTTTTACCCCCTTACAAGCTGAAGACCGGGAAAGGATGTGAAGCTTGGACCGAAGACTTTGAAAACCATGGCCTGTAATTACCTTTGTAAAAATATCAGCACGCTGCTCAATGGCGGGAACATGCCGAACAATTAACTCACCATTGTCGACTTTTTCCCGAACAAAATAGTAATCCAAACGAATGTGTTTTGTACGAGTATTGATCACGGGATTTATGGCTAGAAATGTGATGCGACCTCGCTTTGTGAACAAGACCATGGCGTGCCGATCTAGACCGTGTGGTCTGTCTTGATGGAAGACATGCGGAAGCATGAACGGTTTTGATCTCCAACGTGATGAAGATCCTTCAAAGCCAACGTGATGGCTTAGGCAACTCTCAAGCTCTACGTTAAGAGATAAGATGATGAACTAGAGCACTTTGATTGGGATAACAAGGGGAACACACGGTTTCAAGAAGGAATGATTCCTCCTTCTTAAAACCGTGCATCTTTTCCTCGGTATTGGAGCCGTGCTCGGCCAAGAGCCGCTTCAACTCAAGAATGCGCGCCTCCCTCTGAGGAAGTTGTTCTTGGAGGAGCACGTCATTTGGATTCAAAAGAGCATTGTTGGGGTCGAATTGATTCTACACACCGGATAAATCAAGCCTAAAGGAGTTGTTCCTTCGAATACTTGAGCATATGGGGATCTACATTCATGAGTGGCTCCCTTGGAGCCGAAAACAAACTAACTTAAGTCATTCATTGTGTAGGAGATCAATGTTCGTTCTAGTTAATGATCGAGGAGGAATTAAAATTACCAGCGTTTCAAAAAAGGATATATACTTTCTCAAACTTGTAAAAATTACCAACTTACAAGATTCGATCTTCGATTAGACTCATATTAAAATTTCTAGATAGTATATAATACTCATGCTTTGTAGTCGCCAATGTTTGTTCCTTATACGAAACAATAAGAAGTATGTAGATGCATTACAAGACTCCGATATTAATTACAACTTGATGCACTTTAATGTTTTCAACAAAAAAAAAACTCAGCAAATCATCACTCTCAACCTCAACCTCTCTTTATTTAATTCACTAAGAGGCCATTATACCTCGACATGCATGCACCTTATTTCGATTCGATCTATATACATATGAATTTTGGTTAATGCAAGTGTCCAACTCTTATTTCCCCAAATTGTAATTTTGAATTCTATTTTGGTTGTCTATTCTCCCAGAGTTTGAATGATCTCACTAATACTATGCATATAAAAGTATTTAGCGACGTAAATTGTTGTGAATATAGGTCTACCTAAAACCTAGCTAGAGATAGCAATGTAAGGTACATACCCAATAAGATCGGACCACTTGTGCAGATGAAAGACGTATACAAAAAATGTTTTCATTGAATATATGATACACCGGCCTACATGGTATTTATAGTAGAAAATGTTAAAAACAATTACATCGCCATACAAAATGTTACACATGTGTCAAAAGGATGGAAGATTTGTATTCATAATCTAATAATCATTCAACTCTAGCCAACCAAATGTTTTTTTTTAATGGCAAACATTAGGCTAACAGAGTATTACAAGACCAGCCTAGCCAACTAAATGTTGATGTCAGTTTAGTATGAGGTTGAAATAACGACGTCGCAGTTTACAGGAGATGTTTGTGTCCAAAGTTGAGACATCTCAAAGCAATAAGCCACCGCCCAAAAAGTCCCAAAACTTCCAATCACAAAGACTTGAATCTCTCGGAATCATTGTGGACCCATCTTAAGCCCACCATTGTCAACATCTTGACGTAGACTTAGAATAAACTTGGGCCAATCAAACCACTTTGTGGGCTGAGTCTTTCATTTTACTGGCCCAAACTAGTGGGCCTTTACCAAGACATGCAAAAGGCCATTCGTGATCACATGGTATTAGCCTTAGGCATACCAGTAGTATTATGCCCGTGTCTTGAAGGCACGAATTTGATTTAACTAAAGACTTAGTTTAAATTTTATATAAAGTTATTCAAAATAATAGTTTAATATAAAATCTTGTAATATTTTATTTAATTTTTTTTATGGGATTTATTTTAATGATACAATATTTCTACTTTAATATATTCTTTAAATCGAATAAAGATTCGTAGAATTATAATTTTTGTATAAGGATTGAATGCTCCTAAGATTTGTAGAATTTATTTTAATGTTTATGGATTATAATTTTAATTATGAATTTAATTGGAGTTGACATATTTTTTTTCAAATTATTATTTTAATTATCTTGTTAAAGGGCATAAAATCTAAAAAAATTAAGATCAATTGAATTTAGTAGATATGAATTTTTTGAGAAAAGTTATGTATAAAATTTAAAGTTTAATTTTTTCAAAAAATTTTTAAAATGGAAATTAGTATATAAGAAGAGTTTTAATATGGGATCTACAATGAAATTTCAACCAATTAAACAAATTAAATTATTTTAATAATGATGGGTTTGATATACATGTCATGATAGATTATTTATTTATTTTATTCATAAAGCCCTCCCGAACAAAGGTGCTCAAATTAATTAACAATATGAATTTATTCTATCCAATAGATTAATCTTCGGGAAGGGCTCAACTTAATTATTCTGCTTTAAATAAGTTATTCTATGCATACGTTTAGATACATTTGGATAAAGATTATTGTGTATTTCTTGATTCATGTCATTCTATCATCTTTTGGTATGAATTTTGTAATTATCTATCATTCTATCAAAGTTATATATAAATTCAAAGTTTATTTTTGTAAGAAAATAATTAAAATGAAAATTAGTAGATAAGAAGAAATCTAATGTGGGGTCTACGATAAAATTTCAACCAATTAAACAAATTAGAATTGTTTTAATAAAGATGAGTGATGCGGCCCAATGAGAAGGTAACATGTGTCGGGCTAAATATTATTTATAACCTCTGCTTTAGTATATAGTCATGATGATTATTATCCACAAAATCTTCACTCGAACTAGTAGTGCTCTTTTCCTCTGTTCAAATTTGTCCAAATTATTAAGAACATTGCACATGATTGGAGACACATAATTAACACAGATTAACAATGACCCTACTAAATACATAAGGCCGAATACCATGGATATGCATAAGGCCCGATTCGTATATGGTTCAAGAGGGATTGGGGTGGGGAGGGTGGTTTGGGAGTGATTTTGGATGGGGAGGGTTAAGGGGAAAATTAATGAGGTGTGTAGGCGAAATTCAAAAAAACGGTTTTCATTTTATTTTAGTCGGTCCCCCACTCTCTCCCCGCTTCTTCCCTCTCTTCCCGAAATTCTCGAGCTGTGCCATCGCCATCTTCTCCCCTCCCCCCTCCTGCTTCGATTTTGTGTTGCTGTGCTTGCTCTGCAACCGTATTGAAGTCTACATTACCGATTTCGGCTTTATTTGGTAAGTATTTTCGACTTCGTCAGATTGCTAGGGTTGTAACGGTGTTTCAATGGCGGTTTTTGCATATTCCACTGCAAAAATCATGCCTTTCTGTGCATGTGAGGTTTAGGTTTAATGGCGGTTTTGACATTGTTCGGAATTCTGCGCATTTTGGAATGCGGTCATCAGGTTGTGGTAGGTTAGGGCTGATGACAAGTCGCGTTTATTGTAGGATGGTGTCATGAGTTGGGTGGGGGTGATGACAAGTTAGTTGATGTGTAATGGTTGGATGTGATGAAAAGTGGGTTTATACCCTGTCTCGGTTGTGTGTGGTCATGGTAGTAGGAAACTGATGACAAGTCTTATGGATGACAGGATTCGTTTTGCGTTATGTAGTTAGTAGGTAGTAGGTATCAGTGTAGTCGAGGTGATGACAAGTTCATGTTGGCTTAGGATGTCTAATGTGATGACAAATGGTGTTATGCCCCTCCTGGGTTAGGGTAATATGGAACTGATGACAAGTATTTTGGATGACAGGATTATAGGATGTCTGGATCTCAGCTCATGCTCCCTGCTGCAGAGGTTTCTTGCAGCTCTCAATTTCGCCCTTCACTTGAGGTATAGTATGTGTATCGTGTGATGACATGGTGTGACTAATAACTGATGACAACTTATTTATTGATGTGAATAAAATGAATTTCATATAGGACTTGAGGTATTATTTCCGCACCCAAACTCGATTCAAGGGGAGGTACAATATATATTCCAGAATGGATATAGTGTCAACAATAAAGAAGCATGTTACTAATGAGGAGTGGCAGAGCCTTTGTGATGGATGCTTTGGCTCAGTTTTCCAGATTGGGAAGGGTCTTAAATTCATGGGTGTATTGGTCAATATGGTGATGATGCATGAAGTCAAGACTCGCAAGGAATTGGAGTTGTGGTTCAAAGTGGCTGGAAATGTGGTGAGGTTTTCCATTCATGAGTTTGCTGCAGTCACAGGCTTGAATTGCTCTCAAGAGATGCCAGATGTCCCAAAGGTTGAGATGCTTAAAGTTTTAGGAGTGAAGAAATGCACAGTTTCTGACCTTGAGGTGATGTTCTTAAAGGAGAAGAATTCAAGGAAGAGGTTGATGATGGCTCACCTGTTGGTTTTCGAGGGTATTTTGTTGCCACACAGGAGTGAAGCTTCCATTAGAACTTCATCTGTCGCCCTTGCATCTGATATGGAGAAGTTTAGTAAGTATCCATGGGGTAGGAAGGTATATCTCGCTATTGTTGATGGGTTGACCAAAGTGTCTCAACACAGATATAGTGGCAAGGGGAGGCCTGGATTCAACTTGCTGGGGTACCCCATGGCTTTTCAGGTATTTGATGTCAATCCCTCTACATGATGACAAGTATATCTTTTCATCTGATGACAGTATCTCAGTATTAGCATTTTTTAATGTTGTGCTTGCAGATATGGATAATTGTGACATTCCCCCATCTTCAAGTAGTATGTAATGTGGGTTTCAAAGTTGAAGGATGCTCAGGTCCTATATGGTATTCTAAGGAACCACAGGTCCCTTTGATGCACAACAAAGTAGAAGACGCTTTGTTAACTGTTGCGAAGGTATGTGGGATCATTTATAAAGCAGTGATGATAATTGATGACAAGTGGCATTTTTGTTATGAATGTGATGACAAGTGTCATTTGGGGTTGTGTGCAGGTTCCTGTTTTTAGGTATGATGTTGTAGATCTGGGTGGATTTGGATTCCCAGAGGAGAAACCTGATCCTGTCATCGATCCCTTTGTCCAGTGGAGGATGGCTAATGTAGTGATCCCTCCACAAGCTCTACAAGGTGCACTCAACAATGTGAGGGTTGATCAAGTTGAGGGTGCTAAGGCAATAAGGCTGAGGATGAAGTTTGTTGTGTACAAACTTACAGGATCCACATCACACAGTTGTTCTTCTGAAGAAACACTTGATGACAAGCCTGTTCAGAAGAAGCACAAGCCATCCAACAAAGGGAAGTCTGCTGCAAAGAAGAGGCCAGTAGAGGAGCCTGGTGAGGAGGTGCATACAAGGAAGAAGAGGCCAGTAGAGGAGCCTGATGAGGAGGTGCATACACGGAAGAAGAAGCCTGCTCCCAAAGGCAAAAGTGTAGTGAAAGAGTCCAGCAAGATTGAGATCAAACGGGGTGAAGTGGAAGGGAAGGCTGAGGCTGCTGCTGCTGATGACGATGACGACTTTGTGAGTTTGGCAGATATGGGCAAGAAGCTGAATATTCAAGGGAAGAAGTTTGGTGTACCTCCTCCAAAGGCAAGAGTGAAAGTTGCTGCAAAGGGCACTACTGAAATGAAGAGCGATGACAAGATTGTAGCAGATGATGATCAAAGATTACAGAGCAGGGTTGATGACAAGTTGAATCCCCAGGATGCTGGAAGTGGTCCAAGTGAGGTGAAGGGGGATGACAAGGTGGATGCAGCAGCTGGTTCTGGGATAGATAAATCAGATAAGGAAGGTGATGACAGGATGGATGTTGAAGATGATGTGGTGGTACTGGAAGGTGAGTTGCCCCCCCAGAAAGAGAGGAGAAGGAAGGGTGATGACAAGTCCAAAGGTGGTAAGAAGGTGGAGCTGCCTGAATGGGCCAATAACATCACTGATGATATAAGAATTCAAGGCCGTATTATCAAATCAATGAAGTGGAATGTTGGTGATCTAGCAAACCAGGTGTTGAGGTGCTGCGAGAGGCAGAATGCAATTGAACTGAACAACCAGCAAATATCTCAAAAGCAGGATGAGATCCTTTTGAAGTTAGATGCCGTGATCTGTCATCTTGGCATACAAACACAAGCACCAACACAATCCAACACCCAGAAGATCATGAAACAGAGAGAGGAATCTGATTTTGAGTTGAAGGACATACTTGCTGACATTCAGCTAGACTGCTCTAGGCCCGACGAGCATGAGCACCTATTTGGAGGAGCTTGTTGTGGAGCTCAACACACTGATGATGCCACAGTTGATGACAACATTGAGGTTGAGGTTGATGTAAGTGTTGATGACAAGTCCAAGGTTGAGCATGTTGGTGCAAGGGGTGAGGACAAGCATGAGGATGTCCAAGGTGATGCAAACTTTGATAGCAAGTCCAAGGCTGAGACTCATGGTGCAGGGGGTGATGACAAGATTGAGGTTGAGCAGGCTGATGCAAAAACTGATGACAAGTATCCCAACCCTGAATTCCAGGCTTCTTCAGCTCACTTGGGTGATGATGCTGATCCTTCTGCTGCATCTGTGGGTAGAGGAAATGTTGATGAAGAGCCCAGGGATATTCCTGTGGATGGTGGGTACCGTGATGATGCCACAGTTGCTCTGGATAGGCAGGATTCTGGGGGAAGTGACTCTGGTGGGAGTGACTCAGATGATGTGGTGCAGCCAAATCAAGCTGGTGTAGCTCTCAGGAGGTCAACTAGGCACACAAAGCCTAGTGACCTCATAACCTCCCCATACACAGCTGAGAAGAAGAAACTTCCAAGGAGGCCAAAGAACTGCTTCTTCACAAATGCTGAGAGAACACCCTTCTATGAGTGGTACAATGATGAAAAGTATGTCCCCTATCTTTGTGTCATCTGTTTTGTAGTTGTCATCTCATTTTATATGCATAGAAGCTTGTGCAATGATTCTGCCATCTTTTGCCCATGCAGGTCTGTATACTGGGTTGGATGTGAAGTACCACGATTGAGGAAGGAATTCTTCAAGCTAATAATTACCAAAGGTAACTGGTTGGATGATAATGTAAGGCATCTCTGACCTGAATGTATTTGAGATTTTTTCTGATGACAAGTACGATGTGATGACATGTTTCATGTGTCCTGTGCGTTTTTTTTGGTGCAGCATATGGATGAGATCCTATTCCACTTCAGGAAGAAGCTGCAAACTGATCATGAGCGCTACAAAGAAGTTCCTATATTTGACTTTTCTTTGGTCTGGAAGATTTAATGAGACCCAGTTGGATGATCTGTATGCTGGCAGGCTTCTTTTTCAGGACAATTGGACAGATTACCTGGATGGGTTGGCGCCTGGTCATTTTGGGAAGGAATGTTATGATGTCAAGAGGTTTTATGCAGCGTTCAACATCCCTCAGAAGCACTGGTTTGCGTTGGAGATTGACATTACTCAGAAACAAATAAATGTCCATGATTGTCGGTTGGATTTGTATACTGATTCTGAAATTGAATAGTTACTGGGAGCTATGGCTACCATGCTGCCAATGTTTTTCCACTCATGTGATAGGATGGCTAAGCTGGTAGACATTGGTGTGCCATTCAAGATCCATCGAGTCCGAGATGCGCCTCAAGACCCTGTTAGGTAATATGTTAATTAATTAATTAATGACATGCTCAGTTGTGGTTTCATGGTGGAGGACTAACCCTTTGCATATTGTTTTAAAATGTGTAGTGGTAACTGTGGGCTAATGACTGTCAAAACCATAGAATCTCTGGCGTTTGGTACCTCATTCAAGGTCAATGAAGACAACATCAATGCCTACAGGGAGAAGGTTGCAATTGAGTTGTGGAACCGTGAATGGGTATTTGATGAGGAGTAGGATGTGATGACATGTATGCAGACTCAGTTAGATGTGATGACATGTATTTGCGACTTGATTTGTTGATGACATGTATTTGATTAGTAGGTTCTGGTGTGAGTTGGATGATTATGTACATGGTTGAGGAATATGTAAGAAGAATTATACATCAGATGCATGCTGATGTGATGATAAGTTCAATGTGTTATGTGGTAGGATTTATGATGTGGTTTTTGAATGCAGTCATTTCTTGTCATCAGGTTCTAATATTACATATTAAAATTTGAAACCATATAAACATAGATATTACACAGTATGACAACAACCAAACCATATAGATAGTACACAATCTCGAACTACAAAAAACAACAAAACATGCGATGACAAGTTCAACAAAATATGCAATGACAAGTAAAGCGTGCTATATTGTTTGGCAGTGTGTCTGGAGGTCAGTCTTCAGCCAATCTCCCGGGAGGTGATGTAAAGCAATAATGTCGCATTCATCATAAAGGCCAAGCTGCATGCATGACAACAAAACTTTTTGAGTAAGTATGCGTATTATTTGCAAATGATGACAGGTTACACCTGAGGCCTTGCTCACCTGTTCACAGGTGAGAGTTCTGTCTGGGTCGCGCACACATTGATTGTTGAAGTAAAACGCAACCCAGCCCCCCGGCGTGCTACTGTGCACACAGTAGAAATTATAGACGGTAACCACCCTCACGTTCGGAGTCACGGTGATCAATGTTGGTGTAAAGGTATGCTAGATGGAAATGAAACAGATGACAAGAAAATATGTATAAGCATATCTAGAATTATACAAAAGGAAACATATGGATGTAAGAGTTTGGTGCTCACCCCATTGATGATGGTAACTCTCCACCTTTCACGCGGCGCATACACCCTTCTTCTGGCTGTTACAGGCCTTCGTTGCCCATTCATTGTGCAAGGTGATGACAACGTTGGATTCTCTTGAACTTCCAAGGAATGGATGACAAGTTATATGAAGATGTTTCATGCGTCCAAGGCGACCCTATTTATAGCTCCTCACCTCTAATCAACGTTAGGTACATTAAATTCATGGTTGGGAATGCATTTAGACTTTTTTAGTATATGCATTGGATAAACTCAACCAACGGTCATCTATTTTTGAAGGGAGCACGCATTTCATGACCTGCTGCAGTCAAGAGTCCAACAGATGACAAGACAAGGTGTCGTCGAAATATCAAAGCATGCACACGCCAAATCATTCACACTTTTCGAAGAATAAATTGGTCTTTGGAACGCACACTAAACTAGATGACAGGAGCAACGGATGACAACACAATAACAAAGTTCATTTCTTCATAGATATTACAATGCGGTGGGAAATAAATGACAACTCCCACCCCAACAACTAGATGACAACTCACACATCAACAACTAGATCACAACTTACACAACAACAACTGGATGACAAGCACATTAAGCAACAACAAGGACAACTGGATCACAAGTTCAACAACAACAACAACTGAACATAAACAACTTAAACAACAATAACAACGACAAGGACAACTAGATGACAAGTTCAACAACGAGACAGATCACGGTGGAGACCCTGGCGGCGTTATTGGTGGTGTTGGTGGAGCACCTTCCGGACGGGGAATACCAGTTGCTCTTTGTTCTGCCCTTAACCATCTGTAACCTTGAACCGTCCTACGAACCCAGGTTCTCCTATTCCTGGCCTGAATATAGCATGTATAACGGAGTTGTTTCTTAGACCAATCTGCACGACAACAGATGACGAGTTTATCACAATATAGTTCAAAGGTAACAAGCTAAGTATACTACTTCTGATGACGGGTTCATGTATGACCTCTCGAGCTTTTAGAGTTCCGTTTCGATCCAAAAGCTCTTGATCGTTGAAGTAGAAGTGCACATTCTGAGGGTGAAGGCCTTCATCGTGGCAGTATACATCAACTAGCTGGCATAGTCGGGTCTCTGCAGTGAGCAACACCCTAAAATCCCGGGAATCCTACATATGCACGAAACTGATGACAGGTTTATATACATAAGAAGAAGACATTCAGAATGGATGGTTGTAAGTGTGTTTTTCCTCACCCTGCGGCGGACTTTAACCTCAAAGTAAGGTAGTTGTGGAGGTCGTGGTTGCACCCTTCTTAGTCCATTAGGCACAGGACGGTTAGCCATTCCGATGACAAGTATTGTATGACAAGGTGTTGAGAAAGCGATGACAAGCTTGGGTTCAGAAAGTGATGACAAGTTTCATACTCATTAGCACTCTATTTATACTGCCTTCCTCGGGGGTAATGCATTGATGATGGGATGAAGATTCAGAACCTTTTTAGGTATGATGCCTATTTACAAGACTAGAGTATTTGTGGTCAATGCATCGTAAAGAGTAGCTATTTTTGACCAATCCCTACCCCCCTAGAGGTATGACATGTCTTGTCATCTGCTGAACAGTGATGATTCACTTCTTAAATGAAATCGATTGCAAGGGGAGTTCATATCTGTTGTCAATATGCACAAATCATGTCATAACTGAGAATTCAAACTAGTATAATGTAAAATACTATAAAAGCTTGAATATACTACACAAAAAACTGGGATTCATTTACCAATAAGCTGTCATCTTTGTTCACCACAAAAAATGTCATGCATTTACCAAAAAGTTGTCATGCCCCTAAAAATCGTGCAATGATGCACATATATGCAAAAAATCATATCAGTGTTCATCACTGAGATAGAGCACTAATAAACCAAAAAATCATATCAGTGTTCATCACTGAGAATATTGAAATCATAATTTTAAAAGCAAACTACTATTTTGTACTAAAAGTAGCAGATAGATGACAAGTCTTCAAAGCTAGTAGTTGATGACAAGTCCTGACAGCACCTATGTCTTCTTGGTTTTATACTTGATGCAAAGCTTTCCTGCAGATGGGGGAGCTGAGGGGCATCTCTTCTTGTTGTGTCCATCCTTCCCACAGAGGTTGCACCTGTAGGTTGAGGGCTGTCCCCTTTTCCTAACCTCCTTTTTGAACTCTCCTAAAGATGGCAACCTCTTCACCCTTGGCCTCCCAACTTTCCTACTGTTTTTTGGTGGTAAGCATGCCATATGTTTAATGGCATCTAGCACAGCCCAAGTAGTCTTGTAGGGTAAAGGGTACAGGGTCTCTTTGTATGCATTCAACCAATAGCTACTTTTGAAGTGGTCATCTATGAAGTCGCCTACCCTATATTGCATTTTCTGAATTGCACATATGGAATGTGTACATGGATAGTGGTCCAAATCAAACACCCTACAACAGCAGGTCTTCTTGGCAAGATCAACAATCCCAGAAAATGTGCCCCCAGTAACTTGGAACTGCGCATCATTAAGGGGTTTGATATCATACCTTGATGACAAGTCCAATCTTGCATTTAATATGGCGATGACAACTTCACTAGGTTGTCCCTCATAAGCAAGGGCCTTTGTTCTGCGCTCATAGAACCATCTTGTGACCATATCTCTAATGAACTCGAACAGTGCAACCAATTGGTAGTACCTAGCAATCTTTAGAGCTGAGTTCACACACTCGGAGTTGTTTGTTGTCATCATGTTGTACCTATCCCCTTCACAATGTGCCCTGCTCCACTTCCTGAAGTCTGCATCAGTGAGATACTTCCCCATTTCAGGGTTTAGCCTGCATATATCATTAAAATAACCATCAAACTCCTTTGTAGTGTAAGCATCTGCAGCTTGGTTGTACAAATTCATCAATCCACTATCATGAAATCTGGTTACAAGGTTCTGTTGTAGATGCCTCTTGAAACAAATGTGCTTAGCTGAGGTATACATTGTTGATACTGCCTTCTTTATGCTCTTGTGCCTATCTGACAGTATCATCAACCCTGGAGTGTTTGGCACCACATTCAGTAGTTGCTGGAAAAACCAAGTCCATCCAACATCATTTTCTGTTTCCACTATAGCAAAGGCTAGAGGATACACTTGGTGGTTGGCATCTTGCGCCACAGTTGTAACTAGGGTCCCCCCATACTTACCATGCAGGAAAGTTCCATCCACAGACACAACCTGCAACATTTTTTTGTAGGAAAACGGACAGAAGTGATGACGAGTTTACACAGATAGCAGAAGTGATGACAACCTCACACAGAGAACAGAGAGAGCATAATTGATGAAAAGAACATGCAACAAGAAGAGCAACAGGCGAAATCACCAAATGCCATGAAACAAGTACATGCAACAAGAACGCAGGGAGCACAGAGAGCAGAAGCGATGACAAGTAAACACACCACCTAGAAGCGATGACAACATTAATGCATACCTTCTCATAAAAGCGATGACAAGTATACACAGAGACCAAAAACAATGACAATTATACACAGAGAGCACAGAGAGTAGAAGCGATGACAAGTACACACACCAACTAGCAGTGCTCACAACATTAACACATACCTTTCCCATAAAAGCGATGACAAGTATACACAGAGAGAAGAAGCGATGATAAGAAGCGACTATAAGTGATGACAACATTAAAACATACCTTTCTCATAAAAGGGAAGCCTCTGATAGACACTCCATATGCGATGAAGATGGATTTGAAGCGGTTTGTCTCCTCATCTATAACCAACTTTGTGTATGTACCTGGATTCACTTGTGTTAGGACGTGGCAATATGCAGGTAGCAATGCGTAGTTCTCTTCTGGGGAGCCTCTGATTAGCTCTTGAGCTTTCTCCCTTGCTTTCCTTGCTTTCCAGTAGCTTATTCTCTCATGCAGCTCCTTTTGGACATCATTCTGAATTTGGTGCACATCAGGGTCATCCTTCACACCTTCGAACCTGCAATTGACCATAACATTTTATTAGATGACAGGGCTGTATTCTTGTAGTTATTAGAGAACTGATGACAGGAAAAAGCACCTTGTCTTAATCTATTCAGCGACAGTGAGGTAGGATGGTTTGTGGTGCTTTTGGAACCTGGCTTCAAAGGGACAGGTGTGCTTGTAGGTGTATTTCCTTATTTGGAAGTAGTCAGCGTCTTTCACCTTGGTGGCTAGCATTAACCAATTGCATTCCTTGACCGCACACACAACCTTGTATATTTGTGTTGTGGACTTGTACACTTTGTACCCAAACCTGTCTCTTAAGGCTTGCTTGGAAACAGCAGCTTTTAGCTCATCTTTTGATGGATATAGCTGCCCCACTTTCAAGAAGTCATTGTTGGCTGTCATGTCCTCAACACAATCTAGTATTTCTGGCATCTCGTCATCACCATAAACATGCATCTCAACAAACTCATGCTCCTCTCCAACTACCATCAACCTGTCATCAAAAGCAGCTGCACCAACATGTTCCACCATGTCATCAACTGCAGGGTTGTCATCAACTTTTCCCAACATGACATTCATCTCAACATGCACCTTGTCATCTGTTGCACTCCCCCCAGTCTTCAAGGTCACATACAAGGGCATCTTCCACTATACCTCAGGAGAGTCATTTATCTCCAGGAATGACACCAAGTCATCCTCATTCTCAACTGTGTAAGGTTTGCCAACTACTTGGAAGGGATTCAAGTGAGTCAACAACAATCCATTGCCACCAGGTTCAATATTACATCTTTTCATGATTTTTGAAGTCAACTCTTCTAATGTCATGCCATCTTTGACGACCACTGCTTTGTAGTTCACATCACCAACATATTTGCCTTCACGGTCCCATTCCCCACCAAAGCAAACACTTAGGAGCTTCATTGTTATTGTCCTGCCAGATTGGCAGAAAGTAAAACAAACGTTGTCATCACACCAACAAAGAATATCAACTACAAAGCAAAAGTTGTCATCACATCAGCATGTACTACATACATAAAACAAGGAAAAAAGCATTTAATATGCTATTGTCCTCACTTCATTTAATGATGCCAGGTCATCAAAAGGTATGAAAAAGACGTCGTAACTAATGGAAAACAGCTAAAACACGTCATCACATTCAAACAATATCTTAATCAGTCAAACATGTCATCAGATCATAACAACAACGACTAAAAACACGTCATCACATCCATTGTTTTGTCTGCAATATAGACCATGTCATCATGTGTCATCACATAACACGTTCAGTCCCCATATCTTGTCATCACATTCATCCATTGCTCTCATTCACCCTTCCCTCGTCATCACATGTCCACTTATCACAATAATCCATTCAAGTGATAAGCAGAACACACTGTGTCATCCAATAACCTCGAGTTTTCACATGGTCTCGAGTGTTTTTACCTTGACAGAGCGCTGGATTTCGGACTCAAGAGGTGGATTCACGACATGCAACTCCGTAGGCTGTACGAAGTTGTCATCGTCTTTCCAAGCTTCAATCGATCGTTTCTCACGTCGTCATCACTCCATCGTTTCAATCGCTTGCCGGATTCGCGTGTTTTGGGCGCCGATTCTCTCGATTTTCGCTCGCGCAATGGATGACGATGGGGTTGCGGGAAGCTAGCTAGGGTTTTGGGGAGGGAGCTCATTAAATGTGACGGTGGCATGGGCGTTATTTTCCGCCTCTCTATGGGGGCATTTTCGGCACATCGCCTATAGGAGCTCATTAAATCTCCGCGCCTCCTATTTGCTCCAATTTTGGCTGCCCGCCACCCACACACCCATTTTCGTCATGGTTCAACCGGTTTCGTAGAGCAGGGTTTCCAACTTTTTCATTCCTTAAAAAATGTATTTAAGACTAAAACAACAAACACTATGATATAGAGAAACTATAATAGTTAGCTAAAAACTTCTTGTCTGGGTAGTTTTAGTGTGTAATGGAATAGATTCATTACACGATTTAAATTCTATACAAGGGTTTTAATTATATTCTTCATTTGATGCCAATACTAATTATCATTATCATCTAGTGATACAATATTCCATATAAAGTATGTACATTTAATAAACTACATCTCCTTATTGCGTTGATTCGTATATAATGTGAAAGAGTCAAAGGACATATATCTCTTCCTTTTGTGTATTAGTTATATAGTAGCCACCACACAATCACAAGACAATAAGACATACATTAGCATAAAGATACATGGGATTTTATCTTAATTCACCTTTTCCAATTATGTAGAAGCTTTATACCATCCTTTTGGCGGATATTATGCTTGATTTGATAACACAACATAACATGCAATAAGAATAAACTTCGGAGAGATATGGAGAAACCGTGATTGGTTTTGATCAAGAAATAAGAGCGATTTAATTAAAGTAAGACCAATAAAGACCGATTTAGTTCGTACTCCATGATAAAAAAGTGAAGGCAGAAAGGAGAAGGAAAAGCAAGAAGATAGAGATACACTTCGGCTTTTTCTCTTGTTTTATGTTTTTAGTCTTCTTTGTGTTTGTTTTGTATTTAATATTGTTTTGAACATTAATCAATTAATTTAGTAAACCGTTTTAGACTCTGATTGACAATATCGTTTTTACTAGTGGGGCGAGGAGAAGGGAGCTGAAAATCATTGTTCTTCCGCTACAATTTGTATGCTCCTACCCCTAAGGGGGGGCCTTTTTGGTGGCAGATGTCACTGGTGGACGGTTATCAAATAGAGCCTTGTAGATTTCCAGTTTTCTTAATGCATTTTGTTGCTAATTAGCTTTTATTTTTAACAAGTGAAGTTAGAAGCACATCGAATATAAGAACAAAAAAACCTAATACAATAAGACTTTTGTAAAATAATTGTTCGACGTCACTTGTCATTCCAACATTTTTTTCCGGATAGTACTTATCATTTTACATATTTTGTTAAATCGTATTTAGTTTGTCTATAAAAATTTCCAAAAAGATGACATATACAAGCATATATGTCATCTTTTCTAAAAACAAAACTAACTTTAAAACTAAAAAAATTTACAGCAACTCTTCGGATAAAAGATAATTAATTTCTTAACAAGTACAGTATATCTACTATAATCTACTATAATAATAATACAATATAAAACAGAGCCCAAGTCTGTGTAAAAATTTGCGCCACATCATCAATCTTGAATAAAAAATTGAATTGTTTTTTTTACATTATATTTTCTTTTTTTGGTAGAATTTTACATTATATTTTCTAAGAATAACTCATTTATCTAATTCATATCTTATCCAATTTCCTTATATCTACTTGATAGCTCCAGAGCAAAAAAAAAAAAAAAAAAAAAAAAAAAACTTGATAGCTTACCATTTCTTAAGATTTTTTCCTAACTTGATTTTTTGAACATTATATCCTTATATGAATAAAAAAATTCAAGTAATTTTTTCGATAGCTTATCACTTTTTCCTTATTAATTAGTATATATTTTTTGTCATTATTAAATCTTGAAGTACAGTGAAAAAACTTTCACATATGTCAATAATATACTAAATAATAATATAAATATAAAAAATTGAATAAAATTATTTTAGAATTAACATTGTATTAATAAAAGTACATATATAGGTCAATAGGTTCGGAATATGGTCTATCGAGTTTGGATTATAAATTCTCGAATTAAAAGCGGATTAGTGTCAAACTTCAATCTCGAATCGGTTAATTCAAATTTATATTAAATTACCCCGTACATGGTACGAGATTTGTACTAGTTAATTAATAGAATGGCAAGTATTTACGAAAAGATGAGGTGTGATATCACTTCATCACTTGGCATTTTTGGATGACAAGGCATGTACAATGACCTATTCCACCAAAAAGGGACTGTGCATTAGCTTATTGATCGTTTAGATAGTTGTTTTAGTAAAGAAAAAGTGGTACATTAATTCTAATTATCATCATAGCTATACTATATGTGTGGGGGCGTAACTCCAACGGCGAGATTTTATTAAAAATTCAAGTAATTAATTAAGGTGTACGTTCCCCTCGTATGTATGCCACTCAAAGTGGGTCGATTATCCATCCATCCTAATAAGTAATCATATTAAACGTGGATTAGTACTTAAACTACCAACCTAATAGTTTTCTTGTTGGGGGTCTCAATCTAACAAATTGAATTGATCATCTGGCCGCCCACAAGTTATTAATTCACATCAAGTTGAGATCGATGAGGCTCTGCCCACTTCCAATTAATGTTAATAGTAGTATAGTTATATCATGGTTAATGTATTAATTACCTCCACATGCTCCTCTCCGATCCTATGGAATCACGATTAGTTATTTTGCTGGGTTTAGAGTAGTTATTAGTGTCGATTAAACTCATATCCGGACGCTATTACATACGAGCTAGACTAGTGAGACTTGACCAAGTCGGAATGTGCTTAGACTCATAGTTATGATATAATAAATATTTGCCGGTTAGTTAGACTATACAGTATATATTTACAACGTTCTTTAGTTAAGTACATGTAAAGCCATGGAATTAAAGTGGAAGATTTGGATTAGATCACAATTCACAACAAATGTGGATGCCAATCAAAACGTGACAGCCTTAACCAACAGGGATGGAACACATCAAGAAACAAGTCAAAGTGCACTCCAATAAAAGGAAGATCGCAAAATCTGCCATTTCCCCTCTTTTCATAGGCCCCTCTCCCCACCTCCCTCCTTTCTTTCTTTCTTTCTTTTCGATGTGGGAATCTCTTCGTACGTTCAACTCCACTCAAAATCAATATATCTTCTACCCTCTTCTTCTCTCTTAATTTCTCCATAACTTAAGTGTCAAAGTGAACATCATATCACTTACTAAAAAGAAGCCATGCCTGCCGACGGCGACCAAGATCAAATCCCCGACTGCCACTATCAAAACGACGCCGTCCTAGTCAAGCCTAACAAGCCCACGCCGAGCCACATCATCCATCTTTCAAACCTCGACTCGCAAAAGTTTCTAAGATTCACCATCAAGTATCTTTACCTCTTCGCCAAGGCCGTCCCCATTGAGTCCCTCAAGTCGTCGCTCTCAGCTGCTCTCTTCCACTACTACCCTCTCGCGGGCAGGCTCAGGGCTGTCCGATCATCCCCCCTCGAATCCGAGGGTGGAGATCATAGGCTTGAGGTGGAGTGCAATGGAGAAGGCGCGGTTTTCGTGGAGGCGTTTATGGATTATAGTGTGGAGGAGTTCTTGGAGGTGTCCGCGAAGCCGAATCGGTCTTGGAGGAAGTTGCTCTATAGGTTTGAGGTTAAGAGCTTCTTGGATGTGCCTCCTCTTGTTGTTCAGGTTCGTTCATTATTGATTTCTATACGTTTTGCATGCGATCGAATATATATATATACATATGGATTACACTAATTAATATTGATGGTGGTTGAAAGTTAAGTGTATGAATAAGAGGGCATGACATATATTAGTAGCAAACGTATGGATATGGTACAAATCTTATACAATATTAGCTTTCACTCATTCAATCACATCACAAATTAACTCTAAAAAATAAACTTATATTCATATTTTAATTGCATTTAGAATTATTTCATACATATATTAAATTAGTATTCTTGTGTATGGGGTTAGCTATTTTGGCTAAAGGAATGAGAAAGAAGTCCTTTAGATTTCTTGAAATTTAACGCTTTTCAAAACATAAAAATCGACAGAATATATATTGGATAAAATTACTTGGTTCAAGTGTCTAGCTACGCATCATGGTTCATGAGAATGAAGCAACTTTGTCAAAGAGACAAATTTACCCCGCATTCAACGGTAAATTCGGTCAAAAAGGGACAAGTTAAAAAGATGGAGAATAGATTGGAAAATCCATACCGGTCGACACCTTTTTCTATATTTAACGATATCAAAAAGGAATTCATCACGAGGGTCACTTTTTTCTTAAGCTGTTATTTAGTTCATCTTAAGTTGTGAGTATTTTTTAAAGGTCGGGCTTATTTTTTGTATATTATTCTTGGAGGTTTAATCACATAAATACATGTTTTAAAATGTTTTATAAAGATAAAGATCTACCTTTATGTTTATTAGTAATGGATAGCGAGGATCTTGAGATTATAAAATTCATGGTCTTTCTCACCAATATCTTTAAAGTAAATTCCTAAAGAAGACCTTAGGTTATGTGGACTGTGTGAATAAAGAAGGAAGTTAGGCTATTGTTGACACGTTAGATTGAGTACGAGCGGTAATAACTGAACGAAATTGTCACAATTTTATAAAGGTGCATGTGTAATCCAGGGAGACATAAAGAGCATATGAGCATGTGGCTAAAATTAAATGCCATGAGTACATGCACCAATTAAATACAACTACGCAACTCGATCACACATGTACATGAACATGAACATGAACAAGAACATGAACATGAACCAACTTTTCCTTGCCTTCTTTTAAAAAAGAGGAGACTGCTTTCATGGAATCAAGGGCTTGGCCTTTGGAACACCATGTGCCATATCAAATATTCATTTCTTTTCTTACATCAAAATGACGAAAAATGGTCCACCCTGCCTTCTCAATTCACTTTTTAAAACTACTATTGAATCATTCGGTGTGTCCCAAAAAGAGAATAGGATCCTGATTGATTGATAATTTTTTTATTAGGGAATTTTTTGTTGGTGTGTTCTTAGTCTAAAGAGTATTTTTTTCATCAATGTTCAAAGATTAACCTTTCCGAGGTTTTTGTTCTTGAGATTTTGGGTTTATTTGCTTCAGGCCGGTTAATAGGGCGGTCGCCCCAAGGGCCCCCAAAAAACTAGAGGTCCCATATCGAAAAAAATATTATTAGTAAAACTAAATCCATTAAAACTAATAATGTTCCATTTAATTGTCTAGTTTAAAAAATATTTCTAGATTGCCACATCATTCTAATTTAAGTAAATTTGATATTTTTTCAAATTTTAGTTACTCTCGTTCGATATTTAGGAGAAGATGAATTGAATTTAGGTTTTTTTAAGTGTTTAATTATATTTTTATATTAAAAATGCACTTTTGTATAAGTATAGTTGTAACCAATTGAGCTAAACTATTAAGAATATATTTAGTCAATATTATTAGTTAATGTGGGAGATTTCTACTTACATAAAATTCTGTAATATAACTAGTTTATTTAACTTTAGAAAAGATTTTTTCATAGATATAACTAGTTCATTAAGCCTTAGAAAAAGACACTTATAAATACAATGAGACAAACCCATGACTTAAAGATGTGGACCAAATCCACTTAATATTAACAAGGTTTGATTATAGTGCATTAAGTTAGTATGTTTTTTGTAAAATGTTTTATTATATTACATTAATATTTTGAAATTCCAAAATTTAATTTATATTAAGGGACTAAGGGGCCCTTAATTTTATTTCGCCCTAGGGCCACAAAAATGTTTGAGACAAGTTTGATTTGCTTTATATATAGTTGTGGTTGAAAAGTAGACTTTGTAATGGTTAAACATGAGTTAAATAGGCTCGTCAGCTGTTGGCGCATATTTGTGGTTCAACTCAGACATGTCATGATGGAGAAGAGAGAAGACTAAAAATGATTTCGAATACCCTTTTCTTAAAAACTAGAAGATGCTTTATATATTCAAACCATATTATTTTACGAACCAAACCCTCCTAATTTGCGAGTTATAGAAACACAATCTTAAGTTTAAGTAATTCAAAACTTTAACATTACTATCAACTATCAATAAAAGAAAATTTTAAGACACTCATGGGAATAATTTTTATTTTATATAGGGTCTTTTAGATTCTAGCAACCTTGCATAAGTGACACATTCATTTTTTTCCCCGAATAAATGATGAATTTTGACCGATCGATGCTCAATTTTACAGGTCACCAACCTCCGGTGCGGGGGCATGATCCTGTGCACTGCAATCAATCATTGCCTGTGTGACGGCATCGGCACATCACAGTTCCTGAGCACGTGGGCCCACTTGACCACTAAACCGAGCTCCGATCTCCCAATCGCACCGTTCCACTTCCGCCACGTGTTCGATCCCAGGTGCCCACCTGAAGTAACCTACACCCACCCAGGATTCACCCGGATCGTCCCAGAAAATGACACTTCCCACCTCACCATTCTCCAATTTCTACAATCCCACCCCCTAATTCCCACATCGTTCACTTTCAGCCCCTCCCAAATCCTCTCCCTCAAAAAGCAATGCTCCCCCTCCACAAAATGCACCACCTTCGAAGCCCTGGCCTCTCACACGTGGCGCTCGTGGGTCCGGTCGTTGGTCCACCTGTCGCCCAACGTCCACGTCAAGCTACTCTTCTCGGTCAACGTTAGAAACAAGATGAGCCCTAGAGGATCAGTCCCGGAAGGTTACTATGGCAACGGTTTCGTGCTAGGGTGTGCGGAGACGACGGTTAGGAACTTGGTCACCAAGAAACTGAACCACGGGATTGGGTTGATACAACAAGCTAAGACGGGTATAACAAGTGATTACGTTAGGTCGATGGTGGATTTGTTGGAGGATGAGACGGTGAGGACGGATCTCAGGACGAGTTTCGTTATTTCGCAATGGTCGAGATTAGGGTTGGAGGAGGTCGATTTCGGAGAAGGGAAACCGTTGCATATGGGGTCTTTAACGAGTGATGTGTATTGCTTGTTTTTGCCCGTTGTTGGTGACCCGGACTCTGTGAGGGTGAGTGTTTCGGTTCCACAAAGTATGGTTGAAAGATTTGAGAGTTATATGATGCAATTGGATGAGGTTGAGAATGGGGAATTGAGTTATGAGTGCAACGTGATGGGGAATGCTATTGCGATGAAAGGAAATGCATGAATAATGTTGATGTGGTTTCTGATTTCAATAAAAGTAAGAGCTTATTTATGATGATGATTTTACTACAAAGCGGGGTCATAGACATAATTCTTCACGCATGTAGATGTATTGAAAACAAGTGTGCCTTTTATGGTTGACTAATGTTTGTTAAGTAGTAGTTTGTCACCAAATTGATTTTAGATTTGAGGTAAGCTTCGGGGATATTCGAAGCTCAATTCCTCTTTGCTTAGATCACACACAACAAATCTTTGTCCTCTAAATGAACTTTTAGTACTTGGGAACTAGTGGAATGTCATCTTAACTTTTGCATTATTGATTGAAATGCTAAGTTTTTTGCTCTAGCTGTTGTGATGGCCGGGTATGATCGATAAAATAAAACCTATGCTAATACAAACCATCCTAGCCTAGGAAGTAGCTTTTTCACTTATAAAAGGAGCCACTGAGTGTTCCACCTCACACAAGCATGAACCATGGTGTCTCAAGGGCGTAAGCCACTCGGCTTGTCCTTGCTCTAGTTTGATTGTTGGGCTTGTTTTGGTATCTTAGGCCAATCGCTTGAATATTGAATTCGGCCCAAAAATAATTGATGGCTTCTCATGGCTAGTTAGTTAAACGATGTCGACGTGAGTGATGAAACTCATATAAAAACTTTTTAAGGTTTGTATTTCACTCTTCTTGTTCATTTCATTTCCCCCCTGTGATATAAAGGGTTTGGAGGTTCTTTGAGAACCACCCTCTTAGAGCAGTAACAACAGTAAGCCAAAAATTGGCCTTAGAAGGAGAGATACAAAATAAAAAATGATTAAATTTGCACAAAAAAGGTGTAAACAAATGAAGGTCGGTCACCGGGAAGGCCAAAGTTTAATTTGTGCAATGACACTTGTTGTTGGAAGACAAAAATGGTTGGAAGAAGTAAATAGTAAATTCAATTTTATATTCAAGATGACCAAAAACTTACCCCGGAATAAATATACTCTTACTTCTCACTATGGACTCGTTGAAATCTGAGTCTACCCTTGACAAAGGGAAAGGAATAGAGAATGGGGCCTTAAATTGATTGAGTTGCTCATATTCTTCTTGATTATGTGTCATTTCATCTTTTCTATATATCTTTTGCATTTGCCATCTTTATTTGTGCTTGCTTGTGCTTAGGTTATTTGATCTTGTTCGAGTTTTCCCTCTTCAAAATCCACAAAGTAGGACAAAATCAGGGGTGTTTAATCGATCGGGTTGGGTCGACTCGCTATCCACAAAAAAAAACAATATAAATTGACCTGCAACTCGATCCGTGGGTTTGTGGGTCGATATGTTGACCCGTTTGACTTAGTCAAACTTGTTTTATTCAACACGAAAATAAATTGCGGATTGACCCAAACACGGTGACTATTTTCAAAAAAAAATACATTCTAATAATAATACTACAACAACAGCAACAATCTCAGTGCAATTCCCCTCACGATGAATCTGGAGGGTCAAAATGGGGGCACCCCTGGCTAGAGGTAGAGGGGGTGCGTCCAAAAGACCCAACGAAAAAACTCATAAAGTACCCAAAAACCCATAGGGCAAAGTAATTGTCACAACAAAGCCTAAATCACAAAACACAGAACAAAACAAAGCAAAGACAAAGCTAAACACCAAAGACCAAAAACCAAAGCTTGCCGGTCTGATCAGGATCTAGCCATTAACCACGCGAATCTTCTCCTTCTAACTATCCCTGCATGATGCCAGCTCTGTCTAAATCCCCAACACTCTGACATCCTGATTTATAATAATAATACGAAAATAAATATATATTTTTAAAATATACATTTTAATAATAATAATAAAATATATTTTTAATTGTAACAGTGCATAAGTCGATCCACAAACCCGTGAGTTCAACCCGATCTGACCTTCAACACGCAAACTTAAAAACTAATTGACCCGCGACCCGATCTGCAATTTACGAGTCAGGTCAATACAGGTTATGGGCTACCCGACCTATTGAACATGGCTACAAAATGGAAGTAGGTCAAGAAATCTGTATGTTCAACCCATCCAATTAGGCAATCGAGTTGATAACGAAATCCAGCATTAAAAAAAATGTACATACAAGATTGTGTAGTTAGTATTTCACTTAAGCACAATTCACTAATTTATGAATATTAAAACACACAAATATATCTACATACGCAATCTAACATACGGACTATGGGAGACAAGGTCAACAAAAACAGCCAAATCCCTGCAATGGACGGCTCTCGCACAACATGATAGTAACGTCACATTAATCAGTTATAACTTCTTTCAATTCTGGCCAAATTGTAGTGAACAAGTTGCTGAAAACAAGATAAAGTGATGATACAATTAAGTTCACACATCACGTATGACTTTAGCTCATCACGATCGATCCAAAGTGCACACTGAGAGAGAGAGAGCTAAAATTAAAAACAGAATCCTACCTTATCCAATCAACCAGCTGTACACGTGGCCTCGTTTTGAACCTTATCAAACCCTTTCATCTCACCGCCCGCCATTCCTCACTATTTATACTTTTATACCACTCCCATCGTTTAAATTCAACGGACAACATTCTATTCTTACCACAAAGTCGAATATGCCCTTGCAACAACCCTTCAAGATTTGGATTCTTTGATCAATAAAAAAAATCAAGGGTGTATCCGTCAATAAAATGTTGTATCTCTACAATGATAATAATGCAAATATGAAATATCCGTAACTGAAAAGAAGCACGCAGAAATATCTTTAATCTATTCATCATTTCACTTTCATTTGATGAGGAATATTAATATATTATCCGCATACCACTCTTCTTTCCCCTCAAATTCCCTCCCGCTCCCTCTCGATTCCTCGTCGATCTAGCTCCGATTGTGCCCCTGGTTTGATCTGGATCCTTCTCAGAATCTCAAAGTGGGGGTTTCTTTTTGATTAAGAGTTGACAATTCAGGCCAGAATCTCAATCTATTAGGCGAAAATAGTTCCAAACCTAACTCCGTCGAATCTTCAGGTAAACGGTCACTGAGCTCTTTGCAGATGTTGAATTTGGTGACAAGACTAGGAATCGAAATTATTTCTATCCGGAATTTCTTCTGGTTCTGTTGATTTGATGTCATCCATGTGTTAGGATTGCGGAATTCATTGTGATCAGGTGATTTTAGGGCTTTGAGCTCCGTTTGTACGGATATCACAATTCTGCATGCGTTTGTTCCAGGAATTGTGTTGGAATTTTTTTCTGTTTGAAAGAAAAATGTTTAATCTATCTCTATGGTACATTTCTGAAAGATGAATTTCGCTCGATTTCTTATATCTATGTTTGTGTTCTTCAATACTCAAGCTTCTGATAATATGGATGTCACGAGGATGATGATCTCTTTGGTGATGAATGGAATTTTACTGTATTTTCTTGTATAATTGGTGATGTTCAGGGTATCAAATTTAGCATGATTCTTCATAAAGCAGGAAATCGAGCAATAGTTGTCTTTCAAGTCCAGATAATGTATGTGAACACAATAATTAGGAATACTACCCTCAATGAAGTTTTGTCTTTTAATGTAATTAGCTAGTCCATATAATATTTGTGAGCTCAATAATTAGGAAAGTTATTAGATGAGGTAATATCTGTCATGTTGTTGCCTAAATACATGGTTTTTATTGATGTCTATTCTCTTACTTCTTTTAGATATCGTAGGGTAAGAAGTTTGTAAGATGGGAACCCTGCAAGGACTAACCGTTTGCCCCACCATCCATTCAAGACAAGCCAGTACTTCCATAATGGTGGTCAGTGAGACTGTGAAGAAGAGTACAGTTCTTAGAAGTCGCTTCATGGGATGCACTAAAAACCGTGAATGGAAGAGTACTGAGCTTTGTACACTTCGACGCAATAGTGTAAAAAGGAGGACATCAATTCAATGTACTTTCAGCTCTTCATCAAATGATAATGGTAGCAAAGCTGAAAATTTCAGTGAGAATGACGAGGATTATGTCAACTCCAGTGTACTTGAAGCTGGTATGGTACTCATATCCCTAGGCTCTATGGTAATGACCCTGTTGTATTCTTCGTTTTGTATTGCCTTTAAGCTTAGAAATGTGTGTGTTAGAGGCAATGATCTCTGCTATGCCTTAGCTCTAGTTTTTGGAAGGCGTGCTTATACTATGGTTATTCGTGTGCAAGTCTAGGCTTGAGTTCTCTCTTCCATTGAGAGCCAGAACTGATAATGCAACCTTCTGTTTTGTAGTTGAGGTTAAAAGTGGTTCTGAAGGCTTCACCATTAAGATGAGAGATGGTAAACTCTTAAAATGTACCCATAACAATCCGCAAAGTGGACATCTACCAGACTACGCTTCACATCCTGCGATTGTGCTAAAAATGGAGGATGGAACTGGACTACTTCTTCCCATAATTGTTTGTATGTATATGAATCTCTCTTTTAGGGTATATATGCATGCTTTATGGTCCATCAATCTGAAGTTATGCTACATCTTAAATTGCAGTGGAGATGCCAAGTGTTTTGCTCATGGCAGCTATTCGTAATGTGTATATAGTATGTTTACTCTACACTTAATTTCTTACTATGCCGTCTGTTTTGGTATATTGTTCTTTCTTGAGTCTCTGTGTTGCAATTTGCATTGGGAAAACCTACTGGTTGCTTAAGAATGTACATGATTGTCATATAATGTTTGATATGCACAGGCTCGGCCAACTATGTATCATGTCATCAAGGAGATGGTTGAGAAGATGGGATATGTGGTAAGTTGTGGTTCTTTACTGTAATCTTTGGATGGTTTGGACTGTTTGTACTGCATGACTTAAACTTAGCAGTGGAATTGATTTAGGGCCTTTAGGCTTGTACCATTTAATTGCGGCTGGGACAATGAAAACCAATTCAAATAGCAATAAGCACCCAACCTAAGCTGTCCCAGAGTAATACAATACAGATTATTAACCATAGAAGATAAGATGACAAGGCAGGCTCTTTATGTGCAATGAGACATCATAAGATTGATCACCTAGTAGTAAGAATGAATATAATAGAGTAGGAAAATCAAAATAAATTTTAACTATGATCAACTTTGACATAATTCTTTTTATCTGTTTCTCACATAATATTTGTAATTGGATATGTCATTGTTATCTTCAGGTGAAACTAGTTCGAGTTACTCAGAGAGTTCATGAGGCGTACTTTGCTCAGATATACCTCTCAAAGGTACTTGGTTTGATTACACACTGATGCTGACACCTTAATACAGATTGGTGTATGATTTGTATTTTTTTTGGGTATAGATTGACAATGAGGAAGAGTGTATCACCCTTGATCTTCGACCTTCAGATGCCATTAATATTGCTGTTAGATGTCAGGTACTTCTTCTTCCACACTGTCTTTCCATTTTAAGTTCTCAACAACCATCATCAATAAGCGTCATACACTTCTTTGAACTACAAAATGCTCATCTTCATTAGATTTACAATTCTTATCACATCAGTGTTTAGCCATTATATGACATTCGAGCATGCCTAATGCTTTATACCCGACAATAACATTTGAACCTGGGATACCTACTTTTTTTACTGGATTTTGGATCTCTGATGTGTTTACACATCTCTCAAGTTGTCTTGTCTCTCAAACTCTGAGCTATGATGCTCCAATGACTCCAGGAAATTTTGCATTCTTATTCTTGGAAATAATCAAAAAGTCACTTTGAATCATGGTGCAGGTTCCTATACAGGTGAACAAGCACTTGGCTTACAGTGACGGAATGAAAGTCGTTGAAGCAGCAAAGCCTTTACTTTATGGACCCGGATCGGATGGTTTTTTGCTGACAGAGATGGATCGGTAGATATCCTAACTTCGTTTTAAATATTGTCCTGAATCACTTCTTTGATGTCATCCCGTGAACAAATGACAATTATGATAGCTAATATCAGATGTTGCGATGGCTAGGACTCATGGATTTTAGTGGGAGGTGAACTTGGAAAATATGCTCGTTTTTTATAATTTCATCCACTACATGGAGATTATCCTAGTACTAAAAACAGCTATAGGTGCTATCTTGTCTCTTGAATCCAGAAGATTGAAAAAACATGCCTGTCAATTTTGGACAACCACTCTTTAGCCTTATTCCTAGCAAGTGCTCCCTCAAAACTTCTGCGCGGAAAGAGATTGTATTGCTGCATTATCATATTTAATATTTGACAAAGGCAATCTACACGTGCTATGTTATTGCTGCATTATCATTTAAGTTATTTGACAAAAGCAATGTCCAAGGAATACCTGAACAGTCTGAACTATATATGCATACGTAATATCTCTTGCTTCTTCTACAATTTGCAACTGTACAAGTGGTGGCAGGCAACTTGAATGCTCTGTTGGTCTATCTTACCTATGTTTTTTTACAAATTTCAACAAATTGGTACTATTCTACTTCCTGAGGCTGTTATTTTTACTGTTGGATTTGCATTGCTGTTCTGATTGATATAATTGGCAAAACTGTGATGAAGCAATTAATCCTATAAACTGGCTGAGCTCCCATTGCTTATTCACATACATTGCTTAACTGCATATATGACTATATGATCTGTTATTTCAGGCCCAGTGGACAGACAAAGGTTGAGACAGAGGAATTCAATCTGCTTCGTAACATGGTGGAAGCTGCTACTGAGGAACGCTATCAAGATGCAGGTATGCATGCATCACTACTATTCTTGGCATTCTGTTGAATTGGAATTTTACTAATGCTGTCATTTCCATTCAAATGGCTTTAAAATCTTTCGCAAAATGATGGTATTTTTCTCAGCTAAATGGAGAAATGAGCTTACACGACTCCGGGCTAAAAGGAACTGGGCATGACAGGTAAAAACTCCCAACCTATGGAAAACTCTACAGCAACATTGGCTGTTTGTTAGAGTTTTTAAGATATAATCAAACACATGGCTTACAGTTTCTTCAATCTTTAACTTCTGTGAACCAGAATGAAGCAGAAGTGTACATAGTGAAAATCTTTGCAAAGCTTATCGTGGCGGCTCTTTGGCGTTTGTTGATTATCCATCTACCTATAAATATACACGTCTCTGTGTTGTAAAAATGTTATAGACACCTGTATAGATGTATATAATTGATACATTATTATTATTATATGTCCAAGCATTGTGCAATCCATAGAAATTGTCATCACGCCTAATGGGTTTTGCACTGCCAACATGCTTCTGCTTCCTCCTTGCTACAATCACTGCTCTGATTCTGATTGACCTGCTTTGATGATTGTACAGTGTATTTCGTGTATCATTTGGTCTTTCTTTTAAACTATGAATTGAATAAGTCATTTCTAGCTTAGAGAATGTACAACTCTAGTTGGAAGATATTGGCATATTTTGATTCCATTATAAAGATATGATGCACATTAATGTAGAAAAGTTAGAAACGGGGGGTTCTGGACTTAACGTGCTAGATGCTTTGCTTTGAAGATCTTCATTGTTTTATCATTATGTGTTGATTTTGATTCGCCAGGCTTATATCAGATTCACTTGCTGAAACCCACCGTGTTGTTGAGGTCATTAATGTCTGTTAATTAACATCCGGAACCACTGATAAATAAGAGAAGGTGAAGGCTGTTTGTATATAATGATGACAATTAGACACCAACTTTAACATCTATAAATTGCAAAGAAGTATCATTTACGCAAAGTATCACTCACACACAGATGTTGTTACAATGGTCGCTGGATTAGGATGTATATGTATGGGTTTATAAGGAATTCGGAATACTACGCTGTAGCATCAAAAAAAAGTATTTGATTTTGAGGTTCTTTTTTTTGTACAAGTAACATTATTTTATTCTTCCACAAAAGGGTCAGGATGCATTTTTCATATGGATGATTTTATTAAATTTGACTTCTGAAAAGATCAGGTTGTGTAAGGTATCAGTCCTTGGCCTCAATGTGGTAGTAGTAATTGATGGCTGGTCCAATAGTTGTTGCGGTTGTATTTCATGTGTTACAATATAATCAACGGTGGTTCATAATTTGAGTTTATATGTTATAACCATAGATTAGAAGCACAACCCATATTTTACTTTAGGGTGGTGGAACATTTCCATTGTGCCAAGGATTTTAGGGCGGGATCATCGGAATTTGCTCAATTAGCTTGATTTTAACGTTGAAGATGATAGAGTTCCTATTGTTAATTGTTCCAATTTTACCACAGGAGTTTTAAAGTCATGTTATCATGTTCAATATTGTTAAGTTCAACTTCAAAATTGCAAATTATATGATGAACAAAAGGAGTACTATTAAAAAATATTATAAAAATTAAAATATTATTGTCTATATGTACTAGACTACTACTCCCTTTCTCCTCATTTGTTTGTCCACTTTCCATTTATAACGTTCTCTTTTGTTATCATCTTTCCTTCTATATCTATATTTTTATAATGGAATATTTTTATTGTGTGCCATAGGGCACAATGTATGATACCGATATTAGAAATATTTAGGAAATCTTATGATTTGAGATTTTTAAATACTTTTTGTGACGGTTTCACTATTTTCACTTTAGGATTTAGTTTACTTGTTTAGTATTTTTATAATGTGTCCCTAGGACACACAATAGAAAGACCGTTATTACAATATTACCTCTATTGAATATCATCTTTTACCCTCACTATCCAAATTTTTTTTATCTATTTTATCTCTTTATGGATTTTTATTTCTATAAAATTACAAAACTATCCTTATTTAATCTCGGATTTGTCCATATTATCCTACTTTTCCAATTAGCTATACTACTTTTTACGTTTATTAATAACCATGAATTATTTATTTTTAGACAAACAAATGGGACGAAGAAGACAGTAGAGTAGTAGTTAGGGTTGAACCCAAATGTATACGGTAAATTGAGTTCAAATAACTTTTAAAATATATAGATTTTTGATTGTATTTCAACTTTAAAAATTTAGCACACTTGAATGCAACATAAAACTACATTAGATAGCTGCTAAACTTCACATCATATTTTCATTTGTCTTCATATTTTACCATTTTTTTCCGATAAAACCCTTATCTAATTTTATCAAAAACAATCTATCATATAGCTATAAAACATATGGAAATCTACTCAATCTTTACCTATAAAATCTCCTAGATATAACTTGCCTTAAATAAATCACCTACATATGGTTATTATATGGAGTATGATTTATGTAAACATTTCTTTTATTCAATGAGGGTTTACCTTTTTTTCAATAATCCTAATAATTTAGCAATAAATTTTGCTACTAAAAAATTACGTTGAAGAAGATTTGAATAGTTTGCAAAATATGTTATAATTGGTTTTTTTATAAATCGTTGAATGTTAGCATCAAAGTTAGAGGATTTTTATTTGTAGGTTTTTTTAAGGGGCAATTCATTCATTTTTTAAATATTTTGTTATTACTGGGACCTTTTTTTATTTTTGTTTTCTTATTACAAGTTAAAAGTACATGGTTAGAAAATTTTAGCTAAATTACCGCGAATTATTATTTTAGAAAAAAATCATTTTTTTTTCGAAAGATGGTTGATATGGTGAAGTCTAACAAATATGTTTATTACTAGCAAGGATCTTATGAGATACCTTCATATATTACTTTTCCCAATTTTTGTTATTTGAAGATAAAAGGGTATTAAGGTAATTTTAAGGTGGATATTTCCTTGGAAGGTGACGGTTGAGAATAGAGATCTCTACAATCAACCATGTCGGCTTGTTTCTTTCCGTAAGTTTTGTCACGTCGGTTGTGGCTTCACCCATTTCTGATACCGTCGTTTTGGTTTGGTTCACACACAGACGGGGCCCACATCCCAAATCAGAAACCTTTTTCAAAAAAATAAAATAAAAAAATTCAAAATTAACACTCTCTCTTTCTTCCCCGTTAGGTTTCTGAAATCCTTCCGTTTCCATGCCCACAGGTGGATGACTCATCTCATGCCTCTTTCTCTCTCAAAAATTCCCCATTTTCTCCTACTTTCCCCTTCTCCATCCAATCTCCGCGACACAAGGAATCAGAATTTTCCTCCTCTTCCAGATTTCTCTTGTCGGCCATTTCGCTGTTGATCCAATTGGTGCTCGTATTCTCTCTTACTCGGGAATCCTTTGAGCCGGTGCTCCATCGTCGGCGCTAGATTTCCGTTTCCACTCCATTCCGCTCGCTATGTCGGCCACACCGGATCGTTGTTCTCGCGCTTGTGAGTCTCTTCTCAGCCTTTCGCCTTTCCGCATCGTTTCTGCGCTTTGTTTCGTGCTTCCTTTGTGCATGTTCCGTTCAATTTGGAGCTTTTTTGTTTCGCATTTCTCTGGCTTTCATGTTTCTACCTCAATTCTGTAGAATTGTTAACTCCTGCTCGTAGAATTGTCCACGGATTTTTCTTCCTGCGTTGTGTCTGTCTTGGATTTCCATGTTTACGCTTGTTCGTTCTTATCTTTGTGTCGGTATGTTAGTTGATCGGAAGATTCAGGATTAGCAATATCCAGAGGCTTGCTGTAATTTTGTACAATGAAGTGGATTCCAGAGCATTGCTGTGAGAAAATTGGGAAGAAATATATAATAGCTAAGTACTTATTCATGGTTTGTGGTTTTGTAGGCCCTGAAGGCGCCTCGAGCTGTGAAAGGGAGCCGAATTCAGGTTCAGATGTATCAGAAGAGGAAAGGAAGAGTAGAATGGGAGCTCTGAAGAAGAAAGCACTCAGTGCATCTAGTAAATTTAGACAGTCATTTACAAAGAAAGGCAAGAACCAGCAGGATGTTTCATTGAAGGATCCACAAGATGATAAGGAACTTCAGGCCGTGGAAGCTTTTCGACAGGCTCTTCTTGCGGAGAATCTGTTACCTGAAAGACATGATCGTTATAACATATTGTTTAGGTGAGCAGTAGGAAATTTATCAATGTAGATTCAATAGTCTATGAGTCTCTTGTCACTTGCTCTGCATATCGGAAAGCCTAGCTTTCTATGATGCATGTGTTGGCATTGTAAAAGATCCCGAAGCCTATTTACATTCAGATCATTTGCAGATTTTTGAAAGCAAGGAATTTTCATGTGGGTAAAGCAAAGGACATGTGGGCTGCCATGCTTCAGTGGAGAAAGGAGTTTGGTGCTGATACTATTCTTCAGGTTAATCAGTAGTCAATTTTACAAATTTATGGAAGTTTTATGCTCAACGATTGATTGTGTTCCCCTTGCTGAGTCACTGTCTGAAATGTCTTCTATGCATATTAGAATGTGTCTAGGTTTTGCTGAGATTTTATTTCTTATCTGTGGACATATTTTCAGGATTTTGAATATAACGAGTTGGATGAAGTAGTGAAGTATTACCCCCAAAGTTATCATGGCGTGGACAAGGATGGAAGACCCGTTTACATATATTTGTTAGGGAAAATAGATGCTGAAAAGCTTATGCAAGTGACAACAATGGAACGGTATCTAAAGTACCATGTACAGGATTTTGAGAAGTGTTTTACTTACAAATTTCCAGCTTGCTCTATAGCTGCAAAGAGGCCTATAGATTCCACTACAACAATTTTAGACGTTCAAGGCTTGGTATGCCATATATCCTCTGTATTGTTTAGCAGCCTTCAGGCTGCATTTCTATATGGTTGGGTACCGTTAGAAGTGCTTATACGAGGTTGAAATCTTTTCTTTCAGGGTTTAAAGAATCTAACTAAACCTGCATTGGATCTCATAACGCGTCTACAGAAAATTGACAATGATAACTATCCAGAGGTATATCATCATATTGCCCCCTGATTCTTTCTCTTATTGAAATTTGATTAAGGAGCGATCTCTATAATGCATGCCTGTGCACCCCCCAGTGATTTCACAATCTTCCTGCAGACGCTGTTCCGAATGTATGTTGTCAATGCTGGCAATGGGTTCAAATTGTTGTGGAACTCAGTGAAATCTTTCCTGGATCCCCAAACAGCTTCCAAGATTGATGTACGTTCGAAAATAATTGATTTGTAGTGTTTGCTTTATCGTTAGCATTGCTAATGTATGTTGTTTGTGGGAACTTTCAGGTTCTTGGATTGAACTATCAAAGCAAGCTGCTGGAAATAATTGATGAAAGGTGGTTATGTTTAAAGAACTGATCTTTCCAAATTTGCTGCATCTTTTATTTTGCATTTATATTAATTATTTCGCATCTGAATATGGATGCAGTGAATTGCCAGATTTCTTAGGTGGGCGTTGTAAATGTGTGGACCAGGGAGGTTGCTTGAGATCCGAGAAGGGTCCATGGAAGGATCCAAACATTTTAAAGGTCTGTTATGGAAATCATCATGTAGTTTTGGCGGCTTCCTTGACTTTGGAAACATGGATTCACGATTCCTGAACTGTTTTGCTGCAGCTTATTCGAAGCAATGGAGCAGAAGTTACTGCATCCGTGACCAGTGACACAGAAGCAATTCCTATGGTAATTACAGTGCAATTCTCCATCATGCTATCTGTTGCTACTTATAGAAGATTGGGAAGAAATCAGGAAAGAGCTAGAATGGTCTAGAATCAGTTAATTAGGGCTGTGTGGATAATCTCAATTTTATAATTAAGGGTAAAAAAGTTCTGTTGAACTTACTTTAAAAGAATTGCACGGTGCCTAAGGAACTAGTTCAGGCTTCATAACTGGGCTGGAGAGTTAATTCCAGAGGATTCATTCTCTGGCTCTGATTTTCTCTTGGGATTTCTATGTTTGTTTTACTTTGTGAGTGTTTTGCATTCTTCCCTGATATAAACTGTTTCACAATTTGAACAATACATGTAATTTGGCTTGCTCAGATGGAAGGTGCTCAAATGCTTGAAGAATATTCAACATCGACCGCGTCTGAAAATGCTGTACAGTCAGGTATGAATATATCTCACTGGAAATTACTCTCCGTAGACTAACCATATAATATATCTGAAAAAAATTTAAATGTCAGTCTGTGTGCCATAAAAATTTAAATGTCAGTCTGTATGCCATAAAAATTTTAATGTCAGTCTGCATGCAACAACATGGTTAAAGCCTTATTCTGGTGGGATAAACGGACTTCGTTCCTTAGATATAGAAATGGTCCTGTCGACTTGCTCAGGTTGAGGGCATCTACAAATTGACCCGGATTAGACTCAGTAGATGTTGTGTTTTTTAACTGCTATTTTTACCTAATATGTTGAACTCCGTTTACTTTCTTCACATTCATAGCTGACTCTTTCTTGTACAGAAGGAGGTGAATGTAAGGACGAGCAGAATAAGCGGGCCGACTCAGGGTGATAACTCTTTTCCAGCTATATCAAGGCTATAGATACATAACCATTGCTATGATGGTGAGTCAAATATTCTTTGCTACTATTTGTCCCAAGCCATATTCTATGGTGATACAGAAGTTTCTTTGACATTCAGACTCACACCGGGATTTCCAAAAGGACTACGTGCCTGTACCTAGAGTTCGGGATGATTTTTGTATATGTCAATTTGATACCTAGCTCAAGCAATTTCGATTCCTAAGCTAATTCGAGTTTAAGTCTCATTCTAACTATATAAACAAGTGGGGTGAAGAAGAGTTGGCGAATGCCTGCTTTTGTTGTGTATCACAGTTGGTTGCACTTGGAAGTTGAACTAGTTACTAAGAGAATGGTAAACCACTTGTAACTTGTGCTATACATAGCCGAAAAGCTTCAATCGAAATCAGTTTCAACCACTTGTAACTTGTGCTATACATAGCCCTAATAAGTAATAAGCTCCGTTAATGGGATAGAACACTCTTTCGGGTTTCCAAGGGTATAAATAACTTCAGGGATGATAAGTCCTGTGATGGCTAGGTAGACCACTTTCATCGTTCGATTGTCGTTTCACTCATTTGCCCATCGCTCGACTTTGATGGAGTCTTCATCCCATTTATTCGGGTAAGATGCTCGAATCGATCGTTCATGGATGATTTCCATACTTTCCTCTTCCGTAGGGAGGGGGGGGGGGGGCAATCGGAGAATTACATCATAGGGGTTTACTTTTCCGGTGGATCATTTCTCACGTCACATCAGTTCTTTCTTTCCTCTTCCATGGTCTATAATTTTGCTTTCCATATTGTGACGAATGACGATTAAACCTTCATTTATATCACTGTCTAAATCTACGACCGGTTCAATCAGACACCATTGAATCTCGACGAATCTTACATGAAATAACCAAATGACATAAGAATCTGGCTCTAGCTAGATTCACAAGTAACCCTTCATTTTATTGGAATTACGATAATGTGATTCCATATATACATCGCTGTCCAGAATTGGTTCCTCAGGGCAATACCGGAGATTTAATTACGGAATTGGATCCCCATCAAACCACATAAGGTCATATTTCGAATATTTTGACAATATTGTCTTGCTGGAGAAATGTTCGTTAGCCAATGAATATCATGATAGCCGTCAATACGTAGATTTTTCAGCGTAATCAATTAATAGTACTGGGTCAAAGAATTCGCCATACAAGCCAAGCCACACTTCATATATATCTAAGTGGTAATATATAAGCATTTTTGACAATTTCATTGCACCAAATCAATCTTGAGGATTTATATATTTTAGATCAATTATTTTTAACAAGTGGCAATATATAAACATTTTAAAAAGAATGTCGATGACTTATACGTAGACCTACCTCGTATTAAATTAATTTTGGTTGATGAAATATAATTTTTATTATGTTTTTTATGACGTTACGGATCAAAAGACTCAAACAACAAGAATTTTCCTATTATGTGCCCTAAATGCAAACTATAAGATGTTAATGTTAGAAAGATTTGATAAATCTTAAAATTTGGGATTTAAAGATTTGTTTATATCATAACGGGTCACTATTTTCTCTTTAGGGTTTAATTTTATTATTTAGTATGTTTATAATGTGTAATTAGGTCATATAGAAAAATCCAAACAACAAATACATACCGAGGACAAACCTATAATGTCACCATTTATTTTCCCTATATATGGAGTAAACTATCTATGGTTCCAATTGATCTAGCATGACTTCACTGAGAATCACTGAGGTCACCATTTAATGTCAGCATTAAATGGTGACATTAAATTGATCTATGGTTCACTGAGGTCTCATGGGAGCCATCAATTAATCTGGAACGACCGATATATGTGGGGGAAGTTGGATGTGTTGGAGATAGGAATTGATCTCACACATCGGGAAAGCATAATAAAACCCACTAGTATATAAATAAGGTGAAACCCCTACCCATTGGCTTAAGCTTTTGGGTAGAAAGGTGGATCCCGATATTATATACGAAGTGGTTAAATTTACCCCGACACGTCACCCAGTTCTCTCGGCCCACCGGAATTTCACAGGATGATCATTATTCATTAATCTGGACAAGCTTAAGAGATTCAGAGCGGTCCAAGATGATGCTTACTTTCTATGCAATGACAACCAAGAAATTAAACTGGGAACATCTATGGTTCCAGTTCGCGCACCTACACACGAAAGTCGCATCGTAATAAACAAGGTCCGATCCTCCAATGGACTAGAATTGGTAGGGGATATTCAAGGATTGAGTTGGATTAATGTAGCAACGAAGAACCATAGGCGCTAAGGCGGGTTCGTATTCAATTTGTTCAAGTCATGTGTAACGCCTGCCGGCGGCTCACTGGGATTTTGTATCATGTGTGGAATGCACGCCAACTATGAAGTGTCAACAACCTTGTCACCTGGCCTTGATGTTGGCCGGCCACTTTTTAGAGACTTAAGTGTGCTAGTACTACTACCAATTAACCATTTGGAAATTGTGTAACTGCTAATTTTTGGAAGAAGGACGACAGAGAAACAATTTACTGGTCTCTATTAATTACACCACATTATTGATTCTTGTTTCGTATAAGGTACGAACAATTTACTGGTCTCTATTAATTATACATATACCCACATACTATTCAGTTCTGCCTAGCGAATTTATGGTGGAAATAGTTATTGATTATTTATTAAAAATATAAAACATATAGCCGTACACGACTTCTCTAGCTACTTTTAATTTCTAAGGATGGGCTGGTAGTTAATATGACATGTCCTGGACCCTATATAAACAAGCTCACGTATATAACTATATATATAACATGGTATCTTGATGAAGGGCAGGGCAAGTGAAACACGAATGGAAGAGGTCGATCCTCCATCGATCATGGACGTCAAGCAAGTGTTTCACATGAAGCCCGGCTCCGGCGAGAACAGCTACGCCCAGAACTCCACTGTTCAGGTCATCTTTCAATCTCCTCACGCACCCTTTATTTAAAAGTTGAACCTACAATGACCAAGATCCCTATTAGTTGTCTCGGGACTATTCGAAAGGATATGCTAGAGCGCGCACACTATTTCTTCTAGATAAGCGAGAATCTTCCTTATAAAGTCGTGTCCAAGAGATATATATATATCACCTAAGTCACACCATGTACGTTTGAATTGTATTGCAGAATGATATACTATTGATCACCAGGCCGTACGCAGAGCATGCCCTAAAGAGCTATCTCAAGACCAACAGTGTAAGAGGAGGCAAACTGGCCATGGCTGACCTCGGGTGTGGGTCGGGCCCCAACGCTCTAGCGGCTGTCTCCCACATGGTGGAGGTGGTCTCTGCCACTTGGCGACAACAAGGTAAGAGGCGGCCGCTGGAGGTGGTGGTCTACCTAAATGACCTACCAAGCAACGACTTCAACAACGTCAATGCCTCACTCCCAACCCTCTTGACCCGCATCCGAAAGAAGATGGGCGACGAGTCTGGGCCATGCTTTGTCTTTGGAGCTCCGGGTACTTTCCATGGCCGCCTCTTTCCGCGTAGGAGCTTACACTTTGTCCACTCCTCTTCTAGTTTACATTGGCTTTCTCAGGTAATTATATTATACCGTACGTCATCACCTACTAACTAGACCAGTGAGACTTCAATGTTTTTGCATCGTTTTATCTAACTCGTAAGTTAACTTTGAGGTATTTATGAAATTACATGTGATTGGGCAGGTGCCATTAGGGTTGAACAAGGGGAAGATAAACATATCTAAGACAAGCTCAAAGAAAATAATGGAAGGATACACCCAACAGTTTCAAAGCGATTTTTGTTCGTTTCTGAAATCGAGATCGAAGGAGATGGTAGGGGGAGGAAGAATGGTGTTATCCTTCATGGGAAGAAGATCCATGGACCCCCTCCATGATGAGGATAGCTATCTTCAATGGGAGCTCATTGCCCGTTCTCTCATGACTATGGTCTCTGAGGTTAAATTCGATTTACCCACTCCTCTTTCTTTCTTTCTTTCTTTATATATATGATATATCGTACATGGAAGGGGATTGATTGATGAAAATTATATTTTGAGCCAGCCACTTTTTGTGTGGGTTCAAAATAATACGGAGTAACTGTTTCGCAAACAAATTTAACTAAACAAGTTTTCAAACCTATATGTGAAAGTCATTCAGAAAGTATGTTACTCGAAATGACTCGAACTCAATTAACTTGTGAAATCTTATAGGCTGTCTTTGGATCGACTACAAGATATAAAAGGAAAAGTTGACTTTTAATTTGTACTCTGAGAAAATGAACACACAAAAAAGTTACGGTGCTCAAGATATAAAAAAGTTACACAATATCCAACCAATACCCTGCCCTAAATTACCTTTTCACTAATTTAACCTAAGCATAAGAGTAATCTTTTATGACCGATTTTATCTATAGTAACTTAATTTTGAGGTCATATGTAACTCGAAACATGCATGCACGTAATGGCAAGAATCCATTATGGTATTTGGAAAAAATTGATTGTTAATGATCTGGCTAGTGGTCCTCTTTGAGTCTTGATAGTGGAATTTAAAAACGTGCCCACGCTACATATATACGTCTTAAGTTGAATTTTTGGGTGGAGAGCGCGTTAAGTTGTTATTTGTTTGTTTTTTTTTGTCAGAATTAAGTTGTTATTTGTTAGCCATACATATATTTATTTCTTATCGAGAAAAGGGTCAAGTTCAAACAAAACATACTTAAGAAACAAGGGCTAACAAAGAAGAATAGGTGGTTTGTCAAGAAGTGTAATTAAACCGAAAGGAAAACTCAACCACAAAAAAAAAAAAAAAACTGAAAAGAAAAGAGAAGGCAAAACTAGTGAGAAAGTCGGTGACCGCGTTCGTTTCACTAAAGATTGAGATGGGTGACTAACACGGATATTCTAATCCCGTTGTTAACCATACATATATAGATTGGGCCATTGTGGTTGACTGGATAGCTAGCTTGCCACCACTAGGACCACATGTATGTGAAGAATTAAATTGCGGATCGTTCAAATTAATTCTCTTGTACTTTATTATATTATCTTGCAGAAATTATTGGAAGAGGAGAAGGTAGACTCATTCAACATACCGTACTATGCCTCTTGTCCAGAAGAAGTGATTCAACTGGTACAACAGGAAGGCTCGTTCGAGGTTGATCGCCTCGAACCCTTTGAGTTCAGCTGGGATGGATTCAGTGTGCCGAAAAAAGAGCCCGAAAATGAAGAAGACAAGCATAAACCGATATCTAGTACTAATGAACCTAAGAAGGTTGTAACGAGGGGGGAGAAGATAGCGAAGGTGCATAGAGCTATCATCGAGCCTATAATGGAGTATCATTTTGGGAACACGATTATGGACGAGTTGTTCCTTCGGTATGGGAAGATGCTAGATGAATATCTCTCCACGAATGAGCCCAAGTTCGTTAACTTGATCGTTACTCTTGTGAGGAAGCCATCAATGAAGATCACATATTCCACTTTACGCAAGCTCTTGTCTGTGAGGAGTTTAAAACCATGTCATTAGGTTTCACGTACTCATTTATATGATAATGTAACAAGTACATATGACATATGTTTTGCTTTTGCATGCGTACAGTTATGTGGTACGACGTGATATCTTGATTACGTGGGTTTACATGCGTACAAAATGGTGACTAAAGAATAAAAGTTGATTTGTGTTTCTAGTGAGATGTGTCACACATCATGTGTGCGCGTGTATCATGACTTTTTTAACCATATATTGAAAGGAATATATTTCATGGATAACTTATTGTGAGTTTTTTTGCTTTTTCTAAAGGCTTAATCTAGAGATTTCTTGTGAGTTTTGGCATAAAAGTATAGTAAGAACCTTGGAATTGTTCCGGCCAAAATTAATCTACAAGAGAAGGTCGAACTTATGTTCTTAAGAGGGAAAACACAATAATTGGTGTATGAAGGAATTGATCAGCCATCTTCGGCCCATGTTCATCAGCCCAGGCCCAAGAAAATAAGGGCATAATATCCATTTCTACTTACCATCTGCGCTGTCCGTTTGCTGTACCTTTTGTGAAACACTAGGGCATCCAAGCCCTCTCTTAAATTGATGATGTGTATAATTTGTTTTTTGAGCACGATGACTTGTATCACTGATCAAAAGGAAACGGATCATATACCTGAAACGGTTGATCTATTGAATGCCCCTAGACACGTATTAAGAGGACCGAATTTGCAAAAAGATATTTAAATCATTTCCTAAATGAGAATGAATCACGTGAGAACAAAATCTAAGGAGAGAAATGAGAATAAATCTGATTCGCTCGATCGCGTCAAATGGAGAGCTGAGATCTCACGTGCGTGTGCAATGATTTTTTTATGCAACATGACCGTGTGTTCCTATACAACATGACTGTGTAGTTTTGATTAATATGAATGTACATGCTCCTAAACGTATTGTGTGAGATTTTTCATATAAGTGTGTAATAATGAGTGTACAGAATAAGATGAGAATGACTGTGTATTCTCTCTTAACTTGATTGTTCCTTTTTCAAATGTCATGAATGTGCATTTACGTTTTGTACGAACGTGCATGATCTAAATTGTATTGTGTGTGAATTTTTTCATACAAGTGTGTAATTCATAAATGAGTGTGTCTTTTTCATATAAGATGACTGTGTCGTTTCCCTTAACATGATTGTGCATTTTCAAATAACATGACTGTGTATGTGTGTGATTTTTTTCCCATACAAGCGTGTGATTGACAAATGACTGTGTCTTTTTCATATAAGATGCTTGTGTACTTTCACATAACACGATTGTGCATGCATGCTTATACTTAATTGTGTATGACTTTTTCACATGTTATATATGATGTACGATTAGTGAAAATGTATAACACAGTCATGTTGTGTGGGACTACACAATCATGTTTTGCTTATACTTAATTGTTTATGACTTTTTTCACATGTAATATGATGTGCGATTAGTGAAAATGTATTCACAGTCATATTGTATGGGACTACACAATTATGTTTCGAAACTTATACTACAAAGGTAACAAAAAAATTATGAGGCGAGCGTAGCGTGGATCAACCACACATTACACGTGTGGTTGAGATTTGTTCTCTCTAAAGAAGTCGTTCTTACCTGAACCGCACCCATATTAATAAGCAAACAATTTTCATACTTTCCTAATTTGGTATTGTTAATGTGTGACTATTGACACATATTAAAAAAAATCCATTAACGAATCATTATCAACAACTAGTTTGAGGTTTAAGATTCATTTGTATGAGTTTGCAAAAATGGGAGAGGTTTTCCTCACATGAATTGAACAATAAGAAAATTGGTGAGCCTTGTGTTAGTTGATAGGTGTATAAGTTCTCTGAGTGAATTTGCGTGATTTCAACTTTTAGGAGTGGTTTGGTACAAACCCTTATTGCGGGGTTGTAGCTTTAGCTTTATGAAACTCACTCTTGAAAGTATGATATTACTTGAGGCATGGACGATCATGGGCATCCTAGGACTGACAAATCTACCCTACACTATGTGTAGAAAAAAACATTATTCATTAAACATCTTACAATCAATAATGAAAACTGTTGGGATGGTGATTGATCCCAATAACGATCCCAAGTAGTTTTGATGATGACGGAACACTTGTGAAACATTTAATGTGTTTGCTAAGTGTTTCAGGATCAAACAGGTTGTATTGAGCATGAAACAGAGCAGGAACATCCGATGGGATCAACCGGATCATCAAATAGCTGGCGCGCAAGCAGAAGCTATTTATGGAAGGTGGATCAACGCGCAAAGCTGGAAGCTATTTATGGAAACGCGCGTGAAGGGATCGGATGGAACGAATTACTTATCTTTGGAAGATTTCGAAGATTTGTTAGTTTGTTGAAGATATTATCTTATTCCCTAAGTAAGATATATCTAGATAGATGATCAATATATTTTAGGATAGAATTTATTCTAGCCGAGTAGTATATATAGATCATTGTATTAGGGTTGTGAGTTACGCTTTTTGAAGAGAGTTGAGAGAGCTGTGTGCTTGAGAAAAAGAACACACGAAGTACTCTAGGTCGAGTTGTGTACGAGAGATAGAGGTGTGGGTCAAGTCCGTTGAGTCGAATTACGAGTGTGTCCGACGCTGAAGGATCAAGGTCTGGGTAGAAGGTATTGTGTAAACCTTAAGATCAAGGATTCGCGTTTGTATGTTCATACTTGGTAATAACAAAAGGCTGGCTTGATTTGAATTGCTTTGTGTGAACAATTACTTGTTTGAATCGTTTTTTATTCCGCTGCCCAGTTCGTTGATCCCTCTAAAGGATCAACGTCTGTATTCTCACACACGTAGATCCTACAATTGGTATCAGAGCCTGTGTGCTCTAGATTGTGTGTGTTTCAAACAGGTAATGAAAGATGGGTTCTTTGAAAGATAAATCATGTTGCAAAAATCCCAATGGTAAAAGAAGGGACCTAAGGAACGTCACTTGCTACAAGTGTCGTGAGAAGGGTCATTATGCTCGTTCGTGCTCAAAGGGAGATCTTGATGGAAAGCCTAACATCCACAACAAAGCTTGCATGGCAACTTGGGGCAATTCTGATGATGAAGAATCCGAATCCACGATTGATCCCAAGATGTGCTTAATGGCTATGCCTTCAAAGGATGAAGAGGTAACCAGTTTTGATTTTCTCGATTCCTTGAAAAAACTCTCTAAAGATAGCTTGATCAAGATAATCATTGAATTGCATAATGAAAATATTGATGCACAGTTTGAATTCTCAAAGGTTAATGATCTATGCAATGAATTGAAAACATCTCTTGAAAGTGCTTCTGAAAATTCTGTTGATCCCTGTAAAGCATGTCCTGACCTTGAAATTGAAATTCTTAATCTGAAAAGAACTAATGATGATCTTACTTCTGATATTCTTGCTCTTGAAATTGAAAAAGAGAACTTGCTCAAATATGTAGAAGAAGCTAAGACAACCAGTAAGGGGGAACTCGTGGATATTGGTCTCACTTTCGTTCCTCAAAGGTTTGGAATAGGATATACTGAAGATAATGAAAAGGATGGGGATCATAAGAACTTTGATGCTGCTGAGTTATATGAACAAAGGGGTAGGGAACTACAGAGTCTTAAGGATAAGAACTTGCATTTGTCTAAAAGGATTCAGGTTTTAGAGCAAGGAGAGGAGAAAACCCCAAGAGAGGACTCTGAGTGGTATGTAGGACGACCGGGCCATAAGATGTTCATAAAACAGTCAAAGGGAAATGAACCTAAGGACCTTAACAAGGATAGGATCAACCAGAGAAGAATTCAAAAGCCACACCCTAAGTATCATATGGGAGATTATTTGATGACTTGTTGGTTTTGTGGTGATGGGGGACATAGGAAGGTAGACTGTGAGAAGAGGAAGTGTCAATCTAAAAAGAATAGACAAGGGAACATCAATGCTAGTACCTCGCAGTCATCCCCTAGGAACAATGCTCGTAGGTCCTCAAACAACTTTCAGCATGCTTATCAACAGTCACCTAGGATCAAGAAAAAACAATCTAGGAATGCTAGTAATGATGTGAACTTGCTTGAATATTATGTTGCTAGTCCCAGGGATCATCATGTTTATTACCAAAAGCGACTAGGCAAGGGTAAGCTTGCCTGGATCGTCAAAACCTAACCTTTTGCAGGTTGGAGTGAGGGGGAACAAGAAGATTCAGAGGAAACATTGACAACTTCCCCTCACTTCACAAAAGGGCTGAAGGAAACAATTTCCTTTGGTAACAAGAAAGAAGGATCTTCGACTTTGATCTTGTGGGTTTTATAGATGCTGACTATGCTGGATACTTGGTGGGTCGAAAAAGCAACTTGGGAATGACTCAATTCATTGGTCCTTTTCATTGGTCCTTGTCTTGTTTTCTAGGGATCTAGGAAACAAAACTCGGTAACTATGGTATGTCTCTTGAAACTATTAGCATACGTTGTGATAGCACTAGTGCAATTGACATTTCTAAGAACTCTATCCAACACTCTCGTACTAAACATATTGACTTTCGTCACCATTTCTTACGAGACAATGTTGCTAAAGGTTTTGTTAAGATGGATCATTGCAGGACCGAAAACCAAGTGGCAGACATTTTCACCAAGGCATTGGATAGAAAACCCTATGAGCATCTGAGGATACTCTTAGGCATGATCACCATGAACTAGTCAAGTCCCGGTCCTCTATTCCCTCAATGATTGGCTAGAATAATTCTTTGATCCAGGGGGAACAACACCGATAAGTGATAACCTTCTTTGATTTTATGAGTTCATGATGATTTGCTTGTTTTGATTATTGATCCTTGGTGCATTCATTTAAAATTTTGAGATATCATTATTTGAAGCATGAAAACCTCTTTCTTTGATCCCTAAATGACTAACTTGATCTTGTTATCCCTTGTTATAAGCCGAAATGATAGTTAGTCATGAGACTGTCCTAAGCCTTGATCCAGGTGAACGTTTCCTATGAACCCATTTTGTGATACCCTATTTTTACGGGATTTACTTGTCTGGATCAATCGACTCTCCTTGCTTGTGTGTTACATATATGTTTTGGATATGCGTGTGAGTTTATTTTTCTACCTTAATTGCTATCCAAAACTGGCCTTTTTATTCCATTCATGGTGATGGTAAAGATTATTGATCCCAGAGCTCAAGAAAAGAAGAGAGTTGTTGACTGATCGGTTCCAAAGGATCAATGAGTATGATTTTGATTGTTTCAGCTGCAAGAAAGAAAATTTTGATGGAGGAGATAATTACAAAGAAAGAGATGCATGTGTGGTGCAAAGTTTAAAAAGAGAAGTTTGGTGCTCAATAAAAAAAAATTGGAGATCGATCCCTCGGTACCGGCAAAACACACAAAAAAAAAGGGATGAGATTAAAAAAAAACAAAGAGAAGCAAAAGAAAGAAAGGAGTTAAAAAAAAAAGAGAAAGGATACATGGATGATATGGAGATGGAGTTTAAGTGCTCGGATTCCAGGAGAAACGAAGAAGATGAATGATACCACGTAAGTTCCTCATAATCACGTTCTGAGCAAGGAAGGGAACAATATCTGTGATCCTGAATCAGGAGTGGAACCCCTTTCTTGATCCTTAGCCATAACAATTCCTGATGTTTCTGAGTGTTTGATTTTTCTGTTTTTCTGTTTTCGTATTTTGATCATCTCAGGACCTATCTTTTGTCGCTCCCTGGCTATGTAATCAATCTCTTAGGCATTGAATGATATATCTCTTATATTCTTTGATGTGTTATGTGCTTCAGTGTTAAAATGTTTCATTACGGATCAAATTGAGTTATTTGATGATGCCAAAAGGGGGAAGTTAGGAAAATTGTAGAGATGCGACTAGTTCTTGGTACAGAAGGATCAACCACATGCTAAAGGGGAATTATGCTAACTGGTAAGTAGGTTCGACGAAGGTCCTACTCAGGGGGAATTCTTGCACTTTATGTTATTTACATACGTTTTACTTTAAATTTTCCCAAGTGTTTGTCATCATCAAAAAGGGGGAAATTGTTGGGATGGTGATTGATCCCAATAACGATCCCAAGTAGTTTTGATGATGACGGAACACTTGTGAAACATTTAATGTGTTTGCTAAGTGTTTCAGGATCAAACAGGTTGTATTGAGCATGAAACAGAGCAGGAACATCCGATGGGATCAACCGGATCATCAAATAGCTGGCGCGCAAGCAGAAGCTATTTATGGAAGGTGGATCAACGCGCAAAGCTGGAAGCTATTTATGGAAACGCGCGTGAAGGGATCGGATGGAACGAATTACTTATCTTTGGAAGATTTCGAAGATTTGTTAGTTTGTTGAAGATATTATCTTATTCCCTAAGTAAGATATATCTAGATAGATGATCAATATATTTTAGGATAGAATTTATTCTAGCCGAGTAGTATATATAGATCATTGTATTAGGGTTGTGAGTTACGCTTTTTGAAGAGAGTTGAGAGAGCTGTGTGCTTGAGAAAAAGAACACACGAAGTACTCTAGGTCGAGTTGTGTACGAGAGATAGAGGTGTGGGTCAAGTCCGTTGAGTCGAATTACGAGTGTGTCCGACGCTGAAGGATCAAGGTCTGGGTAGAAGGTATTGTGTAAACCTTAAGATCAAGGATTCGCGTTTGTATGTTCATACTTGGTAATAACAAAAGGCTGGCTTGATTTGAATTGCTTTGTGTGAACAATTACTTGTTTGAATCGTTTTTTATTCCGCTGCCCAGTTCGTTGATCCCTCTAAAGGATCAACGTCTGTATTCTCACACACGTAGATCCTACAAAAACTACAAAGGGTAAATAGGTAAACATATGCCATAGTAAAAGAGTATCTGATGCAAATATTGTGAATTTAGAGGATGTGAAAAAAACCCACATTTAGGCTTGGTTCGATACCACCAGCGAAAAGGGATAATAGGGACGGAAATCTACTGTTAAAGACGCTGAATTTTACACTCTTGTACCCCAGGGGACAACGTTTCAATATCAGGGAGCGGCGATAGGAGGTGCCGAACGGAACCTTAACGTTATGCCAACGAACCCTAATTAATTTTGACTGGATTTTTTGGGTATATTGGTAACTTATTTTACACTTGATTTTATATGTTACTACACACAGTGTAACGTTCGATCTTGAGCATGCCACTTGGACGGTGCAGCCTCTCTAGAAGCCTGCAAAAATGTCAATATGGTTGGGTGATAAAAATGGGGGTTTTGTGAAAAGACACCACACCAAATAATGTTATTGTCTTATCAAATATAGCTAAAAATTATTTGATTGAGAACAGTGCATATCTACGGTTTTTGCAACGTCAAGAACATTCAAAACCCCTTGAATTGAAATGATGTAGCGTTAGTTTGGCGGGGAGATATACATTCCAATGTTGCATGCACAAATCTGTTTAATACCAAAATAGAGGCAATATGAACGTTTTTTTTAATAAAAAAATAAAATAGACAGAAGACCATAAAACTGCCCTTTGACTTAGCCTTCTATAGCCGAGAGTACGTTTCCATTTGACAAAATAAAATGACACTTTGATTCAAACTTCAAAGTATTAGCTAGCTGAATTTGATAGACAAAAAAAAAAGCGCCTAAAATAGATACAATCCTCTTAATCTTGCACTAATTAAACTTAATCTGATATTATGCATTATCCGTGGAAAATATCTAGGTGAAAACCTGAATAAAACATGAAGGTCCCTCGATCTCATGTCTCTCGATCTCATTTTCTAGCTCCTAATATGCAATAGTAATCATGATCCATACAATGTGAGTGTGATCCATTTTGCCCTTTTACCATGTCCTTTTACCATGTGCTCGGCACATAAGGTGGAATCTGCTAGTGCACATCGCAGACCATCAAAACATCTACGGTTTTCGCTTTTTCAGGTGCTAATGTTAGACGACATTGATTTAGGGTAGGGTTTGGGCCAATACTCAAACAACAACATCTTCCTCTTTTGTTTGTTTTTTGCACGTATAAGAAGCTTTACATTATTTATGTCATTTCAACTGACAAGGTGGAAAAAACCCGGAACCCGTCACAACTCATTAAATGCCATACTTACTCAAATAAGCTAAAAAGAGTGGACTACCCTTAGTAGGGTTAAGCCCATAATTGTTTGACTAAATAGAGTTACAAATTTATTAAAACCATTTGGCATTACAAAACAAGCCAGATGATCAATAATCATTCCTAATTAATTGTGCACGTAGTAACCTAGTAGGAGAACAATATAATGTAGTAGATATTTTGTTAACGTGAGGGAAGTGGGCGCGTCTGAGGACACTGACCATGAGAGTTGAAACCGAGCCAATCGTAAAAACTCTCATGTAGAGACCTCGAGGGCCAAAGATTCCTCTCGCATGAATCTCCATCGCCGTTCGATAAACGCCTCCACCTCCTGCTGAAACTCCTCGTTGGTCATATCGTCGTGCCGACGCCTCTCCTTTTCGGAATCCTCCATTCTCTGGGGAGGCTGATGATCATCAGTCTCGCTGCTATCCCTAACATCTCCCCCGGCCTCCGGGGGAGATGTTAGGGATAAGCGATAAACGCCTTCACCAAGGCTCTCAGTTTCCGGTTCGATCTCTGCTTCCTCGCCCTCAAGCAGCGCGTCCCCGATCAGGGACTCGCTGTCGCCCCGATTGTCGCAGGCGAACTTGAGCAAGAGAGAGACTACAATTGCGTTCCCAAGGAGGAAGACGAAGTGGTGGTTGAGGACTAGGATCGAGAGGCGGTAGAGAAAGACGACGAATAGTTTCAAGAGCGTCGAAAGATAGAGCGTAGAGCGGGAAATCGGGCAGGAGAAGAGCATCATAATGGCGGAGCAGAGCGCGAGAGGCCTGATGGCGGTGCCCAGGCTCTTGAATTGCTCGAACCGCAGCTTCGATTTCTCATCCATGTATGGGTTCAGTTCGATCGATCGGTTTCTTGGAAATGGGAGAGAAATTGTTACGGGGAAAAGGGGGTTATTTGGGGAAGAAATGAGAAGGTGGCGGTGGAATGAAAACTAACTGAAAGAACGGCCTCAATTCATAAATATATAAAGGAGCGGGAGAGAGAGAACCTTGCTGGTGTCTTTTGAATTCACAGACCAAACAGTGCAAAATGTACTTTCACAAAAAAAAAATGAACATGAGATTTATTTTCTTATGTGTTTAGGGTAATTGACATAATTTTGGTTTTGTACCGAAATGTTTTTGATTATCTAGTATGGAAGAAGGGCAGCCCTATTCGTCAAGTTTTGTTATAAAGGTCGGTATTAGGTGTCAATGCTCGATTGTCTTTTGTGAAAGGTTAATATGTGTCTAGATCGTTGCATTAAAAATTCGAAGTCATAGAGTTTATGCTTATTTAATGGCAACAATTTAGATTTGTCGAATTTTGTTTATATGTGAAGATATCTTAAATGTGTCGTTGATTGGAATTCGTTAAGGATTTAGGGTCGGAGCTACCGACAACGTTAGGGGTGGTGGGGGCAGAGTTGTGAGGGGCAATATCGGTGGTCTCACTAACTGGCAGCGAGTCGGGATCTGCCGAGGCGCGGAATGTGCCCACCCACCAAAACCATATGTTAAATTTTTTGTTTTAATAGGCACCGTAATATGTTTAGGCATGCGACCCATAATCTGTATTACGATTTCCTAGGTCTCTATGTTCTCTCAATCTCCATAATAATATACTCTATTATTAATGAACCGTGTAAATCCTTGTCCGGGATCGATCCCGTTCTTACTTTTATCATTCTTGCGCAATCTCATTTTTTTTTGATGAGGTTGCGCAATCTCATTACAACAACCTATATAATAATTAATAAGTGTAATCATTATTCAAAGAAGAATGGAGTGGAGCACAAAAAGCTACTTAAATGTACATAAAAACTTTAAAACTAATATATGCGCACCCTAATAACATGATTATCGTGCACTAGTGTAAGATGAGGTTGCTTTCGGAGGGAATCCTTTCTAGATTCTTAGCTACCTCGACAAATAATATGCAAATCTCTTCAAACCACTTAAATTCACTTGCTTGTGCATTTTTCCTTCTTAGAATATACTAGAATTCATGACCCGTGCTACGCACGGGTTTAAAAACTATTTTGAAGCTTTATTAATCAACTTTAATTGAAAAATTGTATAAAATTGCATGAATGTGAAAAATGGACCAAGGTATGATAATATAAAATATAATAGATTATGTTAAGCATAAAATAAATCAATATTCCATATGAAATAAATGAATTGAAAATATGATTCACTTGCGAGAAAATATGCAAACAACACAAAAACTCCCCACTTAATTTGTTTGCGAGAAAATATGATTCAATCGAAAAATTTGTTTATAATGAACATATGTACGTGAAGATAATGAAAACATAATGAGACAATATGTTTCATTGTGTGCAAAAAACAAATTACCCGTACCAATATTTCATTAACAATATATACGTAAACATATGTAAATTACCGTACCAATATGTATATGTAAGCTTTTAGCATTTAATTTGTTTGTTTAGGTTATGTATTTAGCCAGGGGTCTCCTAGTCGCCCCCCCTCTGAGTTTAGCCAAGGGTGCCACTATTTCGACCCCCCAGATTCTCCTTTAGGGGAAGTCCACTCGGCTAATTGTTGTTGTTGTTGTGTTTAGGTTATGTATTTAGGTATGACATTTCATAACAATATATACATTTTCATATATACATTATCATTTAAGCTATAGGTAGTTAGATATATAGGTTTTAAAAAATATTTGAACAAAATTGTTGCTAGAGAGGATTGAACCCCAAACCAAAAGGTTAATTAGAAGGAGGGTTTACCACTATGCTAATGTGGTTGTCTTGATTATAATTGCATAGTGTTTATTATATAGGGAAGATTGCAACCAACACTAAATAAGAGCAATTAATGTGGACACCACCTAACTTTTATATATATATAGATACTTTACTAGGGGAAAAACGGGTGATGTAGGAAGAGTAGACGATGTCAAGTTCACGTGAACAGTCCATCAACCAATCTAGCTACAAAGAATTCATAGAAGTGGAAGTAAATGTGGAAATCCAAAACATATGAAGTTGTATCACGCAAAACAGGTATTATGTACTTATTATTAGCACCACTTTTTATCCTTTTCCCCTACTTTATCATCTTTCTTTACATTGTTTCGGCGTTTTGGAGGAACGAGTCACAGATTTGAGCAAAAAGAGCTTCCAATTTCACAAGGCTATAATGTTATATCTTACAAAAAGGCACTGGTTTGGTTTCGAGACACAAAGTTGGGCCTCACGTGCCCACTGCCCAAATGAATTCGGTTTTTGTAGAGTTTGATCAACATAAATTGGATATCTTTTTGGTCAAAGCATAAATGACATCTTGAATATATACACACACATATGTTACTATTAATCATGAACTTTAGCATGTTAATATATCCATTTGTACTCTGATTAAAATATATATATATCCATTTGCACTACTAATCATGCCCTAGTTAAGTTCTTTCTGCACTAATTATATACCATGTTCTTAACATTTCCTCCTAGACCTTGTCTAAGTCTTAAGCAATTCCCATTCATCGAGCCTTTCAAGCTGTCTAGCTAGACAACGCCTAGTTCGAGCCGCCTAGACAACCGTATAGACCGTCTAGACACTAGACAGTCTATCTCCGTCTAGGGGCCGCCTAACATTTTTTTACAATAGTATATGGTAAGATCTTTTCAAGTAGTTTTATTGTTGGATGCTGTTGGGATGAAATGTGTATCCCACATATCGGGCAAATGGAATGAAATACACTAATATATAAATAAGGTGAAACCCCTATCCATCGGCTTAAGCTTTTGGGTGGAAAGGTGGATCCCGACCTTATGTACGAAGTGGTTAAATTTACCCCGACACGTCACCCAGTTCTCTCGGCCCACTGGAATTTCACATGGTATCAGAGCCTGTTCGGTCCGGGTCCGTTTCACCCTGGCTATTTGGGCATGGGTTTAGCATTATGAGCTACCCGCCCGCTGGGTCGAGTTGGCTAAAAAGAGATTGAGATGCCACACTGCCCGTTCTCTGGGCTAGCTATAAAGAGAATGAGATGCTAGACCCGTCTTTCCAAGTGCTAACTAGGCCAGACTAGTTACCACTTGAGGGGGCGTGTTGGGATGAAATGTGTATCCCACATCGGGCAAATGGAATGAAATACACTAGTATATAAATAAGGTGAAACCCCTACCCATCGACTTAAGCTTTTGGGTAGAAAGGTGGATCCCGACCTTATGTACGAAGTGGTTAAATTTACCCCGACACGTCACCCAGTTCTCTCGGCCCTCCAGAATTTCACAGATGCCTACGTGAATGGATGATTTCCAAGTAGTGTTTTTCCCAAAGTGGTGGAAAAACTAATGTAAGCGATTATGTCCTTCATACAATGTTCTATCTTTGATACTAGAGCGTTGTTGCTGGCTAGGGATCAAGTACAATAATATTGTACTTCAGCCCGAATAGTATATGCAATGTAAAGCAACAATGAAGTAATAGTAAGACTTTGTTTACTCCCTCCGTCTCTGAAAGTTCGTCCATAAAGCATAGAAGCTCGTAGATTAAGAAACTTTTGAAAAAGTATGGTAACTTGGGTAGTATATGAATACAGTTGAGGGTGTATTAGTAAATTTATAGGGAAAAAGGTAGAAAAGTGATAAAGTTGATGAGAAAGGTGGATAATTGGGGGGTAATATGTGATATTAGATAAGGGTGTTTTTGTAATTTTATAGAGAAAAGTTGTGGAAAAGTTATGGAAAAGTTGGATAATAAGGGTAATATTTGAGATTGAGTAGGGGTATTATTGTAAAAAAATTGGATAAAAATGGAAAGATTGAAACATGGACAATCTTATTGAAGCGTCGAAAAAGGAAAGACGGACAAACTTTCAGAGACGGAGGGAGTAATAAGTTATACCGGCCTCTTGTATGTTAAGGGTCTAATCCAATCAGAATCGTCTCCAAAGAAAACATACAACCTGAGCTCGTTATCACTAGACAACTAGATCCACGGGTAGGGGATTATGGAGGCGATTCGCCTTAGCATTCTTCGTCTTCTTATTGAAGGTGACAACCTGCAGGTCGTTAATGCAGTGTTGGGCTGTTGGAGTTGTCCGTTGGAAGTGGAGCTTATGCGTGCGGACATTCAGTACCTGTTGGGTCAGTTCCAGAGTTGGGGCATCAGACACATCTTCAGGGAAGCCAAATCAGTGACTGATTTTAGTGCAGGCTCGCTTCGCCGTATGCCATCGACTACTTTGGGTTCCGATCTAGTCCTTCGGGACCTCATCCGCAAGGATGCTATATGATAGTTTTCCCTGTAAAACTAGCCTAATCTCTTTCCTGTATAAAAATAAATAAAAAATAGCACAACAAAATGGACCGTGAAGTGACTCTCTATTAAAGGGCTTTTATTTGTTGTGGGCTTGGGCCCAACTACATATGGCGGACCATACGTTTGTACTACTTTCTTGCCTAATTTACCTAGCAACATTGTCTTTCAAGTAGTGTGTGTGTGGGTTTATTCTGATGGTTGGATTGGGCTGGGTTCCACTACTACTTATATGAGCATGTAGCAAGAATAAGTGGGTTTGATCTGAATTGGATCAATCCAATAGGACAACCCAAAAAAATTGGGTTTGCTTCACATTCATATATTGAACTCAAAGAAAATCCTGAGAGTTTTGTTTTAATGCAAAAAGTTGGAAATCATTGTTAGAAATAGAAATGGGGTTGAAGATAAATGATGACCAATGGAAGTAAGAAGAGAGAATGAAGATGGAAAAGATGAAAAAGGTAGGTAAAAAGCTAGTGAATGGGGTTAAAATAATAAAAGCATGTAGATATAAAAGGAAAAAAGGATAATACAATAAAACATCAAACATCTCTAAAAAAGTTACCTAGAGTGCTCACATGCACAAAGACTATGCTCACTATAGAAATCTTTGTCAGTTAGTTGTCACGAGACCCTAGATTGTGTGTGATGTCCGCAATTTCTACTCTATATTCAGTTTCAAGAAACCCTGCCGTAATTCAAATGAATAATAACCAGCTTCAAATTTAATGCATGAACAAACATCAATAATATTGTGGAGTATAGAATTTATTCACCCCCACACCCTCCTCAAATTGCATCTTTCATTATCAACCGGAAAGAGAAAGGTACCAACTACCAACTTTGATGGCTACAAATACAATAGGGAAAAGAAGAAGATCAGAAATGAAGATTATTATATAGAGAATTAATGTTATTATTATAACGAGTCAGAAACCCATGCTTTTACATCTAACAAGTGAACCTAACCTAACCCCTCTGCTAATAATCCGGTGTTGCCAAACCCAGCCCACGTGCTACCTATATTTTCTTGCCCTTGGTTTCACGTGCCTTCCGAAGACTCGAGTCAGACTTCCGTTAGGGTTTGGAGTTAGTTGGTCCAACTGCCCTCTTTATCTTTCCCCTCGCACGTGCCGTTTGACTACTAGGTAGCTACACTTGTATGTGTAACGTACGTTTATATATTAATTCCCCGATCTTCGTTCCCCAAATTATAACTCTCACCAACACCAACACCAATTCACTCTTTCTCACCCGGCCTAATCACCACCAAACCGACGCCGTTTACCATGGTTGCTCAGGGCGAGACCGTCTGCGTCACCGGGGCCTCGGGGTTCGTCGGCTCGTGGCTCGTCATGAGGCTCCTCGAGCGCGGCTACACCGTCCGCGCCACCGTCAGGGACCCAAGTACGATCTATGAGTCCATCCATATATATTAGATATGTTTTCCCTTTTCTATGTTGTGGTTTTTGATATATATTTGTGATTTGTGATCATTTATTTAGAGAACACCAAGAAAGTGAACCATTTGTTGGAGTTGCCGAACGCGAAGACCCACTTGAGCCTGTGGAAGGCGGACCTTGGCCAAGCAGGGAGCTTCGACGAAGCCATTCAAGGATGCACCGGCGTGTTTCATGTCGCCACTCCCATGGACTTTGAGTCCAAGGATCCTGAGGTAATCAATTTCTTACCTTACTAATTAACTGTTAACCAAACCTTAAGGTTAGGTACATAGTGCTATCATCGATTGATTGCCCACTTTAAATCGGGAGATATGTATTTGATTGATTGATTTATATAATGAGATTCACTAGCTTAGCACGAAATCTGCACTAATCATGTAACGTTAACCCTAGATTTGACCAATTACACCTACCCACTTTGTCATATGTGAACGAGTGTTCATCTCTATCAAGTTGCGATAACGTAACTCTCATGGACTTTACGGTGTACAGTGTCTTCTTATAAACACGTGACAAATTCTTAGCTTCAAAGCTTTGGACGGAGGACCTCTAATTAATTAGGGACCATTACATATGCATAATACACTTTTAGAGCTAACTAATTACTAAGACTGGTCAACCAAGTATTAAAACATGAAGGATAGGTACGTATAGGATTAGGAATTGTTTTTTCAATTAGTAGCTTTCAGAAAAATATCCACAAGATCCCAATACTCTAAGTAGAGACACACTTTTGATTGATGTTCCTGTTGTAACATGCAATGTTAACACGAATCACAGCACTAGCTACCGCCTACCCTCATTAACTATTCAATCATTGAACTATTGTCAATATCAAAACTTTTCATTTAAGATGGCATTTATGGTGGATCAAATTGGCTCTTATCAAACAATGGCTGAAATAGATCCACGTACATATCCTTCAAATCTACAAGTCATTTTGAACGTGGCTCGTCTTTTTCCAGTCATTTTCCCATTTGTTTGATCCATTGATGCTTTCTTTAATGCAGAATGAGGTGATCAAGCCAACCATCAACGGTATGCTTGACATAATGAAAGCATGCCTTAAGGCGAAGGTGCGAAAGCTCGTCTTCACATCTTCCGCAGGAACAGTTAACGTGGAAGAGAAACAAAAGGCGGTCTACGACGAAAACTGCTGGAGCGATGTCGAATTCTGCCGTAAGGTCAAGATGACTGGATGGGTAATACTACTAACTAAGCCCTCTCTTTTGATGCACACATATACCTTGATTGAGTAGCTTAAGGTTCTGGGTTGAGCTTAAACTGTTTGGATCGGTTAGGTGGAGTTCATTTAGTAGATGGGCGTGTTAGGTAAACATTGCATTCATGACTTGAAAAGTGAAACTAATGTATGAATGCATAAATTTGCAGATGTACTTCGTGTCCAAAACATTGGCAGAGCAAGCAGCTTGGAAGTTTGCAGAGGAAAACAACATGGACTTCATCAGTATCATCCCAACTCTGGTTGTGGGTCCCTTCATCATGCCTGCTTTCCCGCCAAGTCTCATAACCGCCCTCTCCCCGATCACAAGTAATCCTCGATCTCCATCCGCCTTGTGATAAAAACAGAGAAATCCATGCCCAAGTTACATGCATTTTCACATTGACTAATCGTCTAAAATGTTGTTCGAGCAGGAAACGAGGGTCACTACACGATCATTAAGCAAGGCCAGTTCGTGCATTTGGACGACTTGTGCATGTCGCACATTTACCTCTACGAGAAGCCAGGCTCAAAGGGCCGTTACATTTGCTCTTCCCATGATGCCACAATTTACGAGCTCGGAAATATGCTTCGCGCCAAGTACCCTGAGTACAACATCCCTACCAAGTAGGATTACTGTTCTAACTAATGTCGAACTGATGGACTTTAATACTTGATGTTTGTACTAATCATTTTGTGGGAACAGGTTTAGGGACTTTGATGAGAAGTTGGAGAATGTGTTGTTCTCGTCGAAGAAGCTGGTCGAGGAAGGGTTCAAGTTCAAGTACAGTTTGGAAGACATGTTTTCTGGGGCTGTGGAGACTTGTAGGGAGAAGGGCTTGCTCCCCAAGACCTTTGAGGAGATTGAGAAGAATGGAAATGCCAATGGCCATTAATCCATTATTAATTAATTTTCTTTATTATTATGAAGGAAGGGAAAAGGTTGAATGTGTGGTTTATTTGATGTCTAGTTTTGTTTGCCGTAATGCCATGGCATATAAACACTTGTAATAAAATTCTAAGTGTGTACTCCATTAATGGCGATCATAGGGTCTTGTACTTCTGCGCACCAAAGAATTCAAGTTTCATATAATGAGTTCAAGATTTATGTACTATATGGGCTAACACTTGGTTACATTGGTTTCATATATTTCCAGTGGGACCATACTAACCGAAGAGCAATGTCGGGCACGCCGTATTTTCATAGCATAAGTTGCAGACTCACGTACAAGGTCTAATTAACGTTTACTTATGAATGTGTATGCTTCATTCCCTACATATACAGTTACACTATTGCATTCTTTTGCTGGGGTTCAGGATTCAGCTTTTGGTCTTACTTATTGGCCTTTTAGGTTCTGCTCACTAGATTAAGGTCTTTTATAGGTGCAAGTTTTCTTATGTGAAACCTCCCAAAATCTAACTGGGTGCTTGGTACTAAAAGGCTTTGAGTAGCTTTTGAATTTACAAACCTTCAAAACCTCTTTATCTTTGGGGCTGCGAAAATTCTTCGAAGCAAAGCCGGATGATAGAATCACTAGTAGCCTTGGGCATGGGAGGCTGATGTCGGATTTCGTATCCTTCGAATAGCACAGAAGGCACTGACACAACTATACAGGCGACAGGCGACTTGTAAAAGACAATGCAAGTGTTAGTTACCTTTTTCGCTAATGTAGACGAGTGCTCTTCTTGCAAAGACCTAACAGCCAGGAACTTCCGCCTTGTTCCTAATAGGGGTCATCAACATAATACATGCAGTCAGATAAACCATCTCTCGGTTGAATTTTCTCATTGTCCAGTATTTGAATTCCCTCATGAGCGTACTAAAGTAGTCTAAATCCCAAAATGATACCCCTCCAATTCCTAAACTTAACAAGAAGCTAAAAAATACATGCCGTCAGCAGTCCCAAGAGCATTCATAAATCATAAGCAAACACATTGGTACACAGCCCTCTCAAGCTTCAGTCCACTTGTGAAGCAATCAAAAGAAGGCTATCAAGAAAGCAAGTTGGATGTAGATGAATACCAAACCCAGCTCAGAGTCTGTCCTAGACTTTATTTGGAAGACATTAATTCTCTTCCTATTCAGTTCTAATCCATTTCTTTTCAAAAAAAAGTGTAACCGAAAAAATAATACTAATACCTCCAAGAGAATCTCACTTGGCTGGAGCTTTTTGCGCTGACTTTGGTAGAACATTATCAGGCAGGATAAGTTCAGGGGGTGTTTCACGAACAACGCCTATCATGGAATCATAGTCTTCGTCTTTCTTTGCAAACTTCTTGCGGAGTAGCTTCTCAAACTCAATCTCATCAAAAGGTTTGGCGTTCTCAGAAGAGTGGACCCCAGCTAGGTTGGAGTAGTTGGTTGCTGACTCTGAGATGAATGCAATCTCCTCATTTGTTAGTTTCCTCAAGAACATCGCTGGATTTCCACCCCATACCTTCAAAAAAATGCACCAGAGAGCAATGCAATGTGTTTGCTATCATAATACTACTTACGTGCTCATGTAATGAGATTAGATAAGAGCCTAGAATGCAGAGAAGGGAGATCAACAGAGCTTTTTTTGGCAGATTATTTTAAAATGACATTTATAGTTGTAATGTGGTTTCATGGTAAAAATTTGTTTTAACTGTTTAGAATTTCCGTGGTATTTAGATTTTGTAATTAGCGTTGACGTTTGGGTAAAGAGGACATTAGTATTCTTTTTAGTTTCGAAAAGGACATCATTTATACAAGTACTTGTTAACATCCTAACTAGTGCCAAATAAACACTTAAAGAGGAGAAACAATCTGATGCAGCAAAAGTTTTCTTACACTTTGACTAAGAAAATAAACTGGTTCATGCTCATATCCTTTGAATACTAGCTTGAACTTTAGAGCCTAAGTTGAGTTTCTTCCGTATACTACTACTCAGTGAAAATGGAAATGATTGTTCAAGTCTAATGACAACTTGAGAGAAATCCCCTTTCAACTCTATATGTTGTTGAGGCATTGAACTGTATATAACAATCACAAACGCATGAACTTTTCCAAATAACACTAAAGAAAAGGCTAAGGCATAAATGGGAAACTCACCTCTCCAGAAGTTATTCTAGTATTCTGTCTCACAAGGGCTCCTGCTGCAACCATGGCATGTTTTTCCACAACAACTCCATCAAGCAATATAGCTCCCATACCAACAAATGCCTCATCTTCAACAGTGCAACCATGTATAACAGCACTGTGACCAGTAAAGGTGAGCTTCCATGATTGGATTATCAATGAATGAAGATTAATAGCATATGACTAAGGTGGTATGGTTAGCCACCTATAGTAACATTGTCACCGATAATGGTTGGTAAAACCTTGCCGCTTAGGTTGGATTTTGCCACGTGCACAAGGGAGTTGTCTTGGATATTAGTTCCAGCTCCTACACTGATGCTATTCACATCACCTATATAGAAACAGAATGTAACGATGTCAATTGATCACCGCTGCACTTGAGCATATATTAGAAAATGGGCGTTAGTTTACCAATAGCCATTGTCAAAGAATATAGGAAATTACAAGTCATAAGCAAATTTGATCATAGTAAAGGAGAATGCCTATTTCTACATCTCTAGTGTATTTTCCATGGTACAACATACAGTAGCACACATCCGAAGTGACAAAGACTTGCTCATTTTATAACCTCAAACTTCAAGCTTATAGATTATGATATACAGTTGTATTTATTGTTCTTTGCACACTCAAATATTCTTTTAGAAGCAAGATATACCCATGTGTACAGCACTATTTTTTTCATGGCATATACATCACCATATACACTTCATGCACTAGAAACAATGATTAATGCCTGAAACATAGAGCTTACTTTCCTAATGATTTGAAAAATCAGGAGACAACAATTAGTAAACAAATTTTAACAGAAACAGCTGAAAGTATGTGATAGCACTTACAAATGAAATCAAGCAATAAATTATTTTCTTCTACATTTAAATATCAGAACATCAAAATGGGATCTAAAGGTCATACCTCTCAAGACACAACCATACCAAATTGATGACTTTGATCCCACCTGAACATCCCCAATGACCGAAGCACTAGGCGCCACAAATGCATCCCTGTCTACTATAGGTGCTTTGTCGAACAAGTTCATTAGGGTCCGATGCCTTGAAACTGGAAATCCAAAAGCCATAAAAATAGTAAATCAGTAACATTCCATCTCAAGAAAAAATAAAACAGCCAACAATGATATAGTCCAGGTGTTTCCAACAGTTCCAAACTACTGACAAAGAAAACAATCTCCCACTAAAAAGAGCTCATTTTACAAAGAGTGAGCAATTGCATAAGAAGGTTGGTCAATGTAGCTTGTGCCAGTTAACTGCAGAAAACACTAACAGTCTAGACGTCATTGACCAGATTTATCGCATAGAAAAATCTTCAACCAGCAGGATTGCGCTCAATTACAGAACCCTATATCATACATTTCTGATTCCGTTATTTTAGTATAAGCTTCAACTCCATGGCCAGACGGGAAAAGGTCAAAATTCAAGCGTCCAAACTCGTAAACTTCATACGCGCAATTGATATCAGACATGGAAAATGGGAATGGAAATCCCACGCTGTTCAAACTATCAAATTCGCAAAGGGAAAATAGAAATTACAATAAATGACGAGAAAATAGCGAAAAAGAGAGAAAAGGTGGAATCTTTTTACGTTGTTCTTGGAAGTAGTAGTTGCCCTGGAGGCGGCAACCAAGACGATCAAGGGCTTGGCCGCTCTCACGGATCCAGAATCCGACGCTGTAGATGGCTCGTCCCAGTGTTCCCATTCCCAATTACAACGGTGGAGATCTGGTTCCGAAACCTATCTACTTCTTTGATGAGCAGAAGAACCAGAATCTAATCAATGGAGCTTCCAAGGTCTGGTGAGAAGAAAGATGCAACGTGGGCGCAATCAAGCTGATGAGAAATGAACCCAAAAAGCCCTTTTCCAAAATGGCAGGGCTGCTGCAGGGCCGAGTATCGGATCAAAACCGAACCAAACCGAAAAAATTAAGCCGAACCGAAATTATAATTAGGGAATTCGGTTTCGGTTCAGTTTTTTTGATTTTCGTTAAATATAACGTTTTTCTTTGAAAAAATTGAAACGAACCGAACCGAAAAATAACTGAAATTAAACTAAACCGAAACCGAAACCGAAACCTTGAAATTTTTTGAACCGAAAACCGAATAGAACTTCGTCGGTTTCAGTTCGGTTCGATCGATTCGAGTATTTGTTGGAGGTAATGATGAGAATGCAGAAATTAAACATAATCAGTACTGCCCATGACTCAAAGTGCAAACAATAAACAACGTGATGATCCGATATGCCTATATACAATTAAGATGGGTCCAAAAGAACAACAAGGTTGGATAGGCTTTACCATAAATCGTTTTGGCATATGCAAATAATTTACTGAGTACCCTTTGAGAGATTGGCGGTTGCTTTTGGTTTTGGCATAGCACTAGCGAGATTATTGGCAATATCCATAAAACCTGCCACTTGCAAGATCAAACCTTTTGCCTACAGGTTCCGAACTTTACAACAAGCTCGAGGTGATTTCGATCTGAAGCTGAGAGGGAGGTCGTTGATGAGTTCGAGCTACGATAATGAAGCGGGCGGAGGGGGTCTCAAGAAGCCCTTTCTGCACACTGGGAGCTGGTATCGGATGTCTGGAGCGGGCTCCAGACAGAGCAGTCTGATGAGCTCGGCTGCAATCATCAAAGAGAGTTCCATCTCCGTCTTCGCCTGTGTGCTCATCGTTGCTCTGGGTCCTATCCAATTCGGTTTCACTGTAATCCTTCTGTTTCTACTCCTTCTGTGCTGTGTGTTTCTGCAAATTTTGTATTTATTTTGGAACAATTGAAATTCAGGCTGGATATTCGTCTCCAACTCAATCTGCCATCACTGACGATCTGGGTCTGTCCGTTTCAGAGGTATTAAGATATGGGTCTGCTCATCTGGTTTGATTAGTCTGGTTTGGTTTGATTCAGTTCTGACTCCGGATTTTTGTGAGGAGGAAGTTCTCTTTATTTGGGTCGCTATGTAATGTGGGTGCTATGGTTGGAGCAATTGTCAGTGGTCAGATTGCTGATTATATTGGGCGTAAAGGAGTATGATTTCCAAACCCTAGCTATGTCTCTATGTAAGTAGTGATCATTAATGCTAATCTTGTCAGTTTAATGCTTTTGCTATGATTGGACTTGCAGGCTTTGATGATTGCTTCCATTCCTAACATAATTGGATGGCTTGCTATATCATTTGCCAAAGTGAGTGCTGACAGAGCTCTGGTGTTGTTTGTTTCACGTGTAACAGCTTTGAAGTCAATTGAAATAATGGTTTCTATGTTCATTGCTCAGGATTCTTCCTTTCTGTACATGGGAAGACTTCTTGAAGGATTCGGCGTGGGAATAATATCTTACACGGTAATCGTATTGGTGAAAATTTGATTTCGTTTATGTGGGTAGCTTGTTACCAAAATTTTGATGTAAAATTGTGTAGGTGCCTGTGTATATTGCTGAAATAGCTCCTCAGAACATGAGGGGAGCCCTGGGTTCTGTAAATCAGGTTGACTATCTTTTCCACGGCTTCGTTCTTTTCTTTCGTAAAAGTCTGTAGTTACTACTTACCAATATCAAGAATGTTCTGCTTGTGCATGTATTGATGATATAATTTCTGCCTCCTGTTTGTTAGCTTTCTGTAACTATAGGAATAATGCTGGCTTATTTACTGGGACTTTTTGTCCAGTGGAGAATACTTGCAGTTCTAGGTGAGTTTGTTCGATGAACGAACAGAGTGTCTTGATTGACATGATTATGCAATTTGATGGAAAATATTGATGTTCATCCTCATCAATTTTGTTGGCTACATTGTTTTCCAATTCCTAATTCTTTTAGAAATGTTCCTTGTGTATTCCAATATATCTTTAGGTGATGACTCAAATCAGCATATTCTAGCAAAACTTGATAAATTGCTCCTTGTGCCATAACCTGAGCCTGATTAGTTATTTTTGGACATCTTGCAAGTACCTTTTTTTACAATAGCCTTTCTTGAGTTTGTCATTTACTGGAGAATGTCAAGAGTTCTTGCCTTGAGGATCCTGTAAAGATGTATGCATGTTAGAAAAAATATAAGACATTGGTCTTGCCTCATTCCTGATATGCATAAGGCAAATGCTAACTTCCTTTCTCTACAGGAATATTGCCATGCGCTATACTGATACCTGGATTGTTCTTCATTCCAGAATCTCCTCGATGGCTGGTAAGGTCATTTGATTGCCTGCTCGTTTTTGAGTTGTTCTAGATGTAACCATTTTCATAATGATTTATTGTTTATTCCCAGGCAAAAATGGGTATGACTGATGAGTTTGAGACTTCTTTGCAAGTTCTTCGTGGCTTCGATATTGATATTTCTAATGAAGTAAATGACATTAAGGTAATTATCTATGCGAAATTCCACCAAATGCATCTTTTTTCAAGGCGATGTTATTCTTGATTTTGTGAATGTTGGCTATGATGTGCGTTATGCAGAGGTCTGTTGCATCAGCAAACAGAAGAACTACCAGTATAACATTTGCAGAACTCAAATTACGACGATACTGGCTCCCATTGATGGTTATTTTAATATTTTTCGAATGCATTTTCCCCCATACATATAGCTTGTACATAATCTAAATGGATCCCATATATCTGATGTCATGTAGATAGGAATCGGATTACTGATGCTGCAACAGCTTAGTGGAATCAATGGTGTTCTGTTCTATTCCAGTTCCATTTTTGCAGAAGCTGGTAAGTCAGATTCCATCTGGGAAGTCGAATTTGTCTCATAACTTTTATGGAGTTGTATAATCAAAGGCGATGGAAACCCCTATGTTTTATCAAGGCCCTAACTGCATATGGACAAACTAGAAGTAATGATACTAGAGCATCATTGTGCCTTTGTACATGATGGGTACATGGATCTGGTGCCAATGTATTTACTATTCTTTTTTTCTTTTTTCTTCTGCAATCCAGTTTGTTTTTCTTCTTAATCAGAATTTGAATTAGATCAGGACTTATTTTTATTAGGGGTTGAATCAAGTAATGCTGCAACATTTGGACTGGGTGCAACGCAGGTACGAGAGTGAGTTCCTATGAAACATCTTCAGTTAGCTAAGACAGCTGACTCTGACTTATCTATTCATTTGAGCAATCGTGTTGTTTAGGTTGTGGCGACAATGGTTACTACATGGCTGGTGGATAGAGCTGGAAGGAGGCTTCTCTTGATTGTGAGTTTAATTAGACATATTTATGCGTATTCGGTAGATGATTACATATATATTCGTATAACCTTTTGTCATGTTATTAGATATCATCTGCTGGTATGATGTTTTGCCTCCTGGTGGTTGCCGTGTCCTTCTTTGTTAAGGTCAGCCAAAAAATCTCGTCATGTTAATGTAACTATTCTTGATAATAGGTTACTAAATTACCCAACCTTTTGACTCAGGACGCTTTATCGGATGGGTCTACAGCTTACAACATGTGCTGCGTCCTCTCAGTTGCTGGAGTTGTGGTATGTTTCGCTAATCACTAACGTTCTGCGACAGGGCTTCTCGAAATTCCAACTCGTACTAACCGCCAAAAGTCTCTTTTCAGGGAATGGTAGTGGCCTTCTCATTAGGAATGGGTGCTATCCCATGGATTATAATGTCCGAGGTATAGCCATATCCTTCATATTATTCCTTTGCATATGGTTGAAATGGCACTTTGTTGAAGGGATAACAAAAAGCATACTCTAAAACGTTCTTCGTTGTGGTCACGTGGTAGATTCTTCCCATCAATATAAAGGGGCCTGCAGGAAGCATTGCTACATTAATGAATTGGTTCCTTGCTTGGGTGGTCACACTGACTGTAAACTTGCTTTTGAGCTGGAGCACTGGAGGTAATTCATATCACCTTGTCGCTCTTTATGCTTAACTGATCATATTCATGTCTAAAGTCTTCCTAGGAAAGTGCAAATTATACAAACCCATTAACAAGTTTGCCCACTTTTCACAAAACCGCCTTTTATAAACAAAATACTTCATTATTGGACAACAAAAAAGGATTAAGTAGCCAACCTAAAACCAAATGGCAAATGGGTGGAGCTACCGAGCAACCTTGTATAGAAGGTGTAAAATTCTCCGAACTTCCACTTTGAGAGTTTACTTCCATAACCAATTGAAGTACACTTGAGTATGTAGAAATAGACAGCCCCTGATTCATTCAAAAACTCTGTTCTGGTTTTCAAACAAGAGAAACTGCCCAAACACACATAATTTTCCTTTGAATATGTGTGTTTGGTGGAGTATACGTACAACTTCCTTATATATATATATAGACATATTAACTGCTCCTAACTGACAGTTTTATAACTACATCCTAATGTCAGTAAAGAAAATGCATAACTTAATATCTTACTAACAAACTATCTTACCTGTAAACCAAGATTGATACCCAACAGAGGAATATAGTTGTGCAAAAAATTATACTATATATAAGCGAAAAAATTACCTAGAAATGTGTAAACAATTGGCATTTCGAATGCTTCATGGTTGCTCTTAACCTTTGATTAAAAGCTAGAATGAGTTTTGAGTGTAATATTGTAACATGAATAGCAATGATTTGTGCAAATTAAGATAAGCAAAGGGTTGATTTTGGGTATTTTACTCTTTCGGAAATGCATATTCCTAGATTTTTACTCCACAGATTGAAATTAGGAGAGTTTAACATTCCAAATTTTGATGATACGCAATTTGCATTACTTTGATCTTATGCATCTGGATGGGTAACAGGAACATTCACCATGTACATGTTGGTATGTGCTTTCGCTGTGGCATTTGTTTGTATTTGGGTTCCGGAGACGAAAGGGAGAGCATTGGAGGAGATTCAAACATCCTTTAGATGACAGGCCTGTTGTTGAATTTGCTTAGGCCAGGGATACTAAGCTTTTCCATGACAAGTGCCCTGTTTTCTTATGCCCCTTGGCCTCAAAAGATCATAAGTGAATGTACAGTTTCAGGGTTTTCAAGAGTTTCCTTGTTACTACTGGGTAAGCAGACTCTAGCATCTTGGGTAGGTCACTTTTAGAAAGGCATGTTTTGTATGATGTAACAATGGGTGGCTTTATTTATATAATGTAACAATGTATGGAGAAGTTTAACCAATCAATCATCACACTGTATAATGCAACAATAGGATGTCACAATTCAATTAGTATTTGAACCAGAAATAAGATGCTACAATTGCAAGAACACCAGAAAACCCTGAAGCAAAACCAACAAAAAGCCCATTCAAAAAAGAATGCATGGAGTGATGATGGCTTTTATTATGAACTACTGCTTCTGGTGTTGGTGCATGAGAACACGAGCGATTTAAGGGTGCGCCACATAAACTCGGATTACCTTCAAAGCTAGATGCTTCGAAAGTATCCAACTGACCACCACTCGGTATTGAACCTTCAAGATCATTATAAGATACATCAAACTCCGACAAGAAACTTAGTCCTCCGAGTGATGTTGGGATCCCACCTGTCAAATTGTTGATAGAGAGATCAAGAGCTTCTAGTTTTTTCAAATTTGAGATGCTCGCCGGAATTTGTCCAGAGAAGTAGTTGTTTTTTAGCAGTAGTTGCTGAAGATTTCTCAAGTTGCCAATCTCTAATGGAATTAAACCATCAAGAGAATTGTATGATAGATCTATCCCTTGATAAATGGTGGCAATAAGCAATGTTCTATTGGGCAAGAGCACAAAGCTTGGGAGTTCAAAATGAAAGTAAGAGTTTGCTTCAGTGCTTGGCGACACAAGTCCTGGCAATTGGCACAATTTCAAGGGAAATTTTCCTGAAAAGTTGTTGTCTGATAAGATCAGTGAAGTGAGGTTTGGTAATGTGCCTAACCAATCTGGGATTTTGCCCATCAATTTGTTACCATCAAGGTTTAGATGGCGCAATCTTTTCATATTAGATACCCAGTTAGGAAATGGACCTCCAAAGTTGCAACTGGTTAGGTCAAGTATTTCAAGCTTTGGGAAATCACCTAAACCAACAAAGGTTTCATGGATTGGGAGTGTTTCATTGTTGAAGTTGTATGAAAGTAACAGGGTGCTTAGGCTCTTACATTTTGCTAAAACTCCAAGTGTTGCTGTAATATTTGTGAAGTGATTGCGCGATAGAGAGAGATAAGAGAGGGAATTCAATCCAGCAATTCTTGAGGAGATTTGGCCACCAAGATTGTTTAGGGATACTCCTATCGCGACGAGTGATTTGCAAGAGTATATGCTTTCGGGCAAAGTTCCATTCAAACTATTATTTCTAAGATCAAACTTTTGGAGTTGAACAAATCTAGAGAAATCAAAGTTTGAGATATCTCCATTGAGGTGATTATTCCTCAAGCTTATCTCCACTAGACTTGTACAACTCTTCAAAGATGGAGGTATAAGACCACTAAGATTGTTGGTGTGAAGATAAAGCTTTTCCAAGTGAGCTAGATTCCCAATCTTCCAAGGGATGGATCCAAAAAGGTTATTGGAAGATAAATCTAAGATCTTAAGTTTAGTGAGCCTAAGAATATCTTCTCCCAAGGTTCCATGGAGATAATTGTTGGATAGATTGAGATGGGTAAGCTTAATGAGGTTGCTAATGGAGGAAGCAATGATTACCCCTTCAAGGCCTCTAGAAGGCAATTCCAAATGTGTTACCTTTCCATTGGTATTGCATTTGATCCCTTCCCATTGGCAGCAACTTGTAGAAGAAGACCAGTTTGAGGAAAGTGAAGAAGAAGTTGAGATGCTAACCAAGAAAGAAAGTAGAGAAGATTGATCATGGAGGTTGCAAGCTTGCTGATAAGAGAAGGCAAAAGAGCGCAAAAGAAAAATGTAGAAAAGTATGTGGTAAGGAGTCAAATTTGGGGCCTTTGGAAGCATGGCTTTCTTGAGGATCCTAGTTTCTAACCGTTGCAAATTTGAGGTAATAATGATGTATGTTTATTTACATTATATAGTGATTGATCAACTCACAACTCAACTTAAGATGGTTGCTTCACTGAATCTTCTCATTGACCCAAAAGTATATAGACTTTGCTGGCTTTAAGAAATTTGACCTTGCTACGTATGGCTGTATATTGTTTGTTCCCTTTGAAACTATAAACTTTTTGACTTCTGACTTCTGACCTTACTAGTATGAATACATTGACAAACAATACTGTCCTAGCTAATAGTTTTGGATCCTTCGTTCTATGCCTAATTAATAGATACGGTTCACTCTTAATACTTTCTATTTTCTTTTTACATTATTCACAACTAGTACAAATTCCATACCATGTACGGGTAATGTAAATATAAACCCGAATTAATCGATTCGATATCGAATTTTGATACGAATCCGCTTTTAGCTCGAGAATTTGTAATCCAAACCCAATAGACCGAAATCCAAACCCAATAGACCGAAATCCAAACCTATTGATTTATATATGTACTTTTATTAATATGATGTACATTTAAAATAATTCTATTCAATTATTCATATTATATTATTATTGAATGTAATATTGACATATATGAAAGTTTTTCGCTATTCTTCAAGATTTAATAATGAAAAAAAGTATTTTAATTAATAAGGAAACTTGTTATGATATAAAAAAAAATTCACTTGAATTTTTGTATTCATATAAGATATTATTTCAAAAAGTCATGTTAGGAAAAAAATCTCAAGATATCAAAAATTAGGTAAGATATATATTAAGTAGATATAAGAAAATTGGATAAGATATATATGAGTTATTTTTAGAAATCAATGTAAAAAAAATGGTGACATGACGCAAATTTTAACAAAGACTTGGTTTCTGCTATATATTGTATTATAGTAGATCACCCGCTTTTTAAATTTTTTGATCATAATGGAAAAAATGTGATGGCCTTAAGAACAATAAAAAAGGCATCCATCAAATTATGGGTGATTATTTACCCCTTAAAAAACCATCCATTTGAACAAACCATCCATCAAATCGGTATTTGCAAAAAATCACTCATTAAACATAAAAAAGGCATGTTTGGACCTTACATTTTGCACAAATCCTCCCATAAATCTGTATTTTCAGACGATCACTCACTAAACATAAAAAAGGCATGTTAAGAGAAGGCTTGAAAGTAGGCACTCGATCTTGAACAACCATCACAAGATTCACAACCGATCGAGTGGCAGGAGGGGTTTCATGGAATTCAAATTTCCGGTTTTCTAATACGTTTCCTTTAACATACAATAATAAGCTAATTTCAGGAAAAGATTTCTAAAGTACTTCCTAAAATAAAATTAGTGAATCCTATAAGAAATTTTTACTAATAAACAAATATCAAATTTCCCAAATTTAATCATATGTGTGATCATTTGTACCCATTGAAAAAACCCTTCAAATTTTATCATAGGCTTTTTTAATGGAAGGGAAGTCAAAAATCAATTACCATATTTCTGATCGGAAGGAGGACACTATAGAAGTCATAGGATGATAGGAAAACCTAAAACAATTGTCTCATCATCAACCAACCACTTATTATCAAGAGACGAAAAGTCTACAATCCTAGTTCAAAGTTTGTAGAAATTTTACAAGTAAAAACAAAATAAACACGTACTTCACTTATACTCCCTCCGTTTCAAAATACATGACCATTTGGACATTGCACATATATTAAGAAAAAAATGTTATTCCTATATTACCCCTATCAAATGTAGAGCTAATCATGTGCTTAGAGAAATATGAAAAAGTATAATGATTATGATAAAGGTAATTATTAGGGGTAAAAATGGAAAGAGATGGAGAAAAATGTGAAATGGCCAAGTATTATGAAACAAGAAAAAATGTCTAAATGGTCATGTATTTTGAAACGGAGGGAGTATATACTAATAATAATAATTTCCCATTTGCAATTAAAATATCAAAACGCTAGATTTGTCTATACTTTTAGTACTTTAATTGAATTGATGTTTTTTAATACGCACTTATTTGTTCATAGCCGAATACAGCCGAAGACACATTTTGTCTTCATGTATACATAGTCCAATTTGCAAAATAAAAATATGTTAGAAAATCTACGTGTGTTTTGATGGTTCCAAACAGGTTGTTGAGAAGAGTTGTCGAATTTAACAAAAGTCATCTGAAGTCGTCAACATAATTTCCGAGAAGCAGAAACGTGCAGAATTCTCTAAAAGGCAATGCGTGTTATTTGACTAAGGCAAGTCCGAAGATGCTCCAGAGGTGTTTAATAAGGCAAGATGAAGTGTTTTTAGAAGAAGAAAATCATCATGAGATATTCGAAGATGCTAAGAATGATTTTATTGTGTCTTGTGAGTTATTTTAGGCAGGATCTTGTAAGGATTGCACACAATTCACTCCTTGTGCAAATGGAATGAATCGGGTGACAATCTTCTTAGTTCTCTAATCTATATACTATTTCGTGGGCATAGAGGTAGAACTAAGGAGCTTAAGAATAACTTTTATCTTGTGCGTGTGTGTGGTGTAAGAAGATCGAGAGAGTTGGTCTTCGTGAGGTTGAGTACGAGCAAGCTATAGAGAGTGAAGGTTAAGCTTAGGTAAGAGGAATTACAAGAGTGTGTGAGATTCACATCTTGGAATAGGATCACCTTTGTAACCTAAGAGATTAATATAGCAAGCGGAGTGCTCTTCAAGTCCTTTTAAGTTGTAGCTTTGAAGGCAAGTGATTTTTCCCTAGACAAATAGTTGGTTTGTATAGAATTTTCCACTCTAAATCGCTGTATTCAAATCCGGTATTTTTAAAGTCTTTCTTGTGTTTTAAATCTGGTGCGTAACTAACGTCTGTTATTGATTTTGGTCGCCGACATCGTAGTTGTTGACGACTTCAATAGTAACCGATCCTACACAATATGGTTTGCGTTGGAAAAATTAAAGTTTATAAATTTGTTGTTAAATTATCATTATAATTTTTAAGTACGAGACTCGTCAACTATTGTTATTCGCAGACAAAAGATTATTGGAGTTTTTCAACTCCTTTTTGAAAGGGAGATGCTATACATCACACTCTTTTACTAAACATCACACATTGAAATTACTTTAATAGCCTTTTTATAAAAAAATCATATAATTAAGTATTTTATTGGATTGTCTTGCCTTAACAAATCTTAATGGGTTTTGAGAGAAGAAAAAACTAATCGGAATAGACTTACTCCTTTTGTGATTTGTTTCAAAAACTTTAATATATATATATATATATCCCTTTATTATTGTTATTATTAAAAACATTAATGAAAATGTAAATTATCATACTATATAAGAAAAAAACCTACCCTGTAGAATTAAATACACTAAATTTGAATTCATATATACTACCATGTAGAAATACTTCATGAGTTTTACAACGTATACGGCTTTACACAATTCTTCAACACACTATCTTCAAAGAATTACATACATTAAATTTGAACCAATATACGTACTGCTTTTTCTTTTTTTTTTTGTACTTTCGATCCAAAAAAAAGCAAGATTTTTTACCTATTAATAGAGTTGCTTAAATGGAAGAAAAAAAACCATTAAATGGTGATTGTATCAATTATATATAATAAGATTAAATACTTGTTTTGTGAAATTCTTATTAAGGAGAAAAAGGATTTTGTGATTGCAATTTTTTTAAGGTAAAGATTTCGTTTAAGTAGATTCTCTATTAGATGCAATATATTCTGATATATTTTTTAAACTTTTGTATAATTAATAATTAGGCCCTTTAAGGGCTTTATGGTAAAATAAATGACAAAGTGTGAATTAGATGAAAAATTGATGTGAAGTTTAGCACTTATGTTTTGAAATCACTAAGTTGAAAGCTCGATTCACTAGAGACTGATCAAATGAGTTTCATTAGGAATAAAAATAATTTTTTTTTTGGTCGAATGGAATAAAAATAATTAATTGTCTGAGATTTAGTCACTGAATCCGATTGACTCGACTAAATGTACTTAATTAAACTAGAAACAGTTGACCAAATCCACCTGATATATATCTATTAATCCATTTTTTAGATCAAGATATTTTTAATATTTTTTTTAAAAGACACTTAGATCATTGTAAGGAAGATATATAGTAATGACCACACAGATATCATCTACTAGCTAGACTAGTAAGATTTGGCCGACTATTTTAATTTATCATCCCAAGCCTCTATAAAATCTTCCTGAAATACTCCATCATATACACCAAATTAAAGTAAGGAAATGATGAGAATGAAGTTATTCAACAACGCATCTAAGTTCATCTCCCTGGTGGTCTTCATCGCTCTAATCTTCGTCTCAGTGGAGGCAGCAGCTGGATCTTATCACTCTCGTAAACTTTGTAAGTAAATTAGACCTGCCGTCGATCATTTGGTGTTCTTCATCGGTGTGGGGTGTCTAATACATATGTCTAGTAATTAAGACAATATAATTATGGGATTAATTAATCGATTGTTTTTCCACACACTAATTAATATTGCACTCTCTGTAGTATCAACACACTACCCACCGGGTCCTTGGTGGCGTACAGCATTTCTACCCGGCGGAGAAGACTACCCACGTCCACATAGTGAACTAGGGCCCCTATTATTTGGGGCCCCTGAGCCCGCACCCTAGCCTAACAAGATAAAAGGCCGGCCCGACCCCATCCGCATCCATAGAGAGAGATTCACGAACAGCATCTATATTTTTAAGGATCAATCACATCATCATATGATTTAAATATTACTCCGTGTTAAACAGTTGCATTTCAATAAAGGAAGAGGCTTAACTAATTAAGCAGCTGGTTACGTATTTTGGACAAGAGTGGTCATGTGTAATAATTAAATTGAGAAGTAATAATTACTTGTTTACATCTGCTTAGTTTTGACTAGGATGAACTTCGTATGTTCGTCCGGTTATTCCAGCTTGGTAATTAATCATGTATGTAATGCTAGGGGACGTCTTAACAAGTAACTCGGTTTTGTTCCCTTCCGTTTTGAACCCAAAAAACCCGAATTTGTTTTCTTTTGATCATAAACCGAAATAAATTAAACTTCACAATTAAAGTTGCAAAATGCACGGAGGACCCGACTATCAAAGCCAGGCCCAATAAGCAAGTCTCATGACCTTAGCCACCACTTACTCCACTTAGGCCAAACTCGTATTGAGAAAGTATGGATTCTTTTGATAAAATTATAGATAGGATTGTACATTGGTCCAGATCGATTTGACCAGAATCGGTATTATCATAAATTATGGATTGAACATCGGACTGAAATAATTCGGTCCGATCCGGTTCCAATCCGGTCTTGATTATGGACCGGTTCCAACTCAAGTGCTCTACAACGTCAACCCCCACCTACTCTCACCTTTGCATGCTTGGGTGTCTTGACCTCCAATCTCGAAAAATCATATTGTCTCATCATGTTGTATTTGACGAACAATCTTTCCCTTTCTCCAACCCTTCCGCTGGCTCTGTCGACCCCTACAGCTTTTCTTGAGTCCGATGATCACATAGCCCAACCCCTCTTCTTTCTCAACTTTTACCTCGCTCGCCAGATGGTATCGTGTCTCACTCGATCCCATCGCCCTTCACTACTCCTTCCCCTACCATGCAACAACCTTATAGCCTGAACATTAGCCCCGAACCAATCACCAAATCCACTTCCTCTCCGAGATCGGACCCTCCATCACATCCTAGCTCCATCTCTTGGACACCCTCTCCTCCACTGGTCGTGAAAATTGTCATTTATGGACAAACTTTATTAATTCACATTAATTTCGTTATTTATGAACAAAATTTATGGGACGGGGGAGTAGAAATCTTGCAAGTACCAAACAAAATACATCTGACATATAATAATCTATCTATATATCTATATATCATCAATCATCATTCATCAATCAATCAATCATCAATAAACCTATAAAGAAAAGTTTTGGGCGTAATGAATGCTAAACATTTTATACAAATCTATAAAGTTTTGTGGCCTCTTTTTATTTAGTGGTTTATGCATTAAATGAAATGAATGTATACAAATTACTCTCTTTTACCCGTTTTGTAAGAGGCTAAAACTGCCGTCATAAACCTGTTTTTAAGAGGACTAATTTATTTTTTGCGTTTTTCTTTCTCTTCCTCTGGCGTTTTTCTTTCCTCTTCCGCAGGCACCGGTGAAGATAAAGAGACATCCTTCCCGAAACTCCCAAATCAAGGAGTAATTGTGAGTTCATTGCACGTTTTATTCCGAATTCAATGTGATTCAATCCATTTGGCCGGGATGCCAGAGATTGATCCACATTCATACCAGAGATTGGTCCACGTTTTATTCCCAATCCTCCAAAGCTAATCCCAATCCGCTCTCAACACCGTCGCGCTCTTCAAAGACCTCGGCGCTACTGTCGGCGTCCTCTCCGCTTCCGGATTCCTGTATACCTTCGTCGTCCAAAACCGGCCCCGAAACCGCATCTTCGCCGGCCCAAAGGTCGTCATCCTTGCCGGTTCTTTCTCTCGAACTTTCCTCCGGCCCAAAGGTCGTCATCCTTGCCGGTTCTTTCTCTCGAACTTTCCTCCGTCGATCGCCAGCGAAGCAAAACGCCATTTCCAGCAAATCCAGGAGGCCTATTCAGGTTTCCTGTTATACTCGATCGTCTCTCCAATTCTGCGATTTGAAAATCGACGCTGATCTTACCGTTTGTGATTTGTACTGAAAATTGAAACTCCTTTGTTTTTGCTGTGTAGTTCTATCGGATCAGGGAAAACTCGATGCCGGATTTTATGATCCGGCTGAGGAGGAAGATCAGGTTCGTGATCTCTCATCTCACATGGTTAATTACTTAATTCGTTGATTTGGTAATCCGACTGCGGTTTAGATTAGGGCGGTTTGAGCAGTAATTAAGTTGATTTGGTACCTCGCAACAGGGATTCTGTGAATTCATGGAAGAGATGATGAGCATGATGGACAGCGTAAGAGGCGAGGTTAGTTTGATAATCACGGATTTTGAATCGATTGAGATACGAATCGGAAAAAGACAAGAATAGAGTTTTTTTTGTATTTACCTATGATTTGAATCTGAATGATTGAGAGCGGCCATTGATGCGGGGTTTGGCAGCCGAATAGTGCAGAGGACCTCCAAAAGATGTTGGTGGAGAATCTGGAGATGGTGGGGGGCGATGATGGGATGTACTTTGACTATGGCGCCGCTCTGTGACCACCTGAGATCACATCCTTTGTTGGCCCCGCCTGAGATCACATCCACCCACCTCAATTCAAGCACACATCGACATAGTTTCGGCGATTACCTCGCAACGATTGTGGTATCTCTCTCTTTGTTTCCATTCTGTTGTTACATTTCCTACAGGTTTAATTCCGCCATGTTATTTTGTTTAATAAGATCTCCGATGCATCTGAAACCCTAATTTTGAGCTGGGCTTGGCGTTGGTATCCTTTGTGTTTTTCTGATTGCAATTCTATAGGCGTCTGCTTCTATTTTTTCCCCTTCTATTGATGATTGCGTTGAATGTTTGTGGTTTTCTTAGGGTTCTGATTTCGTTGATTTATGTGAATTGGTTGTACTTTGGGAGAAGGAAATTAAGGAATTGGTGTTGATGGCTATCTATTTGAGTAAAATATTCGACCTTGCTCAAGTTTAATTTCATTTGAAGATCAGCTTTTAGAGGATTATCTAGCTCCAGCTAGCTTCTTTAGGTCTTCAATTATTGAAAATGAGAAAGGAATTTTTTAGGACTCTGCTTGATCTATGTTGCTTATACATCCAACTGAGGCTGCCTAGCTCCAGTAAGCTGCTTGATCTATGTTGAATAGTTTTGGTTTTATTGGCTGTTTCAGCTGGCTAAGGATTCAGGAGGAGCGAAATGGCAATCCAGGGAGGTAAAGCTAATATGAGGGGGTTCCGGCGGAGAAGAGGGAGAGAGTGGAAACGGAGGCTAGGAGGTTCTTATGGATGCCGCCCGAGGAGAAGAGCAAAGTGAGGAGGAGCGAAGCCAAGCTGCTCGGTTTCCACGACTCCGAGCACACCAAGAACGTCCGCCAAGCATGTTTTTATGACTACGCAGCAATTCATGACAATTCTTACCAAATTCACATTGATAGATGTCTTCAAAAGCAAGAGGAGGAGGGGGAGCAAGAGGAGGAGGGGTGACAAGTGTATGCACGGGAGCAACAGGGAAGACGACGTAGACCATAGCTCTGACGGAATCATCAACGACGATGAAGAGGAGGATCTGGAAGACGGACCGGTCAGATTCACAAGAAGGTGTTGAAGGGTTTTCTTGAACAAATAAATTTGTAGTCAAGACCCCACTGTGTATAGCGAAGTCAGGATCGTCCACGGGAGTGAGAGTAGTGCTAAGTTTAATCGATAAACTACGAAAAGAGCAAAGAAAACAAGGGCAGAACGACTCAGGCTCGACCCAAAGAGGGTCGATCTCGACCCTAGGTAGGTCGATCCTGAGAGCGATAACACACGAACACACACAAATCACAAGCAACTAACTCGAACACGACGGAGGGAGTCGGGATCAAGGCAAAAGATACGAATTTCAATCAATAAAAGTCAAATCCTAGGGCAAGGGCTACCACAACAACAACCATACATGCTTTTGACAAGAATTCACAACTATCATGCAATCTAGATCATAGAAAAGTTAACTTTCGCAAACAATTCAAGCCATTCAATCAGCTTTCGCAAATCAAACAACTTTCTATCTATCCTTCAACCTAGGAATATCAACTTTCGCAAATAATCCTATTAGATGTAATCAAGCAACTAACTTTTCACTTTCGCTATAGTTAATTACAAGACATGCCTCAACTTTCGCAAAGGATTAAGCACAAGATAGGTTAGATATGATCATCAAGTATTCAAGTCATGAATTCAAGTTTTAAACATGCATGATTGTGTTGGGTTTTTACCCAACCCTAGAACTTAAGAGGACTACTCACACATAGCAAAGAAGAACAAGGAAGAAGAAGAAGAAGACATGATCAAACCAAACTAAAATTCAACTAAAAACCAAAGATCAATCTTACAAACCTCAAACTTGTCCTCCAAGTCTTCTCCCAAATTCTCCAAGTCTTGATGATTAATTGAATTCCTAATTGATTGAATGAATAAAAACTATAGGTTCAACCTCCTTTTATAGACAAAAAGGAGTCCTAATCTAACTAGGAAACACAAACAAAACACCTTCCTAAAATACAAACTAGGAAACTTGCACAAGATATCCGGAATAAGGAATTCGGTCACGCGCGTTCGACCATAGGAGGGTCGATCCTGAGTGCTGTTTTCCTTGCGCTCCAAGTTTGGTCAAATGGCTCGAGATCGACCCTTCTTGGCTCGATCTTGGGGTCGATTTCTTCACTTCTTCTCTTGATTTTGCTTCTCTTTAGCTCCTCTCCTTGACTCTTCCTCTTGACATCTTCCTCCTAGCTCGTCCATCCTCTCCAAGTCTTGCTCCAAACTCGCTCTCAAGCTTCGAAATACCTACAAAACGACACAAAAAGCGCGTAGTTTCCGAATCTCAAGGAAATACGAAAACTTATGCAAAAAGACTCAAAAACACAAGAATCAACTACGAAAATCAACTTAAACTAACCTATCTAGACCCTAAAAATCTACCTAAAAACGCGGACATCAAAACACCCCATACTTAGACTTGCTTGTCCTCAAACAATAATCATGCAAATCAAAACCAATAACACAATCTTCAAGCATAGCCCTTGTCAAAACATTTTAAACACAAGTGAAAAAGAAGACAAGTAATTTTAACGTCATCACATATGTATAAATCTCAAGCTAGGCAATCACAATTCAACCTCACAAGGGATATAAATGTGTTTCTCTCAACTCTCATGTGTTTAGGCTTAACAAATCAACTCTCATCTCAATCTTTATACAACATCTACTTTATCATTGAGACTTATATCACCAATCTCTCTACCTAGAGAAGTCAAAACACATCAATCTTCATAAGAACTTAGGCTCAATGAAATCTTCATAGAAGACTCATTCGGCCGGGTTGTAATGGGGTTCGGTAATAACATAAGGTAGGGAGTATTTGTCCATGTGGTGCTAAATCCGGGAATCAAACTCCTAAATACAACACTTTCAAACCAAGACAACTCACTTCTTCTCTCTTCTCAACTCATAACCGAACACTTCAATGAGACTCAAACCCATCAATTTCTAACCCAAATTCTCATAATACAACTTATAAACACTAGGAATTCTTGGCTTTGCACTTATAACACTTTTTTTTTTCTTTTTTTCTTTTTTTTCTGCTCGAGCTTGCTGAGGGTCGAGGTCGACCCCTGGGGGGGTCGAACCTGAGACCTTGTTTTCTGGTGGGGTCGAGATCGACCATATAGGGGGTCGAGCCTGAGGGCTTTTGGTCGAGCTCCTTACTTCTTTTTCTCTTCTTTTCTTCAATTTTTTCAACTATGTGTATTCCAAGCCAAGAATCCTTTTACATTACACTTCAATAAGTTGTTTTCTACCCTTTTACAATGTCACCTCTTTCAAACCCAACACATATGCTACTTCAACAAAAATCATTCCCAACACTCATCATCTAAGTTCAATTCCCGGAATAGGGTCAAGCTAATATAGGCTAGGAATAATTTTTGTGGAGCTTCAAACAAAAGGCTAAGGCTAGAATGGGGTTTCAAGCAAAGACAATTCAAGGTAGGCATGGAATAATATGGGCTAAAAATATAAGTTCTTAATCACAATCAACATGCATGAGCAATCTCATATCGGTTTCAAGAAATAGATAACCATATCAATGACAAGAAACATATGCATAAAGAGAGCAAAATCACACAAACAAAGAAGAGGGAATCAATGATGTCTCCCTATAAGGCCAAAATTCTCACTAGGTAAAAATTTGTTGGATTGCAACTACTTTCAATCAAGACACATATGCTCAATTTCATCACAAGTCTCATTCACAATCAAAAGAAATTTCTCATAAACTTGGCTACACTATCCAATTATGCCAAAGGAATTACATGACAAACATAAAAATTAGTTTTCATCATAGGACATCTAAGATGGAATGCTCTTCTATCCTAAAACAAAACAAGCAAATATTTTTGGTTTTTTCGACATTTTTCAATTTTTTTGGATTTTTCAAGACTTTTCTTAACAAGCAAATCTATCAAACAAACAAAGCAAACAAAGACTCAATTATGTACAACATGTGAGACTCTTCTTCCCCACCCCATACTTAAATCATGCAATGTCCCCATGCATGAAAACACATGACAAAGTAAAGAGAAAAGAAGAAGAAGACTCACAAAAACTCTTTGAAGCTTGAATTGGAGGTGAAGTTCCTCATGGAGGAGGAGGTGCGTCTCGTCCCGTCTTTTTGAGCTCATGTTTGCAATTTAAAGTCCTGCAAAATCATCACAAAGATCCTATCCCAAGCAAAATATTTCCTAGTCTAATCGAAGGAAGGTTAGAAAAATCAAATCAAAAACAAAACAAAAAAAAGGAATCTAATCTAAAGACCGGGTTGCCTCCCGTAAGCGCTTGTTTAACGTCGTTAGCTTGACGAGAAGTTCCTTAGCTCAATCCCTATGATCAGACATCGTCAAGGCTCTAAGTAACCTGTCAAAGTCTTGTGAAGACACCTCATGAAAGCATAAGTAGCATATTGGTAAATTGAAACCAAATGATATAGTATTCAAAGATCGTTTCAACTTATCAAAAGCGCAAGAAAAATTTTCGTGAGAAGGGTTAGGATAAAACCAACTTGGTGGGTGCGGTGGTGCCTCACAATACTCAACAAAGGGATCCTTGTAGGTCCATAGCTCCTTGCGTCCTAGCTTGAAGGGAAAATGATAGAATTTGTAGGCGCCTTCAAGCCTAGGGACCACGATTGACGTAAGAAAGTCAAAAGGACCCACGGTGACGATCTTCATCTCTTCATGCTTGGCCCGCTCTTTGCTAGCATCCGGGGTCAATGAAAGTCCAAACCCGACCACCTTTCCTTCACATTCCTCTATGAGTGGGTTTGGTTTCAACATTGGTAGCAAAGACCCCGTACATCCTTCATCCTCTTGGGCCTTAACCTCCTCAATTTCGCCTTCTCCTAGCAAGAGACTCTTATCCTCAGCTTGGGTCTCGACTTTGTTTTTCTCGGCCTCATCTAGCAAGAAATTCTCTTTCGGGTCATCCTCCGAATTCTTCATCTCCCCTTCACGGACCTCTTTCAAAGCATTGTCGAAGCGGACCTCTACTTTCTCCTCACCACTAGAATATGATATGAATCCCTTCTTAACATCTATGATAGCTCCGGTCGTGATGAAGAATGATTGGCTTAGAATGAGTGGAGGACTTGACTCGAATAAAGGCTCAATATGCTCAATGGAAGATTCCCTAGCCATCTTGGATGGGAAAGGAAGCGCCTTTGTTGTCGAAGAAGAAGAAGAAACAGACTTCGGGACTTTGGGAAGAGGGTCGGCCACGACCTGATGATGGTCGGTGACGACGGTGTCGACCATGTGGGGGTCGGACACGACCTCCCCTGGGTTGGGTCGGTCATCTTCATCCTCCGTCTTCTTACTCAAATCTTGCTCCGGCAACTTCTCTCCGCTCCTTGGGTGAACTACGGCAATGTGGCCTCTCGGGTTCTCATCGGGGTGGCCCGGTAATTGCCCTTGAGGTTGTGGAATTTGAGCCGCTAGATCACCATGTTGGGAGTTGTCATCCTTCCTCCATGAGTCAAATTCTCTGTTTTGCACTCCATTAAGGTCGGAGAAGACTTCATGGATTCCTTCCATGAGTTTTTCTTTCAGCCCTTGCACCCATGATGGTTGCTCTTCATAGCTAGGAGGTTCATAATAACCCCAGTTGGGATAATCTTCACTCCTCCAATAGGGATCCCAAGTATAATTAGCCTCTTCAAATTGACTTGCATAAGTATGGCGTGGTTCATAATAACCCCAATCGGGGTAGGCTTGGGCTTCCCATTCTCTTTGACTCGCATAAGCCTCGGCTTCTCTTTCTCTTTGGAGGTTTAGCACTTGAAGTTCAAGATCGGCCAACTGTCTTTCAAGGTCCTCAATGGTCGCCATGGCTACATTAACCTGAAAACAAAAACAAATCAAAAACACACAAAGGGTTTGGGCTACTCCCTCACCCAAACATCAACTAAACTAAGCACTATTGCACACTCCCCGACAACGGCGCCAATTTGTTGAAGGGTTTTCTTGAACAAATAAATTTGTAGTCAAGACCCCGCTGTGTATAGCGAAGTCAGGATCGTCCACGGGAGTGAGAGTAGTGCTAAGTTTAATCGATAAACTACGAAAAGAGCAAAGAAAACAAGGGCAGAACGACTCAGGCTCGACCCAAAGAGGGTCGATCTCGACCCTAGGTAGGTCGATCCTGAGAGCGATAACACACGAACACACACAAATCACAAGCAACTAACTCGAACACGACGGAGGGAGTCGGGATCAAGGCAAAAGATACGAATTTCAATCAATAAAAGTCAAATCCTAGGGCAAGGGCTACCACAACAACAACCATACATGCTTTTGACAAGAATTCACAACTATCATGCAATCTAGATCATAGAAAAGTTAACTTTCGCAAACAATTCAAGCCATTCAATCAGCTTTCGCAAATCAAACAACTTTCTATCTATCCTTCAACCTAGGAATATCAACTTTCGCAAATAATCCTATTAGATGTAATCAAGCAACTAACTTTTCACTTTCGCTATAGTTAATTACAAGACATGCCTCAACTTTCGCAAAGGATTAAGCACAATATAGGTTAGATATGATCATCAAGTATTCAAGTCATGAATTCAAGTTTTAAACATGCATGATTGTGTTGGGTTTTTACCCAACCCTAGAACTTAAGAGGACTACTCACACATAGAAAAGAAGAACAAGGAAGAAGAAGAAGAAGACATGATCAAACCAAACTAAAATTCAACTAAAAACCAAAGATCAATCTTACAAACCTCAAACTTGTCCTCCAAGTCTTCTCCCAAATTCTCCAAGTCTTGATGATTAATTGAATTCCTAATTGATTGAATGAATAAAAACTATAGGTTCAACCTCCTTTTATAGACAAAAAGGAGTCCTAATCTAACTAGGAAACACAAACAAAACACCTTCCTAAAATACAAACTAGGAAACTTGCACAAGATATCCGGAATAAGGAATTCGGTCACGCGCGTTCGACCATAGGAGGGTCGATCCTGAGTGCTGTTTTCCTTGCGCTCCAAGTTTGGTCAAATGGCTCGAGATCGACCCTTCTTGGCTCGATCTTGGGGTCGATTTCTTCACTTCTTCTCTTGATTTTGCTTCTCTTTAGCTCCTCTCCTTGACTCTTCCTCTTGACATCTTCCTCCTAGCTCGTCCATCCTCTCCAAGTCTTGCTCCAAACTCGCTCTCAAGCTTCGAAATACCTACAAAACGACACAAAAAGCGCGTAGTTTCCGAATCTCAAGGAAATACGAAAACTTATGCAAAAAGACTCAAAAACACAAGAATCAACTACGAAAATCAACTTAAACTAACCTATCTAGACCCTAAAAATCTACCTAAAAACGCGGACATCAGAAGGTACTTTCGTTTTTCTCTTATTAGGTTCTCGAATTCGAAACCCTAATTTTGAATTGCTTTTCGGTCTACTGATTTCAATCATGCCATTTGTGATCCCTTTTCCCGGTTGTTAGGAAATGGCTATTCTAGAAGCCGATAAGAAATTGCTAATGGACCTTCAAGCCATGGGATTCCCACGCGCTCTTGCCACCCGAGCTCTTTACTATTCTGGTTTGTAAATGCTTGCCCCCTCTGACTTTCTCCTCATGGCCTGAGTTTGAATATTGAATGGTTCTTAGATTATGATCATCAAGATTATAGATACTACAATAGCTTGCATATTGAAAAGAGCTTATTGCGCTTAATCTTGTAATCTACCTTAGCTGAGGAGGAAAGTGGGTTCAGTACTATTGAGCACAAGATGTTTTTAAAATGAAAATTATAAAATTAATTCTGAGTGAAAAACTGTAATTCAAGTGGTGATAGACTGATAGTATGAAGTTTGGGTATGGATTACAGTGAAGATAGGTGAATAAGGCTGTAATATACAGGGATATGTTCCAATCATGATCATATAAACCTATGTCAATATATATCATATCTCATTTGAGGAATTTCTTGCCATATTAAATCTCCGGACACATTACTTTCATGGTTGGACTCTTAGGATATTCTTCAAAATAGAAATTATCTTATGATCAACAAGTGATTTATGAAGTTGTTGAACGTGCAACATGTTTGATAAAGTTGTTGATCTACCTAAGCTCATGAATATTCTTTATAAAGTTGTAATGGCAATCTTCACCATGGCTATTGAAAACACTATACACGGGCACGGAACCAATTGCAAGCTCTGATCAGCTATGCCATGGAAGCTCTTATGTCTATTTATTTTTTTCCCAAAATGCAAAGCAATGTTAATAATAGTTAGTGTTTTTATGCTACTGCAGATATTGTATCATTTATCCTTCTGTTCAAAATCTGGCCCCTTCATTCCCATTGTGATATGCAGAAGTTAATTGTGTTGTAACTGAATACAAGGAAATCCAGGATGACAAAGCATCATTGGAAGCATCAAGTAAAGTCATTCTTTGAGGCACATGTTGATCATCAAGATAAGCATGAAAAATTGAAGGAAGCTAGAAAAGGAACTTTGTTTTCACACCACTGCTCAATAACAGATTATTAAAATTCTGATTTGCTTGTGGTATATAGCTTGCTTATATTAAATTTGTTTTTCTTTCAGAAGTGGAGGAGAAAAAGGTAAAGATCCTCCAACTAATCAAAGGGGAGGAGCAAGATGGAAGCAACGCTGAATCAGATTCCCTTGAGACGATGGTGAAGGATTACCATAAACAATACGACTCACTCTACGAACTCTATCATAACCTTATGGGAGAATGGAAGAAGAAAGTGCATGGTAAAAATGAAAGCTCTTCATCAGATTCAGACTCCGAGGTGGACCACTCTTCTAAGGGCAAAAATGGTAAGCACGGTGAATTGTAAAATTATTTGAATGAAAATGGTGAGCTGAAGGTTAAACTTGAAAATTTTGCCAATTTGGAAGTTGAGCTGAACCAAAGAGTTGAAGAATTGAAAAGGGAGAAAGATAGTCTTATCAGACGAGCAGAAGAAGCAGAGGCAAGTGTGGTAGAATTAAAAGGCACTGTTGATGGGCTGCAAAGTGAGACGAAGGAATTAACGCTTGAGCTGGCAGGGTCAACAATCTTAAAGGGGAAGCAGACGAGCAGAACTCCGTTTTTGAGGATATATAACGAAGCTTCTAAATGCTGACTGGATGACAATTGCTGCAGCTTCCTGCTTATCTTTCGATTGTTGATCCGGGTCTTCCACTTCATCTTTCTCAAGACTCCCTTTGTTCAGTTCTTCTTGGCTTTGAGTATCTCCTTTTTCTGGCATCTCATCTTCAAGTGGTTGTGTAACAGTGGCTTCTGAGCAGTTGACAGACCGTGAATCCTCCTCTGCTGGGACTGACATGATTTCATCTCCACACAGGTACGCTCTTACAGAGCTCCATCTTTTTTTATCCACACCATTGCTCTTCACCTGAGTAATCCCACAAAATAAAAGCTAATAAATCATGTGACTTTTGTCAAAATTTTAGTTGAACTACACAAAACATAACATACATTGCTTTCACAAATCTTAGGTGACTGCTTCTTCAAGAATACGCTTCGAACAAATGTTTGCATCATGCGATTTAAGTCGTTAGAATTCATTCGTTTTTGATTTGGTCAGAGTTAGCTATTTCATCAGATTGGATATGTTACCTCATCATAACAATGAGCAATGGTCTTTAGATTGGTGAACAAAAACGTTATCTTTTGATGACTATATTACACTACAACATTGAGGTCGTGTACAAATTATTAGTACCTTTTTTTTCCTGATGCAAATTATTATCTTCTATAATATTGTAGGAGGAGAAATTTCCAAGTGTTGAGAATGAACCATTACAACAGGGTCAGGGTTAATTTATTATATTGCAATGGCCACCAAATTGGAGTTCCAAGTTCAATACTGAACACCAGCAACTGTTTGTAGCTATTGCACTATTGTTTACGCTGTGACAGAGTGCCAAACCCTGCCATTGTTGTTTTTCTACTTTGGTGAGCTAAGATCGCGTTGCATCGACAACCCTCCAGCATGAAAACATCACGAACCGGTGACTTCACCTTTGCCTCGCTAACCACTGCTTTCAGAGCTATGGCCAGAAGTAAGCATAGTTGGAGCTGTAAAAGCACTTTTCTTTTATGTATCATGAAAGATGCAAGTAACAGCAAACAATCAGTCTCTACTCCCTATAACACAAAAGCCAGCAGAAACAAATCCTAAATATTATACATGAAGAGTTGATGATGTTCAGTTTAAGCACTATGTATATATAATACAGAGGACTGTTCTTGATTCACTATCCCCAGTCTTAAGGGGCCATTTGTTGTAGTCTACACTGAATATAAAGTCTAATCGCCAGAGAACTCCATGTCTTAACGTCTATTTGCCAATTGCCATAACAGTAGAACCTAGAATACAAGTATTGAATGAAACAAAAAACGAGTTGTTGCTTCAACACATGAACCGAAAAGAGACTGGGCTGGCCCAACAAAAATAAGAATAGTGGTTTTGTTTGAACTTGATTATGATTTATTAGGCCTTTACCAAGTGTACAGCTAAGTACAAATTCCTTCTCATTTTGGAATAGTGCTAATATATATCCGACTTCATCTATTCGAGACATATTTTTTTGTTATTATGCTTCAAGATTTGATAATGGTAAAAAGTATACTACTCCGCTAAGAAAGTTTTTTTCCATATTAATATATCACTTGCTTAAAAAATATATTAGTAAAAATTATTAAAATATAAAAAAGATCTTTTAAAAGTTCCTATATATGTAACGATATCACGTTAAAAAGAAATCATATTGGAAAAAAATCTTAAAATATAAAAAATGGATAAAAATGTAAAATATCAAGTAAACATAAAAGTAAGTTTTAGGGGATACAATGAAAAGATAAAATTATTATTTTATTTTGATATCCCCTCCGTCTCCGAAAATTTGTCCGTCTTTCCTTTGTCGACGTTTCAATAAGATTGTCCATCTCTCAATCTTTCTATTTACATTCAATTCTTCTTACAATTATATCCCTACCCAATTTCAAATATTACCCCCACTATCTAACTTTTCCATCAACTTTATCACTTTTCTCTACAAAAATACAAAATACCCTCATCTAATATCACATATTACACTCATTATCCAACTTTCACATGAACTCTATCACTTTTTCTCTACAAAAATACAAAAATACCCTTATCCTCTTTCAATATTACCTAAATTACCTTACTTTTCTATTTTTTTCTTAAAAACAACAAAACTTTGTAAATAGGATTCCAATTCTCAAGCTGTGTTACCACACCAGTCAACCATCAAATAAGAAGATAGGAACCCGATTTGTGGTGAATGGCATTGCCAACATATTGAAATTGTCATCTGACTTGACCATGTAAGTGAATAGTTGGTCACAATTTGGTCCAAGCCATCCAACTTGACCATGTAAGTGAATATTTGGTCTGGATCGATCATCGCGTTATACTCCCGAATACTAGCACCTTATAATAGGATTCTCAATAGTTTTATCAATGGCAGGTCCCCAAAAGAACTCTAGCAACGCTCTGGGGCGAGATTTGTTGGCCACAACCCTATGAACCACACACCAAAGTTATGGGCTAGCTCAAAGAGTTGTCTTCATATGCTTGCAAGCACCTAGGCAATAACTTCACCCAACACCTAGGCAATAATTATTTAGAAACATTTTCACGACTTACGGTGCTACATACTTTCTTACTTATATATCCAAACAAATTCTCTGTAAAATAATTAGTACATGTAAATGCAAGGTACCCGTTGACCCGTTAGTTATTATTTCTGAATGACTTCCATACATACATATAATGTACCGTAATAAGAAACACTTAAGAGTTAAGGCGCACTATAACTCTATCAAATGTATTTCTACATTTAAATTAAATTACATGAAGACCGTATAAAAAGAACGTTGCCCCCTGCCGTAGGCAGGGGCCGGAAAAACTAGTAACATTATAAAGTTGTGTATAAGGTGCATTTATTGCATATATTAAATATATACACACAATCTTATACTTGTTTACTTAATTTTCAATGGAAATCAAAACTAATCTCATAGCACAATGGTTTAAACGATTGGAGAGTAATGAATTTTTTTTTATAAAGGAAAGACATTAGGATAGTTCCTAAACAACGAGAAACTATCCTATAGCATCCAATAGGATGAGGTCCCAAAGGACCACATCGGAACTGAGCGTGCAGGTCGTCACACGACAGAACATGGCAGTGATGTGGTCTGCAACCGAGTTGGCTTCCCTGAAGATATGTCGGATACCCCAAGTCTGAAACTTGCCAAGCAACAGCTGGACGTCTGCCCGAATGAGCTCCACTTTCCACGGACAGCTTCAATCTCCCAACACTGCATTAACCACCTGCAGGTTGTCGCCTTCAATTACTAGACGGGGAACGCCACACTGGATGGCTTCAAGAATCCCATGCCGAAGCGCAAAAGCTTCGGAAAACACCACGGGCCGCCGTTTGGGAAAACCACCATCAAAGGAGACAATACCGATTGAAGAATTCCTTATAACAAAACCATAAGAGGCAATACCAAAAGAATTAACGACACCATCAAAGTTAAGTTTAAAAAAATTATCGAGAAGTTTAGTCCATCTGACATTCCTTCTTTTATTGGTTTGGTTTATATTTTTTGAGCCTTCATTTTTATCATCTTTGTCTGATTTTTTTGAAAGCATAGCTCTCTTCCAGTTTGCCATTTGCTTAGACGCAAATTTAGTTGTTTCTCTGGGATTAATTTGGGCTTGGCCATTCCCATTAAAATGTTTTTGTTTCTGAGAAACCATGTACATCACTAGAGAGTGAACACGGATTTGATTTGGGTTGTAGTGAGTCTAAAGGTTCAAATCTCAAGGGGTGTATTTGAATTCTTTTTTTCATTGAGATTATATACCCTTTTTTCCTTATATATTACTCCCTCTGTTTCAAAAACTTGACCCTTTGGACACTTTATGTTGTTTCAAAAAACTTGTCCATTTCATATATTTTTCCACTTTTTTCCAAGTTTAGCCCTCATAATGACCTATGATGTAATGATATCATTCTTTCCAAGCTAGCCATGCTTTTTGGGATTGAGCACGGCTCGGTCAGAACCGAAATCGATAGAGTTCGGTTCGGTCCTCGGTTGAATAATTTTTAAGATTTTAGTTTCGGTTAATTTTCGATTCGGTTCAATTTTCAAAGAAAATTATTATATTTATCAAAAACAGAAAAAGCTGAACCGAACCAAAAAATTTCACTTCACCAAATTTACAAATTTCGGTTTGGTTCAGTTTGATTTTTTCGACTCGGTTCAGTATTGAGATGATGATCAGCCCTAATTATATAGTACCATTTTTTTTAATGAAAGAGGTATATAGTACCATTTGAGATCATAAAGATGTTTGATTATACATTTTTTAAAAAAAGACGTTGGCGACTTAATGACCACGTCCACTTGCTAGATTAGTTAGATTTGGGGGACTATGTTTTCATTCCAAACCTCTATAAATTCCTCCCGAAACACGTACTCGATCGATCATACACACGCGGTTAGCTAGGCTAAGCAATAGCCAATAGACATTATATTGTAGACATACACCAAATTAAGGGATATGATGAGAATGAAGTTACTCAACAACGCATCTAAGTTCATCCCCCTGGTGCTCTTCATCGCTCTAATCTTCCTCGATCTCAGTGGAGGCTGCAGCTCGCATCACTATAGGCCGTAAACTTGGCAAGTACGTAGTAAATCAAATTTTGTCATTTGATATTGTCATTAGTTCTTCTTCGTAGGTCTAGTCTTTCTAGTAATATAGATTGGTATCTTTTAATAACACAACTATTATAATGATACATTGTTGATAAATATAGAGCGTTAAATCTAAAAATAATGAATTAACCATTTTTAATCTTGGAATTATAGAAGAAAAGAAAGAATCACAAAATCCCAAAATTATAGGGAGTAAAATTACGTTATTTATATGCATGATTATAACACATTATATGCACGATTTTAATATGTTATATGCATGAAATATATGTATTATAGTTTATTGGTTGTATACATGAACTAAGTAGGTATTTACAGTTATTTTTTTAATTCAAATACAATCAATAAAAAAAATGCATAAGAATGTTAAATTTGTGCATATATGCAGTTGATTTTCTACATATATGTAGCTATCTTAAAAACGTATAAATACACAATCACTAAAAGAACATCCATATGATATGTTATAATAATAAATATAACATAATATAATCATGCATATATTTATTTGATTTTCAGTTTCTTATAATTATGAGATTTTCTAAATCTCCTTTTTCTATAATTTTAAAATTAAATTCAGTCTAATGGTACATAATTATATATAGTGTATCATTATAAATTAACGTATCAATAGAATCTAAATCAATATATATATATATATGTGAGTTAAAGACACCAATATCCTATTTTCACTAATCAATTTCAATAATATACCGCTAGACAATAATTTGGACAATAATAGCCTATTACATAAAATTGGACAAAATTGCCCTCTAAAACCAATTTACGTAGATTTGGAAACCTCTCTTCTACAGTTTTACGTAGTTCTCCATAACTCCATCCTACAATCTTCCTCCCGCCGGCCACCGCCCTACCGCCGCCTGCCGCTCTACCGTCGCATCCCTACCGCCGCCATAGCCTATCCTATATCTCGCATCTACGCCGGCCACCATCCTCCCGTCAGCCACCTTCCTCCCGCCGGCCGCACCACCGCCGCCCTGCGTCGGCCACCCCTCCGCCTCCTAGGTCACAACTCGTAAACTTGCGTAGATCTGCAATTCGCAATTCGCAACGTGGGTATGTTACATTAATTTTTTTAGGATTTGTTACATTTTATGTAGATTAGATTTTATGTAAATTAAAGTTGTTAGGATTCTATTGCGTAATATTTGTTAGGATCTTGTTACACTAAATTTTATGTAGAATATTTTATGTATGTTAAATTGTTACATTAAATGTATGTAGATAAGATTTATGTAGAATTAGTCTAGGTTATTTGAGTATTACATTAAGTTATGTAGAGTAACTTTGTGTATGTGTTACATTAATCTTATGTATATTAGATTTTATGTAAATTAAAGTTGTTAAGATTCTATTGCATAATATTTGTTAGGATCGATCTTGTTACACTAAATTAATTTTATGTAGAATAATTTATGTATGTTAAATTGTTACATTAAATGTATGTAGATAAGATTTATGTAGATTTAGTCTAGTTTATTTAAGTATTACATTAATTTATATAGAGTAATTTTGTGTATGTGTTACATTAATTTTATGTAGATTAGATTTTATATAAATTAAAGTTGTTAAGATTCTGTTGCATAATATTTGTTAGGATCTTGTTATAGTAAATTATATGTAGAATAACTAGCGTTCAGGCCCGTGCATACGCACGGGTTCATGTTATACACAAATTTTATATGTAGAACTTTTGAATTATTTGTTTTATAAAACATAATTTAAGCATATTGAATTATTTCACATATTATTTAATTTGGTGTATTATTGAAGTATTTTTTAAACATAATGTTATTGAATTATTTTGTTTTAACAACCTCTCTTGTATTTAACTACACTTTATATTTAAATTAATTTAAAATGACAGTAAGTTGAAGGACAATTTCAAGAGGTTATTGAAATTTCAACAATCTCTCTCTTTTATTGTATAGTTTGTATAAAAACATATGAATATTCGTTGTTATTTTTTCCTAGTCTATATGCCTATTTATTGATTTATAGATAGATATATGTATATATTTAATGTTTAAAATAATATTTTAGTGGATTGGTGTTATAATCTACCAATTGGAGTAATAAGTAATATATTAAAAGTAAAGTCAAATGATCTATAATATTAAAAGTGAACAAACAATATTGGTACTTTCCTACAATTTTGTAATTTTATGATATAAAAACAATATTTTAATATCTTTATACAATTAAAATGATGTACCAACTATAATTTAGATTAATGATTAATATTATATATATTTTCAAGGTAAAATGAAAATAATCTATAATATTCAACGTGAAAAATAATATTTGAATACCTTTGTACTACAACCTAGCCTACCAACAATTCATGTTTGATATGTGCATAATTTCAAAGTTCTTAACTATTAAGGCTCCGTTCGGTACTTTTTTTGGAGTGGGTTCGAATATAGCGGAATCAACAAAAAAACTACACCCTTGTACTCCCAAGGAGGCTGATTTGCCGCTAGCGTCTCGCTCGTTTCGCTCATCGCTACCTATAGCGCCGAACGGATCCTAAGCTACATGTAAATTTTTATGTTTTTTTAATAATACGTATATAAAAAATTGTGACTAAATGCATAATATTGATCACATTTTTATTCTCATTATTTTTTTATTCTTTATGTTCTTATAACAAAATCATTTTCTTTATTATGTAATACTACTATTAAGATAAATGTGTCATAACAACAATTAAAACAAAAATGATCTATCATATTCAACTTGAAAAGTAATATTTGACTACCTTTGCATTACAACCTAGCTTACCAACTAATTTTTTAAAATTATCTATACAATACTTAAAAGGTGAAAAAATAATTCTCATGTGTGATAGGTTCATAATTTAGAAGCTTTGTAACCATTGAGTTATACATAAATATATAAATAATTTTTAATTATAAGTGTATATAAAAATTTGTGACCAAGTACATCATATTGATTACTTTTTTCATTCTCAATATTTTTCTATGTTTTACGGTCTCATGTAAAAATAGTTTTCTTTATTAGGTAATATTAATAATAACATAAGTGTATTATGAAGACATTTAATATCCCCTCATGCATGTATACAACTTTATATATGTAGTATACATAAATATAGTTTTCAAATGATCATTTTTTGTGTTCACTTTTTAGTTTCTATAGGAAACAAAATACTAATTTATACATTTCTAATACAATAGTTTTTTTTTTTACAATTACCTTTTTTATTCACTTCTTAATGCTCATTAATGTGTCATGATGACATTAAATACCCCCTATTAAAACAAAGTTATAAATGTAGTTTTATATTTTATATGAGATATAAAACACTAATTGATATACATTTCTAATACAATAGTTTTTTTTAACACAAAATTTATGGTTTTCAATATCAATATAGTTTTCAAATGATCACTTTTTGTATTCACTTTTTAGTTTTCTATGTGAAACAAAATACTAATTTATACATTTCTAATACAATAATTTGTTCTTGCAAATGATAAGTTTTGACAAAAAAAATATAGTTTTCAAATAATCACTTTTTGTGTTTAGTTTTTAGTTTTCTATATTAAACAATATACTAAATGTTATAACTTCTAATACAATAGTTATTTTTTGAAATAATCATCTTTTCATTTACTTTTTATGCTCATTAATGTGGCATGTGCATTAAATATCCCCATGTACACAAAATTATATATGTAGTATAGATTTATGTATGTTAATTAAATTGTTACATTAATGTATGTAGATAAGATTTATGTAGATTTAGTCTAGTTTATTTAAGTATTACATTAATTTGTGTAGAGTAAATTTTGTGTACAATACATCCTGTGTGATTGGCGTCGTTGTCGTTGGTGGTGCGTTGGTGATGATTGGGCGGTGCTTTGGTAGTCACCGGAATGCGTTGGAAGACTTATCTCTAATACGTATTTTGGATGAGAGTTGTTAAATTGATGGGTATTTATTATTGCTTCTTTAATAAGGGTGTTTTTGTATTTCCAGTAAAAAGATATAGTTTTGAAAATAGTATTAGAGGTATATTTTTGGAATTGATAATTGAAAAGAGGGTTATTGTGGATTTCTCTCTCTCTCTCTCTATCTATCTATCTATATATATATATATTCTATATATATAGAGAAAGAGTCATGTAGGAAGGTATCTTAGTGTAGGAATTAGGAATAGATCTGCACCGTCCATCTCCCCGTCAAAATTAACACGTTACTTCCAAAAAAAATAAAAAAAAATAAAACCATTCTTCTCCGCTCAGATGGAAGACGCTCCAATCTTCCTCTCCCCAAATCCTCCTCCGCTCAGATCGTAGACGAGAGCCTCCAGACGATGTGCCAGAAGATCGTCAAGGCGGCCTACGAGTTCCGGCCTGGATTCCCTCACGGAGCCAGAAAGCTCATCGGGAAGATGCTCACGCCAGATCCGAGCAGGCGGACCTCGATCGAAGCCCTAAAACACGATCCCTGGTTCCTGTGTGGCATCGATCGGTCGATTAGCACGGCGATTTTGTCAGAGATGGCAGGAATTGGAAGCAATAGCGGCCGGTATCAAAATCCGTTGTCGCCGGCGACGGCGGCGACATCTGGATTGATGAGATCTGCGACGTTGATTCATATTTGTTACTCCGATCTGCAACGTTTTGACATTTGGATTGACGAGATCTGCAACGTCAAGAAGCTCCAGAAGGAGAGGGAGAAATCCGAGAAGACGTTATTCCGATCGCCGGAATCGGCGAAGACGAGCCGGAATTTGAGGATTATCTATCCGATTCACCTCCTCCGACTCCGATCCTCACAAAGAGGAGTAGGAGCAGGAGGCTCGCTCTTCTGACGGAGGAGGAAGATGAAGAGGAGGCCGTTGATGGCGGAAGGAGGAAGAGGAGGCTTGTGAGGAAGCTGAAGGATGATTTTGATTTGGTGGCCGATGATGTTGAGACACCTGAGAAGGATGAGGAGAGATCTGCTGCTTTGAGGACTAGAGGGAGGAAATCGGAGGTTAATGAGGAGGTTAAGAGTTTGAAGAAGAAGAAGCTGAGGATGTGCATAGCTAGAGGCTGGGATTGGTGCTTTTTGGAGACGTATGTGATGAACTACGAGAAGATGTTCATTTGCGACATTGTTCGTTTCTTTTGCAATCTTTTTTGCAGATCTGGCTATTAGCTTTGTGATGTTTTCTAGATTTTCTTGATTCTGTGCTGGATCTCTGCTTGAATTTGCCGCATTGCAGTTGGAATTGACGTAGTAGAATGTGCAAATTTGAGTTTAGAAAATCAAGGAATCGTCATTTGCTTTATTGTGGTTTGTGATTTCGGACTTATTCACATTTTGACCATTGAGTTGAACAAATGTGACCATTGAGTTGCACAAATTTGACCATTGAGTTGCACAAATTTGACCATTGAGTTGCACAAATATTGACGAACAAATTGACCATAGAATTCAACACATTGGCAATAGAGTTGAACAAACATGAATGAACAAATTGACCATTGAGTTGCACAGATTTGACCATTGAGTTGCACAAATTTGACCATTGAGTTGCACAAATATTGATGAATAAATTGACCATAGAATTCAACACATTGACAATAGAGTTGAACAAACATGAATGAACAAATTGACCATTGAGTTGCACAAACTTGACCATTGAGTTGCACAAAGTTGACCATTGAGTTGCACAAATATTGACGAACAAATTGACCATAGAATTCAACACATTGGCAATAGAGTTGAACAAATATGAATGAACAAATTGACCACTGAGTTGCACAAACGTGACCATTGAGTTGCACAAATATTGACGAACAAATTGACCATAGAATTCAACACATTGGCAATAGAGCTGAACAAATATGAATGAACAAATTGACCACTGAGTTGCACAAATGTGACCATTGAGTTGCACAAATATTGACGAACAAATTGACCATTGAATTCAACACATTGGCAATAGAGTTGAACAAATATGAATGAACAACATTGGCAAACGTGACCATTGAGTTGCACAAACGTGACCATTGAGTTGCACAAATAGAATTCAACACATTGGCAATAGAGTTGAAGAACAAATTGACCATTGAGTTGCACAAACGTGACCATTGAGTTGCACAAACGTGACCATTGAGTTGCACAAATAGAATTCAATACATTGGCAATAGAATTCAACACATTGACAAACGTGACCATTGAGTTGCACAAACGTGACCATTGAGTTGCACAAACGTGACCATTGAGTTGCACAAATAGAATTCAACACATTGACAATAGAGTTGAAGAACAAATTGACCACTAAGTTGCACAAACGTGACCATTGAGTTGCACAAACGTGACCATTGAGTTGCACAAACGAAAACAAAATAAAACAAAATAAAAAAAAAAGCGGAAAAAAACGAAAAAACGGAAAAAAAACGAAAACGGAAAAAAACGCGAATAATACGCGTATTATACGCCCGTGTGGCTTGTTGGGCTGTTTTCCCTCCGCGTGATGGACGTCCGAGATTCATTCCTATTTTCTACCATAATAATCATTCTTACCGGATCCGGACCCATATATATATATATATATAATATACAAGGGGATTAATTGACTGTTTTTCTCCGCTAATATTATACTCCTGTATAGAATTTGGAAACAAACCCCCCCCGTCAGCGCCACCTACCCACCGCCACCGGGTACTATCTGGGTGCCCCCACAGCGCGGATAAAACCATCGACATCCATAAGGGGCTAGAGATCCACGAACAGCTAGCTTATTACAGCATCGATCTATATTAATAAGGATCAGTTATACCATATGATTAGTCTAATTAAGTAAACAGATACCTTTGTGTTGTAAGCTAGCTGGACAACAGGGCCGTCCATGAGGGCATGCAAACAGCCCGACGGAACAGGGCCTCCAAATTGTAGGGGCCCCAAAATCTAAATAAATAATATATATAAATAAACGTGTTTTTAAATGCTTAGATGATTTGCTAGTCTAGTTGGTAACACGCTCTGCAACTAATGTTTTTGCCCCGTGTTCGATTCCACACGGAGTCTTAATTACCTTTTTTTTTGCATTCTGTAAACTGTAAAGGGTCCCGCTTCACTTAGCTGGAATTGTTTGCCACTTCTTTTAATTGCATTTTTTCGAGCCTGACAATTACTACGAGTATTATTTATCAACTCCTTTGTTTTTCGTTTTTTGGGTCACAGTCATTCATTAACCCTTCTAAAATTGTATTTCCGTTCAAATATTTGATTTTTTGACTTAATAATTCATTGGAATTTTTATATTTGTAATTTAGATGTGTAATGTATCAGTGAACATACAATAATACATGTATAATTAGAATGTCTTATTAATTAATTATTTACATAATTATCTAACTAGTCACTTAATTTTGTGTAATTGTAATATTTTTGGTACTCCCTTTGTCTCATTAAGTTTGTCCACAAAGTATGGTTGGAACGGTAATTAATAAAAAAGTTGAAAGTTGTAATTTTATAGGATTAAAGAATTTTAAAAGTGATAAAGTTGATGAGAAAGATAGATAATTGAGGGTAATACAGAGTATATAAGATTGAGTGAAGGTAATTTTGTAATTTAATAGGAAATAGTGATAAAGTTTATAGAAAAGTTGGGTAATAAGGGTAATATATGAAATTGAATAAGGGTAAAAGTGTACAAGTATATAGATAAAAATGGAAATATTTGATACGTTGACAAACTTTTTGGGACACTCGAAATGGAAAGACGGACAAACTTAATGCGACGGAGGGAGTATGACTTAATTTATCACTCAATTTTATTTCGTATGGATGGAATAAATATATAATTTTAAATTTTAACTAGTTATTCATAATTTTTTCTGTACAATTATATACCTTTATTTAAGTTTTTTATGTATAGTTAAACAATAGTAATCTAACAGTACATTATTTTTTAAAACCTTACTAATTATGTATAAAATTTGGCTAGTTAAACTATACCAATAACTTATACTTAATTGTTTTTAGATCCTCGTAATTTTTTTTCGCACAGGGCCCCCAACGACCATTGGACGGCCCTGATGGACAAGCTTGATCATGTTTAATAAATTGACTATGTAATTACTTGTTTAATTACATATGGTCAGTTAGTTTTGACTAGGATTAAAGTCGTATGTTCGTAGGGTTATACGTTCCAACTTGGTCAATCATGTAATACTAGTTGAATATTACTCCACTTTGTAACACTTATTATGTGGCTCGCTTACCTATTTCTTGTAAGATAAAATAGATCAGTGCAGGCGAACAAAGATTAGTGTAGGCCAATAATTTAATGTGTAGTGAGACGAATTGTTGTGTCGTGGTGAACCACTGCCTTAAAAGCAAAAATGTCTTGATCGACAAAGGTGCACGTCAGAGACCCCCAAGGTTAGCACATCACGCTTGAAACCTGTGCACTTCGAGTAAGAAGAGTTGGGAGCTGAAGTTTCAGAACAATGAAGAGAGGTATGAGATTCTCGAGTTTTATGAAAAGCGGATGATTGACCAAATCTTATAATTAAAATTGTGTCTAAAAATCGAAGGAAGTTACGGAATAACATAGACAAATTCATCTGCAACCTTCATTGGTCCAATACGCGAGGAGGCATTCATTCCTCCCTTTGCTCACTAAACACATGGTACACTATTAGACTAAATAAGGGGAACAAATTTCCCCATTCATCCGATGTGGGACAATTCCGCAATTCCACACATGTGCAGCAGTAGTACTGCATTACACTTGGAATTACATATTTCCAACATTTCTCTTAAGAAGTAACTCGGTTTCGTTCAGTTCCGTATTCAGAAAGTATGAATTTTTTGATTAAATTGTAGATGGTATCGTGTCTCTTTGTATTGAAAAATAAATTGCAAATTAACTTGTTTCCACATGAAATTGGACGGAAATTCCACTGCAAAGTTGGACCGAGTTTGTTAAATAAGGTTTTGAAGATAAATAGCGTCATTTTCTAATAATCATACAAACTACAAATGCAAGTCATCAGTCATCACATGTAACTTACTTACCGTGGGTTTCATGCTTAACATTTAACCAGTACCCATTCACGTTTATTCTGGGCCGAACAGCGACGTAATATAAGTAGGCCTTTCTAAGCCTTACCTCGGATGCAAGGCCAAATGTTTAGTTCAAATGCGTCCATATTCAACTAGTGAGAGGTTACAACAATAATTCCGTTGTCGTCCAGCGGTTAGGATATCTGGCTTTCACCCAGGAGACCCGGGTTCGATTCCCGGCAACGGAACTTTTTTTTCCCTCTTTTTTTTTTTTTTTTTTTTTTGCGTAGTTCCCTCTTTTTTCACTCAGAGGAATTGGGGTAAAAACGGCAGAACATTGCCTTGCTTAATGGCTTTTCTCCGTCTCTAGGAGGAATTCAGAGCGAAAAAAGAATGGAGTTTTAATTATCTTATGAACGACCATTTCATTGGAAGTTTGGAACTAGCCGGCCACCTAGAAACAACTACATCAATCTGGCCTCGTTGTTTCCTTCTTTTTCCCTTATGCCAAGAGGAAGAAGAAGATCTTGCACATTTTATGGTTCTATTGTCCTTTTGCTTGGCATGTTACTGCAATATTGTGTTGAAATGGGCTCACTAGAGGTGAACTTTCTTGGATTGTATGAGTTGGTTTTTTCAAAAAGGAAGACAATTAAGTGTGGTCTTTCAATTCAAGTTGATGCTTGTCGTTGATCAAAAAAAAAAAAAATTCGATGCTTGTCAATGCCCTTGTACTTTCACCTCCTTGAAGATACGAGAGATGTTAAACTATATATCGTTCATGATGAGCTCACAATAAACGATCTCTACCTTCCAAGGGAAGCTCATAATAGATCCATTTAATTAATAAATAGATTTATTCTATATTTTTTTTATTTTTGTATATAAGTCATAAGATTTGCGATCAGGTGAGATCACAAATTAGGGTGTAAAATGCGAACACATCATGGCCGTTGGATGAGAGAAAATCAACGGCCGGATGTACACACGGATTTTAAAGGCTTTTTAGCTGCTAGGGGTATTTTCGTCTTTTTACGCCTCTGCACTGTTCATCCTTCTTCCCAAAATCCCAGCTGACCGCACTGTTCATCCTTTGGCCCTCCACGCAAATCTCTTCGGCTCTCTTGTTCATTCTACATCCTTCTTCGGCTCTCTTGTTCTTTTCAATTGTATTTTCACCTTTTGGCTCTTGTTCAATTGCTTTTATGGATATAGGTAACGATTTGGGGTTTTTGAAAGTTAGAACTTATGCTTTGCTTGTTTTTAGGTTTTCCTTGAGTAAGTTAAGTGAGAACTTGTGAACTTGAGATAAGATTTGGGTGTATGATTGATGTTTACATGATTTGATTGCATTAGAAAGTGATTTTGAAGCCTTCGATTGAACATAGAAGTTGATTATGTACGTTTGCCTTATTGCCTACCATGTGTTCGACAAAATGCCTCAACCAATGTGTCTTAATTTACACGAACCGTCCAATGGCTTTTAATGAACCATTACTTGAAAGTTTATGAATCATATCGATACTCTTTGTGAACCAAAAGAATACCCGTATTTGCCTATTTGTACTATTCATTATGTGTGTATCATGTTGCTTCACTCATAGCTTTTATGTTTCTTTTGTAGGTTGTTCATCAAGTTCCGACCATTCTAACATTTCTCGTTCGGATGGTGATGCTTTTACCTGGGAATTGAATTGTCTTCTATGTTCCACGATTCATCATTGTATTACAGTACCAAATTTTATTGTAGGTTGTTCATCAAGTTCTGATCAACCTAATCTGTTTTACAGTACCAAATTTGATGTAATTTATGTCAAATACGATTGTTATTTATATGAACCGCATTGTGATTTTCAATGAACCTTATAGTGTAATATTATGAATCGTAATGACAATATTTGTGAACCAAAAGAAAAATATTTTTTTTTTCACATTTTTATTGCCCATTATGTGTTCCATGTTGCTTATAAATTAGCTTAATTTTTTCTTTTTTACTGTAGGTTGTTTATCAAGCTCCGGTTATCCTAACTTGTCTCATTCGGATAATGATGCTAGTGTTGATGGGGTTTCATTGAAGGGTATTGATAATGATGAGAATGTTAATGGAGTTCCATTGGATGATCATGATGAAGCTAGTGATACGTATATTCTTCACTTATCACAAGATTGTTTTATTTCATACCCAAGATTGAACATTGAATGTTCCAATTCTCTCATCGTCTTTTTAGTAGTTGTTATACTTTTGGGGGGATTAAGTTGTCTATTTTTATGTTACTTTGTGTCTGACAAATCACTTTGCTACATTGTAATTGCTTTTAAGGTTGTTTTTTACTTCACATTGAACCCAATAAGCTGAATGTCTTCTTTACAAATTTTATGCATTTTCTGTTAAATGAACTGATTATTTAAAATCCATGAACCTTCATGTTGAACACTATGAACCTTCATGTTGAACAATATGAACCTTTATGTCGAACACTATGAACCTTCATGTCGAACACTATTAACCGTGTAATTAATTCTATGAACCGTGTAAGTAATCAAGAATCAATCATTTACATTGTATTCTCAAAATGGACCCTTTCCATTGCGTAGCACCTGTAGTGATTTCCACTGCTTCTAGATAACTATTGCAATAATAATGCAATTTAAAATCATAGGTAATATTCAATCAACCTACCAGCATAAATTGAAATAACAAACACACTTAAAAATGCATGAATCAAACTTTAATGTACTTTGAACAAAAAAACAAATGTCATGAACCAAAATTACAACTAGTATGTATGACTTAAAAGACATGAATTGTAAGATGAACTATTATAAACAAACCTTTAATTTACTATGAACCAAAAGAACTAATGTCATGAACTCAAAAGACATGAACTGTAAGATGATCTTTATGAACCCTCCTCCAGGAGGGTTCTGATGAAAACATTTCTTAAGGTGATCGAACTAAGATTGAATTTAGAGCGTTGGATCAAGAAAAAAATATTGTGAATTAATTTTCATGAACCTTTATGACAATTGTTATGAACCTAACCGTATAAATACATGAACCACAAAATACTACATGTGAAAGAAGATTTATAATAAACTATTATGAAGGCGAGCTTATATAATCATGAACCGAAAGAAGAGTTATAATGAACCAAAATTTATAATTAAAAAATCGCTTTTGTATTTTTTCAACAATAACAAATAACGAATTGACAAACAAATAAATCAACTTGTATAAGTGGAAACAAACTTTATACAATAACATGCTACATAGGTGGTGTAATATATAAAAAATGTGGTTGTGGTGGTGCGGTCTACTTAGTTGTGACACAACTCCATTGCTGACTTTGCACATCTTCTTGGACCTGGTTACGTTTTTTGGTGGTGAAGCTTGGAGGGCCTAAAAAAGGGCAAAAACTGACTCTGATTTCTCACATGAGTCTTCAACATTGCCTTATTTTCACCACATGGAAGCTGCACAAAACAAAAACCCTAGAAAATCCAAAATTTTGCATATCTTTCTACCTTTGTCATCCATTGATTAATCTTTGAACTGAAAAACCAATTGATGTTTAGCATCAAAGATTTGACTGAGATGGGGGAGAAATTCCAAGTTCGTGGTGTAGATTCGGTGATGGAGCTACTCAAATTTCAGAGAAGATTTACCCAACAGGATGAATGAGAATGGCTTCTGAGAGAGCCACATCGTTCATGAGTTTGCATAATATTTAAAAGGGTATTTTAGTCTTACCCTTCAATTTTGATAAAAATTACGCTCCGTGCCATTCTTAATGAACTACCTTATTTTTTTATTTCTTTCATGAACCCAGTTTTTTAATCTTAACCGTCCAGATCTCTAATCCAACGGCCTTTCTTTGTTCTCATTTTACATTATAAGCTTTTTTCCCATCTGAGCCCTAATGTACAAATTATAATCTTATCATCTATACTTGTTTAAATAAAAAAATATATTAATTATATGTTATTTTTGTAATTTTATTTTAAGACTTTTTAAACATTACTAATGGTAGCAAATTCTACCACTATATTTACCACATTTTCCTTTTATTAAATGTATATTAACTATATTTTTACTATTGAATCATATTGAAGTCTTAATTAAAATATTCATAAAAATATTAGATGATATACTTATCCTAAATATATCTATAACATTAGATTTTGATTATGTTTTAGATACAAGATAGATTTCTTAATTAAGATGATGATTCATTAGTATTTTTATTTGATATTTATATACTTCTTACTTAATTAATTGCTCATAGAATAATAAAATATATAAAAGATAGTTTGGTTTTCTTATATATATTTTATATTAATATATGATGATATTAATATACGAAAATTATGTGTGTGATCTTATAATTCAAAAGATAAACATTGTTTTAAAACAAAATAGACATATGATAATATTTGTAATCATTACAAAAATTAATATGCAAAGTAATAAATTAATAATTAAATACCGTCTCCGTACAGGGTACGGGAAGCAATTAGTTTTGATCTGAATAACCTATTCTTTTCACTCTCCCTCGTTACTTTTGGAATGAACAACCACAATAATCAAAACTGCAAAATATTATATAGAAAAATCATCCAAATTAGTTAAGTAAATTGAGTCCAACATTCCCCTATTTTACATCTTTTTTGTACTTAATAATATTGCTTCAAGTTATTCTAGATCGATGCCAAATTAGTTAATGGTAGTCATTTTTTTCCCCTTACTAACTATCCTGTTTATATCATCTATAATCTATTACTATATACTAAAGCGGAAGCAAATTCCGCCACCATATTGCGCCACATCACCCCTTTTATTAAAATAATATATTTTATTTAAATTCTTTGGTCATCTATTAAATTGAAAATTATATCTTTCTACTCCCTACTTGAAAACTTTATCTTTTGTTACTTATTAAATTGGAAAAATTATGTAAATTTTGTATTTAGCATGTACGTGCAATCATGATATGCTAATATTTTTATGCTAATATTTTGTATTTATCTTTCGTACATGTACATAAATTGGAACATTTATGTTATCTAATGATTCATATAGAAGATAGTCATATGCTAATATTTTTTGTATTAAAAAAAAATGCCACCATATTGCGTCATATTACCCTTTTTTTAAAATAATATATTTTATTTAAATTCTTTGGTCATCTATTAAATTGAAAATTTTATCTTTCTATTCCCTACTTGAAAACTTTATCTTTTGTTATCTATTAAATTGGAAAAATTATGTGCATTTTGTATTTAGCATGTACGTACATGGTACATCTTTTCCAAAATGATAGAATTCCAATATGGTACAAAATAAATAAAATTTTAACATCACCCCTTTTATTAATAATATATTGTATTTAAATTCTTTTGTCATCTATTAAATTGAAAATTTTATCTTTCTACTCCCTACTTGAAAATTTTATCTTTTTTTATCTATTAAATTGGAAAAATTATGTAAATTTTGTATTACGTACAAAAAAATATACAATTAGCATGTACAATTTTTATCTTTTTCAAAAGCATGTACGTACATGGTACATATTTTTCAAAAGCATGTACGTACATGGTACAAAATATATAAAAATATAAAAAATATACAATTTTAGCTAATATATATATATATCTTAATGTACGTACATGGAAAATCAAAGGTATATATATTTTATCTTAATGTACAATTAGCATGAAAATTTTATCTTTTTTATCTTTTAGCTAAGATATATCTTTATTAAATATTCTTCTAATCCTTACCCATCTAGAACTTCTTTGCTATAAATACACCTCTCATCAACTCATTCTTCTATAATAAATTTACGTTCTTTATACCATTAGTTCCCAATTTTTTTTAGATAACTTTGTCAATCAAAGGTGTATATTTTTTCATCATGATTTACATATGATTTAGTTTTGTTTGTATTCTAAATCTTATTGTTGTTGTTGTTGTTGTTGTTGTTGTTGTTGTTGTAGGCTACTATGGAGATTCACTCTTTTCATGAGCTTACCAATTAAAGGAACAAAAAATATACACTTTTTGGTCGTCTCTTGAAGATGTAGAACGTTGTTAATACTAATAATGAAATATCGTTGAAAGAGCTAATTTTTATAGATGAAGAGGTTAGAATTTCTACACAATCAATTACATATTTGTATTATTTTTACGTATTTGCTCATGGACAATTGTATGTTGCCGTATCCAGAGTTACAAGTAAACACTAATATTAAATAACTAAGCAATTGTTATAGCATGCATATATGTTTATGTCATATTCAAATGTACGAGTGGTGGGTTGGGCCTACAAGTACCGATCCGAGTCCACACTACTATTATGAACCTATACTACACTTATATGCTATTAAATAATATTTAAAATCTAATACAATAAAAACAATATTAAAGGCATAACTTCCGTGCAAGGCACGGGTCCTATACTAGTATATATTAAAGTCAGAGAATTTCGAGCCTCCACGTTAATTCTGGGTCCCGCTTGATTTTAATTTTTTTTTTCCAACTGAAATAGATAATAACAACCCTATATCTTTTTATTTTCCTTAATTATCTAATTTTCAAATTTATTTTTAAAGTCATACTATCTATCTTTAATTTTATATTCCTTAAATAATTTTATCTTCAATTTTCTTCTATAAAAGATACCCGCCAATATGTGTTCACATATAACACTGATTGATTTTCTTCTACGTTATAAGGTACTCATAGTATCGATCACGTACAAATGCACAATAGGACTAAAAAAAACAAGCATCACGTACAATACAATACGTAAACAATAATATTTAATTTATATTACTTCATGGTCCAACATTAGATAAGAATTAATTGTGATAAAATATATTTTATATTTCAATGTAAACAATATATTTTTTATCTTCAAAGTCGGTTTTTAAGATTAGATAAAAAAAATATTATTTATATATCTTGATCGTCCAACGTGGTTTTTAAGTTTTTTAATATAAAATATGTTTTATATTGTCATCACATTAGATAAGAATTAACTTTTCAAATTTAAATTTAGATATTTCTATAATTGATCGAATATCTTGATTGTTGAAAATATATTAAATATTAATAAGATATTTTCTTGGTTTATTCACACATTTAGAGGCAAAAAATTATTTCATTAAATATTATGAATAAAACAACTACATGTTTAATTTGATTATATCAAGTTGGTCATTAGCATACTAAAATGTAAGTAAATATAACTTGCAAAATAATGTATATTATTGACTATAAAATATAAGTGCATGATTTGCATAACAACATATTCTTAATCAACTATATAACAATTAAAGACTTCTAAATATTAGATGAATTTAAGTTATGTCAAATTTTTATTATACGTTATCACACTATGATTTTATTTATGATATATTCAAAAAATTACAAAACCACGAGTCGTGCATGGCACGACGGGTACAAGTGTACAACTAGTTATAGGTAAAAGTTAACTATTTAACACCTATTCTTGTAAGAATAAGTAGTCACTAGTCACCCTTCTCCCACAACATTTACAATCTTTTTTTTCTCTTATATTTTACAAAGTTATTCAAAAAATTATTTTTCCACATTACCTAATTAATAGTTTATTTTACGATTGTAAAATTTTCATATGGTAAACTCTTTTTTAATATATATGAATCAATTTTAAATATTAAAATAATTACGTATATCTATTTTTAAACAATTTTAACTAACTTGATCAAATCATGACATTAATCTTTTCGTTTCCAAATATAAAACAATCTAGTATAAGACCAAAATACTATGCTAATTTGAGTAGGAAAACTAAGTCTTACTATCCCTTTTCTCAAATGAATAAAATCGGTAATCATAAATTGATTTATTCAGACTATAAGAGCCTATTTGGTAATTGAGAATTGATGGGAAAATATAAGGTGGTGAAAGATGAGAAAGGAAGAGAAGAGAAGAGAAAGAGTGGAAAAGTAATACATAAGAATGTGCATTTCTTGTATTTGAAAAAGATAAGTATTGATGGCAATTGTAAATAAAATTTTATTTTACTTTTTTTATTTGAGAGCATATATTTTATTTTCCTATCAAATCCCAGCCGATGAGATTTATTTTCCCATCATTTCACTTCAAATTTTTATATAAAAATTCACTCAATCACATGGTAAAACTAAAACAAACAATAGTTCTCACAATTCCCCTGCCCTTAAATTCCTTTTAAAAGTTAAAACCCATCATCCAAAGACAGACACTCTAACGGTAAATTCACCTAGAAAGATGGACCTTTGTCTATGAAAAAATAATAGTTACCCAATTTTTTGCTTCAACGATTAATAGTAGCAATCCATACTACTATAGTATAAAGTGGAATCAAGGTCTTCACAAAAAATTACGCCAAGTATTTTTTTAAAATAAAATAATCAGTTGGACCCTCCTTTATGCAAATTAGGTAGCTAAAATCCCATATAATCTTATCATGTAAACATTTCTCAACAATTACCGAAAATTATAAATTATCCCGAAAATTATGAATTATCCTTACCAAGAATTAGTTTTAATCTTCTAATAAATATTATTATTTAACAAAACATCATTTATTGTAAAGTAATTTTTGAACAAATTCAACTTCTCTATATTATGAGTTGATTTACTATCACTGGTAAAAAAAACACTAACCACAATACGAAATTAAATATATATAATCCTATAATTTTGACGTGCTCATTGACATTATATATGTATATTAAATTGGATTTATAAATATAGTTTATTTTTGATTGAAGGATTTATAATCATATTGGCTAAACTAGTTTCATTAACACGTGCTATGTACAGTAATATGTTATGCGCATACTCGCCCACCCCCGCCTTCTTTGCCTATGCGCCAATCCCAAATATCTGGCGAACGTGATATCATATCACATCAAGATCTGAGAACCCCAACTCACTATTACTACTTCTCCAAATCTGAATCCCAAATAACCCCAAAACTGTTCACATCAAGGGGACAACGACGAAAGGCTGTACTCCATAGGAGCTCCAAAATAAAATGGCGAGCTCTCTCAGAGGCAAGATCTGTATGCTCTTACTCTTCTTTTCCATGTATATTTTCATTGCTTCTGTAAGCTGTTCTTCTGCACCTGAAAACCAACAAGTGTCTGCTGATTGCAAATCCCAGACCGATAACGATGTCCCGAATCAGTTATATTGTCTCCAACAAGCCCAGCTTGATAAGCTGGAACAGCTGGTGAAGAATTTAACTGAATTAGTTGCCAAATTAGGGTCTAATCAGTATGAAGTTCAGGGGATCGGAAACGACAGAAAAACCCTAGGTTTTGATAGGGAGGAAATTAAGCTTGATGGATCCAGTAACAAGGAGAAGAGATTAGATAGGAGGGAAGTAGAAACAACTGAGGGGAGATTGAAGACTCCTGTAGCCAAGTACAGTGCCTTTTGGTCTGAGCAATTTTGGTTTGTTTCTGCTGTCAATTTGGATTCAAATGCAATGAGCTTGACTGTCTTACCCTTCCTGGATGATAAGGGCCATAGCAAGTATGTTGCAATTGGGGATGATAGAGGGAGGGTTTATGTGTTCTTGAGGAATGGGGAGGTTTTGGTTGAGTTCCGGACGTTGTCGGATTCACCTGTAACTGTGATTGCCTCTTATATGTCTGTGTTCAAGAATGAAAGTATTGTTGTGACTGGGCATAGTAATGGTGCAATCTTGGTTCATAGGGTTTGGGAGACTTCTTCTGGTGAAGATTGGAGCGCTCTTCGGATGGAAAACGTGGTGGCGTTGGACTCGGTTAAAATAGGGGAGAAAGAATCTGCCATATCTTTGTTGGAAGTTCATTATGTGGGGAGGTCGAGGTACGTTCTGTCGAGTGATGCGAATGGGAGAATCAAAGCTTTCAGGGAGAATGGACAGTTACATGGTACGGTTGTCCCTTCAAGCAAGCCACTTGCATTTCTGAAACAAAGGCTGTTGTTCTTGACAGAAACCGGAGCGGGATCCTTGGATTTGAAAACCATGAAGATCAGGGAAGTCGACTGTGAAGGCCTGAATCGTTCTTCGGTTACAAACTACGCTTTTGACCCTACGGAGCGGTTGAAAGCGTATGGTGTTACATCATCTGGTGATTTGATTCATGCTTTATTGATGGGCGACGTGACGAATTTCAAGTGCAGAGTTAGATCTTGGACAAATATTGGTCTAAGTGGGCCGCTTTCTTTTAAGATTATAAAGGGATACGTGCTCATTGCTGACCATGAGAAGATGTATGTATACAATATTTCGTCTCAGCACTATGCTAGATCTGGCTCTCCTCGCCTCGTATTCTCAACAGGCATTGATGATATTAGGTCCTCATTTGGGACTAATAAAGGAATGAGTGAAGATCTTCACAGAAAGCAGATTGTTCCACTTATAGCAAGCGACCGTGATAAGTTGGTTGTTCTCGGTTTTGGAGGTGGGCGTGTTGGAATGTACCGCTCAAACCTACCTGTTGTGAAAGCAGAGTCTAGTAGCATGCTGTGGACAAGTCCTGTTTTGTTCTTTGTTCTCTTTTTGTTTGGATTGTGGCATTTCTTTGCTAAAAAGAAGGATGTTCTTAGCTTGTGGGGCCCGGATGATCCTTTTAGCTCTGCTTCAATTGCAAAGGAGGTGCCGCTAGGAGGTGGTTCAGGGGCAGGGTCGGGGTCAGGCTCAGGGTCAGGAGAGCGGTCTTTTCCAGAAATGTCGTCAAGAAACAGTGATGCGACTGATTTGAGGAGCAACGGTTATAATGGTGGGTCAAGGAGGTACGGGTCTCCTTCTCAGTATCCCGTTGGAGGTGGTGGCAGCTCGTTTAGACCGAATTCCGCGGAAACGAGCTCGAGGTCTTCTGTTGACCCGAATTTTAGAGTCGCACAGGAGCTGACGTTTAGAGGGTCTAACATGGAATCAAGTGGGTTTCAGAAAAGAAGGGAGAATATGTATGGCAACGGTCAAGGTTTGGATGAGACTAGTTGAATAATGCATCAACAGTAACACTTCTTCATTTGACAGCTTAAGTTCAATTTGAACTTACCTTGAAAATTTAAAGTTGAGAAGCAAAACAACTGATGTACTTCGTTTTTTTTTTCCTTGGCTTGCACGTGGTTGTATTGTTAAAGCTAGTGTTTGCATCGCTTTCAGCACCCAACCCAAATTTGCATACGTAAATTGTATGACAATGGTGGTTGTTTTTTATGCCAAGTGTACACTTGTTTCATGACTTGTAACCAATGCAAGACCCCCTCTCTGTAAAGGTGTAAACCCTCGTGATTTCAAATTTTCAATGTTATTACCTACTTTTTCTTGTTCACTTTAGCTAGCTAACTAACTAACGTGGGAAAGTGTTCTCGCAGAGTTTTCGGCCAACAAAATTGTTATGGCAAACCAGAAACAGAATTGCAGGTGAGAGGTTGTGATCATTTAACATCAGCTGTTCATGGACGCGCCTTGAGAGCCAAGAGACAAATGGGGAGCAGAGGTCGAAATCGAGACCAAAAACTAGAAAAAAAAAACCGCCAAGACGAAGGTGGCGATTTGGAACCAAGAACTTGGAAGCCTGACCATAATATTTTTGAGCATAGAAACCTGACCATAACAAATGCAGGAAGAAAAACCATAATACAGTAAAAAAGTACACCGATCAGACAACAGGATCAATGTTTTTTAGGTCACGAGTTAGTAAAATCTTCCTCTTCAATAGTCCTAGCATACTAGACTTTATGTAGGTTTCTCCAAAGGTATAATAATTTTAATGCCTAACCTTTTTATATAGTATCATAAATTCATGATTCAATCTATAAAATCTCGGCTAAAATATTGTTACATGAACCCTTACAGTAATTTTCTCAAACTATCAATCTTTATCACTTTTTACTTTGGGTGAAAAATATAAAAAATATCGACCTTATTTTGGTTTTTGAGTTCTGACCGTTCATAACACCAAAGCAAAGCAACGGGCCTGCCACATTCGCATCTTCAGCGAGTCTTCGCTCGGTTTTTCCCTGTCAAATAACAGGCGTTCAGAAATCAATTCCAATTCCACTGTCTTTCTACCGCTATTGAGAAATCCTGCACAGATCTCTCATAGCTGCCTGCTCGAATTTCTCATAGTTGGTTCAGGTAAGCTGTAAGCAAAACCATTCCTTTCCTTGTAGTCCTTTTAATTCATGGGAATCGTGCGATTTCAGTTTCCGGTGGTTTACTCTTTCGATAGATCGGTGGTACATGATTTTGTATTCTTGCTGCTGTTCTCTCAGGCGTGAAATCGTCGTCGGGAGCCATGGATTGGGTTAAGCGCAAGATCTATCTTTACAATGTCACTTTCGGACTCTACATGCTTGATTGGTGGGAGCGTTGCCTATTCAGTATCCTTTGTTTCCAATTCCCTTTCACCTTGTTTGAAATTTGATTGTCTATGCTCAGTAATTAGCCCTCCGTGCTCGTGTTAATTTGTAACAAGGTTCAGTTCGTGGTATTTTAAATCTAAGGATTCTGTTCATTTTGGCTTATAGAAAGTTCCTTAGCATCTGCAGATACTCTGATCCTTGTTCTCATGTGGTTCATTGTGTATAATACTTCCCGGCATGTGACTGAATTCTGCAAGAGGTAACTCATACCCTTTGTTAAATGAATGCTGAGATGTTATCTGTAATCTTTGCACGTGCTAGCTTCTTTATATACCTTGATTTGTTTAGATGGTTGCAATGCTTGGTGGAAAATGATTGTTCTTGACTTTTGGCACACTTTGGTGCTGTGTGCCTTGCTTTGTATTTTGAATCTTCCGACATCAGCCAACGCCATAGCTTTTGGTATAATGGTTCGTACTATCATCACCTGGGTGTGCGCCTCTTTGTATCAGTTGGAGATAAATCAAACAGCATAAGATTTCCCATAGCACTCATAGGATTGAATAAACATGAGAGTAATAAAGGCTTAGCTGAATATGTGTGATTGGTGATTTGGTGCATCGACTTATTGATACTGGCCCTGCTGCAAAGTTTCTTTAAAACTGCAGTATCTACTGTTGTGTACTTAGCATGATAGCTCATAGCGTCTAGGGGAAATATCTATATTAGGGATGGGGTTTTCACCTTTTTATACCATATACGATTATCAGTGATGATTTCAACTAGCAACATTATGTTATTAGTGCTATTGTCATAGATTGCGTATGCATTTGAGAGGTAGTTTGAACTGTACATTGACAATTTGAGATTTTTTTTCAATGTTTTAGCATACTTAATCCAAGTACAAATATAGCTGCATCTGTTTCTCAAATATCGAGGAAATATAAGATTAGTGTGTTTGAGAACAATGATATTGCAAAGCTTATGGTTCTTTCATATTCTGGCGCTTTTGTAGCAGCAAAGTTTTGGCTGTCGTGAAGAGTAAGTAGGACATATGTAATTGACACCAGATTTGTCACATTATCTAGCATTACTAGTATAGCTTGCATTATATGGCCCTTGTTTTGGAACCATTACCATTGCTTGAATGTTGCTTTCATTAGGAAAAAAGACACATTTGAACTATTGTTCGCGTTCTACTTTACAACCTGTAATAGCACCATCATCATAGTATCTTCTTATTGTCTTGTTTGACTTGTTTGGCTTCATTGATGAAAACATCGGTTCTGGTCTCATCAGATATCTGTGACGAAGCTCCCTGCATTCAAAGGCCACTGATATGCTGAAGAAGGATTCATGACTACACACCAGCTCAAATCTGCTCGGAGTTCGCTTGATATGGGAGAAATTGCTGTATAAACTTCGAAATTAGAAGTCTTTCTGCATTTGGCTATGAAGAATATCTCTTAGCTGTTAGATTCCTTTCTGTATTTAAGCTGTAACTTGGGACCTATATTGTTTGCATTTCTTTCGGTTAAGGTGAATTGTAGGAATTGAATTTCACCTGGTAGTGCTGAAATGGCATGACAGCTTACTTTACTTATTGATCATTTCAATTGTTCCTCTTTCCATTCCTGACAATTTACACTTGGTGAAATTTCACGTTTTCAGCCCTACCTTGACGTATTATCTGATGTATATAATTGACAAGTGGGAGTATTTTTTTTTTTTCAAAAAACGGGGAGACCCCTGCGATTAATTATTAAAGCGAGAGCTAGTTATGCCCAAAGAGGGCTACAAGATCCGAAAGCAGGATACTAGAAATACTACTAGGAGGTTCATAAAAATGCAAATAAGGGGAATTAAAATCAAGAGATAAATTAGCTAAGAAATCCGCCAGCTTGTTGAACTTCCTACGGGTGTGCAGCAGTTGAATTCTGTCGGCCTGGGCTTGGAGCAACGCACGACATGATTGGATCAGTGAAAGGTCCTTGTGAGGAGCCGTCGATGGTGCAGTCAGCAAGCGTACCGCCACTTGAGAGTCTGAGAAGATGGCAATATGAGCATGAGGCTTCGATTGAGTCAGTTCAAGGGCCTTCTTAAGGGCCAGCAGCTCGGCGCGTAGAGCATCACAGCTGCCACAAGTGAAAACAAAGGCTTCAAGGAACGTGCCCGAACTGGCCCGTAGAACACCGCCCCCACCAGCTGGCCCCGGATTCCCTTTCGAAACAGCATCAACGTGTAACACCAACCACCCGGGAGGCGGGGGTTTCCACACATCAGTCGTCGCCACAAGAGCCGGACGAGGCGTAGGGGTTGTCGTAAGGCTAGCTGTCTTGCGCGAGCAGCTTATGTAGGCGTTGGCCACCGAAACAACCGTGTGGGTCAACCGAGAGATATCGTCGCGCCCCTCAAAAACGAGTGTGTTCCTAAGTTTCCAAGTATACCATAACATGGAGGCGAAGGTCGTGCTGCATTCATCAGCCCGCTGAATATTGAGCCATACCCACACTCGAACATCAGTACAAGAGAAAAAGTCAGGCGCAGAGCAATTACCGGTTAACGCAAGCCATGAATCTCGGATAGATGGGCAATCCCGAAGCATATGTAGGAGTGACTCCGAGGCATTACATCGAGGGCACTCATCGGAATGAGAAAGATGTCGCCGAAGCCGTTCCGCATTGCACAAAACAACCCCGTGCACAACAAGATAGAGAAAATGCCTTGCTCTCTGCTGAACAGGGGTTTTCCAAATCGCTTTCCACAGACGCTCATCAGGCACAGGGGTCAAAGGCCGAACGATATCCAGGGCTGAGCGAGATGAGAACGAACCAGATGGGCTGGCATGCCAATAGAAACGATCCTGGTGAGAGATGTCACCCTCCAAAGCGAAGGAGGCAAGTTGCTCAAGGATTGGCGTGGGCAATTTTGACTGAAGCACAGGCCAGTTCCAATCATTATCCACCCATATATCAGCCACAGTAGTGCCAAGATCTTCATCTGAAATTGAAGACGTAGCAAAGTCGGACAAGGGTCTGGAAAGTAACCAGGGGTGGTCCCAGAAAAACGTCGACAATCCATTACCAACCGCCATTCCAATGCCTTTCGTTAGAGTTTGAGAGCCATGGAGAATCCCCTTCCACATGTACGAGGATCTCAGGCGACGTTGGAACATGTCAATATCGAGACGATCTCCACAGTACTTGCCGCGCACAACACGGCTCCACAGGGATTGCGGCTCTTGTAACATCCTCCATCCCAACTTTGCCAGCAACGCACTATTTTGGTGTCGCATTGAGCGTAAGCCTAAACCACCTTGACTTCTTGGGATCGTGATCTTTTCCCAAGCGAGAAGATGGATTTTCCGTTTGTCAGATGTAGTACCCCACACAAAGTTGCGCAGCTGCTGGTCAATCTCATCACAAGTGGAACGCGGCACCAAAGTGGACTGCATCACATAGACTGGGAGTGACGATAAGACTGAATTCGCAAGGGTAATCCGCCCCGCCATAGATAAAGATTTGGCCTGCCAACCAGAGAGCCTCGCTGAAATCTTGTCAAGGAGGAAGTCGTATTTAGCAGTTGTAAGATTGTTACATAAAGCCGGGACGCCCAAATAGGTTCCGAAATCACTAGCAATAGGGACCCCCAACGCAGTACTGACTTCATGCTGCAGATCAGAGTGCACACGCTTGGAGAAAAGAACACTGCTTTTGTCGAAATTAACTTTCTCACCAGAAAAGAAACAGAATCTGTCTAAGCATTCCTTGATAACTCGAGCTTGGTCTGTCGAGGCCTCAGCAAAAAGCACTAGGTCGTCTGCAAAGAAAATGTGGGAGAGCTGAACGCCACCTTCTGTAACTGGCTTCCAACGCCCCTCCTCAACCGCCGCTTGAATAATGTGAGATAAGTACTCCATACAGAGAACGAAAAGATACGGTGATAATGGATCACCTTGTCGAACTCCCCGAGAAGGCAGGAAAGACTCACCTCTAGACCCATTCCAGAGGAGCTCCATACGGCCCTGAGTTTGACATTTCATAATAACATCAATCAAGTGAGGTGGGAATTGCGCAGCCCGGAGAATGGTGCGAAGAAAGGCCCACTTAACTCTATCATATGCCTTTGCCAAATCAATCTTCAAGATCATGGTCCGAGGACTAGTGAGAGGCGAAGCCATGGTGTGAAGAACTTCCTGAACAATCACGACATTGTCGATTATCTGCCGTCCCGGAATGAAACTTGCCTGAGCTGGCGACACCATAGAAGGTAGTAACGGCTTAAGACGATTGACAATCATTTTCGTGGCCATCTTGAAGATAACATTGAGAAGGGAGATTGGCCGAAATTGAGAAGCGGTACTCGGGCTATCAACCTTTGGAATCAAGACAATGAGCGCATCTCCTATCCCATCCGGCATCACCCCATCATTCACAATCTGGAGAACGGTTTGGGTGACCTGCGGACCAACTACTGACCAGTGTTGCTGATAAAAAATAGCCGGGAACCCGTCAGGGCCAGGAGCCTTATACGAACCCATCATTCTCACCGCTTGCCAGACATCAGCCTTGGTAAACGGCTCTGCCAAAGCACTGATATGAGTAGCTTCCATCACGGGAAAATGGACCCCCGGGAGCGTGATATTCGGACTGAGATCAACGCTATCTAGGGTAAAGAGGCCTTGGAAATAAGAAGAAACCAGCCTGCGAACATCCGCTTCTTCCGAAATCCAGCAGCCATTGGCGTCCTGAAGGGTAGAGATTTTGTTGGACTTTCGCCTGATCACAGTAGAAAGATGGTAATATCGGGTGTTGCGATCACCATCTAAGAGAAAAGACGATCTAGATTTCTGGAACCAAAGAAGCTGTTCTTGATTAAGGACCTCTTCAAGCTCTAACCGAAGCTGCTGCTCAAGATCAAGGAGAAAAGTTGACGGGCTACTGCATAGCTTCCGTTTAATACCTTCTAGCCGAGCCCAAAGCTTCTTTTTCCTGTAAAAAATGTTGCCGAAGACCTCTCGATTCCAAATTTTGAGCTCATCAGAGAAATTGGCCAGACTATCTGGAGCACTAGTCGCCGTGGACCAATGGTCATTCAAGAATTGGTGAAATGACCCATGAAGGAGCCAGGCTGCTTGGAACCTAAAGGGGCGTTCACCACCCAAATGGGAGGCAGGAGACGCGGTTTGAATCAGAAGAGGAAGGTGATCAGAAGCAGGGGCGTAAAGGTGGCGAACACATGCTTCCGGGAACCTTAGACGCCAAGCCTCTGTGCTGAAACCCCGATCAAGTCGAGCAGCCTTATAGGTCCGGACAGTTCTGCCAGTCGTCCAAGTGAAAGAGCTGTCTACAGACCTGATCTGTCTTGACACCGCTAATTCTTGGTTCAACAATAGCAATTACTGTAGGAGAGTGAAGCCGGATAAGTTCACGGATAGCAACTAAGAAATCGGTGGCCCCCGCACCTCGGACATTCCAAATCAAAAAGCTCATCTTATTCATATCAACCATGGATTTATTGATGGCAGAAATAAGAGGAAACATTGGATCATAACGTTCCACAGAGGATCCCTGAGCAATGTCTGAAAGACACTGAACAACATCATTGAGCTGACGTGGCATCGAGACCTTGCACAGAATTGGCTTGGTCTCGGTTTCCATCGGTAGTAATTCTACTATCATCTTGTTGGCTAACCAAGGCAGATGGAAAAGGAACGAAATTGTACGAACTATACAACTTGTGATGCGTTTTTAGTAACAAGTCCCTTAATGACTTCTAGATCACTTAATGAGCCACCGTCACATATTAAAATAATAATATCTAGGTTATCTATATGTATAGTATATTTCTTTTTCATTGAAATAATTAGGCATCTGGGGCTACAAAAAAAAATTAGGCTACTCTTCAAAGAGTTAAAAACATTTGACTATTTTTGTTTTGTTGGCCACTAATTTTCTTACAAGAAACGAAATTGTTTTCCGTAGTCCGTTTGGTGTTGACGCTCATTTTGTTATTGCAAAATTGCAGCGCAACTCGCAACCCACCGCCACTGCCATATATCAGACGGTTGAAAAGCACACAGAGCAAAAGCCTTTTTCCACCATTGATCACCTGCACGCAATTCCCTAACAAACTAGGGTTTACTTGGTTCAATTCCAGAATAATTGACATATTGCTTGCTCCGTTATTAAATCTGTTCTTCTAAAGGCTGATTGCGTTAACCAAGCGACTGGTCTTTTTGATTCCTGTGGATTTGTTATCGGCTTCTGAGATCGACTCCTCGTCTTCAAACCATTGTTTTTGATCGTCTGTGTTCGTGAATTCTAACCGGCAAAGAGATGGAAAATGCAGGTTTGTGCCTGACTTATCTTCTGTCATTTCACAAAATTCCGCATTGGATTTCCCTAATTAGTATCATGATTTGTGCATTTATATGTAATTCGAACTAGTTTTGCAAGCAATTTTATGATCGTTTCAAGTATCCGAGGTTTTCAATAATTGATGCATTAGGTTTCCTCCGTATTTTGGATTGTAGGTTATGTTCTAGGAAATTTCGGTCCGCATTAGTACCTATGGTTTTCAGTTGTTGCTATGTTTGTAGTTTTCTTGCTTGAGGCTTTTTGCAAGCGAGCTGTATGATCACAATGAAATTTAGCATTCTGATGCCATATTATGGACAGTAATGGTTTGTTTGGATTTGCTATTTAGATTGCATTGCTGATAAATCATAGATGTGGCGCTTAGTATAGGCTAATGTTCCTCTGAAGTTGGGAGCCTTATGTGGTTTCTTGATGGTGTAGAATTGGCATTCGACTTGGTTTCATTTTGCAGGCAATCATCAGGGGACAATGATGCCTCCAATTGAAGGTGTGTCAGGAGGAGGGACGTCATATGGATGGAGTGATAGCGGCTTCCATGCTCCATCTTCATTGAAGGGGACGATTGATCCCTCTGAGGTTCCATCAGCTGATTTGCTTCACGTCTGGTGCATGCCCAATACAGCCAATGTTGGGTCTCAGGAGATGCCTAGAAATTTGGAGCAAGTGCGTTTCTCTCTCATAATTGCCTGGTTTACTCTAAAATCAAGTTCACTGTTTGAAATTGTCGTAGGAGAAGTCTGGCCCATAATTATAGCAGATCAGTATACTCAGTGCAATCCTCCTACTAGTAATAGAGAAAACTGTATAATGGGTTGTTCATAGTGCCGGCTACCTATCAGTTAATGCATGTAGTCTAACAGTGCAAAGGATTCCAACGTTATCTTTATTTTTAAAGACAATTGGCCTCTTGGACAATGTTTCCTATCTCAGTTGTGAGTTATATTCTCCATGATCCGTGAAAGTGGGTCTCTTTGATCTCTGATCAAGTCTTTGTGAGGAGTTAATAAGGGGTTTAATAGGTTCTGTTGAAGGCTTGAAATGTATTCTTCATTTTTGTGATATTTCCTTGATGTGCATATTGTGTGAGCTTCCCCAGATGTGGATCTCTATACGCGATTTGATTGACTCTATTGTAGGTAAAACTGTTGGCAGCTAGAAATGAAAGGGAGAGCGTGCAAATTGCTCTACGGCCTAAAGTTTCATGGGGCAGTCATGTTGCTGGTACCGTCCAAGTGCAATGTAATGACCTGTCTTCTGTGACAGGTGACAGGTTAGTAACTTGTCAACTTGCTTTATGGAGGTTGTTGTTTTCATTTTCTAACCTGTAGTATAGTGAAGGGATTACAGCAACTGCTGATTTCAGTTGGTTTTCAATTTACATTGCAAGATACTTTGCCTTACTTTTCATAGTTTAACTTTATCGGTGGATCCAACAATTTGGCTGTATTTGGCATGTTTTTTTTCCAGGTTGGCTCTCGGTAGATCCTTGACAATTAGACATGTAGTTCCCGTTTTAGGGGTTCCAGATGCGCTTGTGCCCCTTGATCTTCCAGTCTCCCAAATAACTTTACTTCCTGGGTACATAATGTTAAATACATGATACTAGTTGTTCACAGTTGGTTTGGACAGATATGATAAGTCCATCATGCTGTTTGCTTTCTGACAAAATAAAACCTTAAATGCAGAGAAACGTCAACTCTTTGGGTATCTCTTGATATTCCTGCTGAACAACCTCCAGGATTATATGAAGGGGAGATTCTTATCACTGCTGTCAAGGCCAATGAAGAGTGATTCTCTATCTCCTTACACAGTTAATTATTGAATATGTTATCTTTCTTTCAAGACTTTGTTTCAGAAGCATGTTTCCTTCATCCCTTGCCAACCGTCTACATTGAAGGATGGAAAGTAATTAAATATATTTTTGTTAATGCCAATAGTGTATAAAACATCAAAATACTTTGGAAAGCATTATTTAGTCTCACAAGTGGAAGAGTTGATATATGTTCTAGCCAATGTATAAACCATATAGGAAGGCCCTTGTTGACAAATGATTATAGCTATGGGTTAGAGTTTTTTCATTATGTACATTTTGAGAATTTTGTAAGCTGTATATGGTTTATTGCTTATTGAGTCTCTATTATGAATAATTGATTGTGACCTATCACAGATCTACAGGGCAGTATATGGGCAAATCTGAGAAGCACCAACTTTACAGGGAACTAAGGAATTGTCTTGATATCATTGAGCCTATTGATGAGATGCCATCAGAAGATGTGGTGAGGCTTTTCAGTCCATTTTTGCAATCTCAACAGTCTTGAATTTCTTTATTTAATGCTTATACTATCTTTTTTTGTATCTAGGTTGAGAGAGTTAAATCTGCCACATTGAACCTTAAACAAGCTCTTCTATCTCCTCAGTTTTCTACACTGTTTTCAGACAATGGTGCAGGTGATATGATGGATGAAGATGCTACTTCTAGTCGTTCAATCCGTGTGAAGATAAGCTTGACCGTCTGGGACTACACACTTCCAGCAACACCTTCACTTCCTGCCGTGTTTGGTGTATCCTGCCTTTACTAGTTAATATTACACTAATTCCTCTTATTCTATGTTAATCAGTCATACGTGATTCCTCTTTGGAATAAAAGAGTAGTTTACGTTTAGATGGATATACTGATACATAACGCATGTTTTGGATACTGAGTGCTATGAGCTATGAACCATGTATATGTCAAACAATTGTATTCCATATCCAATACGAGGAAGTATCGAGAAACTTCTCTCATATGATAGGAAACGGTTCAGAGATCTGATGGTGGGTTTCATGCTGAACTTTTTCAAGGTTTGATACCAAAGAGATGGGGGAGCAGTTAAAGGCTACATTTCACTCTTGAAGCTGAACGTCATGGGCTCACTCATCCCTGACTCCTTGTGTGAAGAAAATAGATAGTTATGGGAAACAGAAATTTGATTTTAGTCTGAGGGCATGACAGTAACAGGGGTGGGGATTTGGGTTCCTTCCTTTTTACATGTTTATGTCATGCCATTGCCCAGTTATAGGTTTTTGGTTTTATATTTAATAATAAAGCTTGTTATTATAATTATCAAATCAAACATTGTCATCAATATTTATGAGATTATATGTTATTTAATTTATATTTATTTACTTGTCCTAACCACTTAAAGTTATATAGTATATATAATTTATAATACACTGTTTGTGCTCTTGTATTGCATGCCAGTTTCGTTTAGGCCGATAGGCTGTGAGTGTTCACATCTTATTACACTTCTGGATGACTGATATATTGTTGGTAACTAGTTTATAAGTCTTCGTTTTGTATGTTTTGTGCATTATTACGTCCTAAGTCTTCTTATCATTGACCAGCATATGTAGCTCAGGCTTAAATAGTAAGATGGCTCCTTTTAAAAGACAAATATTACTTCTTATCATCAATCAGCATTTCTAGCTCAGGCTTACATAGTAAGATGGTTCCATTTAGAAGACAAATATTACGCACGAATTCTTGGAAAATATATCTTTGGAGCACAGGGTACTTGATTTGTAGTTGCTGTTGGCCATTTCATTTGTCTAGGCATTTTGTTATTGTTTATGGAAGTTCAGACTTATTTCCTTGACTATAAATAGATATCTGATACTGTGATTGAGGATCGTTGGGGTGTTGAGCATGGAAGTCCTGAGTGGTTTGAAGCATTAGATCACCAATTTAAATGGCTTCTTCAGTTCAAAATCAGCCCTTATTTTTGCAGATGGGGTGATAGCATGCGTGTTCTGACATACACAAGCCCCTGGCCAGGTAATCATACAATTTTTGCCAATATTGTTTTGGATTTTAAAGTGTATATAATTATATGAATGATGGAAATGTTAATTTTTGTCCTCCAATCTATCTGTGGTTTTCTTAAGTTGTATCTAGAATTACTATGTGGAGTATATTACTTAATTATATACATTGAGAAAGGACATCCATTGCCGACTTGTTTACTGGATCATTATATCACTGACTTAGTAATGTTTTTTTTTGTGTCTGCATTTCCAGCCAATCATCCGAAATCAGATGAATATTTTTCAGAACCACGCTTGGCAGCATATGCTGTTCCTTATAGACCAGTTCTTTCAAGGTAATTTGGTTTATTTGTTGGATACTGAATAGATGTTTGGTTCTGTTATTAAGATATTCGTTTTGGATTCCAGTGATGAAGCTGGGCCAAATTATCTGCAGAAGGAAGTCGAAATTTTGCAAACAAAACCACATTGGAGAAAAGCTTACTTTTACCTGTGGGATGAGGTGCTAAAGCTGTTTTGTTTCCCCTTTTAACGTTTGAGGTCTTATCTTTTGGCCTGGATTATGGCTAAATAAACTGCAATACTGTATGAGGAAAAATTGAGCCATGTATTCAGAATCTGACATGCTTGTTTATCTTCTGGCAGCCATTGCATGTGGATCACTTCAACTCTATACGTTCCATGGCCTCTGAGATTCATGCTTATGCCCCTGATGCCCGCATCCTCACTACTTACTACTGTGGTGAGGATGCCATCCTAGTTGAGGGTTACCTGTTTCATATATTTAAGCATATTCTAAGCTGCGTTTCTGTTTGTTGTAGGGCCTAGCGATGCCCCTCTAGCACCTAACACATTTGAGGCTTTTCTCAAAGTTCCAAAATTTCTCCGTCCTTTCACTCAAATTTACTGCACAAGGTACCTTGCATTTGGTTTTAACTTTTTTTTGGGTAGTAATATTTCCGAGGACAAACCAATTGTTGCTCTTTAGAAAGTATATGAAAGATTTAGATGCTTTCTTCTTTAGCTTTAAGCTATAATCTGTTGAAGAGTTTCATCCTTTTTGCCTTCTGTTAATTCTAGATTTTTTTCAAATGTCAATCTCATCTCAATTTATCTGTACTTGAATTTGCAAATGATTGTGAAGATTGGGTATTGCCAAACTTAACTAGCACTTGTGTTTTCTTTCTTGATTTTCCTCACAACTCACTGCACCATATGGAAGTTATTAGTATCAGGCGACTTCCAATGAATCTATTGACGTGCTGTGTATAAATGTATTGTGTCACTGTATTATGCTGTTTAAAGTATGTGCAATAAGTTACTGTTTAACCTAGAATTACCAATGTCAACTTCCAATGTTTCTATTGACGTGCTGTGTATAAATGTATTGAGTTTTATGGATGTATAGCAATTGCACTGAAGATTTCATGGGTGTTTGGTACTTTTACATGTACTATACTTCTGTAATCACATCTGTATTACTAAATCTTATATATACTGTGGGATTGACCTGCAGTGAATGGGTGCTTGGTAACCGTGATGATTTGGCCAAAGACATTATAGCAGAACTAGAACCAGAGAATGGAGAGGTAAGAAGGGATTTTCCTGAACTTAAGTATTAACAGCACTATTTCTCTAGATGATTTGCATTTAAAAATATATTTGGACAAGAATATAACAATGTACTTCTGTTCATGTGAATCCTGCTGAATTTATGATAAAGCTTCTAAGACCAAGTTTTTTGGTCTCTAGTACATCTGATTCTATACAGTCTTGCATGTATGTGTTTCTGGGAGAAAGCAGAAGGGCGTCTAATTTTCTCCCTAGGAGCACTTGAACGGGTTTTGATGTCTCAATAAAACTTAGGGTCCCATACTCTTATGTCCTTAGTTCTTACACAACTCCTTAAAGACATTGCATATTTCTACACTTTCTTCCCTACTGTTTTTCCTCCCGACAGTATGTATAAATTGCCATCTGCAGGAATGGTGGACGTATGTGTGCATGGGACCATCTGATCCTCAACCTAACTGGCACCTAGGAATGCGAGGCACACAACATCGTGCAGTGATGTGGCGTGTATGGAAGGAAGGTGGTACTGGTTTTCTCTACTGGGGTGCCAATTGCTACGAAAAAGCAACTGTTGCTAGTGCAGAGGTGAACTATTACTCCATGTCCATCTATCACCTGTAATTGAAGCCCCTTCACAAATTATTTAGCAAACTTAAATCTTTCACATTATTTGATATGTACAGATAAGGTTTCGCCGTGGCCTCCCTCCAGGAGATGGTGTCTTGTACTACCCAGGTGAAGTATTCTCATCATCACACGAGCCAGTTGCTTCACTCCGATTAGAGCGCATTCTAAGTGGCTTGCAGGTACATTTATACTTGTGCAAAAATGCAGTTCTAGCTTCAAGTTAGCCTTCCATGCTTCCACCTTTTCCTTCTCATGTTCCCTAAACTTTGTAAAGTTCCCATCCCATGTCCAAAAGTCTGCATTTCCACACGGTGTCTGAATATTTTGGGCTTTGCTAGAGTGTAATGTCATATATACTCATCCATTTGGCTTGTTTTTACAGGATATAGAGTACTTGAAGCTTTATGCATCAATGTATGGACGAGAAGAGAGCATCTCGCTCCTGGAAAGAACAGGAACGTACTCGGGCCCAGAACGCTACACGTCAGAGCATCTTCCTGTTGACATGTTTCGAGGTGAAGTCTACAACAAATGCAGCAACATCAGCAGGTCTTAGGAGCTGTGTTTCTATAATGATCTCTTCCCATAGGCCTTTTGTAACTTTTTGTTCATATCTTGCTGCTCAATTATGCATCTATGCCCTTTTTCATGAACTCATCTTGGTGAGATGTGATTTTGGGATGTTAAAGTAATGTTTATTGCTAGATATATATAGGAATTTAGGATCAACCTTTTGAATTGTGCATCTATTCCCTTTTCATGAAATCATCTTGGTGAGATGTGAATTTGGGATGCTAAAGTAATGTTTCTTGCTAGATATATATAGGAAATTAGGATTAATCATTTGAGTATGATACACATTACCTGCAAACCTCTAAATCTAATCTCACCATTAAATCCCCATACCAGCGGCCAAACCCAACAACCAGGAAAAAGAAATTCGATAATGGTAGAATTAATCATTGCTAGTTGCTACAGATAAAAGCATATTCCGTATAGAAATTGTCACTGGAAACATGATTATTGGCCTAAAATTTACAAATTATGTAACCTTGTGCAGCATGAAAATGTTCAACTTGGATGAGTAATTCATGTAGTGGCCTAGTGGGTTGGTTTCTTGTTATAGAATTAGATGATCTCCATCCCTGAAGACATGTATTGGGTCTATTTCTGCACAAGTTTTGGTCTATATCAACTTGGATGAGTAGTTCATATAGTGGGTCTACTTCTGCCCAATCTTTGGTCAACACTATTGTGAAAGTGCGACCTCCAAACTAGTGGCCTGTAAGTGAAGACCGCCAGGTTAGAAGAGTGGGTGAAGGATTGAGTAGATACATGCAAGTGAAAGACGACGACCAAGTCAGCCCAGCCGAAAGCATGACCATGACAACTCAAAAACTTGGAGCTTACACTTTGACTAGCGTATCAATTATAGGTAGAAAAGATCCAACCAATTAGATTATTAGACAATACAATCTTGAAGGTGAACACATGGGCCCCTAGCTACTTGCTGAGAATGAGCTTAGATCTGGCATTCCCCTGAGTGACACGAAACTGATTGCCCAGCCCCAAATGCACCATCATCAGCCACACAATGGTGAGAAGCTCGCCGCCTTGCTTGAGCTGCGCAGCGTGTGCGCTTGCCCTGCAATGCGTCGCAGAGTAGCAGAGCAGCTCAACCCACACCTTCGCCATCAGCTCCCACATCCCGACCGTGGTCCCTGCGTCATCCTTCAGCTTCTCCTTCAGCTTCTTGGCCAGGCCGACCGCGTCAAACAACACCGACTTGCTCCTGTCTCCCTTTATATCTCTCGGGCTCGTCTTCGTGTTCACTGCCATCATCCTTTTGCATGCCTCCTTGTGCCTGTCCTTCATCGTCTCCGTCGGCTTCGCCTTTCGTAGCACCCGGTCGAAGAAGATGGTCGCCTCTGCGCACGTGTCACGGAATCTCACATCACTAATGCCTGCGCCCCAACACAACTACAAATTCAATGACCATTAAAATTTTGCTTCCAGGTTAACTAAAACACATACATACCTGCAACAGCAAACATCATGACCGGTTGTCGATTGAGCAGATACAACATGTAGTCCGACAGAGTCTTACAATACCTCCTGTAGTTCTTCTCCATTTGTCTGTTATCATCCTCCTTCTCCTCCTCTAGGACTTGGTCCAATAGCTCAGTAGCAATGTGCCAGAGCAACAAGCACTCGTCGTACTCGATTTCCTTAGTCCACGGGTAGAAATCATGCGGGTCGATCCCCAAACCCGATAATGAGCGGAGCACCCAATCACCCTTCGACTGGCACATCTCCTCGGCGTCTTTCGGGTCCTCTGCGATTTCGGCTTTATATCTAAGCTCTCGAAAGATGAAGTCCCTCAGCCCATTAGCAAACCAAATCCTGGATACATACTTAAGTCCTAGGCACTTGTCCTTGATGACCGGCAGCTTGAATAGCAACTTGGCGAAACAGCCCGAGGGTCTGTCCACACAATAGTCTATCAAGTTGAACATGGAGATGGACTCGGACCAACGGCGGAAGAAGATTCGTCTGAGCCAAGGCCCCCAACCTGCCTCCTTGCTATTCCAACACTTGCCCCAAGACCGATAACGGGCCGAAAGCAGGTTGTTATAGATCAATGCTCTTTTCTCCGACTCCTTGCTCAGCATAGCCAGCTTCCAATCCGAAAAGATGAACATAAAAAAGGCGACGATGTCAATGGCGATGGCGCCCACAAGGAGGACGTACGTGATCATAATGTCGAACCTGTGGAACGGGCTCTTGTCGATGAGCAACACCCAAATCAAAAGAGACACCACCTCACACACGAAAGAAGCCCACCTCAAGTACGTCCCGGACGTCTTGTGGATCACAATCATCTTAGTGAAGAAGACCTCATAGGTGAAGTTGAGCTCGATCTCGAGCACAGTGAAGGCGGCCTCGGGCTTCAGCTTGGGATCAATGAAGTAGGATCGGCTCTTGTTTCGGTCGTGGAAGGTGAAGATGAGGTCCACATAGAGCCCCTTGTACTTGTCGAAGAACTCGAAGGCGTCTCTAACCAGCTTCACGTTGGCCAGCCTCTCTTCCTTTTCCTTCCTCATCTCGGCCGATGTGGATCTTCCACCACCAGTGCTAGCGTTACTCCCCTGAGCTGCTAGCTGGCTGCCGATTTGCTCGTGTTCTTCCTCATCTTCGGAATCATTGAACTTGGATTGGTCAACGGACAGGGCAGTGAAGACATTGTACTGATCGGGCTCGGGGTTGGTGTCGAACTTGGCGGGTAGGTCCGAGTTGAGGTAAGAGTCAAAGGACTCCATGAGCTTGGCGTAGTTGGGGCCCGGGTCCGGATCGGTGAGCATGGAGGACTTGAACTGGGTCAACCGGGCATTGTAAAGGGACAAGATACGCTCGAGGTACTTGAAGATCCCGGCCGCGAACATGAGGAGGGTGGGGATGGACAGAATGTTGGTGGGGAGCGACTGGAAGAAGACGCGGCCGGTGGCCGAAGAGTACGTGACAAGGTGGAGCATGGTACGAGTCCAAAGCTCGTTATCTTCGAGTGCAAGGGCAGTGATGGGGTCAGGGCCGCCGAGGTGGACGAGGAGGAACGGCGCCCAGAAGGCGAGGAGGTCGCCGTGGGTGGCGTAGGCAGCGTCCGTGGCCGCCACCCGAGTCGAGTATTTTGGGATGAGGCCCACGGCCTGGGCGGCCACGTAGTCGGCTAGCAAGTAGCCGAGCCATACGGTGGCGATGACCACGGAGTTTGCGGTTTTCTTGCGGAAGGGGGCGACGACGATGAGGAGGATCTGGAAGCCCAGGCTCACTAGGATGAAGCTGCGGAGGTTCCATATGGTCCATAGGCCCTTCAAGTGGGACAGTGAGGTTAGCACTTTGAGTTTGCCGCTCCTCAGCCACTGAGGGAATGGGACTTTTAGTGGAAGTGTCATTGTTGTGGTTTGGTTGATTAAGGCGCTTCGGTTGTATGTGTATGTGCATGTCTATGTTTGGTGGTGCTTGCTAGGCTGTGATGTTTTATTTGTATATTTTACATGGGAGTTGCTGTCTCACCTTCCGTTGCCCACATGGTTTGAGTATTTTCAGATTAAAAAAAATAAAATGGTTTGAGCATTTAATGTTTGAATTGGTTAAAATAACTTTTGTCTGTCTCCTTTGTTGGGGTCTGGATAATATATTTTTTTTATTACTACAACACTTTTAATCATCATTGACTAGAAAGATGTTATTTGAACGTTTGAACGTATGTATTAGTCTTATAAACCTTTACAGCTAGGTTCAGATGAGTGCCTAGTACTTTTTAAGTCACTACCACTGACACAAATACGAAAGTTGGCTTGAAATTTACAAATTTATGTAGTGGGTTGGTTTCCTTTATTGAACAACGAGATGATCTCCATCTCTGATGACATCTAGCTCGTCTATCTCTGCGCAGTCTTTGGTCATCACTGTTGTGAAAGTGTGGCCTCCAAACTTATGGCCTGCGATCACATTTCAAGTGTCAGGATTTAAAAGCCTAAACATAAAAATTGATGGATGGATAGAGTTAACAAGACTTGACCGGCTATTTGGAGTAGCTCATCCAAGGTGTTTGGTAGGGTGATGAGTTTACATAGCTCCTTGCCGTTTGATCTATAGTGAATGGTGACTCTCTTGCGTGGCGGCTGAGCTTCTCCGACGGACTCATCCGCCCTCGGTTCAAGGCGAGCCACATTGCACAGATCGTCTCGTTTCAGCTGAATCTTGATCACAGCATCAGCAGGGGCTGTCATTTTTTCAGCCTCTTCTCTTGTGCCCTCATGAAATCCAACATATTCACTGCCCAATGCTTTTACCTTCTGCACTCAAATTCAACAATAATTTTAACTTGATCATCTTACATAAAACTAGCTATAGCTTGTTTAAATGTACATATAGCGCGTTACCCATTTCCTATGGATCGGAAAAATCCTACTTAAGTACCTGAAATAAGTTGTTCATTATGATGCTTGCGTCGTCTTTATAAGCCTCGAGTATGTTCATTAGTGAGGCTCTGCTGAGCCTTAGTATCTGAGAGAGCTCTGCGGTCCGAACAGTGAATGGTTGCGGCCTACTATACAGGACACCGATCTCACCAAACACATCTCCCGCGAATCCTTTCTCAACAACCTGTATGTACAAGTACCTATTACGACGCAAATTTATCTCTTAGCTAGATTGGATTGCATACATAATCTTGCATACCTGCTCATTCCCATCAATGTGAGCCATCAAGACCTACAAGTTCAACAAATTATCACAGTGCAAAGACTAAGAAGTATGCATATATACATTTCATGTGCTTGATGTAGATAGTTATTATTACTTACGACAGCACCAGACACTAGTACATAAAGATCCATAGGCGATTCATTTTGTAGAACCACATCTTCTCTCGGCGGATAGTATTCTGGCTCCATCTCCGAAACCTGTAGATCGAAACCAAAATGAACCATTGCAGGGTACTAAATAAAATGCAAGGTACATATTGATGTAACACTTACCATTTGAAATAGAAAATCATGAGACACTCCATTGAAGAGATGCGCTTTCTGAACGGTTGCAAAGAACAAATATTGCGAGACACTGGATCGGATAGCTTTAGGCAGACCATTGAGAATCTCCTTCTGCTTCCTTCCTTGCGTTTTGAACCTCAAGCACACGTGTGACAACATCTGATCATGAATGACCTGCGGCAGGTGATTTCGAGCAGCAAACTCGGTACAAGCCTCCACTGTATCCCTCTGTGATCAATATCGAGTTAGACCTTATTTCCCTTCTTTACTTTTTATGTATTTCAATATAAAGACTAGCAAAAGTGAAACAAGGCTTATATGTGAGGACTCGAAGAGTAAGTAGAAGACATACGAAATGTCGGGTTCTGCTAGTCCAGTGAACCACAAGGTTTGTCATGTTGCCAATGAGATAAGAGGTAAGCCCCAAGTTGAAGAGCATGTAAAAGATGCCCAGCAACATCTCACTCGTGTTCTCGGCATGGAGGTCACCATAGCCGGTGGTCGTGAGCGTGGCAATGGACCAGTATATTGAAGCTATGTAGTTGTTCCATACACTTTCCTGTTTGAAATTTGGATTTACCGCGCCAATCCACGTTTTCGTCTTATCGTGGTACCGGTCGGCTATCAGATAGTTGAAGCATCCCGCGCAATGCACAGCAAACAGAGTCACCTGCAAGAGAATCCAACAATCCTTTGTAACAAATTGATCTCCGGAAACAAAACAAAGCGAAGTTTTATGGATCGGTTTCTCACAGAGATGAGCTTGGCACACCGAGTCCAGAAGTAGTTGAATCTGATGTCCTTCTCGAGCCTGCGAAAGAGTTTGTTATTTTTTTCGATCCGTAAAGCAAACTCGGTAAAAATGTAGGCTAGGTGAAGCAGCTAGCTAGCTGACCTCGCGAATAGTGAGCTGACTCGCCTGAGCCGCCACAATCGAAGCATATTGAGCGCCTTGAACCCGAACCCTCTCTTTCGGGTTGTGAACAGGAGGCTGATCGAATAAAGTGGCGCCGTCGAGCTCACGTCAAAAATGAACCATGTTGACAAGTACCTGCCACTTATTAGATTCAATCAGACACTCATGCTCAAACCACACTTCTTCAAAACATTGCATTTGAAACAAAATTCCACTGACTTTAGCGCGATTTTCTTGGGCTCGTCCACAAGAAGGTAAGTCCGAGTATCGACATACGCTACGAAGAACCTTAGGACAATATCTACTGCAAAGAAGGCATTGACAACATGGTCCAGAATGAAGAGGACGTCATGCTTCTGGTATGCTAAAAACGCTAGCTCGAATGGACAAAGCACGGCCGAGTAAACCACTAACACTATGAGCAACACCTCCCAAGCCCTGAAGTTCCAATCCTAAGAATTAGTAAGGGAATTTCTTTTTGTCTGGCAGAGGATTTTGAGCAAGGAATGGATGCTCACCGGTATCGGGGACTATAAGGCGATATGATGCGCTTTCGCAGCTTGGTGGATTGGTTGATCTTTGCCCCCAGCGACAGCGAAACTTGTGTGGAGAAGAAACTGCCCGAGATCCGGCTGGTTTCGCCATGGAATTTGTGTCGGGAGAGCCGCTTGAGGAACGTTTTCGTGTAGGAAAACGGCATCGACAAGCCCGGGTTTGAGAGGGAGTGCTGCGTTGTTTTTGCTCCGCTCTAACTTCTTGTGGCTGTTGCACATTGCAATGAAAACCGTGTTTAGCCATTAGTGCAGGTGGGTCAGTGGGTCACTGCATGACAAGCCACAATGAGTATCCGAATTGAGTTCTCTCTGGTGATCAAATTAATTGACATGTTTGGATGTTGAAGTTTAGTTTGCTTAGGCGCGTGTTCAGCAAATATAATGGTCTGTTACAAACAAATTAAAACTGAGTGATTAAGTTTAGAGTGGAATATATGCTAATAGTTTTAATGAGAATGACAGGAAATCGGAGTGGCCCGAAGATCCTAGTGGGTTCCTTTTGGCTTTAATGCAAGCAACAAAGCAAATGTATGGCTGCAAAGTAGTCCAGCTAATGAGGGCACTCTCTAGCCTTGTTTGTTTTTGTGCTTATCTGGTTAAACTAAATTGCTAGCCTTCTTTGTTTCTGTGCTTGCCTGGTTAAGTAAATTGCTGGTTTTGGGAAGTAATTACTTGGCTTTATGTATCATGACACACAGAAAAAGAGATGGAGACAGGAAGAATATAAATATAGAGAGCAAAGACATCAAAAAAAGTGGAGATGCGGGGTATCGATCCCCGTACCTCTCGCATGCTAAGCGAGCGCTCTACCATCTGAGCTACATCCCCGTTTGTTTGTTTTGTTTCTTCTTTATATATTCTAATAAAAAACCTAACAAGCCCGGCCCATTAAAGCATCAGAATGACGCGAGGTGCTTAAAAGCCCAAAACGTCGAAAGTGTAGACCGATGTTCATATAGATTGGATTAGCACTTATTTCGCAAGGAAGTGAAAGAATAACATTTTGTTTTATTTTATTTTTAAAAATTGACACTTACCCCAGAAGAATTGCTATAACGAGAGATCGAATCAGAACAATAAAGAAATTGATACAAAGATTTACGTGGTTCGATAACAGTGTGCTATCTATGTCCAGGGACAGAGAAACAATATGTTATTTAGCGAGATCCTCATGCTACCTGTCGCAGTGTATGATTCAAATTCAAGGCATATTAACGATAATTGTGCTATAAATAAACCAAGTCGTTAATGAGAAATTTGGAGCTTGGTTCGATTAAAACTCGTTTGTGTTCGACTCTTATTTGTATTTTAGTTCTTAAAGCCGAAATCCTAAATAAGGGATGTACTTTCAGTCATGTTAACTCGTTTAGTTTACTTGTAAATAAACTAATTAAGTATCGCGTGAACCATGTTCAAGTTTGACAAGCATTTAAATGAATTGAGCCCAAACAAAGCTTTGAGCTCGAAACATGATCGTGATCGTATTTGAACTTGCTATTGTTAAATGAACCAAGACTAAACAATATAAAATTCGGATCAGCTCAGTTTGGTTAGAGTTCGTTCTATAGAAGAACGAAATTGCTATAGTTTCATGTAATCCCAAGACAAGGTATAGTTATACTACACATCTACATAGAGCATATCATAAAGAAAACACTCATTTTTACGTGAGTTTGAGATCGATCAATTCACTGATCCATATATCCGCACCATACAAACCATACAAAATGAAAATACTACCGTAACATGATTCGATAATAATTAACTCAAATCTAAATTCAATGTAGCTGGTCAAATTGCCAACCCAAGATGTTGGATTTGGTGGGTATAACCCGCAAAAGGTGAGACCTTTAAGGCCGAATGGCATAAAACACGAGGCCACCACGCCTCCACGCCATTTCGATACTTCTATGATTTATTTAGTGTTCCACCTCCCAAGAGTTGTCAATCAAAAGATAATGAAAATATGATTACAAGTAGGCTTCCATTAATGCACTCAAAATTTCATATTAACATGCTGTATTTCTTGTTCTTTAAATGGCTCTACAAACCGCAAGCTCTTACAACAACCGTGATAGCCTGATAGAGAAGAGAGAGGCACCCGATTAGGCGAATTTTATACTATGTTTTAATCACATACCCATTGCTTGGATACGTTTGAACGAGATGACTAATGATTTGTCCTAAAAAGCTGCTTAATTAGTGTGGAAACATATATGATTCTGGATTTCTGGGTGAAGAGGCGCCTAAGACGTCTTTGGGAATTCTTCTAGTCCGAATAGTTTTTTTTTTTTTTTTTTTTTTATTGTGGAGCTACTAGCTCGAACAAGTCAAAATTAGACCACCTTTAAGTTATAAGGATAACATAAATCATCGTGACGGATGATCTTTAATAATTCAAACAGCGCGGGTTGTTGACTCAACAAACACCGCGACTGTGTTACAGACAAATGAGAAGACGGAAGGGACGAAGCATGAATAGGCAAGGTTGCATTAAGTCTCTGAAGATTGACGTGTCTTCTTGCCAGGAAATCTGCAGCACGTTGATTCCCTGAAACAATGATAAAAAATAACAGAGGGGATAGCCGAAATCAAATTTCTTATGTCTTCAATAATAGAGTGAATTTCCCAAGGAACTTTCCATAGACGTTTTAAAGAATTAATAACAATACGATTGTCACCTTCTATTATAAGATTGTGAATGTGAGAAAGGTCTATTTTTGTGATAGCATGAAGTAAGGTTGAAGCTTCAGCTTGTAATATAGTCATAGAGGGAAGTTGCTGACGTCCCGCAAAAAGGACATTACCAAAATGATCTCTAACGATGAACCCGGCATGGGTTGTTCCTGTTTTTAGTCTAGAAGCATCGAAATTTAGTTTGTGCCATTGCAGAGGAGGTTTTATCCATGATGTGTGATTTTTCCTTTTTGATTTAATAGAGGTCTTATGAGATTTCAAACAGCAGCCTTCCCAAGCAAGGACGCCTGTGAAAGTCAAGTTGGACGGAAGGTTTTTAGGGTTAATTCGTATTGGATCAGAAATTTTAGCATTCCTATATACCCACACAAACCACCAGAGGAAAGCTAGTGGCGTGACATGATGATTATTCTAGGCCGAATAGTTGAATCTATTTATGATCTACTAATGTATAGGTGGCGTTATACACGATGAGAAGCCAATGGATTGGCTTAGCCGGTGGGTGTCTAGTCCTTTTTTTAATCTAGTTGTTTATCTTCCGTTAGATTTGGATGATATTGTAGAAAACGATCTAAAGTTTGAGTCATGAAATTGTTTTGTTATTAAAAAAACTTCACAAAAATGACACTTTTCTAGGAAATTAAGAAACCTTCTAACAAAACTTAATGCATTATTACGCTTTACATGTCATTTGTCTTCGTCTTCCTTATATGATGAAACCATCTAATCATATACATACTAATATACTATCATTCTTAATAATGAAATAATTCAAGGACGCACATGGCTTAACAAGGTTTAGCTAAAAAGGATGTGATCTTTCTTTGCACATCTTTTATAATTTAGCATATAATACATCACGTTATATCTCGAATCAATTTTGAAAAAGAATAATGTGGTATACACTTTTCAATTCTTCAATCATATGTATTATTGAAAGGAATTAGCTAACTCTTTGTAGTTTGTACTAACTTATCGTTCATTAATCATAACAGTAGTTAGTGATATAATTATTAGGTATAGGATTAGGGCCTTAAAAGTGGGAACTGGCTTGGTAAATTACATTAAAATTAAATCATTGCTTATTTAGACTACTTTATAAAGTAATATAATTCATCTTAAAATTTGTATTTAATCAACATTTATCGATATAAACCATTACTAAATTACAAAAATGTTAAATATATGTATCTATCACATACCCAATATAATATTCCCTCATTGATAAACAAAAAAAGACAGTGATTATAAGTTAAGAAAAATACAATACTCCGTATTTTTTGGCATTTATTTTGTAGTATTTTAAATCTAAAAACAATATGTGCGGATCTTAAATTGTAAACTACGTATGAATTACTGCATGATTACGTTTTAACTAGTTGAAGACCCGTACCATGTACGGGTAATGATCATGTTTTTCGTTAATTTGTGTATCTACTATAATGTATACTATATATTAATTCTTATATATAAATAGATTAAAATGGGAATTGAAAAGTTAAGTTAATTAATATGTATCTTTTATAGAAAGAAATATAAAGATAGATAATATTATTTCAAAGATATTAGATGAGTAAGAAAAATGATAAAATTAAATATTAGATAATTAAAGAAATTTTAAAGATAAATAATATGTCTTTAAAGATAGATATTTGATGGGTAAGAAAAAAGATAAAGTTAAAGATTAGATAATTATGAAAAATAAAAGATATAAAACTGTTAATAAAGTGGGACCAGAATTAATGTGGAGGCTTGAAATTCTCCGGCTTTAATATATAGTATAGATAGATTTTTTGTGGAATTTACTTTAGCCGTTTTCATAAGGAGATACAGGGCTTGCTACACTTTGTATGGAAAAATACTTTCTAGCAAAAAGTATGCTTTTATTTACCTTGGAATTGGTGAAACTAATTAATTTTTACAAATTTCAAGGTATAAAAAGTACTCCCTCCGTTTCAAAAAACATGACCTTTTAGATAATTTAGGTTGTTTCAAAATACATGACCATTTCATATTTTTCCCCATCTCTTTCCATTTATACCCCTAATAATTATCTTTATCATAATCATTACACTTTTTCATATTTCTTTAAACAAATAATTAGCCCTATATTTGATAGGGGTAATATAGGAATACCATTTTTTTCTTAATATATGTGCAATGTCCAAATGATCATGTATTTTGAAACGGAGAGAGTATATTTTTTACAAAAGTACTTTTCAGTTCAAAGTGTATCAAGCCAGTAAATTACTACGGAGTACATTGTTTATTTGGGTGTTAAAAATAAATTAGAATTTTGGAAAGATAGAAGACGACAAAAAGAAGGCATTTCTCAGCACGGGTACCCCCGTTCCAGCTTTCCCATGTCTCCTGCTCCGCTTATCTGTCACCACACACTTTCTCTTATTTACAAAACTCAGCCCATATTCCCTTCTCCATTCCCATTTGGCCCCATTTCCTGCTCTCTGCACACCCACAAATCCACAATTTCCCCCGCAACAACCCCCATTGACGGGGGAGAGAAAGACAGAAGAAACCCACATAGAGAAAATTCCCTATTCCTCTCTGAGATCCACGCTTGGAAATTTCTCTATTTCTCTCCTTTCAAATTCTGCAGATTTTACCCAGGATATTTGTTGCCATTATCTCAGTCTCAATAGATGAGGATAATGTGACGAAAAAGGAGAGACGTTTCTTGGCCGCTTTTGCTCTCATTTGAGCTCTCTCCTCTCCGCAACAGTTAACAAGTGCGTTTCCTTCTTTATCAATTTGAATCTCCCAATTTGTCAATTCTGTGGTGTGCCTGAAATTCGGTATAGATCTTTCTCATATCTGTTAGATTTGGTTAACAGGCCATTATTTTGTTTGCTTTCGAGTTTTTTTTTCTAGTTGTTTATTTTTGACAGCAAAACTAGCTGGAACCTGATGCAATTGTCTTTGCTGTTTACTTGCATGAGCACATTGCAGTCTCCTTGATTTGGTCTTTATGTCTTCATAAGCAGCTTGAATATTTTCTTCAACAAATCTAGCAAGACAGTTTCCTAGAACCCTAACTGCTTTTTAATTTAGGGATTCAGGATCTGTAAACGTTTTTGTCCCCAGGATCTGCTTTTCACCATTCAAATTCTTGCACAAACAGTCTTAAAAATGGCAGTTTGTTTGGGTTTTGGTGCTGACCACATGCCCACATGCATTTGTAATGTCTGGGGGTGTGCTTAGTGTGATTGGGGTTTTGAACATTATCTAACAAAATTAGCCAGCTGTGGGTGCCTATAATTTAGGCTTACAAATATGAGATTCTTGTTTAAGTTGACTAGTTCATAGTTTGTATTGTTGGTGGTAACATTTACTTCCATTGGTGTTTGATTAAGCAGTCTTGAGCTTTTTTAACATTTTGGAGTAACACTGTCTGTGAAAGGATTTATTTGCAACGCTAATGAATTGTTGTCATGTTCGTAGCTACTAGCTTTTGTATCACCCGATTAAGCATCTTCCAAAGGTTATCTGCATTGCTGTTATCTTGTTGCTCCTTGGTAACTGATGACTCTTTAACATGGTTTTGCTTTTTCATTGTCCACAGATTTGAGCTTCTGCTGTTGATATCCTGCTTCCATAAAATGAAATTGAAACTGGGTTCAAAGAAAGGATGGAAATCCATTGTGCCATTAGATTTCAGGGGCAAATCAGCTACACGGTTTTGTTTGTTTCCAAAACCAAAATCTTCCAGATTCAGTCCTGGAGAAGCTCCTGTCTATCTTAACGTGTATGACTTGACGCCTATGAACGGATACCTCTACTGGGCTGGTCTCGGTATTTTTCACTCCGGTGTGGAAGGTAAATGTAACTTTCTCTAGTGCACATTATCTGCATTTTGATGTATTCCTGATTTTAAACAAAGGAGTATATTTGGTGACAGTTCATGGTGTTGAATACGGTTTTGGAGCGCATGATTTCCCCACGAGTGGAGTTTTTGAGGTAGAGCCACGGCAGTGCCCAGGATTCAAGTTCAGAAAATCCATATTTATCGGAACCACAAGCATGGACCCAAAACAAGTTAGAGAGTTCATGGAGCGACACTCTTCAAGCTACAGTGGTGATAGCTACCACTTGATTGTCAAAAATTGCAATCACTTCTGCAAGGACATGTCTCACAAGTTAACAGGAAAAAAGATCCCGAAATGGGTTAATCGCCTCGCTGATATAGGTACACAGTTTTCTACAGCAGTTCACAAATAACTTCCTTTTTCTATTGCATACACACTACACTAATATACATTATGTTTTATTTTTCGGGTTAGCAGGTTCGCAGTGCAACTGCATACTGCCGGAAACTCTAAAAGTAACTACTGTTGAGAGGGACGGAAACGTTGTAATGTACGAGAGTGAGAAGAAGCGCCTGAGAAATAGCTTCACCAGCCTTTCATCCATCTCCATGAGACAGAAGCAAATTTCTGTGTCTTCTTTGTTTCTCAGGTCGCCATTGAGGAGGTGCTTGTCTTCATGTGAGCGTAAGCAATCGAAAAAACAAGCATTAAGCAAGAGTGATTAGAGTATTAAGATTTCCTTGATTCTTTTTCTGCTTCTCAGAAGCTTGAGGTTTTCTGTATGTGTCAGTAGCTGCCTCAAATAGGATTTGGTGCTTGGATGTGAGTTGTGCTGTATATTTCTCTTGTTATTTTTCGTACCAAATTCTTAAGGGGTGCTACTTCTTGGTTTCTTCATAATGTGAATGAGTGGATCCCATAATTTCCATTTTTCAGGAGCTCTTCAGCTGAACATATGTCACATTGTGCGGAAGAGCACCTAAATCTATGTCAAGTTTCAGTATTCAGTTTGGTGCATACTATATTGTTACTTGCTCAAGTATTGGGTGAGATTCAACGAGGAGACAGTCTTCACTCTTCATGGGATGCTCTTATTACTGTTTTCAGTTCGTGCATCTCAGTGATACCAAATTAAACCGCCTTTTAATCAAGTGTGATTTTCTTGTACAGTTGAACTAAAGATTAAACAAAAAATACGCCGTTGCCGGGGATCGAACCCGGGTCACCCGCGTGACAGGCGGGAATACTTACCACTATACTACAACGACTTCGTTAACATTAAGTGCATGGTAAAGATTAATACTTATTGTTTAATTCTAGAAATAACTAATTAATTATTTAGTTTGTTAAAAGAATGTGGATCGGAGTGTGGCGATAATTGTGGGTGACTGGGTGTAATATGCCATATTTTTTATGATAGGCTAGTTGTGTTACTTATCTATTTAAAGAGGATTATTTGTAATCAGATTGTAACTTGGCAAGTTGGCATGAATCAAATCAGCATTTGGTTTGCCCATTAACTCTCTTTTCATATTTTATCAACCGACCTATATATACATGTTCCTCATGTACCCTTCCTTGACTTAATCAATCAATGGAATCATGATTTTGGAAACACTGCGTTGGCCTTTCTACCGACTATTCCATGATACTCCGTAATGAATTCCAAGCCATTTTTCCTAGTTAAATGCAACTTATTACTTATGCAAGTTGATTATGGTACTGATTGCTTACTCCATGAAATTTATGGGTGGATTGATTTGACTTCTTAACCTCAATATATATCTTGTTACGTATATTGTTACCATCAATATTAGCTATCTAGCTTTGAATCTTGTTGACTCATCCTTGTTCTCATTGTATCATGTATTCATGTTAACTAGAAGAACAATCGACAAATGCATGCAATCACACAACTAGTCTTAGGAAGTACCGTAAAACGTATTTGTAGAGATGCATCACAACGACAACTACGGCCTTGTTATACTTTCAACGAGAACGTACTTTTTAGCAAGAATTATAATTTTTTTTACTTTGAAATTGGTAAAATTAGTTACTTTTTACAATTTTAGAAATAGAGAGTACTTTTAAATGTAAAGTGTAACAAGGCCTACATGCATGTTTATGATTTGTATTCATATAAACGTACGTATCAATAATGTAATTTGTAGACGAACTAATACAGTTAAACATCCGAATCCTTATCCGGGCAAAAAGTGATCAAATAGTCGGATCCCAAACACGTACGCGTGCTGGAAGCGTCATCGAACGCATAGCTATACGCGGCCGGGCAGGCCTTCTTGAACGCCCGCGAGTAGGCCGAGGGCGAGCACGTCTGGGGCGCCCCATGCTCGCCCGTGCAGCAATACTCGGGCGATCGAAACGCCGTGCACGCGCTCTTGCACGCCACCACCCTCCCTCCCTCCACCACCCTCAGCTCCGGCGGGCAACTCTCATTCAAATCCGCCGTGCACCCCGCGTACCGACACCCCCCGTGCCCGCGGCTGCCCGACGTGGGCGTCACCCCAACGCCGACGTTGTACCCGTCCACGAGGCTCACGTCGTAGAAATCCATCCCGCCGCCGCCGTTGAGCGTGAACTCCGCCAGCGTGGCGGGAGGCTCGCCCCCGGTCCCGGCGCACTGGAGGCCCGCACCGCAGTTTCCCGTGGCGCAGCTGCCCGTCCCCGCGTCGAGGAAGGCGCAGTGGGTGCGGGCCCAGAAGCGGCCCGATCAGCCCGTGGGGGCGGGTAGGTGGACGGAGGCGTTTGGCCGTAAGGTGAAGCCGCCGTTGCCGAGGTTGGCGCTGTTGCCGGAGAGAACGCCAGGCCAGATGGTGTGGGGGCAGTTGTTGAGGAGTGTGAAGACGGTTGCCTTTGTTGTTTGTGCTGCTAATTATATAAACATTCAGTTAGGTTACTAGGTTAGTTTTTTTTTAGGTCGAAAGGTTACTGGGTTAGTTGTGCTCATCGAAATGCATAATAACGATAATCTAACTAATTTTATACATATGTATACGGCACAAATGAATAAGGGAATGAATGCTCACTTCCGACATGGTCAAATGGTTAAACCTCTACTTAAAAATTATCGATTCAACTTTTATATATAGTGTTCTTAAGCAAAAAAAAAGAGGAAATTAATCGTTATTGAATACCTAAGAGGAAGAGGAGGGGGGTGAGAGAGAAGTTGATCGCCATTTGGAGAGGTGTGATCGAGTTCGAGTAGCAAGAATGATGTCCAATGAAGATGTTAGTTTCAGTAGTTAAATAGTCGAATCAAACTACTAGCTAGTCTTGAGCAATGACATATTAAAAGGATAGGTTTAAACGATAAACATAAAGAGCATGACAGAACGTAGCAACCAAGAGTGTGCATGCCCAAGAAAACGTATATATTGTGCATTTAAATCCGTCCGTAAAATTTAACGTTCAAACTCACGAGAAAACGAAGGAACCAAAATTTAAACATTTGCTTATACTTATGTAAGTCATGCAATGTTTGGTTCTCTAGCAGTTAAGAAACTTAGGAGCGAAAATTGTAAGATTCGACCGAAATAAAAAAGTTGTTAGATATCAAACGAACTAGTGGCCCGACGTATTTGTTCTTTTTCTATTAGTGGATTGGCCCAACAAATTGGGCTTTTTGGGTTTGATTTTTGTCGTAGTTTTTGGGAAATTCCGGATGGTGCCCTCGAGTTTTTGGCTTTTCCGGATGGTGCCCAAAAAAAAAGTTATTCCGCCATATACCCCTGAGGTTTCGGTTTAGTTCGTACCGTGCCCAAAATTCAAAAATCTAACGAATTTTCACTCCTTCCGTCAGTTCCCTTAAAACAAAAAGAAAACCCCTAAAATTTATATAAGGAAAAAAAAGAAGGGAAAGGAGGGGAACGAAGGAGGCGAAGTGCGACTCCCACAAAGACGAAGGGCGGCAATCGGAGGAAGGGCGGCGTCTCCCACAAAGACGTGAAGGAGGGTGGCTTTGGAGGAAGGGTGGCTTCGGAGGAAGGGCGGCTCCGGCGACTTGGGAAGGAGGCGACTCGGGAAGGAGTCGAAGTTAACGGACGGAGGCGACTCGGGAAGGGGGCGACTCGGTGGTCCGTAGGAGGGCGGTGGCTTGGTCAATATCAGCAACAGGTAATCATACTACCAACCAAAATCGGGAAGGAAGAGAATCTGGTTCAATTTATGTTAGGGTTTTGATTTCTCAACATCGAATGAATTGAAATAGGGAGTTTGTGGTTATGATCCAGAGGGTATATATTACTAGGTACAATGTTACTGTAAACTAGTTGTAGTAGATTGAACAAGAAGAGATGGAATGAGCTGAGTTAAAAAGCTGCCAACCAAAATCTAAGAAAACAAGCTGCTCGATTACTTTCATCTATTGAAGAATAATGCTTACCTTACTTCTATTTGCACAATTTATCCTTTTACACCATAGGAATGGACAATCCTTATATTTTGGATGCTGCTTACTTTGATCTTATGGTGAATTTGTGACAGTGCTACATGTTACATACACTACATGTGAAGTAATTGGGTATATGATAATGATTATGTCTACTGTAGCATATCTTGTTGAACCTGAACTTAACTTAATGAAATACTGTGCTAAGGTTATCATCTGATTCCTGTCTTGTATACGATGTATGGTGGTAGTGGAAGGTAAATAATACAGTAAATAGGACAAGCCCACCCATTAGTCAATATCACCACATAATGAAACAACGATCAAGTGTTGTTGGCCATGGAAAAGATAATAATAGTGATAACTTACTAGGGAACCAAAACAAACTGCTCGATTACTTTCATCTATTGAAGAATAATGTTTACCTTTCTTCTATTTGCACAATTTATCCTTTTACACCATAGGAATGGACAATCCTTATATTTTGGATTCTGCTTACTTTGATCTTGGCAACTTCTGAATTATTGAAGAATAATGTTTACCTGTAATTTGAAGACAGAATATGGAGTCCCGTGGTTCATCGTCAACATCTTCGACAACCTTTAGAGCAAGAAACCATTCATTTGCTTCGACAACCTTTGGTGCATGTAATTTCTTCAAGTGGTTGGATGAGTCAAATGGGATAGGCGATCGTCGGACCGAAACCAACTTTCAAAATGTTGGTGAGACTCGTCCGACCTCTCGAGATGACATCGAGGAATTAAAGAACTTGTATTATTGAAGGTCTTGTCTCGTATGCACAATGTTTCATTACAATAGCGGTTGTCATGTATCTAGTATTATTGGTGATCTTGTTAAGCAAATGAATGGTTTTGTAGGTAATTTGAAACGATTTGGAATTGTTGTTGATGTATTAAAACATGCTGTAATTGTTGTTGATGCTTCCAGGAATGGCTCAATTCATGTATTAAAACGTGTTGTTATATATTTGTTCCTGAATAGTTAATTCGCACTGGTTTAGTGGTGTTAATCACTTCTTTTGTGGATTTGCACCTTATTTGTTCCTGATGCTTCTAGGAATGGATTTGCACCTTTCTTTGGACATCAGTTGCTCTATAGCTATACTTGACCAAATGGAAACCTTTCTTTGGACTCAACAAGCTATACTTGTCAGGATTGAAAATAAAACAACAAGTTACAAGATATTAGTAGCAAGCTAAATTCAGGATATAGAGTACACCAATGTTCTTTAGCCTTATTTCGTTTGAACTTGTTTGATTAGGTTCAGTTACTGTCAAACTTGTGATCGCGGCAATACAAATCAATGAAAGCATGACCAATGATACATCACTGTCATTATCTTGAGCAGATAAGTGGAAAAGGCAAGGAAATTTGTAATCATAAGCAAATTACTACATACACTGAAGTAGTCCTGAAGCGTGGATCCCTCTCAAAGTGACTGACAAAAGTCCTCACTACAACTAGAACTTGCTCAGACCAAAACCACTCAAGCAGTTCTGGTTGCTTGGTAGATAACTTCTCCCTCCCTATGCTCTCCAAAGGGGCAGATAATCGTAACAAGCTACAACGCCACCAAAAGAATAACATACAGTGAACAAAAATTTCGACCTAATTCCACATCCCGAATCAATTGAACATAAATTGAAGTAGAATCGATTGAACATAAATTTCGACCTAATACCTGTTGCCTTCCGACGAGCAGCTTCGACAGAGCCGGAACCCCAAACACCTCCGACGAGCAGCTTCAACTGTTTGTCGTCCGCGAGCAAGGAGACCGGAACCCCAAACCCCTCCGCCCACCTTCCTCCCGGAGTCGCCTCCTTCCCGACTGTCGTCGTCCGTGGTGGGGCTTCGTTCGCCGGAGACTCCCTTCCAATGAGCAGCTTCGCCGGAATACCTTCCTCCCGAGTCCCCTCTCGTGTTTGTGAGAGACGCCCTTCGTTCCCCTCCTTCGCTTTTCTCTTTTTACCTTCTTAAATTTAATTTTTTTTTGGTTTTACAAATAGGCTGACGGAAGGAGTGAGTTTTTGTTAGATTTTTGAATTTTGGGCACGGTACGAACTAAACCGAAACCTCAGGGGTATATGGCGGAATAACTTTTTTTTTGGGGCACCATCCGGAAAAGCCAAAAACTCGAGGGCACCATCCGAAATTTCCCTAGTTTTTTCTATGTCTACGTACACATTCGAACTCCGGGTATTTAGTAGAAACTATGGATTGTGTAATTGGAATACGTGAAGGAAATGGAGAATGGAAATGCATAACAACCTCAAATCCAAACTAGATTGTAAACACTTTCATCAAAAAAAAAACAAAAAAAACTAGATTGTAAACACAAGCACGCAAACGAGCGGAGGCTCTCTGGAATTGTCCACAGTTATACCTATCTCGAAAGGCCAAAAAAAAGTAATAGGTGCTCAGTTTAACACTTGCAATCTATCTGTATATAATTTGTGAAACCATATTTTCATTAAAAAAAATGAGCCACAGATTTTAGTTTAGTGGTTCATTCCTTAGACAAGAATGGGTCACAGATTTTACTATTTTAGTGCCCCTCTTACCTCTAATGTTTATGCCACAAAAGAATGAGCCACTTGACACATTCTCCAATTAATATGTGTTTTTTCATTTTTTTTATAAATAAGAAAAACTACTCATTACCTCTTTTTTTGAAAAAATAACTACCAACTCTTCTCACATCATCTTTTCATATTTTCCCTTTGTATTCTATAATATTAATAAAAAAATTATATTCTATACTACTTATTTGATATTTTTACCATTATAAATTTTAAATATGGTTATTAGGAAAGATATATCTTGTGTGATTTGTTATACCATATCTTAGCAAAATCATATCTTGTACGTGGCTTGTGCACTACGAAAAACATGTGTACTTGTATAAATACCTTTCATCATTCATGAAAGAAGTCAAGAAATCTTTACATGAAAATCTCGTTTACTAATATGGTATCAGCCAATTAAGATCCCCGTTACAAACCCTACTTTCTCTAGCTTCCGCTACCGCCGTACACCATGAGTGATCACGGCTCCGATCATGACGAGGAAGTCACCAACGGCACCAACACCAAGCAATCTGGCGACAATCTTTTGGCCATAGCCTCTGGTGGTTCCGACAATATCGTCCTGAATTTTCCCAAGATCAACATTATTCTTGATCGATCCAATTACACATTATGGCGCCACACCGTGAAGTCCGCCCTCGAAGCTTACGAGCTTGATCAGTTTCTTACAGCAGCATTCATGCCTGCTCCGACGCTGCCATCGACAGCTGGAGCGAATGCCCCGCGGATTACAAATCCTGCGTACTCCACATGGCGGAAGAAAGATCGGCTTATCCTTCTCTGGATGCGTTCTATTCTGTCCGTTCCGCTCCTTGCACACGTTGCTCGGGCCAAGACGACATATGAAGCATGGGAGATCCTATCCCGTATGTTCCATTCACAGACTCGAGCCCGACTCATGCATCTCAAGTCGCAGCTCCAATCCTTCCCGAAAACCGATCTTTCCATCCTTGATTATGTGGAAAAGAAACGGTCTTTTTCGGACTCTCTCGCTGAATGCGGCCATATTGTCTCCGACGATGAATTTGTTGAGAGTGTGCTTCATGGACTTGACTCCTTCTATTCTGCGTTCCGAACAGCCTTCAACATGCAACGGGATCCAATCCATCCAGATGAGCTTCTCGGCCTTCTATTACGTGAGGAGGAGCGCCTCAATGCAGAGAAAACACCAGCCTCTATTACTGCTCTTACGGTGTCCAAGTCTAGCACCAACACTTCGTCCAAGAATCGGCCCTTCAATCAGGACAACTCCTCTCAGCCTAATGATGGATCGAGCACTAAAACGATCTGTCAAATATGTCAGAAGCCCGGCCATGAAGCATTGAATTGTTGGCATCGGGCAAATTTTGAAACCTACCCGGAGTCGAGACCGCGCCAACAGCCGTCCCGAGGGCGTGGTCGGGGACGTGGTCAATCTCAGCACTCATACCGTGGTCAGCCACAGCAGCAGGCTTATCACTCTCAATTCCAGACGCAGCAGCAGCCTCAATTCCCTCGCCAGGCTTTGACTGTGCACAATCCTCCCTCGTCCATTGTCGATCCCAACTGGTGCTTCGACTCCGGTGCCACCAATCACGTCACTGCAGATTTTGGTAACCTTTCTGTTCACTCTAACTACTCTGGCAATGACGGGTTACAAATTGGCAACGGTATGTCACTACCTATTACTCATCTAGGACACTCTTCTCTTCCTGCATCCCCTAAACCTATTTATCTCAAAAATGTTCTCTTTGTTCCTCAAATAAAGAAAAACCTTTTAAGTATTTCTCAACTCACTCGTGACAATAATGTTTATGTAATCTTTTATCCTACTTGTTGTTTTGTGAAGGATCTTCAGGGCAGGACACTACTCAAAGGTACCGTTGAGGATGGGCTCTATCACCTTCAAACACCAACCACCTCCATCGAGCCCTCTCCACGTGTGTTTTTGGGTGAAAAGGCGTCTCTTCAAACTTAGCATCACCGAATTGGTCATCCTCATGAGTCATCTCTTCGTCAATTAGTGTCTAGATTTAATTTACCCATTACTAGTCATAAACTTTCTTCTATTTGTGAGTCCTGTCAATTAGGTAAAAGTCATAGACTTCCTATTACAGATAAACATGTGTCTAGCACTACTACTTTTGAGTTAATTTATTCCGATGTTTGGGGACCTTCCCCGATTTCTTCTTTCAATGGCAATAGGTATTTTGTTATATTTGTTGATGATTGCACCAAGTTCGTTTGGATATTTTTCTTACACCAAAAATCTCAAGTTCTAACTACTTTTCAACTATTTCAGAAAATGGTCGAAACTCAATTCAATACAAAAATCAAACAATTTCAATCCGACTGGGGTGGAGAATACCGCAACGTTTCTTCATACTTGCAGACGCAAGGCATCCTACATAGGGTCTCTTGCCCCCATACTCAGTCGCAAAATGGTGCTGCTGAAAGGCGGCATCGAACCATAGTTGAAAAAGGGTTAGCCTTACTTGCTCATGCTAAATTACCCACTAGTTTTTGGGAACATGCATTTCATACTAGTGTTTTCTTGCACAATAGGACATTAACACCTCTCTTGCACAACAAGTCTCCATATGAATGCCTCTACAATAAACCACCTGACTACTCTTTTTTAAAGTCCTTTGGATGTCTTTGTTACCCCTTTTTGCGTCCTTACATGGCAAACAAATTAGAGTATAGGACATCTCCATGCATTTTTGTAGGATATAGCTCGCAACACAAAGGATATTTATGTTTACATATTCCTACTAACCGCATTTATATAGCTCGGCATGTTATTTTTGATGAGACAATTTTTCCATACCCACTACACACAGCTTCGTCCACATCACCTCACCACCAGGCCGTGGCCCCATCTATTTCTTCCTCTCCACTACATCTTGCCGCTCAAAACACAAATCCCACACCATTGCTCTCGGCTGCTCCTACAACCCCTTTCCCGACCGTCCCAGCTGCACATCAAACCCCGTCGTCGCCATACCCGACGTCGGAACCACACCCCACATCCCCCTCTGCCACCTCCATGCAACCGGTGACCTCCATGCAGCCTGACCCGCTCACAGCAACCACTCAAACTCCCTTGATCAACAGCCCTGATTCGCGGTCCTCGAGTGGTGCCTCCTCTGCGGAATCTTCACCCGACACAGGTATGCCCCCTAAACCCTCACATTCTGCTATTCCATCACATTTTCGGCCTGTCTCTGACTCTCACCACCCCATGGTCACTCGGTCCAAAACACACAATTTGAAACCGAAAACCTTCAACACCACCAAACACCCATTGACCATACCCAACACTACTTTTGAACCAAAAACATTTCTTCAAGCCTCTAAATTTCCCGAGTGGCAACATGCCATGCAGGTTGAGTTTGATGCCCTAATGAGAAATAGGACTTGGGAACTTATCCCGCCTCCTTGTAATTCTAACATTGTTGGATGTAAGTGGGTGTACAGGGTGAAGAAGAATGCAGATGGCTCGATTGAGCGTTACAAGGCCAGGCTGGTTGCAAAAGGATTCAATCAAGAGGAAGGTATTGACTACTTTGACACCTTCAGTCCTGTGGTCAAACCTACTACTATTCGTATTGTTCTATCTCTTGCTTTGACCCATAATTGGAGATTGAGACAGATTGACATTAACAATGCCTTCCTGAATGGTGACTTAACTGAGACTGTTTACATGGCACAACCTCCTGGGTTCGTTGATCGCACTCGTCCTCATCACGTCTGTCTTCTTAAAAAGGCGTTGTATGGGCTCAAGTAGGCTCCCAGGGCATGGTTTCACAAGCTGCACAATTTTCTCTATCAACAGGGCTTTATTTCGTGTCAATCAGACACGACACTATTTATACGACGACGTGACCAATCGGTGCTCTATGTCTTGGTTTACGTCGATGACTTAATTGTTACAGGCACACATTCTGCTATGATTGACTCGTTCATTCGTCTCCTGAATGCCACCTTTGCTCTACGAGACTTAGGTGACTTACATTATTTTCTGGGAATTGAGTTACAGCGTTCCAGACACTCTATTTCTCTGAGTCAGCAGAAATATATTACAGAGCTTCTTCTCAAGAGCAAGATGCAAGATGCCAAGCCCATTAGCTCACCTGCAGAGCCGGGTTCTCGTCTAGCTCTACATGGCGACCCGGTGTCTGATCCTCACTTATATCGCAGCATTGTAGGTGCCTTACAGTATGTCACTATTACCCGTCCTGAGATATCTTATGCCGTTAATCGTGTTTGTCAGTTTATGCATGCTCCTACAGAGACTCATTGGCAGGCTGTCAAACGGATTCTTCGGTATCTCAAAGGGACCATCTCGTTTGGCTTACAGCTCAAACCGGCTAGTGACTCTCGCCTAGTTGCATATTCTGACGCTGGTTGGGCCTCTGACAGCGACGACTGTAGATCTCAGCATGGCTTTGCTATTTATTATGGTGGAAATTTGATCAGTTGGTCTTCTCGCAAGCAACATGTTGTTGCTAAATCTAGCTTTGAAGCCGAGTATAGAGCTATTGCCTTTGCTTCCACTGAGCTTATTTGGATACAACAGTTGTTACAGGAATTACATGCTCCTCTTCATATTCCACCGATCCTATTGTGTGATAATTTGAGTGCAACATACATGTCTGCTAATCCAGTGTTTCATCAACGGTCTAAACACATCAAGATTGACTACCACTTTGTGCGTGAACAAGTTGCCGATGGCTCGTTGATCGTTCGACATGTTCCCGCCAATGATCAGATCGCTGATGTATTCACCAAAGCCGTTGGGACATCCCGGTTTCAGACTCTTCTTTCCAAGCTCCATGTCTTCACTCCTCCATGAGCTTGTGGGGGGGTATTAGGAAAGATATATCTTGTGTGATTTGTTATACCATATCTTAGCAAAATCATATCTTGTACGTGGCTTGTGCCCTACGAAAAACATATGTGTACTTGTATAAATACCTTTCTTCATTCATGAAAGAAGTCAAGAAATCTTTACATGAAAATCTCGTTTACTAATAATGGTAAACTCATTTTTGTGTATATCACTCAAATTTAAACTTTGAAATAATTATAAACTTTTATTTTATACCAACTTTTAACTAACTTGATTAAATTACGATATTAATATTTCCAATATCGGGATATTAACGAAACTCTTTCCTGATAAGAAAAATCTCTTGCAGGACATGGGTCACTATACTAGTTATTTATAAATCAGTCCTTTTAAAATAAGAAAGAACAAATATACAAACTCGAAGTGAAGAGCCACTCGATCATGGTCCTTAATTAAATGTTTTTTATTCATGAGAAATGCTTAGAAATGTGAACCCGAGCCACCCTCTTTCCAATCTGGTTATGCAATGCATAGGGCTCCTTAGACGAATGGAATACTCGCCTCAACTCTCAAACACGTCTTAGGAAAGCGGATTCGTTGTCGACTCCCTCGCTAGGCATGCTCATCCCTTACCTCTTGGCATAGACGGACCTAGGGGGGCATGAGTGGGCCCGTGCCCCCCTCCCGTCGGGTTTATTTTCGGTATATATACTAAATTTTAGGCTAAATACGAATATATTTTAAATAATTTTTTCTTAATATAACATGAAATTCAACTAGTCTAGATGGTATTTTGTTTTCATCCCACCAAGTTTCAATTCCCAATAGCATCATCTTGCTTTTTTATTCACATTTAATGTATTTCTCTCCACCTTTATTCTACAAACTAGCTATTTGTTTTTGCATAAATTAGATCTCATACATAATATAGATTTTTTTGATAAATAAGTAACTATTTTTACTATTTAAGAGTACTGCATAATTAAACTTATCGGCTATTCTTGATTTATCGAATCTCCTATTCAATTCCTAGTATCATTATTTTGCTTTTTTTTATTCACATGTAATGTATTTCTCTCTGATTTTTGTTTTTCTACAAACTAGCCATTTGTTTTTGGATAAATTAGATCTCATACATAATATAACTTTTTGATAAATAAGTACCTAATTTTTACTATTTAAGAGTACTGGATAATTACATTTATCGGTTATTCTTGATTTATCGAATCTCTTATTCAATTCCTAGGCTAGTAGCATTGTTTTGCTTTTTTATTCACATTTATTGTATTTCTCTCCGATTTTTTTTTACAAACTAGTAATTTTGTTTTTGCATAAATTAGATCTCATAGTACAATTTTTTTGATGAATAAGTAACTATTTTCTACTATTTAAGAGTATTGCATAATTCAATTTATCGGCAATTCTTGATTCATCAAATCTCCTATGTAAATTGTGCCCCCTTTAAATTCGTTCTACATCCGTCATTACCTCTTGGTTTACATATTCTTATTGAGCCTCCTTCGAGCTCTCGCCCTACATTGGAGGTCGACCTTTGTGGACGGCCAGTTACCCAAGACAGTAATTTTTTCTTTCGCTTTGTTCGGGTCTCTGCCCGCTTTGTCTTTCACCAAAAAAAAGTGTTACGTACTTAGTTTCAGTGTCGACCAAAAACAATTACAGTTAAACCTCTATAAATTAATAGGGTCGGGACCAGACTATTTTATTATTTTATAGACATATTAATTCATCGATAAATTAATATTTATTAATTTATATAGATTTTAGCAATAGAAATATTTCCAATTAAATAATACCAAGTATTGTTATTGAACCAAAAATAATACCAACTACAAAAATCATAGAAGTATAGCCAAACTATTGACATATTTACTAAAAACAAGATATGGACAATTTTCGATTTTTTTAGATGATTGGTATTATTGTACATTCCTTATATAGTAATTATTAATTTATGATTTAATTGGGACCTTATATTTCTATAGTGGTTTTTTGAAAATTTATTATCTTATCGAAAATCGTCAAATTTAACACTAGCCCAAGTCGGGACCGGAGAAAATTATTAATTTACCGTGTTTATTAATTTATCGAGTATTAATTTATGGAGGTTCTACTGTACTTAGTTTCGATGTGCTTATTTATAGATCAAACATTCTTTTTTATCGGATACCTTCCTAGAATAGTTGTGTTGAATTGTGCTCTTATACCGGCTTACTTAAAGCTCAAATATTTCATTTTTATGTATCGTCTTCTATACCAATCTGCATTAGTTTTTTGCCAAACGTTACTTATTCCAATCATATATATTACTAGTTGATGACACGACAAAATATAAAAAAAAAACCCGGCCATGTTTGAAAAACAAGATCGATGAATGAGTTTAGACAATTGATAAGATCTCATCTATATATAGAAATTTAGGCAGCCACTATAGCCTTACAAGTTGTCCTAATTCCTCCGACTTTTTGTTTCTCATTTCACGATCGAGCTTTGATTTGAGCATTAAATGTGTCAATCCAAGTAGATTTGCTTCATTACGTTTCGGTTAAGGAAATCGAACATCTAATTCACTACAACTTTTCATTCACGGGCAATTTGCGAAAATGCCCTACCCAGAAGAACGGTTTGTAAAAACGCCCCTTATAACAAAAAACTAGCGAAGCATGCTGTTTTGAGCGTTTTTGCAATAAAATTTACATTATTTTGTATTTTCTTTTAAATAGAAGTTTATTAAAAAATCATTATAATTACAATAAAAATATTTAGCCATAAATTCTGAAAATTCTTTTTAAATACAAAATTAAAATATAGAAAAAGAAAAAGAAAATAGAAAATAAGAAAATAGTTTTAGAACATTAATATTTTTTGGAAACAATGAGATATTGTAGAATATATGGTGGAAGATATTGTTGAAGATATTTTTTGAAAATATAAAACGTAAATAAACGTGAATTTTTTTTGTTGAAGATTATCTTCGTTTCAACCTCCTCCGTGATTATCTTTGTTATTATCTTCATTTCATCACAAAGTAGGGTAAAATTCATCCCATCACCCTGAGTAAACATCTTGTCATATACAACGAAATATCCTGTCACTACTTTGAAACATTAAGTTTTTTTTGGAAACAATGACATATTGTAGAAGATATTGTGGAAGATATTTTTTGAAAATATAAAACATAAATAACTGTGGATCATTATTATCTTCGTTTCAACATTGAACGTTATTATCTTCGTTTCAACATTGAATGTTATTATCTTCGTTATTGTATTCGTTTCATCCCAAAGTAGGGTGAGACTCATCCTGTCATCCTCAACGAAAATCTTGTCATACACAACCAAATATCCTGTCACCATTTGTTTTTTGGTAAGATTTTCTTCTTTAGGTAAGATTTTTTGTTCGGCCCACCGAGAGGATTTCGGTAAGATTTTCAATTTTCCTTTAATTTTTAAAAAAGGATAGATAAAAAACGAAATCTTTTTTCACATTAAAATATTTATAAAATCTTTTTATTTATATATTTTTTCAAATTTGGATAAAAAATAAAGTTTGTTAAAATATTTTATTTCTCAAATAAAACATTAATAAAAACAATAATATTTGATTTTTTTAAAATATTTCGTTTTTTATTTTATTTGATAAAAAATAGTCATTTGGGGCATGAATGTAATATTTTTAGGCATAATCGCAATATTATTTGGCATTTTTGCAAATCGAAAAAAAAAGGTCATATTTGCAAACGGATTATCAAATAGGGACATTTGGTACTAATTCCCCTTTATAATATGGACTCACGAAGTTATATATTATATCAAATCAAATCGTACAGTTAAGTAATTGACCTTAAGGTATATGGTTTGAATATTATTGAGTAGAAGTTTGTCAGTTTGATGTTTTCTACTCCCATATTTTCCGAACGTTTCCTGGTTTAAGGGATGATGAACGGTAGGGCTCTGAATTTGATATCCGATCTGGTGATTCGATCCGAAATATCCATCGATTCGATTCTTTTTATCCGTATTAAAATTAATCTATGTAAAACTGATCTGTATATGATCCGATCTGCTATTTTTTTCAAATATTTGGATTATGTACGGATCGAAATTTCAGATAAAAGGATTTCGTATATATATATTTTTAAATACGGCTGCAATTGCATACCCCAGATTCCTAATTGTCGTCGTAACTAGAATTTCCCCAAATCGATCAAAATTTTTCTTCCTCCCAGACTCTGGAATAGCAATAAAGGCTTATACAGTTATGTGACCCAACAAAACTTGCCTCAAATAACCTGCCCGATAAAGACTTTTGGACATGGTTTGTAATTTATTACGTTAAGCAGGTTTAATCAAAAAGGATAATTTGGATATCCGAGTAAAAAAAGATCGAATACGGATCATCATTTTATGCACAAATATTTCAGATATCCGAAAGTTCGGGTCGGATATATATATATATATCCGAATTCACAGCCATAATGAATTAGTTGGTGCAAAGAAGATTCTGGGCATGGGACACATCATGGATATTGAGGTTATTGTGACAAGACTTTTGAAACTTGATAGTGAGTGGATATGGCAATATGGCATCATCACTAGCTAGGAGAAATTAGAAGTTAAAGCATCCATAATAGACGCACAAATAAATAACATAAGCAGCTTGTGTGAGAGTTTTGCAGAAAAATATTTCTCTATTCAGAGGAGAAATTTCTCCTACAAGAAATAATCTTTGTAAAATAAGAAATATTTCTCTATTTTTTCTGACACAAAATTAATTTTTATTTTTCTTAATTTGTTAAGAGGCCTCCACAATGGAGAAATTGTGGATGCTCTTATAGAGGATGTGATGGGATGACATCCTTAAAATTGTCACACAAATCGTCGGTTGCAAAAGCTGAATTTGATATCCGATCTGGTGATTCGATCCGAAATATCCATCGATTCGATTCATTTTTGTCCGTATTAAAATTAATCTATGTAAAACTGATCTGTATATGATCCGATCTGCTATTTTTTTCAAATATTTGGATTATGTACGGATCGAAATTTCAGATAAAAGGATTTCGTATATATATATTTTTAAATACGGCTGTAATTGCATACCCCAGATTCCTAATTGTCGTCGTAACTAGAATTTCCCCAAATCGATCAAAATTTTTCTTCCTCCCAGACTCTGGAATAGCAATAAAGGCTTATACAGTTACGTGACCCAACAAAACTTTCCTCAAATAACCTGACCGATGTCATCCCAACAAAAGCTTTAGATCTGGAAAACAAAATCATGAATTTGTAGAAGAAGCAAGTTGAAAAGGCAAACACAAAATCTTGAATTTGTGGGGGGTTTTACTGCATATTTTTTACTTGGGCAGAATTGGAAGAGATGAAGTTGTATTTTATTTTCAAAAAAAATGCTGACTTGTGCACGTGGGACCCACTCCACTTCAGGTGCGAGACAAACCTTGGACAATTTGTGCGAGACGTCTAGCATTTTCCGAAAATAAAATGTTGGGTGATGATAAGATTTATGATATATTGGACGATAACTTGTTGGTTGATGAAAAGGTTTATGACAAATTGGGTTTAAGCGATGACAAGTTTTAAGCGATGACTGAGTTTAAACGATGTTAGGATATCAATGACAAGATGCCTTTAAAGATAGGAGTGGCACATGCGCGTAATTTTTCCTGGAGGAGGGGCATATCCGGAAAAACGCCTACTTACCACATAAATTTATCCTATAGTCCACCCGTCCCATTGCAATCTCCCCACAACCTACTTACCCTTTTTTCCTCAAAATAAAACCTTCATATCTAAAATATTCTAGTTGAATTACCTTTGAAGGTCATCAATCGACTCTTATGGGTCAATGTCCTCGATAAAAAAAAAATTGAGTGATGTAATTTTCGACGGGTAGGGTCTATCCATATTGCAACTATTTAAGATTTTAAGGCAAATATGTTATGTTAGAGTCTACTAGTTTACCTTTTGTACGTAGGTGTTGAGCTAATTATATAAATCGCAAGTTAGAATTTTCCTTTGTCGATAAGAGTTTCAATATCTCTTATGGACAAAAAAGAAAACAAAATACAACTCAATGACATTATATTGGTAATCTTTGGTGGGACTGAATTGCTATTTTCATACCTTCAACTCCTATATATTACCGACGTAGTATGCCTATATCCACTCACCTCTTCATTATTCTCCTCTTTAAACAGTTTTCGAACACACAATCTTAACGTGAATGCACTCTCCTCTCAATTCTCTAACCAACACCCTTCTATCTCCAATGGCTACTCCCCCAAAACCGGCCGCCCTCCCATTCTCCCACGACAACACCCCTCTCCTAAGGCACCGACCAACCGCGGTCACCGCCTCCACCGCCTCCACCACTACGAATCCGGAATCAACCCCGAAACCCGTCGTCTCAATCCCGGGCACCTACGGCCTCCCTTTTGTGGGAGCTATCAAGGACCGCCTCGACTACTTCTACAACCAAGGTGAGGACGTGTTCTTCCGGTCGAGGATCAAGAAGTATGAGTCCACCGTCTTCCGGGCCAACATTCCCCCGGGCCCATTCATCTCCCGTGACCCACGTGTCATCGTGTTGCTCGATGGAAAGTCGTTTCCCATTCTCTTCGACGTCACCAAGGTCGAGAAGAAAGACGTCTTCACCGGCACCTACATGCCTTCCACCAACCTCACCGGAGGCTACCGTGTCCTCTCCTACCTTGACCCGTCCGAGCCCGCCCACGAGAAGCTCAAGAACCTCGTTTTCTTCGTTCAAATGTCGACCCGAGACAGGGTCATCCCCGAGTTCCACTCGAGCTTCTCCAAGTTATTCGACTCTTTGGAGTCCGAGTTAGCGAGTAAAGGGAAAGCCGATTACGATACCCCCGGGGACCAAGCCGCCTTCAACTTCATAACGCAGGCCTGGTTCCGGGCCGACCCTTCCCGGACCGAGATTGGGATTAAAGGCCCGAAGATTATTCAAACCTGGCTCGGGCTTCAGCTCGCTCCGATCACAACCCTAGGCCTCCCGAGGTTCTTGGAGGAGCTCACCTTCCATAGTTTCAACCTTCCTTCATTCATAGTCAAGAAAGACTACAAGAAACTATACAACTTCTTCTACGAGAACTCAGCCCCGTTCCTAGAAGAAGCGTCCAGACTCGGGATCTCCCATGAAGAAGCCTGCCATAATCTTCTGTTCGTCACGTGCTTTAACACCTTCGGAGGAATGAAAGTCACGTTTCCTAGCCTGGTCACTCACATCGGGGCGGCCGGTGAGAAGGTCCATGCTGAGCTTGCGAGGGAGATCCGGTCGGCGGTGAGCTCCGCGGGTGGGAAGGTTACGATGGCAGCCATGGAGCAGATGCCGTTGATGAAGTCCACGGTTTACGAGACGTTAAGGATCAATCCTCCGGTCCCGTATCAGTACGGACACGCCAAGCATGATCTAGTGTTGGAGTCACACGACGCGGCGTTTGAAGTGAAGAAGGGCGAGATGTTGTTCGGGTTCCAGCCGATCGTGACCAAGGACCCGGTTATATTCGACCGGCCCGAGGAGTTCGTGCCTGACCGATTCGTGGGAGAAGGCGAGCGCCTTTTGAAGTATGTGTTCTGGTCGAACGGGCGCGAGACGGAGGGTCCCACCGTGCACAATAAGCAGTGCGCCGGCAAGGATTTCGTGATCCTCGTGTCGAGGTTGCTGGTGGTGGAGCTGTTTTTGAGGTACGATTCGTTTACGGCGTCGAAGGAGGGTTCCAAGATCACGGTGACGGAGCTGGTGAAAGCCACCTCTTGATCAGGTGACGGTGTCAATAGTGGTGTGTTTGGATTCGTGTTTTTTTACATTTTAATAAGGGTTTTTGACCGACCTGCATTGTAGACTTGTAGTATTCTAGTAGTACTACAATTTTACATTATTCATTCTGTGTATGAATGAAAATTTGTTTGTATATTGTGAAAGTCTAGTGGATTATTTTTTCACACTCACATCCAGTGGCGGATCCAGAACTGGTTCAATGGGGGGCGGACTTTAGGTCGGCGTTTCGTTCAGTCGTCATTGCTCCTTCGCCGTTAGAGGCTCAGAATTGCACAACTCATCGAATTTCGCTACGGGCTCTCATGAAAACCCCAAATTGGTTCAACTCGCTGACATAAATTTTTTTTTTTTGGAAAATTACGTATGGTGCCCCTAGGTATATTGTGGGATATATAATAAGTAAAAACCCATCCCGTAATTTATAAATTACGAGACCTTATGTTGCGAAATAAATAAATTTTCTTGCTAATTTTAAAAATAAATTTCTTCTTTCTTTGTATAAGTTGTTGACAAGTAATGATTCTCACTTTTCAGCCCGTCCCGTAATAAATAAAATTCTGTCCCGTAATTTTTAAAAAAAACAATATACTGTACCCTGATGTTTTGCCCATGATTCTCACTTTTCACTTTCAGCACCTTATAAAAAAAAAAAAGGAAATTTATTTTTAAAATTATAAGTAAAAAGAAACAAAAGGCTAAACGTGGCTTTGTGGGCAAAACGACATAAATTAAAAAAAAAACAAAAAAACAAAGCAGCCAGTTACTATTTTTAATGTAAAAACGACGTCGTTGGTTTGTAGGGTTTAAACCCCTTTCTTCGGTCTTCTTCCCCAGCCATTCAAGCCCGACGGCGACGGCGACGGCCGTTCCTCCGGCTCCGGCTCCGGCCCATGCGTTCACCGTTCACCCCACCCCATCCCGCCCCGGCCCCGGCGCCCAATCCCGCCCCGCTCCCGCCCCATCCCGCCCCGCTCCCATCGCTCCGGCCGCCCGCTCCTAGGTACTCCACAGTGTCACTCCGGCGCGATGGGGGGCGGCCGCCCCCCTCCGCCCCCCCCTAGATCCGCCGCTGCTCACATCCAAAATTGTGAAACGATTTAATATTGTTAAGATTTGTTAAACCATTTGTAATAGTTATAGACTGAATTCAAGAATAAGAATTGTCGATGATATGTATATATAACCTGTCTATATATGTAGTCGCTAGCATGATTTTGTGCGATTTGTATCGGTCATATCGAAATGTGGGATAAAGTTGAAATATTATTACGTACAGTTGGATCATGATTTGTGCAATTTGTACTCCCTCTGTTTCAAAAAATACGGTCTTTTAGACAATTTAGATTGTTTTAAAATGCATGACCATTTTATACTTTTTTTTCATTTTCTTTCCGGACATGCCCGATAACCTCAATTGTTGAAAAAACATAACATGCAAACATGTTTTTTCCTTTTTTGATAAACATCATGCATGACTTTTAGGTAGGATTGTTATTATGGTACAAAAGTAATTTAGGTAATATGAAAATTACTTAATATGCGTGAATTGTCTAAAAGGCCAAGATTTTTGAAACGGGTGGAGTATCATTTATATAGAAATGTACGCGCGGTGGGAGTGTGGGACATAGTTGAAACACTACTACTTACAGTTGGATACTGATTTGTGCAATTTGCATCATCATTACTATATACTAAATCGGAGGTTAGATTTAATATTTAGTATGACATGTGTCAATTTCTCATTGAACCGCATCACCCATCTTTATTAAAATTATTTTATTTGTTTAATTAATTGAAATTTCATTGTAGACCTCACATTAAATTGGATACATTATAAATCTATCCAAAATTATACACATAATAAAAATCCACTCTTTATAATTTTCAATATAAATTCCTATTGAGGGAAGGGGGTGGCGAAGCCCCTTTTCCTACATTTTGAGAGTAATTAGACGCCTTTTAAAAACGGCTCTTCGTTATAGCGCACCCTCAAATCTCGTTATAGCGCACCCCCTTTGTCCATTAAAAAGGGATGGACGGTTCATACATGACCACAAAAAACAGGTGGACAAGTCAATACTGTCCATACATTTTCAATGGCCGAGTGTTACAATCTTAGTTGAAGAATCTTGTCCAACATTTTTTCATGGACATTAAATTTCCGTCCATGACAAACATATGGAGCTTTAAACGTTGTCCATGGTATTTTTATGGACATATCGCGGTGCTCCATTTATTTATAATGGACGATTTGTCAGAACGTGAAAAGCTGAAAATCGCGTTTCTCCGAGGAGTTGCGGGATCCAACTGAAGAGAGGTCGAGGGTGGCCGACGGCGGGATGGGGGTTGCGATGCCGGCGTCGGGGAGGGTGAGGCCGGGGATGCAACTAGAAGAGAGATCGACGAGGGTGGCCAGTGGAAGAGAAGTCGAGGGTTTGTCATCGCTCTTTTGGGGGCTGATTTTGGGAAGGATTGGAAGATACAAAATGACGAGGGTATCATTGTAAATAACCAGAATTAGGTTTATATAGATGCGTTAGAACGAGAAATTGGGGTGCATTAAAATGCAACACCCTTTAAAAATGAGTGAGTAACTAATCGGTATAAAACCCTATTTTTTTTTAGATTCTCTCTCTTCTTCCTTTCTCTTTCTCTCTCTTTCTCACCACTCTGTCTCGCGACTCTCGTCGCTCTTTCCCATTCAGATCTGATTTAGGGGAAATTTGTCCAATACTCAGGCCGCTCAAAAATCTCCGTCACGAAATCAACAACCTCTTACGTAACACCGGAATTTTCATCCGATGCCGGCAGAGGCGCCTGTTTAGGGCGAGAGAAGTGGAGGTGGAGTAGTGGGATAGGTCGTGATGAAGCAAGATCGCGCAGCCGAAAGCCAGAGATGGACGGATCGAGCGAGATCTGACGGCCTTCCAAGGCGCAGATCCGGCCTTCCAAGACGGCAAACTGAGCAATGACGGCGGCGACGGATCTGTAGATCTGACGAAGGGCGATCCCGATCTAGGGTTTCGGTTCGCAGATTTCGACTTCGCATGACTGGTTGCGGATCTAGCGGGGAGAGGTAGCGGCGACGGGGCTGTCAGGAGAAACGACTTCGAACGAAGGACGGGGCTGTCAGCAGTGGATCTGTCGCCGAGAAACGCCTCTTACCGAAGCAACAGGGCAGCCGCCTTGACGGGCCTTGAGCGGGTGCCGGAGGCCGTGATTGAGTGTCAGGAGGCGGTCAGGTTAGAGCCTGTGTATGCTAGGACACCAACCGCATCGTCGGAGGTTAGAGCCTAATTCTCGTGTGTTAATGGTTGAGATACATTTGTTGTTTACGTGCTTAAGGTCATCACTAAGCTGCTTTACCTCTTGAACCATTCACCAAGGTCAATATCTTTTGTTCAACTTTGATTCGCTTCTGTTAACATTGGAAATTTAGATGCTTATTTATATGATAATTTGTTTTAACGATCCACAAGATGAAGCCACACAGGTGTTCTTTTCTGAGACTAAACTAGTTTTACCCCCGTACCATGTACGGGTAATGTGATTATAAATTCAATTTAATATAGATATGTAATGTTAAAGATCATGTTAAAATTATAGGATTATATATATTTATCTTCGTATTATGATTAGTGTTTTTTTACCAATAGTAAATCAACTCATAATATAAATAAATTGAATTTGTTTAAAACTACTTTATGATAAGTATCATGTTTTATTAAATAGTAATATTTATGGGAAGATTATAACTAATTCTTGGTAAGTGATAATTTATAATTTTCGGGATAATTCATAATTTTTGGTAAATTTTAATCAATTTTTACAAGATAAGATTATATGAGATTCTAACTACCTAATTTGTATAAAGGAGGGCCCAACTGATTATTTTATTATTGAAATGACACGTGACACAAATTTTTGTGAAGACATTGTCTCCGCTTTATACTATAGGTAGTATAGATTGTTTATTGAACTTAAGTGGACAGTGCTAAATTGTTTACTTTTTTGTTTTGCTTGCTTAGTAAGATGATCTTGATTGTTGTAAAAGAAAAGGAAGAATAAGTGGACAGTGCTAATGCAAGATGTGTTTTGGTTTTGAACAACATCTATCCATTTATGCCCATACATGATATACGGCTCCGGCTCCAACAACAGTATGCATATGCTCTAGAGATCACGTTTAGGAATGGGAGGATATATAGTGTTATATGGTGTTATTAGACTTGCATTATATTGTAAGTTGCATGTTTATTGAACCTAAAAAGAGGAAGATTTGCTTGGAAAAGGTCACTTTTCTTTGGTGATGACAAGTTGAGTTAATGGATTTACGGATGATTAGTTGATTTTACGGGTTTTGGTGATGATAAGCTGGATTTACGGGTTTTAGTGATGACAAGTTGAATTTATTTTTCATTGTTAAATTTGTCTATATATTACTTTGAATTATGGCCTATTAGCTCAAATGGTAGAGCAACGTGCTTAACGCATAGTAATGTGGGTTCAAATCCCACATAGGCGCACTAATAAATTCTGATGACAAGTTACATACGTGATGACAAGTTAGGGTGATGACAAGTTTTGTACGTCATGATGGATTTTTTGTACGTGACGATAAGTTGAGTGATGACAAGTTTTTGTACGCGAGGACAAGTTTTTTGTACGCCATGACAAGTTTCTTGTACGCTATGACAAGTTTTTTTTATAAGCGATGACAAGTTTTCTACGCGATGACAAGTTTTTCTACGCAATGACAAGTTTTTCATAAGGGATGACAAGTTTTCTACGCAATGACAAGTTTTTCTACGCAATGACAAGTTTTTCAAAGCGATGACAACTTTTTATGCATGGGGACAAGTTGTTTTCAATCTTTCAGTGACAAGATTTTTGGATGACAGGATTTCCGATGACAAGATTTCAGGTGGGACGCGGTGGCACGCGTGTAATTTTTTTTTTGACCAGGGGTATTTTTGGAAAAACGATTAGTTAGCACATAAATTTTTAAGACAGCCTATCCGCTCTACAAATCTCCCCAAATCGCCTACTTACCAAATTTTCTCATTTTTATTTAGTTATATTTTTAACCTATAATGTATCTAATATGCTATGTATCTAATGATGATACTAAATTAATTGTACACATAATGTATCTAATATATTATGTTATTTAGTTATATTAAAATAAATCCCATAAGAAACAAAATAAACAACCTAATATAAGATTTTATATCAAATTATTCTTTTGAATAAATCTATATAAAATTAAAACTAAGATCTTAGTTAAATCAAATCCGTGTCTTAAAGGTACAAGATTAATACTAGTGTATATCGAAATGTGGGATAGAGTTGAAACATTACTACGTACATTTGGATCTTATATATATACGCAATTTCCCCTCATAAGCAAGCAATGCAAAAAATTCTGGGATATCATTAATTTGATTAGTCTGTTACTTATGTGTAAAACATAATTTAATTCAAACTTGAGATTGGTCAAGTTAACGACTTTTGAAACTTTCCGTTTTGGAAAATGGGGAAAAATAGGGACACCCATTTTCATCAGAAAATTCCTCGACGGCACGTAAAATTGGAGAAACAGCTCCGTCGACGTCACTGATCATCCACATATCCTCAAGGCCAAGAGGTAATATTAAGTCAATTAGAGCAGGTGTAGGATGTGGATGGTTTTCGTAACATTGGCAAACAAGTCAAACATATTAATTTTTAACTCTATTATTATTATTAGACCAGTTCGTGTTCTACTTTGAGCATCCAAACTGACATACGTAATTTTTTTTCAAAATGTCAAAATAATGTGTGGGTTAGAATGATTTACGTAAGAAATGCCAAACCCAATATTTCTTTCTAACGTAAGAAAATCAAAGTTTCTTAATTTTTAGTTTTTGTTTGGGTTGGGAAATGAATTCTAGAAAAAAAAAAACCAATAGCAAAATTTCAAACTTTGTAATTCAACCAAAAAAATTTCGAACTTTGTAACTTCAAGTAATAATTCCTACACATATAATTTGCATCAGCATCCAAACTAGCTACAACAAAGTTCATCCAAACTAGATGGAACTGCCCATATAATTTGCATCAGCATCCAAACTAGATGGAACTGCCCATAAATTTGTTGAAAAAGTATTTATTTAAATGTTTGTATGTTTATTATGGATTATGGCTAACTACTTTCTACATAGTTTTTAAAACAAAGTTAGTAGCTCCAAAAAAATGTTAAATTTTCTTTTATAATAAATTAGTTTTAATTTATTGTCACAAAAAGTGATTTGAAATTACTTATCATTAAGGGAATTTTATTTTGGTAGAAAAGTTAACCTATAAATTGTTTAAAAAGCAACTACTGTATTATGATTTCGTTATGATTAAAATGCATGTCCATATGTATATATTACAATTCAATACAAACATTTATTTCCTCATATGTAAACATACCCAACAACCATACTAGTTTCATGGTCGGTTGTAAATAGCTTCAAGCAAACATATATGAGACTAACAGTTATAAAGATTCTAATAAACACAATAAAATCATATTGGTTACTCAAACTATTACAATTATAACTACTCGATATTTTGTTTCAATTTTACAACTCTTTCAAAATAATTATCCTAACTTTTCTTTTAGTTGAAATATAATTATATATCCTAACTTAAATCATAAGTCTCTCATTTAACACATAAATGCATCATTTAAACATAGATTTATATGTGATAAAGATTTTCATGTGTTAAATCAATAAGTTTAAATTATAAAAAAAAACTTTTACCAGGTTATATCTAGATCTTTATAAAAAGAAATAACTCTAACGTAACAACCATAAGAAATATAATCGTGTTTGTAAAATTCACATCTTAGGATGTCAAAATAGAGTTTTTATCGCCCTATATTTTTCTTTTCAGGTCGCCCTTGAGGATACCTTTTTGCGGCATATTACAAATTTGCCGCCCTTGAATATTTTTTTGCGACAAATATTGTTTTTGTCGCACTTGGTGCATTTTGAGCGACAAAAGTTTATTTTTGCCGCCTGTAAAACTTTTGGGCGACAAATTATTTTTTTGTCGCCAAAGACGGAGTATGGGCGACAAAATATATTTTGTCGCCATAGTTGGATATTTTTGTCGTCCAAAATCATTATTCTTGTAGTGACTAGATAGACCCGACCAAGTTCTCAGATTTGAAATGTCGATTGGTATTCTTCAACATGGCTCTTACAGGTGATTTCAACGGACACAGGGTAAAATGGCAGTTAGTTTAATTTGAAGCGTCCAAATTTCCATCTCTCGATCCCGGGAAAATCTTCTCAACCTCCGGCCGAAGCTCAGAGTCGTCGACATGCCCGGTTAATTGGGGTAGTCTAGGTAGAGCCAATGTCATGGGCCCCCGAATTATATAAGACCCCATTTTGAATAACTAATAATAGGAGTATATATAAAAAATAGGTCCATTGAAGGAAAAAAAGCCCAATTCATAATTAGAGAGAAAATGGTTTATATGTGATGATCAAATAATTAAAGAAAAATAAAAGCTTTGAAAGTACATGCAACATTCCTCTTCAATCTCTCTATTGTGTTCTTCACCCTATTTAATTTCAATGGCAAATTCAACCAAAAATCTCATATTAATGGCGAAGTCAAACAAAATGTTATCGTATGTTTTTAGTATTATCGTATGTTTTGGAATTAAAAATTTATATTTGATGTTAATGGGCCACACTTTTTAGTTCGCCCGGAGGGCCTCCGAAATATTTGAGCTGACCCTAGTGGAAGAACCATATGCTAGCTTTTAGTGCACAAAATTTCGCCTTCAATGCACAAATGGGGGGCTCCTTCTTCAACCTTCGCTTCAACTCAATTAATTAACCTAGGACCTGCAAAACAATGGACAAAGGGGGCGGGGAGCCCCTAATCCACCTCCAATGCCTAAGTCAAAAGAGCAGTTGTCGAACGAGCATCGAAGTAAGGAAGAAGAGTTTGTAGAAAGCTAGGAGTTGAAAGATCATACCTAGGAATTGAGATTCGCGTTTATAAGTTTGATTCTAATTAATAAGAGTAACAAGTTGATTTGGAATCCTGTTGTGTTCTTAAGTACTTGTTTGAACTGTTTGTTTATTCCGCTGCCCAGTTTGTTGATCCCTTTGGAGGATCAACATCTGTATTCTAACACACGTAGATCCTACAATTATTATTATATTATGATATGGACAAAATCATACTAATATCTTAATAATAAGAATATTAGCTTAACACGGGTTTAATCCTATTCAATCTCTATCAATGTAGAGCACAAGGGGTTCTTCACGAGTAAGAGGGGATCCGCCAATCAAATCCTCTATCCGTATACATTTTCATTCTGGCTATGGAAAATTTGAGTCGTACATGTGAAATCTTGGAAAATATCCCACTTCCACTGTGGATCCGATGTGCAAAAGAACCGAAATTAATCATCTTGCTATGACGAATGACATAACGTACTGTTTTTCACAAAGGTGATGACTCCATCTTTGCAGACTTCAAGAACTTTTTCCGGCTTCAAGTCAATATCAGTATGGTATCTATGTTCCTCGATGGTGTTCACAAGCTCATCAAGCACCAAATGCTCATCGATTTCGGGTTCTCCCATAGTACCATGCCCTTTAAGTACCCGAGAGTGCTAATATAATGGACTCCCAAAAGCAGGTTAAAAGACTAGGCTGACCGGATTGTGTAGTGCCTTGGTGGGGGTGTATAAGGGATTTTTAAAACACTAATTGTAGGAACTATGAACTATCTCATCAATAAAATGATAGTATAAATCTATCTATCTATCTATTACTATATACTAAAGCGGAAGCAAATTCTGCCACCATATTGCACCACATCACCCTTTTTTTTAAGAATCTATCTTATTAAATCTTGATTTTATCATAATCTTATACATACTTAATTAAGATATTAGTTCTATCTTAGAATTTGAGTTGTTTATTTAATAATTCTATCCAAATATATAAATCTCTATCTTATCATTATACATATTTAATTAATACAAAGATCTATCGTAAACCTTTTATTTTAAAAAATATTTTTTCCATTATAATCTATAAATCATAATCATAATATTTTACTCATTCTATTAAAATAATATATTAAATACATTTTTACTATCATATCATATTAAAATATCAATAAAAAAGTAGATGTTATATTTACCATATGTATCACTAATATTGCATATTGATTACGCTTTAGAAAAAAAGGTAGATTTCTTAATTAAGATAGTAATTGTTAACATTTTGATTACATATTTATATATTTAGTGTTTAAATATTTTTCAAAAATCTTTATTTTATAATTAATATTTTTATTTTATAGTTATTTTGGGAAAAAAAATCAAATGTACATATATAATTTATTTATATGGAGAATCTACAATACAATTTTTAACTAATAAAGAATGAGTCAATTAACTATCGACCAATCAAATTAACATGATAAAATGGTTATGTTGAATTTGTTGGAAACTAATTTTTTTTATTAAAATAATCTATTTGTGGCTAATAAAAGACATTGCATTGAAATTAAGATTTTGATCGATCAAGGCATTGAATTGAAACTAAGATTTTTAGTAGTTAAGAAGACTTCTAGAAAAATTAATGTGGGGTCACCAGCATATAATATTATCATCAACATAATGGATAATATATACATGATCGATCAGTAGATACTCCTAATATTATTATCCTCAACATATGACATACGTGCTAACTACACTTGGTAGTTGGTATTATCATCTACGTACTTTTTCTAATATTATTCTATGCATATATTTGGATAGACTTTTTTTAAGAAAATAATGAAAATGAAAATTAATAGATAAGAAGAAATCTTATGTGGGGTCTATAATAAAATTTCAACCAATTAAACAAATTGAATTATTTTAATAAAGATGCATGGGTGATGCGGTCTAATGAGGAGGTGACACATGTCAGGCTAAATATTATTTATAACCTCCGCTTTAGTATATAGTTATGATTTATTTTATTTCATTTGTCTTATTTTAATGAATTTATGAGTATCTTCGATTAAGGATATAATCTTAACTTGCTTGGAGAGTAAATAATCGTCTTACTAGAGTTTTTGGACCCAAAACGCCGACATTAGCTCGACTCCTCTGTTCTCCCTTTCTCATCTATGAATACATATGGAATCACCAATGGATGGAAACTCTCCAGAGGGAAGTGGGTAGCGAAGCCGCCCACTTCACATTTCAGCACCCATTAGCCCCCTTCTAAAATTAATTCACTAATTAGCCTCTTTTCCACCATATAAAAGCCCAACCCCCTCTTCTTTTTCTCTCTCTTCTCCATTTTTTTTTCTCTCTCACCCTCTCTTCTCTCTTTTTCCAGATCTGAGGCAAACCGGCTGTCTCCCTCTCCGACCACCTCCATCGCCGTCTCCCCCTCCCGACTGCCTCGTTCACCCCCTCTATGGTCTCGGCGAGATAAAGATCTGGTGAGATCGGGACCGAAGCGATGGATGGAAGCGACGAGATCGGGGCCGAAGCCGCAGCGACGAGCGAAGAACGGTGGCGGCGAGCGAAGTGGTTCCCCGAGGCTTCCGACGACGACAAGTGGTGGCGACAAGTGAGGTAAACAACGTCGCTAGAGATAGATCTAGATCTAGGGTTTCTAGATCTAGATCTAGAAATTGTAGATTTAGTTTTAGAAATTGTAGATCTAGATCTAGAATTTCTAGATCTAGAAAAGCTTTTTGTTATGGGTTTGTGTTTATAGGTTATGGGTTTTATAATAGGTTTTGTGTTTATGGGTTTTAGTGGTGACAAGCTTTTTGTTACGAATTTTATGTGTGACAGCTCGTTTTGTGTTCGTATGACAGGTTTTTGTTATGAGTTTTGTGCGTGACAGTGTTTTTGTTATGGGTTTTGTGTGTGATAGCTCGTTTTTTGTTCGTATGACAGGTTTTGTGTTTATAGATTTGTGTGTGTGACAGGTTTTTGTTATGAGTTTTGTGTGTGACAGGGTTTTTGTTATGGGTTTTGTGTGTGACAACTCGTTTTTTGTGTATGACAGGGGGTTTTGTTATGACTTTTTTTTGTGTGACAGGGTTTTTGGTCTGTTTTTTGTGTATGACAGGGGGTTTTGTTATTGGTTGTGTGTATGTGACAAGGTTTTTGTTATAGGTTTTATGTATGACATGGTTTTTGGTATGTTTTTTGTGTGTGACAAATATTATGTTATGGGTTTTTGTGGCGGACTTGTATGACAGGGTTTTTGGTATGTTTTTTTGTGTATGACAAGGTTTTTGGTCTATTTTTTGTGTATGACAGGGGGTTTTTGTTATGGGTTGTGTATGTGTGACAAGTTTTTTGTTATAGGTTTTTATGTATGACAGGGTTTTTGGTATGTTTTTGTGTGTGACAAGTTTTATGTTATGGGTTTTGTGTGGCAGGCGCGTGTGACATGGGTTTTGGTTTGTTTTTTTGTGTGACAGCTGAGTTTTTGTTCGTATGACAGGGTTTGTGTTAATAGGTTTGTGTGTGTGACAGGTTTTTTGTTATAGGTTTTGTGTGTGACAACTTGTTTTTGCTCGTGTGACAGCTTTTGTGTTTATGGGTTTGAGTGGTGACAGGTTTTTTGTTATGGGTTTTGTGTGTGACAGGGTTTTTGTTATGGATTGTGTGTGTGACAGATTTGGTTTTGTTTATATATTAGGGTTTTTTATTGGAAACCACCCGTCCAATAGGCCATATTCCCCTACACCACCTCTTACATCCATATTTACCGAAAACCACCCTTCTAATGCCCTCCGTCACATTTTTTCCACCCTTTTATGAATTTCCGTTAAAAATTCCGTTAAATGGTGGTTTATGGGAATATGGCCTTGGGAGGGTGGTTTTTGGTAAATAGGCACATCTCCGCCACTAGGCACATCTCTGTAGATCTACGAACTCCGTCGTCTTGCTCGCAACGCTGCCCTTCTTGCCTTAGATTTGCGCTGTCGCCATCATCCACGAAGCCTAGATCTATTCTTCCACTGAGGAGTTCGGGAAACCTGTCGAGGTGGCCGGTGAGTAGGAGGGCCGAAAGAATGGATTCGTAGGGAAGAGGAGTACCGGGCGGTGTTAGGGCGGAGCGGAGGGTGAGTCGGGATTTTGGTTGCCGAGGTCGAGGCTGGGCGGAATGGCCGGTGTGCTAGAGGAGGCCGGTGAGAGTGGGGTTCCAGATCTGGGCTGGGGGCGGCCGAGGAGGCGGATCTGGACTCGATGAGGGAACTGCGAGGTGAGGGTGGCCGAGGAGGCCGGCGGTCTGGCGTCGACAAGGCAGGAAGAAGGAAGGGTAGGAGTGAGCGGAGGGGAGAAAGAGGCAGATCTGAAACGACAAACTGCGAGGTCAGATCTGGGAGCGACGATTTCCGACTAGGCGAGGCTGTCGGCGAGCATTGGTGGACGACGATGGCCACAAACCTGGTCTAATAGTGGTGTAGATGTGCCTATTTACCGAAAACCACCCTCCCAATACGTTATCTTCCCCTAAACCACCATTTAACGGAATTTTTAACGGAAAATCATAAATGGGTGGAAAAAACCTAACGGAGGGCATTGGACGGGTGGTTTTCGGTAAATATGGATGTAAGGGGTGGTATAGGGGAATATGGCCTATTGGACGGGTGGTTTCCGGTAAAAAACCCTATATATTAATTATAATCATAGTCTATTAGCTCAAATGGTAGAGCAACGTGCTAAATGCACGGTAATGTGGGTTCAAATCCCACATAGGCTTTGTGTGACAGGTTTTGTGGTGACAAGTATATTATATGTGGATAATGGACGAAAATTGGGGGTTTTGTATGACAGGTCGTTTTTTGTTCGTATGGCAGGTTTTGTGTGACAGATTTTGTGTGACAAGGCGTGTGAGGTGGGATTTGATGTAAATTTTTTTTTGTATGACAGGTCGTTTTTTGTGTGACAGGGGGATGCGGTGACATGGTTGTAATTTTTTTTCCCCAGGGGCATTTTCGGAAAAAAGCCTAGTTACCACATTTATTTTTGTGGGAGGCCTCCCATTCCATAATATAGCCCATAAGGGCCACTTACCCATTTCGTCCAACTCTCCATTCTATTCTACTTCAATGCACTATCGATATTGAACCTTTATGACCTAGGCATTGAAGGTGGACTAAGGGGTCACACCGCCTTGTCCATTGATCGATTTGCGCATTAGTTCGAGCAAGAAGACTGATTCATTGTGCATTAATAATGGCGATGTCTTTAGGGAATGGATTATCAATCCATGAGTCATCTAGAAAAAAATACGATGAATTTCAACACGAAAAAAGATCAAAATTTGGGTAGAGGAAATCACCTCAAACAACCCCGAAAATTGCGTAAGCCCTAGGTAACGTGTCAATTACAGACATCACCACGACGGGCGCCCTCGCTGAGCAAACCAAATCGAGGGATCTCAAATGCTCACGACTCTTATTGCCCCATTGTCGGTGGCAATACCATGTAATGTCGTGATAACACGACATCACCGCATTTACACACGCCTTCACGTGATGTTGGCTAAGAGTCACCATTCTCGTCTAGACCGCCAACCCTTGAGGTTCCTCTGCATGACGCGGATAGGGTGTCCCTTGCTATGTATCGACAAAGTTTCCTTGTCACACATCCCGCAACTGGGGAACCACTCCAAACCGAAGATACTACACCCCACGGCTAGTTGATAATGAGCAAGGTTATCCTAGTCGAGCCACGAATCCTAAAGCTTGTAGATGCGAACCGAATCCTAATTAGTCAATGTATCATTGGCGGTGACACGAGGGCGCACACCCGTGGGCACGATCGTGACTCGTGAAACCGCCCTCATACTCTTTCCAAGCCTGAACTATCGTCGCCCATCTCTTAAGACCGAGACTCGCCCAATCATACTTGTACGCACACCAAGCTCATTTGATAATCACTTCTCTCTCGTAACTAGGGCTCACGTAATCACTTAGGTACCGAGGTTGTACTCGTTCATCACTCGCCCGATCATCCTTCTATATGCCCAGATCTTCGCCCGATCACCTAGGTTTTCGAGCCCTATCCTTTGGCTGCAAGTTGAACGAGCAACGTCGTTGGAAAGGTACTAGCAAATGCTCAGATATCCGCAATTGCAATACACTCAAAGTCAAGTCTCACCATGTCCCCTTGGTGCCTGATCTTCAAGGCAAGCCACATTGATGTGATCTCGAAGATTGAGCGGGATTGGGATAGAGCTGCAAGAAAAATCTGTCAACGAACTTCAAGAGGTATATGTTGGGAGAACTTGAACCCGGAAAATGTGTTATATGTTGAAGCAAATCTTGCAAAAGAAGAGATTTTGATGCGCTATAACAAGATAATTTATGCCAATCGAGATGTCTTTGCGTGGAGTCCTTATGAGATGCTCGGGATCGGCGAGGAACTCGCTAGCTTGTTATTAGTTTGACGTCTTTTTCAGATGCAAAACTGGTTGTGCAATGAGCTAGAAGATTTTTGCTTTAACTGGTCAAGGCCGTCACCTAAGAGCTTAGAAAATCGCATGAAGCCAAGATAATGAGAGAAGTATGGTATCCAACTAGCAGGCTTGCTAACACCGTTGTCATCAAGAAGAAAGCGGACGATTGAAGAGTCTATGAGAACTTTATCGATCTTAATAAGGCTTGTCACCATCCTAAATTGTCCTATGCAAACACGTGTTGATGCGATCCGGTCCCGAGCCCGGATTGATCATAGCTAGCCCGACACGTTCAAGACCATGTCGTCCACCTTGGGTCTTGATATTACCCATTTACTATATATTTCTCTATTTAGCATTTTCCAATTACAATATGTTGTATTTCTGAATTATTACTATTTTGGGAGTGTGTCTTTTTATGCTTAAGAGACCGACCCACTTCGCTAGAATAAGGCCTATCGACCCATTAGATCTAGCTTTGCTTTCCTTCAGTTTTCTATTTAACCTTTGCATTGTAATCCTTTCAATTCACGTCAAATACATCCAGAGTTAAGTACGAGTTGAAATTCCTCCTTTGGCCCGACATCTCTAAACGCCGTCACGACACCCGAGTCCATAACATTGGACTCATATCCGGACTCATCACGTTGAGTCCTTATCCCGAGCCTAAGCCTCGCTCTCCCCACGCCCACGCGAGCATGAGAGGCTCACGAGCCATAACTTTGGTTCATGCCTATCCGGTTATCGATACCTTAGAGAAGAATCTTGACCTTTCCAGCCTAGATCAGGCAAATCGTGGTCTGACCCGAGTAGGGATCGCATGAACTACTATCAAAGCCCAACTAGCTCGAAGATCCCTCTTCTCCCTCGACTTCGTCGTCTAGCCCAGTCACGGGCGTTGCCGTCGCCGATCAAAGAGACGCATCACCAACGGCTACCACATCCACCTTCAGCTATCCAAAATCAGGGCTACAAACACCATCCCACAAAATCCGCCCAAATCAGCCACAATCCCACACCATCCCACAAAATCCCCCATTAAATCTCCAAAATCTTTCCCTGACCGATAATTGATAAATTTGATTTTTGGCCATAAAATAATATTTTATTCTTTCAAAAAAACAAAAATCAGCCACATAATATACATAATCCCACCAAATCATTTGCCTTTCCATATCCACGATTTTGGCGAGATAGAGCCTATCAACAAAATCGGACAAGATCTTGTCCAAATCGTCCAACCTAAATCTTTGCCACAATTGATTGCCCACCTTGCATACCGAGCCATGAACTATCCCTTACACCCTCAACGGATCCAACCCCCAGATATCGGCTTCCAAAGGGCCATCCAGACTGGATCCCATCGCCTCGACTCCCATAAAATCAAGCGGCTTACAATGGCGAGGCACCTCCTCATCAACATCACTCCCACTACGGCGAGGCCCAAGCAATTTCATTGTCGTCTTGTCATCGGAATTCCTACTACGATGACAAGCCACCATCCCGATGTCGCCACCACCCCAATGTCGCCAACACTACAACGAGCCACCAGCCAAGTGAAGCTTTAAGGTGCGGCCCATTACGTGTAACACCCCCAAATTTACAAGGGAGTATTACCGCCAATAATCCCGGGTTTAACCAACCAAAGACTACTCAGGCTTTTATAAAGTGCATTCAAAACAGATACGAACAATAATACAATTTGAACCCAGTCAGTTAGATAAAGTCTGAATATACATTAAAAGAACAAAAGAGTGATTGACGTTGTCAATGACCTTCGCATATGCTTTCTCTTCTCCTTTATCCTCTAAAGGGTTAACAGGCTCCTCATCATCCAATCTTCAATCTCTTAACTTGACAACTCCCTCTAAGTTCTGATGTGATGTAAGTCAACGAAACACACCAGAAGACCATGCAAAAATGAGTCAAATGAAAGAGTTAGTCTAAAATAGACTACCAAGTGGGGAGGACGATTGGTTCATAAATAAATTAGATCAACGCGATGAGCTGAACTTCAAATGGCTGACTACTAAGGGTTCCACAATCAGTAGGAATGACCATGAGAGTTGAAGAATTCAAGCTTCAACTTCATGGGATACATCCTGGTGTGTTGTCTTGAAACTTTTGAGAGAAGACGGATTATCTATCGATAATGAGCTAAGCATGTCGAATGATCCTCCTAAATTCGACTCTGTGGTTCCTACTAAATCAATCCCTACTGAGGATTCACATTAAGAATACGAGCTAAGCTTCGCTAGCTAGATGAACCAAAGTGCAATAAGCACTAATCGCATAACGCCATAATAACTTGTTTAATTAGACAACGTGACTCTCGTCGAGCAACTAAAGCTTCCTAATTTGTTCGGTTAACATAGCTTCCGAATCGAGAATCAACATGTTTCCTTAAGTGAACGATAAGTAAGGGAATAACATTCTAATCAATCGAAGATAAGAGAGAACCAAAATCGTCATTTATATACCCATGTACTATGGGGAAAACATCCTAGCTGGTTGAAGAATACGTTATAACCGGTGGAAGAAGACGAGAATTGACACCATACTATAAGTAGCGATATGTTAGGGTAAAAACATCCTAACTGATGGAAGAACACAAGGACTGTTACCATCCTATAGGTACCGATGGGTTAGGGGAAAAAACATCCTAACCGATATGTTAGGGTAAAAACATCCTAACCGATATGTTAGGGTAAAAATATCCTAACCGATATGTTAGGGTAAAAACATTTTAACCGATATGTTAGGGTAAAAACATCCTAACCGATATGTTAAGGTAAAAACATTCTAATTGATATGTTAGGTTAAAAACATCCTAGCCGGTGAAAGAATACAAGGACTAAGACCGTCCTATAACTACCGATATGTTAGGGAAAAAACATCCTAACCGGTAGAAGAATATGAGGATTGATACCGTTCCAAAAGTATCGATATGTTAGGGGAAAAACATCCTAACCAGTGGAAGATTACGAGAAATCTCTTCATAGATGACACTACCAAGAGAGGTCATCCTATTATTAGAATATGGATTACATTCGATGGAGTACGAGAAAGTAATTCACTTTGAGCAGATGTTAGGATATGAATATCCGTAGGATAGGATTCTCTTTGTATCTATTCGAATCAAAATCAACATTTCATTGGAGACGTAACGGCAAACAAGGTTATACTTAATGACCCAAGTTTTGTTCCAACATAGTACAACCAGCAACAACTAGTCTTCCACACTAATAACATGATATATTTCTTACGGAGCAATGACAACACATAACTATACATATATATATATATACATACATACATAGGTATATACCTATGTATGTATATATATATATATAACTATACATATATATATATACATACATATATAGGGCTATACGACATTCCATAATCGTCAATAATTAAGACAGAAAAGAACCAATCCACTTGCTTGGAAATGACGAGCTATAACGAACTACGAAACTAGATTTGATGACGATCAGATTACAAGACCCAAAATGACTTCTTTTTCTCTCTAAGAAAGACTTCTTGGCTTTGGCTCTTTCCCTTGATCACGAGTTATCCCTCGTGCTCCTATATAAATAACCCCATGCAATCTTAGCCCATAAACTCTTACAAATCCTAACCCTAAATGCAATAAAATGCCAAGATGCATTATAACTTTCACTATATAACTCCAATTACTATGAAATTTTACCAGCATATATTATGCATATATAAGATCATCTTTCTAGTAGTAAACTTTTAGTAAATCTTGACTTAAGGCCACCGAAATATCATTACAACGAAACCCTAAAATCATTATTAAATCTTTAACAAACTATATAACCATCATTAAAAACACCTACGGACAACTATAAATCAACCGGTTGCCAGATCAATATCAATTATAAACCTAGATCTGGAAACGAAATAAACCCAAATAAACGAAAAACTAGTTAATTCTTATCGAACTTACTAATTAAAACTTACCCAAGAGTAATCTGTAAACTATACGACAATAGAAACACCCAAGAGTTTGTAGGCTGAAATCTAACGAGCGTGAAAATGCCCCGTCTTTGCTTACCTTGCTTCAAACTCCTTTCCCAAATGCGAAGATCACGATTCACACACACACACACACACACACACACACACACACACACACACACATATATATATATATATATGAGGTTCAGGTAAAACACCTCTTATAGTGAAACGGGTGAACAAATATAGAGTGTTAGATCGCCATAAATCAAGGGTCACGATTTAGGTTGAATTTCAATAAATCAGAAATTAATAATATACTTAAATGGAATGTCCTTAAAAATAGGATTAGTTGTCAATTAAAGCTCAATCTGAATTTTAGAAAAACAAAAAAAAGAGCATCCTTAATAATAGGGATTTGATTTTTTAAAGGTTTGAATATTGCAGATTTTATGAAAGTTTTACCCGTATATTTTCATTCATCACTCGTCACAAATTCGGTTACATTGATTCGATATTCGACTATACAACTTCAATATTCAACTATCACGAGACAACTTAAATATTCAACTATACAGCTTAAATATTCGACTATACAAAATATTCGAATTTGTCATGTACATGATTGAATATGTTCTAAAATATTTTGAATTATTTAAACATTCTTCGAATTTACCGTACTTTGAATATTCAATCCACATTGTCGAATCCAAATTTTAATTTATTGTCTTACTTGAGGTGAAATTGCATTGAATGTAAATATCATGAATAATAAATATTTACTTGTAATATATTCAACTGTTTAACATGCATATTCAAGGTCTTATATGTCAATTATCAACAAGTGCGACATGCATATTCATGGCCTTATAGCACAATGAGTCAACGACTATCAATTCACATTTGTTTATGTAATATGCACACATTGAGTATGCATATTCAATCATTTATAAATTATTTTATCATATATTGTATATTCAACAAATATCAAACAAATATTAAATGTATTCTGTGCACATATTCAAGAGTCTCAATTAAAAATTCAGATTACGATATTCAAATAATTTATAAGGGTATTCAAGCAAATATTAAATGTATTGTGTGCACATATTCAATCACTAAAATACAAAATTGCTTCAACAAGCACATTAAAGTTATTTGTAATTAAGAAAATGCAGATGTTATAAAAAGAGATTATAAACGACGATAGATTCAAAACATTCATAAACATATTCAAGATACTCACTTGAAAATTCAGATTACGATATTCACATATAAAATTCATAAAGACATTCGAGTGTATTGTGTAGAAATTCAGATTATACTACATAGAATTCAGTCAGTAAAATACAAATTCCTAATCAATAATATATCCAAAGCATACATAACAACATTCCTGATCCATGAAAATCCTGAACCCTAAATTCAAAATTGATTCAACAAAAATACCGAATCCCAGAACCGACTACTATATAAGAAAGTTTTAAACTAAATCAATTAATTTTAACCCTACAAGTAAAAATCTAACATATATCATAATCCATGAAAATATAGAAGCATTCAAGAGATTAACAATTGCAAAACAAAAAAACTTACCAAATTGGAAAAAAAAAAACATCAAAGAAGCGTGTAAATCTATACAAATAGATTAATTTCGTAGAGGATTGAGTAAGATTTGGGTGTCAATTTGGTTGCTCTCATCTTCAATGGTGAGAAGAAGAAGACTTTTGATTTCTACCAAAAAAAAAAAGAAAAGAAGAAGACTTCAATTTGGAAATTTGGTTTCTCCTGAATGTACGTAAGAATTATTTTCATTAATATAGAAGTTAATGAAATTGGTTTAATTTATTCAGATTTGTTTTTTCTAAAGATATGGAGAGAGAGAAGTTGGGGATAACTAATCTAGTGTTTCTCTCTAAAATTAACTCAAATATATCTACTTTCTTTTAATCTCATCCATTAAAACTGTCAGATCCATCGATAATTTGTCCACCGGTTACACTATAAATAGGAGTTTCATAGGATCTTAATTCTATATATATATATATATATATATATATATATATATATAGGTTTTGGTTCAAGTGAGTACTATTAATATGGTAATGACTACTCCTTGTGGTAAGGAGTAATCTCATCCATTAGATTTACCTTCTTACTATGTAATGGACGGTCCAGATTTTAAAAAAAAAATTTAGGATTTTTTTTTTACGAAAACGATATTATGTTCTTTTCTGAAAAATACCGTTAGAATATTTAAGTACATCAGTTCAATTTTATACACTAAAGAGTTCAAATTAATATACTAACAGTTCAATTTATAAATACTACAAGTTCAATATACAATATTATATGGGTTCATTTTTTTTAAACTATTAGTTCAGTTTTTTGTTCTATGAGTTCAACTTTTATATCTTTTGAGTTCATTTTTTATATAATTCGATTTTCACAAAAATAAATTTATTTTAGTTTAATATTTTATTAATTCAAAAATATTTTTCCCACAAAATAACAATTGTAATACATAAACAAAAACTTAAAAAGTTAAAAATATAAAAAAAATGTCTTTCTTCACAAAAACAATGATTATAACCTTGAAATGTTGTAGTTCAATTTTTACAACAAAAGTGTTCAATTTATTATGTTAAAAGTTCAATTACGTTACATGTACTAGAAGTTCAATTTTGTAATTTGTATTGGTTCAATTTTTTGCACAATAAGTTCAATTTTTCTTATTGTTAGTTCAATTTTTATTACTGTAAGTTCAATTTTTATATTATTCGATTTTTTGAAAATGAAAATAAGTCAAAAATAAAAATAATAAAAATAATATGGGTCATTCATTATAAGGTAAGGAGGTAAATCTAATGGATGGGGTTACTCCTTACCATAAGAGTAGTCCTCAAGTAAAACACCTCTTGTAGTGAAACAGGTGAATTAATAGTAGACGTTGGATTACCATGAAACCAAGGGCCTAGATTATGCTGAATTTTTGAAAATAATGGGTGAATTATAGAAAAATCACAATTAGTTGTAAATTCAATGAATCTTCCATAATAGTAGGGAGGAGTTACGTCCAAATTCAAACTAGATTTTTCTCAAAATCAAAGTTCCTAAATTTAAGGGTTGTAATTTTTTTCCGAAATTCAAACCTGACTTTTGAAAAAATCACATAAATGTTGTATATGCATTCGTCAGTCATTGCAAATTCATCGTAATACTTCAATATTCGATAAAATTGATTTAATATTCGACTGTACAAATATTCGACTATACAACTTGAATATTCGGCTGGATAAATATTCGAGGATGCAACTTAAATATTCTTCTATACTACTTCAATATTCGACTACACAAATGTTTGACGATACAAACTTAATATATTCAACTATACAACTTGAATATTCGACTATACAATATATTCGAATTTGTCATATGGTTGAATATCTTCTAAATTTTTTTGAATTATTTAAACATTGTTAGAATTTGTCATAATTTGAATATTCGACCTGAAACGTACAACTTATACTAGATGGATAACATTCAAATACATCGACTTTATATTTAGTGGGTAATGAGATATATTCAAAGTTGTTGAATTCAATAATCAGATGGTAAAATTCGAAATATGTACATTGGTATTCATAAATAGCATACAACTTATACTACATGGCAATATTCAAACACATAGAGTTCATATTCAATGGATAATATTGAACATTCGAAGTTGTTGCATTCAATAATCAGAAGGTAATATTCGAACTATGTACGAATATATTCAAAACACAATACTTCCAAAATCAGATCCGAAAAAAATTCCCGAAAATTATATATTTGATTTGAAAGAAGTGAGATATGGAGAGAGAGAGAGAGAGAGAGAGAGAGAGAGAGAGAGAAAAGATCCCCGAAATTAGATTGGGCATTTTAATTTTTTTATTAACTATTCTATCTTTACTATAAAATCTAGAGCGTTAGATTAGAATAAATCCAATGGTTGATAAATGTTCACCGGTTTATATATGGATCCGGATCCGGATCCGGATCCGGATCCGGTAGGAATGATTATTATGGTAGGAAATAGGAATGAATCTCGGCCGTTGATCACGTAGGAGAAAAACAGCCCAGTTTACACACGGGCGAATAATTCGCGTATAATTCGCGTTTTATACGTGTTTTATTCGCCCTTTTTTTCATTTTTTTCCCTTTTCCCTTTTCCCGTTTTTTACGTTTTTTTCCCTTTTTCCCCTTTTTTTGTGTTTTTTCCATTTTTTTTGGTTTTTCCGTTTTTTTGTTTTTTTTTTGGGTTTTTTTTTGTTTTCTTTGTTTGTTTTCCCGTGTTTCTTCCGTTTTTTTTCCGTTTTTTTATTAGCGCACGTACAAAATTTGTTCAACTATATGGACGATTTGTGCAACTCAATGGTCAAATTTGTGCAACCCAATAGTCAAATTTGTACAACTCAATGGTCAAATTTGTGCAACTCAATGGTCAAATTTGTGCAACCCAATGGTCAAATTTGTGCAACTCAATGGTCAAACTTGTACAACTCTATGGTCAATTTGTTCATTCATATTTGTTCAACTCTAATTCTATGGTCAATTTGTTCATCAAATTTGTGCAACTCAATGGTCAAATTTGTGCAACTCAATGGTCACGTTTGTGCAACTCTGTGGTCAAATTTGTGCAACTCAATGGTCACGTTTTTGCAACTCCGTGGTCACGTTTGTGCAACTCTATGGCCAATTTGTTCATTCATATTTGTTCAACTCTATTGCCAATGTGTTGAATTTTATGGTCAATTTGTTCGTCAATCTTTGTGCAACTCAATGATCAAATTTGTGCAACTCAATGGTCAAGTTTGTGCAACTCAATGGTCAATTTGTTCATTCATATTTGTTCAACTCTATTGCCAATGTGTTGAATTCTATGGTCAATTTGTTCGTCAATATTTGTGCAACTCAATGGTCAAATTTGTGCATCTCAATGGTCTAGTTTGTGCAACTCAATGGTCAATTTGTTCATTCATATTTGTTCAACTCTATTGCCAATGTGTTGAATTCTATGGTCAATTTGTTCGTCAATATTTGTGCAACTCAATGATCAAATTTGTGCAACTCAATGGTCAAGTTTGTGCAACTCAATGGTCAATTTGTTCATTCATATTTGTTCAACTCTATTGTCAATGTGTTGAATTCTATGGTCAATTTGTTCGTCAATATTTGTGCAACTCAATGGTCAAATTTGTGCAACTCAATGGTCAAGTTTGTGCAACTCAATGGTCAATTTGTTCATTCAAATTTGTTCAACTCTATTGCCAATGTGTTGAATTCTATGGTCAATTTGTTCGTCAATATTTGTGCAACTCAATGGTCAAATTTGTGCAACTCAATGGTCAAGTTTGTGCAACTCCATGTGAAAAGTTTGCATAGCTGGATCGGTTCAATAGATAAATTTCTAGCCATGTCAATTTGTTCAACTCTACTATGACCAATCATTTCGAAGGTCTCGACGGGAACTACAGTGCCTATCCGCCACACGGACCTACAGAATGAGCCATGACGAGCCCAAATGCATGGAAAGCTCCAAAACGGGACTTAACTACGCGGTTTGGGACACTCAAATGCGGTTTTGAAGCCTTAAACGGCCTTTTTTGCGAGAACCCCCAACACACAGGCCCTTCAGCCTGACTATAGCCCTGTCTCGAAGAGACCTTCGAAACGACATAAAATACGCCCCGTTCCGATAACTGAGCACAAAGTTACGCCCCTTTCTCCCCGGACTCCCCGACGCCTGACTGCTTACCCCCAGATTCTGGTCTTATGCCGGCCCGGAAACCTCGAACTCAAGACTCCACCTTGTGGCTTACGTCGAGACCTTTGAAACGACTGCTCTCACGCCTCAAATGGATCACCGAGCCAGAAGTTATTGCATTTCACTTCCAATTTGGCAGTAACACACAAGAACATAGCTAAATCGGAACCGCTTTACACTACTAGAGTGAACTAGATCGAGGATTGTGCAATCACGATCGAGGATTGTGCAATCACGATCGTCGATTGTGCAATCACGATCGTCGATTGTGCAATCACGATCGTCGATTGTGCAATCACGATCGCCGATTGTGCAATCACGATCGTCGATTGTGCAAATTCACTTCGCTCTAAAAGCATAACAATAATTTTCCAGATCATGCATCAACTCCATAAACTTCGAATTGTCCTAATCAGCTCTAACTCATCGAATTCAGCATTTAATTTTCCAACTAAGATTAACACAAACAATGATATCATATTAATCCCAAAGAACGTTTGTACAAAACGTATATTACGTTTGCAACGCAGACCATCATTAGATCACACAACTACACAAGTAAAGCAACATTGCAACACATTGCACCAAACAAAGATGCAAGACACATGACAATTTATTGGAAACAAACATGCCAAGCACCTTTCCATAACAGACAGCAGAGCCACACGATTTAATCACCACACAATTCGTCGAATCAAGAGGCGAACAAACCCTAGAATTCACAAAAATTGAGCATACAAACCAAAATCAGTCTACAACTCACAAATTCAATTTCCATAACAGACAGCAGAGCCACAAACAGATCCATCAAATTACATGAACAAGGATCAACATCAGTGGCGTTAGCAATCTACATCTGCACTAAAAATCCGTGTTCATTCTCCTTCGTACTACTACTACTACTTCAATGACTCCTCTGCACAATTTCAGAGATCAGATCAGCGAAATCAGTTCCTACAAATCAGACACGGAATCGCTAAAATTCCGCACTATGAGATTGAAGTTCAAATGACCGATTCACACGAATTGAAACACGAAATTGAGAATTAAAAAAATGTAGTGAACTACCTGAGAGGGAGGCAGGGACATCACGGCGGCGAGTTTGGCCGTCGTGGATCCGCCGTCGACGACGCCGCCTAACAATCTGGCTCCGCCTCTCACTTCGATCTCTGGCTCCGTCGGTGGCGAGTTTCTACCAAGTCGAAACCTCGGCAATGCTCCGCAACCTCCATTCCAAGAACATCGGCACCGTTTTCCGGTTCCTGGAGTTCCTCTTTGCAATCCTGTTCTTCACCTGGTCAGTCCTCCGCTCCTCCCCCTATTTCACCGCCGGCTCTCCGGCCTCATCCTCCGCCGCTTCTCCTCCCTGATCGTCAACCACCACTTCGTCTTCCTCCTCGGAAACGCCATCATCGTCGCTCTCTTCTTCAAATTCGGCTGATTCGCCTGCGATAACGCCGACATCGGGGCCTCAGAGTTCCAGATCTACGAGATCGGGCCCCAATTCGACGTCGTCTCCTCCCTCGCCGCGATTCCCGAGGAGAAACGGACTGTTCCGGCGGAGAAAGAGGCTTCTCCGGCGGAATTGATTGTTGTGAGGACAGAGCGGCCGGAGGTGAGGAGGAGGTACAGGAGGTCGAGATCGAGCGTCTGAGATCGGAGGAAGGCGAAGAAGATGTAGATCCAGATGCGGCTCCGGCGGAGAGGAGCGGATGAATCTGGCGATGGAGAGGAGCGGTCTCCGAGCAGTGACGAGAAGAAAGGACTCGGAGGAGGAGGCGAGGAAGCGGAGAGGATAGATTTTATTTCGCAAGGTTTTTTTTTTAAAGTAACATGTAAATTGTAGCAGGGAGATCGGATGGTGAAGATCCATTCCTATTTCTCACCACAACAATCCTTCCTACATGACTCTTTCTCTTTATATATATATAATATTGAAGTCGACTTACATGCAGTCGGCAAAACTTTTCAGAAAATTACAATTTCTACCCTTAAATTTCCTTTATTACAAGCTTTACTCAGAAATTTTAATTAATTAACTTTATCTTTAAAAACTTTTAAACATAAATACCTTAATTTTAAAACAATGAATGCACTATGACGTATGCAAATATGCTATGCGTATACAATGAATGCACTATGACGTATGCACTTTGGTCAGGGATGTTACATTACTCCCCCTCTATAAAAAATTTATCCTCAAAATTCTCTAATGCTTAACTGTTTGATTCTGTAATATGCTATCATAACCGGTTCTTCTATGTAACTCAAATTTTCTACAATTTTAGATTCACAAGTTAATATAACAGGGTATGATCAAATTAATATATGCTCGAAACTCCCGGATATTACATTACAAAGCTGAGCCTTCTTCATCGTCATCTCACTTGGTTCCTAGGGATCCCAAGATCGCCGCACTTGAGCACTTGCTTGCCGAGGCTAGGGTTGTCAAGATCGCCGAGCTTGAGCGCTTGCTTGCCGAGGCTAGGGCTCAAATAAGCCTTTCTCGTCCGCAACTCATGGTACCATCCCCGCTAACGATGTCAACTCCTACATCGGCCCTAATGCTCCCACAACTCGAGTGCCCTACCGTCGTGACTCCCGAGCCCCATGTTACCACGGTCTTACCTACACCACAAGATACGGTAGTCGCCGAGGCCAAGCCTAAGGCCAGCACAACCACACCCGAGCCCGTCCTTGTGCCAATTACGGAGCCCGACCTTGAATTGGCCATCATTGAGGTTCCGAGTTCACGCCCAAGCCCGTCGATGTCTTATGGTTGCCCACTAATTGTCATTTCTCCCCGATCCAACCATGCTCGAAGTGAGGACGCTTCAAATCTATGGGGAGAATGATGTGACCTAGTCGTGGACCCAGATCGATCATAGCTAGCCCGAGATGCCCAAGACCATGGCGTCCACCTTGGATTCTGATATTGCCCATTTATTATTATTATATATATATATATATCCCTATTTAGCATTTTCTATTTATAGTATGTTGTTATTTCCGTATTATTAATATTTTGGGTATGTGACTTCTTATGCTTAAGAGACCGGTTCATTTAGCTAGAATAACGTCCATCGGTTCATTAGGTCTGGTTTTGCATTCCTTCGTTCTCTATTTAAGCATTGTAATCCTTTCAATTCATGTCAAATACAGTCAAAGTTAAGTACGAGTTGAAGTTCATCATTCTTTGGCCCGATGTCACTAAACACCCTCATGTCACCCAAACCTAGCTAAATCAATAACGTTGGACTCGTATCCGAACTCACGCTGAGTCCTTATCCTAGGCCAAGCCTCGCGCTCACCTCTCGCCTCACCCAGGCGAGCACGAGAGGCTCACAAGCCATAACGTTGGTTCGTGCCTATCCGTTTATCAATGCCTTGGAGACGAATGTCGGCCCTTCCATCCTAGATCGGGCAAATCGTGGTCCGACCCGGGTACGGATCGCATCACTTGTGACGCTACATGTGTTCTAATCTTTATTTTTGTTTGGTCGATGTTCTTTTCTTGATTTAGTAAGGATTCATTTCGATATGTGTTACAATAATCAAATATGTAAGGTTGCGGTGGGATTGTTGTCGGGATGGTCATTGAACTTCGGAGGGTCACACCTGGATCTGGTTGTCACCATTTAAGCTTAGAAATATATTTTTGAACAGAATATTCTTTTCGCCTTAGGTTATTGCAACTAATTGCTATATATAACTCACATTGTTTTGATGCATGATTTAACATACAGGGTTTCATTTTCTCTTCTTTTTTAAATCTCGTTCTGATAAGTAGTACAATTTCTTTTTATCTAATAAATTTAGGTGAGGAGATGGCGTCCTAGTTAAGGACAGAGAAGATTTAAGAGCTCTTTACAAAAGGATTTACATATACCTCTCCTCAAGGAGACTAGTGAGGGATCTCAAAGAGACTAGTGAGAGATCGAAGATATAACCTGTCAGATCGATGCACTGTCTTGCTCCACTAGACCAACCGTACCCCTTAAGGTTATTCTGAAGGGTACAAAGGTGCAACTTGCTAGAGATAACGAACAACATTCGATTGTAGGTCCATATTGATGTAACGAGAGATCGAACGAGAACAATAAACAAGATCAACACAGAGATTTACGTGGTTCCGTAACCAGTGGCGGAGCCAGGAATGGAGGCGGGGGCGGACTTCGACAATTAGATAACTTGATCTATTTCAACATTTTTTTTTAACATATCGATGCATATATAAAACATATTTAATATAAAGTGCACCAAAATGTAATATCCGAAGTCATTCAAAATAAAAATGTAAATCCAAAATAGTTTAACATAAAAATAGTACAAATCAAGCCACATTTGTATTATTTTATAAAATATACATAATATAAAGTGCACAAAAATGTAAATACTTCAAGTTCAGAGTTTTGGTAGATTTTTCCTATTTCAATGGTTAAATTGTGTTAGTACAAGATTTATTTTGGTGATATTAAAAAATCATTTACTTACCGACAATTTAATTAAAGCCCATTTGTAAGTGATTTAAAATAGGGCAATTTGATCCCATTTTAGGCCCAGCCCATTGAAACTTCCTCCAACTTCTTAACCTATTAAAACTAGGAATTTCAGCCTTTTTAAAACTAGGAATTTCAGCCTCCGGCCTCTGAACCTCCGATCAAATCTCACAGGCTCGGCCACCGGTGAGTCGGCGACGACATGTCTTTCCCCTGCCTCCAACCTCAAGAACGCGACGACTCCGCCCCCGCCCCAACCCTTGCCCTGGGGCGACTCCCTATGTAATCCCGGTACTCCGGACGACGGTGGGGGCGGCCGCCCCCACCCGCCCCCTGCCTCCGCCACTGTCCGTAACGATGTGTTATCACGGACAGAGAAACAATATATTATTAAAGAGGACAGAATTTGTATTACAGAGTTTTAGGTATTTTAAAAGTTTATATAGAGACTAAAAAACCATAATTACAATTATATGAACCGTAGACCTAACAGATTACCAGAGGCCGAAAAACATAAATTAACACATATATCATCCCACGACAATCTCGTTTCTGTAACTCGATCTGTAAGCGCGTTCTGAAATAACTGGCAAATGTTAATGATTAGATTTGTCAATCAATGTGAGCATGATCGTAGACTTAATTTGGGTTCGACTTTGGTTTATTTTCTAATCTGTACAATTAATGGAACATACTAAATTAACAACATTCGTACACAAATATATTTAAAATATGATTAAAACTAGCTTAGACCAGAGTTATCAGAATCCCGACTCGATCCTACGATTCTAACGATTCTACGACCCAAAAGTCATAAATCGATCCACGATCCTAAGTAGGATCTTATTAAACTAGGATCTTAAATTATTTAACATAAAATTCTAATTGGATTTTGATTTTACACACGACTCTAACGATTCTTCAACGATTCTAACGATCCTACAAGCGATTCTTACGATCCGAAACAATCACTATTATATTTATATATTATTACTAAACTCAAAGTTTATGTCTCTTTTCCATTAAATTATTAACCCGATTCATCTTATAATATTTTTACTCATCAAATTAATTAGGTTGTCGTATATTTTTTAGTTATAATCTAGGATCTTACGATCCTAACGATCCGATCCTGCTACCCCCTTCCGATCCGATCCAAGGATCCCGATCCTGACAACCTTGGCTTAGACCTTCAATATTTTACATTTCAAATAACGACGGGTACAAACAATTCTTCTCGTATACGAAAACTCAAGAAGCATATGCGTTTTTTCATCATAAATGATAATGATAAATATATACTAAAATAGTGATTAAAAATATATAATAATTATCACGACATATCTCAACTTTACATTAGATTACATCACCATCTTTATTAAATAATTTAATTGGTTAAAGTTTGATTATAGACCCACACATATGTAAAATATGAAATAATATATATATCATTAAAATCATATTTATAAGATTTCTTTAAATATATAATAAGTTGCTCGTACTATATACTAAAGTATATAGGAGATTAAAATACTAATATAGAACAACATACGTCAACTCCAAATAAATATATGATTAAATTAATAGTATATTAAAGGGAAATTCCTCTTGGTACCCCCGAGGTTTCGACTTTTCCTTTTGGTGTCCCACGAACTTTTTTTTTTCCTTTTGGTGCCCCCGAGGTTTATAAATAGTTCTCACCGTAACCAAAAGTTAATATTTACCATTTTTCCATCCGAAATATTCTGATTTTTGTTATAAAAAAATGATTTTTGTTATAAAAAATGATTTTTGTTATAAAAAAAGCTAAACTAAAATCTAATTTATTTAACCCATTTAATCTACTAAATGAAAATAAAAAAATAAAAATCCAAAAAAAACGAAATTATGCTTAAACATGTCTACCACTTTCGTTTAAGCTAAACTTTTTTTTTCGTTTAAGCATCTCTTATTGGTGTTTAAGCAAAAATTTCTTTTTTTTGGATTTTATTTTTTTTAAGTTTAAACGAAAAAAAAAGTTTAGCTTAAACGAAAGTGGTAGACATGTTTAAGCAGAAATTTCGTTTAAGCAAAAAATTTTTTTTTTTTTTTTTTGGATTTTTTTAATTTTCATTTAGTAGATTAAATGGGTTAAATAAATTAGATTTTAGTTTAGCTTTTTTTTTATAACAGAAAACACAATTTTTTGGACGGAAAAGTGGTAAATATTAACTTTTGGTTACGGTGAGAACTATTTGTAAATCTCGGGGGCACCAAAAGGAAAAAAAAAGTTCGTGGGACACCAGAAGGAAAAGTCGAAACCTCAGGGGTACCAAGAGGAATTTCCCTATATTAAAGTTATAATAATCCACATAACCATTTTAATAAATCAAATTGATTGATTGACATTTAATTAACATATTTTTATTAAGTAAAGTTTTTATTGTAGATTCTACATATATAAAATTATAAATATGATTAGATTTGAATTTTTTCAATTAACTATAAAATATTAGTTGTTATCATAAAATAAAGAAAATTATTGATAAAACAAGTATTGAATCCTTATACAAAATTATAATCTTACAAATCTTTGTTCGATTAAATGAACGTATTATTACAGAAATAATGTATCATTCTAATAAATCCTACAAGAAGTATATTAATTAAACAATACAAGATTTTATATCAAACTATCATTTTGAATAACTTTATATAAGATTTAAAATAAATTTTTAATTAAATCAAAATCGTGTCTTCAAAACACGGAACTAATACTAGTTTCGTACTATACTACATGTAGGCCTGCGGTTTTCGATCCTTGTCATTTGGTCAACTAAAATAATTTAAATACAACCAAATATTACGCGTGGCGGGAAAACTGTTATAAATTATGTAGAAACAACTAACACCAAATTCTGCTCAAAAAAAAAAAAAAGTAACACCAAATTTATATTATTACTAAAAAAGTAACACCAAATTCGACCAAAAAAAATTACTTTATTAATATTGGACCAAAAAATAAATATTTTCTTACTAAGTACACATTACTTTGAAAGAAAACATTATATATACGTATGGGATACATGGAGATCGAAGTATAGCCCTCTTATGTATGGTCAAATTCTAGTTGAATGAAGCAATTTTAGACGAGCAGGTTCCATCTAGATTGCAACGGTTCCAGGCCAAGCTTGACTAATATGGCGAGTTTGAGTGCCCATAAACATTAGATTATGAGTTTGATCTCTTTGTCATTTAAAATAACTTTCCCACAATACCATTAAGTCCTATATGCTAGCGTACTCCACGCCTTCATTTCCCACCTCCTTAAACAACTTTCAACACACTATCTTAATTTGAATGCACAATCCTCCAATTAACAACACCCTTTGATCTCCTCCAATGGCTACTTCTCCAACACCCGCTCTCCCATTCTCCCACGACAACACCCCTCTCCTAAGACATCGATCTACCACCGTCCCCACCTCTGCCTCTACGACTCCGGAACAAGGCCCGAAACCCATTCGTTCGATCCCGGGTGCCTATGGGCCCCCGTTCGTGGGAGCCCTCAAGGACCGCCTCGACTTCTTCTACAACCAAGGCAAGGACGAGTTCTTTCGGTCGAGGATCAAGAAGTACAACTCCACCGTCTTCCGGGTCAACATGCCCCCGGGCCCGTTCATCTCCCGAGACCCTCGTGTCATCGTCTTGCTCGACGGAAAATCGTTCCCCATCCTCTTCGACGCCACCAAGGTCGAGAAGAAAGACGTCTTGACAGGCACCTACATGCCTTCCACCGCCCTCACCGGAGGCTACCGTGTCCTCTCCTACCTTGACCCGTCCGAGCCCGCCCACGAGAAGCTCAAGAACCTCACTTTCTTCCTTCAAATGTCGACCCGAGACAGGGTCATTCCCGAGTTCCACGCGAGCTACTCCAAGCTATTCGACTCGCTCGAGTCTGAGCTCGCGACAAAGGAAAAAGCCGAGTTCGATACCCCTGCGGAACAGGCCGCCTTCAACTTCTTAGCGCAGGCCTGGTTCCGGGCCGACCCTTCCCGAGCTGAGATCGGGCTCAACGGGCCGAAAATTGTACAAACTTGGCTCGGGCTCCAGGTTGCTCCGATCATAACCCTCGGCCTCCCCAGGCTCTTGGAGGAGCTCACCTTCCATAGTTTCAGCCTTCCTTCGTCCATAATAAAGAAAGACTACAAGAAACTCTACAACTTCTTCTACGAGAACTCGGCCCCGTTCCTAGAAGAAGCGTCCAGACTCGGGATCTCCCATGAAGAAGCCTGCCATAATCTCCTTTTCGCCACGTGCTTTAATGCAATAGGAGGAATGAAGCGCACGTTCCCCAGCCTGGTCACGCATATCGGGGCGGCCGGTGCGGAGCTCCATGCTGAGCTGGCCAAGGAGATCCGATCAGCGGTGAACACCGCTGGCGGGGAAGTCACGATGGCAGCGATGGAGCAGATGCCGTTGATGAAATCGACGGTTTACGAGACGCTGAGGATCGATCCTCCCGTTCCTTATCAGTACGGACACGCAAAGCGTGATCTTGTCGTGGAGTCACACGACGCGACGTTTGAAGTGAAGAAGGGCGAGATGTTGTTCGGGTTCCAGCCGATTGTGACCAAGGACCCGGTCATATTCGACCGTCCCGAGGAGTTTGTGCCCGACAGGTTCGTGGGAGAAGGGGAGCGGCTCTTGAAGCACGTGTTCTGGTCAAACGGGCCCGAGACAGAGGGGCCCACCGTGCACAATAAGCAGTGCGCTGGCAAAGATTTCGTGACCCTCATGTCGAGGTTGCTTGTGGTGGAGCTGTTTTTGAGGTACGATTCGTTTGCGGTCTCGCCTTCGGGTTCCAAGATTGCGGTGACGAAGCTGGTGAAAGCCACCTTCTGATGGACCGGGTGTGTCGACGGTGTCGACAGTGGTGTGGTTTGATTTGTTAATTTGCCCGGTTTCAATAAGCTAAGGCTGTCATGTATTGCATTGTACTCCGTATTAGATACTACACTATGTCATTATACATTATTTGTATGAAGAAAGTTTTTCTTGATTGTTGTGAACGTCTGATCAGTTAGTTTTTCACTTCACAACCAAATTAAAGCGTACACGTGAAACGATTCATTGTTGTTTCTATTTGTTTATGTACTAAATCTTAGAAAATGAATTGCGCCGATTGTATGTAACCAAAAGGTGATTGCATTGAAATCAGTAAGAGAACGATGTCACGTGGACAGTAAGGATACAATTACAAACTACTGTAGTCTTATGACGACCTTCGAAACCTTTTTATTGGCATCATTCGCGGGTCAATTTGACTTGTTCCTTTCAGAAAGGAAAAAAGAGGTGTTGAACACGTATAATTGGAGAAGAACTGCCTCCTCATCACCCGTCCGGATCGTATGGAACCTAAGGTGAAACCAATCTTGTACCACCACTTAAAAAAAGCCATGTGGATCTATTAATTAGGCTATTTTAACTTAAAAAAAAACAGAAAATGTTAATTATTATTTTTGCTGATGAGAAAATGGTAATTATTAAATTTAAAAAAAAAATTCAGTTACGTAATTCTGATCTCTCATAATCAAACAAATCATACCAAAATCATACTAAGGTTTTAGTTCTGGTCTGTGGTGGCGGGCTGGTCTCGGGATCGCTGATTAGGATCGTCGTGTTATTCATCGAGCGCAATTTCCTGCTCCGGAAACGGGTGCTGTATTTGTGTACGGGTTGAGGAGCGCCGTCCAGATATTTGTGTGGATTTCATGATGAAGAAAAGAACGAATATTTCCTTGTAGCAGAGCAAATGATCAAGGATCTCAATACTTATATAAAAGAGACGTGTGGTGCAAAGAGAAGAGTGCCACTCCCTCTCCTGGTAGTTGTTGATTTCATGCTGCAAGTTGTAAGGGGTATGGAGTACTTGCATTCAAATTAATCATGGAAGCTTGAACCCTTCAAATGTTCTCGTTAAAGTAAGGAAGTTGCGCTCGATGAAGAACTTGACGATCCTAATCAGCGATCCCGAGACCAGCCCGCCACCATTGACTAGAACTAAAACCCTAGTATGATTTTGGTATGATTTGTTTGATCGTGAGATCATCAGAATTACGCAACTGAAAATCTTTTTTTTTTAATTTAATAATTACCATTTTCTGATCACCAAAAATAATACTACAACGTAATTAATATTTTCTGATTTTTGTTTTAAAATTAAAATAGCCTAATTAAAGAATCCACATGGCATTTTTTAAGTGGTGGTACAAGATTGGTTCCATGTTAGGTCTCATAGGATCCGGACTGCCTCATCACTACTTATCCACAAACCCTCGACCCCACGAGGTAGCCAGCCAAAATATGCATACATAGGATGGGGTGCTTTCGCACGATTGAATTCAGTGGGCGTGGGCCCATAGCAAAAGATGAGTTTACTAAACCATTTTCAACAGGAGGTAGAAATTTTTGCATTATATCGAGGGTTTTGCCTCTTCAGGGATGCCTTTTTGCATTCTTGGGGGTTGCTAGAGCTTTGGGTTTGGTTAACCACGGTTTTTGAACACTACTATGACCTACATAATGGTATGAAATTTTTTGACAAGGTGAACTACTTTCAATCTATCACTCCCATCGACAATCTGGTCGTTATTTTCATAAAGACATGCAATCTGTATTCACAGAATTTGTCTATGACCAATTACTTTACCATTGACAGTTGCTTGTTGCTATGTGACAGGTTCTTTTGGAAACTTCTAAATGCTTGCTCTAATGTTGCTCAAACTGGATTACATTTTCAAGATTATGATGTTTACTGGCTTCATTTGCTGTGGCATCTTACCTATCACAAAATTATCAACATTCTGTATTATTGTTCTTATGTAACTACTCCTTATTGTATAAACCTTGCAAAAAATGTGTGTATAATTTCTCCTATCCCTCAGCTGTGTTGTAAACATAGTGCATACTTGCTATCTTGTTGCTATGTCTGCTGTAGCATATCCACTTCTAGGTTTAAACCTACTAAGCTTGATGCTACTGTATCGCCTAAAACTGCTCATTACTTCTTCTATATGGGAATTATATGCTCCATGACATCACCTCACAGTCATCAACTTGTTATTCATACTAGTCTAAACTTACTTCAACATTTTTTCTTCAGTTTGGCTTTTGTCGATTTTGGTTTCTTCTTGGTTTGGTTTGTTTTGTGCTTTTCTTCTGTTATTGTTATCCCACAAATCCTGCAAAGGATAATGACAATTTGTTTGACACTTCAATATGACCAGTTACTTCTAAAACCTTTCTCATGACTTGTGCATTTTGGAATGTGCGGGGTATTAGGAGTCCTAATTTCTGGGATGAAATTGCCTTCCTAAGAAAATTACACAAATTACAATTTTTATGCTTAGTTGAAACAAAATCAGATACGCCACCATCGGATGCCATTTTAAAAAAAATCGGATTCCATGAATGTATATCGTCTCCTTCGGTTTGTTCCAAAGGAGGTATTGCTTTGTTCATTTACCAAACAGAATTTACCAAATCTTGTACCCTTATTGTGCAAACCACTAATAAAATCATCATGAAAGTCAACAATCCGTTCCACCCGTACCTTCTCATCTTTGTTTATGCACCTTCTCGAAAAGAAAATAAACCTGCTTTTTGGTCCACGTTAGAAATTGAGATTACCCAATATCAACTTCCGTTCCTCTTAATAGGGGACCTTAATGAAATTGATTCTCCCATGGACAAGCTCGGGGTGTCACCCCGTCTCCAAATAAATTTAATCGCCTTAGAGGTTTCCAAAATAAATTGAACGCTCTCAACACGAGTTTCTCAGGTTTCCCGTTTACTTGGAGGAAAAGTACAACATCAACGGATAATACGTTTGAACGACTCGATCGAGTGCTTATTCACTCTGACCTAGTCACTTCTTTACCCGCTCTCAAAATTCACCATCATCCTTTTACAACATCTGATCACTGTCTTATTTCATTTGATTTAGGGATCAAAAAGAAATTCCGTAAATATCCTTTTTGATTTGAAAACGCTTGGATCGATAAACCATCCTATGCTCAGCTTGTAAAAAAGGTTTGGCAATATAAACTTTCTGGATCTTTTATGTTCAAAGTCTCAATGAAAATGCAATTGCTCAAAAAATATTCAAAAGACTAGTCGAAACGTTATATTAATAACAATTTCGAGCAACTCAAGACTTCGGAAAGACAACTGCAAAAGTTACAAAATGACTTACTCCATGACCCTTATAACCAAGCTATCCTCATAAAACTACAACAACATCTTAACAAATATAATGCAGTAATGAATTTCCATCATAAATTCTGGCAACAAAGAGCGAAAACTACACATTTACAAAATGTTGATAAGAATACAAAATACTTCCAAACAATTTCGAAAATTCGACGATTCAAACAGAACATTACGTCCTTCCAAACTCATGATGGGCTGACTCTTTTAGACCACGATTCAATATCCGCAAATATTACCTCGGAGCTAGCCTCCAGATTCCATTCCAACTCAAATAGGGCTATCAATCTTCAAGATTTGGACATCATTCCTTCCCTCGTCTCTGACCTAGATAATATATCAATTTCGAAACAGCCTTCTCCATCTGAAATTAAAATGGCTATCTTTGATCTAGCACTCAACAAAACTCCGGGACCTGATGGTTTCACAGCTGAATTTTTTCAACACTATTGGCCGACGGTTGGTACGTCGGTTGTTCGCGCAGTTGTAGCCTTTTTTCATTCTGGATCAATGCTGACTGCGGCAAATAAATCTTTTATCACCTTAATCCCTAAAATTGATACGCCAAACTCGATAAATCATTACAGACCAATTAGTCTTTGCAATACCGTTTATAAAACTATTACTAAGGTTCTGTCAAATAGAATCCAACATATACTGCCATCAATTATTCACCCATTACAGAGTGCCTTTGTCAAAGGTCGCTTAATTCAAGATAATGTACTCATTGCTCACGAAAATTTTCACTCCTTCCACAAAAAAAGAAGGGTCGTCTTGGTTGGATGGCCATCAAATTAGATCTTGAAAAAGCTTATGACAAAATCAATTGGAATTTTATACGCCTTGTCCTTACTAAGTTCGGTTTTCACCAAAATTGGATTCATCTTGTTATGACATGTATTACTACTTCCTCTTCGTCGGTTTTAGTTAATAATGAACCAGGAACCGAATTTACTCCCACTTGTGTTATACTCCATTCATATTCGTATTATGTATGGAATACTTGACTCGCACTCTTCAACAAGAAGCAAGTCTTACCCCCAACCATGTAGGACTCAGGCTAACTAAGAATGGGGTTGTTATTCCTTTTCTTAGCTTTGCTGATGATACAATAATTTTTGCAAATGCTACTATACAAAATATGGAACATATTAAGACCATTCTACAAAAATTTACCCTTGTATCAGGCTTATCCATTAACTATCACAAAAGCTCTTTACAAACCTCAGCCAATATTGCACAACCAACCGCAACTACCCTTTCCAGTATACTTAACATTTAGATTACTTCTACCATGGAAAAATATCTTGGAATTCCTATCCTTAAAGGGAGGGTTAGTATCTATTGGCAGCAGCTGGCGTTTGAGAAACGAGGAAACTTGTGATTCCGAAATTAAACTTGTGACTTCGCTGCTAAGGACTTGGGATCTTTATTTGATTGGATTTGTCGTCGGGTGCCTGTTGAGCTTCGAAAGGAGGCTATCAAATGCCTTGAGAGGCAAAGGGCGAGTCCCTCTCACAAAACTTCAAGGCTGTGCATTATGATTTCAGTTTTGGGTACATATCTCTTGTTTTTGCCCGGTTCAGTTTTGTGGCTGTGTGTGTACAAGTTAATTGCTTCGCATACAGTTGAATTTCATGCATATAGTTGAATTGCTTTGTGGCTGTAGTGTCAATTCTGATTGATTATATTACCAAATCTTGAGATATTAAGCTTTAGTTTCATGACTGACATTGTGCTGTGTCTTTGTAAAAAAATAATCAGAATGTTTGGAAAGATTATGTAGTTTTACTGGTAATTTTTCATTCAAGTAAAGAAGAGCATGTTGGCGTTTTTTGCAGTTGGATTTTTCAGTACTTGCAGAGAAAAATTCTGAATTTCATGTTCAGAATTTCCCAGATAGAAAATTCTTAATGAGCTGAAACATGTTGTATAGCAACTAGCAAGTTATAAATGGAAGTTGTAGGTTAGTGAACGTAGGTGCACAGCAATGAAAATTAGATAAAGAAACAATCACCTTTTCAAATGATACAAACCAATGGGGATCAGATGATTTGGGGTTTATTGACACTTCCCAAACATTTCTTATTTTCTGCAGTCTGATAATTTGAACTAAACCATAGGCAACCTTATAAGCACAACCTTCAAGTACAAAGTCAAACACACACTTTGGCCAGACCTCAAAAAAACTAGATAACCATCTTTGGTGAATCCAGCAAGCCTAATTTCCTTAAGTGCAAGGATCTAGGTCTCACAAGATACAAAAAACTAAAGCAGTACACAGTTCGATATAAATCAATACCTACTCACAAAAACAAAGTCGTCGTCATCAAGAGCGCGGACTTCTTGGTCTCCAATGAAATGCTCACGGCCTATCTCCTTCACCAACTTGACAAACTCCTCTCTTTTTGGCAAGGGAAGCGGAACATATGGCAACCTAAACACTGGTCTAACGACCCCGAGGCAAGCTAATGCAGTGTTCAACCCAATGGGATTTGGTTCTTCAAAAAGCCAATCAACAAGAGGCATGATCTTCTCGTTAAGAGACGGGTTCTTCCCTTCAAACATGAGTTGTCTCATCAAACCCGGGATTAAATTACTCGTGACAGATACGACCCCGGTTGCCCCAAATCCTCCCCACTTTGCATCATGGCACTGGTCATCATTACCACTCCAAACCACAACCTCCCTGTCTGTGTAATGCTTTATCCTGTCATTTCCAACACACTCTTTCACGCCGGCCATGTTGGAGTTCTCAGACATTAAGCGAAGAATAACATCAGGCGGAATGTCCTGTCCAGTACGGGAAGGCACGTTGTAGATGATAGTTGGGCCCATTGAGAGAACGCTCTGGAAATGAGCAACCAACCCTTCCATTGAAGTCTTTCCATAGTAAGGATTGATGTGCAGGGCAGCATGCATTCCCACGCAAAAACCTTGTTCAGTAGCATGAATGGCTTCTCCCGTGGAATTACTACCCGTGTTGCCTATCACTTTGATGCTTCCGCCAAAACAGTTAACAGTATGGCCTATAAGCATGATATGTTCATCCCAACTCATCAACTGACCTTCCCCAGTAGTGCCTCCAACGATTATGCTTTCGACCCCATTATCGATCTGCATGTTGACTAGGGCATCATACGCTTCAAGATCGAATCTTCCATCAGGTAAATACGGAGTTTTAATGGCTGTAATCAATTTAAGGGCCTTAATATCATCCACATTGGTCCTGCAGGCAGTACAAACACCTTTTTAAACTCTCTTCCTCCATAGTGTTCTATACAAACGACCACTCGTAGAGCTTTTCCAGTCAATGTGCCCAAGCGACACCACTAAAACCTAAAATCCTAGACAATTCAAAGCAGATAATGCTACCTTTTTCACAAGATTCAGCACAGGGTATACCAAAAAGATCACTCAGATATCAAAAACCGATCATGAATTCCGCCATTGCAGAGACATTAATCTAAGAAAGCAAGGGGGTGTACCTGTTTTTAACCTCATAACTTCGCATGGGGAGACGGGCATCAGTCATGACAGCAGCTCTTGGGGCATTCCTCCTAACATTTTGCCCCCATTAAAAATACGGATAACTGTCATCTCTAATTGTAACATACGTAAAAACAGTTTGCATATCCACTATAAAAGAGCATAACAGCTAGGCATAAGAGCCACAATAAAAAGTGACTAATGGTAAGGAAAAGAAACCTCTTGGAGGTGGTTGCAGGCCCAGAAGGTGCAAAGGTAGCATTTAAGTCCTTGAAGCACAAACAGCTCTGTAACGCAGCCATTTACAAGCAAAGATGTCTCCAAACCAACCTTCAAAACCTACATCAAATTCACAAAGATTCAGCCTTTCCTATATGCGCCCAAAACAGGTAGGCGGACGGGAAGTTTCAGGGGCGAGGGCTAAGCGCCATAGGCACAAAACAAGTGAAATTTTGCATAGAGAAAAAAGAAAGATCAATTGGGAACGTGAAGTTCAAACCGATGGATCGACTTTGGACCGACCTTTGTAGAATAGGGGATATGCCGGTGAAGGAATTCACAAACTTCCGGGTCCTGATTCTGAATCTCTCTGGTTTCAATTCTAGGGTTTCGTCTTCCCCGTTTAGACCGACCTCATATTGGCAAATCAGTGGAATGGGGTTGGGCCTGTTTTAAGGACAGGCCCGTGACTGGGCTGTGTGTGATTTGTTTAAATTTGGGAATGTAATGCCGAAGTTGTCGTAAAAACAACCGTACGTGGCACACTAACATTGTCGTTTGACAAACAATGTGTGATTCTCTAGCTGGTTGAAGAGCTGGGAATTGTAAAATTGGGTTCGACGTGACGTACACATGTCGGTCCGTGTGCATATAAATGATAAGTCTTCCATCTAGAAGATGTTAGGGGTCCGACTCGATGAGTTAAAAGTCATTCTCAAGCATCCAATCTGGATGTGACAAGAAAGAACCGTCTTCTTGACGTATTTCTCCGCGTTGTTGATCTTCCATCTAGAAGACGTTTTCATAGAAGAGTACATTAGAGTGATCACTTACAATATAAGAAATTGTGCTAGTGTTAGATGGAAGAAGAGTTCTATAGAAGCTAGGAGACGGTTTGTTAGAAATGGCCTTGAATTGGCTTAAAAATTCCCTCCAAGCCTAGGTATAATTAGACTCTTAGAGCATCTATCAGTCACCCACCAACCGTTTTCTCTATTTTTCATTTTTAGAGAAAATTTGAGTGTTTTGAGACCCAATATTTTCTCTACCCTATTCTCCAAAATAGAAATGACGAAGAAATATAGTTGGTTTCATTCCAAATTGGAGCAACACCTATATTTTTCAAAATTGAATTCTACACACATTTCAGAATTCTACACATGAACTTTTTAGAGATTTTAGATTTTAAATCTCCATTTTAGAATTTTTGTACATTAGATAGAGTAAAACGAAACAAGATTGATTTACTTAAAGGGGAGGATCGATGATCTTACTATTGATGATGGCAAGACTATGGATGCAATGTTCATTGAGTTCTTCCAAATCAACGTACTATCTTTATCACCCTTGATTTACCTATAAAATTAATATTATTACTAGGATTTTATTGTTCAAAAATCATCTAAGGCCCTCATAATGATAAGACAAAAAAAAAATGTAATGAAGGAAAATCATCCTTGAGGACATGAAGCATTGTATGGCACGGAATGTGACTAGAAAGAGCCATCTTGACATATTCCTCCGTGTTATTGATCTCCGGAAGATGTGTAGTTGTGGCGGAACTGGGATTTTAGTCCAGAGGGGGCTAAATAGCTTAATTTAAGTATAATTGTTAAAAATTTGATCATTTGAACTTGGAATAAACCCGATATGCTTAATCTATAAGTATAAAATTAGTCCTAACCTGAGTAAGTAAAATGAAACATAATTAAGTTTTTATTAAAATCAAAGCGAATCCAATTAACTAACTTGATGTAAATCCTAGGCCTTCGACCGAAATAAAAAAAATCTAAATCCTAGGCCCAATCAAGATCCAGTCTAGCTAGGACCATATTTTTGTATGTCAACAGTCCTTTTTTGTTGGTCGAATGGGATTATGGGAACAGACTATACTGTTGAATCAATACCATAGTGAGTATGACTAGCGAACGAGTAGTGAATTAGTGACCGATTCTATATATTCTAGATCATCCATCCTCTTAGTAATTATGTAGACTTGTTATGGTCACTGCCCATCTCCAATTAGTCAGGCCGAAAAATCGATATTATATACATCTCGACACAAGACAACAAAAGTTTCTCATTCGGTGTCGGGATTTTCAATCGCTATCCAAAGAAGGCTATGAAAGCGTGCAACGAGAAGATTGTGAGCCACAACTAGCTTATATGGATCAACTTGATTTCGGGCTTGTTCAACTTTGTTGGCAAAGATCGAGTATTTTTTTCAACAAAATACTTTTATTTGCCTTAATTAAAATAATTTTTAAATATTTCCTACAAGGAAAAAAAAAATTAAGTGTGAACACCACCCTAATGAATGGCCGGAGTTGTAGTTGGACAGCTCACGAGAAGCCATGCAAATAGGCACATGAATATATTTTCTTGTATGTATCATATGCATGGTTGTTTTCCATGTGCAAAAGCAAACTAATCTTTTTGTCTATAGAATAAAACAAGGCCGGAGAACCGACATTAATTAAACTATCACACAAGAACTGAGAAAAAGAAAGGACATGCAATATTTCAAACTTATCGATCATGCAATTATGGCGGTCACAAAGGATACATTAGTGTAGTCAACAAAGCCAGCCCCACATGTTTACAAATCACATATTTGGTTCTCCTCACTCTAATAAGTCTCATATACTACATCATCACAACTTTCCCATATCTCCACTCCACACAACTACCAAATCACAAAACACAAGCAAAGAAAGACGTTCATTTTGTGGATAGGGGAGGTGCAAGTTCATATGCCTTCTCCACCTAACCTGCCATGGTTGTACTGCCTCAGCGCTCCCACGAGTCCCAATCGCGCATCCGAGTTCTATCGAGACTTCGATGATGACATTCCGATCATCGATCAAACCGACGAGTTCGCCTTCCACGTCAGCAAAGACGCCACACAGTCCACTGCTTCGGCGGCAGAGCTCTTCCACGGTGGTAAGATCCGTCCCCTCGAGCCTCTAGCGAATGACCCTTGTCATGCCGACATTGAGACTACAGCGTCCGTAAGAAGCCCACTTTTGCCATCTTCTACATCTCCAAGACCATCCCACTCTAAAGGTGCATATAAACCTCCTTCACTTATGTATTATTACACCTGTGTTCATAGAGCTTGCTACACTTGTTTGAAAAAAGTAGGATTAGTTTCTCCCCATCAAATAAATGCTTTTTTGAGAGAAAATAGTATTTTTGTTGTCTTAAAAAATGTAAAAAGTAAATAGATTACACGTATTTCAAGAGTTTTAAAAGTAGTATATGAATAAAAGTATACGGGAAGTGTAGCAAGGCTTATTCAAACCTGAAACCCATCGATGGATTCGTTCCAATTTCGGTTTGCAATCCGTTCGGTGAAAATCTGATTTAGTACTAGTTCTTAGATTAATTGGCTATAAGAAGACTAGAAGAGTACCATGCCAACTATATATATATTAGGTTCAATCTAAGTTGTTAAGAGAGATTAATTGAATAGTAGCAGAATTACATCCAAAGTTCTATCTGCAGAACAAGTACAATTTGATTTGGATGTACAGCAACTTGACAACCACATTGGCGAATTTAATTTCTTCTGTTCATGATTGTTCCAAGAAGATAAACTTGTGTTTAATTTGAAACCCTACATAAAATTATGGGCGGTGCAGAGGATCACGTTGAGTCAAAAGGGAGGAAGACTTTCTGGAGTGCTTTCACACCCAAGAGGAACAAACCAACCAACCCACGTGTACTTCGATCTCTACTAGACGAAGACGACGACGACGACGGTGATGATGGGGCTAATCATAGAGGAAGACAGAGAGCTCACTCTTCGTCCATGTCAGCTTCAATCCGTAGAGGAACAAGATCACTTTCCCCGATTCGGCTACCCATTTACCCTCCATGGGTAGACGATGAGGAACAAGACCCTGATCATCATCAAGATCAGAAGAAGAAGAAAGAATCCAATTCATTGTCGTCCGCATTATTAACACTAGTCCAAAAACATTCGAAATCGAGCCGAATGAGGAAGCTGAAGAACTTTCTGCTGTTTCGCAGCGCATCCGAAGGGCGTGCATCCGACAGATTGGAGCCGTTGAAGAGATTCGAAGCGGATGAGACGGGCACGAAGAACGTCAGAAGGATGTCGGTCTCGGCCCATGAGAGACACTATGCTATGAAGAAGGCGGCGTCGGATGATTTGAAGAAGAAGACATTTCTGCCTTACAAGCGTGGCATTCTTGGCCGCTAAATTTGTGCTTGCAAATGCTTGTTTTGGTGAAATTATATGTATTTTTTTGACATAAATCTAAGGAATACAAAATAAGATGTGATTTGGCACAAGATTGAGTCCACGACGTGAAAAAAAATTATAAATTTGTTGACAAACGTTTAATACAATTAGATACATGGTGATTACAATTAACTAATGCTTAAACCAATATAAATATTAAACTGGAAATAGTAGGGGCCGCGCGAACGCAGGCCCCCTCTATCACAAATTATGACGTACACTCTTCCTCAATGGGAAGATGTTAAGCTGAGGCTCCCACGCAATGTGCAATGTGGGCCCCCAAGCCTAGGCCACGAGTCTTATTGATCGCCCGTTGACCCCGTCCAGGTAAGTATGTTGCAATGTACACTTCTTTCCCATTTTATATTCCTCCCCTTCCCCTTCCCATCTTCCTTCTTCCGATGTGGGAAGCCAAAACCTCCACCTTTTTAGTATTAGCTTCTTGGCTTCACTATAACTTGGAGTGGGTAGAGTTTGTGTAGTGATCCCAACTGTGTCTACGTCTTCCTCTTCTCCTTCCTCCTTCAGCCTCCACTCGAATTCTTGCACGAGACGGCCGATGGAAATGCACGACAGTGTTGTGGCTAGCGAGGCCCCGAGACACGCCCTCTTCCCTGCGCCGAAACCCATCGTCTTGTACAAGTCGCTTGGAGCCTTGGACTATTGTCGTACTTTTCATTTAGGAATCTCTCCGGTGTCCATTCATCGGGATCTTCCCATTGGTTTTTGTTCGTGTTGCATCCGTAGATGTTCACTGTAACCTGATTGAGCGAGACAAAGGCAGTCCAATTGAATGTCACAACACTTAGCAAACAACAAATCGGATTCGGATTGAATTTAATGGTTGTCGAACCTCGCTTCCAGCAGGAATGTGGTAGCCTCCAACTTGGGTGTCTTCATGGACGGTTCTGATGGATAGTATGGGGAGAGGGCTGTGCTTCCTTAAAATTTCATGGAAAACGGCTCCCAAATAAGGAAGTCGCGGCAACTCGTCTTCGCTGATCTTCTGTGATCCACAAACCATTTCAATTTCTTGGTACAGACGCGTCTGTAAGGCAAGTAAAAATTAACATCAAGGTATACTAAATGCTACTCGCTAGATAAAGATAAATAACTAACAAATGACAAGTATTGCAGACTTGAAGTTGGCTGTAAGAAAACCTGTCTTTCATGGTCTTTGGCTAGCTCAAAAACCGCCCACTCGGTTGCTATTGCAGGTGAATCCGAGAGCTCAAGAATCACCTCCCACACAAACATTGCAAGTTGTGTCGAATCTTCCATATTTTGATCTTCTTCTGATCTTAACAAGTTCAAATAAGATTTCATTTCCTGAACTCAAAAAAGAAAAAACTGTGTTACATATGCAAAACTGAATGCTATTATTATGTACATATATAACATAAGGTCAAGTATATATATAGTGTTAATATGCCTTAAATCTGAATCACACACTGCGACAGGTAGCCACATAGTACACTATGTTTTCTGTTTGTGGGCCTGTTGCATCCTGTTTTGGGCATGCGGCCCATAATTGTAACTAGGGTTTCTTGAGTCACTATATAAGCTCTCGAAATACCTAGACCTCTGTATTCCGAATTCTGTCTTCCATAATAATATACGGTTTCTCTGCCCGTGGACGTAGGTAACACACCGTTACCGAACCACGTACACATAAATATGTGTGTCGTTCTTGCTTTATTGTTCTCGTTCGATCTCTCGTTACAACATATAGGATCACCTCCTCGGAATCAGCTTGTGTGTTGAGCTCTCTCATTTCATTGATCAATGCTTTCATTACAACCAGCCTTCTGAAACCAACGGTTTCCAATCTAGTTTCAAGACCATTTGGTATCCATTTCAGGAAAGGAAAGAGATCTCTCCAATCAACTTCAATCGCGCTGTCCATGATGTCAACAACAAGAACGCGGTACAAATCCTTCCTTGAAAATGTCGTTCTAAGCTCGTCCACGCGTATAGACTCTACATCGCGCCCTAACGCCTTCACATTCAAACAAACTCATTCAATGATACTCATGAGATAAGCACATAATGAAAAAGTCAGTTTTTTTAAAGGACTTACCAGTTTCAAAGCAAACCCAAAGACTTCATACAAAAAGATGTCTCTGAAGTTTACTGCAAGTTCAGGGCTCTTGTTCACATGGCGGTTGAAGTGGCTTACAAGGTTTACTACCATGGCCTCTCTTAAGCCTCGATGGCGTTTCTGTAATTAGCGAAACGATTAAAAAAGACGACACGGTTCAAAAACCTTTGTAAAAATCTTGCTGGTAGTGTCAAACCAGGGCATTGGATCCCAGAAGATGAGTGAGTAAATTGCTTTTTGCCATTTTGTAGAACTCGTTGTAATCACTAGCCACAACGATGGATTTGTCTAAACTAACTACTCTTAGTGCAGCTGATAGCTTTTTGTTTGTGATTGATGAGAATCTTGAAACCAATGCCTACAAGAAGAAGAAAACAAAGCACCCTTATGAAAAAAGGAACAAATTTGTGCAAGAATGGATTTGGTATAAGGGAAAGAATTATTAGACCTCCTTGGCAAGATCAGTGGAGTTGAGAACGATCAAGCTTGAACAACCGAGTTTGATGGAGTAAATAGGCCCGTAAAGCTCGGCCCAACGAGTAAACGTTTTGAAGGGCTTCTTCTCTTTCAACTGCAGTAAATTCCCAAGCAACGGTAAACCTCCAGGAACAACTGCGCATTATTAGATGACAATTGTAACTTGACAATCATATAAAATGAAATAAAACAGAGTGGAAAAAAAAACAGAGCAATCAATTTACCGGGTACAGGTGGAAGTTGAGTAGAAGATTTTCTGTGGGCATGAAAGAATTTGCCATTGACAAGGAAGAAGAAGGCGAAGAGCAAAGATAGAGCGCCTAGAACAACAGCTGTGCCAAAAGGGTGCACATCTGCAAATTTTATCTCCATATTTTAGAAGTTGCAAAATTTATGTGATAGTGAATGTTGAAAAATTGGTCAGTGTGGGAGAATTTCTGATATGGGTTGGGTGAGCTATTATTGTAGTCAGCGTGTAGCTTTGCTTGTGGGTTTAGCAAGAACTAGGATACCCGTCGTGTCATGCACGACTATGATTCAAACTTCACATTTTAAAACTATTTTTATTATAAGTAAGATAATAATAAGTGAAAACATATAATAAAAATTTTAGGATATGAAAATGTTATTTTGTTTCTAGATAAAAAAGATTATTTTTCAGATTTGTACTACTACACATATATACCTGATTATAGAGCATATTGTAATTATACAACAATTTAGTAAATAAAATTCACTTACTTTTTTATCCTCAAAAATTTGTCTCTAATGGTTATGCATATCACTATCCTTATTACCACAATTTTGAGATATTATAAGTCAATACAATATAAAATGAACTATTTTAACAGTTGTTTAGAGACATAAGTCAATATATTACAAAATAAGTTAATTGAACTGTTATATCATTATGAAACATAAAAGCTAAACTATTATGAACGTGATAATATATAAGTTAAGTAAAGCATAATATATACAAATGGATTTAATAACAAAGATAAGAGTAATATAGTTTATTTACAAAAAAGGGCTTTCAATGTTAAATTATTTTTTAATTCGCCTTTTTAAATTACTTCTTACATAATGAGATTAAAAAGATAAATAATATATAAAAAATGATAGAATATCTTTTCAGAGAATTCAAAATATTTTTTACATAAACTGATAATAAATAATGTAATTACATTAATTAAAATAAGATGAATAAAATTTAATGTTTTAAATTGGAGAGATAAAGGCTAAGGTGTTATGAACATAACAATATATAAGTTAAGTAAAATTTAATGAATATAATTCGATTTAATATCAAACATAAAAATAATAATTTGGTTAGAATAACGGGATTTCATTTTAAAATTATTTTTCAAGTTCGAATTTTTTAAATGACTTTTCACATTAATAGATTAAAAAGATAAGGTAATTAATATGGTTTTTTTATAAATGGAAAATATAAAGATAGATAATATTGCTTCAAAGATGGACATCAAATGAGTATGAAAAATGATAAAATTAAAGATTAGATAAATAAGGAAATTTTAAAGATAAATTAATTGAAGACCCGTACAATGTACGGGTAATGATCATTTTTTTCGTTAATTTGTGTATCTACTATAATCTACACCATATATTAATTCTTATATAAATAGATTAAAATAGAAATTGAAAAGTTAAGTTAATTAATATGTATCTTTTATAGAAGTAAATTTTAAAGATAAATAATATTGTTTCAAGAATAGATATTAGCTGAGTAAGAAAAAGGATAAAATTAAAGGTTAGATAATTAAAGAAATTTTAAAGATAAATAATATAACTTTAAAGATAAATATTTGATGGGTAAGAAAAAAGATAAAGTTAAACATTAGATAATTAGGAAAAATAAAACATATAAAATTGTTAATCAAGTGGGGTCAAAATTAACGTGGAGGCTCGAAATTCTCCGGCTTTAATATATAGTATAGATATTAGATAAGTAAGAAAAAAGATAAAAATAAAAATTAGATAATTAAGAAAAAGAAAATATATAAAATCATTATATATATTATAAAAGTCGACCGTTTTCGAGTCACCACGTTGATTCTGGCCCCGCTTGATTTTAATTTTTTTTCCAACTCAAATAGATAGTAACAACTTTATATCTTTTATTTTCCTTAATTATCTAATACTCAATTTTATCTTTAAAGCCATACTATCTATCTTTAATGTTATTTTCCTTGAATCAAATAAGAAAAATTACGTTTAATTTCCTTGAACGGATTGATACGTTCAATTTTAATACATCCAATATTCCTCAATTTTACGTTTTCAATCCGTTCAATAGTCAAGGAATATTTTGATGGGTTTAATTACGTTCTAGCCAGCAATCCGTTCAATTTTAATTTGTTTCCTCAATTTTAATTTTGATTTTTTACTTGACTTTAAAATATTTAATTATTAGCAATAATATTTTATAAATTAAATGTTTGATTCTGGCCCCGTTTGATTTTAATTATTTTTTCAATCAAATCAATATCAATATATATCTACTATAATCTACTATAATACAGTATAAAGCGGAACCCAAGTCTTTGTTAAAATTTGCGCCACGTCATCAACCCTGAATAAAAAAATGATTTTATTTTTTGTATTAATTTTCAAAAAATAACTTATATATCTTCTTGATATCTTATTCAATTTCCTTATGTATACTTAATATCTTACTCAATTATATATCCTTGTACGAATAAGGAAATTGAAGTGATTTTCTTTTATATTCCTTACAATTTTTTCTTATTAATTAGTTTACATTTTTGTCAATATTGAATCTTGAAGAATAGTGAAAAAAATTCACATGTGTCAATAGTATATTCATTAATAATATAAATTTGAATAGAACTATTTTAGAATTAAAATTGTATGAATAAAATTACATATATAGATTAATAGGTTATTTGAATTATAAGTTTCCGAGTTAAAAGCGTATTCGTATCAAAATTCGATCGCAAATCGATTAATTCGATTTTATATTTACATTACCCGTACATGGTACGGGGTTTGTACTAGTATATTATAAAAGCCAGCAGTTTTCGAGCCACCACGTTGATTCTGGCCCCACCAGGTATTTAACCAAAATAATTTTTAAATTATTTTAATTAACTAACATAATTTTGCTACGTAAATTTTCAATCTTTTAATTAACTACCTGATCAACAATATCTATCCATACAATATCTAGCCGAAAATAGAGTACGTAAATAAACCATATATAATATTTATCCATAAAATATAGTACGTAAATTTTCAATATCTTTTTATTTTGCGAAGATCTACCCATACAATATCTAGCCAATTTTACCAAAAAAAATCAAATACATATTATACGGATTTTCAATATCTTGGTAATAAAAATTAGTAAATATCTTTTAATTTTGTTACGTAAATAATTTCCAAAATTGCATGGAGTTCTACGGATTTTGGTAGATTCAACCACATACATATTATAAATAATACAAACATAAGGGTCTACCGAAATTCATATCGTTCATAGTTTCTTTCTGAAATTATAAATTACCTAACAACGAAAAATCTTTTTTTTTTTTAATTTTTGGTTGAAACGAAAAATCTTTTTTTAATATATCGCTTTAACGGGATAAGCATCGACGAAAATGGGTAAGTAACCCATGGGAGACAAATATTGAAGCAAATAGGCTACAAGGAAAAAAAATGTGCCCCCATAGGCTCTTTTCCAATTTTGCCCCTACTTTTTTTTAAATTTACAACATGATGTCATCAATGGCATATGATGACGTCAGCACCCCTTACCACTATCAGCGTTGACCGGCGTTGACCGTCGTTGTCATTAGTGATGGCCGACAAGTAACTTGTCATCAGATGACAAGTTACTTGTCACTCCGTTCACGTACTCAACTTTTCATCTGATGACAAGTCGAGGTAAAATCCATCATGCACAAAAAAACGTGTCATCAGTGATGACCAGTTACGAAATTGACCTATGTGGGATTTGAACCCACATTATTGTGCATCAAGCACATTGCTCTACCATTTGAGCTAATAGGCCATAATTATAAGTAATATATATACAAATCTAACATACGAAAACCCATAAAATCATCCAAAAAACATCAAACAGACTTGTCATCACCCCTAGATCCGCAAACCAATTTGTCATCACCAAAACACATTAAAAAAGGACTTGTCATCGCCAAAAACCATAAAAACGGACTTGTCATCACCTAAAACCATAAAAACAACTTGTCATCACCCAGAACCTTAAAACACAGTTGTCATCAGTCAGATCCGTAGAACAAACTTAAATTTCTCAAAACTCATAAAAAATCACTTGTCATCACCCTAAATCATAAAATCGTCCCAAAGACACTAAAATGAACTTGTCATCCAAAAAACCCACAAACTCAAAACCCCTATACCTACAACAAAACTTGTCATCACTTAAATCCGAAACACAAAGTTGTCATCCAAAAAATCAAAAAACATACCCAAACCCATAAAATCATCCAAAAAACCCTAAAACAAACCTGTCATCACCCCAGAACCGTAAAACAACTTGTCATCGCCAAAACACATTAAAATCGGACTTGTCATCGCAAATCCCATAAAAACGAACTTGTCATCACCCAGAACCATATAACACAACTTGTCATCACCCAGAACCTTAAAACGCACTTGTCATCAGTTTGTTTGAAATTGCTCAAAACTCATAAAAAATCACTTGTCATCACCCCAAAACACAAAATCGTTTCAAAAACCCTAAACTCAACTTGTCATCCAAAAAACCACAAACTCAAAAACCCTAAACCCACAAAAAAATACTTGTCATCACTTAAATCCGAAAAACAAACTTGTCATCCAAAAAATCGAAAACCCTCAAAAGTCCAAAAACCCAAAAATCCAACCGGTTGGATCCGGCTCGTACGAGCCCAGATCCGGCTAGATCCGGCTCGTACGAGCCTAGATCCGGCTAGATCCGGCTCATACGAGCCCAGATCCGGCTCGTTCGAGCCCAGATCCGGATAGATCCGGCTCGTACGAGCCCAGATCCGGCTAGATCCGGCTCGTACGAGCCCAGATCCGGCTAGATCCGGCTCGTACGAGCCCAGATCCGGCTAGATCCGGCTCGTTCGAGCCCAGATCCGGCTAGATCCGGCTCGTTCGAGCCCAGATCCGGATAGATCCGGCTCGTTCGAGCCCAAATCCGGCTAGATCCGGCTCGTAGGAGCCCGGATCTGGCTCCAACGAGCCCGGATCTAGGAGAGAAGGAAGAGAGGGAGAGAATGGAGAGAGAGAGAGAGAGATGGCGGACGAACCTGAGGGAGGGCGGGCGACGGCGGCGACGGAGAGGGAGGGTGGGCGGCGACGGAGAGGGAGGGTGGGCGGCGACGGAGAGGGAGGGCGGCGACGGAGAGGGAGGGCGGGCGGGCGTCGGCGGGCGGGCATCGGTAGGCGGGCGGGCGACGGAGATGAGAGGGAGGAAGGAGAGGGAGGGAGTGTAGGAGATGAGAGGGAGGAAGGAGAGGGAGGGAGTGTAGGAGAGGGAGAGAGGAGGGAAGTGGGCGGCGAAGCCGCCCACTACACATTTCAATACCCTCTAACCCCCTCCAAAAATTAATTTTGTTTGTAGCCCCTTCCTTTAATATAAAACACCCATTTCCCATTTTTTTCCTCTCTCTCTCTCCCTCTTTCTCTACTCTCTCTTCTCTCTCTCTTCCTCTTTCTTTACTCTCTCTTCTCTCTCATCTCCCTCTTTTTTTCATCCTCCCGATCCAATCGGTGATGGCGGTGCGACGACCACCGGTGACGGCGACGACGGCCAGTAAGGTGAGGCGGCGACGAGCGTTGGCTGTAAGCGAGTGGGTTGACCGGGGGTTCCGACGGCAACGAACGGTGGCGGCGAGCGAAGTGGTTCATCGAGGCTTCCGACGACGACAACCGGTGGCGACAAGTGAGGTAAGCATCTCGGTAGACATAGATCTAGATCTAGGGTTTCTAGATCTAGATCTAGACATTGTAGATCTAGATCTAGAAACCCTAGATCTAGATCTAGAAACCCTAGATCTAGAAAAGCTTTTTGTTATGAGTTTGTGTTTATGGGTTATGGGTTTTAGTGTAATAGGCTTTGTGTTTATGGGTTTTAGTGGTGATAAGCCTTTTGTTACGGATTTTCTGTGTGACAGCTTGTTTTTGGTTCGTATGACAGGTTTTGTGTTTATAGGTTTGTGTGTGTGACAGGTTTTTGTTCTAGGTTTTGTGTGTGACAGGGTTGTTGTTATGGGTTTTGTGTGTGACAGCTCGTTTTTTGTGTATGACAAGGGGTTTTGTTATGAGTTTTTTTGTGTGACAAGGTTTTTGTGTGTGACACGGTTTTTAGTCTATTTTTTGTGTGACAAGGGTTTTGATATAGGTTGTGTGTGTGTGACAAGTTTTTTGTTATAGGTTTTATGTGTGACAGGGTTTTGTTATGAGTTTTGTGTATGACAGTGCTTTTGTTATGGGTTTTGTGTGTGACAACTCGTTTTTTGTTCGTATGACAGGTTTTGTGTTTATAGGTTTGTGTGTGTGACAGGTTTTTGTTATGAGTTTTGTGTGTGACAGGGCTTTTGTTATGGGTTTTGTGTGTGACAGCTCGTTTTTTGTGTATGACAGGGGGTTTTGTTATGAGTTTTTTTTGTGTGACAGGGATTTTGGTCTTTTTTTGTGTATGACAGGGGGTTTTGTTATTGGTTATGTGTATGTGACAATGTTTTTGTTATAGGTTTCATGTATGACAGGTTTTTGGTATGTTTTTTGTGTGTGACAAGTATTATGTTATGGGTTTTGTGTGGCAGACTTGTGTGATAGGGTTTTTAGTCTGTTTTTTTGTGTATGACAGGGTTTTTGGTCTGTTTTTTTGTGTATGACAGGGGGTTTCGTTATGGGTTGCGTGTGTGTGACAGGTTTTTTGTTATAGGTTTTATGTATGACAGGGTTTTTGGTATGTTTTCCGTGTGTGACAAGTTTTATGTTATGGGTTTTGTGTGGCAGGCGTGTGTGACAGGGTTTTTGGTCTATTTTTTTGTGTGACAGTTGAGTTTTTTTTCGTATGACAGGGTTTGTGTTAATAGGTTTGTGTGTGTGACAGGTTTTTTGTTATGATTTTTGTGTGTGACAGATTGTTTTACTCGTGTGACAACTTTTGTGTTTATGGGTTTTAGTGGTGACATGTTTTTTGTATGAGTTTTGTGTGTGATAGGGTTTTTCTTATGGATTTTGTGTGTGACAAATTTGGTTTTGTTTATATAGTAATTATAATCATAGCCTATTAGCTCAAATGGTAGAGCAACGTGCTAAATGCACGGTAATGTGGGTTCAAATCCCACATAGGCTTTGTGTGACAGGTTTTGTGGTGACAAGCCTTTTGTATGTGGATAATGAACGAAAATTGGGGGTTTTGTATGACAGGTCGTTTTTTGTTCGTATGGCAGGTTTTGTATGACAGGTTTTGTGTGACAGGGGGTGTGAGGTGGGATGCGGTGGAATGGGTGTAAAATTTTTTTTTTGTATGACAGGTCGTTTTTTGTGTGACAGGGGGTGTGAGTTGGGATGCGGTGGCATGGTTGTAATTTTTTTTTGCCCAGGGGCATTTTCGGAAAACCGGCCCCATAGCTTATTTATTTTTGGAGCCGTCTAAACGCCTCCAAAAGTGGCCCTAACGGGCCACTTACCCAAATCGTCCGGGAGAGAGTGAGGGGAAGGAGAGAGGAAGGAGAGAAAAAATGAGGAGGAGAGAGAAAATGAGAGAGTGAGGGGGTTTTATATTTTGAGTTTAGCCTACTTACTTCATTTTTTTTTCCCTTAGCCTAACCCATCCAAAATCACTCCCAAACCACCCTCTCCACCCCAATCTCTCATCTTTTTAATATGTCACTTATCTTTTCTAAAGTTCATTTTGGACCCATCGTATTTTTGATTAAAAAAAACATTTTTATTTTTGGTATTTCAATTAATTTGATAAAACTATATCATTTATTAATGATATGATCAAATTTTCAAAATTTGGTAAGATATTCTATCTTTTTAATATATCACTTATATTTTCTAAAGTTGATTTTGGACCCACCATATTTTTGATTAAAAAACATTTTTATTTGTGGTATTTAAATTAATTTCATATAATAAAACTTGTATAATATTTTCCATATAAATATATAATTTTATTTTAATATTTTTAAGTGAAATAGTCGTGCATGGCACGACAGGTTAAGCTAGTTGTTAATAAAGCGGGGCTAGAATCAATGTGGTGGCTCGAAAACAATCGGGATTTATAGTATATATTGATCTTGATTTTATTAAAGTTGTAGAATTTCAATAGGTTTTACTTAGTATTAAGTTAACTTAACATTTATGTATATTTTAAAAATAGGAAAAATATATCAATGAGCTTGCTATTTACATCTTATTGTAATAGTTAATTAATATTCCCTCTATTTAAATAAATTAGACATCCAACAAATATGTAGGGATTTTGATTATACCAAATCTTTCTATGATTATTTAAAATTTCTCAATATGTACGTTAATTGAAACAAATATGTAGGGATTTTGATTTGTATCTAAACTGCCAAAAAAATCATGACTACTTTTCCTTTTATATCCAAATCTAATTCAAAAGTTGTAAATGATGTGGACAAATTTAAATGACATGGCTTAATTAAAATTTAACTATAATATGATGTGGCTTAATAATACAATGACACGTGTACAAATCCTATGTGGCATAATATAGAAGCAACATGTAGCAAATGCTGATGTGTCTTAATGTGGTGGTTTTAATCCTTAGTGCTTTTAAATATATATATATAATAGATATATAATAGATTAGTAGGATTTGATTAGATTAGATAGGTAGATATGATCAAAACAAACCCAAAAATAAATACTGAAATTGGAAAAAATATGGTATTGTGATTCTGACGGAAATTATAATTTCCAAAAAAAAAGAGGATAGGATATGAAGATTTGGTTGTTATATAGTTAGTACTTATCTGATGAGGAAAAGTTTTCCATTATTAAGAAGATTTGGCTGTTATATAGTAAATTTAGATCACCGTTATAATTTGTTAAGAAAAAAAAAATCGTTATAACAACCATCAATGACATCAATGGCATCAATGGCGAGCTTTAATCTACTTTCTACCTTTCTATCAATGACATCATTTAAAGCTTAACATTAAAATAACATGAATCTGAAACTAAAAATATAGAGTGCACTGAATAGGATAAATAACATGATAGTTGGGCCCTAATAAAAAAAATATATCATTCCACACTAACGTATATATCATTCCACGCACTACGTATATGAGCTATGAGGTTGAAACAATTAAATATATCAGTCCATGCTACTACGCTTGTATAATGTTCTTGATTGAGAATATTATATATATGCAGTGATAACGACTAATATGTTGTAAATATATTTTAGATACACATAAGTAATATAAGTTAAGAAGAAAAAAACATAGTTACTTGTATATTAGGTGGACAAAGTGTACATGAGGTGGCTTAATTAGAAAGATAAATATTAATGATGTGGCTTATTAAGAAAATGACATGTGTACAAATCCGAGGTGGCCTAATATAGGAGCGCCATGTGGTGAAATCCTATGTGGCGCAATGAGAAGGGTTTATTTCTTAGTGGTTTTAAATATATATAATAGATTAAAAACAATAGTTATATTTGTGATTGAGATGTATGATGACAAATTTTTTTTTTATATTGTCTTCGTTTTCTGAAATGATACATAGGGATCCTGGCTGAATCGTGATTGACGTGTTATGCATTTTATAAAGTTTCATTGTATCTTTTGACAGATTGTTTGTTTGGTTTTCAGTTTATAACCCTATTTAGATTTATTTTTTATCGAAAAAGAGGCCGAAGCCTTATAAGTTTATAACCCTATTTAGATGGATCTGGATGCAAAATTAGATTGTTTGTCCTATTTAGATTGTTTGTTTGATTGACGTGTCCTTTTTAGAAATAGCGCACAGATGGCATATGTAATTACGTTTTTGGTTTATTTTGGGTGTAATTAGGTGAAGGGAGGTGCTAAACATCACACATTTTTACTACACATCACACTATAAAATTACATCAATAGCCTTTTATTTTAAAACATATTCAAAAGGTAATATACTAGATATCTTTTAGGATTTGGTTGTTATCAATATTCAATAGTATTCTTGCTCAAAAAAAAATTCAATAGTATTCATTAATAACCATATATATTTTTAAATTTACATCATTTATCAAACATTAATAACTTTATAATCTCTTAATCAACTCTTGTCCTCGGACATGCATATCTATTATCTAGTAATATTATGTATAATATTTCATTGAGATTGTTTTCTTTTAATTAATTTAAATTTTTACCTTATGCCCCCTTTCAAGGGATTTTCTCAATGAACTATTTAAAAGTACAAGAATCCCAACAAAGGTGTGTGAAAAATATAAATTTAGAATAATAAAATTTATAACACTGAATTGAAAAAAAAATCTATAATAATTATGCTAACTACATTTAGCCCTTTAACCCCAAAAAAAAAATAACAAAAAACACCTTGTACCAATTGTGGTCGAACTTTAGAGCTAACATGCAAATGAGAAGGAACAACCTAGAATATTTTGAGAATCATTTTAACTTAAAAGATTTTGGTATATTAAGATTTTTGACCTTTTTATAAATTAAAAGATATTTGGTGTAAAGATTATTAAAAGTAAGCATATATAATGTGGGTTGTAATTGGAGATTTTGTTTAAACTTTCTAAAATTAGATTAAGGGCTTTATGGTAAAAAAAAGAATAAAAGTGTGAAACAAATGAAAATAGCGTGTGATGCACAGCAGTTATGTTAGGGGAATGGCATATTAATATTAGAAAAGGAATCAGGTGAGATCAACCCTTAAAATGTAAAATGAGATCAAATATCATCCGTTAGATATCCACAATTCAATGGTCCGGATTACCTCCACTTTTTTAAGCCCCTTTTATTTGTACGGGGCATTTTTTTGTCTTTTTCTACTCCCAATCCTCCTTTGATCGACGTTCTGCTTCATTCGTTCCCAACTTTCTCAATCGTTCTCCTTCGAAAATCATCATTCATCCATTGTTCTTCCCCCAAGTTCATCCATTGTTTTTCTCCAACATGATTCCCTTCAATTTCCTTCTCCAACACAATTTAATCTAATTCATTTGACCTCCATTTCCCTTCTTATGGATTTAGGTAGACGATTTTCAAATTTTGAAACTTGTTTTTTTGTGAACTTCTATCAATTGTGCTTGTAATTGTGAAACTCATTAATCTATGGATGTTTTCGCTATAATCTGTCCTCTTTTGTGTGAACTCGTTAAAATTGCACTGTCGAAAGGTTATGGCAACATGAACAACTCAATTCTGATGGTTTTGATTGAATAGCTATGGCGAACGTTCATTCTTGTCTTGCTGCCCACCTTGCGTTCGACAAAATGCCTCAACACACGTGCCTTAATTTACGTGAACCGTTTTATGGCTTTTAATGAACCTTTCCTTGAAAATTATGAACCATAATGACATTCTTTGTGAACTAAAAGAATAATCGTATTTGCCCATTTGTAATACTCATTATGCATTTCATCTTGCTTCACACATAGCTTTTACGTTTCTTTTGTAGATTGTTTGTGTCTTTTACATTGCAAATTGACAATTTCGATTGAATAGAGAGGTTGAAAGTGTATGCTTGTCTGGTTGCCCACCATGTGTTCGACAAAATGCCTCAACACATGTGCCTTAATTTACATGAACCGTTTTATGGTCTTAATGAACCTTTTCTTGAAAATTTATGAACCATAATGACATTCTTTGTGAACCAAAAGAAGAATTGTATTTGCACATTTGTAGTACTCATTATGTGTTTCAAGTCACTTTACACATAGCTTAACATTTTTTTGTTAATTGTTCATCAAGCTCGGGTCATTCTAACATGTCTCATTCAAATGGTGATGCTAGTATTGATGGAGTTTAGTTGAAGGATTTTCATAATAAAACTAGTACCATTGGTGGAGCCCCATTGGATGATAATGAGCACGATAACGATGCCTACATTCTTCACTTGTCACAAGATTGTTCTTATTTCATTACTACTTGTACGGTTGAAAATAAATTTCAAACAATGTTTTGTTATGTGTGTTTGAGGATTCAGTTATATTCTATGCACTTTAACATTAAATGAACTGTATAATTACACGACATGAACCTACAAGTGGAACACAATGAACCAAATTCTTTTATTTTACACAATTTACACATTTCATATATGAACCGAGTGATTCAAATTCATGAACCATTACGTCGAATTCAATGAACCAAATAATTAAACTTCATGAACTTAAAAACAATGAACCTACAAGTGGAACACAATGAACCTATAAGTGGAACATAATGAACCTTTTTGGTCAAAATCAATTTATTTACAAGTTTGCCACCGTTTTTTCCGTTTTCCTTATTTCCTTCTTTAATCTCTACCGTTAGATCTTTCGGATCTAACGGTAGAGACTGTTTCTCATTTTATACTATAAGGGTTATTCTTACCAGAACCAAACTCATTAATATTATGTATATAAATGTATTTCTCTCTCCTCCAATAATAATTACTAAACCCTAATTTGAGACTTTTCTTTCCCATCGATCACTACCGCCTCCAACCAGGGCTACTCCTCATCTTTGTCGGATTCCTTCACTCGTCGCCCGATGACAACCAATTTTCCGGCGTCATAAAATCCGTATGGACAAGGTGCTCCGCACCGCCGCCTTGATCGCCGCCAATTCGCTCAACGCCGCCGCCAAGCAGGCCAAGGCCGAGGTCGAGAGGAAGGAGAAGGAGGTGGTTTCTGCCAAGAAGAGGTCCAACGAAGCATTGGCGAGAGTTGCAGACGTTTGGCTCAAGGAATCGGAGAAGATGAGGCTGAGAGAAGGCTTTGATGAGGCCACCATGGCTCCGGTGAACGAAATGCAAGGGTTTAAGGCAGCGAGAAGAGTGAAGGCTTCAACCATGGCGGTTTGACTGTCAATAAGGTGATGAATGGCTTCCCTTCCACCTCTCAGTGTTTGTAGAAGAATAATTTTTGGCTTAGTAGGTGTGTGTTTGGTTTTGAGTACCGTCACTGGATATTACACTGATGAATGGAAGTTTGCCCGGGCTCTTTCTTTTACTGCTAACCTCATTTTCTTAACGTTGATACTTTTGTCGAGCCCCAAACTTGTGGTCCTCCTTTGAGTGTGATTCACCACACTATATATAGCTACAATTTTGTCAAGGTCAACGTACATATAGAACTAGATTCACCACACTATATATAGCTACAATTTGAATGAGAAGGAAAATACAATTTGAATTATTTGCTTAATCTAGTAGATTGTTTGTGTTTGTCTTATGTGATTATTTGCTAGTTAGATTGTAACGTGATGACACTTCGTTTTGTCACTTGTGATGATAATTTTAGATGATACTTGATTGATTGATTATGTGATGACACTTCGTTTTGTCACTTGTGATGATAATCGTTTTGTCACTTGTGATGATAATCGTTTTGTCACTTGTGCACAAGTCGTGTTTTTGCTATACTTATTAGGTGTAATCTTCTAGTTATTTGCCAAATATTGTCACTTGTGCACAAGTCGTGTTTTTGCTATACTTATTAGGTGTAATCTTCTAGTTATTTGCCAAATATTGTCATTTGTGATGACAATTTGGTCTTATCATGAAAGTCCTTTGATAACATTGGTGATGACATATATTGTCACTTGTGATGATAATTTGAAGTTGTATGCATAAGTCTTGTTTCAGCTATACTTATTCGGTGTGATTACTATAATTTTCTAGTTATCTGCTGAATATTGTCACTTGTAATGACAATTAGGTGTTATCAAGAATCCTTTGATAACATTGGTGATGATATATATTTGTCACTTGTGTGATAATTTGGACTTGTGTGCATAAGTCTTGTTTTAGCTATAATTATTCGGCGTGATTACTATAATCTTCTAGTTAATTGTTGATTCAAAAACTGTCTCGAGTTCCTTGAATTCAGTTTCTCATTCGCTCCTTTCGATCAAGAAATTTCTAGTTGTTTTGACTTAATTTCTTCTTGATTCAACTCATTTTGAGTTCGTTTCTCTTGATTTTACTTGTAATCATGGAGAATGCCCAAGGTACGGAAGGTGTTGACAATCATGAGAATGCTCCTCCTCTAGAGAATTTAGAAGAGGAAGTTACTTCCAAGCTTCGCAAGATTGATGAATATGAGCGATTTCGCATCAATTCGAACAACGATCCTTTATGTCTCTCCAATTCAGATCATCGTGGAGCTCAACTCACTCCGATGCATTTCGATGGGACGAACTTCATAAATTGGAGTCGTCTAGTGAAACTTGCGCTCGGTGCAAAATACAAGCAAGGTTCTGTTACTGGAGTTACTTCTAGACCGGATGAAACGTCTGAAGATTTTCAAAGGTGGATTCGAGCTGATTATATGGTTCGTTGTTGGATCCTCGCTTCCATGAGTCCTAAGATTGCTCAGGGACTGATTTATGTGGAATAAGCGAAGGACTTATGGCATGAACAAATAGAGAGGTGTGCATAGCTTAATCATCCTCTTCTCTATCAATTGAAGCGAGATTTAGTTAATCTAAAGCAGGAGAGCTTATCTATAGTAGAATATTATGCTAAGATGAAGTTCTTATGGGATGAAATATATTCTGATGTATAATCCTAGATGATTATAGCCGAGTCACGTCCAAGAATATAGTTTATAATCTGTTGGTCAGTTTTGTTACTTTTGTGAGAATCACTTCAATTGTCATATTAAAGTGATCATAAGTGATAATGGTACTGAATTCGTCAATCATAAGTGCCATGAGTACTTTGCTTCCAAAGGGGTTATACATTAGAAATCTAACCTTGGTAATCCTCAGCAAAACGGTAGAGTTGAACACAAGCATCGTCATCTTCTTCAGACAGCTTGTATAATTCATTTCATGCTGGTTTTCCTATTAAGTTTTGGGGAGAATGCATTCTTTCTGCAACTTATCTTATTAATCTCATGCCTTCCTTTGCCTTGAATGGATCAATTTCTTATGAGCTCTTGTTAAAGAAGTCGCCAGATTATGATCATTTGCAAGTTATATGATGTTTATGCTATACTTTGCAAAAGAATTTAGATAAGTTTGGATCCAGGGCAAAGAAATGTGTTCTCGTAGTTTATCCTTGTGCTCAAAAGGCGTACAATCTCTATCGATCTTGACACACACTCTTTTCTGGTAAGTAGGGATGCTATATATCAAGAACAATCTTTTCCTTTCCTATCTTGTGATCCTATACCAGATGTTTCTCCATCTATCATGTTACCTCTTGTTAATCTTGCTTCTCATGAGGATGAGGTTCCTTTTAGTTCACCTTTACAATCTCCATCCAAACCTTCTATTGATCAGATTCCTTCACTTTCTTTACATCAGCATTATTCTCCTTCTATTACTAAACTTTCTGGTCATAATGATGTTGTCATACAAAATTATGTGCCTTCCATTCATAATGGTGAACTTCCTTCTACTGATTGTAGTGTTCAACCCAATCCTTACATTAATTGTCATGATCAGTTGGTTGATCTTAGGAAATCAACTTGAGTTGACAGCCTCCTACTCGATTTCAAGACTTTGTTTGTCCCTCTCTTCAGAAAGATCAATCTACATCTGTTTCATTTCTTGTCACTCATTCCAATCTTCAAGCATATCCTTCTGATTATCACGCTTATCTTTGCAACGTTATGCAAGTTTATGAACTTGCATCATATCATCAAGTTGTGAAGGATCCATAATGGATTCAAAGCAATGAACAAAGAGTTGGATGCTCGATCTAGAGGAAAACCAAACATGGGAGTTAGTTGATTTGCCATCTTCTCACAAGGCAATAAGAAGTAAATGGGTGTACAAGGTAAAATTTCGTCCTGATGGTTCAGTTGAGAGGTATAAGGCCAAGTTAGTGGCTATAGGTTTTACACAAGTGGAAGGCAAGGATTATAAGCATACATTTTCTCCGTTTGCCAAGTTTGCATTAGTAAGAACCTTATTGGTTGTTGTTACTTCTCATAAATGGTTTATTAAGCAGTTGGACATTAACAATGCTTTTTTGCATGGATTCCTGGAAGAGGAAGTTTACATGAAGCCTCCTAATCAAGTTTGCAAACTGAAACCTTCTCTCTATGGTCTTTAACAAGCATCTCGATGATGGAATGTTGAGTTGACTAAGCTTCTTCTTGCTAAGGGTTATTCAATCTAAGAGAGATTACTCTATCTTTCTAAAGTCTGATTCAGTAAACATCACACTAGCCTTAGTCTATGTTGATGAATTACTTTTGGTTGGAACTTCTCTTTCTAAAATAGAGTCTCTCAAAGTTTCTTTGCATTCTACAGTCACTATTAAGGACTTAGGTGATGTACGGTACTTCCTTGGTATAGAAGGTGCAAGATCTGATTCGGGTACGCTCTTAAATCAGAGAAAGTACATAACTGATATATTGAAAGATATAGGTATGTACAATTGCAAACCTACTTCTTTTCCACTTTCTAAAGGGTTAAAATTATCGATTGATCAACGAGAATTGTTAAGTGATCCAGAGGTTTATCGCAGATTGGTGGGCAGATTGTTGTATTTGAATATGACTCGTCCAGATTTGTCTGATGCTATACATCACTTAAGCCAATTCATTAGTGCACCTCGTGAGCCTTATTTGAATGTTGCGTTATGTGTTGTTCGTTATTTGAAGGACACTTTGGATATTGGTCTGTTTTATCCTGTTACAACAGAATTAGTTTTGCACTCATACACGGATGCATATTAGGCTACATGTGCTTTCAATGCAAGATCTTTGTCAAGTTATTACATTTCTTTGGGTGATCATCTTTGATTTCATTGAAAACAAAGAAACAAAAAACAATTTCTAAAAGTTCTGTTGAATTTAAGTATAGAGTTATGCTCAATGTTGTTAGTGAGGTGGTTTGGATTGAAGGTTTGCTCAATGATTTGCGCATTCATCATGTTCCACGACCTATTGTAATGTTTTGTGACAATGAGGTTGCTCAACATATTGCAGCAAACCCTGTGTTCCATGAACGTACCAAACACCTCAAAATCGATTGCCATTATGTAAGAGACAAGGTGCATAAAGGTTTTATTCAAACTAGCATGTCCAGTCCTTCTTCGTTACAACTCGCTGACAACTTCACAAAGGCGCTTGGTGAAGAACAACACAAGTTCTTAGTGTCCAAGTTAGGACTTGTGTCTCTCCCTTCAAGTCCAACTTGAGGGGATGGTTATGGCATGTACATATTAGTTTTAGTTGGCTAGTTAGAGTTAGTTGTTTTGTTAGCTTTAGTTAGGTTGTTAGCTAGCACTAACCGTAGATATAAATAGTGAGTTGTAACTTGTAAGACACTTAACACAACTAATTCAAACAGAGAAAATTTCTCAATTTCGCATTCTTTATTTCTCCCATGGTTTCCATGGTTCTTTCTTCCTAGTTTCCGCTTCACATATCAAAATGTAATTGAGATGGGGAAGTCATTTATCTATATACGAAATAAGTGTTTTCTATATAACATTAGTATTTTTCATATCCAATATTTACCTCCACGACTTTAATATCGCTTCATTCTCAAGGCTTCATCATCGTTCTCATTTAGACGTTGTCAAAAACCACGGTGCTCATAGAATTCGGTTGAATACCATCCATTCTCTCTGACTCTATGCCACCCTGGCAAGTACGAAAAAGAATTGCAAGTTTGATTAAAAACAGTTATGGGATGACTCGAACTTATTTTGTGTAATTTTCCGAGAAGTTAGAGCAATTGCTCATTTCTCACATCTCTAAGATAAGTTGACATGTTGTTTACAATTGCTCATTAGAGGAGACATAATCCATGTGTCATGAGCTCTCTTTCATGTCTGAGTCTTCGTCAACCTTTGCCCCTACGGTGAACCAGGCGACTCCGACTGCCATGGTGGTCGATCGCGTGAATGCAAACCAACCCCCTGACAAGCCTCCTGACAAGGTTTCGTCTTGGAGGGATGTGGTTTCCGGAGGTGTTGCATATCCTCAAACAAAGATCAACAAAGAGTTCATCAAGGGTAAAACTAAACTTAGTTTCCCTAAAGGTGAGTTGGGAGACCCGGTTTATAACATCGACGACGATGTCATGGAGGCTTTGGCATCGGTGTGGACAAATTCGGTTGTGGTCAAACTCTTAGGGCATCCGGTGGCGTTCCAAATCTTGGAAAGGAAAATTCGGGAAATGTGGAAGACGGAGTACCGCATGCAAATCATTGACTTAACCCTTGGGTGGTTCTTAGTGCGGTTTGAGAGGGAAGACGACTACATCAAGGCACTCACATATGGTCCATGGATGGTGTTTGGGAGGTGCTTGATCGTCCGATCCTAGAGTCCGGAATTCAGAACTTATGAGCCGATCCTTACCACTCCAACTTAGGTCCGGATCTCCAACCTCCCGGTTACTCTTTACGAGGAAACGATCCTCCTGGACATGGCCCAGGGCATTGGGAAGCCAATCCGGGTTGATCCTAGAACTTTATACACTTTTCGGGGTAGGTTTGCTCGGATTTGTGTGGAAGTCGACCTTGAGAAGCCCCTAAAAGGAACGATCAAGGTGAATGGTGAGATTCTCCGCGTGGAATATGAGGGTCTCCCTACCATCTGCTTTGATTGTGGTCGCTTCGGACACCTCAAAAGTCATTGTCCGTTTCGTTCTAGCCCACCAGAGATGACGTCCTCACCCCCGAAGAGTGCCGATGCTCTAACTTCCAAGTCGGCGCCCAGCGAGAAAAGTCCATGGGTGTTGACCGGAGCCGTTTCTAACACCAAATCAGGGGAGGTGGTCATCGGTGACGGACATTCGACGAGGACGGCACACGAAGTGGCCAGAACCGGGAAAGGAACCTACGGAGAGTGGATGATCCCGGAAAGGAAAGTTCGACTTAGCAAAGGAAATAACAAGAACGGTGGTGATTCTAAAGCTGAGAATGGAAAGAATATTTCGGAAAAGGATGGTGTTCGTAAGTATGGAAAGGGTAGAGAAGGCGGTAATCAAGGGACGTCTGTTGTTAACCGTTTTGCAGCCTTGAAAGTCGCTAATGATGGGAATGTGGATCCTAGTACGGATAATGCTAAAGTGAAAGGGAAGGAAGTAGCTGTTTTTAAAGGATTCTGTTCCTAAGATCATGGGTAAGAATATTAAAACTAATTCTTCCCTTGTTTTACACGACTCTATGCAGGATAGTCGGGTACGAAGATTTCAGAGGGATCAAAGGGTAAACAGGAACGTGTGAAACCGATTTTCATATCGGGTGAGAACGGAAATACCGACGTGGGCCTAAAAGCCCAAAATCAGCAAAAGAAAGAAAGGCCTGGACGCAGGCGCAGGTCCAGGGTGACCGGGTCCTCCGATGACTTGGGCCTGGTGGCGGCAATCAATGAGAAAAAAGATGATCTTGCGGAGGCTTATCGTTTGGTTAACGGCAAAAGAAGAAGACAGGCGGAGGTGTCAGAGTCAGCTGGAGACCCCCGGCAGAGTGCTATGAGTGTGCCTACGGATGGTTTGCAGAGCTACGACCCTGGAGACGATGGTAGCACTCCGAAAGAGGAACCGATGCAAACTAACACTGTGGTTAACTCGAATCCGCTGTTTGTAGAAGAAGATGGCAGTGTCCAGATTTCGTCTGATATGACGATGAGTGATGGCAACGAGACCCCATCGGGCTCCGCTTGCTGAGTCTCTCGATCCCTATTCTCTTTTTTGATTGTTTCCCATGAATTGTCTTATGTGGAATTGCTTTGGTGCAGGGAAACCTGGTTTTCGTCGAGCTATTCGCTATATGTGCAAGCACTTTGGGATCGACGTCTTAGCTTTGTTCGAGACTAAAGTTGCTAGTGAGAGAGCGCAAAGCATCTGTGAGGGATTTGCTAGATATGGCTTCAGGGGCTGCTGTCGGGTTGAGACTACAGGCAGGGCTGGTGGTATTTGGGTCCTGTGGAAGAGCGACGATATAAATCTCTGCATCATAGCCAGGAATGCGAACTTCATCCATGCGTCCATTAGCTGTCAAGGTGCGGTGGCTCACATTTTCTTTGTGTATGGTCCTCCAACAACCAGTAGAAGGATTCCGTTTTGGAGGGAGCTAAAAGAGGTTGTCAAAGCTGTTTCGGGTCGCATCATTGTCGGAGGAGACTTTAACTGTATTTTGCAAAACAATGAAAGAGCCGGTGGTTCTGGGGGTCTTCACTCAGATTCTCAAGTCTTCCAAAAGTGGATGAATGACCTGAGCTTGATCGACATGGGTTTCTCGGGGCCAAATTACACGTGGAGTAGAAAGCTTTCGCAAACTTTGATCGTTCAAAAGAGGCTTGACAGAATCTTTATGAGCACTGATTGTAGAGTGAGCTGGCCTAATGCTAGGGTGAGACATCTCCCAAAGTTCTGCTCTGATCATTGCCCGTTACTTCTCAACCTCTGCCCGGATCTTAGTTTCAATAAATCGAGACGTCCTTTTAGATTCGAGGCTGCGTGGTGTACTCATCCGGGTTTCTATGAGAAGGTGAGAGATTGCTGGCACGACGAGAAAGATACGCCTGCGGCTCTTGCTAGTATTAAGGATGATCTGATTACTTGGAATAAAGAGGTGTTTGGCAACATTCATAGGCGGAACAAAAGCCTTTTACATGATCTGGCTAGGGTGCAAGCCGGGATAGCTAATAGGGCGTCAGCCAGCTTGTTGGAGAAAGAGATGAACCTTCAAAAACAGCTTGATTCGGTGTTGGAGCAGGAAGAAATTCTTTGGCTTCAGAAGTCGCGTGAACAATGGATCAGGGAAGGGGACCGCAACACTTCCTTTTTCCATACGTCGACCGTTATTAGGAGGAAGCTCACTCAAATTGAAGCCTTAAAAGATGATGACGATGTTTGGATTGATAGTAAAGAGGAGCTTGAGCTGCTTGCTACTAATTATTTCAGGAATCTGTATGATGGAACTGACCTTGCGAGTGCCGATCTTGGGATCTGTAGTCAGACGTTTCCGTGTATGGAGGATGGGGTTATGGAAGCTTTGACTGGCGAGGTAAAGAATGAGGAGGTGTGGAGAGCTATTAAGTGTATGGGCTCTTTTCAGTCTCCGGGTATCGACGGTTTTCAGCCTGGGTTTTTCAAGAATTGTTGGAACACTGTGGGGAGGTCGGTTTGTAGTTTTGTGAGAGATTTTTTCAGATCTACTCGTCTTCCGGAGGGAGTGAATGACACGCTGCTGGTGTTGCTAGCGAAGGTGGCTAATCCGGAACACATTAGTCAGTTTCGTCCGATAAGCCTTTGCAATGTTATATATAAAGTGATCACGAAAGTCCTTGCGAATAGAATTCAACCCATCATGTCGAGCATCATAGGTCCGACTCAAGGCAGTTTTATCCCAGGGTGTCTTATCACGAACAATATAGTCGTTGCTCAAGAAGTTGTGCACTCGATGAAGAGGAAAATAGGCCAAAAGGGTTGGATGATAATTAAGCTCGATTTAGAGAAAGCGTACGATAGACTCAGCTGGAGCTTTATTGATGATACCATATGTCGGGTTGGCTTCCCGAATAGCCTGGTGAGATGGGTCATGGAGTGTGTGTCTACTACGAAGATGCAAGTCCTTTGGAATGGAGAAGTTTCGACTAGGTTCTCTACGGCTCGGGGGGTTAGACAGGGGGATCCGATGTCCCCCTATCTTTTTCTCATGTGCATTGAGAGACTTAGTCACTTGATTAAAGAAGCTGTAGAAGAAAAGAAATGGAAGCCCATCAAATTGACACGCATGGGTCCGGAGCTCTCACATATTTTCTTCGCCGACGATATTTTGCTTTTCGCGGAGGCGTCGATTGAGCAAATGAAGATCATTAAGAGATGTTTGGACTGTTTTTGTTCGGTCTCGGGTCAGAGGATCAGCATCAGGAAGTCAAAAATTTATGTGTCGGAAAATGTTAGCCGAAGAGTGAAGAGGCAGCTGAAAAGAGAGAGCGGTTTTGATGTTACGTCCGACCTTGGGGTGTACCTTGGTATGCCAATTCTGCACAAATCTGTTGACAAGAAGACGTTCGACTTCTTGGTGGAGAAATTCAACAAGAAGCTTACAGGTTGGAAAGCGAAGACGCTTAGCTTTGCGGGACGAACCACGTTGATCAAATCGGTCCTAAATTCGATCCCGGTGTACTCCATGTCCTCTGCCCTGATCCCTAGTAGTACTTGCAAGAGGATAGACAAAATCAACCGAAGATTCTTGTAGGGTGGCTCCAGCTTGCAAAAGAAGGTTCATAAAGTGGCTTGGGACATTGTCATTAGACCAAAAAGGGCTGGAGGTCTTGGCATCAAGTCCATGAAGGAGCTGAATTTGGCTTTGCTTGGAAAATTGGGTTGGAGGTTCCTGCAGGAAGACGGTAGCTTATGGGTTTCGGTTTTGAGTAACAAGTATGTTGGGTCGGCTATGGGAAAGTCGGCTTATTGTTCGAATATTTGGAGGGGTGTGAGAAAAGGGCTGAACGATGTGGTTCTCCCTAACACAAGATGGTTGCTGCGAAATGGAAGATCCATCAACTTTTGGAAGGATGTTTGGCTTACAAGTGAACCCCTGCATGATATGGTGCTGAGTGAGCTGGATCAAAACACGATGGAGAAGGTCGTTAGTAACTACTGGATTGAAGGTGTCGGTTGGAACTGGCAGAGTCTGTCGAATTTGTTGCCAGCGAAGGTCCTGATGTTGTTGGCGGCTGCTGCTATTGATCCCGAAGACGACACTATGGAGGATGATTTGAGTTGGCAGCTGACCCCCGATGGAAATTACTCGGTTGCTTTAGGTTACAACATATTAATGAAGTTTCAGGACTTGTGCTCCAATGATTTCGGTATTTTCAGCAGGTTGTGGAAGTCGAGAGTCTCGGAGAGTCCGATCTTTTTGCTGGTTGGTGTGTATGGGGGGAGCCATGTCAAACATGGAGCGAAGGCGCCGCCATCTTACCGACGACGGGAGCTGTGCTCTTGGCTGTGGCGAGGATGAGACTTTGGAACACATGCTGAGAGATTGCAGTGAGGTAAGGGATATGTGGGTTAAACTTCTTCCGACTAATGCTCCTGTTGATTTCTTTCAGGTCAATTTCGCCGCCTGGTTTCGCAAGAACCTGTCAATGGGTATAATCTTGGGCGAAATGGATTGGATTGAGGTCTTTATGACGGGAATTTGGTGGTCGTGGAAGTGGAGGGTAAATAAGGTGTTTAGAGAAGCGGCTGCCCCGGTTGATCGGGCGAAGTTTGTTCATGAGAGAGCGGCAGAGTCGGTTCGGGCTTTGAATCAGGGGCCAAAGGCAAGGAGTTGCGGAATCAGTGGGCAGAGGCAAGGATCTGCGGAAGAAATCATGGTTATGTGGGAAAGACCGGAAGAAGGGTGCATGAAGATCAACACCGATGGCGCGGTGAGAGACGGAGTTGCAACGGTAGGAGGCGTAATTCGGGATGACACATGTAAGTGGATTGTGGGCTTTGTGCATAACATTGGGGCCTGCTCGGTCCCAATGGCGGAATTGTGGGGAGTGTATAATGGTTTGAAGCTTGCTTGGGAGATGGGTTTTCGTAACGTGTTTCTTGAGTCGGACTCTCAACTTGCTATACACTTTCTCAATTCGGGTGTGCGACAGAGTCACCCTCTTAGTAGCTTAGTCAATAAATGTCTAGGCTTCTTGAGTAGGGATTGGACTATCCAATTCCGTCATGTGTATCGTGAGGCGAATTCCGTAGCGGATAGCCTCGCTTCTTTAGCTTTTACTTTTCCTATAGGATTTCATGTATTGAGTGCCCCGCCTGAGGGGATTTCTATTATGCTTTCTGACGATGTAAGGGGTCGGGTTATCCCCCGTTTGAGGACTACTTAGCTCTTTTTATTTTCGTATTAATAAAACGCTCCTTGCGAGCCGGAGAGTACTGTCTCTCCTTCGACAAAAAAAAATGATGGTAAAATTTATAGCGCTTTACTCAACTCTAGTTGATCGATCCCAAACTCGTCCTCTCTCTCTCGATCGATCTGTTGGAACATTTATAATATCCATATCCAACCTTACTTGTTATATGTGTGGCTCTTCTATTGACTTACCAACTATTCACACTTTTCATTCTATGTTATGATATCTCGTAGTAGCATGTGTATTTCACATTCCAATTTTTTTTATCTTGTCAGAAAGGCCTAGCTAATACTGTGGTCAAACTATGAAATCCAAATCATCATACGTGCCATTTACACGGACGCTTGTGTCATCAAAAAGCATTGTTTATAGTTACCATTCCCACCAATTAATATATGTAACATGCAATTAATATGGTCATGTGTTAAGCTAGCCTTCCATCGACCATCGATCAAAACACATCACATGTCAAGATGGTCAACCATAACATTTCCCAATAACAAATTTGCCACCTACTTCCAAATTCCAAAACTACCCTCAACGCAACCCCTGAGTTAACATCTCCGATGAAGAGGTCTTAGAGGTGGCTCTCTCCAGCTTGGTCACCGCAACTTTGCACCCCAACGGCGAACTCCCGACGTCGACCTCAAACGAGTCGTACCTCAAGAAAACCTCCACCACAAGCATCCTCGCCACAAGCACAACAAAATCCTTTCCCGCGCATTGCTTACTGTTGACCGTTGGCCCCTCCGTCTGCGGTCCGTTTGACCAGACCACGTGCCTCAGAAGCCGCTCCCCTTCCTCCCCGACGAACCGGTCCGGAACAAACTCTTCCGGCCGCTCAAATATAACCGGATCCCTAGTCGCAAACGGCTGGAACCCTAGCAACAACTCGCCTTTCTTCACCTCAAACACCTCCTCATGCGACTCCACCAAGAAATCCCGCTTCGCCCGCCCGTATTGCGACGGCACGGGCGGTTCGAGCCTCAGCGCCTCAAACACCGCCGATTTCGTCAATGGCATTTGCTCGATCGCTTCCATGGTCACCCTCCCGCCGCCTGCGGATCTCACCGCCGACCGGATCTCCCTCGCGAGACCCGCTTGAACATCCTTCCCTGCTTTCCCGATCAGCTTCATCAAGATTGGGAACAGGAGGTTCATCCCTCCGAACGAGTTAAAACACGTGGCGTAAACAAGATTATGACAGGCCTCGTCACGTGAGATCCCGATCTTGGACGCTTCTTCGAGGATCGGGGCCGAGTTTTCGTAGAAGAACTCATAGAGTTCGTCGTATTGGCCTTTGATCAACGCCGCGGGTAACCGGAAGCTACGTAGGGCGAGTTCTTCAATGCATTTGGGGAGACCGAGGGAGAGGATCGGGGCGAGTTGGAACAGGACCCAGTTTCGGATGATACTCGGGCCGTTGAGCCCGATATTGGATTGACCCGGGTCGGCCCTGAGCCAGGTCCGTGCAAGGAAGTTGAAGGCGGCGTGTTCCGCTGGGCCGCTGAACTCGGCTTTGTTGCCCTTCGCCAGCTCGGACTCGAGTGTGTCGAAGAGCTCGGAGTAGCTTGATTGGAACTCGGGGATGACCCGGTCTCGGGTTGACTTGAGGAGGAAGAAAACGAGGCGTTTGAGGTTGGCGTGGTTGGGCTCGGAGGGGTCGAGGTAGGAGAGTGGGCGGTATCCGCCGGTGAGGTCGGTGGAGGGGATGAAGGTTCCGGTGAAGACGTCTTTCTTCTCGACCTTGGTGGTGTCGAAGAGAACGGGGAACGATTTGCCGTCGAGCAAAACGACGACGTTTGAGTTCGGGGAGATGGGCGGGCCTGGGGGCATGTTGACCCTGAAGACGGTGGAGTTGTGTTTCTTGATTCTTGAGGTGAAGAACTCGTGGCAGCCTTGGTGGTAGAAGAAGTCGTGGCGGTCCTTGATGGGCCCGAAGATCGGGTGCCCGCAGTCGCCTGGGATGGGCCGGATGGGCTTCGGGCCAGGGTCCGGGCTTGAGGAGCTGCGGGAGGGTGTGGAGGTGGCGGCGGTGACGGTGGTTAATCGGAATCTAAACGGCTGGGGTTTGTGTTGCTTATTGTTTGAGAATGAGGTTGGGTGTTGTTGTGGGAGGGAGAGAGAGGAAGCAGCCATTGGAGATTAACGATGAGAGTTGAGTGAGAGATCGATTTGAGTGGGATCTTAGAAGTGTGCATTAATGTGGGGGAAGGGAGTGGGAGATGCAGATGAACAGTGCATATTGCATTTGTTTATGTAAGAGTTGGGGAACAGTAGTTTGTATGTTAGCTAACTCAAATCTTCTATTTTAGTAATAAAAGCAAAAATATCCTGAAGAATATCTCAGTAGTTTGCATATTGCATTATGTCTTGTATGTTAGCTGACAGTAGTTTGCATATTGCATTATGTCTTGTATGTTAGCTAAACATCACCAAAAATATAACATCACCATTTTAATTATCCATTTATGTCCCTAACCAAGCAACGAAACAACTCAAAAAACAGCACAACAAAAAACAAAATAAAAACACAGCAAAACACAACGAAACCAGCACCACAAAACTTCGCTGAGGAAACCAACAACATCCAACACAAAAACTCGGCCGATCAAAACAACCCGACTAACTGCACAACCGACGATCAGCAAGCACAAGCCACAAACGGCATCAAAGAAGATCTACACGAATGGCACAAACGAAGCCACGCGGACTGCACAAACACAACCCACGAAGCCAGCGAAGACCGACACGAAGCCCCACCCAAACGACCGCCCAGCGAAGATGACACCGGAAACCGCCCGATCGGCCGCCGGAACCCCTACGCCCTACGCCGGAAACCGCCCCAAGGGAAACCAAACGTGATTCTGAAACCTAATGCGTCAATCTTGTCATATACTCCTTACTTCCGTCTACTCCAAATTGTCCTTTTTAGCAAATCAGACAAATATTAAGACAATTCTATCTTTATAAAACTACCCTTATTCAATCATCACTAATATAATTAACTCTCCTCACATACTATCAGTGGCGAAACCAGAAAATTGACTCCGAGGGGGCTAAATATAAAAAAGTACTGAAATTACATAAGTTTGTTCTGGGTAGATTAACACTAGACACACTCGGAAGTACACTTGATGGATCGATCGGGATTAGACTATATATCAAAAAAATAAAATTAAAATTATTTACAGGTCTACTAGCTCATGAAATTAATCGACAAGGTAAAAAATTAAAGTTGAGAATGACAATAAGTATTATAATCGATTTTGATAAAGGATGGAAGTTCATCTGATTGTCAAGTCCAAATTCCCATTTCAAAGTCTAATTCTCCACCTTTATGTCATGTAAGCAATTTTTTTAAAATGCTAAGGACAATACACAAGAAAAAAAAACAGAAATTTAACACTAGGTTTGTGGTTGAATCAAGAGAAAAATGCAGTTTTTTTGCAAGAGAAAACAGAAATTTAACACTAGGCGTGTAGGATTTGCTAGATTTTGCTATATAGTAGCTAAAAAAAAACATTGTGTATGAACTTTACAATTTTCAAGACTTCAATTAACAAATTAATTAGGGGTAAATTTGGAACTTATTGGACAAAAAAGGCTAAAAGATCAAATAGAAGTAAACAAACATTTGAGTTTAAAATGTCAATAGAAGTAGACGGAGGGAGTATTAAAAATTTATTCCCCGAGACTCTTGCTTCTTTTGCTTTTTCATTTAATATTGACTTCTATGTATTGGATAATTCTTCTAAGGGTGTTCTTTCTTTGCGTTCAAATGAAGTGAAGGCATTTGGCGCATCAACTCACTTATAAGTGTACTATGAGATCTTGGGTTCGAGACTACAGGGTGACGGTTTGCCTTATTTTCTTTAGAGTTAATTAGTAACTAGTTCTCATCCCATGTGGATGCTCAAGACGAGCCCAAGTAGTACTTATAGTGACCCTAATTCATTTCTTTATATATAAAAAAAAAAAGAAAGTCAAGGTTCAGGCTATCCCCATTTGCTTACTAGCTAGCCTGTTTTATATTTTCAATAAAATGTCTTCTTGAAAAGTTGGAGGACTACCATCTCTGCCAATAAAGCACACTTTATTGAAAACTGATTAATCTGAAAGTACAAACCAAAAAGTTAAGGCACTATTAATTAAGATGATTAGTTTAGTTGATTAATTGCATAGACCGTCAACTTCCTTGTATCCAACCCCTTTTGGTTATAAAGATAGATTTCTACCTCCTGTTTTTTTTTACTGCGGAGCTACTAGCTCGAACAAGCCAAAATTAGGCTACCTTTTAGTTACAAGGATAACCTAGATCATCACGTCGGATGATTTTTAAAAAATCAAGCAGTAAGGGTTGTTGACTCAACAAACACCTTGATTGTATTACAGATAAATGTGAAAGCGATAAGGACGTAGGATGAAGCGGTAGAGCTACATTGAGACTTTGAAGATTGATTTGTCTTCTTGCTAGGAAATCAGCAGCATCATTTGATTCCCTGAAACAATGATAAAAAACCACCGAGGTAATAGTAGAGAGAATATTCCTAATGTCAACTAAAATAGAGTGTATTTCCCAAGGAACTTTCCAGGTACGTTTTAAAGAATTAATTACAATCAAATTATCTCCTTCGATAATAAGATTGTTAATATTAGAACAGTCAATACTTCTAAGGGCGTGGAGAAGGCTAGACGCTTCAGCTTGCACAATTGTCATGGGTGGAAGTTGTTGACGACCTAATGAAGTGATATAACCATTGTGGTCTCTAAGGATGAACCTAGCATGTGTTGATCCAGTTGTAAGCCTGGATGCGTCAAAATTTAACTTGGACCATTGAGTTGGCGATTTTTTCCAATTCATATTATTTTTCCTTTTTGGTCTATTTTTTATTTTCGTATTGGTATTTTGACAGCTTTTCCAGGCTAAGGCACCTAAGAAAGCTAAATCAGATGGAATTGTCTTTTTAGTAATTCTTGATGGGTCAAAAATTTTAGCATTTCTATGTGCCCAAATGAACCACCAAAGAAAAGCAAGGAATGTTATATGGTCATTATTTTGAAATGTTTGTTGAATATTTTGGTTGAAATGACCATGTGATATAATTTTGAAGTTGTAATTTAGTAATTTTTGCAATCTTAGTATCATTGACTTGGTAAACGGACAATGAAAAAAGAGATGATTCAGGTTTTCATCCTGCATTTCACAAAGTGAACACAAGTTTGGAACCGAGTTATAAAACCGATTAATTCTATCTGTTGTTGGAAGGCAATCTGCACAAGCCTTCCAGAGGAAGTTTTTGATCTTTGGCGTTAGTTTAGATTTCCAAATCCAGTCAAAATCATAGCTGAATGGATCCGAAATTGGCGTTAATAGAGACATAGTCGATAAGACCGAGAAGTTCCCATCTGTTGCAGGCAGCCAGATGAGGCGGTCTGTTGTATTTGTGCAAGGAATTCTAATTGTTGCTATAATATTGACTATTTGTGATGGTAATATTTGTTGTAATCGTTGAATATCCCAGTTTTTATCTGGGCGGATAAAATTTGAAACAAGAATATTGGGGTTCGAATTATCAATAAAAGTTGATAGTTGTATGTCCGGAATCCAAGGATCCGTCCAAAATTTAATAGTTTCGCCATTTCCCAAAAGCCACCGGAGGCCTTTGGAAAATGTATTTCTGATGTTTAGAAGTCTACCAAATTGCCAGGAGCAATTATTTTTATTATAATCAAATAAGGAATCATTCTTGAGGTATTTTTCTGTAATGACTTGGACCCAAATATTTTGAGGTTGTGTAACAATTTTACAAAGTAACTTCATTTGCAATGATACATTGATATTTTCAGCTGAGCGGAGACCGAGACCAGATACGCTCCCAACTGATCAAGGGATGGTGATTTGGTGTGTATTTGTTCCAAAAGAAGGATTTACAAACAGCGTCAATCTGCTTGAACACACCTTGTGGAAGCATAAAGCTTTGCATTAGATAGTTGACTTTGCTGAGGAGACATGATTGGATAAGGACGACCCTACCCGCTTGTGATATTGAATTTGTTTTCCATTGAGAAAGTTGCTTTTTAAGGTTTGCAACGGCATCAGAGAACATAGAGATTTGAACACAGGAGAGGATCACCTTCCACGGGCGCGGGAGAGTGCAAATCTTGACCAATGGTTCTGACACTTGACATTACACAACGACGAACGCCTTCCCTTTCCAGGATCGCTTTTGGGATCATTATTCCTTCCTCTGCCTCGGATCAGGTCCATAAACGTTGACATTTCTATTGGAAGGGTGAAACACGAACAGCTTCTTGATGCAAGCGTTTTCGGAGGAACGTAACTTGCTCTTCCAGCTTCGCAACCTCCTCTTCAAGCACGGCTACTTCAGCTACAAGCTCCAGAATCTACGAAAATCGAGCCAATAGTTTCGACTCACGAACGCAGAGCTATATAATCATCATGCACACTAGGAATTGGGCTCAAGAAAACTGACATGAGAAGGAAGAAAAGATGGAAGACGAGGAAGTTTTCCTAATGGCCTTGTAAAAGCCCGTTCCAGAGCTCTGTGAACACTCTCCTCATAACTTAGCTTTCTCTTCAGCTTATCAACCTGTAACCCATAAGTTAATGAATCACCGACAAAACCCCACTTAATAATTAAACACACAAAGTGACAATTCAGTGGGCAATGTCATACATCGCGTTGTAAAGCCAATTTTGTGTCTCTGCAAGAGATTTGTGTGGTAGCAGTTGGATTATCCAATTCCGTCTTCTTATTCCTCTGCATCGCCTCCTAATTCTCATAGCACGCGGACAACAAAATAGATCACCTACAATTAAGCTAAACAAAACCCACGATTGCTTACTTGCTCACGCCTCATAGGAGCTGGTTTTATTAGGATGCAGTGCTGTTCTTCTTCTTTTGCAGGATTCAAATGCACCGCCATAACAATTAACAAAGCAAGAGAGACCGGAAAGAACGAGAGAGAGCAGGGGACCTTTTTATATGCAAGGTGTGAACGTGTGATGGATGCACTATGGAGCCGAAGCGCGTGTAAATGCTAAATGGAAGTGCCACGCGCGGTGCATCTTAGCATCTGGGTTAATCGTTAATGACAAAAAATGTGCAACACCGGACCACGTACCAACAGTGCACGCCTAGCTCAGTGTTATGATGAAAAAGGTGCATGCAAAACAAACCATTTGAACCGGGACAAACCTGTTGTCCAATTCGGCCTCAAAATTCATATAATTCTTTTTTTCGTTGACTACAAACCTAATCTTATACTACTATATATATGGAGTATATCGTAACTATATATTAAAGTGGAGTTTAAATATAATATTTGACACGATAAGTGTCAAGTCCACGTTGAATCACATTACTCATTTTTATCTATACAAATAATATTTATCTATGAATCTATGAATATGTTATGTCCGAGAGTAAATCAAGAAAGAGGAAGAGATGAGAAAGTAGACGAATACAGAGTAGGTGTGGAAGTAGAGGAAATTTGGGAGAGATATGGGCCAGAGAGGGATTGGAGAGATGAAGAAATCTATTATTCACTCGTTAAAATCCCATACAAGAAGAAAGTAGATATTTAAGCTATCAGATAATGCACTCAACCCATATACACAATTTGGAAAAACCACCTTTTAACCTCTACATAGCAGAATATCATACTAATTAAGAAAAGGGTCCGGATCCGGCAGGAATAATTATTATGGTAGAAAATAGGAATTAATCATAGCCATTGGATGAGGAGAGATCAAGTGCTCAAGAAAAAAAAAGGGGAAAAAAACGGCACGGGCATATTTTTCGGAAAACGACACGGGCGTCCAGACTTTGTTCAACTCTATGGCCGATTTGTGCAACCGTATTTGTTCAACTCTATTGCTCATTTGTTCAACTCTATGGCCGATTTGTGCAACCATATTTGTTCAACTTTATTGCTTATTTATGCAACTCTATGATCAATTTTGCATTCATGTCATATTTTATAGCAGTCGAAGTTCGTATAGTTTGTTTCGCTTTGGCAATTTGTGCAACTCTATTGCCAATTTGTTCAACTCTATGGTCAATTTGTTCATCAATATTTGTTTAACTCAATAGTCAAATTTGTTCAACTCAATGGTCAAATTTGTACAACTCTATGGTAATACGCGTATTATACGCGAATAATTCGCGTTTTTTCCGATTTTCTCCGATTTTTTTTTTGTTTTTTTTTTCGTTTTTTTATTAGCGCACGCACAAAATTTGTTCAACTATATGGACGATTTGTTCAGCTCTATGACCGGTTTGTTCAACTCAATGGTCAATTTGTTCATCAATATTTATTCAACTCAATGGTCAATTTGTTCATTCATATTTGTCCAACTATATTACCAATTTGTTCAACTCTATGGTCAATTTGTTCAACTCTATTGTCTATGTATTCATCAATATTTGCTCAATTCTAAGGTCAATTTGCTCATCCGTATTTGTTCAACTCTATGGTCAATTTGTTCAACTCAATGGTCAAATTTGTACAATGCATGGTCAATTTGTTCGACTCAATGATCAAATTTGTACAACTCTATGGTCAATTTGTTCATTCATATTTGTTCAACTCTATTGCCAATGTGTTGAATTTTATGGTCAATTTGTTCATCAATATTTGTTCAACTCCTTGGGAGGACTACAAGTCGTCGCCGTCTACCGCCGGAATTGGTCGGCCTCGTCGGCGCAGGCGACTCTTCTCGCCTTTCAGATCTACCTCCTCGACTCCACCTCCTCCCTCGCCGACCTCCACCTCAACATCCAGCCGCGTCCAAGCCCTAATCCGCGCCGACGACCTCAACAACACCTCCTCCCTCGCGCATACGTCCTCCGCCGAAATCGCCGGATCTCGGGAGGAAATCGGTGAGCGCCGTCTTCGTCGTCCAAGATCTGGCGGTGGTGGAAGTGTCAGTGGAAGAAGGGCTAGCCGGAATGTTGGTCGGAGATTCATGGGAGGATTTGGGGAGGGGGAGATTGGGAAGCTTTCCCGTCTTCTTTTTCGTTCTTCTGTTTTTGGTTCCACTTTTTTCTCTTTTCTTTTTTGTTTTTCCAAAAATGCAGCTAAAGCTTATCTATGGACGTGTGTGATGGGAGAGAATCCAATGGTCCAGATTCATTCCGATTTCTTACGGTAAGACTCATTCTTACATGAGTCTTTCTCATATAATAATAATAAAGCAATATAATTTTATGATGTGAAGACCAATTTGTTTGGTCAACCACTATTTATAAGGTAATCTAGAAGTCTCTTTATTCATCTAGAGAGTTTTTTAATTTTATTGAATGACGTAGAATCATCTAGAAGCCTCCAACATCCTGACCAAAATAGAATTTTCGGTAGAATCTTTTTTACTAGAAGCTCCAATAACATTCCAGATCTTCTAGACGCTTCTAGAAATTACCGTAGTCTTCTAATTTCATCTAGATGTTCCACGATGCATCTGGAAACATTTTTTGACAGCTCCTTCGTCGACCGTTTTGATTAGCGCGGCCATATTGTTCATGTTTGGATGTATAACTACGTACATGTTGTCCATGTATATGGATTCACACGTTCCTCCATTTGCATGAGCCACGAGACCAACTCCTATTGTATGTATTTGCCCTATTTACGAAAATTTTATGTCATAAGAAGCTTAAAATGGAAAGAAATTATTGAATTATTGATTTTAGGATAGTTTATTTTTTCTTAGAAGAAGTATAAATTTTATTTTTTTTGTAGTTTGGAAAAACATTATTCATAACCAATATCCAATATCTTAGTGCATATGTTACAAACATGTATTATCTTTTTTATAGATTGCAGTATACTTCCCAATAGTTGTGAAAACACCCTAAAGAAACAGTACATACAGTAAGTAATGGATTATAGAAAATCCACCTGACACGCACAAACAAAAGTAATGGGAACTACCTCCTGAGGCCAAAAGACTGACGAGGTGAGTTTTAACGTCATGTCATGTTTTAACAATTAGTCTGGTCCATATCAGAGTCTGCTTTAGATCATTACATCAGACAAACTGACGAGGTGAGTAGGAATTAAAATGAGTAAAATACCCCTTTCCAAATATAGCCAAACCTAAAAGAGTAAAAGTACATAGCAGTTTTAAGCAGATGCAGATCAGCAGATATGATAGATATATTCCTTCCAACGATGAGTTACTGAGTAAGTTTCAGTCTAACAATAAATATAAAAAAAAGGTTTAAAAAATAAGTTAAAAAAACACCATCCAGAAAACTACCACCTCCTCAAAATTCAGTCCCTGACTCCAAAACATGTTTTTAGGAGTTGGAGGGGTTTTCCCATGAGATCCTCTCTACACCAACACATAAAAACACTACAAAGAATGAACCAATTTCAGCTCTCTATGTATGTGGTGTGCCAAGAATCACTTCTTTCGTCATCTTTTTCTTTAGAATTTCGGTTTAGATTGTTCTCGTTAACTCACTTGTTGTTGGTTGCCATACATTGGGTAAGCCCCATACGCTGCAGCTGCTGCGTACATGCCTGGATCATACGGATGAGGCAGAGCATAGTAATCGTACATGGGACCACCATAGTATCCTCCGTTCCAATGGTTTCCATACCCGTTTCTCATCTGCCATGTCAGCGAGTATATTCGTTACAAAATGGGTGACCAAATGGAAGAGAAGTGTTTGTGTTTCGAGAATTTACCTGCTTATTAGTTGGGTTACGGCCCCAAGAGAGACGTACGGTTTGCTTGCCAATCACAGTTCCATTCAACTTCTCTAAAGCCTCTTCAGCATTGCTTCTGCAGAAGAGTGAATCCGTTTTCAATGAAAATCAGAGTCGGTTAACAAAAACTGGCATGGTTTTCCCATACGATAAAGCAGGGGCGAACCTGTTGGCGAATTGTACGAACCCACAGTTCTTGTTAGCAGGAATCTTCACAGAGACTATTTCACCATGTTGAGAGAAAGGTTGTCGAAGATCTTCCTCAGTTACTTCTTTATCGAGCCCACCAACAAATATCTATAGGAAACGCAAAGTTGCAATAAATATTTGGAATTCAGAGGAATGGCGTTAAGGGGGATCGCACAGTTTACATAGGAATGTCAACAACTCACAGTTGTGTTTGTAGAATCACCATCAGATTGTGGGCTTTGGACGGAGTTACCATTAGCAGCATATCCACCTATCAGAGTGAAAAGAAACTTAGAATAAACATGGGTATTCATTTAATCCAGTTATAACTTTTTTGCTTCATTTGTACAATGCATGAGTAATACCATGTTATCTATAGAAACTTTACAAACATATGATCTCAAAATGAATTATGCTTTTCGGACACAAATGAGTGTTGGTTGGGTGGCTTACAGAGGAAGATCAAAAACAAAGTCATATTCAATTCAAGCCAGCTAGCAAGTGTTAACCACTGTGGTTACTACAACTAGTTTGTGAGAACCTATAATCTTTTAAACCTAATATACCTATCTTTAATTTGCATATCTGCAAGAACAAAACGGCAATATATCCACCTTTAAATTGCATATCTGCAAGAACAAGGACAGTCTAAGAAAAATAAAAATGTGTTTCATGTTTTAGAACTATAAGTACCAGTTTAGGAGTAGACCTGTGCCTTCTACCAAAAGGGAAATTAATGAAAAACAAGATAAGATAATAAAGTCAGGTTGTTTAGTCAGAAACCGAAATGTCGTTAACATGCAATGGACCGAAATGCAAAATATATCCACTCTTTTATGGCATATCTGCATGAATCTGTGGAAAACAAAAAACACAATTAATGTTCTAGAGGCAATAACATAAAGGCCCTAGCTTGAACTAATCCATCATATAGTTCGCAACTTTACACAACTCATTTCTTTTTATGGTAAGCCATGAACATAGGTCACAGAAAAGATCAGAGTTATTACATGACATAACAAATAGGAACATATGAGAGCATAAACATAGAGAACACAGAATCAGGAGAAGCAGGAACATGAAACAAGAAAATAAGATAAAATAACAGATGCAACAATTATTGTTTTCATTATATCGTTAATCTCATGCAATATCAGCGAAAGCCATTACCAAAACCACTTGCAAGTTTTGCTCACTTACCAAACAGACCAATATCATAAATCTGGCAAACACAAAAAATGTAGTTTTGCAATGTTCATGAAAAGATTTGTGATTTCCACAGTTTTACCTTGATATCCCATGGATTTTCTAGGAGTTGCAGCACCTGTCCTCATCGGTCTTGTTGAGCAGTAAACACCATTCATCTCAGTCATTGCTTGAGTCCTCTCATTGTCATCCCCAAACCTCACAAATCCATAACCTTTTGATCTTCCAGTGTTGACGTCGATGACAACCTTTGCAGCCTTAACAGAAGGGTATTTGCTTGAAAATGTCTCAAGTAACATACTATCTGTAACATCTGCAGCCAAATCTCCCACAAATATAGAATGATCAGAACCATTGTCAGCACGCTTATCCACAGTGCTGAATGATGCCCAGTACATTCTGAAAGGCTGCTCAGTTTTAGGCATCACAGAGCTAGCAAAAGACTGAAGAGCTTTCTCTGCTGTGGCATGTGAATTGAATTCAACAAATCCATATTTCTCAGAAATTCCAGTTTTCCTGTTGCGGATGACCTTAATATTTGCAATCTGGTTAAAAAACAAAAATGTGCACGGTTAAGATCAACAGTCTGAATTTGCAAAATCAGAGCAATGTTTCTAATTCTAAGTGTGAGAGTTGTTGAAACAGAAAAACAAAACAAGAAACAATGCAGCATTATTATGAGCATTCTTGTTTTCATGATTCTCAAATCAAGCCACTTGAATACGAGATGTGCAATTACACGGACACCAACATATTACTCATAGAGTATATTACTTCAATACAAAATATGTCAACAGTTGAGTATCACTAACCCCTGAGAAGCCCATCTCTTTAAGAATATAGAATATATTGGGTTCTAAAACAATGTGAAGATCTAATGTTAAGTATAAGCAGAATAAGTATCAAGCCAAATAAATAACCCTAATAAATCACACTGAAAGATATAATTGGAACACATCCAGCAAAGTTTTGATGAGATAAATACTATGCACAATTACACACAAATACAGAACTCATGCGATTTTCATGAAGCTTAAATAGACGAAAGGGGATTTGAGATGAAATTATAAAACCGAAAACAAAACCTTTACTTCCAAAACATATTTTATACTTATTTAAACCTGCCTACCACGTCATGTGCCATTTATGAACAAACATTGTCAAATGGTATAGCATATACATTGAAGTAACCAAAGAAAGTGAAAATTAAAATGTCCGGGATTCAACATGTAGGTTTGAACTGCTGTCAAGTAAAAATGTCATAGAAGTAATTAGAATACGACAATTGCGATACAAAAATGGCAGGTAGTGCCCTAGCGCATCAACCGGCCGGAGATAATAACCCTAAAACAGTAACTAATAACATCAAATTGGAACTTTTTAAAACACAGTTTAGTATGGCATAGTAGCAATGATTTTACAAGCATACAATGCAACATTTTGAAACAAAATCAGCAACATAGAAGTCGATACAAGATCATACATACAACAGTTGTAGTAAAGCTCACGTCAAAGACATCTAATTAATCTGGACAGACAAGAAAGCCTTTAATCACAATGCTAGCTCATGGTAACTATCAGACACCATATTCAAATCACAGTCTTAACAAAATTTCAGGAATCTATAAAATATATGAGATTATATGATAAAAAAAATGCAATTAATTCACTGAATCCCAAGACAAGTTGGGATAAGCAGCACAAAGAACAAGCAAATCACACCAATAAACATGTCATAATCAATATACAAGATTTCATCATTGATACAGGAAGAGCAATAAGTTTCACCAGAGTAAACGATTTGATGAAACAAACTTCGAATCAGTTGAAAGAACAGAGCAATAACAGAAAAGTAAAGAAGAATTCGACAGGATAAAGCGAGAGAAAGGAAAAGAAATGGACGCAATACTTCGTAGGAAGGAGCGAAACAGCTGTGAAGATACTGCTCGTCCATCCAATGGTGCAAGTCGCCGAGCCATATGGTCTTATTCTCGCCGGCGGAGGCATCGGAGTTATTGCCGTTGCCGTTGCGGTAGGCGTGGTGGCCGTGGTGGAGCGGCGGGGGCTGCATATAGGGATGGTGATAGGCGGCGGCGGCCATGTAATGAGGCGGCGGCGGGAGGTAGTGCTGAGGCATCATCTGAGGCGGCGGCATCATCATCGCCGCCGCCGGATACTGCATCGGCATCCAATGCTGGTGCGCCGCCGGCGAAATCGGCGCCGGAGAGACGCCTCTCAGCTGCGGCGTCGCCGGCTTCGTCGTCGCCGGAGGCTGATCGGAGGAATTCGAACTGCTTGTGGATTGCATCTTCGAGCACTCACTCTCGGTAGGGATTTCTGACACGGAATGCGTGTGGTTGTGTTGGATTTCTGTTTCTGGAATTCTGTTGTGAGGAGAAACGGATGGGAGATTTTCCGGATCTGTAAACAAGGAAGGCGGAGGGGAGGAAGAGAGAGAAGGAGATAGAGATGATTTTATCTTGGGTTGGGGTGCAACGGAATGGATGTGTGCCCTCACTCACTCAACGCCGTTGCGGTCTCAGCCGTTGGATCAAGCTCCGGGAGATGGAATCGTGGCCGTTGATTATGCGGACGCTGTGATCCTCTGGTCTCCAACCATCGCGTCACGTGCAGGTCGCGCCGATTTTTTCTGATCGCGGAGTTACGGAGCTCGTGGAAGTTTGAAACCCTAGTTGCAACTTGCAAGTTTTACGGTTAGTTTTTTATTTTTTATTTTTTTCCTTTTAAGGATATATATTGCTAGCTTGGGTGAGTGGGTTGGTATGGTCGTCGTAACATGGGAATAATAATTTGCTGGCTTTGGTTAATTTGTGAGAGTGACCGGTCTGAGTAGTGGGCCAGATTGTATAATTGGGCTTGACATGGGAAATCTTACATGGCATCTAATTTGGGCTTTCAGGTGAAAGTGTGTGGAACATGTTACCGTAAATATGCAGGCAATAATCTAAGCTGAGCTCAGTTGGAAAATGAGCAGATGGAGACATTTTAGAGCAAGTGTGTTACTAGTATTTGAAGTGTCTTGCTCTAGCTAGAATGTAGATGGGGAAAGGCTCTGCTATGGCCTAGGATGATAGATTGATAGGCTTATGGTTATGGCTGACAATGTCTATTCATTGTACGTTCATGGGTGTTTGTACGAAAGTCAGGAGTGGTGGTTGAGCTTGGTAGGTAGCTATATATGGTTAATGGTAAAACAAATTTGGGTAATAAAAGTAGAGGGCCATTGCCAGTGGTGCGTTGTCATTTGTCAATGTCCTCATGTTTTCCACTACAACTTTCGACTTCATGTATCCACAAAAAAGGTTTTAGCTCTGACCAAAAAATAAGGGTTTTAGCGTGCATATATATTGGTGGGTTAATTTTTTATTTTTTTTTTGAATCACAGGTTCCGGTACTTACGTTCCGACTAGTCCTGCGCCTCCACGCACCCTCGCCCTGAACACGTGGAGGGGTTAAATCGCGGGAAGAGCGGCAAAGCGGCGAGCCATACCCATAGGCCTTCAATCAAGGAGAGCTATCTTGCCCACACACAAAGTGTAAATGGCAAAGCTCGAACCCTTGACCTCAAGCACACTACAAGCGCTCACAACCACTAGGCCAATGCCCCGGGGGCTTGGTGGGTTAATTTTAGGAAAAACTATTTTGTATATGTACGTTTAAGTTAGACATAATACCATAATTGACTATTATATTGTAATAATTTATTATAATTTTCTATATAAAATAATTAGATTTCAAAATTGGTCAATTTTCTTCAAATAAAATTTAAATTAATTTAGTAAAGATTCTCATTTGTATTCAAGAATTTTTGTTATAATTTATCTATAAATACTTAAAATTCATGTCCTTTAATTATGTTATTCAAATATTGTTTTTAGATATAATATAGTTTATGAAAATAATTTTCAAAGTAAATTAATTAGTAACATCACATGACACAACTTTTTTATAGACTAGCGGTCAAGCCCGTGCATACGCACGGGTTTATATTATAAACAAATTTTGTACGGAGTATGTAGAATTTTTGAATTATGTGTTTTATTAAACATAATTTAAGCATATTGAACTATTTCACATATATTTTAATTTAGTGTATTATTGAATTATTTTTTAAACATATTTTTATTGAATTATTTTGCTGTAACAACTTCTCTTGTATTCAAGTACACTTTATATTTAAATTTATTGAAAAAGACAATAAGTTGAAGGACAATTTTAAAAGGTTATTAAAATTTCAACAATCTCTTTCTTTTGTCATATAGTTTGTATAAAAACATATGAGTATTAGTTGTTATTTTTTCCTACTTTATATGCCTATTTATTGATTTATAGATGGATATATGTATATATTTAACATTTAAAATAATATTTCAGTAGATTTCGTGCTATAATCTGCCAGTTGGAGAAATAAGTAATATATTAAAAGTAAAATTCAATTGATCTATAATATTGAAAGTGAACAACAAATATTGGTACCTTCCTACAATTTTGAAACATTATAATAAAATACTATATTTGAATATCTTCATACAATTAAAATGATGCACCAACTTAACTTAGATTAATGATTAATATTATATATATCGAAGGTAAGATGAAAATGATATATAATATTGGAATACGTTTGCATTATTACAACCTAGCCTACCAATAATTGATGTTTGATATGTGCATAATTTCGAAGTTTCTAACCATTAAGGCTATGTTCGGTACTTGCTTTTTTTGAAGCGGGTTTAGCTAGAAGAAGCAGAATCGACCAAAAAAATGCCCCCTTGTACCCCCAATGGGGCTGGCTTTCCGCTAGCGTCTCGCTTGTTCCGCTCTCCGCTACCTATAGTGCCGAACAAACCCTAAGCTACACATAAATATATAAATTAATTTTTTTTAATAATGCGTATATATAAAAAATTATGACTAATGCATAATATTGATTTCTTTTCTGTGTTTTATGTTCTTATACAAACATCGTTTTATTTATTATGTAATACTACTATTAAGATAAATGTGTCATCATGGCATTTAAAAAAAATGATCTATCATATTCAACTTAAAAAATAATATTTGACTACATTTGCATTCCAATCTAGCTTACCAAGTAAAGTTTTAAAACTATCTATAAAATAATTAAAAGGTGAAAAATTAATTCTCATGTGTGATAAGTTCATAATTTAGAAGCTTTTTAACCATTAAGTCATATAAAAATATATAAATAATTTTAATTATAAGTGTATATAAAACTTTGTGACCAAATACATCATATTGATTACTTTTTACATTCTCAATATTTTTCTATGTTTTATGTTTTTATGTAAAAATAGTTTTCTTTATTAAGTAATATTAATATTAACATTAATGTATCTGTTGAGGTTCGAAAATCTCGAACTAACATCGGGACAAAATTATTAAACTCTCGGGCCTTTCGGCGCGCTAGAAACCGGCTCGTCTTTCTTCGAGCTCTCCCACCCCCCGCGTATTATTTTATTCTCTTTTCGGAGGCTTATAAGACTTTTTAAGGTCTTTCCCGTAAAATAGTGCGAGCTCCTCGGAGACTCAAACACGTCGGAGCCCGTCCTTCGAGAACACGTCTCGGGACTCGGCTTTTTTCCGATCCTTTGTTACGTACCACCACCACCCTATATATAACGGAGGGAGCTGCTTGCTTAGGTTTCAATCCGTCAATGTGGGATAGCTAATTTCAGTGTGACATGCCTGCTTGAGCTGCCTGCTCGAGCTACCTGCTTAGGCTTCCCTCCGTATGCAACTTTGCCTCCGTTACGCGTACGCTTATTCATTTTAGTTATTCGCGTACTTAGCGCGTTTAAAAGCGTGCTTAGCGCGTTAAGAGTGTGCTTAGCGCGTTAAGAGTGTGCTTAGCGCCTTAATCTTTTATGTCGATATTATCGTCTCGTGTACCAACGCGGTGACAATTCCGGGTATCAACACAACCCCGTGACTCGGATGTCCTTAGTTTTTCAAGGACAAACGAGGCACTCACTTGATGCACATACTTATGGTCAACGCGTTGTTGTAACCGGCTCGAGCTGTGCAACCAACTCGAGCACGCCTACGCGCGTCGCGTATCGCGTGCGGGTCAAACCTCGAGCACAGCTCGGCGGCTTATATTTAGAGTGCGATGGGATGTTTTGAGTTTATCGCGACTACGAGCGATGAAGTTAACTCGAGCGCGTCCTCGCGATAAACGCGGGCCAAACCCCGAGCTCGGCTCGGCGGTTTGCCTTATACAATTTGGATTTTTGGGTTTATCGCGACTACGAGCGATGAAGTTAACTCGAGCGCGCCCTCGCGTTCAACGCGGGCCAAACCCCGAGCTAAGCTCGGCGATTTGCCTTATAGAATTTGGATATTTGGGTTTATCGCGACTACGAGCGATGAAGTTAACTCGAGCGCACCCTCGCGTTCAACGCGGGCCAAACCCCGAGCTAAGCTCGGCGATTTGCCTTATATAATTTGGATATTTGGGTTTATCGCGACTACGAGCGATGAAGTTAACTCGAGCGCACCCTCGCGTTCAACGCGGGCCAAACCCCGAGCTCGGCTCGACGATTTGCCTTAACGATAACTGTGGAGTTTTGATGTTTTAAGGCTTTAAGCAGCTGCGAGCGGCGTAACCGACTCGAGTGCGCCTATGCGCATCACGCGCGTTAGCGGACAACCCCGAGCGAGGACGGCAACTCGGGTTTTCCCTAACGACTGTGGAGTTTGATGTTTTAAGGCTTTAAGCAGCTGCGAGCGGCGTAACCGACTCGAGTGCGCCTATGCGCATCGCGCGCGTTAGCGGACAACCCCAAGCGAGGACGGCAACTCGGGTTTTCCCTAACGGTTGTGGAGTTTGATGTTTTAAGGCTTTAAGCAGCTGCGAGCGGCGTAGTCGACCCGAGTGCGCCTATGCGCATCGCGCGCGTTAGCGGACAACCCCGAGCGAGGACGGCAACTCGGGTTTTCCCTAACGACTGTGGAGTTTGATGTTTTAAGGCTTTAAGCAGCTGCGAGCGGCGTAGCCGACTCGAGTGCGCCTATGCGCATCGCGCGCGTTAGCGGACAACCCCGAGCGAGGACGGCAACTCGGGTTTTCCCTAACGACTGTGGAGTTTGATGTTTTAAGGCTTTAAGCAGCTGCGAGCGGCGTAGCCGACTCGAGTGCGCCTATGCGCATTGCGCGCGTTTTGCTTTACAGAATGTGATTAGCGCGTTGACGGTAACTGTGAGCAAAGCTCAAAAACAGCCGTTGTCTAAATGGGGTCGCGGGCCATATGAGGCTTATTTAGTTTATTCTCGTTTCGGAGGCATTATTTAGTTTGGTGTTAAACTTGTGTATAACAAACCTGTATTAGTCAATTGCTAATATCTCGAGGTTCATTAATGGCGTTCGCTAGGCGCTGGAATGCAAAAAGTGAGAGTAGCGCGTGAGAAGACACCACACCATAATCAACACAGCACACCAGAGGAAGAGCCGGGCAAAATAAAACCCTGAGCCTCTTCCCCCAAACCAAAAGAGAGATCTTCTCATTAGTGCTTATGACCTGCCAAGCAAGCGCGTTTACAAGAGATTTGACAAATTCACAAAAACCTAAAACAACAAATCCTGACAACAAGAACAACACGAGCAACCCGAATTCGATAGGAGTTACATACACGTCAATTTTTGCACTTAGCGCGTTGACAACGTGCAACAGGATCAGTGAAGCTTGCCACGCACTCCAGTCACGAGCCCCCAACGCGGAAAGGGGTCGGAAGAGCGCGGTGGCGGGCCGGTGAAGACACGGCAGAGGCTTGTTAGTTTATTCTCGTTTCGGAGGGTTGTTAGTTTATTCTCTTTTCGGAGATTTTATTATGGGGTCGCGGGCCAAGGACACGGGCCGAGGCCGCGAGCCCAGGCCATGAGCCGCTATGGGGCCGCGGGCCAAGGCCGAGAGCCAAGGCCACGGCAGCGCGATGGGGCCGCGCATCCATCGCGGTCAATGCTAATTAAAAATGCATACCAATTAAATAAGCAAGAAAATATACTAACCTGCGCGATTCTTAACCGACGACCCGAGAGCATGACAGTCCTAGGACGAGAAGGTCCCCACGGACGGCGCCAATGTTGAGGTTCGAAAATCTCAAACTAACTACGGGACAAAATTATTAAACTCTCGGGCCTTTCGGCGCGCTAGAAACCGGCTCGTCTTTCTTCGAGCTCTCCCACCCCCCGCGTATTATTTTATTCTCTTTTCGGAGGCTTATAAGACTTTTTAAGGTCTTTCCCGTAAAATAGTGCGAGCTCCTCGGAGACTCAAACACGTCGGAGCCCGTCCTTCGAGAACACGTCTCGGGACTCGGCTTTTTTCCGATCCTTTATTACGTACCACCACCACCCTATATATAACGGAGGGAGCTGCTTGCTTAGGTTTCAATCCGTCGATGTGGGATAGCTAATTTCAGGGTGACATGCCTGCTTGAGCTGCCTGCTCGAGCTACCTGCTTAGGCTTCCCTCCGTATGCAACTTTGCCTCCGTTACGCGTACGCTTATTCATTTTAGTTATTCGCGTACTTAGCGCGTTTAAAAGCGTGCTTAGCGCGTTAAGAGTGTGTTTAGCGCCTTAATCTTTTATGTCGATATTATCGTCTCGTGTACCAACGCGGTGACAATTCCGGGTATCAACACAGTATCATGAAGACATTTAATATCCTCTCATGTATACAATTTTATATATGTAGTATGCATAAATATAGTTTTCAAATGATCACTTATTGTATTTATTTTTTTAGTTTTCTATAGGAAACAAAATACTAATTTATCCATTAATAATACAATAGTTTGGTTTTTTAAAACAATTACCTTTTTATTCACTTCTTTATAATCATTAATGTGTCATGATGACATTAAATACCCCTTATTAACATAAAATTATAAACATAGTTTTATATTTTATATATGAGACATAAAACACTAATTATTATACATGTCTAATAAAATAGTTTTTTCTAAGACAAAATTTATAGTTTTAAATATCAATATAGTTTTCAAATGATCACTTTTTATATTCAATTTTAGTTTTTAATACAATAATGTGTTCTTTCAAATGATAACTTTTTGACAAAAGAAGAAAGTTTTCAAATCATCATTTTTTGTATTTACTTTTTACTTTTATATATTAAACAAAATATTAATTGTTATATGTTGATACCAGGAACCGTCAACGCGGTAAGCCCACCCTCCTAAAAACAAAATACTGCTAAGTATAAACTTCTCAAGGTGACACCGAGCTCTAGACCTTGCTTCTATAGCGATCAGCGTACGACCTATCCCAAAACAAACTCCCTGCAGGACAGCAACCCTCAAAGAGCAACAGCTCGGGTAACCATGTCTGCATCGCGGGGGGAGGAGCCCGTCCCATCCACGCAAGTGGGTGGGCGGCAGTGTCCCATCAAACGAGCGGTGGGCGGCAACTTCCCATCCCGGCCCGTGATTAGTCAGCTCCGCAGGCACCGCTCCAAAAGCCAATCGAAGAGCGACACGTACTTGGTCGGCACTCGTCCCACATCGACATCTCGATCGGTCTCAGCCCAGAATTCGGCTATAAATAGCAACCTCGATACACCAGAGTGGGGACGAAAAACCTCGGGAATCACATACACTAGATCTCAAGCTAAGATCATTGTTGTAACCCGATACTCCTAAACGCGATAGAGAATATCTGTCTACTGTTGTAATCTCACAGCTAATACAAAAGCATCCTTCACACTACCCTCATCGCGTTAAACGCCACCAGCGACCAAATATCTTCCATCTCTTCGTCTGTTGATTCGGTTGAGACCAAACCATCTGCTCTCATCGCGTTAAACTCCTTCGGTGCTTTCGGACTTCAACATTATACACTTCTACTACAATAGTTTATTCTTTCAAATTAGAATCTTTTTATTTACTATTATGCTCATTAATGTGGCATAAGAGCATTAAATGTCCCCATGTACACAAAATTATATATATAGTATAGTATAGAAGACTTGGGTCCCATTTTATAGTTATTAGAGTAGATATCATGAAAGCATATGATTTAGGCCTTGCTATAGTTTTTGGTAGAAAGTACTTTTTTAAGAAAAGTATACTTTTTACACATAGAAATTAACAAAAATTAACTTGATTTGACATCTTTTGAGGTAAAAGAAAGCATACTTTTTTTATAGAAAGTACTTTCTAACCCCTAGTATAGCAAGGCCTTAATGTGAAATACTGTAACATTCAATCACACCCGTTTCTTGGGGAAAAAAAAAATCAATGGTCTATACTAGACTTTCGTTAAAGAAATGACATGTGTGCATTTTTCATGAAGCATTTGGTAGTTTTTTGAAAAAATCATGCTAGGGTAGGGACACATGCGGTGTGTGCATCGATTTCGCCTTGGGTGTGCATCAAAGTTAGTTGTTTGTGCATAATCTTTTTGATATACATTGTGCATCAATTTAAATTATTTTTTTGACCTAAATGTGCAAATCAAAACTAGCTAGTATGTGTTTGGATACAAAGTTTTATTCAAAGTTGTGCAAATTTATGTATGGATTGATGCACATCCAAGGTAAAAACTATTCACATTTAGTGATACAAAAAATCCATTGTATAAATGCAACACAAAAACAAATGTGCATGGTATATATATATATCTTAGATCTGTATCACAATTCTTCACAATTCACAACTAGATGTTTAGTGTGCGTTGTATTTGACTTGTTCTACGTATCTTTTGGTCATAAAGAGATAAAACGAGCACTTGGATTCAATCAGATATTATAAGACCGACCCATCATGTATTCATGTGTAAAAGATGCTTTAGTGACCTCAAATTTATAAGGTGATTAGATTAATCGTTTGATAAAATTAAGTGCTACGGTATTTCGTTGTAATTTAATTTGATTAGGAGTCCATAAACCCACATTTCAAGCTAGCCGGCCATCTTTCCATGTAGGGTACGTTGGTTCATTCTTAATGACCACTTGCGCAAAGAATATACGTACAACTATTTTAGTAAGAGAAAAGAAGCTTAAGGACCTCTTGTACGTGTCAATCAAACATATTAATAAAAGTGTCCCAACTTGGATTGAATAACACAAGTTATATATATATATAATATATGAACACTTTCCGGGCTCATGCCAATACTTTTTTGATACACAATTCAAATGCAACACAAGGGAAACCGACAACAAATTAACAAGAGTAAGGAAACAAAATACACACTATAGCTTGAATCTCATGCATATTCCCTTAGATTCAAGCTGTTCATTGGGCGTTAATGAATTCCGCCAAACGATCAAACAACTCAACCGCCTTGGAACAAGCCGGGTCAAAGATTTGAAACACATGGTCTTCCCCCATGGATTCAAAGATCTCCCCTTTCCCTTTCCACCCACTCTCAACCAAACGCCGGTAATAAGCCTGGCCTCTATCCCTCAACACGTCCTTCTCGGCTACACAAACGAGCAACTTCTCGCACGCCACATCGACGATCCTTGGAGCTCCCTCGACAAACGGGTTGATCAACGGGTCGTCGCAACCCTTGTCCGACGGGCAAACAAACTCCCACCACTTGTCCACCATTTCCTTCCTCGAATCCAACCGCTCCGACCCGATTGGTTGCTTGCCCCAGAAGTAAGGGTGGATGTGCACGATCCCCTTGAGCTTGAACCCATGACCCGGATCCTCAACCCGGATCCGACAGCCCACGAAATGGCCCATACTCGCGCCCGCGCTGTCCCCTACCAAGAACACTCTCTCGAAGTCAACCGCGTTGACCCAACTCTCCTCGAGGTTGCTACTTTGGGCTGCCACCCACTTGATCGCTGCCCACGCGTCGTCGTAGGCGGCTGGAAGGGGGTTTTCGGGTGCTTTTCGGTAGTCGATGGAGACTATGATAGATTTGGAAGAGGAGGAGAGGAGATTGAGGAAGCTATGGTACTTGGGTTCGCCGGTGGAGGCAATGAGGAAGGCTCCTCCATGGAGGTAGATTAGTAAAGGGAGATTAATCTTGTTGGATGTGGGTTGGTAGATTCTGGCTGAGATTCCGGTTTTCGGGTCGATTAGGACGTCTTTGGAGGTGACGCCGGTTTTCGGGTCTAGACCCGGCTCAACGAACTCGGTCCCGGCTAACCTTTCTATGGAACCGTCTTTGTATTGCCGAAGGTAAGGAAAGATGTCATGGGTCACTTCTGGCTTGAATGAGGCCATGGATTTGTGAGTTTAGTGTTTTTAGGGAAATTAATTAGAGGATTGAGTAATTGGTAGTGCAGATTTGGCTGAGTAGTAGGGTGGTATTTAAGGGGGGTGATAATCAATAGTTAAGGGACAATGAAACAAGAGAAACGTGCAAAGTGAGGTGGATTATGATAAGTGGTCTTATTCAAGTATATGGTCATTTGATTAGTTGTTTTCAGAATGATTATAAAACTCCAAAGTTTTGCCGATTTGAGTGTTCCTTTTTTTGTGCGCGTGGAGCTTGATGTTGAATGTTGATCCGGAAAAGTTGTTTGTTGTATAATGGACGCTCCACAAGGAATGATTATGATGTGCCCTAAACCATAAAACTATTAAAGCTTAGTATTATAGTATTTGTTTCGACCGAAAAAAGTATTATACTATTTGAAAAAATATATTTGTTTGACCGTTACGTTTGAAATTAATGTGATCCCGCATTACGTACATTAGTGCGTATGTAGAATGCATGGGGCATGGGCCTTCTGGCTACACGTTTTTTTATTGAAGAAAAACGTTCATCTTGAATTGACGAATTGTGACCACGGAAAAGAACACAAGGAACGTTTCAGATCGATTAATTTAAACAACGGGAGCTTTCTTGTCTGCTTTGGTCTCGCTGGTTTGGTGTGATTTGCTAATTTCAGTACTAAAAGTATTATGTTTAGAATGCATAAGGGTTCTAAGGATTGTGAATTAATGTATTGTGGGCCCTAAGGACACTACATGATATCAATATTAGAAAGATTTAGTAAATCTATAAAATTTAGAATTTTTTATTTTTTTTATGATGGATTCGCTATTTTCACGATAGAAACCCCGAAGTATGTTTCAAATAATTTTCTTATTGAAATGGGTGCAATAATTATACTATCTCATACATTTCGGCTAGGGCTCCACTCATTTAATTATAAGGTACTATCAACACAGGAATTATTTGACGTTTTATAACATTTGAAAATCATGGTTGTGAATTATTTGATGTACGAATTTGTTAAGTTTTAGGTTTGTATTGCTTGATTGAAACACCATACTTGTATTGTGATTCCTTGTAGGCGCCGACGGTGAGAAGCACCATGAGGGGACTAATCAGAGAGTTGGATGAAAAGACAAGATTTGATCACATTAGAGATAAGAAATTTGTCAACTAAGTTCCATCTCAAAATATTTTGTGGTCAGAAATAAGAGCAAGGAGAAATCAAATTACTGTATATGTGTATGCAGAAATGAAGATCCTTGTTTACATACGGAATGTTTTACCAATCCAAACATTTCCAGGACACCTTGAAGGTTTGAGAATTGAGATCACATAGTGCAAACCAAATGAATGACAACCCTAAAATATCCAGGTTGAACAACATTGCAGAGCTCCACAAAATTCTGTAGAAACTGTTTTGAGTTGGAAAACAAAAGCTATTTCAAATTCTATATTCTGTAATTCTAATACCTTCCCCCCGGTGTAAACGAAGGATGAATGACTGTAAAATAATGTGTTTGCATTCCACACATTGTGTATAATGTAGAAAACTCCCCATTCAATCTCAGGGATCAAAATTTTCTCCTCCTAGAGCACAGCAGTTCAAGACGATCACTCGTTCAGCCGGACTGAACATTTCATTCTCCTATAACTCCTGAAACCCAAGGAACAACCAATGGAGCCGTTGGGTGTGTGCTCCTATATGCGTCCGAGTATTTCTCCTTGAAATTCAATCTCGGCTTTTCAGCCTGCACATTTTAAAAATGTATGAAAAAAAAAACGAACATGCCAACGAGAAGTTCTAACCACATATTGGTGAACAAGGTGGGATTTTTCTGACTTACATATTTCAGCCAGCACTCGCCGTATTTATGTTCATATCTATCCGGTGAGTAGCAACCAGTTTCATCCGGGCAATAAACCCATATGTTACATTTCATTTCACCTGGCTTGGCGCGCGCAGCATGATCCAAGCAAGCCTCGCAACAACCTGCTGCACTTTCCTTGTGATGAGTAAGGCCCCATCTTACGGCGGCACCATCATAATCTGTATGAAGTTCAGCCTTACACTCAGGAGGAACCGTCCTTCCTGGCAAGGGATCTTCCTCTGCATCAATAAAAAAAAATGAGGAAGTTAAGGAAGATTTTGTACATGAAAATTAAGGCAACATGACATATGGATTACACTTCATACAGCATTATCTTGCATTATAATGCACCCAACTAATCATTATTCATAATGCTCTGTTCTGAAGAATGGATTATTTGTGATGGGACTGAAAATCAATGTGAGCTAGTACCAAATTCATCCACTCCATCAGGTTTATCATCAAGCTCCTTGTTGGTGAACTCAGATGGTATAAATAGGCCTATGTCTTCCATAAGTATAGGCCATTTGGACTCCATTGCCTGCAGTAATATCCCTACGAATTAAATGAAATGATTAAGCAACCCAAGCATATAGCAGCCAGCTATCATATAGATCAACCATGGACCCTCAAAATTTTAGCAGAAAGTAATCTAGAATATATAGTTTTGACAGAATACGGAAGCATATACCGGCTTCATCTTGTGATATAATCGAACTGACATTACTTTCTCCCAGAGTCAATGATTGTACTTCTTGCAACTTTTCCCTTCGCCAGTGTTCAATGACATCTGTCCATTTCCAGTGGGTGAGAAACACAGGTAAAAAGCAAAATACAAATGCTAAGAGAACAAAATATGGAAGGTGTTGCCAACAAATCAAGCAATGTAGTCATGAAGCATTAACTGAAGCTGATTAGACAAATTCCAACTCCGTAGTTAATAATGCATATAAGTATATAACTAAATTTTCTTAGTCAGAAAATGGACCAGGTAGTGTTTTCCTACTAGATTCCAGAACACTCTACAAATAAACTTCGCAAGTATTAATATCAATGCAAATCGGAAAGATACTGTGACCAAAAGGCAGATAAGCTCTGTTGCCAAATATACTACATACTATAATTTTATGGCAACATTTACCCAGCACAAGATTTTATCACCACTGTTATTTAGCAATAGAAAGCCATTAATCACCGACACTAAGTTAGATCATGCACATGTTCTAGCTGTTCTGGGCTAAAATCAAAATCAATAATAAGTTCAGGACAGAATAGGCAAACTTTATTTCGGGAATTTGTCGTTTCCGAGCTGTATGTTAACATGAGCCTTGAGAATGCATTGTCCTAAGAACACGGCTCATAAGGACCATTTATGATCTTTTCCCAAAATGAGAACAAGTACATAAATAATTAATATTCTGTAATCCACAGAGCTATGAATCTCCCATTCATACCATAACCATAAGACATAGATTGACCTCTCGAACACAAATGGATCATTTATAATTCACTCGTCAACAATCTATCGCAAAATAAGCAACGAAAAACAAATCCCCGAAGAAATATGCAGCCAGACCTACCTCTTTGAACGGTTATATTGGCATCAGAAGGCAAGCTTTTTAGCTTATTCAGGATTTCACCCCTAATCATCTGCTTAACTGGCCATGATAATTCAACTCCAGTTGCTTGGGCAGCAAACTCCTGTTGGAGTTCTTTTACCTTACATCAAACACAGAGGCCTCAGCATACTATCAATAACATCAAAGCACCAATTTGCAATGTGAGAAGTTGCAAAACAACAACAACAGTGACAACTGCAAACACCAAGTCTCACCAGTTTGACCAACAGTAGGGGTTCTGATTCCTTCCTAATTCTCATAGATTCCTCCATTGTATCCAACTGATATGCTGTATACTCAACACCTTGTCCCAACAACAATACGACAAACAGTCAGTCCCTAACTACAAGGACCAAAGCCCCAAATTGGGGATTTCCTAGAACCCTAATGTAAGGTCCAATTGGGTCCTTTTACCCTAGTCCCTTAGTCAATTCAGGAGATAAAGATGTTACTGAGTGTACGAAAGGCGCTTACTTTGGGCAGCATAGGAAGCGGAGTAGAGGTAAAGAGAGCCATAGATAGAGCGAAGAACGTAGAGCCCAATAACGATGTTGATGGAACAAATAGCGAGGATGGTTCTCTTGTAGGAACACCATTTTCCTCTGGATTGAATTCCAAGCCCAAATCTCGCCATTTTGTAATGTTGAGGTTCAGCAAGTCCACCCCCATTCCGTCATCTCACATTCTCAGAGGAACTGCTCCGAATTCTTGGGTGTGAGATCTATGGGGTGGTAGCCGTTGCCTTAATTTGAATCAAGAGGGGGTGCTCAAAACTTAAAAGGGCAAACGAGTTTGAAGAGTGTGGAGAGCAAAGGGAATTGGTAAAGTTGGATTGTTTGTAGACAAGAGAAGAAAAGGAACACACTTTTCTAGTTTACTGTATTATACATTTCCTGATTTCCGGATTGGTAGCCGGAGAAAGGAGAGTTTGGGGCAGGGAAGAATTCGGCGGATCGTGGTCATGGTCTCAATTGTTATTTCAGGTTCAGCCAACTACAGTGCTATCTCTTGACCGAAAAAAAAACTACAGTGCTATCTCGACCAAAAAAAAAAAAAAAACTACAACTAAACACGCTGAGGCCTCTGTGTTTGATGGAGAATTTTAATAGTCATGTTATCTAGATGTGGATACGGTCACATCTTCGAAAATAAGGCTTGAAAAACCATTATCAAGTATTCAACTACAAGGCCCACAAGGGTGAGTATGTTAGTTGTGTGAGCACATAAGATTGGATATAGTTATGAATGAAGTTATCTGTAACAAAGTGTCGCCACCATAAAGGATAAAATCAGAGAGTTGATTCTTAGATGGTTCGGACGTACAACGAAGACATTAGGCCGTCTGGCCGTCTCTTGTTGACCAATAACAACACGCACAAAACAAATTACTTATTGAAACTAACAACATCCATTCCATACGTGGCTAATTATAATCGATCTCCAACTCCAAGTGATTACCGTACACAGCAGTTAATTCATAATTATTACGAGTAGTATATAATACAGGTGGATGGATAAAACGGATACATGTATATTAATTTATGTCTCACTGTCGATCAGAGGCCTTGGGTGCGGACATAGCTCACGAGGTGATCGATCTCGTTCTCGTCGATGTCTCCGTCGAGGTCGAGGTCGTTTTGCTGGATGGCCTGAGAGGCCCTCCTGCCAGGGAGGAGGCACCCGAGCTCCTTAAAAGCCTCGGTGAGCTCCGACTTGTCGAGGTGGCCGTCTCCGTTTCCGTCGTACTTCTTGAACAGCGCCCTCAGCTCGTCGTCTGTCAGCCGACGCTTCTCCCCTACTCCTTTCTTCCCTCCCTTCCCTTTCAAGAACCCCCAACACATCTTTAGTTTGTCGCCTTTGATTTAATTTGTGTGGCGTTTAAGGGGAGCTAGCTAGTTTAGTAGTACGTGTAGTAGTGTAGTGTTTGTGCCACACTCACAATTGGCTTAAATAGTATCTAGGGAGCTGAGTAGGGAGTTGATCGCCCACCATATCAATAGGACTCACCATATATTCCTTGTTGATCGTTGTTGTACCTAAATGACTTATAAACAATTCAAACCATACATAAGCAAAATCTAGAGACCGGTCCATGCCTATTGCCGCTTAAGCAAGGTCGTGGGTTCGAATCCTTATGGATGTAGAATTTATTAGTGCGCGTTCCCTTCTCAAGTAGAACTGCCTGTGGTTATTCACTTAGAATACAAACTGTTGCAGTTGTAAATAGATCATGTTAAGCTCAATACTAGAAGAAATAACATAGTGGGTTTAGAACTCTCGAGGGGACATATTAAAAACACTGCCTATGAGTATCAAATTGATAACCTCGATCTGAATACTATCCTTAAAGGCTTAATCGTCAGACCGTCGAAATGTATGACCCTTGCCTTGAAAAGGCGGACTTAAATAGGAAATCTCTACCTAAAGTTGATTTGTTTTTTGTACATAATTATTCAAAAACACGTTGTGTAGTAGTCGATATACGTACGTGCAATAGAAAACATAGAGGTGGACCATGTGGTGAATTGTACCGTAGCTTAATTTTGACGCAAGAATCTTAACATGGGATGAGACTATGAGAGAGAGAGAGAGAGAGTGTTTTAACTTTTCATATTAGCCAGCTTAATTTGATTCCCCCGTTTAATTAATTACCACGTGCACTAATCTACATAAAGATCAACCGAAATTTGTACAGTCACGTTGTCATGGTCAAGCATATGATATTGGAGCAATACGCGGAGAAAATACTAGCTAGCTAGCTAGCTACTCGATCAAATTATGGGATCCCATAGGAGAAAATGAAGGTTGCTTCTTGTTAGGGATGCATCAAAATAATGACTAAACACAAAAAACTTAAGCCCACGTATGTAATTTTCCCGGCCTTTTTCTTGGAAGGCTGTGTTTTGATTTTTCAGTAAAAGTTGTGGATCATGTTATTTTGAGTCAATAGTAAATGATATATCCTACAACTTATGATGGCGGACCATCTGTGGTGATGCCTTCCACTCAGAGATTTGAGAGGCACCAAACTATCGAACAAATTCCTATTGTCACATTGGGGAATTTTTTTAGTTATTGTTTTACCTAGTGCGATTCCTTTTTAATGTAACTTCCCTTGTCAATATATTACTTGAACAGAGTTAAAAGGTGATCAGTAACTTCTTCTAGAAATTTAGGTCGAGGACACTACCTATAAGAAATCTTTGGGTATTACTAAGTTTACTTTATTAATTTACCCAATTGACTAAATGCCGGCCTGAACGCCGAGTATACAAAATTTGAGGGGGCATTAAGAAAAAAAATGAAGTAACACAAATGGGCCAAGTCTAGATGTTCCGAGAATAGAGGCCCAATATATTTAGAAGCCCAATTTACGATCGAGTTTCCATGTATACAGTCGTTACATGTAACATAAACATTACGCTCCGTAATTATTAAAAGTCGCCAAAGCTGTTAATATAAATCATGTGCTAATGCCTTATTTCATGAACCCATCGTGTCTACCTTATACTAGCTAGTACACCAGCAACAATGTAGTAGAAACAAACAATATTCGCGATTAATTGGTACATAGAAAACCAATTAATCATTTCCATAATAATAATAATAATATATAATCATATATATCAATCCTCGTCTATCCATCAACTTAGTTGCATTGATAGATTAGGATTGCAACCCAAGTTCCTTCCTAGATTGCTGGAAGCCCTTCTTCTCCCAGACGCAGTAGCTACTACCGGAAGCCGCAATCTTGAAATCAGCCGGGATGAGGTTGCCCACGTCGTATCTCGTCCCAAGCTTCACTATGATCCTCTCCCCCACCTTCGCCACGTACAAATCTGCGTCCGCTGCCATTATGTCTATGTCACTCGTCTCCGTTATCTCGTTCCTCTTCCTCACCGCCACCAAGCTCGATATCTCCTGCCCTAGTCCCCAGTCGAAGAAGTGGTCGTAGAACTGCAACACATAATCACTCATTTTATCAGAATCGAAACAAAAATGCTACATTTCAAATAACAATAACATTCTTATTGTGAAGGTTCATGCATATGTAAGCCCAGTACACATGTACACCGCGAAGAGAAGTACTTACAATACAAGGGTAACCCGGGTGCGTAAGAATGTAGGCGTATCCAAGCATGACTTTGTCGGACGGGAATGGCCAGTACTTCTGAGTCGACCCGGTATCATGGTTATCAATAAATGTAACGGCATTCTTGGGGGCGATCCCAATCAACCCGGCTGGCTTACCACTCGGGTCCTTCATCCTCCACCACTCATTTTCTACGGCCGCCTGCAAGATCCCCTTGGTGGTGAAATCAAAGGCCGTGATAAAGCCACCGGAGTCCTGAGCCCACCTCAACAAGTTATACCTATATATATATGAACAAGGTAGTTAGATAATGATATGTTATAGGATATCTGATATTGTTAGTGTATTATCAAGTTTGGTTTTCCCAACAAAGTACTAAACGGTTTTAGTTTCTAAAAATAGTATGTTAAAAAAAACCGTTTATATATATTGTGTACGTACCTATGTCCATCCTGATTATACTGTGGCTTCCCGCCATCCCCATACTGCATGGAATCCCAGACCTCACCGACGGCAAACTCAGGCGACGTGTTTTGGATATAGTTCTTCATGACAGCGCCGGAGTAGCCCTTGGCAAAGTCGAACCGGAAGGCATCGAAGCCAATGTCGGACTTGAGCCAGTTCATCCAGTCGGACAGCTCGCGCTGGACGCGGGGGTTGAGGTGGTCGATGTCGGGGGCAGCATCGTATCCCGCCCCACTATCGTTGTTTCCGGTGCCGTCAGAGTACTCGTAGTCGTCCTTGCAAATGAGGTTTGGGCCCCAGTCGAGGCGCGCATCAGAGGTGCCGCCCTCGAAGATGCACCATATGCCTCGGCCGTCCTTCTGGGCGGCCGTGCGGTGGTTGATCACGATGTCGGCTACGGCCTTGATGCCTCTTTGGTGGAGGGCTCCGATTAGGGCTTTTAGCTGGCCGGAGTTGCCGAACTTGGACGAGTCCAAGTCGTATAGTTTTCCCGGCAAGTACCCTGTTGTAAAACACGTACATGCATTTAGAAACCTAAGACATGTATACTACCTCTATGTTCCTTATTCATGGTTACAGTTGTTTTGGTCGAAGGAGAGACGACACACTATTCAATTTTATGATTAACACGTACGGTGTTACATATACGTGCGTACCTTGTGGAGCAACGGATTGAGAAGGAGGCGGGAGCCAGAGGTGAGTGACGCCGGCGTTGGCGAGGGCGTCGACTTGGCCCATGAGAGAGTTGTAGAGGCCACCTGCCTTGTTGCATGACTCCCAATTGAAGCCTTGAAAAAGGACGGTTGAAGCTGCGGAAAGGTTTGCAAGTAGAAGGAAGCAGAAGAAAGAGAGGAGGCTAGTCGTAGAAAACTTCATGTTTGAATTAATGAATTTGTTGTACGTACGTGTTGAGATGGGATGAGTATGAAGTTGAGGGCTAAGGGGGTATTTATATAGATTGTTAGGACTTAGGTTCATATATATGAATGTACGCAAGTCATGTATGGCTTGTTCCAACAAAAATAAGATGATGTATGGGTAGCTTGCCCAACCGATTGATCTATCGTATATCCAATTGGATGCAATTAACTTCATTATAATATCCAAGTAGCCATGATGTCGTTTTTTTTTTTTGAGTCCCTAGAAGGAAATGAATGGATAATTTTCCAAATGAAAGGCTTAATTTTGTTTTTCCTAATAGAAATTTAGAAAACGAAGGAAAAGGTGAATGTGATTAGCGAGGAAAGGAAGGCGTTAATAGTTTTTTTTGATAGAAGGCGTTAATAGTTTGTTTAACGGAGATTAGACGTTAAATTTGTTTAGAGATTTGAATTAGGATTTAGGGGGAAAAAATAAAATACCCCTTATTTTTATTTGTTCCCACAAAATTAAACCATCCTTTATAAGAGTTTTGCAAAAAAACCATCCTTTATTACAAATTAATTATACAAAACCGCCCATTATTATTAATTAGTTACACAAGGTCACCTCTTATTTATGATTATTTGCAATTAACCATAAAGAAATTATACTTTATCAAATTATTCGATAATTATTTGGGAAAAAACATAAGATCGCCCCTTATTTTTACTTATTTATACAAAAGCACCATTTGTAAAATTTTTTGCAAAAAACCACCCTTTATTATAAATTAGTTACACAAAACCACCCCTTCTAAAAAATGTTGAGCTTGCATGATTTTTTATTATCAAAAACCACATGGTTGTGATTCTAGCTTTTGCCGAACAAGATGCGACACTCTATGTGATTTAACTCTTACTATTAACTAAAAAAGCTTGGTTATAGTAGTATAGACCTGATCAAACACGGGTCCGGGTTAGATCCGGGGCGGGTTTCATCAAATTAAGTAGTGCCTAGTTTGGCTTCGTTCAAGATTCGAAGCATCGACAAAGCTACTAGAAACTCTACATGCTGGTAAGTAGATTGAGCATTCTCATGTTGCTTTTCCACACTCGCTCGTCGTTAACCCATCGTTCTTCGGCGTCGAATGAACCCTTAGCAAACAATGTAGAAGCTCGTAAGGAGGGTCAGTGGGGGGTCGGTTTTTCAAAATAGTTGCTCACTTAATTAGCCTTGACGCAATAAGATGTCACCAATGAAGGATATATGAGGATATCGATGCAGGGGCGGACACAGGGGTGGGCTAGGGTTTGCTCTAGCCCACCCCAATATTTAAACGGCGATTCCGTATAGCGCACCCCCAAATTACTTTATAGCGCACCCCTTTGTCCATTAAAAAGGTATGGACGGTTCATACATGACCATAGAAAACTGGTGGACAAGTTAACACTGTCCATACATTTTGAATGGCTGAGTGTTACAATCTTAGTTCAAGAACCTTGTCCAACATTTTTTAATGGACATTAGATTTTAGTCCATGACAAACATGTGGACCTTTAAACATTGTCCATGGTATTTTTATGGACATATCGCGTTTCTCCATTTATTTATAATGGACGATTTGTCAGAACGTGGAGTTCGTCGTTCGCAAATCCGAAAATCAAATCGAACCTAGGGTTTATACTTGGAGGAGGTGGGCCGGCGGCTGGTTGGTGGCTTAGTGTCGGTGCACGCGGATCGGAGTTGGAGAAAGAGGCATCGGTGCTCTCAGGCGTGGACGGAGAAGAGTGGTCCTGTCAAGGGCCTCTCGTATGCAAACCTGTGTGTCTGGTGGTTTGTGGCGGAGGAGCATGAGAGGAGGTAGGCTAACACCTCCCTGTCCTCCGGCGAGAGGGCGGCGGCGAGGATGAGTATCGCTGCCGGGAGGAAAGAGAGGTGGTCGGAGAAGGGTGGTGGTGGCTGAGACGGCGACGGAGATGGGTGGACGGTGTCTTTCCGGTACAAAGTCTTCATCACTCTATAAGGAGATTTTGGGAAGAGAGCAAGAAATGACGATGACAGTATTGTAAATAACTAGGTTTAGGTTTATATAGGTGCGCTATAAGGAGATTTAGGGGTGCGGTAAAAAGATTGACCCTATTTAAATATATTCATAATAGGAGGTAAAAGTTCAATTTTCCTCAGATAGTGTAGTGGTAATTTGCTTAGAAGTATTGTACACTGATCCCATGTTCGAATCTCCGTGGGAGACCTTGCCTCTCAATTTAACTTTTACGCCCTTCCAGCCTATTTCTCCTATTTTTTTTTTATAAATCTTACCCACAGATTTTCTTAATTGTAAAATTTTACCCATATTTTATCTATATTATTTTTTACCCCACAATTTAGCCTAACCAAATTTTCAATCCTGGGTCCGCCCCTGTATCGATGGAAGGGGTCGATTGATCACTTAATCCGGAGTATATAATCATCTTCAATTGTTTAAATAGGAAGGAATTGAACAAAGGCAAGCAGATGGAGGGCAAGCATAACAAAGTTGCTAGTTTATCTTCTGCTTTTTTTTTCTTTTTACTCAGAGTCGAATCGGTAACTTTGAGTACTATCCCAAAGTTTTTTCTGTTTTTTTCTTTAAAGTCGGGCAGACAAACGTGCATTCAAGTGAGCAAGTGTTATAATTAATTTGTTATGCTGTTCCAAGAACTGCTTGCATTATGCGGCCGGATGATGTTGTTTATAAACAACCTAAATTATTTTAAACAACCTAAACTTTTTTTTGGTCGAATTAAACAACCTAAACTATACATGAGAAAAATTTATTATTTATATTACACGTGTAATGATGTCATGAACATCCCTTACATACGTGCAGAGAATTATACATTATATTGTTAGCAGACTTTTTTCAAGCTAATCGATGAGTTTGGATAGGGCGATCGAGAGTTGAAATATACCAGGTACATGAATTTTTTCGTTATGGGACTTTCTCAATACACATATAAATTTCGTCATGGGCAATATTTGACATAAAATCATGATCAGTCTGTTTGGCAACAGTAGATGATAACTACATTCTTATGTCACTATCCAAATTTCATATAATGACGTATCCACTAAAAACTGTAGTTTGTATAATCTACAAGTATCATATCAACACGTACGTTACGTCAATTTGACGGAAATATGTTATGTCAAATATTCCTTCGTAATACAATTCTAAGATTATTTCTTATTATGTAATAATTTATAATTACAGTTTTGTTGATAAAACGTATTTCCACCGTCCCATTATATGTTTGTCCGCCTTTTCATTTTGGTTGTGCTAAAAGGATTGTTCACTTCTCAAAATTTTTCATTTATATCACACTTTTCTTACAATATTTATTCTTATTCAATCTTATATATTATCTTCATTATCCAACTTTTCCATTATTTTTAACACTTTTTCCTATAAAATTCCGAGAACACATATGGTCCTCGGTACCAAGAATATGAGTCCTCACTAAATACCTAATATACAAATTTGCCAAAAACATATGATCCTCGGTAGTTACCGAGAATGTGAGTCCTCGCTAATTGCCTAATATCCAAATTTGTCGAGAACACATAGGTACCTCGGTTCACAAATATTAAGATTGAAGTTCACATAGGCTACAAAAGTTCAACTAACAAACACAGATTACAATTGTTCAAGAATCTCTCTGAAGCCTCATTTAATTGTTGTCTTTCTATTTCTTACTTTGGCTCAAGAACTTTGTTATCATCTCCTTCATCTTGAGTATTTCACGGTGATTTTCAGCAAGTTTTTCTTCAAAAGGCTTGCATATCTCAGCCTTGATTTCCTCACAGAATTCAGCGGTGACTTCCTCACGGATCTCAGCTCTGATTTCCTCACGGATCTCAGCTCTGATTTCCTCACGGATCTTAGCTCTCATTTCAGCTCTGATATCCTCTATAACCTTATCGTCAATATCTTTTTGGTTTACAGAGGACGATGAAGAATTTTCTGGAGAATGTACGTAATCCGCTTGTCCTTGATCTTCATCAATGTTCTCTACCCCTGATGTCCTTCTCTCTTCCATTAGAGCCAATACCTTATTTTGAAAACCCAGATTTCATCACTAAGCTTTTTAGAAATTAATTTGAGACGCAAAAAAACTACATTTCAAGTGACAAGCTGAACAAGCATACAAACTAAATAAACAAAAGCTATATAGAAATTTCTTCCAAATCATTTACCAACCTATGTTCGCATCAAATATTTTAGTATCAATTATCCACAAAATTACATCCAATGAGAAACAAGGCAAGTAATATAAACATGGATGATTTATCAAAAATATATACGACACTATAACACAAATCCTTCCCACAAATCTCTTATGTCTATATTTCAAACAGAAATCTGATGAAATGCAAACAATTTAGCACATTACAGCAACTAAGAAATAGTGTCACCCACAAATCAAATCAAATGTGAAAGAACAAGATTTTAAACCCCTCACACTATCATACTAAGTTGTTATATGAACAAAAATTGCAATCTACAAAACTTAAATCAAAATCTGTAAGCTTCAACTGTTACAGTGTAATTTGAGATGGCATTTGGTTTTCACTGTAAACCCGGTTGGGTCTATTTTAATTAGTCTTTTTATGAATTTCGGTTCACTAAACTAGGTTTATAAACCTCCTTTGTAGCTCTTTTTCAGATTATCAATGAAATCACTATCTTCATTCTCAACTCTCTCATTCAATCTCCCTCTCAAACTCTCTTTCGATTCACTCTTCGGTAGAATTCTCAAATCCATCTACCCTCGGTGTCTCGTCGGTTGATTCTCGAGCTTATTTGCTCCTAATCGATCGCCTATCCCGGAAAACCCGCATCAATGGTATCAGAGCTCGTGCTCCTCCGACCTGCTTCGGTACCCACCGACGAAGGCTTCTATGTTGCGGTTGGCAAGGCTCGAAAGAAGGAGAGTTTGATCTCTGACCTGAAGGATTTCATCAATCGGCGCTTCAATTTTCCCCAACCACAAGTCAGTGTGTTGATGGTGACGGAGGCGTGGTCATCACCGGCCTGTACGAGGGAGTACCTGAAGGCGCAGATTACAGTCACGAGGTGTTTGATCACATCCTCGACCTAGTTGGCTGGATCGAAGGTTGTGTTGAGCTCCCGATAGGCTCAGAAATATTTGCCCCCAAGGTGCCCGACCAAATGCCGATGGATGAGCCTCTTGTTGTTGAAATTGGTTCCTCCTTGAAACCGGATGGAGAACACGTTCAAACGGAGGCAAAGATAGAACCCATCCTGATGAAGGAGTCTTCATATTTTGACGCACACCAGGTGCTCGACGAATTGCCTGAACCACAAGAACACATGAAACAAGTCGTTTTGAAGATTGTAGAGACTCAAGCGAGCTTTGATCTTGGAGGAGAACAATCCATTGTTGCCAATGAAATCCTACAGCCAGTCGCCCACCAACTGCTCGATGAAATGTCAAAGTCATCTAGCAATCACAAGTCTGTTGAGCAAGAGGAATTCAACCCTTTAGAGTCTACTATTGCGAAGGAACTTCCTCACTTGGTCCCATACAAGGTGCTCGACAAAATGCTTGAGCCAAAAATTGATTTGAAGTTTGTTCGAGACGATCTGAGTTTTGATCCGGGTGGGAATCCTAAGGTTTTGCTAGCTGGGAATTCAGACGTGATTGACGATGATGATGATGATGTGCTGACTGCCAAGAAGTTGATAATCGATGATGATCTTGTGAATCCAGAGGAAGAAGCCCAATTAGTGACAATTGACGGTGAAAAAGAAGCTGTACACTTAGGCGCACACCAAGTGTTTGGTGAAATGCCCAAGTCAACAAGCAACACTAAAATGGAGGGGTTGGTTGAACTAATCAAGGGCAGTGTTGTAGCAAGAGTTGATGGTGCTCATGCTTCAGGGATAAGTCATGAGAAGGACATGATTCTTAGTTTTGACCCGGGAGGAGTAGGCTTGACATATGTTTGTTGTGCTCATTGTTTATCAAGTCAAAGGGCTGCTCTCTATTGCTGTCTGTTGGGCTGTTCTAACAGTACAAAAACACTGAGGTTAGAGTCTGTTAAATGGGCCTATGTTGATTTTCACAAGTTTGCCTTTGATCCTGAAATTATTCTATATCCTGCTGAATTTTTACCAAGTTTCATTCAAGGAGTTATTGAGTGTGTGCTGCTGGTTTTTTATCCTGGTGTTAATCTCACAAGAGAGGGCAAAAGTAAATCTATGTTTGTTGCTATTGATGATTTAAAATTGAAATGTGAGAAAGTGTGGTTGAATCTGCCACTTGAAAGGTTGCACTCTGATTTTACAGCAGCTACATTTGCTCACTCTGCAGTTGAATTTGGAAGCTATCTGAAGTTAGAGCCTCTTAAATGCACCTATGCTCATTTTGATGAAGTTGTGTTTGACCCTGGAATTCTGTTATGTCTTGTTGATTTTACAAAATCATTGTGTAAAATGTGCTTGAACATGGAGGTTGAGTTTGATGCTGATGCTGATAATGCGCATGATGAGATTACTGATTCGGGCAAGTATATCTGTTTGTCAAAGCTGCTGTCTGGTGTCAACTTTATTGAGCAGTGCAAAGACAAGAATCTTCTCAAGCGATCTACTATTGTAATTTGCTTGTGTGGATCGATCACTTGTGTAGAGATATCCGGTTGTGATCCTGAAGGAGAACCACTCTCTACTAATGGGGACTTTGCAGCTCATGGATCAACTAGAACAGATGACAGTGCAACTATCAGATACATGGTTGATAATTGCTCGGTAACAACGGCTTGTGTTAGAACCTCTCAACCGAAATTCAACTTAACCGAGGCTTTTGACCCTGGAGGTACTAAGTTATTGTCTAGTGATCACTCTAGGGGCTTGTCATATGGGGGTGAGTTTAATGGCTGGCTAATGAAATACAGTGTGCTAGAAGAAGCTGAAAGGAGTCTGGGGCAGAGTACTTTGATTTGGCTTATGATAAGATATGGGAGTTGCATTCCAGCTGAGATATTCCAAGCAAGCCTTGTAGTTTTTGTATACGATCCGGGTGGAGGCAAGCACTTGAACGTCTTTGCTGGTTCAGAAACTAATGTGTGCTATTATGTGTATACGTATATGGGATTTGCTACATTGAGTGTTATGGGTTATATATGCATTCAGCTGGTTGTTTTGCCTCAAGTTGCTGACATTAAGCCTAAGCAGGAACCTGATAACTCTGCTTCAAGTTGCTTTTACATGAGTTATTATGGAGAACGTGGAAAAAGAAGCTGTCCCATTGGAGCTGATGAATTGCTGATGATTTTTCCTACTCAGACTTGCCATGTTGGGTGCTCTATGCTGCAAATTAATCCCACCTTAGCTCATATGCTGGGTGCTCTAAGAGCAACATATTTGCTGAATTCTTATGCTGCAAACACTGATTTACAAGAGAAGTTCGATCAGTTTTGTGTAGCAGCTGACAATGAAATCCACATGGAGGCCAAGACACCTTTGTTTTGGAATTTTCAACTTCAATTAATAAGCTACTCTAGAGAAACTCACGTGCAGATTTTGGATGAATATATATTGGATATACTTACACCAGCAAGCTTCATTACCACTTGTGACATGTACAAAGAGCAAGGAGGGACTAGACCAGCTTTATGGACATCCCAGGTGCACTATTCCTTGATCCTTGAGGACAAGGATCTCTTCCAACGGGGAGTACTGTTACAGTGTAATTTGAGATGGCATTTGGTTTTCACTGTAAACCCGGTTGGGTCTATTTTAATTAGTCTTTTTATGAATTTCGGTTCACTAAACTAGGTTTATAAACCTCCTTTGTAGCTCTTTTTCAGATTATCAATGAAATCACTATCTTCATTCTCAACTCTCTCATTCAATCTCCCTCTCAAACTCTCTTTCGATTCACTCTTCGGTAGAATTCTCAAATCCATCTACCCTCGGTGTCTCGTCGGTTGATTCTCGAGCTTATTTGCTCCTAATCGATCGCCTATCCCGGAAAACCCGCATCATCAACATACTAGATATAGTGGGTACAGAACTCACCTTTCGGAAGAACTTCTTTTGCTGAAATGGAGGTTTTAGGGTTACAAATGGGGAGGTGCGGCTGCGGTAAAAGAGAACGGTGAGTATTTATATCACTAATTACCGAGCACAATTTACCGAGGACTATAGTTCTCGGCAATTAGCGAGAACCCAATTAAGTCCTCGGAGGAGTTCTCGTTAGATACATTGATTAGTAGAGACACAGAACCATTAAAAATGTTTATCCTCATAGCTAACACATGGCAGAAACCAGTGATGATCGTTCAGTTCAATACTCATTAGGGCCACATGTGCACAATTGGAGTTTTAAGGGCAAATTGTTGAGAAACAAACTTTAGTGTTCCAGAAGTTGTGGTTTGTGGGTCATGTTCTGGTGAAAGCAGGGTCCATGAATCCATGATATATATGTGTAAGATTCTTTTGGGATTTTGTTGTTGCAAGGCCTCAAGATTTAATCTGACAAATCAAGCTATTACATATGGGCCTGATTTGAGCCTTTGATATGGAACCTTCCCACTTAGAGGTCACTTGTGGCTGTCCTTGCAGACAGTGAAAAGTGGTGATAACTAATCAAATGAGTACTCAATCAGATGCCACAACAATTGTCATTACTAGGCATGCCTTCGCCTTCGCCTTTTTCCAGAATTTTTCCTACTCGATTTATTAGTTGCTCTTACATGGCTTCAATGCAGTCTATGCTAAATTATGGGATGAGAATTTGAATGGTACTAGCTAGGACCCATTGTTCGAATTCGCTTTAGCTGGTGGGCTGTCGTCTCCAGAACCTGGCAGGTAGACCTTGCGAAGGGACCGGAAACGGGCTATACTGAATCCCAATCTGTGACCCTACCACACGCCATCTGCAACCACAATCATACATAACATAAGACACCCACACAAAAAATGATCTTGTAAGAATTTTGGAAAAAAAAACGTTCCATGATCATCTTCTCTGTTGGGAGGGACCAGTTTTGTGATGCTTCTTTTCACTTACTATCATTATTCCATTTGAGAATAATGTCCTTTTCTCATCAGGCGACGTTATCTATCTTTGTCCTGTTTGCTACGCACAAATTACGTTACTCTCATGCTGTTATCACCTCAATAATCATTTTTCAGCTATTAAGCTCTTGATTCTAATAGTCCATTGGTGCATGCCATCCACATTATTCCATAATAAAACTAGCTGATTACAATTATACTTTGCACTCTCTGGTGTAAGAAAGGACCTCAATTCTTGTTCACTGATTTTTCTGTGGAGTTGATATGGACCGTTTTGATTTCAAGTACCTGAACTTGGTGACTAGATGATGGATCAGTATGAGGATCTCGAGCTTCGCAAGCTCATTGCCAGGACAGGCATGTACTCCAGTTCCAAAGGGCATGAAGGTATTGGGTTTTGGTGCAACCTGAGGATACATATGTACATCATTATGTTGAATGTTTGGAGAAAATTTCAGCAAGGACTTTTTTGGGCTACCTCAAATTTTGTAGGGTCAAATTTGTGGGGGTCCTTGAAGAATTCTGGATTGTGATGAATGTTCCTGAACAGAGGCAGCACCTTCCATCCTTTGGGAATCACATACCCTGTAAGCACACATCAGGAAATGTCACATGATGACATGAATGTAACTAAGAGTTTGTTAGCATTGTTGAGTAGAATTCAGCTCGCCTTCGTATTCTACATCCGCGACCGCTTCTCTAAATGGGAATGATATAATGCTTGCCATCCTCAGACTCTCTAACACCACCTGGTGCCCAAAAAAGATCATCCCATCAACAATCATCAGTTCCGCGATTATCTTTGTGTAATGATCTATTCAGGGTTAACATCTTAATGACAGACCTTGTGACTGTAAGGCATTTTCCTTGTCTGCATCCATGTCAATGGCCTTTCACCTTGGTTATTTGACTCATATATAGCCTTCTGTTCAGTCTGCATGCAATCAAAGGAACATGCTAGACTAATTAGTTGCTACGTTGGCAACCGGAAAAACTGAACTGAAAGTGAAAGGAACAGAATTAACATCTTGTAGTAGACTAGTTAGCTCTATAAGTTTACCTGCACAACCTCTAGAAGCTCTGGGTTATCATGGAGGTACTTAATGATCCATGTCATGACACTGGCTGTAGTATCTTGAGCTGCAAACAGAACTCCTATAATGTTATCTACAATCTGCTCTTCAGGTAACGCCTTTCCACTTTCGTCGTTAGAGTTCAGAAAATGGCCCAAGAGATTCTTATCCTCCAATCTCTTCTCCTTCCTCTCAGTCACAATCTCTCTTATAACTTCTGTTAGCCTCTTTCTTGCCTTCATTGATACAAAACAACTCAGAATACTAGTCAGTTTTGAAATGCACCAACGTTTTCACGTTATGTATCTTTAGAAATCAAAGGACTCTGATTTCTTACATTCAATGCTTTCTTGTAAGGAGTCCAAGGTATACTAGTTGGGAAGGAATTGTATCCATTCTCTACTTGACTGTAGTTCCTCCTCAACTCGTCTTTATATGAACCATCCAAGTCACCGAAAATCGCCAGAATCCCAACCTCAAAAGAAAACTGCCACACAAACCTGTTAACATTGAATTCTAATGCACAACTATGAAAAGCAATGCATTTTACTAATGTTTTGGACCAACCTTTTTCAGTTCATGATAGGTGTTGATGATTCTGCCCCCAGCCCAAGATTCAATGGTGGAGCTAGCAATGGATTCGACACCAGGAACAAGGGCCCGGATGGATTCGGGTGTCAAGGAGGTTTGAACCAGTTTGCGAATACGAGCATGATAGTCTCCTAGGTGAAAGAACAAAGCAGAGGGGCCAATTAGTGTCTCCTTGCTCTTTGGGTAAGTTGGTTTGAAGAGACGAGCTTGTGTTGACAGAACAAACTTGGCGGCGGCCGGGCTAGCCAGCATCACACTTGGGCAACCAAGTATGTTAGTCTTGAATATCTCTCCATACCTGTTGATGAATCCATGCATGACTACATAGTCAGCACTATGCATTGGAAAATAAAACCTAGCAACAAGAAAAGGGACAAACCTTTTCTGTTTTTGGGCAAAGAAGAGATCTGGGTCTTGTGTGTAAAGCTGAAGGGTCTCGCCTATGTAAGGCCAACCCATCGATCCGGGCGGAAGGCGAGACCTTTGCTTCTGCCATAGATTCCTATGATCTCTTCTAAGAAAGATGAATGACAGTAGAGAAAGGAAGAACAATGGGAGGAAACATGCAAATATTGCACACATCTTCTCCTTGATTTCTCTGTCTCTCACACAATCTCAGTCTTGGAAAAATAGCCTTTTGGTTGGTATGAAGGATTGGGGTGATGGGGAAGACGGTTTATATAATGACGGTTTCAATCGTAACGTAAACATATTACAAGAATCTAGACATAGCTATAGCTATATACATATAAAAAAAAAGTTACACCTGTATATGATAATATAGCATTTAAGGCATATGTTGATAAGTCTGAATTTAGATTATGGTATCATTTAGCCGTGTAGGATACACGCACGTGACTCAGATGAATGTTTCTGTTTTGTATGGTGTAGAGATAAATTGGATCTGCTCAAAAAAGAAATAAATTGGATTCTTTTATATCGTAAATTGAATTTAGATTTTTTATGTTATGAAAGTAAATATTCTATAACTAAAATATACTAGTTGATTTCTCATACCATGTATGCAGCATGACAATGTTTTTATGCGGTAAAATTTAATTTATAGGATAGATACTAAAGAAAAATTATTTTGATGTTAAGGAAAAAAATTGATATTAAAAATAATAATATAATATAACCTAAATTAAGATCATTGATTCATAGATGAGATAATAACATTTAAAATTACTCTACCGATAGATTTCAACTAAATATAAATTCATTAGATATTATCTAAAACGATGATGATGATACTCCATAATATTATTATATTTTGAGTAAGACTGAGAATAACTCACGTGCTCCTTCCAAATGGATAAAAAAACGCCACTGATGAACTATTCCCGTATTTTTCAAATTATTCTTGTACTTTCAAATTATTCTCGTATTCTTTGCGTATTTTTCAAACTATTCACGTATTTTTTGAATTATTTCCACTATTATGCGTGTATTTTAAAATGACACCACATTTGTGTATTGATTTTTAGCAATATTCAAATATAATAAGTGCGTAAAGCTTTTCTTTTCAAGCTATTAAATACATATTTTCAAATTGACATGCTATATATATATATATAGTATATGAAGACAATTTTTTACTATATTCAAAAGAAGATATGATACAATACTAATGTTGGTAATTTATAATTTTATATCCAAGAGTATCACAATAAGTTTGATGCGATAAATGTAATTATAAAAAACAAACCTAGAAAAACTATGGTATATTGGGAAAAGAAAAAGAAAATAGTACTTGAATTACGAAATGTCAATCAAATGATTAAGTAGTATATACATATGTTTTGGTATATGATGTAAGTAGTTTATAATGCAATTAAAGTAACTCTAATTTAGCATACTCAATCATATGTTATGATTTATATAATTCTAAGCACTTGAAAATATAATAAGCATAATTTGTATTCAAACCAACGGACGGGATTAACATTCTAGTTTGAATAATAAAGTAACTAAGGACATAATAATTATTGATGTAACAATTGAGATAAAAGAAATGAAAAATTAGAGACTAATTTTTTAAAAATAAAAGATTAAGGACCGAGATAAAAGAAATAAAATCTTAGGAATCAATTTAGAAAAGAATGGAAAAAAAAATTAGGGACCAACTATTTAATTTATCCAATTTATTCATCAAAAAAGGATAATTCCTGCAACAAACAAAAAAGGGATAATTTCATCATGGGCCCTTTTTTTTTTGGGAATTATAGATTAAGAAGAATGATTGGGCCATCTCGAAAATTTACTAGGTAGGTTATGAATAAACTTATGGAGTAGCTAAAGCGAGCCCAGTGGGCAGTGAGGCAGCGACCCATTCAATAATTGTCGCATATAATAACGAGTGGATTCGGGTTCGGTCTTTTCAGGTTCGGGTTAAGTGTGGGTTACAGGTCAACCCGGGTCGGGTCTTGACAGGTTATCGTGCGGGTTCGGGTCAACCTAACAGGTCAATAATTTGAATTTTTAATGATTATTAAAATCATATTATGATTAAAAAATAATATTTAATAATAAAATATTATTTTTAGTCGATTTTTGTAATAATATTTTATTTACAATAGGTTTTCTGATAAAAGTATATTATAATATTTACAATATAATATATATCGGGTCGGTCGTGTCGGTCTCGGGTTTCAACCCAATCGGGTTCGGTTTTTTTCTTTGCTCGCTACTATTCGGGTCGGGTTTCAACCCAAAAGTTTTCCGCCGGTTCGGGTCGATTTTTCGGATCGGGTCAGGTTTTGACAGCTCTAGTACATATATACTTGATCCCTCGACCAAAAAAAACATATATAATAGACCCCTACACCCGACGTTGTTGGGGTCAACAAGTCAACATTAATTTAGTTATTTTTTGTGTCTAATTTTGTGACTTTTCATGCTCCATTAATTTCGACGTGTGAAAATAATTGTTATTTCTTCATTTCAATGATTTTTATCTCATTATTGTGCACATAATGTTTGTATTGAAACACAATATAATATAATATAATATATATGATCCTAGATAACATAATATATGTAGACATTTCAACCAGGTTGGGCCAGGCAGGGTAGGTCGGGTCGGGTCATTTTGGGTTCAAGTCAATCAACTTATGGGTCAAACTGAGTCGGGTCATAACGGGTTACCGGTCGGGTTCGGCTTGACCAATGAGTCAATGATATCATTTAAAAAAAATCATTCAATACTAAATTATAAATATATATATATAATTAAAGTTTTGGATAAGAGTTTTGGAAAACAAATAGATTATTAGAAATAGTTGGTCTTTTTGAATAAATAAGTTTCTTGAATAAATACGTTATCTTTATAATAAAAAAGCATATTATTATATCAAGCTTTCTCTTCCCGATAACAAGACATCAAAGAAGTGCAATTCTTTGTTGCTAACATATACTACCCTTCACTAACAAATTATCATGTTTTGTGGCCTTTAATACTCATATAAATAATAAAAGAATCATAAATCATATTGATAAGAAATGATGCACAATTTCATTTGTATGCTATACGTATTCAGATGTCATAACAACGTAAACTATGTAGGTGTCATATAATGATATAAATTTTAGCTTTCAATTCTATTGATAGTTTTGTAAATGTCTAATTTTCATGCCATCCTCCGTTTGAAAGCAAGCCATTTCATAAATATTGGAACAAGATACTAGCAAAGGCGAATCTGTCGTCGTAACTATTCTCTAAGCTCTAAATCTTCCTATAGACTGGGGCAAGAAAGATGGAGAGGTCAGAGAAAGTGGAGAAGTGATCTAATTTAGGTTCTTTTTGGTTAAAATCAGATTTAGCTTTGGACATATTAAGACTTGGGTGCACAGTTACCCGTCAATCTGTCAATTCCTTATATTAGAGTGCATTCTAAAATTCATTTCTCCCCCTATAAACTTCTTGACCCACTGGGTTTAACCCGAATCTAACCTAGAATTTTTCAGATTTATCGGGTCGGGTGCAAATTAGGTTTCGGGTTCAAATTGTTTGGTTGAAACTCTAAAATTTTCGAGTGGATGAGGTAGCGGTCACCTTTTGACAGGTCTATAGGTTTATAAAGGTGAAAAAGTGTGAAATTGTTTTTTGGTCGAATAAAAAAAGTGTGATATTATACAGAATACAATATAAAGAATTGAATAACATAACATTCTATTTTATATACTAAAGTTGTGCTCTTTCAAGCATTCATATTAATTTTGACCCCATTTCGTGTCATATTAATTATAAATGAATTTGTTTATTTTAACAATGCTATATCCTTATTAATTTAACCATTTCGAAAATCAAATATCTTTATCTAATTATTACGTATTATTATCAAAATAATATCTATTGTTGAAGTACGAAAACACCGATATGTAATGAACGCGCTGAGAGCACAAGGTTTGAACTCAACCGAATCAACAGACGGAGGTATGGAAAGTATGTAGTCGTTGGTGGTGTTCAACGCGATGAGGGTAGTGTGAAGGATATTTTGTATTTAGCTTGTTGGATTACAATAGACAGATTCTCTATCGCGTTTAGGTGTATCGGGCTACAACAATGATCTTAGCTCGAGATCTAGCGTGTGTGATTCGCGAGGTTTTCGATCCCCGTTCTGGCGCATTGAGCCCGCTATTTATAGTGGAGGTTTGGGCCGGGCTGGAGGGAGAGGCCGATGTGGGATGGATGCAACCCAGATACGTGTCGCTGTATGGTTGGTTCTCGGGGCGGCAGCCGCGGGGCTGGCCAATCAAGGGTCGGGATGGGACGTTGCTGCCCCCCTACTTGCCTGATGGGACGCTGCCGCCCACCGCTCGCCTGATGGGACGTTGCCGCCCACCCACTTGCGTGGATGGGACGGGGCGGTGAGCGCGGTGGGCGCAACCTCCGGGACCGAACCTCCGCCTTGTATGGAGTCTGCCACGTAAGGGAAAGCTTTACCCGGTCAGCCACGTATCGGATCGCGATGGCCGCATAGTTTAGGATGTGATCGTCATTTTGAGAAGCCTATACTTGGTCGTATTTTGTTTTGGTGGGGTATCTTATCGCGTTGACGGTTCCTGGTATCAACACAACCCCATGGACCGGGACTCGACGCCCTTTTGAGGACGGGTCCAAAGAAAGTACCTCGAACCGGAAAACGTGGTGTGGGGAGCGCGCTATTGTTTCGGAGATGGACGAGCAAAGGAGGGCGTTGGGACGAGAGAAATGGCAAAGGAAGTCGTTGGGCCGTCATTTTTATGGACCGATGCAAGACGAAGCCCATTTCGTTGCGGGCCCGCCGAGATTTCGAACAAAAGGAGCGGTTCCTCCCTTCGTCTTCCTCATTCCGCAACTCTCGTTTCGAAAACTCTCTTTCGCCCTCGAACCTGCCCGCTGCCCTCGACCGGAAACCGCTCTTACGCCAGCGACGCCGCTCGTCCCAAGCTTGCCTCTGCCTCCTTCCGACCACGAGGTACGTCCTTCTTCTTTCTCTCCCTCTCTTTTTCCTTCCTCTTTTCTCGCTTCCTCTTCTCTCGCTTCCTGGGTTTTTCGGGATTTTTCCGGGGGGGGGGAAGAACGCCCTAATTTTAGTGGTGGCGCCGTCGCTGGAAACCGGTGGCGCCTGGGGTTCGGGATGGTTCTCGAGACCTCCAGGCGGAAGGGGGGTAAGGTTGCCATGCCGCCGCCCTAAACCCGGCCTGGATCTGGCCGGAGGGGTTTGTTTCTGGGTGAACCGGGCGGTGAAATGGGGGAAGGAACCCCCTTGGGGAGGCGAAACGCCATTGGAAGACGAAACGTCCCAGGAGGTCGGGGAGGACGCGATTAGCGCGACGTCCCGTCCCATCAACGTCCCGCTCCTGGAGATGCGTGCCGAGAACGGCAGAATGTTCTCCTGACACATATTTCGCGCGCCCCCAGACTTTCTGCTTTGACAGGACTTCTCGCCCCGTTGCGAAGTGACACCTACCCGGGGCTGGGGTGCCGCGCTTGTTGCCTTTTCCTTTGCTTTCCATGCTTTATTGCCTATGAGCACCATCTTTTTCCGTGCATCTATCGCGCTATATGTTTCTTCATGCTTGTTTCTTCCCATGTGCATTATCTCTTTTTTTTCTTCCTCCAGGAGCCTCTTTGTTTCCGTGCCCTAGATTTGGGGTTTTCCAGCGACTCCTGCCCCTCAGGCGTGGATCGCGGTGATTCAATAGCGAACTGGGACGACTTCTACGCGCCAGACCCCTCGCTCGAGTACCGGGAAATGTCCGCGAGTGATTCTCAGAACAACTTCCGCGAGCCCGCCGGTTTGAGCCAGAGCGACCCGACCACCATCTCTGCTGCCCGCACAAAGAGCGAGTCGTCCTCGCGCTCGATGGCCCGCTGCAAGCCCTACGACCCTCATGATGAGGCCCTAGACGATGAGGCGTCCACCTCTGGGACCGCGAGGAGCTTCCCCTCGCGATACATTACCAGCGTCAGGGCAGAAAGGCCTCGCTTCCGTCAAACGAGGCCCGGGCGCTTGGCCGAGTATGAAAACCCGACGACGCTGGCAAAGGGTTGTGCCACCATCCTCACCCTTGACGAACTGGACGTTATCGCGTCGGAATATCCCTGGCCGGCCGGGGTGGAACTTCTGCTGCCGCACGACGGGGGAAACAGTTTGGCGGTCTACGAAGCGGGTGTCGTTATGTACGCGGCCAGCCTCGTCGCGGGTTTTCGGGCCCCGTTACCGCGATATGTCGCGGACTTCTTGTTCCACTATGACCTGGCCCCGACCTCGATGGCGCCCAACTGCTGGAGTGTTATCGCGGCGTACCACATGCGGTGCCTCGAGCTAAAACGTCCTCCGTCTGTGGAGCATATGCTACAGATCGTGACGGTGAAGTCTGACACCAGGGGCATCGTGAACTTCAGCCTCACGCACTGTAACCTGCTGATCACCCCTTCCCACGTCGGCCCGCGGTGGAAGGGGAAGTGGTTCATTATACATGACTTTTCGGGCAACGAACTGCTTTGCCCCATCGTCCCTGACCAGTACCGCCCCCATAAACGCAAACGCGGTGACTCCCAAAAGGCTGCCGCGGCGAAGAAAGCCTTCGCCGCGCCCTATAAAAGGGAGCAGAGTGTTTGGATAACACAAGAGCGTCTCGAGCGCGCTGGGCTAAGCCTGAGGCCGCCGCCGCCCCGGGAAAACGTGGTGCCGTCGCCGGCACCCTCGCCCCCGGTGCCCGCGAGCGAGGGTATTCCTATCTCCCTTGAGAATTAGTTTTATCTTATCGCATGCTTCGTTATTACTTTGAACGCGTTTAGTCTAAACGTTCGTGACTTGTTTTTGCAGATATGGACGTATTTGACGAGCTCACCGGTACATCCGCCACGCCAGCCGCCGTCGCGGCCACCACTGCCAAGGCCGGGGCCCAGAAGGGGGTCACCGCGAAAGGCACACCTGGCCTAAAGGGGAAGGACCTCCTCGTTGACAAGGGCAAGCGCGCGCAGGGGGACGCCTCGAAGCGCAAGGGGGTCGAGGATGCGGCCCACGCCGAGGGCGCGCTCGCCAAGAAATCTAAGCGGGAGCTGGCCCGCGTCGAGGACCAACCTTCCGAGGCCATCGCGAAGGGCCCTGCCCAGATCGTGACGGGCGCCGGTCATCGCTGCCATTGGTCCCGAAGGGCCGAGGTGGCAGGCTTCGCCTGCCCCGGGCCGGCATGGGGCACCTTCAACGACGGCCAGTACTCCTACGTGGAGGAGAGGGAATGGTTTGGCACCCTCAACGCGGCGGAAGTCGGAGGGGAGTGTATGAAATATGGCCATATGGTATGTGGCCCCTTTGTTTTTTAGTACCGACCCTTTGCGACTTTTACCCGGGCTGAGCGTATGCTTTTGTTTGCAGGTCAACGCGTGGCTGAACTACCTCCCCGATCGCCTGTCCGAGGTGGAGGCTCAGTTGGCGGAGACGACCAAGGCGAAGGCGGCGGCCGAGGCAAGCCTCGCGGAGGCGCGCGCACGGACCGAGCAGGATGCCGAAGAGCTCAAGGCGGCCAAGGCCCAGCTCGCGGCGGCCCGAAAGGAGGTGGCGGGGCTCAAGGCAACGTCTGCAAAGCAGCACCGACAGCTGGAGGAGGCCCAGGCCAAGGTAGAGAACGCGGTCCCCGAGTTCCTCAAGTCGCGGGAGTACATGGACCGTCGCGTTGACGACGCAAGAACGGTCCAGGCCCTTAGCGCAGTCACCGCGGCCCTCCAATATGTTGAGAGGTACAAGGTGAAGTACTTTGCCCCCGACCTCAAGCGCAAGATGGGTGTTGTTTGGGAGGACGGAGTGGCGAAGCCACCTCCGGGGATCGAGGAGGCCAACGCAGAGGGGACCGATGCCCCGCATGCCAACCCCGAGCTCCCTGCCGCCGAGGTTGAAAAGGATAAAGCCCCCGAGGACCCTCCTGCTTCTGAGACCGCGGACAACGCTCCCGAGGCCTGAAGCCCCTCTCCGCAAAGTGAAGATTTGCTTGTTGCTTCTTTTTTTTTTGTTTTTGCTGAACTGGTACTCCACCCGGCCCTTGGGGCCCAAACAAAATTCTTCGCCGCGATGCGGCTGTAATTGTACTTGACGCGAAGTAGGCGTCCTAACATCTTTTTGCCGCCACGCGGCCTTGTGATTATTTTTCCTTCATCTGTTTCCTCTTATCCTTAGATTTTGTTTTTTGGAAACTCTGTGCCCAACCCCATGCCAAGCCAGGCGCTAGGACTGCGCTTGACACTAGGTGCATATAACTTTTGTTTTTGTGAAAGCTCGCCGTACCCAACCCCATGCCAAGCTAGGTGCTAGGACCGCGCTTGACACTCAACCCCATGCCAAGCTAGGTGCTAGGACCGCGCTTGACACCAGGCGAGTAGAAAATAGGTTTTGCGAAAACTCGCCGTAAACCCCATGCCCAGGTAGGTGCTAGGACCGCGCTTGACACCAGGCGAGTAGAAAATAGATTTTGCGAGAACTCGCCGTACTCAACCCCATGGCAAGCTAGGTGCTAGGACCGCGCTTGACACCAGGCGAGTAGAAATAGGTTTTGCGAAAACTCGCCGTACTCAACCCCATGCCAAGCTAGGTGCTAGGACCGCGCTTGACACCAGGCGAGTAGAAATAGGTTTTGCGAAAACTCGCCGTACTCAACCCCATGCCAAGCTAGGTGCTAGGACCGCGCTTGACACCAGGCGAGTAGAAATAGGTTTTGCGAAAACTCGCCGTACTCAACCCCATGCCAAGGTAGGTGCTAGGACCGCGCTTGACACCAGGCGAGTAGAAAATAGATTTCGCGCATTAGCAGAAAACCATGAGGGAGTTTTTGATGTTTTAAGGCTTTAAGCAGCTGCGAGCGGCGTAGCCGTAAGTCTCGAGTGCGCCTAAGCGCATCGCGCGCGTTAGCGGACAACCCCGAGCGAGGACGGCAACTCGGGTTTTCCCTAACGACTGTGGAGTTTTGATGTTTTAAGGCTTTAAGCAGCTGCGAGAGGCGTAGCCGTAAGTCTCGAGTGCGCCTATGCGCATCGCGCGCGTTAGCGGACAACCCCGAGCGAGGACGGCAACTCGGGTTTTCCCTAACGACTGTGGAGTTTTGATGTTTTAAGGCTTTAAGCAGCTGCGAGCGGCGTAGCCGTAAGTCTCGAGTGCGCCTATGCGCATCGCGCGCGTTAGCGGACAACCCAGAGCGAGGACGGCAACTCGGCTTTTCCCTAACGACTGTGGAGTTTTGATGTTTTAAGGCTTTAAGCAGCTGCGAGCGGCGTAGCCGTAAGTCTCGAGTGAGCCTATGCGCATCGCGCGCGTTAGCGGACAACCCCGAGCGAGGATGGCAACTCGGGTTTTCCCTAACGACTGTAGAGTTTTGATGTTTTAAGGCTTTATGCAACTGCGAGGGGTGGAACCCAACTCGAGTGCGCCTAAGCGCATCGCGCGCGTTAGCGGACAACCCCGAGCGAGGACGGCAACTCGGGTTTTCCCTAACGACTGGAGTTTTGATGTTTCAAGGCTTTATGCAACTGCGAGGGGTGGAACCCAACTCGAGTGCGCCTGTGCGCATCGCGCGCGTTAGCGGACAACCCCGAGCGAGGACGGCAACTCGGGTTTTCCCGTAACGATAGATTCATTATTTGGACAGTGCACGATAGTTGTCTCGTTTTATTCGCATGAAAACAACAGGTGGGATCAGGACATTACAACCGACCGCTACGCGGTGATGACACTAGCTTATTTACACATAGTATTTCTTGAGACGTGCCTCATTCCATGTTTTGGCGAGAGTTTGTCTCGTCGTCGGATCTGTGAGTTTGAAGGCCCCCGGGACGACTTCCTTGGAGAGGCGGTAAGGGCCCTCCCACTTCGCGTCAAGCTTGCCCCCGTCGGTCCTTCGGAGGGCTAAATCGCCCTCCTTGAGGCCGCAGGGCTTGACCGTCCTGTTGTAGTACGCCGCGGTCCTTCTTTTGTACTCAGCTGACCGCAACTCCGCCGCCTCTCGGCGCTCATCGCGCAGGTACATTTCCACCTTAAGAGCCTCGTCGTTGGTGAACTGATCATACCCCGCGATACGCTTTGTGGGTAGCATGGACTCGACGGGTACGACGGCATCACTGCCGTAAGCCATCGCGAAAGGTGTCTCGCCTGTTGCTCTGCGCGGTGTGGTGCGGTTTGTCCATAAAACAAGGGGCAACAGCTCTGCCCACCGGCCCTGTATGCCGTCCAGCCTGCAACGGAGGTCGTCGAGTATCCTCGCGTTCACATTTTCCACGAGTCCGTTGGACTGAGGGTGTGCGACCGAAGAAAATTTCAACTCGATGCTCAAACTCGCGCAAAAGTCCCGCGTCTCCTCACTGTCGAACTGAGGGCCGTGGTCTGTCATTATCGCGACGGGGACGCCGAAACGACAAACCACATTCTTCCAGAGGAAGCCGCATACCTTCGCGCTTGTGATCCGTGCCATGGCCTCGGCCTCCACCCACTTGGTGTAGTAATCGACCAGGACCAGGATGAACTGCACCTGCCCGGCGGCCTTAGGGAAGGGACCAAGGATGTCCATACCCCACATCGCGAACGGGTAGGCCGGCTGGATGCCGCGCAGCTCTCGCGCTGGAGCGTGCTGGATGTTTTCGTAGCGTTGGCACTTGTCGCACTTTTGCACGTATGCCGCCGCATCGTGGCGCAAGGTAGGCCAATAGATCCCCATCCGGACTATCTTGTGGACTAGAGTCCGCCAGCCCGGGTGGCCTCCGCATATGCCCTCGTGCACCTCCTCGAGGATCTCGAAGACTGTGGCCTCATCTACGCAGAGCAGGTTGGGCTCCGCGTAGCCGCGGCGATACAACTTGTCGCCTTCGATGCAGTACCGCGCCGCCTTGAGCTTGAGTTTGCGCGCGCTCATGGCATCGTCCTGGGGCAACTCCCCGGTTTGGATATATCGGATTATGGGGGCCATCCACCCGTCCGTGGCCAGCGCGAACACCGCGTTGGTCACGCCGCGTTGCATCTTTCTCTCGATTCCGACCTTGTTGCCGACCTCGGGCGGGAGGGCTGAACCCAACCTGGCCAGTGCGTCGGCCTTGGCATTTGCCGCACGCGGTATGGATTCAATGGCAAAAGTCTCAAGGCACGCGACCAACGCCTTGACCTTGGCGCGATATTGGGGCAGAAAACCCGTGGTACACTCGTACTGGCCACCGACCTGTCGCGCGAGAAGCTTAGAATCTGTGAAAACCCTTATTCTCCGCGCGCCCACTAGTAGGGCCATCTCAATTCCTGCGATCACTGCCTCATACTCGGCCTCGTTGTTGGTTGCTTCAAAGCCGAAGTTGAGGGCATGTTCGGACGCGTAGGAGGGTCCCTCAAGGACCACCCCCGCACCTGACCCGAGGTCGCAGCGCGAGCCGTCAACAAAGACCTTCCACTCGTCGGGGCTCTCGTCCGTGTCGGGGAAGGTGACCTCCACCACGAAGTCTGCAAGGGCCTTCGCCTTGATCGCGGCCCGCGGGTGGTACGAGATGTCAAATTCTGACAACTCGACCGCCCACTTGGTCATTCTTCCTGACAACGCGGGTTGATGCAGGATTTGGCGCAGAGGGAGGTCCGAGAGGACCTGGATGGGGTGCGCTTGGAAGTAGGGGCGCAACTTTCTTGCCGCCACCACAACGGCCAGAGACATCTTCTCCGCTAGTGAGTATCGTTGTTCTGCCGGCTGAAGCACCCTGCTGGTGAAATACACCGGGTAACTGAAATCGCGGGTGAGGACCGCGCTGACAGTATGCTGGCTCACGGCAATATACAACTGCAAATCCTCTCCCGGGACGGGCGGGGAGAGCGTCGGAAGATTGGCGAGGTAGACCTTCAGAGCCTGGAACGCGCTCTGCATCTCCTCTTTCCAGGTGAAGGTGGTGGTACTCTTGAGACAAGAGAAGAAAGGGAGAGCGCGGTCCGACAACCTGGAGCAGAAACGGCCAAGATAATTTACCGCGCCCGCCAGTCGCTGGACTTCGTTTCGCGAAGCCGGTGAACGCAGCTCCAACACCGCGGTGACCTTGGCGGGGTTGACGTCTATGCCCCTCGCGCTAATCATGAATCCGAGGAACTTCCCTGATTTCACCCCGAAGACGCACTTTTCCGGGTTTAGGCTCATTCGGTGGGCGCGCAGGGTTTGGAAAACCTCGGCCAGATCGGCCAGGTGCTCCTGCGCGTTGTGGCTCTTGACCACAATGTCGTCGACGTAAGCCGAGACACTGCGCCTCAGCTGTTTCCGGAAGACATGGTCTACCAGGCGTTGAAAAGTGGCCCCCGCGTTCTTCAAACCGAAGGGCATCACCCTGTAACAGAAAGTCCCGCGTTGAGTGATGAACGCGGTGGACTCCTGATCCAGGGGATCCATGGCTATCTGATTGTAGCCGGAGTAGGCGTCGAGGAAGCTCAGCGCGGTATGGCCGGCGGTGGAGTCGACCAGATCATCAATGGAAGGCAGGGGGTAGCTGTCCTTGGGGCAGGCTTTGTTGAGTTCCTTGAAGTCGACACACATCCACCACTTCCCGTTGGACTTCTTCACCAAAACGACATTGGAGAGCCAAGTAGGATACTTGACCTCGCGGATGAAGTTGGCACGCAGGAGCTTCTCAACCTCCTCATTTGCCGCGCTGGCGCGCTCCTCGTTAGTCTTCCGGCGCCTTTGACAGACGGGCCGGGACCCCGGGCTTATTCGGAGCGAGTGTAGCGCCAGCGCGGGAGGGACGCCCTTCAGGTCCGTCGCCGTCCACGCGAACACATCGCGAGAACGGGCCAGGAGATTTTGCAGGCTTTCGGCGTCCGCCCCGGTCATGCAATCCCCGACATAAAGTTTCTCGGACGTGTCGGGAAAGGGGGTGATGGCGACCTTCTCGAAGTCACCGAGGGGCTCACGCTCCCGCTCCTGTCGCACGTCCAACTCCGCGCCGGCACCGCCCGCGATAACATACGCGGCGGGGCGAGCGCGGGGTGACGCCTCATAGCACTTTCGGGCCTCAATTTGCTGGCCATGGGCGACGCCGACCCTGTCCTCCACGGGGAACTTCAAGACCAGGTGATAAATGGACGCGACAGCCTGGAACTTCATCAACGAAGTCCGTCCCATTATCGCGTTGTAAATGGAAGGGAGCCGGACGACGGTGAACTCGATGGGCTCAGTCCGGCGGGCGTCCTTACTGTCCCCCAGGGTCATGTCCAGAGTGACCAACCCTGCGACGTCGACCTCATTGCCGGAAAAGCATGTGAGCTTCCCGGCGTAAGGCAGGAGCATGGAAGGGGAGATGCCAAGCTGCGCGAACGCGTCGTAGTACAGGATGTCCACCGACGCTCCCGTGTCCACCATGATTCTCTTGACAATCTTAGTGGCGATCACCGCGTGCACCACCAGAGAATCTGTGTGCGGAGTGATGAGCTCGCGGGAGTCGCCAGGTCGGAAGGTGATGTCAGCATGCGGAATTCCCGACGCGCCCAAACTGTTGATGGAGCCACCGGAGGTCGAGGCGCGAGCATAGCGCTTCCTTTCCCCGCCACTTGACCCCGCGAGGGTGGAACCCCCAACGATGGTGTTGATGTAGAGGTTGGGATCGTTTTGGTTTACCTCCCCCCTCGCGGGCGCGGAGCCGGCCAAAGTATTTGCCTGCGCCGGCCGTCCACCGTCGTTGCGGGGCCCGAGGGCAGTGGTGTTAGCCCCGGTGTACGGGTCATTGTTGTACGGCCCGTTGCCGCCGCGGTTGTTGCGTGGCCCGCGGTATCCCTGATACCCGCGACCACGACGGCCTCCACCACGGTTATGGCCACCGCGCTGCCCCCCCTGAGGCTTTGTTGGCGTGGTGGATACGGTGAGGGCCTCCGGGGTGGTTTTGGCCTTTCCCTTCCCGCGATCCTGCGTGGGCTTTCCTGCCGCGTCCTCCGCGAAGACGCGTTTGGTGATGGCGTTGCAGGCGTCCTCGTAGGTGTGTAGGGTTTTCCCGCACATCTTGACCTTGAAGGTACCGTCGCGGAGGTTGTGGATCAACATATCGCGGGCGGAGGTGTCATTTAGCTGAGGCACCTCCGACGCCGCGTTGACGAACTGGGTGAAGAAGGCTGCGAGGGACTCCTCCTCGCCTTGCTTCACGTTCATGAGATCCTTCGTCGTCTTCATGCGCGTTCTAGACCCGCTAAAGTGGGACATGAAACGCCGCGTTAGATCCTTGAAAGACGTGATGGAGCCCACGGGGAGGTTGGTGAACCACCGCATCCCGGCGGTCTTAAGGGTGGAGGGGAAGACCCGGCAGTACATGGCATCGTTGTAGGTGTTGAACGTCATATGAGCGAAGAACTGCCTAACGTGCTCTCCCGGGTCTTTCGTTCCGTCGAACTGTAGTGCCGCCGACGACCTCTGGAACCCCTTCGGCATAGGCTCCTCTTGGATGAAATCAGCGAAGGGGCTGCCGTAGGCGGTGCCGCGATCGTCCACCAGCATGTTGCTCCGGGAGCCGGAGCGTGTGGACAGGGAACGAGAGGTAGAGCGCCCTCGCGATATGCTCATGTCCTCACTCGAGCCCCCCGGAGGCGGGGTGTGGTATGCCTGGCCCGGCCCGTATCCCGCGGCGTAAGCAGGCACATACGGCTGGTGGGGCATTGGGTAAGCACCCTGCCCATGCGGCATGGGATACGCGCCCTGGCCGTAGTGGTACGCAGGGGCGTAGCCCTGAAAGTGAGGGTTGGGAGGTGACAACGCGTTGGGAGCGTCCTGCTCCACCTCCTGCCCCGTCGAACTCCCGTTGTCGGTGGCGTATTCCTCCACGTAGGGCTCCTGCGCTGGTGCGTACTCTTGAAAGTACTTCGCGTGGACATACCCCTGGAATGGGGCCTGCGGCTGGAAACCCTGCTGAAAGCCCGGGTTCCACCCTGGCACGGCCTGTGGTGGCGGTACGGGCGGCGACCCGTAATACCACGGAGGTGGCGGCTGCATCCCGAAGGCTGCGCTGTCGGCGTAGTAAGCGTTGTTGTTGTTAGCGTCCATCACTCTGTGTCGGTTGAAACGGTGCCTCCTTAGTTTGAGGAAGTCCCCACAGACGGCGCCAATGTTGAAGTACGAAAACACCGATATGTAATGAACGCGCTGAGAGCACAAGGTTTGAACTCAACCGAATCAACAGACGGAGGGATGGAAAGTATGTAGTCGTTGGTGGTGTTCAACGCGATGAGGGTAGTGTGAAGGATATTTTGTATTTAGCTTGTTGGATTACAATAGACAGATTCTCTATCGCGTTTAGGTGTATCGGGCTACAACAATGATCTTAGCTCGAGATCTAGCGTGTGTGATTCGCGAGGTTTTCGATCCCCGTTCTGGCGCATTGAGCCCGCTATTTATAGTGGAGGTTTGGGCCGGGCTGGAGGGAGAGGCCGATGTGGGATGGATGCAACCCAGATACGTGTCGCTGTATGGTTGGTTCTCGGGGCGGCAGCCGCGGGGCTGGCCAATCAAGGGTCGGGATGGGACGTTGCTGCCCCCCTACTTGCCTGATGGGACGCTGCCGCCCACCGCTCGCCTGATGGGACGTTGCCGCCCACCCACTTGCGTGGATGGGACGGGGCGGTGAGCGCGGTGGGCGCAACCTCCGGGACCGAACCTCCGCCTTGTATGGAGTCTGCCACGTAAGGGAAAGCTTTACCCGGTCAGCCACGTATCGGATCGCGATGGCCGCATAGTTTAGGATGTGATCGTCATTTTGAGAAGCCTATACTTGGTCGTATTTTGTTTTGGTGGGGTATCTTATCGCGTTGACGGTTCCTGGTATCAACACAACCCCATGGACCGGGACTCGACGCCCTTTTGAGGACGGGTCCAAAGAAAGTACCTCGAACCGGAAAACGTGGTGTGGGGAGCGCGCTATTGTTTCGGAGATGGACGAGCAAAGGAGGGCGTTGGGACGAGAGAAATGGCAAAGGAAGTCGTTGGGCCGTCATTTTTATGGACCGATGCAAGACGAAGCCCATTTCGTTGCGGGCCCGCCGAGATTTCGAACAAAAGGAGCGGTTCCTCCCTTCGTCTTCCTCATTCCGCAACTCTCGTTTCGAAAACTCTCTTTCGCCCTCGAACCTGCCCGCTGCCCTCGACCGGAAACCGCTCTTACGCCAGCGACGCCGCTCGTCCCAAGCTTGCCTCTGCCTCCTTCCGACCACGAGGTACGTCCTTCTTCTTTCTCTCCCTCTCTTTTTCCTTCCTCTTTTCTCGCTTCCTCTTCTCTCGCTTCCTGGGTTTTTCGGGATTTTTCCGGGGGGGGGAAGAACGCCCTAATTTTAGTGGTGGCGCCGTCGCTGGAAACCGGTGGCGCCTGGGGTTCGGGATGGTTCTCGAGACCTCCAGGCGGAAGGGGGGTAAGGTTGCCATGCCGCCGCCCTAAACCCGGCCTGGATCTGGCCGGAGGGGTTTGTTTCTGGGTGAACCGGGCGGTGAAATGGGGGAAGGAACCCCCTTGGGGAGGCGAAACGCCATTGGAAGACGAAACGTCCCAGGAGGTCGGGGAGGACGCGATTAGCGCGACGTCCCGTCCCATCAACGTCCCGCTCCTGGAGATGCGTGCCGAGAACGGCAGAATGTTCTCCTGACACATATTTCGCGCGCCCCCAGACTTTCTGCTTTGACAGGACTTCTCGCCCCGTTGCGAAGTGACACCTACCCGGGGCTGGGGTGCCGCGCTTGTTGCCTTTTCCTTTGCTTTCCATGCTTTATTGCCTATGAGCACCATCTTTTTCCGTGCATCTATCGCGCTATATGTTTCTTCATGCTTGTTTCTTCCCATGTGCATTATCTCTTTTTTTTCTTCCTCCAGGAGCCTCTTTGTTTCCGTGCCCTGGATTTGGGGTTTTCCAGCGACTCCTGCCCCTCAGGCGTGGATCGCGGTGATTCAATAGCGAACTGGGACGACTTCTACGCGCCAGACCCCTCGCTCGAGTACCGGGAAATGTCCGCGAGTGATTCTCAGAACAACTTCCGCGAGCCCGCCGGTTTGAGCCAGAGCGACCCGACCACCATCTCTGCTGCCCGCACAAAGAGCGAGTCGTCCTCGCGCTCGATGGCCCGCTGCAAGCCCTACGACCCTCATGATGAGGCCCTAGACGATGAGGCGTCCACCTCTGGGACCGCGAGGAGCTTCCCCTCGCGATACATTACCAGCGTCAGGGCAGAAAGGCCTCGCTTCCGTCAAACGAGGCCCGGGCGCTTGGCCGAGTATGAAAACCCGACGACGCTGGCAAAGGGTTGTGCCACCATCCTCACCCTTGACGAACTGGACGTTATCGCGTCGGAATATCCCTGGCCGGCCGGGGTGGAACTTCTGCTGCCGCACGACGGGGGAAACAGTTTGGCGGTCTACGAAGCGGGTGTCGTTATGTACGCGGCCAGCCTCGTCGCGGGTTTTCGGGCCCCGTTACCGCGATATGTCGCGGACTTCTTGTTCCACTATGACCTGGCCCCGACCTCGATGGCGCCCAACTGCTGGAGTGTTATCGCGGCGTACCACATGCGGTGCCTCGAGCTAAAACGTCCTCCGTCTGTGGAGCATATGCTACAGATCGTGACGGTGAAGTCTGACACCAGGGGCATCGTGAACTTCAGCCTCACGCACTGTAACCTGCTGATCACCCCTTCCCACGTCGGCCCGCGGTGGAAGGGGAAGTGGTTCATTATACATGACTTTTCGGGCAACGAACTGCTTTGCCCCATCGTCCCTGACCAGTACCGCCCCCATAAACGCAAACGCGGTGACTCCCAAAAGGCTGCCGCGGCGAAGAAAGCCTTCGCCGCGCCCTATAAAAGGGAGCAGAGTGTTTGGATAACACAAGAGCGTCTCGAGCGCGCTGGGCTAAGCCTGAGGCCGCCGCCTCCCCGGGAAAACGTGGTGCCGTCGCCGGCACCCTCGCCCCCGGTGCCCGCGAGCGAGGGTATTCCTATCTCCCTTGAGAATTAGTTTTATCTTATCGCATGCTTCGTTATTACTTTGAACGCGTTTAGTCTAAACGTTCGTGACTTGTTTTTGCAGATATGGACGTATTTGACGAGCTCACCGGTACATCCGCCACGCCAGCCGCCGTCGCGGCCACCACTGCCAAGGCCGGGGCCCAGAAGGGGGTCACCGCGAAAGGCACACCTGGCCTAAAGGGGAAGGACCTCCTCGTTGACAAGGGCAAGCGCGCGCAGGGGGACGCCTCGAAGCGCAAGGGGGTCGAGGATGCGGCCCACGCCGAGGGCGCGCTCGCCAAGAAATCTAAGCGGGAGCTGGCCCGCGTCGAGGACCAACCTTCCGAGGCCATCGCGAAGGGCCCTGCCCAGATCGTGACGGGCGCCGGTCATCGCTGCCATTGGTCCCGAAGGGCCGAGGTGGCAGGCTTCGCCTGCCCCGGGCCGGCATGGGGCACCTTCAACGACGGCCAGTACTCCTACGTGGAGGAGAGGGAATGGTTTGGCACCCTCAACGCGGCGGAAGTCGGAGGGGAGTGTATGAAATATGGCCATATGGTATGTGGCCCCTTTGTTTTTTAGTACCGACCCTTTGCGACTTTTACCCGGGCTGAGCGTATGCTTTTGTTTGCAGGTCAACGCGTGGCTGAACTACCTCCCCGATCGCCTGTCCGAGGTGGAGGCTCAGTTGGCGGAGACGACCAAGGCGAAGGCGGCGGCCGAGGCAAGCCTCGCGGAGGCGCGCGCACGGACCGAGCAGGATGCCGAAGAGCTCAAGGCGGCCAAGGCCCAGCTCGCGGCGGCCCGAAAGGAGGTGGCGGGGCTCAAGGCAACGTCTGCAAAGCAGCACCGACAGCTGGAGGAGGCCCAGGCCAAGGTAGAGAACGCGGTCCCCGAGTTCCTCAAGTCGCGGGAGTACATGGACCGTCGCGTTGACGACGCAAGAACGGTCCAGGCCCTTAGCGCAGTCACCGCGGCCCTCCAATATGTTGAGAGGTACAAGGTGAAGTACTTTGCCCCCGACCTCAAGCGCAAGATGGGTGTTGTTTGGGAGGACGGAGTGGCGAAGCCACCTCCGGGGATCGAGGAGGCCAACGCAGAGGGGACCGATGCCCCGCATGCCAACCCCGAGCTCCCTGCCGCCGAGGTTGAAAAGGATAAAGCCCCCGAGGACCCTCCTGCTTCTGAGACCGCGGACAACGCTCCCGAGGCCTGAAGCCCCTCTCCGCAAAGTGAAGATTTGCTTGTTGCTTCTTTTTTTTTTGTTTTTGCTGAACTGGTACTCCACCCGGCCCTTGGGGCCCAAACAAAATTCTTCGCCGCGATGCGGCTGTAATTGTACTTGACGCGAAGTAGGCGTCCTAACATCTTTTTGCCGCCACGCGGCCTTGTGATTATTTTTCCTTCATCTGTTTCCTCTTATCCTTAGATTTTGTTTTTTGGAAACTCTGTGCCCAACCCCATGCCAAGCCAGGCGCTAGGACTGCGCTTGACACTAGGTGCATATAACTTTTGTTTTTGTGAAAGCTCGCCGTACCCAACCCCATGCCAAGCTAGGTGCTAGGACCGCGCTTGACACTCAACCCCATGCCAAGCTAGGTGCTAGGACCGCGCTTGACACCAGGCGAGTAGAAAATAGGTTTTGCGAAAACTCGCCGTAAACCCCATGCCCAGGTAGGTGCTAGGACCGCGCTTGACACCAGGCGAGTAGAAAATAGATTTTGCGAGAACTCGCCGTACTCAACCCCATGGCAAGCTAGGTGCTAGGACCGCGCTTGACACCAGGCGAGTAGAAATAGGTTTTGCGAAAACTCGCCGTACTCAACCCCATGCCAAGCTAGGTGCTAGGACCGCGCTTGACACCAGGCGAGTAGAAATAGGTTTTGCGAAAACTCGCCGTACTCAACCCCATGCCAAGCTAGGTGCTAGGACCGCGCTTGACACCAGGCGAGTAGAAATAGGTTTTGCGAAAACTCGCCGTACTCAACCCCATGCCAAGGTAGGTGCTAGGACCGCGCTTGACACCAGGCGAGTAGAAAATAGATTTCGCGCATTAGCAGAAAACCATGAGGGAGTTTTTGATGTTTTAAGGCTTTAAGCAGCTGCGAGCGGCGTAGCCGTAAGTCTCGAGTGCGCCTAAGCGCATCGCGCGCGTTAGCGGACAACCCCGAGCGAGGACGGCAACTCGGGTTTTCCCTAACGACTGTGGAGTTTTGATGTTTTAAGGCTTTAAGCAGCTGCGAGAGGCGTAGCCGTAAGTCTCGAGTGCGCCTATGCGCATCGCGAGATTGGGCGGCTCCGCCTGCTGAATAGTCCGATGGAATGGTGTAGAAGTTACCAGAGCCAACTTCTTATCCACTCGGTCCTGGGCCGACTGCCGTAGCCCTCCCTGGCTCTTGAGCAGGTCGAGCAGCCTCTTCTCGGTCCGCTGCTCGGCTCGAGCCTCAATCTCGCGACGCTCGTCGCGGTCAAATCTGTCCTCATCCTCGTCGCGCCGACTCCCAAGATGGTACCGATCACGGTAACGGATTCTTCCTCGTTTACCCTCCGACCCGCGGTCGTGGGTCGAGCCGTTCGCGGAACCGCTTGATTCCGCGTGACTTCCGCGCCCGCAGGCTCGTTCCCGCGCCCGCGGGTTGGGTCGTTCGCGGCGGCGTGCGCTTCCGCACGATTCCCGCGCCCGCGGGGCTCGTTTCCGCGCCCGCGGGTGGTGCGTTTCTTGCGACCCTTTTGTTTGTCGTGACCGTTTTTTCGGGATTCGTACCCGCGTCGGTTGTGGTCCCGCAAACTCTCCTCCTCGGTGGAATGGGAATCCTCCCGCGGATCCCGGCTCCAGGTCCGCCTACCGCGCTCGCGGTCTCCACCTCTCTTTCGCCCCCTCGGGGCCCTCCGGTCGCTATCCGAACCGTCGCTCCCGGCTCCCGTAGGTTCCGGGGTTTGGCGGTCATCGGGAACATGGATGACACTAGCCAAACGCTGCGGTTGGTGACTTTCGTCGACCGGGCGTTTTCCCTGCATTTTCTCTAAGGAAAACTTCAACGCTGCAATCTCCTTCCTGGCTTCCTCGAGTTGAGACTGAAGGTGAGGCCTTTCCTCCTCGTCTCCTTCCTCACGATCTTTTCCCAGCATACCGGTCGTTGGTCCTGCAATATTCCCCAGCCCGACAACCTCTCTCGTTCCGCGCACAACGCTCCGGTGGGCTCGCGAGTTATCGTGTTCATGCGAAGGCTCTTGGATACGAAGGGACGAACGATCATGCCTTCTTCCGGGAACGGAGTCACGCGAACTCCTGATCGCCATCAACTCGGGCTGGAATAAGTAGTCAAGGTCGGCCTGAGTCTCGACAGGTGAACCCGAACTACTTGCCACATTCGAACGAACGCGCTCGAACCGCGGTGCGTTGTTCGTGTCTTGTTGATTACGAGGCTCCTTGTAACCCTCACTCGCGCCCGCAGAGGGTGGATGGCGCTCGCGGCGACCGAGGCGATCGCGAAGATCCCTGGTCTGTGCGTCAACCGCGACCGCGGGGCTCGGATCCGCGCCCGCGGCTCGCGTGGTACCCGCGACCGCGGGGCTTGCGCCCGCGCCCGCGGCTCGCGTGGTACCCGCGACCGCGGGAATTGCGCCCGCGCCCGCGGTCTCGGCCTGTCGACGATCGCGCGAAGCCCCGCGGCTTTCCGCGCGATCGCCGTTGTTGTCCTCGGCGGCGGTCGTCCCCAGGCTGCTGCCGATGGCGGGGACGACGTGGCGGTCGGCGTCGCTGGTGTGGTCGTTGGTGGTGGCGTTGTCCCCAGCGTTTAGGGTTTCGCCGTCGTCAACGAACACTGCGACATCTTCTTCTAGGATAGATCCTAAAGTCATCCCGTTCAGTGGGAAACGCTTCTTGGATCGATAATCAATAAGAAAAACGTTCAATTTTTCCCCACAGACGGCGCCAAATGTTAGTACACAAAATATGCCGTGTATAATTTCAGCTCCTTCTTTAATGTTCTTCGATGTTCTTCCACCCTATGCGCCTCTTTACCTTCAATGACCTACAAAACAATGGACCTAGGGACGAGCGACCCCTAATCCACCTCCGATGCTTAAGTCAGTAAGGGCAATGTCGATTAAAGGCGTCTAGGCAGAGCGATAGCTTAGAACTTGACTTACCAGGCACATGAGCGAATACATGTGTATTTATAGAGGAGAGGGACAGGCGAATGGGGGGGGGGGCGCCCCTAGGCAGATCGGCCCATTAGGGAAAGGGTTGGGCGATGCCTTGCTCCTTAAGTCAACCAATATCTTATCCCAAGCGAAGATAAGATTCTCCTCCATAAATAATATCCTAACTAGAGTAACTACCCTATTAAAGGATAAAGCAGAATAAATATGGATAAGCATAATAAATAAGATAGAGAAATAAATAAGATATGCTAACTAATTGATGTCGGAATCATGCCCGCCTACACGAGTCGAGTGAGCCTTGAATGTATCTGAATTGTTCATTGTTTGCAAATTGTCATAGAAGAGAACAAATTGGCAATGGAATTGAACAAAAATGGATGAACAAAATGAACATAGAGGTGAACAAATTGACCATAGAGCTGAACAAATTATACAAAGTTCTATTACTATATATAAATATGAATGAACAAATTGACCTTAGAGTTGAACAAATTGACAATAGAGTTGAACAAATATGGATGAACAAATTGACCATAGAGGTGAACAGATTGTCGATAGAGTTGAACAAATTGACCATAGAGTTGAACAAATTGGCAATAGAATTGAACAAATGTGGATGAACAAATTGATCATAGAGGTGAACAAATTGACAATAGAGTGTAACAAATATAGATGAACAAATTGACCATAGAGGTGAACAAATTGCCTTAGAGAAATAAATTATACAAGGTCGTTTCCTGTAACATATGAATGAACAAATTGACCATATATAGAGTTGAACAAATTGGCAATAGAGTTGAGCAAATATGGATGAACAAATTGACCATAGAGTTGAACAAATCGATAATAAAGTTGAACAAATCTTGGACGCGCGTTGTATCCGTGTTTTTCGAAAAATATGTGAAAAATTCGACAGTGCCGTTTTTTTCCCTTTTTTGTTTCTTGAGCATTTGATCTTTCCTTATCCAACGACTCTTATTTTTTCCTATTTTCCACCCTAGTACCCATTCTCACCGGATCCGGACCCATAAAATATGACATCAATAATAAATAAGTTAAATTTAAACTCTGATCGTCGATATCGTAGGTGTCGGCCACATGTAAGTAAAAAAGAATTTCAGTGTAGTGGGACATTATTGTTGTGAAAATTTCAAAGCTAGTTCTCTAACCCGAAGTTCGCAAAATCCAGTCATGCATTCCGTGATATGGCTCTGATTAGTTGTTTTGACGCCTCAACCATGTTTATATAATTAAGAGGAGTATATAGGAAAAATACGAAAACAAAAGCGACGTACCCAAATGTTTGCTGCAGATAAGCTTTCATCGATCGACTAACCCACCATGTCTATATTCTTTTCTTTTCTTCCCTACTTTTGTTCCTTCTTTTTGTACCTTTAGTGTTGTTTCTTTTTCCCTCTTTTGAGTCGTGTGACAGAAATATTTTTCAAATATAACTAGTACTAGTAGTATTAAAAAAAAAAACGAGTTAAATTTCCACAGGCTTTAAATTGATCAATCAGACATGATGGCCTTCTTTTTATCACATCATAGCGTATACAGTAATGCCCGTCGATCGATCACATGCAGCCACTATACCATGATCAATATCATTGTACCTTAAGCTTGTTGATTCTCTTATCATCATCCCCATCATAAGAATCGCCTTACGTTATTGTTATTGTACACCCCACGTAGTAATAATCATTGCCATTGTAATTTTTGCACATATGTTTTCAGTAGTACGTGCGTACACTGTCACAGACTCACAGACCCAACTGCATGTGTAGCCAATTGAAGGCATGCAATATGTATACATATTAATTCCACGTACATAATTAACGGCCCGTACTAAGTGTTATGTACATTTGTATATACTTCTCCATTATTGTGACCAGACAGAGATAAAAAGGTAGACCCGGACAATATATATTGGAAATTGGTTCATGCATGCAACAAATTCGGAAACCCTTGTGCAATAAATGAATTCCACGTACATAATTAACGGCCCTAAAACTGAGTTAATTAATTTACTTGTTTTTTTTTTAAAAAAAATTGTACGGAGTACATGATTAGGAAGGACGAAACACGTACTAAACATGAATTCTCTAAAACTGAGTTAGTTCATCCTTTTCAAAGTGCTATAGCAAAAACTCACTTACATTGCCATGTGCAAGAGAAAGTTAATAATGAGAATAAGATAAATTCATACACACTGTACAAAAGCACATACGTACATATTCAGTAGCCCTCCCTTCTTATAGTAACAAGCGTGCACATGCATCCAGAGAATCACACTTAAATTAATTAACATAATGTAGTGGCAATTATTAGGCCATAAAAATTGGCCTTTGGGTGGCAGCTCATGATATGAATGCTGATAGAACTAACAAGAGGAAGGAGGCGTGAGACTTAACCTTAGATGATCTTTCTCCATTATAAACCGAGCCTTGTTAGTGATCTCATTGCTAGAGCCCTGAAGATGGTCTTCATCAGAGCGCAATCTCTTCTTACTTGAGGATTGAAGAGGCACTCCAAACAACTTGGTACAATCAACATTACTACTACTAGTATTGGTATGAGCTGAGCTTGTACTAATAACAGCCCTATAGTTGATCAAATTACCACTCCCCATAATAACTTGAGCTTGTGGTGAGAGTACTAATCCTTGCCCATAATAATAGGGCGGCATTCGAGGCTTTTGCACCACCACAGAGCCGCCGTTGTCGGTGCAGAGAGAGGAGTATGGGTCGCTAGGAGCAACCGGCTTGACATGGTTTTGGACAAAGTAAATTATATCATTATAGAGCTTCCTCATGTGGGCGAGCTCCGAAATCAGCATTTTGTTGGTCCTCTTGAGCTTCTCATTGTCCTCAAAGAGTGTCGTGAGGCCCGAGTCACTAGGCGAGGAGAAAGGAGGAAGAGGAGGGGGAGGAGGAGGAGACGAGTTGTCCTGCCAGGCTGGCAGTGTTTTCTCATATGAAGATCCACGTGGAGAGAGATCATTCGTGGCCGACGGAGAAAAGAAGTAGGAAGGAGCTCCAAGGGGCGAGTGTAGGGTTTGTGGCTGGTTGTTGAGTGGTGGTTGGGCGGTTTTCCTCCGTTGGATCTCGCATAGCAAATGCTTCTCCCCTCTCTTGAAGTACTCATTCGCGAACTCCCACCTGTCCGGGACGATCTTCCTGAAACCCTAGTCAACCCCATGCACAAAAATAGAGTCAATATCGTGTACATCTGGTCACCCGACTATTACAAGGTCATTCTAAATCATCAACTAGTTAATTAACTTACATAGGTGTTGAGCTGGCGGACGAAGCTGGAGAAGTTGTTGTGCTTGAAGTAGTTGGGGAGAAGATCGCGGGCGAACTCGGGTGGTCGCCAGACGACAAAGGTGGAGTGATCTTCTCCCCAAGAGACGACGTGGTTAGTGGTCGGATCATCCACAAGTTGGTAAGTCTTTGTGAGAAAGGGAGCGGGCACTGATTTGTGGGTGTCAAGGCTTAGGATTATATCATCACAATCGTCCAACAGTAAAGCCATTTTTGATCTTCTTCAATTCAATAATCTAAGGATGAAATTAAGGACGGAACACTTGGTTGTTAATTAAGGTTGGAATTGAGGATAGAGAGAGGGATGAGAAAGGTAGGAGAGAGATGCTTGAAGGTGAATGATTCAGGTGGATGCAGTAACTTAAAAATGGTTAAAAGTGAGAGATCCGCGGAGTTTACTTGCAACTTTTTTGCAGGTGCATATTAATAGTAACGATTTTTTTTTAATTTCTAATGTTCCTCTGTGTTTTTGGAAAGAAATAAACGGTCTTCTAAACCTAGTATTTTTGTTGTCTTAAAAACTATTTTGTCTTGGGGATATATTAAGAATATAATTCTATTTTTGAAAATATTAGTAAGTATTTGTTTAATAAAAAAGTTATACGAACGTCCTAAATGAATAAATTTAATAAAATATCTAGTTAGATACTCCATAGCACGTACGAATATTTTTGACACGTACTAAACCAAGTTTAAAAAATCGTCGATTAGTTTATAGTTAGATACTCCATAGCACGTACGAATATTTTTCACTTATTTGGCATTTGACATACTAGCATTCCAATCAATCACGTACTCAACTACCAAAAGCATTTTGTTTTAGCAAACATGCATAAATCGTCTTCTCTGGGAAAAAAGTCACAGCATCCTGTGGTAAAAGTTTTTCTAAAATGGAGAAGCAAAAACAATATTCTCCAAATTTTTTCTACTTCAACTCCAACAGCTTCTCCATTTTACAGAATATAACCTTTCTTATTTAAGTCCAACCACTTATCTATTTTGAAGAATTCAATGTTTATTAATTATTATTTTTATTTAACTGACATAAATGAAAATATATTACAATCTTACTTTAAAGATACTTAAATTTTTATTTAAATAATAAAGAAGTAATTATACCAAAGAATCATAATGTAAATAAGAAAATACATGCATTCACAGTAAGGTGTTGAAAAGATTATATATTATTGTTTATGGTTTTAGGGTCGGTACCGATCGACTAAAATATTTATGACTTATATACACAGAAACTCAATAAAATTAGGACTTATGTGAGCAAAAAGTTCATGCATTCACGAGAAACTATAATAACTAAAAATATATATTTTATAATATATATGATGAATTTGCATTATATATTTAACACTAAAGGGAAAACTTAAACTTTACACTCAATTTATATAAACCTTCTACTATTAGCATAAATACATTTTGAAGAAAAGAATAATTACCATAAATGTATTTTGGAGAATGAAGTGCAATTTTAGAGAATCCCCTACATTTAGAGAATGAAGTGCAAATTTTTTTCCCATCTCCATTATGGAGAATGAGGTGGAGAAGCTGTTGGGGTAAAAAAAATGAGCTATGATCCCCCAAATCTCTCTTTTTCTCTATAATAGAGAAGCTGTTGGGGATGCTCTCACAGAATCGATCTATAAGCATTTTAAATTAAATTTTTTCTCATTTCATCTCCTGAGTAAAGCATTTCCAAGATCTGCAGGAGTAAATAATTCTTTTGTCAGTGATCTACATATATATACCACCATATAGTGGTTGTACATAATATAATTAATAAAGGTTTGGTTACAAGGGACAGTCAAACAATGTTCGGATACGTTCAAAACTTTTGAAAAATGGTAAGAACTTTTGGGAAGTTATGATATTTTGTACACTACCTAGTTCGGTAGCTAGCTACGTTAATTGATTAGTGTAAATAGGAGACGGATAAAAAGACAAAGAAGGGAAAGAGAATATGTGTCTTTCTGTCTTTGAACTCCGAAATTACAGCCTTTTCAACACAAACCCGTGAATTTCAATTATTTAATTAATCTAACTAATCAAGTTTTAATACTGTATTTTTTACCTCAGTTTTCTTCCATCTTCTTCTTCTTCTTAATTAGCTTTCTAATATTTCTTCATGTTCTCACTTTGATTCCCATCACACCTACTTTGATAGCTACCCTCTGGCTACCATTACAAGTACTGTAGTATTCTAGCTCTACCAATTAAAAAGTATATTCTTGGGGATTAATTGGGTCCTTTCAAAGTATAGTACTTAGACCTGTCAATCGGGTCGGGTCGGGCGGGTTCGGGTCGGGTCGTTTCGGGTTCGGGTTGAGTTCGGGTTCGGGTCAATCGGGTTACGGGTCAAACTGGGTCGGGTCGTTTCGGGTTTTCGGGTCGGGTCGGGTCAACCCAACGGGTCAAGAGTATCAATTTTTTGACTAAAATTTAAATAAAATATTATTTAAATAATAAAATATAATAACAAAATATTATTTTTAAATATTTTAATAATAAAATTTATCATAATTTTATAAAATAAATTTTATATATTGTAATATAATTAAAACCTTTGGGTGCACAATTACCCGTCAATCCGTCATTTCATTATAATAGAGTGTATTCTAAAATAAGTTTTCCGCCTTATAGATTTCTTGACCCAGCGGGTTTGACCCTGACCCTAACCCTAAATTTTCGGGTTTATCGGGTTCGGGTTGAAACTGGGTTTCGGGTTCAAATGTTCGGGTTGAAACCCTAGAAATTTCGGGTCGGGTCGGGTCGGGTTTACGGGTCGGGTCAGCTTTTGACAGGTCTAATAGTACTACATAAGTTACCAAAGGAGCCAATTTTACCTTCAAAAAAAGTGGCCAATTTTTGAAATGACATTTTCAAGTTGAACTTTAATTTGTTTCCTTCGACTTTAAAGAAAGATTTCCAAGGGAACTTTATTATTATTGTCTTTTTATGATGAGGAATATAATCATGTTTAATTTGCTCCTAAGTATTTTATACATTTTTCTATTGTGCGTGTATCCTAAAGGTACATGATAAGCATATCAGAAATAAAAACAAAAACTCTAAAATGGAAACAATGAACCCGTTTAAAAAAGATTAAAAAACCAAAAATTTTAAATTTACAGATTATCTCCATTATTCGTACGTCTCTTATACTGTGCTCTTAGGGCACATTGTAGAAAAATCTACATTTAGTACGTATGGATTAACTTGGAGAAAAACTTTTCATGTTTGAAATTGAAATATAAAATGTCCACTACAAGGTTACTCCTTCTATTGTCAATTGATTTTAAGGTGAAACTCATGCATTTATACGTTGAGCCTAGCATGTATATACACACGAAACGACGCTTGTGAACCCTCACGTCATATATCCACCGACTTTAACCATTAATACAACTAATTAAGAGAGTAAAAAAACAAGGAACAAGGACTTGCTCTAGCCTCTAGCTAGCTTGATTCCGATGCGTTCGAGAGAAGGGACAATATGAGACAGCATTACACGGAGGGGGTAGGGATGGGCAAAATCCGATCCGGACCAGATTTTTGGACCGGACCGGCACGGACCGGGAGGATACTGATTCGATCCCCGGTCCATTAAAATGGAAGTTGCCGGTCCCGGTCCCGGTCCGGACCGGATTTTTATAAAAAAAATAAATTTTAAATAAAAATAAAATAATGATATATAAAAGAAGTCAATTACATAAAGCTAGATGGGAGCCTAGAAACAAGTTGAGCTCCTATAACTTTCTGTATGCAAAAACTCAACCTATGAAAAACAAAAGCTCCACTCTTAGCATTGTTTTTTTTTTTGATCAGAAAACGGGGTTTCCCCCTGCGAAATTATATTATTGAAGAAGAAATATGCTCAGAATGAGCTACACAATCCTCATGAAGGAGGTCAATTAAACAGTCTGGAGGAAAAGAAAGTAAACTAAAATCATCAACGGAATCAAGGGCGAAATTAGCAAGCTTATCGGCTACTTTATTGGCGGATCTCCGGATATGAGAAATTTGAACATGAGATTTGTGAGCAAGAAGCAAGGCTCGACATTGGCTGATGAGCAATTTATCTCGGTGGGCTGAGATGGTGGGCTTGGTCAAGAGGTGGCAGGCAACCAGAGAATCCGAGCATATGGTGGTGTGTGTATGAGGTCTCTGCGCATCCATACGCAGCCCATGGAATAGAGCAAGAAGCTCGATCCGCACACTGTCACAACTGCCGCAAGAAAACATGAAGGCTTCAACAAAAGTGCCGTGCTCGTCGCGCAGCACCCCAGCACCACTCGCAGGCCCCGGGTTTCCTTTCGAAGCGCCATCCACACAGAGTTGGAGGCCTCCAGCAGCAGGGGGACTCCAAATAAGCTCGGCTGGGTTCGTAGTAGAAGCAGAAACGGTCGTCTGAAGCTGTCTGTTGAGCGTAACTTTGGCTTGACGAAAGGCGTTGGTGACGGATACCACAATATGCGAAAGCGAACCATGATCGTCCTTCCCATCAAAAACCAGCCCGTTGCGGATTTTCCAAGCAAACCAAACCATTGTGGTGAAAGTAGCAGCCCAATCGTCATTCTGACTAATGTTGCGCTCAATCCAATCCCTTACCTCCATTAGAACAAAGAAACCATTCGGCAAGTTGTTTCCAGCTAGAGCCTGCCAAACCCGACGAATTGCAGAACAATCACGTAGGAGATGTAGAGGGGATTCCGGCTGATTGCAGCGTGGGCACGCATCAGTAGCAGACAGGTGCCTGCGAGCTCGGATTGCGTTGCACAAGAAGGCCTCGTGAGCCACTAAAAATAGGAAGTGTTTGGCCCGTTGTTGTGCGTTAACTCTCCAGATTAAAGCCCATACCCGGTGTTGTAGAGGCGGATCAGGAGCATGTAGCAGCTTCATTGCCGATTGAGACGTGAAGCCACCGTTTGGGTTCGGATGCCAAAAGAAGGAATCAACGTCCACATCATGGCGAGAAATAGAGACAGCCCGCAGATGACTGAGAATTGAAGGTGGGAGCTTGCCATTCAGCGCAGGCCAATTCCAAGAGTTCCCCGTCCAATATTCCGCAACCGTGGCACCAAGCTCCTCTTCGGACAGATTGCCAACTGCAAGGTCGCTAAGGGGTTGCGGCAAAAGCCAACAGTGATCCCAAAAGAAAGTTGTGGCCCCATTCCCCACAGCCATGCCTATACCCTGTGACAGCAGACCAGCGCCATGGACAAGCCCTTTCCAAATTGTCGAGGATCTTGGCCGTTGTTGAAAAATATCCGAGTCCAACCTATGGCCACAGTACTTCCCCCGGACAACCCGGGTCCAAAGAGACTCTGGTTCCTGCAGGACTCGCCAACCAAGTTTAGCTAACAAGACACAATTCTGGTCGCGCATAGTGCGAAGACCAAGACCCCCCTGCGCTTTAGGAACCGTGAGCTTATCCCATGCTACAAGATGCATTTTCTTGTCCTCGTTGGTCGATCCCCAAATGAAGTTCCGGATGAGCTGATCTAGGCTATCACAAATGGCCCTAGGGACCATCGTTGATTGCATAACATACACCGGGAGGGAAGAAAGAACGGCCTTGGCGAGAGTTACTCGTCCAGCTGCCGAAAGCGTCTTGGCCTGCCATCCACTTAGACGAGCTTTTACCTTATCTAGCAAGTAAGCATATCGGTCATTCGTCATACGACCACAAGCCGTAGGCACCCCCAAATAAGTTCCGAAGTCACTTGCTTGAGGAATAGCAAGACATTGACTGATCACTTGCTTCAAACCAGTCTGGACCTTGGAGGAGAACAGCACACTACTCTTTTCAAAGTTGATTTTTTCTCCCGACATACGGCAAAACCTGTCCAAACAGTCCTTAATGACCCGAGCTTGTTCGACCGAGGCTTCTCCAAAGAGGACCAAGTCGTCCGCGAAGAAGAGGTGGGATAGACGCACCCCCCCTTCCCATACAGGTTTCCAACGCCCCTCTCGGACAGCCGCGTCAATAATGTGAAAAAGATACTCCATACAAAGCACAAAAAGGTAGGGCGAGAGAGGGTCGCCCTGACGAACACCTCTTGAAGGCATGAAGGACCCGCTTTTCTCTCCATTCCAAAGCAACTCCATATGACCACGAGTTTGGCATTGCATAATTACTCGGGCTAAATGAGCAGGAAAGGCTGCTTCCCGGAGAATCGTCTTTAAGAACCCCCACTTGACCCTATCATAGGCTTTGGCAAGGTCTATCTTGAGGATCATAGAACGGTCCGAAGATAGGGGAGAGGCCATGGAGTGAAGAACTTCCTGAACAATAACCACATTGTCTATGATTTGTCGTCCCGGAATAAAACTTGCCTGAGCCGGAGAGATCAAAGAGGGCAGGACCGGTTTCAAGCGATTGACAATGGCCTTCGTAGCAATTTTGAATAATACATTCAAGAGCGAGATCGGTCTAAACTGAGCTGCCGAAGACGGGTGATCAGTTTTCGGAATCAAAACCATCAAAGCATCCCCCATTCCATCCGGAAACTCTCCATTGTTCAAGAGACCAAGAACAGCAGCAGAGACCTGAGCACCTACGACATCCCATTGTTTCTGATAGAAAATAGCGGGGAAGCCATCCGGGCCCGGAGCCTTATAAGAACCCATCATACGGACCGACTCCCAGACATCAGCGTTTGAGAATGGAGCGCTGAGGAGATCTATTTCAGCTTGCTCGAGCCTCGGAAAGTTAACGTGTGGCAGCCTGACCCTCGGATCGAGGTCTGCTCCCTCAAGCGAATACAGACTAGAGAAAAATCTTAGCACTTCCGCTTTAACTCCTGCTTCATCATGAATCCAACGACCCGACGAGTCCTGAATTGCTTGAACACGATTCGCCCGTCTCCGGATAATGGTGGAAAGATGATAATAGCGAGTATTACGATCCCCATCAACAAGAAAAGAAGCACGAGATTTCTGAAACCAAAGAGTTTGTTCCTGATTCAAAACCTCCTCATACTCGCATCTGAGAGTCTGCTCGAGCCGTAATAAGAAGTTGGACTGAGCAAAGGAAAGCTTCCGGCGAATACCTTCAAGGCGAGCCCATAACTTCCTCTTACGCAAGAAAATGTTGCCAAAGACTTCCCGGTTCCTGCGGTTCAAATCGTCAGAGAGCAGAGCCAGCGAAGCCGTGACAGGGCTAGTGGACGCCCAATGCTCCCTGAGGAACGATTGAAATAACTCATGAGAAAGCCAAGCTGCTTGGAAGCGGAACGGACGTGCACTGCGACGCGGTGTAACCAGCGTATCCGTATGAAGCAAAATAGGTAGGTGGTCTGAGCCCGGCGCGAATAGATGCTGAACACCTGCATTAGGGAACCGGAGACGCCAAGATTCAGAACAGAGCCCTCTATCCAGCCGAGCAGCTTTGAAGGTATCAGTGGATCTACCCGTAGTCCAGGTGTGCGGATTACCACAAAACCCCAAGTCAATCAGCCCAATATCATCAACCTGATTCGAAAAATTCAGAGACGCAGAGTTAGACGCCTCAGACGAGTAGGTACGTTCATGTCCAAAGAGAGTGGCATTAAAATCCCCGGCAAGAGCCCAAGGTCTTGAATTCCGACGAGCAAAGGCAGCTAGAGAGTTCCACAGTTCCACACGAGAAGAGGGATTAGGAGATGCGTAGACGGCTGATAAAACCCACGGCTCCTCACCTCTGAAAGCAACCTCAACTGTAATATGCTGAAAGTGTAGAGAGATTGGAATCACAGTTACCACGGAAGTCTGCCATAATAACCAGATTCCACCAGAGAAGTGATCCGCCTCACATCGGATGACCCCATCAAAACCGAGCTGTCTACAGACTTGATCCGCACGGACGCCGCTGATCCGAGGTTCAACAATAGCCAAAACAGTTGGATGATGTAACCGAATCAACTCACGAATAGCTACTTGAAAGGCGGCTGCACCCGCACCACGGACGTTCCAAATTAAAAAACTTAACTTATTCATGGAAAACATTGATTGGTTGATGGCGGAAACGACATCAGACATTGGATGGGATCTATCAATATCCACACCTTGAGCGACCATAGAGAGGCGCTCAACTGCGTCACTGAGTGGACGGGGCATTGTGACCCTGCACAGAATTGGCTCGGTCACAGTTTGCATCGGAAGTAATTCGATCTTCATCTTGTTCGCCAGTAATGGGAGGTGCATGAAAAACGGTCCTGTCCGGTGGTTTGACACCACTAAACTCCGCCGACTATAGATGGGGAGGACCGTTAGGGTGCTGAGCGGAGTCAAGGCCTCGTCCATCGGAGCTGACTGGAGGTGGCGGGTGCTGAAGCGGTTGCTGTTGTTGGCGGGCAGAGGGACGTGTTAGAGTGATTGCCGCGTCAACCGAACTTGCCTCAGCTTGAATCACGCTCTGTTCAATTAGGGCAACCTTTTTAGCCGTAACATCCTTAGTAACCATAATTGCTTTGGAAGCAAGTTTCCCGATATCTTTCCTTGTTGACGATAAGGTCAAATCCTTGGAGATATTTTTTTCTTTCTTTTTTGAATTTTTGTTTCCTAAAGTCTGGGATTTTTTACCGCCATGCTCAGCTGTGATATCTTGTTGGCCCATTATTTTCGCCCCAAAATCTCGCGGATCAATATTTGCTGCCGAAATTGCAGCCTCGGATATCACTGCCTTGCCCTCGCGTGATTTCCGCTCCTGATGCGCCTGATTATCCGGCGCTCGGTGATTCTCCGATCTCTGATCATGCGTCGCCGGAGTGACAACCACATCAGCAACCGTGCTATCGGAAGAGGCTGGCTGATCAATCGGATCTGTACTTTCCTCAGTGTCCATCAAGGCGGCAAAACGAGAACCCTGGCTTGGCGAAAGAGGCTGTTGCTGAGCAGGGACGTCTGGCTGAGCAGACACGGCCGTAACAGGAACGAGTGGGGTTCCATGGGACGCAGAAACGCTCCCCGCCTGACCAGTCATGGGTATTTGTCCCGCCTGAACAGAGCTATCTTGAACATTCTGGTTGCGGTTCTTTGGCACCGATTCAGCATTCGGTGCACCAGCAGAGCCTTTGCTGGGGTTCTGTTGTGTAGGACGGGGCCGCCTTTTAGGCCGAGCCGGTTTCATCCAGGGGCCGAAGGTTTCTTCCGGGATTAATTCAGCAGGGGAAGGCGGAGCTCCGACTGGCGCTACTTCCTCATCCGGCTCTGGTTCTAATGCCGGACACTTCTCCTTGACATGGCCGATCTTCCCACACTCATACTGAACGTGCCAATATTTACGGCGAAACCGAATGCGCGGGATCAGAGTCTGATCCATGTCAATTTCTATAGCCAAACGAACAAATTTGCCTCGATCAGCCCAGACAGTAGTACGATCAACTCGCGAGACCTTGCCAATCCGGTTGCCAAGCTTCAATATAATTTCCTCACTGAAATTTTCCAAGCTAATTCCAAGGATCCGCACCCACACTGTGATAATCTTAGGAGGGCTGTTATATGGATCGAAATCCGGAACCCAACGTCTGATTGTGAGGTAATTCTCTCCGATCATCCAAGGACCTTGGGTAAGCACATGAGTATAGTCTTCTTCATTTGTGAACTTGGTAACATAGTAGTCATTGCCTATGTCAACCAAAGTGAACGCGCCTTTGAGCGACCATTTCCGCTCGAGTGTGCGTTTGAGAACCATGTACCCTGGCCCTTTGTCCAGCATATGAACAATGAGGGATCGCGCCCAGGGCAATCGAGACCTCCGCTTCTCATCATCCGTGAGGAGGATAACCGGGCACAGGGGGTCGATGTCGGGGATGTCCTCATCATCATCAGTGTCATAAAGATCAGGCCGTTCCTCCCAGATGTTTTCGGGTGGCGCCACCCAATTGCGGATGCGGACTCCAGCCAAAGACTCCATGAAGGACTTTTTCCGATCAGTTGCTGGAAGTGGATTGTTCTGTGGCGACATAGTAGAGTTGGTTCCGGCAGCAAGGAGAGATGAAGCATTGGCGGTCGGCAGAGGCGGGAAATCAGACGGCGAAAGGTTGACATCTCCTGGGCTGTCAATATCCATTGCACCAGAGGGAGGAAGAGTAGGGTTGGGGGCGTCCCCTGGGGACGACGCCATCGGCGGTCAGCCCAGGAAAGATAGACGGCGGAGTTCACTCTTAGCATTGTTAGAGTGACTAATAGAGAGGACTTAATACGTGAAAGCAAGTCCAATGCCTCCTTATCAAGCTCCCCAAATGTAAAGAAAGCAAAAGGGATAAATTTGTATCCATTCTCCTCACATTTGGACACATACTTCTTCCTTTTCCTCTCCACGGCATTGTGCAAGGCCGCCCCAGGCGCCCAAGCACTCGCACCTCCACCAGCAAAGGGAGAGACACCGGATTATTATACTAATTTTAATGTTGTATAGTATATTTTTAATATATAAGTTTTATATTTATATTATATACTTAATGACATTATACTTTTTAATAATCATATATGATTTCTTTAACTATATTAAAAAAAATAACAATCCGGTCGGTCCGGTCCCCGGTCCAACATATTCCGAGTTGCCGGTCCGGTCCGGGTTTGGACCGGTGCCCAGCCTAGAGGGGTGTATTGTTTGTGATCATTCCAAAAACGAGATTGTGAGTAAGAAAGTCCATTTTTTTCAAGTTAGAATTAACTCTTTTCTGTTTGATTCGAGCTAATATCTCAATTCATGTACCTAGGAGCATGCAAGTGGGGTAGAGTGGGTTAGTATTTTTTGCCATTTTTCTAAAATGTTTCCTAAAGTGACATCTTAAGAAAATGATATTAGAAAGGTGATAAATCTTAAATTTGGGATTTTTTTAATCTTTTTTCGACAATCACTATTTACTCAATCTATACTATATATTAAAGGCGGAGAATTTCGAGCCTCCACGTTAATTCTGACCCCACTTTATTAATAATTTTATATGTTTTTATTTTTCCTAATTATCTAATCTTTAACTTTATGTTTTTTCTTATCCATCAAATATCTATCTTTAAAGGCATATTATTTATCTTTAAAATTTCTTTAATTATCTAACCTTTAATTTTATCCTTTTTCTTACTCATCTAATATCTATCTTTAAAACAATACATTATCTATCTTTAAAATTTCCTTCTATAAAAGATACGTATTAATTAACTTAACTTTTCAATTCCCATTTTAATCTATTTATATATAAGAATTAATATAAGTAGTATAGATTATAGTAGATACACAAATTCACGAAAAAAATGATCATTACCCGTACATGGTACGGGTCTTAAACTAGTAGGGTTTAATTTTTATATGCAATACACTTAGTTAGACTAAGGCTCCATTCGGCTAACTAGCTTTTCAGCTAGCTTAAGCTTTTTCGTAGCTTTTCAGCTAGCGTTTCAAAAATCTACCCCTCCCTTGATTGTGAATTTTTAGCTGAAAACGCTAAAAAAACGCTCCAGTTAGCCTAAAAAACTAGATATGCTGAATAAATCCTAAAAATTTACAATCTAATGGGGGTAGATTCTTGAAAAGCTACGAAAAAACTCAAGCTAGCTGAAAATCAAGACATGCCGAACGGAGCCTAACTCAAACGAATAATGACTTGTCGTGAATCGATCCAACCTAACTTGTAACTTAATATGAACCGTACTCAACACGAATCTTATCAAACACTAACCCGATCAAACTGAAGACTCACAAATCTAAATATACGTATTTCTAGAATAGTACATTCAAATGACTTTTTCAATGTAATTAAGATATATGTTTCATAACACAATTTCGCACTATAATGTATGCGATCCAAACATACCCTAACTCCAAAATATTTTCAATGTCTTCATTTTTTCCATTCCATGTTTTTCTTAGCAATTCAAACAAAAAAATACGCTAAAAATTATAAAAGAAGACATGGAAGGATTAGTATGCACTTGGTGGGCGCTTGACGCATCAGCTCACTGGTTGAGCACTCATGGTAGTACCATGAGGTATTGGGTTCGAGACTCTAGGGCGACGGTTTGCCCTATTATCTTTAGAGTTGGTTAGTAACCAGTGGTGGAGTGTGATGCAAGTGGAGTCGGCATAGGGGGCGTGCTTATGCAAGAAGGTAAACCTATCGCCTTCTTTTCTGAGAAATTAAAAGGTGCATGTTTAAACTACTCGACCTATGATAAAGAGTTGTATGCTTTGTATCGAGTGCTTAAAACATGGCAGCATTATCTTTGGCCTAGGGAGTTTGTGCTTAAAACTGACCATGAATCCTTGAAACACTTTAAGAGTCAAGATAAAATGGATAGGAGGCATGGTAGATGGATGGAATTCATTGAAACATTCCCTTATGTGATTAAGTTTAAAAGAGGAAAAGATAATGTTGTACCTGATGCCTTGTCTAGACGCCACACTTTGCTTGTTTCATTAGACTCTAGAGTATTAGGATTTACTTATATTCGTGAGTTGTATGAAACTGATCTTGATTTTGGTGATGCGTTTAAGGCTTGTCTTGAAAAGAATTGTGCTGAAAAATACTATTTGCATGATGGCTTTCTTTTTCGAGTTGATAAAGTTTGCATACCTCGTTGTTCATTGCATTTGCTGCTTGTTGAGGAAGCCCATAAGGGCGGCCTAATGGGGCATTTTGGGAGGGACAAAACTTATCACACTCTTAGGACTCATTTCTATTGGCCACACATGCTTAGGGATGTTGAGAATGTAGTTAAAAGATGCATGGACTGTCTTAGGGCTAAATCTAGACTTATGCTACATGGACTTTACACACCATTGCCCACGCCTACAGCCCCTTGGGAGGACCTTTCTATGGACTTTATAGTTGGGTTGCCTAGGACTAAGAAGGGGAGGGATTCAATCATGGTTGTAGTGGATAGGTTCAGTAAGATGGCACATTTTATAGCATGTCATAAGACCGACGATGCTACTAATGTGGCTGGATTATGCTTTAGGGAGATAGTCAGATTGCATGGGGTTCCTAAAACCATAGTTAGTGACCGAGATACTAAGTTCCTTAGCCACTTTTGGAGAACCTTATGGAGTAAGCTAGGAACTAAGTTGTTGTTTTCTACCTCTAGTCACCCTCAAACTGATGGGCAAACCGAGGTCACCAATAGGACACTAGCTACGATTCTTAGGGCCATAATTAGGAAGAACTTGAAGATGTGGGAAGAGGCCTTACCTCATGTGGAGTTTGCATATAACAGGATTGTTCATTCTTCTACTAAATTGACTCCATTTGAATGTGTTTATGGTACTAACCCTCTCACCCCACTAGATCTTACCCCATTGCCAATGAAGGAAAATGAGCACTTTGACGCAGGAAAACATGTGGAGTTTATTAGGGAATTGCATGCTCGCACCAAACTGAAGTTGGAGCAAAAGGCCGAGTATAATGCAAGGAGAGCTAATCATGGGAGGCGCCACGTTGTTTTCCAGCCCGGAGACTTAGTGTGGGTTCATTTGAGGAAAGAGAGATTCCCGGAGCAAAGGAAGAACAAGCTGTCCCCTCGAGGAGATGGACCTTTCAAGGTGCTTAAGAGGATCGGGGACAATGCATACAAGCTGGAGCTGCCTGGTGATTATGGTGTAAGCGCAACTTTCAACGTCGCTGATCTCACGCCATACCTTGCTCTTGATGAAGACTTGGATTCGGGGTCGAATCCTTTCCAAGAAGGGCAGGTTGATGAAGGATCATCCAGTCAGCCACCTCCAAGCGCCCCAACACTCTTTGAGGGGCCAATCACTAGATCCCGAGCTAAGAAGCTACAAAGTGGAATGCATGCCTTTGTGTGTTTCATTTGTGCTAAGGAGGCGAGAGCGAGCATGGAGCCATGTGCCAAGGCTGTGTGCCTAGCAAGTGTGGGCGCCATCCATGAAGAGAGCCAAGGCACAAGCGACATCGCATGAGTGCCGCGTTCAGGCACCGGCGCCTCGGGTGTGCCTCGTTTGGGCACCGGCGTGCCTGTTTGAGGCACCGACGCCTATTTTAGGCACCCAAGTGTGTTTGCTTCATTTTGGGCCTATTATGCTGTTTTGGGCCTATCTATCTTAGAATTAATTAGACTTTTAATTATTTCTTTTATTTCCAAAAGTGAGACATATAAGTATTGTTTTTGATGGTTTGGAACATTTAGACAATTCATAATACAGAAATCGTTTCTCCTTGAAAAGAGAGAGTTTGAAGCTTTGCTTCATTGAGTGTGTGTATCGCAGCTTGGTTTGTTTGATTTGTGTCAATCCTCTTCGAAGCTTGGTTCTTATCAACGATCACGAGCCCCCTTCCTGTGCTTCAAGGTGTCGCCTTGTTGTGTAGGATTGTACAAGGTTGGTTCTTTGTCCATTCTATTAGGATTCTGGTTAAAATACATACCAGGGGTTTAATAGTTGTCTCGAAGGGTTATCCTTCTCGTCGTTTCTATCAATTTCCCTTTTCGTTTCTTCATTTCAGTTTGCCTCTTTGTTGTGTCGTTTTTCCTCTTGTTGAGTCGAGTTCATCATTTGCAATTTCGTTCCATTCAATTCTGACCATCGTTTCCTTGTGTTTTCCTTGTTGAGTCGTGAACGTCGAAGATCGGGCCTCCACACGGCTAACCCCGTATCAAAAATAATTTAAAGTACCAACTTTTAACCAAAAATAATTCAATGCTTTAAAATCATCACCCACAATACGAACAATTGCAGTATTAACTAAGAGCGATCCAATATCATTTTTTCAACGAGTTTTCTAGTGAAATCGTTGATTTATCGATCGTAAATATGACATAATAACTTGATATTGTACACTTGTTTAAAATATGGCATTATCAATTCAACCGGAAAACTCGTGGGAAAATGATTTTGGGTCGTTTTTGTCAATATTATGCCAATTCGTATTGTTGGTGGTGATTTTCAAATTCTAATTATTTTTGATTAAAAACATTATATTAAGTGAAATTATTTTAAACCATTTTTCATTTACATTGATTGTAATAGAAATTCTACCTAAGATTGAATGGAGCGGCTCAAAATTTCTTATGAACACGTGCCAACATTTTGATTTTTGTTCAGTGTTCAATGAAGTAATAACTAATAAGCAATGCGCGCAATGAGTAAAGATCGATCGGATACTATGACATAAAATCTAGCATTATCAGCAAATTTAAGATGGGACCCCTAAATTAAGATGAAGTTAGTATAAGAAAACCATGATGACCAATTATTTCCCCACACACCCTCCTCATTATATATACTAATCATGTGTGTCTGTGATTATCAATTCTCATAATCAATCGCAAAATCCCAGAGGGCGGTGCAAGTACTGCTTAACCATCCCCACACGTTGTCATTATGAGGATATCCCAACTAATTAACTACTTTATCCACATCCTTTATAATTCATTTTAATTGTTTATCCTGATATTTATCTATACTGTCTATAGTATAAAGCGGAGACAAAGTCTTCACAAAAAATTGCGCCACGTGTCATTTCTTTGATAAAATAATCAATCGGGCCCTTGCGTATTTAAAAAACCACTAATCACAATAGGAAGATATTTAGAAAGATATATTTTACAAAAATTCGATATCTACAAAGGAAGGATTAAAAATTCTTCCTAAATAATAATCATGTATCACACGTAAACAATTAATTAGCTACAACTACATGATTAAAAATTCGGCAAAATCACACGTACACAATTTGCTACAAAAATAAGAGCTACATGATTAAAAATTCTTCCTGGATACTTTGTTTCTTATATTAAATAGAATTGTAGGCAAAATCACGTTTACAAAAATTCGATATCTACAAAGGAAGGATTAAAAATTCTTCCTCCTACTTAATAATCATGTATCACACGTACACAATTTGCTCTAGAAATCTATAATGCCTATCTATACTGCCTATAGTATAAAGCGGAGACAATGTCTTCATAAAAAATTGTGCCACGTGTCATTTCAATAATAAAATATTCAATCGGGTTCTCCTTTATACAAATTAGGTAGTTAGAATCTCATATAATCTTATCCCGTAAAAATTGACTAAAATTTACCAAAAATTATGAATTATCCCGAAAATTATAAACTATCACTTACCCAGAATTATTTATAATCTTCTCATAAATATTATTATTTAATAAAATGTCATATATATCATAAAGTAATTTTTAAACAAATCCAACTTATTTATATTATGAGTTGATTCACTATTGATAAAAAAAACATTAATCATAATACGAAGATAAATATATGATCCTATCATTTTAACATGATCATTGACATTATATATCTATATTAAATTGGATTTATAATCACATTACCCGTACATGGTACGGGGGTTAAACTAGTTTATCTTGAATCTTAACCCTGCATAAGTTACAAGAGACATGCAAAGATCATTGAAAAAAAGCAGGGGATTCACCCCCTCGTTTCACCTTCAATTGACTCGAAGTTGGTTGTCGACCTTATTTAGCAGCAATTGAGCCACTCCTACCCCATTTCTAGCCTGGTCTATGAGGCCCAAGGCTTCTATCCCGACATTGGAATATTTGGGTCTATCACGTCTTTAGGGTATAATGAACTCAGTCGCCAACTCCCTCACCACTCTTTTTTTTTTCTTTTCTCATTGGTTTGTCGTGACCTGCCTGTGGGCACTATTTTGATTTTGGAGGATTTTGGAGGGCACTCTCGTCCTCAGAACATTTGTGTTTAGTTTGATTTTTGAATAAATGTTTAGGCGTTGCCTTTTGTTGGGGAAATTTCGGATCGTTCTTGCAAATTGATGGATAGTAAGTGAACCAAGACAAAGACACGAGCAATTGTTGACCCAGTTCGTCCCAAGGACTACGTGTGGGGGCACTACCAAGCCAGAGATTCTCCACTAGATCAAAGGACTCAAAGATTACAAGGATTCTTCCTAACTTAACCTCTCAATCTCACTTTCAGGATTTCTCTCTGTAGGGTTGTGGTAACACACCAATTACAATAATCAATGTCGAGTATAAATAGAAAACTAGAGCCAAACAATATCTTTTTCCCCAAGGAAACATAATATCCCGAAATATATGGAATATTCTCATCAAAATACGCGGACGTCTGAAAACTCGGGATCACCACGTGAAAACTCGGCCGAGTTCCCGGGCATACTGCCCGAGTTTCGCCGGCCGAGACCTCCAAGCACGAAACGCGGGCACCCCGCCACGAGACGCGTCCGCGTTCCTTGCATTCCAGCCCGCGTCTAGCGTCTGCCGCGCGAACTCGACCTCTGCCGCCAAAACTCGACCTCTGCTGCCAAAACTCGACCGGGTTTTCGCACCACCTCGAGTTTGCCTTCTCCTCCGCCTTGTTCTTCGACTTCTCTTCCCGTCCTTCGGTCCTTAGCTCACACCGTCTTCCTCCACCCAACTGAATCAGGCTCCATACTCAACACCTTTTCCCGACCAAAAAACTCTCAGTATAAAAAAAATCGATGTCCTAAACCTGGTATTAATGAGTAGATCAAAGGGAGAAGGGATAAGTCAATCGTACCATTACGAGTACTTAGTTGATCTATTGGTAGAATTACGCTAGACTTCTTAAGTGATTTTCAAGAGATTGTTCAAACTCGTTTGTTTGACTCGATTTAGAAAGGTATCCATTTTTCTTTCTCTCTTTTTTATGCAAATGGAAGGCATTCATGGTGTATGATATTTTTTGACAAATCTTTGGTTTGCTTGGGTTATATGTACGTAACAAACAACTCTTCTCTCAAGAGCTTTGTAATGCACATCCCCTAAGGGCTTAGGCATTTGGTCTTTGATTATTCAAATAGCCTTGATGTCGTTGCATTGCCTTCTTCCCCTGGTTTCTCGATATTCATTTGGGTAGGTTTATGTTTTTGCTTCTAAGAGGATTTTGACTAATTGGGAGGTGCCTTTGATTGAACCTTTCGGTTGAGGACATTGTCCATGAAAGTTAAATCGATGATCTCTGAGTATTGTCTTTGGAGGCTCAACCCCGTTTGACTAGATGCCTGAAGACACTTTTGGTTGAACCTAAGATATGATTGTGGATTTTCCAACATACTTACCCTGGGTCTTGAAATGCACTAATGCAAAAGGCAAAGTAAGTAAAAGTAAATCATGGAGACATGCATAATAAGATTAGATGATAAAAGGCTTGAATCTTGGAAAGCCATAGATAGGTAAGAGTGGGCACCACCACAAAACATGCACTGAGATTGTAAATGGATCTCATGTCGCTCATGATGAACGTAACAGACGAGTTCGTCGAAGCATCCTTCGTGTTCGTGGGGTAAAAAGCATATGTTTGGAGATCGAGACCGAGAGATGGATGATCGAATATTAGAAGAAAAAGAACGAATTGGAGATGAAAAGTGAAAAGCCAAAACTTCTTATAACAAGTTGGCAGCAACTAAACAAATCCTTGGCCCAATAGCCCCCACTACCCACTACCCCTCTTACTCGATCATCCTTTGCATTAATAACGTATTAAGCATGGATGTTGAAATTTCTAAGTTTGGGTGGTGACGTATCGGGTTTAATATGAATTTTAGAATAAGGTGGGGATCCATCATTTAAGCCAAAAATTTAAGTCAATAAGTAGAGTTTTTTCATTCCATATATATAAGTGGATATTTCATATTTGTATCCGATGTGGGATATATTGTATTTCTCCAACACGCCCCCTCGAGCGGTTACTAGGCTGACCTAGTTAATACTTGACAATTTTGATGAGTATATCTTCTTAATCTCTTTATAAGTAGTATGGTTTGGTTTTGGTTTTGTTTCGGTTTAGACGAGTTATTAGTATCTGATTCTCTTTTTAGCTATATACTCGATTTTTTGAGTTTTTACCAGGGAAATTGGACCCAGACCGGACCCGCTCTGATACCATGTCAAATTCCAGTGGGCCGAGATTAGATGGGTGACATGTCATGTTTAAGATCAATTTTAAAATAAGGTCGAGATATATCCACCATTTAACCCAAAAGCTAAAGTCAAGGGTAGAGTTTCTCCCTTACTTATATATTAGTGGGTATTTGATATTTGTATTCGATGTGGGATAGATTGTATTTTCTCCAACTTATATTAAAAATTATTGATGTAACTCTCGCCCCCTAATTAAGTACGACCCACCGGAAATTCAACATGGTATCAAAGCGAGTCCAGTCCCGGGGCTGTTTCTTGGTTTAATTGAGCTAGCTCCTCATGATGGCATTATTTGGCTTGCTCGTTTGGTTAGCCGTTCTTAAGGCGTATTTCCTTTAAAAGCTTCTAACATTGGGAAGTTCCCGTTAGATTTGGGCTAACCACTCTTAAAGATGTTTGTCAAGTATTAACTAGACTAGGCTATTTCCACTTAAGAAGGGTGTGTTGTCAACTTGAGAGAGTTGGGCTATCCCACATCGGAAAACAAGAAAAAAATGTAGTAATATATAAATAGAATAATGCTCCAGTAAAACAACCTCTTCTAGTGTAACATGCTTCATATTATTGTCCATTGGATTTAAGGAAATCAACGGTACATAATAGGGGGATGTGTATAATTATACGATTGATGAGAAACACTAGATTACCTCTTAAAATCCCCTAGAAAATCTATTTTCCATATATTGTAAAAAATGCAAGATTTTCTCCCTTATTTTCGGCCCATCGAAAATTTCACATATTAAGATGTAATTTCTAAGGAGTGTTGGATTTTTATATTTAACGAGTTGGGGATGGGAGTTGATGGATCTTATTATATGGAAGGTTGCTAACTCTAGCTTGTTCTACGGATCAAATGTATTACAATTACATATTTAATGTCCAATATATTTATATCGAATATGTAGTTGTATTTCTAATAAGACAAAAAATAATACACATTAGATAAAATGGACTACATATTCAATCTATGAAAATTACAAACAATCTCAGAATAATATTAAAAAACAACAAACATATTCAAACATACACACGATATACTTGAATATTTATACGCTCAAATATTAAAGGCTTAAAGCAGTATATAATCGAATTTATAATGCGTAATGATGAATACGTACGAGATTGTGTTTGATTGAAGTTCTCTTTACACATAATGCATCATTTCCATGCAAACTCGAATTCTCTACTACAAAAAGATACACACCTAACAGAAAAGTAAAGCAAAAAGCAATGTTTAGAGCGATTCTCTTTAGGTAAAGTTATTAAAAGCATTCCTCTAACGAAAATCTATTATGGCCATGCAACGTTTTTTTCCATGTGCAAAAGAAGGATAAATAACATAAATAACACAAAAAAAAAGAAAAAAGAACATAAATAACACAAAAAAAAAGAAAAAAAAACTAACATATAATACTATTACACCTCCGTTAAATAAAAATATATCATGACATTATTAAGAATTTTGATGATTTATAATATACCATGACATTATTAAGAACTTCTAATATTTTCCTGACATGCTTTCCCCCGTCCATCGGACGGGGCAATATTTTCTAGTTATGTGAAGAATGTTATTCCACGTTGGAAATTAAATGGTAACTTGCCCACTATATAACTAAATGAACTATTTTTTCAGTAGTCAATTGGTTGTAGGGTAAAACTAATCCTATGAACTTATATGGTAGACACATCATTTACCTAAATGCGTAGGACGGTCGCCCCTTCGTCAATATATATCCATCTGGTATCGACTCACCTAATTAACATGTTGTCTCAACATACTTTATTCCATTGGATCGAATAGATTGATACAACTAGGTTTATATTCAGGGCCGTCCAATCGTTTTCGGAGGCCCTGTGCGATTTTTCTATAAACTAAATAGTAAAATCAAAATTTTCACATTTTAACTAACAATTACATTTTTTTGTATATTTAAATGTTGATATGTATAAATAAGGGTTTTTTATTGTACAATTGAATACTTTTGGTAGTAAAATAATATAATATGTCCCTATCTTATATTATATTGTAGGTGCTCAAGAAAATACTTTTAATTGAAAAGGAAATAAAACATTGAATCTTTTTGAATTTTATTCTTAAAAAAATGTAATTAAATAATAAATTGAGTTTGTGAGGATATGCAAAATGGTAAAGGCTTAAAATTTTGAACTTCTTTTAGTAATTACAAATTAATTATGAATATTCTTGTAATTCTTAAAATATATATATTTTTTAATTATGACCATTATATTAACCAAAATCAAGTAAACCTTTAGCAAAAAAAAACAGTGTATTATCTCTCAAATAAGTACACTAAATAATTACAATACAATTCTTCATATTTCATTAAAACTAATTAATCTGATAAAAGATTAAAACAAATTAATTAAGGAAGGTAATTTGTTTTGAGCCCATTAAGGAATACTAATTAACCGTTTGGGAGGGTGGGGCACATGCACATCGCACATGAGAGCCCATTAAGGAATACTAATTTGTCTGTAAAAAAAACAAAAATTAATTTGTCTGGAAAAATAAAAAAGGCAAAGATAATTATGGAAAGCAAAAATAATCCGCTGTAAATGGGATTCGAAGCAGAGAGGTTTGATAGATTGAAGAAGCAATAAACCAACTGTACTATTAAACTAGATTGTTCACATTGCGGACTGTTTTAATATATACTAACCCATTTAATTTGGGGCCCCAAGAATTTGGGGGCCCTGTTCCATCGGGCTGTTTGCACAGCCCGATGGACGGCCCTGTTTATATTGTTCCTCGTACTAATCTACCGTTAAACCAATTTTGGATTTTGTTATCAAAGATAATTTTTTCGTCAAAAATAAAAAACAAGAAAAAACCACAATATTCTTTTACCATGTCCATCCCATTCTTAAAGAATATAATATTCGTTCTTGATATCCAAATCCAAATGGAATTATAGGCTGCCATTGTCAGTAGTAGTCCAGAACAGAGCTTTTCTATTTGCTGCAATGCAGCACTTACATAACTTACCTGAGCATATTTAAATCAGTAAAAACTTCTCTTTCGATCTTCCCGTTCTCTTTTTGTAAGAATTACTCTTTTACTACGGTATTACTCCGTACATTAGTTTTGATTAATTAAAAAGGGAGGGTAATTATGTACTGTGGAGTGGTTGCTTAATTAGAGGGAGGGTGGAACATAAAGGCTGTTGGATCACATGCACTGATGGATGCACATCATCTTTTTGTAATTTTTGGGTCCTTCTCTTCTCTCCTCTTCTCTTCCTTTTATACGGAGGTTGACGAAGAAAAAGGAATTTTAACACTAAAAAAGATATCTCTCTCTCGCACACACACACAAAGGTTAACGATTCACTGATTACACCTCCATGACCCATCCAAGAAATTCTACTTATTTACTAAGAATTAAAGCCTCCTCATTGCGCCACCTAGGATTAAGACACATGTTGTTTCCACGTTACGCCACATCGGATTTTTATACGTGTCAGTGCATCGTTGATCCACATCACATAATGTTTAATTATAAGTTATGCCACATCTTATGGATTAATCCACGTCATACATATTTGTTCATGTCATTTACACGTGTGACGTGTCATTTACATAATTCATTTAATTTAAAAAAACCGCTAATATTCCTACACTCTCTTCCGCTTTATAATTGTTATATCCCCGATGGCCGCCACCTTAACTTATTACACCATGATCAACACATTATCGTATACCGGCCACCATGCTCACCTCCCGCTTTCCTACCGTCTTCGTCATTGGGATCGAGGAGTTGGGATTTAACAACCACTTCGAGCCAACACGAAGACAATAGCGCGTGGGATGCACCAGTTCATGACTCATCTTTTTGTTCCAACTAAATATTTACTGCCTTTCTTATACGTCAGTCTACCTAGTGTATTCTTTCTAGCTGCTTTATATTATGAACTCTTTCTACTTTATATTCCTTTGTTGTGTATGTTAAATGTTACTTAAGTCCACCGATTCTTCAATCTAACAAATGTACAATTTGTAAAATGGATTCTATAATAGAGATGTTATTTTGAGTCGAAACATGTACAAGAAGATCGTGTAATTTGTATGTAGAAGACTAAGAAGAAAGATAATCCAAAAATCCTTTTGACGCGTAGAAGGTCTATTCCATTTTACTTTTTAAGTCATTAATGTATTCTACTTTCAAAGAAAAACAAATTCGTAATGTATCCTATAGTTTTTGAGGAAAAATGATCCAAATAACCAGTTACTACGGTACTAATATAGGTATAAAAAAAAGAATAATTTACTTAAATGTTAACAAAATCCGCACAAGGCGCGAAAATCTTCACTAGTAAAAATGAAAAATGACAAACGTAACAATCCTAATTCAATGGTCTGGATAATGACATTATCTTGTTTTATACCAATATATTTCCTTATATATGTCGTATTTTCTATTTTGGACTAGAGGCTGTTTGGATGATCATCAGGCGACAACGACATCATGGTGTATTGTATATGGAACCATTTATAAAGAAAAGAGTAAGAAGATAAAAATAAAAGGGTAAGAAAGGTAGAAGAAGAATGACAAGTAAGGCTTCGACCCAAAAAAAAAAGAATGACAAGTAAGGGAAGTTAGTGGTGGGAGGTGGGAGTGGAGGTGGAATGGATTGCAAACCAATGATGAAACGAACTTGGTCTTTGTCATTACTTTCTAAACCATCATTAAACTAAAATTCCATCGTACCCTGAAATTAAAGCACCATCTTCCATATAACAAGTAAAAAAAAAATGAAACGAACTCATAACCAACCGATATTTTTGGGTCCAAAATCTAAAAATTAATTAAATTTACAATTGTCAAGATATGGTGTGCATGTATAAATGTTTTTTTTTTAATTTGAAAAGGTAAGAATTCGAAGTACCAAATAAAATTGGTAGTCCGAGAGACCGTTAAACGAAAGTCGAAAAAGGCTTAATGGGTCGAAAAAAGCCCCACAAAGCAGGCAGAATGTAGTAAGGATAGCACAAATTCTTAAAAAACAAGGGCAAAAATATTGGATTCGGGGTGAGTCAAGCACTAAGGAAAACTTAGTGTCGCAGGCATCAAGTCGACCATCCTGGGGTGTGCGAACTGGACAACTGACGTTCCCTCCACCGAGATGAAGGATCTTAAGAGGCCCCAAGCACCAAGCAACTTGGCCTAGCACAAATCGATCCGAAAATTCCAACAAAATTCTTGCTCTTCAAAAATTTATACGCAAATAAAGTACAAGCAATTCTACCAAAATTTCCAAATCAAAAGATCAAGGATTCATATCATTTTAGATTTGACTTTGTTTTTGCCCTCTTTGGATCCAAAGGGAGTGGTAAATTTTTGAATCAGGTGAGCATCACCATGTAGGGTCTTTTTGACCGTATGCTCTTGGTCAATTTATTCAACAACAAGTTGTTCAATCGAAAAATTTTCAAGATACATTTTCTATCAGAGTGAGTTCTCCCCTTTGATTGTTGTTCATAGTAGGATTTCTCATCAGTGCAATGGTCAAATTTGGGAGTTTCAGAATAGGAGAGTTCCAAGAGGTCAGTTAGGCGACTAGTGGTGGTCCAAGCCCCCTCTAGTCTCACTCCGTATACATCAAATTTACTCAAAGTATTTGTTCATGATTTCTATGTTTCAAACTTGAAAGAAAAATGGGTTACACTTATTGATCTTTGTGACGGGATCCCTAGCCGAGATCCGCCCTTGGAGATTCCATTCGTCGCCCGCTCCTTCGATTGTTCAAAATAATCGTGTTTTTTGTTAACTTGTATGGATGGTTTAGAGTCCCATATCAATTTTTCTTTCTTTTGTCCCATATCAATTTTTCTTTATTTTTGTGTTCAATGTTTAATGATCTATTCAATGATTTGTCAACACAGATTTTGTTAATGATTTGTCAACACAGATTTTGTTCATGAGCCACATTCTTCTTGTCCTTAGTGTCAACTTTATTTTTGATGCTTCTTATGGGATTGCAAAGTTTTATCATCTGTTTATTCCAACTCATTCCAAGTCATCTCAGTCAAAGATTCACATGACACAAGTTCATTAGGAAGGGAGTCACTAATGATAAACAAGATACAAAGCCAATAATTTTACAAACTTTAAACAGAGGTATAAACCACCCACATAAAGGGAAGCAAATTTGTCAATATGAATCATACGAGCAAAACCCTTGAAAGGTGATATGCTCAGTTGGTCGAAAGGTGATATGCTCAATTGGCCCTTGTTTTTTGTATCTCCGACGACATTAGCTAGATAAACAAATATTTCATGCGTCCATTGTTCTTTGTCTCTGTCTTTCTTTAGACAAGAAGAACTAACGTCAATTGTTCACAGGAACACCACTATTTATGGTTTCCTCAACCATAGTGGGTTCGGGTTCAATTTGTTCTATGGTTCTCCCGTTGAGGTTTAGTTCAAACCAGACCATAATCTTGCAAGAGATCCGCACTCGGTTCATCAGTTCAACCAGGTAGTAGGGCATGGTATTCAAGAAACCATAGGATTTTTCAAGCAATTTAAGATTGAAGTTTAGAGAAAGAACAGACTTACACCTTGTCCCTTGGGCGGCCATCTGTGGGTTCTTCCAGGGAAGTATAGATTTGCGCCGCTCCCCTCTTCTTCCAGACAGGCTTTCCGGGACACACGCTCTCAAGCTCGATCCCTTGTTGTCTCCCTCGTTCCTCCTCGAACCGGGTGTGAACAACGACTTTGAAGTAATTTGGGGATTCTTCGAAAATCAGTCTCCATTTTGCAATTTATAGCCTTAATCCTCCATCTTTGTCTGATGAAAGATTTTGTGCAGGAACTAAACTCAATCGAAGCTTTTGAGCCCTGACCGATCACAATTTTTTACACTTAGATCTAGGGTTTTTTCGTGGTTAGGGTTCCTTCCAACAAGGCATGAAGGAGGTCGAAAGGGGTTCATAGGAACCTTTTTGTGGTTGTTCAATACCAGTTTAATGGGTAAAAACACAGAGATTGGTTAAGAGGAGGAGAGGAAGGATCAACTTGACTATCTCCATGAGAGGGGGCAAGGTAGAAAGGGGCAAAGGGTTTCGGGTTTACGGAAAAGGGGCATATTGGTTGAGAGCATTTTTTCGGGGTTCTCGTTATTGCATGTATAAATGTTTATTTACAACGTGCCTTGTATAAGTACGATAATCGCCCAATTTCTTCCTTTTTATTTGAAAAATGAAGTACAAAATTTGATATATCAGAGAGATTGTTAATACGAGACGAGAAACTATATAATCCTATAGCCAAGTCCGGCTAGCAAGAGACAAGACAAAAACAAACTAACATATGAAGTGTAAATTTAAGGAAAAATGACTCTAAATAATACCAAGTATCAACATTAAACAAATAATAATACCAACTTTAAAAATCCTTAAAAGGTATACAAACTATTCACGTATTAACCGAAAACGATACAAGACTAATCTTTGTTACAGTTTCCGGCAGACCTGCTGACATGGCAACCGAAAAAATGACATGACACCTGTATAATTTCCACTTCTTTTATAACTTTTATTTTCAAAGGAAAATATAGTGCCAACTCACATTATCATCTAAAACAAAAACAAAACAAAAAACCTAATTCAAATTAACACATCTGCCGAAACCCATTTATATCCAAGCCCCACCCCCACCCACCGCCGTCGCCACCGCCATGGGGTACGAGTTACACGCTGTTCATCCAGACCAACGGGAGCGAGACCAACGCCGTTGACGCCGCCTCCTGCACCCCTCCCGTCTTCGACATCTCCATCATCTTCACCGGATCCGCCCTACATCCCGTCGCTGCCGCCCGCTTAATCCCGACATCGCTAATCGAGAGGCTCCCAAGCAGAACGGGCGAGATCTGTAACACGGAGATGTTGCCATGCACGATTAGCTCCGCCAATCGGACACGAACATGATGGATGAGGCCAGGGATCTTGATATTAGATCGGAATTGCTCGATAGCGCCTGGATCGCTCGCAGTCCGTACTCTAGGATTTTGAATTGCGCTGAATCGTTGACCAATCATAGGCCTCTCTCCCGGACGATGACGGAGTAGAGGACATCGCTACCGGTGGCGAGGGTGGAGAGGCAGCCGACAACCTTCTCTTGGCCGGCGGAGATCTTGGGGACGAACAAAAGCAGGATTTATGTATTTTTAATTAACTTTTGTTTTTATTTTGTTTTGTATAATAATGAGTTGCCATTAGCTTTGCCTTTAAATATATATATATATATATATATATATATATAAGAATAACGCTCTAGTGAGGCTTGTAGTTATGGTACAACATGCTTCTCAATCTTGTCCATTAGATTAAAAAGGATATACGACCTATAATATGGGAAAATAAAGTCTACAAGTACACCATAAGTGAGAAACACGGGATTATTATATATATGGATGGAAATTGAGGGGGGAGGGGGGATACATAGGTGACTCTTGTTCATACCGTTTGCGATACTTTTTCAACGACGTTTGCGATACTTTTTCAACGAACCACACACTTGTTCAATAGGATGTTTTTTACCCTCCTCCCCTCCCAAATTAGAAGATCTTTCTATATAGGGACAAAAATTGAGGGGGAGGGGGGGATACATAGTTGACTCTTGTTCATGACGTTTGCGATACCTTTTCATTCCGTTTGCGATAGTTTTTCAACGACGTTTGCAATACTTTTTCAACGAACCAAACATACTTGTTCAATAGGATGTTTTTCAACCTCCTCCCCTCTCATATTGGAAGCATCTTTCTATATAGGGATGGAAATTGAAGGGGGAGGGGGGGGATACATACGTGATCCTTGTTCATGCCGTTTGCGATACTTTTTCATTCTGTTTGCGATAGTTTTTCAACGACGTTTGCAATACTTTTTCAACGAACCACACATACTTGTTCAATAGGATGCTTTTCACCCTCCTCCCGTCTCATATTGGAAGCATCCTTCTATATAGGGACGGAAATTGAGGGGGGAGGGGGGGGGGGGATACATAGGTGACTCTTGTTCATGACGTTTTGTGATACTTTTTCATTCCGTTTGCGATAGTTTTTCAACGACGTTTGCAATACTTTTTCAACGAACCACACATACTTGTTCAATAGGATGTTTTTCAGCCTCCTCCTCTCTCGTATTGGACGCATCCTTCTATATATGGACGGGAATTGAGGGGGGAGGGGGGGATACATAGGTGACTCTTGTTCATGACGTTTGCGATACTTTTTCAACGGACCACACACACTTGTTCAATAGGATGTTTTTCACCCTACGCCCCTACCAAACTGGAACCATCCTTCTATATAGGGACGGAAATTGAGGGGGGAGGGGGGGATACATACGTGATCCTTATTCATGCCGTTTGCAATACTTTTCATTTCGTTTGCGATAGTTTTTCAACGACGTTTGCAATACTTTTTCAACGGACCACACATACTTGTTCAATAGGATGTTTTTCACCCTCCTCTCCTCTCCTATTGGAAGCATCCTTCTATATATGGATGGAAATTGAAGGGGAAGGGGGGGATACATATGTGATCCTTGTTCATGCCGTTTGCGATACTTTTTCATTCTGTATGCGATAGTTTTTCAACAACGTTTGCAATGCTTTTTCAACGAACCACACATACTTGTTCAATAGGATGCTTTTCACCCTCCCCCCCCCTCTCATATTGGAAGCATCCTTCTATATAGGGACGGAAAGTTGAGGGGGGAGGGGGGGATACATAGGTGACTCTTGTTCATGACGTTTGCGATACTTTTTCAATGACGTTTGCGATACTTTTTCAACGGACCACACACACTTGTTCACTAGGATGTTTTTCACCCTCCTCCCCTCTTGTATTGGAAGCATCCTTCTATATAGGGACGGAAATTGAGGGGGGAGGGGGGGATACGTAGGTGACTCTTGTTCATGACGTTTGCGATACATTTTCAATGACGTTTGCGATACTTTTTCAACGGACCACCCACACTTGTTCAATAGGATGTTTTTCACCCTACTCCTCTACCAAATTGGAACCATCCTTCTATATAGGGACGGAAATTGAGGGGGGAGGGGGGGATACATACGTGATCCTTGTTTATGCCGTTTGCGATACTTTTTCATTTCGTTTACGATAGTTTTTCAACAAACTACACATATTTGTTCAATAGGATGTTTTTCACCCTCCTCCCCTCTCATGTTGGAAGCATCCCTCTATATAGGGACGAAAATTGAGGGTGGAGGGGGGGATACATAGGTGACTCTTGTTCACGATGTTTGCGATACTTTTTCATTCCGTTTGCGATAGTTTTTCAACGACGTTTGCAATACTTTTTCAACGAACCACACATACTTGTTCAATAGGATGTTTTTCACCCTCCTCCCCTCTCATATTGGAAGCATCCTTCTATATAGGGATGGAAATCGAAGGGGGAGGGGGGATACATACGTGATCCTTGTTCATGCCGTTTGCGATACTTTTTCATTCTGTTTGCGATAGTTTTTCAACGATGTTTGCAATACATTTTCAACGAACCACACATACTTGTTCAATAGGATGCTTTTCACCCTCCTCTCCTCTCATATTGGAAGCATCCTTTTATATAGGGACGAAAATTAAGGGGGGAGGGGGGGGGATACATAGGTGACTCTTGTTCATGACGTTGTGCGATACATTTTCATTCCGTTTGCGATAGTTTTTCAACGACGTTTGCAATACTTTTTCAATGGACCACACACATTTGTTCAATAGGATGTTTTTCACCCTACTCCCCTCCCAAATTGGAACCATCCTTCTATATAGGGACGGAAATTGAGGGGGGAGGGGGGGATACATACGTGATCCTTGTTCATGCTGTTTGCGATACTTTTTCATTTTGTTTGCGATAGTTTTTCAACCACGTTTGCAATACTTTTTCAACGAACCACACATACTTGTTCAATAGTTTTTCAACGACATGAGTTGAAAAAGTATATGTCGTCTGTGATAGTTTTTCAACGAATCAACCATACTTTTTCAATAGGATATTTTTCAAGCTCTTCCCCTCCCAAATTGGAAGCATCCTTCTATATGGGGACGGAAATTGAGGGGGAGGGGGGATACATAGGTTATTCTACTCATGTCGTTTGTGATACTTTTTTAACGACGTTTGCGATACTTTTTCAACGAACCACATATACTTTTTCAACAAGTGTGTGTGGTTCGTTGTATAAGTATCGCAAACGGCATGAACAATAGTCACATATGTGTCCCCCCTGCCCCCTCAATTTCCGTCCCTATATATAATCCCGTGTTTCTCACTTATGGTGTATTTGTAGACTTTATTTTCCCATATTATAGGCCGTAGATCCTTTTTAATCTAATAGACAGGATTGAGAAGCATGTTGCACCCTAATATCTATCTCACCGGAGCGTTCCCCTATATATAAAAGATGTGAAAATTATACATGTGTCATATCATTTTTCCGGTTGCCATGTCACCACGTCTACCGGAAATTATAACGGAAAATAGTCTATCATTGTTTTCGGTTAATATATGAATAGTTCGTATACCTTTTAACGATTTTTAAAGTTTGTATTATTATTGGTTCAAAGTTGATACTTGGTATTATTTAAAGTCATTTTGCCTAAATTTAATCTCTCCATTAAATTTCAATTTTTTTCATAGGGTCACTACAAAATGTGGTGAGCTCAAACTCTTCCCAGTAATCCCATATTCCCATTCCCATCCTTAGTTTCCAATATTTATCAAACTTGCTTCCAATGTTTTAAATAACATAATCTCTTGGGCATAAATATGTAATGGGCCAAACAAAATTCTCCAAAATTTTCTTCAAAATGGAGTACAATATACTATATTCTCCAAGAAAATTGTGTTCATGCTCCAACAAAATTCTCTATTTTGGAAAATCATCTCATCTCATGTTATTTTTATTTTTATTTTTATTTAGTATCATAAAAGCTAATTTATCCAATTAGAAAAGGACATGTAGTCATATGCATTAAATGCATTCTTCAAATATTTTTGGAGAATTCCCTAAATATAGAGATGGTTAGATATAATTTGGAGACTTTCTCCATTTTAGAGAATCATATAGAGAAACTCTTGGACTTAAATAACACATTTTATTCTCCAAATTCACCATTTTCAAGAAATGGGGATTGTCTTCGAGATGCCCGTATCTGATACGAAGAGAGTAATGGAAAGGGCCAACGAAAACTAATCCAACTATATAAGTTCCCAAATTACAAACTTGCCCCTCCTCAAACATGTTAATAATGTAGTGTTAGCGAGAGCCTCTAAATTTCAAAAATCTGAGCCTATAGGTTGGCCATTAAGCTGGACCTTGAGAAAACTTATGATAAACTAAATTCGAATTTTATCCGCCAAATATTGACTAAATTTGGTTTTCATCCGAAATGGACCCACTTAGTAATGACATGTATCACGACACCCTCTTCTTCAGTACTAGTTAACAATGAACCAGGATTTGAATTTTCTCCCCAGTGTGGTATTCGTCAAGGGGACCCAATTGCACCTTTCATTTTTGTTCTGGCTATGGAATTCCTCTCTAGGACACTTCAAAATGAGGCTTCATCTTCTACTAAACATGTTGGTATCCGACTTGTTAAGAATGGAACCGTAATCCCCTTCCTCAGCTTTGCTGATGATACTATTATTTTTGCCCAAGCTTCCGCTGAAAACGTTCAATATATTAAACAATTTCTTGACAATTTTACCCTTCTTTCTGGACTTTCAATAAATTATCAAAAAAGTTCCTTTCAAACATCTGCTAATATCTCAAGGGATTCTTTTGCCTCACTTGCAAGTATCCTTAATATCCAGGTCATGTCTTCAATGGAAAAATATCTTGGTATTCCTATTTTGAAAGGTAGAGTGCAAAACAGTATGTTTAACAACACAATAACCAATTTGCAAAAACAGCTCTCCCAATGGAAGGCTAACTCCATCTCTCAAGCAGGAAGGGTTGTCCTCATCCAGTCTTGTCTATTAAGTAAATTCAACTATCTTATGCAAAGTTTCGTACTTCCTCAATGAATTTTAAACCAAATTGACAAAGTTGCGAGATCCTTTTTCTGGAACAAATTTAACACTAATCATCATCCTTTTCTAAGCTGGGATAAAATTTGCTCTTTAAAAGAAGAGGGTGGATTAGTATTTAGATCTGCTCTTGATATAAACCTTGCTCTACAAATGAAACTATTATGGAAGCTAGTTGCTCAACCTGACAACATTTGGGTTAAAATTGTTTTTGAAAAATATCTCAATTATCAATCCATTTTTCACTATCAAAAAAACAATTGCTCTTGGCAGTTTGACAGACTTTTAAATATACGAGACCAATTCTCTCCCGGAATTCGTTGGATGGTCGGGAATGGAACCTCTATTAAATTCCAGGCTGACCCTTGGGTCCCCAACACTAAACTTATCTCATTTTTTGACAATGGAACCTCTATTGATATGAATCTTCGAGTTGGGGACCCAAGGGTCAGCCTGGAAAATCGACTTACCTGATGGACGAAGAAATTTCGCTACGGCGGAGGAAGATAACGGTCTCGAAGAAAATCAGTCACACCACGGACAGAATGACGACGACGACGATGCAGCTCCGTGGCCTCTTCGACGGCTCCGGCGGTGACAAGGATCAATTAATCGGCGGTATACGGACTGCGGAATCCGGCGAGAAATCCGGTGACACGGAATCGAGAAGAAGGCTGAGTTGGTTGAATGAACCGTACGAAGAAATTGCGTAAAGGGCTTGATATATAACCCAGTGTTTTGGTCGATAACTAGAAGTCAGTTCGAAGATCCGAATCTAGCCTTCTATTATTGGGTTGATAAGATTTGGCGAGAAAGGTGGAGTCTATCTTATCCCATGAGAAATCATATTTACTTGACCTCTCCAACAAGGATCGGAATTTCGGGATATTCTCGGATAGCTAATTACCCACCAGGGTGATCAATTGTTAATTTGCCTCAGGCGAAAGATAACAACTTTCTTATTGTCAAGAAACGGGACGATAGAAGTAGCTTGCGGGTCAAGAAAATGGGACCGATACGAAATGGAATAGAACCGAGTATTACATACTACCCACCTTAAGAAAAGTTTCGTCCCGAAACTTACGTGAATAGAAGATTCGAACTAGAAATCGGATCTAAACGAGATTACGAGACCAAAGGTCTCACAACCTCTCCTCCTTAAGGAGGTTCGTCCTCGAACCTAAATCGATCTACGAAAACGAAATACGATTCTAACAATACACATATGAACAAAACCATACTCGTATAGAACGATAGCCAAACATGTCCGATCAAATCAAACAAGCAAAGTCAAACAAGGTCAAATGCAGTCACACAAGTCTACCTCCTACGATCTACACTATCACTCTCCACCCTGGAAGACCTCTATCAATCCCGGAAACAGCTCGGGATAGCTCTCGCTCATCCTCGCCTCGGTCTCCCACGTCACCTCCCCGAAACCTCGGCGAGACCACTGAATCAACACCAGGGGAATCTCCTTGTTCCGCAGCTTCTTTCTACGCTTGTCCAGAACCTTCCAAGGCTGCTCCCTGAAGGTGTGATCCGGCTCGAATACTACCTCCTCGTAGTTAAGCCTATGACTAGGATCGGGCACATACTGCCTCAACTGCGAGACATGAAACACGGGGTGAACTCCGTCTAACGTTGGCGGCAATGCCAACCTGTAGGCTACCTCGACCACTCGCTCCAAGATCTCAAATAGCCCAATGTAACGAGGACTCAACTTCCCCCTCACCCCAAACCTCCGAACTCCTCTGGTAGGCGACACTCTCAACCAAACATGTGCGCCTACCTCAAACTCCAATGGTCGTCGTCTCTTATCTGCATATGACTTCTGACGACTCTGAGCAGCTAGCATCCGTTCCCTGATCAGGGTCACCATCCCAACCGTCTCCTCAATCATCTATGGCCCTACTCCGACGACCTCAGCTGGCTCATCCAGACACAATGTGGTCTTACACTGACGATCTTACAAAGCCTCATAAAATTCCATTTGAATCTCTACCAATGACTTCTCGAATCCAACGCTTAAGACCTTGACATATCCTCTAATATCTAAACCGACCCTTTCGACAGGCCATCTAACTACGAATGGCAAGCAACAGTAAAGCAGCGCAATCGCATGCCCAATGTCTCATGCATTTGTTCCCAAAAATCTCAAAGTGAAACGACCATATATATCGATCTGACACAATCGTCTTTGATACTCCACGCAATCGAACAACCTCACTCAAGAACAACTCTGCTAACTTCTCCACTAGCCAACTCTCTCTATTAGACTGGAAGTAAGAAATCTTTGTTCTACCACAACCCGGATAGCATTGTGACCTCCGTCAATCCTTAACCTCGTAAGGAAGTTTTTATGGAAAATAGTGTCCTTCCACTTTCACTGTAGAATAGGAAGTGGGTAGAGCATCCAACCATTAATGTTGACTTAATATCTGATCTCATTTCAAACAAAACCCAGTCATTCATTCTTAGAATCCCATACTATCGCACAATGAGGTCGACTGCCTTTGTACAACTTTGTTCTTATCTCAATTCCTTATTCATAGGGAATCTCTTCATCTTCGACCTCATCTCTTCATGTAAGGTTGACTAACACTCGAAAATTCTCAAGCTACTCTAGATCCCTTAAATCTGCACTTCTACCTTACACCCCATCAACTCACTACGCACCTCCAACTGAGTAGATAAACAATTTTACTTACACTCGTGATGCATTTCCTATTAATGGTAGTAGCAACCACGTTCGCCTTGCTTAGGTCATAAATGACTAGCATTTCCAACTCAAGTGATTTCAAGGTCCTTTTCATTGAACAGGCTGCACACGACTCGAGACATTATTAAAATTTACATAAGTCTTACAATCTCGGAATGTTGACGGCCTTATATACAAGCCATCTACCGTTTAATTAATCACAAGTCTTCTAATTTGCCGTTCAAGCGGTTCCCTTACCCGTGCTCGCATTAGACAATGATAGTCAGGACTGGGAACCTTTCCTATGCCCCACTAGCTACAACTGTTTCCTTTCCTAAGCATCTTGAAGAATCCATTATCCTAAAGGTACCTCTAATAGGTTGCACCATCAATTCTCTCTAGGTCGTCTATTCAGCTCGCGACTTACATCACCTGCTCACAATAGACTTCTTGATCTCTTAAAATCATACCTCGTGAACCTGACCATCGCCGATATTGTTTACTCTACCATGCGGTCACCAATCCGGGACTTACTCTTCCTATTCTGGGCGTGACCCAAAGATGTACGTCCTTCTCAAAGACCCTTATAATCAGCCTCATTTAATCGATACAGCCTCCAATATCGTTTACCCATAATGAACATTAGCTAAACTTCATAATATCCTGTACAACACTCGCATCACGCCAGATCTGGCTATCTTTCAAACATTCTCCTCTCGAATATTCAACTGTAATTAAACCATCTTTTGGCAAAAGAATTAATACACTTGTAGAGGCTTTGTTTCGAGACAATCGATTCTTAATCCCAACGACGAGTTCACCTTTTGCCCATCCGTACATGATCTTCCTATCTGAACCTTTTCCTTACAATCCAAACATAACATGTCACGGAGTTGAACTCAGTGCATCTACTCTCTCTCTAGTAGGCCGTTCACTTGAATAGTCAACTCTAGTGTCGTGATCTTATACAAGCACAAAGAAACCGACATGACCAGTCTAATCCTCGACTCCAAGGTCATTACTAAGTCCTACTCCTTATTTGACTTTTAGTTGTGGTAATCCCTCATGGAACATCCTATACTTATTTTTACACACAATTGTAGTATCATGAACTACCATACCTTGCTTGGTTCATGAAGCTTGTCCGAAGAAACTAGCGTAACCCCTGCTTAGATAACCTTAGTTGATGTCACATATCTAGATCTCCTTCCATCTAGCCTGCTATCCTTATACACTTGTCTATGTATGAACGAGATCCCACTGTCCCACTTAGGTACTTAGCTCCCCATGGATCTCATCTCATAACCATATGACTTTTGAATCTAATTGTAGGGTTCCTACATCCCAAATTATTATTTAACACTTTTGTCAAGATGATATGACACTACTCCAAATCTTTCCATGCTATTTGACATAGTGAGAGTCTCTGATAAAATCCGTTTGATGATATCCCAGGGAAATCCTATATAAGAAAACGTCTTCACAAGATACATTCCATAAGATTGATGTCATGACATCTTCTTATACTTGCTTATATCCTGAATCTTCTTGCTTTGCACCTCTCAGATGGGTGAACCTCTAATTGCATACTACATTGTCGTGGCCTCAACTCATCTATATTTTCAACAACCCTTTAGACTTGCTCTAGCCTTGGATAGTTCTATCTAGAGTGTCCATCAATAACTCATACCCGTAGTTGAATATCTAAGCATGTTGCTCCTTGTCAACTTTCATATTTTGTTGAGCTCCAACAACTACGAACGGGGTTGTTTCTTAGTCTTCATATCTCATTTGGTTATGTTGCTAGTCCAAACCTCCTTCCCTGAGTTAGACACTATGAATTTCTCTTTCCCATAGGCAATCCCTCGCTAAGATTCAATAAGCCCACGATGTACCTGAGTCTACTTACGCGTTCAGCTTAGACTAGATCCACGCCATGCCATGGTAACTCATGAATTCAACCATCTAAATCGCTCAATGAGAATGAGTTCCAAACACATGTTCCAAAGTCATCGCTTTTAGCTCCTCTAATCTTCTACTCGCCTTGGCTTGATTCTATATTGGTCACCAATATCTGGTTAGTCTTGACATGTAATTAGCCTTAACCACTTTTATACTTACCTACATTCATTCCTTAAGTACGTTAGGTTACATATAGATACAAACAACTCCAATTTGTTCTACACTCGTACTCCACAGTCGTCCCCGTATAAGGCATGCAATTTGTCCTTCTGTGAGCAAATAACCTTCCTTCTCCACTTAACATTCTCAACTAAAGTTGGACCAACACCAATCCTTGAACTCCAGTGCTCAAGTGAAATTCGCTGGAATACACTCTAACGCCTTTCTATGACAATTACATCCTCTTTTCTCCTATTGGATTCCACAACTCATTTGTTGGACAGACCAATTCCGTTAATCCTTGGAGAACAATCCCTGAAGAACACACAACTCTAAGTGTCCACTGCACTCTTGATACTCAACGACGTGGCTTCTATAGCACCAAAATTACACGATTGAACCATCCTTCGCCAAACTTATGCTATGAACTTACACTTAACTTACTAACTACGTGAGATCCATCGGCTGATGGTAGCGGAGTCGCGACGTGTCACCTACCCCTCCTAAATGCAACATGACTACCCAATGAAAATGTTTGAAAACACCGGCCGGTTTTAGTTCAAGCTGGACCTCGTGTACACTCGTTGGTCAGTTCCATGTGCCCTTGTTGTCAACCTGGCTCTGATACCAATTTGTAACACCCCGTCTTTCTGACAAGGCGTTACTCGGTAGTAGACCTCACGAGGCACTACCAAGCTGGTTCAACAACGGACATTCGGATCTTGCAACGCGGGCACGGCGAGAAAACATAGAAAACATCCAACTAGTATTTGAATAAAATAACATTTAAAGTTTAAAACAAGTTAACATGCACTGAACCCCAAGATCAAATTCGAATCCAAATACTCAAATTCCAAAACTCATCCTAAAAGACAAACATCTACAAGAACACTTAATATATTCCAAGTCAAATAATCATAAAACTAGCAATATAGTGATAACCCAACCCCAACAATATGACACGCGCTACTGCTCCGCACCACCATTGCACCGAGGCTCGGTCATGGGATCCTGATTACCTGGAATGAAAAATAGGTCCCCGAGGGGTCAGATCCTACCCTATCAAGTCAGTACTACATGGAAGTTACAAGACGTTTCAAAACCGTTTTTCTAAGGTTAGCAAACAAGTCCGCAATCACACACATATCTCTAGTCCAGTCCTAGGTCCAGTTAGTCACTCAGATATCATCACATACAACTTGCAATCAGAAACTCTACCTACGGTATGCAGCACTGCCCCTATAACACTGCATGTCATCACACTACCTAGGCTATGCGGCACTGCCCCTATAACACCACATGCCATGACAACGGCGTATCGATCCCACGCCGGACTCAGAGACGGGCCATCTCATAACCATCCATCCTCAATCCAACCGACCATCTCATCACAACCATCCACAATAAGCCTCCACTAGAGTGCTGCCCAACATAGAGAAAACGACGACGAAAACATGTACATATAATAGCTTTCAAAACCAGTTTCGACGACGAAAACATGTACATATAATAGCTTTCAAAACCAGTTTCCAAAATCATTTACACATAGCACACATATCAAAACATTTCAAAGATCGATCGGGACTAGTTCCCAAAACCAATCTCATAACTACCACGCAACCCTAACAGGCTAGAACAGGACCGAGCAAGCCGAAAATCGACTTACCTGATGGACAAAGAAATTTCGCTACGGCGGAGGAAGATAACGGTCTCGAAGAAAATCAGTCACACCACGGACAGAACGACGACGACGACGATGCAGCTCCGTGGCCTCTTCGACGGCTCCGGCGGTGACAAGGATCAATTAATCGGCGGTATACGGACTGCGGAATCCGGCGAGAAATCCGGTGACACGGAATCGAGAAGAAGGCTGAGTTGGTTGAATGAACCGTATGAAGAAATTGCGTAAAGGGCTTGATATATAACCCAGTGTTTTGGTCGATAACTAGAAGTCAGTTCGAAGATCCGAATCTAGCCTTCTGTTATTGGGTTGATAAGATTTGGCGAGAAAGGTGGAGTCTATCTTATCCCATGAGAAATCATATTTACTTAACCTCTCCAACAAGGATCGGAATTTCGGGATATTCTCGGATAGCTAATTACCCACCAGGGTGATCAATTGAAAATTTGCCTCAGGCGAAAGATAACAACTTTCTTATTGTCAAGAAACGGGACGATAGAAGTAGCTTGCAGGTCAAGAAAATGGGAACGATACGAAATGGAATAGAACCGAGTATTCCATTTTCTTGCCAAGCTTCAAGTTAATCTTACTAGTCCCAATAACGCCTTGTCTAGTCTATCTTCCTCAATTCACCTTTTTCCTTCTTTATCTGTAATCCAGCTTAAAGGGTTGTTGAGTCAACAACCGGCCGGGCTGTTTCATTTTTTTAAGATCATCCGTTGTGATGATTTAGGCTGGCCTTGTAATAATCTGGTAGCCTAATGTTTGCTTGTATGAGCTAGTAGCTCTTCTATTAAAATAAATAAATCTGAGCCTATAAGATGAAGGTAAGAGTTGTTTGTTTTTGTTCAATCATGAGTCATGAGTCATGACCCATTTTTTTTGGTCGATAAATCATGACCCATTTTGTGTGATATAGATGAATTAAGAATACATAAAACACAACCTTATAGATAAGTCTAGTTAAAAAGAGTGAGTCTCTTATCAAATCCACTTGTTTTTTTTTTTATAAAAAAAAGCCACTCGGTCTTTGTGGGAAATTTTTAGTTATAGATTTAGACTAGTTATATCCCGGTTCTTGCCCGGGAACTTCATAAATAAAAATAATAATAATGGGCTATATACGATATATCTGGTAACTTAAACAGTAAAATGTTAATTGATTGACTTAACAATCGTATATACAGATGTATTTTGAAATAGAGTAGTCAAAATTCAACTCAACTTGATAAACACATCGATCAACCGAAAATTTTATAGTTGAAACCCGATCCATAATGTAGTAGGTGAACAGGCCAAAGGGCATTGGTCTAGCGGTAAGACCTCAATGGGGAGAACCCGAGGTCCCCGGTTCGACCCTCACCGGCGACGAAGCCAAAAATTTGAATTCTCAGAGCATAGCTCTCACCTGTTTACAAGTGCTCTAGGCTAGTCCGAGTAGTACTCGAGCTACCCTAATTCTCACCGATTCAAAAAAAAAATATAGTAGGTGAACGGAAAAACCAAACTTGATTGACCCGTGCCCGATTTGATTGAAACACGAAACCAGCTGACTTTACTTGAGTTGCTATATTTGCAAATTAAATAATTGTTTTTGAATAAAAAAATTTAGTTTTATTATAGTATAATATAATAAATTACTATTATATTATTATATGATATTATTTAATTTCATATTATATTAACTATCATACTATTTTAAGAATATGTTCATTAATAGTGTTGTTACAAATCATATTTTATTAAGAATTGGTATTAGATTAAATAAAAAAATTGTACGCAATTGGAAAAAGTGATAATTATATATGAATAGAAAAGTTATCTTAAAAACTAGTACATAAAAATAGGGTAGGCAGAGTATAAATAACTTAATGATAAAACCGTCCTTAGCTATTTCAGATTTAGAAATATACATTGAATATACCTAAACCCGTATTCGAACTTAGGTGACTAAAATATTAATTATGATAGTTTTTTTGTTGAATAGGTGAAGTATTAATTAAAAACTATATAAGTGTTGTTACAAATAATATTTTATTAAGAAGATTTAATGATAGATTAGATAAAAAGATTTGTACTAACTAGATAAGATAGTAAATTATTTATGGGTAGAAAATTTATATGACATATCCATAAATAAAAATAAGATAGTAAATTATTAGATTAGATAAACATTTAATACCAATATTGCCCTTAACTAATTCAGGTTTAGAAGTATACTAGTTATAACCCCGGACCTTGTCCGGGCACATTTTTATTAAAAATGAAATATTGATTTTATATACGATATATGCATTTTAGTTAAAATAGTAAAAGGTTAATAGAGTAATAATTAACTTAATAATTGTGTATAAAGACATATTTTAAATTAGACTAGTCAAAATTCAACTCAACTCAAGAAACCAATTTGAACTAATTAACTAGCCGGAAATTTTAGAGTTGAAACTCAATCCATAAATTAGTAGGTCAATGAAAAAAAATTGATTGATCTGTGCTCGATTGGATTGAAACACGAAACCAGGTAAAGTTAACCTAAGTTGTTGTATTTGTAAGAACATAAAATTTCTTCTGAATATTATAATCTTGTTTTATTATAATATTATTGTATGCTATTATTTAATTTTAATGTGATTTTAACTATCATAGAAAATTTGACATTCTAAAAATTTTAATATTATATGCTATTATCCAAAATGACATGTATATTTTAAAATATATTAATATGACAAATTATATTTATTAAGAAGATTAGCATTAGATTAGATATAAATTATGTTAATTGGAAAAGTTGATAAATTATTTATGGATAGAAAATTTATATGAAATATTTGTTAATAAAAAGAATGTGGGTTGGATATAAGAAACTTAATGCCAAAACTGCCCTTAATTGATTCATGTTTAAATGTATACTAGCAAATGACCCGCTCCTTATACGGGGGTGTTTTTTGTTTTTATTATCTTGTATATGAATTAACTATAATAATTACAAATATCACAATACGTCTAATTTCTTTTAAAATGGTAGATCTTTTAGATTATAAAATAACATAATTCTCATATATCATCAAATATTTATATACAAACATTGTATTTATATATTAATTTTTTATACATACATAAACATATATATATCGATGAAGAATGAAATAAAATCAGATGCATTATTTAATTTTATAAAATATAAAAATATTTTGAAATTTAAATTAAATATCATATAATAATTTATATTATTTTAAATAAAAATTTGGATTAATATAGTATTGTATTTTAAAATATAGAGAATATTTAATACTCTGTAAGATAAAAAATCAAATCAAATTATCTTGTATAGATGTTATTATGTTGTAACAACTTGAAAATATTAACGAATCATTACCTTAATAATAAATCTATCTTTTATCTAAAACATAATCAAGGTACGTGTATTGTTACGGATATATTTAGAGTAGACATATGATCTAATACTTTTATTAGTATTATTATTGGATTTCAATATGAGACGGTAAAAAAAATATTTAATACATTATGCTTCATGGATGCCTGAGAAATTCAATAATTCATTCCCTCTTCTTTAGGATGTACTGATGTTAATTGCTTCCTTTTTTATGGATACCAATTCCTAAAAGGGGTTGCTATGGCCTCAGCCCTCAGCTTATGTTTATAATCTTTGCGTTACAGTGTTGCTGTGACTTTTTGTTTTGGTTGTCTCGTTTTTATGAGCTAAAACCTAGCTAAAAATGTATATATGCACAAAGCAGAACAATTCACCAGAAGCCGTGTTCTCTGTAATGCAAGATAAACCTAAGTTAAAAATTAGATAGATCAACTGACTAACCTAGCTCTAATTTCACTTTGACCTCACAAAGTACATCAATCGGAGATCTAGTTTGTGGAAAGGAGTTAGAACATATTCAGAACAAGGCTTTTTATCATGTAACGCTCAAGGCATTTTGCAGGGGTAAACAACAACACAAGGAATTAAGACAACCAAGTCTAGACATAATTCGATGACAGACAGACAAACAAACAAACAGTACGTAAGTGATAGACGTTCCGAACCCCTAAGATATAGTACGAAATAAAAACAGCACACACACAAAACAGAAAACAGGATCCTTCATATCTGTCTTAATAATAGCTTAGAAAATGAGAGAATAAAAATTCAATGGTGAGCAGCTAGCCGGGAGGGATGCAGGGGCAGCCCGTTGGAGTCGGGATTTCCAAGGAGGACGAGCATTTGCACCCTTAGTTTCATACTCGAGCAAGGTGAAGAAGGAGCCGACGACAAGGGGTAGAGTATAGGTTTCGAAGGTCAAGGGCCGACCCCTATAGCCTTGGATTGTCAAAAGAGCACCAAACGCAGTGGCTGCAACAAAAGTGTTGAGAAGATCACGTTTACCCCGCCAAGTGGCCATGGCGGGTGAAGCCTAGGACACTGCCTGCCACAAACCCAAGCCCGAATCTCTCAAACAGTGCGTGTCGAGGCAGAAAGTAGTCTCTCAGAGCAAAGGAATCCATCCAGAGTAGATAATACTATTAGATACCCTGCCAAGCAAAGGAATCGCGCCAATTTATATACATATATATATTGATGACACCATCAGTCCTTTTCCCTCAGTTTCATGATACATAAGAAAAAAGATTGCAACTTTGCGCCATACAGAATCAAATTCGCTCACAGAGATTTCGTAGCTTAAATCGTACCTTTTCCCTCCGTAAAGTTACCCCAAGAATTTCCGTCAAAACTTCAAATCTGTGTAGGGAAGAAGAGCCCATATATATATTCAGTACTCTTATTTTCTTGGGGAATAAGCTTTCTACCCAAAAACAATTACGTAATCTCTTGGGCCATAAATATGTAATGGGCCAAACAGAATTCGTATCTGATATGAAGAGAGTAACGGAAAGGGCCAACGAAAATTAATCCAACTATATAAGTTCCTAAATTACAAGCTTGCCCCTCTTCAAACATTTTAATAATGTAATGATCGATATGGAGGTTTGTCTGTTTGAGGAGATTCCGTCAAAATTTCAAAAATCTGAGCCTATAAGATGAAGGTAAGAGTTGTTTGTTTTGGCTCAATTATGACCCATTTTGTGTCATATAGATCAATTAAGAATAGATAAAACACAACCCTATAGATAAATCTGCTCTATTTTAAGGGTTCGAGTTCTAAAATTCTAGTTAAAAAGAGTAAGTCTAATCAAATCCACTCGGTCTTTGTGGGAAATTTGTAGTTATAGATTTAGATTGGGTTACTTAAGAGTATTTTTTATTTGAATGAAAGGGCGATTAACATTCGTTAGGGTAAAACTAACAAAAACGTCTAGAAAAACCTAGACAGAGCTAAGAGTATACATATTGGTTAATCAACTATTTACGTCATCAAAATATAAAATTGTATCACTTCCTTAATAGATTTGTACATGTTTTGCTCAAAAAAGATTTGTACATGTTACCTTCATGAAAAGACCAGAACTTATTTTGATTATCACGGTGACCAAAATTTGTTCTTTCCTATTATCTTATGCCATTACCCGGGATTTTGGTCTACCAATAAATGTGCTTTAACAAACTTTGGACTCTTGATATATATATTGCGAAGTTTTCTCTTCAAGTAAGAGCTTCGACTATGCAACTGACAACAAGCTATGATCGTCCAATCATAAAAAAGAGCGTACATTATATTCTCATTTAAATTGAAAATTGCATTAACAAACCAATTTGAAGTATGATAGTATGACTGGAACAACTTCATTTTTCGACTTGGAACTTTTTTAAAAATAAAATAAATTTAAAATTAGGTCAGAAATTCCAAATTGGGTACTCAAAGATAAACCCTCTCAAACAAACAAACAAACCATGAGCAAATCAGCTAATTCAAAAACGAGACGAACTCCATGAACTCGCCATCCAACTCAAGCCCATTCAAGGTCTCCCCAAACAGACAAACCTCCATATCCACACTCCCTTCCTCATCACGCCCACCTCCACAACTCACCTTCCCTTCCCGCCTATTACTCCCACACATCACGGAAACCGCTTTCCCCATCCCCAACCCAACTCCATAGCAATCAAACCTCGTCGACCCACCAAACACAACCCTGCAATTCTTCCCTCCTGCTCGATAAACTCCTCCGCTAGGATCCTCCATCCACCTCTCGATCCTCGCCCTCACCTTCTCATCGCCATGGCTCACCACCACCTCGTTCACCTTCGTCGCCGCCCACTCCAAACTCCGCCGCCGTATCTCGCCGGCGCCGGCGCTCGCCACTCCGATCTGCACGCAGTTCCCGAAGTAGTCTTCCGATAGGGGAGGGCTCAGCCTTCGATTTCAGGTTCGCGATCGATTCGGCCGAGAAATGGAAAACCCTAGTTTTGAGTCCGGAACTCTCCGATCTGGAAATATGGGGGAAATCGTACGGGAGCTTGATCGGAGCCTTCCCGTCGATGAACCAGCGCTCGTACGCCGGCGGACGGGAGATCGGAGCGCTGTTGAAGATCTCCGACCATGAGTTGAGGAATTGCCATAGGGACTCCCCGTCTGCGCAGACGTGGTTGACGGAGCACGCGACGAAGACGCCGTCAGTTAACTCCGTTACTTGGACCGTCAACAACGGCCTGACGTGGCCGTCATGGTTGACGGCGTCGTTGTGGTCAAACAGTGAATCGATCGTTTCGTTTTGGCGGGAAGTTTGGGAAGCGATTTGGGATACTCTGATGTTGAGGGCGGCGTGGACGAATCTTGCTCCGGGGCCTTTGTTGCAGTCGATGAAGATGGTGCGGGTTCGATCGGATTCGTCGAGTTGGGTTTCGAGTTGGCCGGCTAGGGAGTAGAAGTGGACGAGGGCTGAGGACAGAGATTCCTTGAGGTTGTGGATGAGGGTTTGGATTGGGTGGTTAAGAGAAGGTTTGAATAGGAAGCCTCTTTGAGTGTAGTGGTGAGAGAGCACGAAGAGATCCCATGGAGTTAGGTGCACGAGTTCTTGTGCTGGTTTGGGTTTGATGAAGCACTCTGAGATTTGCCTTGCAATTGGAGAAGCCATTTCGATTCTTGGAGCATGATTTCAGCTGGGTCGTTGTATATAAACTATGCAAGTTTACACTTATAAGTGGAATTCATCATTAAGGGCATTCAAAAGAGATTACTAGTAATGAATCTACATGTGTGACAATTTGTGGCGGTAATCATTCAAAATCTTGCATTAGTTGGAAAGGGCGGATCAATTGGTCCTCAGATACACTCCTACACAGGGTATTATTGTTCTTGCTCTGTTTGCATGCTTTGTTACCGAAATGGCTTGTTCTCTTTAGGCTTCTTTCGGCACCACCCCGCTGTCGAAACTCTATCCCCTGGGGGTTTAAGAGTGCATCGAGCGTCCTCAACAGTAGAATCCCGCCCTGTTACCCCTCCTTGCTGGTGGTACCGCTGGTGCTGAACGATTGCTTAATGCATGCAATAGTACGGAGATTATAAACTGATTAATGTTTTTGATTCATGTTGTTCATTCAATTTAATAGCTTTAATCAATGTTTACAAAACCATAGTCGTCAAAAGTCAGAACTCTAAATGTTTTCTTGGCATTTAAATCACCTCCATATAGTCTTCAGTCTTCGCTTTCGTCCAAGTTTGAAGTTGCAATGTCAAACGAACACTACAACAAAATATCAAGGAGCGAATCAAATACCCAAGAAGTCTTATAATTCCGTGAAGCAATTTCAACCATTGGTTTTAGGCATCTATCAACAAAGTCCTTATTATTCTACACGTACCGTTCTCGTACAAATTCCCACAATAAAATAGATTACTCTGTTTTCTTGAAACAACGAACAACTTAGACCAATACTTTTCTTTCCTGGGTAGCGTAGGATAACATACCAAAACATACAAACTTAGACAAATCAATATCATAAGCTCTTCAATTACGTGGACCCTCATTTTATAAAACTTCTAGGTGCTTATAAAACTCTTATTCAACAACTCCGGCCTTTATTGAATAATTCTTCTGAAAACCACCCTTTGTTTCCCCATAAAACATCCTTTGCAAACAGAACTAGACACTTCCTCAAGAGCTAACGCCATGTTTGGATGGCAGGCGGCCGTAGCCTTGGCAGCCTCAGTCGCTATCCTCATCGCGCTTCTTCTCACGATCATTTTCCGGCGATGTTTCAGCTCCTCCAAACACGACACAAACGTCCGAGAAACAGCAATCACACCACCACCACCCCAAATCAGGGGAATAACAGAGGTCTCGCCATCTCATCTGATCACAACAAAGCCAAGCCACCATCTTTTCCAACGTGGGTCATCCAAACAGCCGTTGTTCAATTGGTCCAATCATCCGTCGTTGATCACGGACGCGTTCGAGAACGGATGGTCCAGATTCGCCTTCACCAGCTACTCATCCTCGCCCTCCACCAGATCGGCTCTTTTGCCTTGCGCCGGTCAGGGAAACGCCCAAGTCGAAATAGCATGGGAAGTTGGAGAAGAATCTGCTGAGTTTATGCAGAACATAAGAATGAATTCCGGGTTGAAGAAATGGAGCTCCAGCTCTTCTTCCATGGCGGCAAAATCAGTTATTAAAACCGCTCTGCCCCTCCCGGGCCCGCCGCTCGGAAACTCCTCTGCTTTCCCACAAGAAGCCTATTTTGAGATCACCATTTTGAGAGCTGGCTCCTCTTGTGATGATAAGAACATGATTGAAGGTGAGAAGATCAAGCTGATTAGAGATTTCGGTGCGAGTAAGAACGCGGCTCAGATAATGGAAGAATTGAAATTTGGGAGCAGAGGAGGGGAGAAAGCTGGATTGATGATGTCAGTTGGGCTCACTTCTTCTAGCCTTGCACCTCTCAAGTTTCCTGGAAGTTACCGTGGCTCAATTGGGTTCAACTCTGATGGGTCTGTTTATGTTGATGGTAATTTTCAGATTCTCTGCTTTTGCTTTCTATGAATGATCAAAACTGAACTTAAGTGATAGGATGTGCATGTTTCTTACTATGTTAACGGTACTTTTCCTAATCATTGGATTCCCTCGTGTCTATAATTAGAATTTTGCCACCTTAGTGTGTCGAAAATTACCTTGAATTCCGTCATTTCAACCCGTTTTTTAGTAATTTTGACACCTTAACGTGGCGAAAATTATCCTAAAACCCATCATTTGTAACATTTAGTAGTGTAACAATCTTGATCCAAATTTCTTTCTTCGCTTGTTAGGCATCAAGCTGGCCTTTGGATCCGGAAAGGAAGAATGGGGACAAAGGGAGAAAGTGATAGGATGTGGGTTTAATCCCTTACACAAGAAGGTTTTCTTCACACTGGATTCAAAGCTTGCCCATCTAGTAAATTGCAAATCAGAAGAGTTCAGCAGCCCACTCTACCCGGTCATAGCAGCCAATGCCGAGGTCACAATTCTTGTCAACCTCGGCCAAAGTAGCTTCGCCTATGAGCCAGCAAACACGCCAAGAACTCCGAACCCGTGCTTTGTAGGGTCCACATTGAGCTCCCCAGCTACCTATGAAGACAGTGGAGAGCTGTTCTCCATGGGGAGGATTGATTCGGGATGGCTTAATCACTCCGCAACAAAGAGTAGTACGAATAGCGACGTCTATAGTTGGTATGGTGGCAGTTATAGCAATAATAACAAGAATGGTAGGATCAAAACCAAAGAAAATGAGGCGGATGATGAGTCTGAAGCTGATTTGTTTGATATAGTGTTGGATAAGTCTCCCAAAGTATAGTCAAGATGAAAGAGTTGTACATATAGTTTGTTGGGTTTTTGTTTAGTTTTTTGAAGCTTTTGGATATTCTAGGGTTTCTTTCTTTCTTTCTTTCACTTTCAAATATGGACTTTGAAAAATTAAGAGATAAGGGTAGAAAATATGGACACTCAAAGATGATGGCTGGCGGGTCAGCATATGATGCACGCAGATAAATTGTACTATTCCAGCTCTTGCTGTACAGTGGTGGTTCTAGAAGAACAAATTATTTGAAAAAAGTAGTCGTTGGATGATTAGAAAAGGATTGCTTGAAAGTTTTGGTTATAAAACCAGGCTACAAGGCTAGTGTCAGTGTCAATCTATTGAAAACTGTCAATATATCAGTCGTTATTGATTTGGGTTTTTTCCCTTGTTAAGATCATTAGCTCACAATCTCTACAGCAGATCCAAAGACACAGTCGAAAGAAGCCTAACAGCAATTTTGTTTCTTTACATGTGCAAGCACATGAATATTGATAAGAGTAATAGGGAATAGTTAAGAGAGGCTTCCAAAATGCCTTCTGAGTTTTGACTATATGTTGTAATATCCCAAATCTCAAAATGCTTACTGCCATTGTAGGGAGCAACGAAAGAGAACTTTGTCGCCAGAAATCTCTAAAGATCCCTACTCCAAAGCTACCTACCAATCTCATGATCTTAACCTACACTCAAGATTGAGTACTAGTTTTAGCCACGACCAAAATCCAGAATCATCAACACAAGCCTAACTTGATGAGCCAATTCATAACTAACTTATCAAATACTACCCAAAAAAAGCCTACCCTTCCTACTAATTCAAACTACACTTACATAAATGATAACCAAAGATAAACTAGTCGCTCTCACATTACAGTACAAATACATATTATCTGCTTCTCACCTCAAAAGATGATTTGTGCATGTCCTCAGGACACATCAGACTGAGAGGCATCCAAGTCACTGCCATCCTCCATCAAAACAGCCTCTTTAATCTCCTGCAACATCTTCAAAACCTGCCACATTGTGGGCCTCTGCTCCGGCGAGTTTATACTACAAGCAATGGCGATTTCCAACAACATGGCCAGCTTATTCTCCTCCTCCCCGCCATCACCTGCCCCAACATCCCTTGCAATCTTCACCCACTTCACTATATCTGTAGACGTTAGAAACGGGTGCTGTGATGGCGGTTTCCCGGTCAGCAGCTCAAGAAGCAGAACACCGAATGCAAACACATCGGACTTCGAACTGGCTTCGTGGATCGACCCGCGGATCTCGGGCGCCTTGTACCCGGCTGAATCCGGTTCATCGCTGTCGTTTAGGGTTGAGTCATCTGCTAAGACTGTGAGGCAGTAGTCGGTTACGCAGGCCTCGAACTCTGAACCGAGGAGGACGTTGGAGGATTTGAGATTTCCATGGACAAGTCTCCAAGCTTGGTGGATGTAGGAGAGGCCTTGTGCTATGTCTTCTGCTATTTTCAAACATGATGTCCAATGTAAGGGCTTTGCTCTTGCTGATTTTGAACCTGTTCATGCCCACCAAAATTTAAGTCTTCAATTACCATTCAAACAATAATACATAGCAATATAGTCACATGTACAAACAATGTATACCCCAGGCTACCAATTTCAAACAAAAGCCTAATATAGGGTGATTCCCTACTTAGACACCCGAAAACAAAGAATGTGAAGCTACATTGTTTTTTTATATCAAACACTATCCAAGAAGTTGTGGACCACACTCAATTCACACCCCAAAGAACTATGTTGCTAGTACCAAAAATCCCCCATACATTACAATTTCATCACATAAAGCCTGCTCTAATCCAAGTAGACAAAAATGCTCATTACCATGGAAATCAATTATACCCTCATGCAGTTGTGCAGGCATGAGCCATGGCATTATGATTCATTGTATATGCACATTCATTATTGAGCATGACTCCCAATTCAATAATTCAATCCTCCCACACAGAAAAAGAGTGCCTTTCATGCCCTTCATACACACATCTTTATAGGCTTCAAACAAACATGATATTAATGAGTGTCACAAGCGAACAGCCCCACACACAAAGACGGTAAAAGTTTGAGCCAAAAAAAAACAGTGTAGTAACTTTACCATGAATGAGGTTGTGAAGGCTGCCATTGGGCTGATAATCATACACCAGAAGCCTCTCTTCCTTCTCCTGAAAATACGCCCTCAGTGGGACCAGATTGGGATGCCTGAGCCCGCCCACCGATTCCATGTGACGCTCAAACACCTCCCTCCCTGCACCCGCGATCTTCGTGGCATCCATCCGCTTCACGCACACGATCAGACGGTTATCGAGCACCGCCTTGTAAGTGGTCCCCATAGTCCCCCTCCCCAGCAGCTCAGCAGACCCCCTCATCAACTGATCCAGCGTGTAAAGCTGCGCCTCCCCGGCGCAGAATAGCAGGGTCCCGCTCTTGGCCGCCCTCATCCCTTCCACAACAATCTTCATCTTCTCCTCCCTCTCGGCCTCCGTCCTCATGACCTCCGCCACCGCCTCCGCCGTCGTCTCCCCCGCCGTGAAACCGCCCTTCTTACTCCCCAGCCGGTGCTGACTTCTCCTCCTGTGCTGCCTGACCGCCACCGCCACGCAGATCAACGACGCGACGACGACGAAGACGCCGAGCGAAAGCCCTAGGACGACGATCGCCGTCATCCGCTTCCTCCCGGCGGCGTGGTTCCTGAGCTCCACTCCTTGTAAATCCTCGCTCTCCCCGATCGGAGTCTTTGGGGACCGAATCGGCGGCGAAGGAGGCCCCGGAGGCGAGGGAGGGGCGAAGAAGGGGATCCTCGGACGGCATTCTTTGTGGACGATGGCTCCGCAGAGGCGAGGGTTGAGAGAGTAGGAGTTGGCGCCGAATCTCTGGAGGACGGGGGTGACGGGGATGGGGCCGGAGAGGCTGTTGCCGGAGACGTTGAAGGAGAGGAGCGTGGACTGGTTGAGGGGAGGGATGGGGCCGGTGAAGCGGTTGAGGTCGAGGCGGAGGGAGGCGAGGCGGTCGAGGGTGGTCAGCCATGGCGGGAGGGGGCCGGAGAGGTGGTTGAGGGAGAGATCGAGAGTGCGGAGGCGGTGGAGGGAGGCGATGGAGGGAGGGAGGGCGCCGGAGAAGGAGTTTGAGGAGAGGAAGAGGATCTTGAGGTTGAGGAGGCCGGAGAGGTCGGGGATGGGGCCGGAGAGGGAGTTGTTCTGGAGGCTGAGGACGCGGAGCTGGTCGAGGCGGGTGAGGGAGTCTGGGGGGAAGACGCCGCCGAGATGGAGGTCTTCGAGGACCAGGCGGAGGATGCGGTTGTCGGCGGGGGAGCATTGGACGCCCGCCCAGAGGCAGTGGGGGGAGGAGAGGTTGAGACGGAGGTTGTTGTGTGGGTCGGCGCCGGATTTGAAGAGGAGGAGGGACTCAGCGTCGGCGGGGAGAGTTGAGTTGGAGTTGTTGTTGTGGTGGTGAAAGTGCTTGGAGAGTGAAAATGGAGGGAATGTGGAGAGGAAGAAGATGAGGAAGTTGAAGAAGCTGGTTGTTGTGATCGGCATTTCCAGAACAATCAACAATGGGGATGGGGATGGTGATTCAGAGCATGGTTGATTTTAGGGTTTTGGGTTTGAATTTGGGGAAGAAGAAGAGGACAGGAGAGTGAGTGAGGAGGACTGAGCAGAGTGTATTGGGGTTTGGGGGGATCACGTGCCTATTTCTTCATACATTTTTTTTGAATTTGATTTAGAGAGAGACACGAAGAAATGGGCAATACAACACTAGATGCTGTGATTTACTGCGTGTAATTGCAGGAATTGCAGTTCCATTTAATTTAAACTAGTTTTATACCCGTACCCTGTACGGGTTTTTGTACGAGGTACCCGTACTTTGTATACGATGTTTTGATACCCTACGTAACTCTACATACAATTAATTAGGATTTGGTTTTATGTCCCGTAATCCTAACGTGAATATTATTTAGAAATAATAAGGATTTGGGTTTGCTCATAAATCAATTCACATATAACTTCTACTTATGTGTACATAATCCTAAAAAAATAAATTGATTGGGTTGAAGTTGATACCTTTTCTCTTTTTAGTCTTTTCACTTCTCTTTACGTGAATTTCATATTATAATTCATTCATGTGTTACTCCCTCTGTCCCCGAAAACTTGTCCACCTTTCCTTTTCGGTCGTCCCCAAAACTTTGTCCATCTCTACTTTCTTTCCATTTATATCACTATGCTTTTACAATCTTACCCTCATACAATCTCATATATTACACTCATTATCCAACTTTATTATCAACTTTATCATTTTTTCCCATAAAATTACAAAATTACCCTCATCCAATCTTATATACTACTCCTTTTATTACCTTTTTCATCAATTTTACACCTTTTTCAATCACCTATCAAACTTTTACACTTTTTATTAATCCGCGTGCAAATGTGCTTTACGGACAAGTTATCGGGGACGGAGGGAGTAATATTTATATACTCTTAGAATGAATCTAGATTGTATAGATAGATAAAATTTGGATAGTTTAGTATATACATTTTTCACTTCTCTTTATGAATTCATGTGTGAATACATCCATGTTAATTTTGGCCCCACTCCATTTAAGAAAATAATTATTCTAAACCATGTTTTTCAAAGATATTTTAGTTGTGGCTTAAATTATAAATTTATGGGACAAAAAAGATTGACAAAGAAAAATGGAGAATGTATATGATTATAAAAATACAATAAAAACAAAAATTCAGAGTGACAAATAAGTTTAACAAATTAATTATAATTTTGATTTAGAAAAAAGAATGTCTAAACAAATAGTTGAAAAAAGATAGAAATTAGGTGAAAAAGATAGATGATATACAATTAATAAGAATAAGAAGACTTTTAAATTATTTTTCTAAATTTTTCATAAATTAATTAATTGATGAAAAATTATTCTAATCCATGTCCACGTACTCCTGCGAGTACATGCTTATGGACTTCATTTCCATGTTGTAAAAAAAAAATCAAAAAAAGATAGACAATTAACGTGGTAAATTAATGTGGGTATTTATACTTTTTGTTATTATTAACGTGGGATTTCCTTAATTGTGTTCAATCAATATTGTTGTTAATTTTGTTAATTTTTTTGATATTATTCTGATAGATATCAAAAAAAGATTTTGATAGATTATGGATATAGATATTATACTGATATGTTAATATATGGTAAATAGATAGATACATATGAGAATAGATAATTGATTTATAATGAATTTAACATGTGGTGGGGCCAGAATTAACGTGGAGGCTCGAAATTCTCCGGCTTTAATATATAGTATAGATATTTGAAGCTTTATCTCCCGTTCAACTTCAACAGGTGTTTTTTGGTTACAAACAAATGCTTGGGGGATCTTTTTGTATGGTCTCGATTCTGGGCTTTACAAAATCCAAAAAGAGCAGCTTGGCTAATTGGGCCGAAGCTTTTTCTCTTAGCCTTGCGAGCAGCCAAAAATACTTGGTTTTTTGCTGTAACTCAGAACCGAATATTCTCGTAGCCGTTGATGATTTAATTCTAATGTTTTTTTCTTGTGTCAAACGATTGCCAATCCATGGCGAAATTGTGGGGCGTTCTCAACAAGTTTCAAACTCGCGTGGTAGCTTGGCTTCCAGAATGTTTGCCTGTAAACCGATTCCAAGTTCGCTTGTGATCTTGTCAAGAATGCAACTAGGCCGTCTCACCCTCTTTTCAGCCCGACATCCCAATTTCAAAGCTTCCTTGTCCGGGTTTCGAATGCTAGATTGACCATGTCTTTAGGGAAAGTGAATACCGTCGCATACTCCCTCGCCCCGCATTAAATTCTAACATACCCCTGACATGGAAAGTTATCTTCCTAATAACCAAGCATGACACTCAATAACCATATAAGCTAGTCTAAGCGGTCGTTTTTATAATTTTCGCTATCTTTTGTCATAAAGGTAATTTTTTTATTACACTATTTCTATCTTTAAATACTTACTTATTGTTAAATTAAATGCGGTAGTTGTCTATTATGATGAAAGATTTTGTCTTATTTAAAAAGATTGAATTCTTACTTGGAGTGAGTAGCAAGATATTGTTTGCTTATGTATAGAATTTTCAATCTTCAACGTTCTCTCTTCCATTATAAATAAATGTCATTCTCATCATGTAGAAGAACTGATCTCTTAATATTTTGAATAAGCTGATATATATTTGCTCGGCCTTCTAGCAATTCTAGCTTTAAAATACTCTTAAATTATTGATATGATTTCTTTGAACATTTTTTGATTACTCTTTATTTAATAAAACCCAGGTTCGGGCAGATGTATATTGGTTCATGAAGTTTCTCCAATTGAATTCGTTTTTTTTATCTGATAACTGTTAAATTGTGCCACAAAAAAACTTTCAAAAGTGTCAATTATTTCCTCTTAGAGTCTTTTTTTTTGGTTGAAGAAATTCCAACTCTAAACTTTTTATTTTGGTATCATAAAAAAATTACTGTTCCACTGTCCAGTAATCAAAAGTCAAAAGTCAATAAAAATTATTCCTCGTACCGAAGATTATGAGATCTTTAACTTTGACAAACGTAGCCCGGCCTTGCCTCCTTTGACCAGCATCTCTAAAAAGGTTCACGTTAGAGCATTCTCAACAACTTCTCTATTATAGAGAAAATGAGGGATTTGGGGGATTAAAACTCTTTTTTGTGCCCCAACAGATTTTCTATCTCATTCTACATTTTAGAGAAGGGGGGAGAAAAGTGATCCTCATTCCCTAAATCTAGAGTATTCTGCAAATTGATTGAGCATTCTCTAAAATGATTTATCTTTTTATTATATATTTTTTTTCTTATTTTTGGAAATAAATTAGTGCACTTGTACGTATTCAATTTCAAAGAACCTGTGTTGCTATTTCAATTTCAAAGAACCTGTACGCAAGAATAGTACATGTGAGATATTTTCTTTCCTTACTATTCAAATAAAAAAAGATGTTATTTGATTATAGATATTGTATAATTTTTTTTATTACCTTATTAGTCAAATAATAGTATTGTATAATTTAAATTTATTTCTTTATTAGTTAAATAAAATGTGAAGTATTCTCTAAGATAATATTGGATACTTTTTTTTATTTCTTTCTTAGTTAAATGAAAAAAAATGTATTAAATATTGAATTCTTCATTATAGATTAAATGTTGATATTAAATAATAAATGCTAAATTCTGCAAAATAGAGAATTTGTTGGAGTTGAAGCAGATTTTTTTTTAGAGAATTTAGCTTTTTGTTCTCCATTGTGGAGAATGCTTTAAAAAAGCTGTTGGGAATGCTCTTAAATCCAATTCACTTCATTTTGTTTATGCATGTCCCTTGCCTTTTCTTTCTATAGGCATTAGGCTTAGCCAAGAAGGAAGTTTCGTGGTTACTTCATTCAGAGCAAATTAACAAGCACCTCATTCTTCGACCAAAAAAAAACAAGCACCTCATTCAGCTCTCAACATCATCACTCCTACTTGCCACACAGGGCAAAACCAAGTATATAAGGATTTGATGCATCCGGCCGAAGCCCATCAGAGCATCTCCAATGGGAGGCTCTAAGAGGGTCTCTCACCCAAAAAATGTCCAAAAAAAAAACAAAAAAAAAACAAAGTCTCACAATTGATGAGGGCCGGCTCTCATGGGAGAGCCCTTGAATGCTCTTGAGAGCCCCTACTTTATTTGACACATGTCAATCCTCCATTGGGTATTGGTTATATTAAGCTTATTTTTTGTTTCTTAAACTATAAATTAATTTTTAGTATTATTTAAATTGTTTTTTTCAATTTTAACTTTTTTAAAATACATAAAATAAAATTATCTATCTATAGACACCCATTTTACATGTGTAAGGAAAAACATAAATTTTTATTTTCAATTTCAATTTTTATTTTAGTTATTAATTATGTTTTATTAAAAAGTTTAATTATAAAAAATTATTATATATTATATTAGTATTATTTACAATACAATTATTATTATAATATTATTTGGAAGTATAAAATCAATTTAAGTTAAATACTAAATGTAAAAAAAAATATGAGAGACCCAAGTGGGTCTCTACTAATGGAGGGAGTAGAGACCCATTGAGTCTCTATTATAAAAAATTAAAAAAATATTATTATCTTATTTGTGAGAGACCCATTTGAGTCTCTCTCATTGGAGATACTCTCAGAGCCCAATACTTGCTAGCTCGATCGCCAAGAACCAAACATAATAATGTGTTACCCTTCGCTTCCCCTTTCGCTCGTCCTCTTATTTGTCACCACCACTCACTTGCAATTGGTCACCTCCCAACAGCCCTACGACCCATTGGTGTGCGATGCGAACTCGAAACCGCCCTAGGCTACGCCTGCAACGGCCTCAAAAGCACTGCGGAACGTACCTTATACTCCGGGCGCAGCCTCCGTATAGCAACGCCTCCGCGGTCGCGTCCCTCTTCGGTTCCGACCCCTCCCACATCCCGCGACTCAACAACGTGTCCCAGTCCTCGTCTCTCGTCACCGGAAAGGAAATGATCGTCCCCGTAAACTGCTCCTGCTCGGGGGGCGGCACCTACTACCAATCGAACGTCACGTACGTGGTCCGAGCCCACGACATCCCGTATTCCATCGCCAAGGACACTTTCCAAGGCCTGACCACGTGCAATGTCATCCGGCACATGAGTTCAGACCTACTTGTTGAGGGTGTTTTCCCAAACGAGAGGCTGACGATCCCGATACGATGTGCGTGCCCCACCCGGAACCAAGCCCGGTCCGGGATTAAGTACCTCATGACCTATGTCATCAAGTCTGGGGACACCATCGCAACCGTCGGTGTGAGGTTTGGCGCTGACGTTGGGGAGACTCTACAGGCGAATACGAAATCCGTCCAGGATAGCGTGATCCAGCCCTTCACCACTCTCTTGTTCCCGCTTCGCAACCCACCTAACAGCACCATGACGATAACTCCACAGCCCCTGAGCGAGCCACCTCCACAGCCCGCAAGCGACTCGGGTGTTTTGGGGTTCCTATGCAAAATCTAGTATTACTCTTATGGGTCCGGATCCGGTAGGAATGATTATTATGGTAGTAAATAGGAATGAATCTCGGCCGTCCATCACGCGGGGCAAAAACAGCAAAAAAAACCACGTGCGCGAATTATTCGCGTATTATTCGTGTATGATACGCGAATAATTCGCGTATTATACGCGCTTTTAATACGTGAATAATTCGTGTATAATACACGAATTATACGCGTTTTTTTTTCCTTTTTTCGCTTCTTTCCCCGTTTTTTCTTTTTTTTGGATTTTTTCCGAATTTTTTTTCCCAATTTTTTTTGATTTTTTTTTTCGCTTTTTTTCATTTTTTATTAGCGCACGTACAAAATTTGTGCAACTCAATGGTCAAATTTATGCAACTCAATGGTCAAATTTGTGCAACTCAATGGTCAAATTTGTGCAACTCAATGGTCAATTTGTTCATTCATATTTGTTCAACTCTATTACCAATGTGTTGAATTCTATGGTGAATTTGTTCATCAATATTTGTGCAACTCAATAGTCAAATTTGTGCAACTCAATGGTCAAAATTGTGCAACTCAATGGTTAATTTAGTCATTCATATTTGTTTAACTCTATTGTCAATGAGTTGAATTCTATGGTCAATTTGTTCATCAATATTTGTGCAACTCAATGGTCAAATTTGTGCAACTCAATGGTCAAATTTGTGCAACTCAACGGTTAATTTGTTCATTCATATTTGTTTAACTCTATTGCCAATGTGTTGAATTCTATGGTCAATTTGTTCATCAATATTTGTACAACTCAATAGTCAAATTTGTGCAACTCAATAAGAGGAAGAGGACGAGTAACTACACTTATTTACCTCGGGAATCAAACTTCTATTTTTGAGCAAAGGAATCAAACTTCACTTTGTCTACATATTTGTACCTTTACTTGAACTTCTTTATAACTTTGCCTGAACTGTAGTCATGCACTAATTAATGTATGCAGGGCAACGTGGCCGGATTACTTTTGAGCATAAAAGAAAAGTAGCAACATATGTGAAGATCCAAAAGGAATCACGCAGGCATCGTTCCAGGAAGGTATACAAGCAGCTGTATTGTCCAGCTCTATTCTTCAGCTATCCACATAAACTGAATAAGACGATGAATTTAAGACAGGAGAAAGGAAAGAAAATGTTGCTAAATTGATCTAGACAACATGATTTTAAACAATAAGCAATGTAGAATAACACAAATTTAGCAAATCAGCACCACCACCACAAAAAAAAAACATGTTGAAAAAATTTGCATGATACACGATCGGCAAGCATAATAGGGCAAGGAAATGACGAAGATTTTAGAAAATCAGTGATAATTGATGCAACCATGGAAAAATGGCAGTATGCATAGAGTGATGAACGAAGTAGACAACAGCAGCCAAAAACCTCCAAAATCACAATTCAAATCCTTACCTCCGGCGATAATCAGCCGTGAAACGGCGGAGATCGTCGATCGAAGAAGACCGGAAGTTGCAGAGATTGATTCTCCCATCTAACTCCCCTAAGATGTGGAAGCCTGATCGCCAAGGAGTCAGATACCGATAAATTCGCTTCCGGCGGCGTATCAACCGCGACAGCCGGTGACATTCTCAATCAAAATCAATCAGGGAAGAAAAACCTCTTCAATTGGCAACGCAACAATTCAATTGAATAGATAGGGGATATGCAAAAACAAAAGCATGAAAATTATGGAAGAGAGGATACAAAATCTGCAATCCTTGAGCTTCGATTGGAGGGAATAGGACTGGACGGATTCTGAGATCACCGATTTCACAAGCTCCTCATCCTCTGGCAACAGATCTTCGTTCTGATCAAGAGGGAGCGATCAATGGTGGTTCATTGAATCGAGATCGGCGAGCAACAGATCGTCGGCGTCGGGTTTGGGATCCTCTAAGCACTCCCTGAGCAAGTAGTCGCGGAATCATGGGGAGGATTGGGCGAGGCTCCACCACTCTGAGGAGAAGTCCTCCACGGCGTCATAGAATGCCATCGGAATGAACGCCTGAACGTTCGGATTTAGCGTCGATGAAGGCGGCGGAGGCGTCTGACGACGGAGAACCTCCATTGTCGGAGGATTGGGAATCTCAGCGGCGGAGGCGGTGGAAGAGGCGAGGCGGCGGAGGCGGTCGAAGAGGCGAGGGAATCTCACCGGCGACAGAGAGGTTGGATATGGCGAAGAGAAAACCGTCCGTGTTTGCAGAGTTGAATGGACGCTTTAGTCTGCTATTTTTTTGGGAAGAAATCCGGATATAATCAACGGTCTAGATTCATTCCTATTTCTCACCCAAAAATTCATTCCTAGATGAGTCTTTCTCTACTCTTATAATATACTGCAATAAGAAAGTTAACATCAACCAAAAGATATATAATAAGAAAGTTAATTAACTTAATTAATGATGGTTTATAGTGCTGGAAGATTTTATTATTTAGCATTAATCATTGTTTAAAACCATTTAGCAAGCAAAATAATGAAAATTTGAAACAGAAGCAAATGAAGTACGTTGAAGTAATAATTTGTGGCCAACACATGTATATAGTTAGTGTAGTAGAAAAACAAAAAGGAAAGGAGAAGAAATAGCTAAAAATGAAAATGATGAATGCGGCAAGCTAGTATCGAACGAGCGATCAGTTTACAAATCAAAACTCCCTTCTACCATTGGATTAGACCCATGGTGAAGGTCTACAAATACAACTTGATGTACAAGGGACCCCAAACAACATGTATGGGGCATATACTAATAGTAGGTTTCGAACCTGCGGTATTTGCATATACTAGGTTATGTCCTCGATCGACATTGCCAAAGGTTTGATTCATGTAGTTGATGAGAACGAATCAACATCTGTTTTATGATGGAGGGTTGAGTTCGACTTGTTGTTGTTGTGGTGGTGAAAGTGCTTGGAGATTGAAAATGGAGGGAATGTGGATAGGAAGAAGACGAGGAGGATGAGGAAATTGAAAGAGGTGGTTGGTGTGATTTGCATTTCCAGAACAAACAACAATGGGGATGGGGATGGGGATGGGGATGATGATTGACGATTTTTTTGTATGGTCCCGATTCTGGGCTTTACAAAGTCCAAAAAGAGCAGCTTTGCCGATTGGGCCGAACCTTATTCTCCCAGGCTGCTAGTAGCCCTAAATACCAGAACAGAATATTCTAGTAGCCGTTGATGGTTTGATTCTAATGTTTTTTTTCTTGTGTTAAACGATTGCCAATCCATGGCGGAATTGTGGGAGCTTTCTCAACAGTGAAGACCGATTCCAAGTTCGTTTGTGATCTTGTCAAGAATGCAACCAGACCGTCTCACCCTCTTTTCAGCCCGACATCCCAATGTCACATTTAAACAATAACTTCAAGGAAGCGAATACCGTCGCAGACTCCCTTGACTTCCGTTAAATTCTAACATACCCCCGACGTGGAAAGTTATCTTCCTCATAACAAAGCGTGACACTCTGTAACCATGTAACCTAGTGTGAGTTGGTAAAAATTAATCGCTTTTATTATTTTTGCTATCTTTTGCCATAAATGTAATTTTTTTATTACGTTATTTTCTATCTTTAAGTATTTGTTTAATGTTAAATTGAATGCGGTAATTATCTATTATGATGAAAGGTTCTATCTTATTTAAAAAGATAGAATTCTTACTTGGAGTGGGTACTAAGATATTGTTTGCTTAAGGATAGAATCTTCAACCCAACACACTCTCTCTTTCATTATAAATAAGGCCGATTGACCGAAAACCACCCTTATAATAGGTCATATTGCCCTAAACCACCCCTTATATACCTATTTACCGAAAACCACCCTTATACCCCCTTCCGTCAAAAAACGACCACCCCACCTAGATTCCCCGTTAAACTTCCGTTAACACGCGCGTGAGGTGCGTTTTTATACTACCATTTAGATTTCTTTTTACCTTTCTTTTTATTTTTTAAATCCTAAAACTCAACCTTTCTTTTTACCTTTTTTTTTAAATCTGATAAATACTAAAACTTAATTTTGATTAAAAAAAAATCTTAAAACTCAACCTCAACAAATGTTGAACACCCAATTTAAATCATCATCATCTTCTTCTTCAACCTTGTAGGAAACCATGAGAGCACTCAAACTCAATTCTGCAATTTAATTCACAAGCCCCAATTTAATTGAATTCATCATCATCATCTTCTTCAACCTTGCAGGAAACCATGTTGAGCCCCCAATTTAATTCACAAGCCCCAATTCCCATGCAAATCCCCCGACCACAACTCAAACTCAATTTTGCAATTCCTCCTTACCCAGCTCCTCCACATCGCAATCCCTCCTCGAACTCCCTCCTCACCCTCGCGGACAAAATCCCAGCCCTCTCGTCCACCTTCTCTGGCGTCCCCCGCCTCGGCATCTCCGGCCCTCTCGACCACCTTCTCCGCCTCGGAATCCCGTCGGAATCGCCACCAATGGCCTAGGCGTCTCCTTCCACCAAACCCTCCGCCTCCTTTAGATCGGAATCCCCTCGGAATCGCCACCAATGGCCCAATCAGATCAGCCACCACGTCCCTCCAAACCCCCCTCGGAATCGCCGCCGAATCCCTAACCCCCCGACTTCCTCGACCTCCGAATGCCTAACCCCCTCGACTCCCTCTATTCCCTCCGCCGATTCCCTCGAATCCCTAGCTGGTCATCGCCGCCAGTGAGGCCAGAGGCAGAAGCAGGCAACCGGAGGCGGAAGCAGGCAACTGGAGCCCTCGCCCTTCCCTCTTTTTTGTTTTTGATTTTTCTTTTTTTATTGATGAAATTGTTTTGATTTTCCAATTTAGAAGGGAAATGAAAAATGTGTAGATATTAGTTTTGTGAGATAGAAAGAAAAGGCAAAAAAAAAAATCAAAGTTTAACAACGCGTTGCACGCGCGCGTTCACGCCTTTTTAACAAAGAAACTTGGAGAGGTGGTCGTTTTTTGACGGAAGGGGGTATAAGGGTGGTTTTCGGTAAATAGGTATATAAGGGGTGGTTTAGGGCAATATGGCCTATTATACGGGTGGTTTTCGGTCAATCGGCCTATAAACAAATGTCATCGTCATGTAGATGAACTCAACTCTTAATATTTTGAATAAGCTGATATTCGCTCAGCCTTTTAGCAATTCTTGTCTAACTTAGGTATCGGCGGTAGATTAAGGGGTCCCCACCCTCTTTGTCCATCGTTTTGCAGGTTCTAGGTTAACGACGAGCACTTTTATGTCGTGCCAAACGCGTGTCAAAGAACATCCTAAATTTCAAAAACAAATATAGTGAAAGTAAGAGTCGTACCACAAAAACTATTTATTTAGTAGTACTAATGAAAAGGGGGGATTTTGAGAAAGTTATCTAAAGTCTAACTATACTAAGAAACAAAGCAAATAAAGTTATTGAAGAATCAAATAGAGAGAGCCATCCAATTAACTTTTATCCGTTATTGATCGAATTGGTCATTGATCATTATTATCATCATTCCCTTTTCACCTTGATGAATCTATTGTACGTGGTATTTTAAGACTCATCTGCATGAAATCTTAAACCAAACTTCGAACCTAGTCTAGTCAATAGAATCGATAGGTGCTACCAACCCTTATCACTAAATGTCCTAGAAGATCTCGTAGGCTCGACATAGCAATAGCAAAGAGCATCAAGTATCAATAGAAACAAAACATACAAAGCAATCAGACATTCCTATGAATTACATTTGAAATAAATTCTGTAATGGCCTTTGGCCCTCTGCCATTCCTCTTTAATTCAATCCCTTCAATCGACTCTAAAAGGATTAAACTTTCTTACTTGTGATCAAGTTAATTCCAATCGGTAATTAAAAAGATCTAACAATATTTCGACTTAGAAGTTCAACTAGATGACCAATCTCACAAAATTCTAGTTAGAATTTGATTCAATTAAGCACAAGAAAAACAAACTAATCAAGGTTCGATGAGAATTAACAATATTTCAACTTAGAAGTTCAACTTTTAATGATTTTCTCCGTCAAAGATCTATCTTGTCTCCTTTCAAAATAATAATCAAAGCATAAAACATAACATCTAACTTAAGGAAAATAAATGGATTTATAGGACAAAACATCTCAAAAAAAAAAAAAACAAATCTATCCTAAAAAGATCCCGGTTCAAGGCAAAGCCGAAACAATATCCTCTCGCGGCACGGGACCAAAGCGCGGCCAGGTTATGGAGAGGCACAACCGCACTTCAAGAGAGTCATCTCATGTAACATCCCCGACCAAAGTGCATACGTCATTGTGCATTCATTGCATATGCATAACATATTTGCATAGCACATGATCATTTTTTTAAGAAATAATACTTGTTTTCAGATTAAAGTTATTTATTTTTTTTTAAAGTTTTTAAAGATAAAGTTAATTAATTGAAGTTTCAAGGTAAAGCTTGTAATAAAGAAAATTTAAGGATAGAATTTGTGATTCTTTGAAAATCCTGGCCGACTTTGCTGTTAACCGACTCCAATTGCCAAATTGATATATACGTACACCACGTTGATACATATCACTATATAGTCTATATCAATATATACGTGTGTGTTTGTGTACGTACACCACGTTGTGTGTGTTCATGTGAGAGTAGAGAACGAAAGAAGAAGAAGCACTCAGCTCAGTGATTTTTGGTTTGAGCCATTGGTTGTTCGATTTAATTTGTTTTTAAGTACAATATTACTATCTGGTAAGTTTTAATTAGTAAGTTTAATAAGATTTAACTAGTTATTAGTTAATTTAGGTTTGTTAATTTTCAGATCTACGTGTATAATTGATATTGATCTGAAAACCGGTTGATTTATAGTTATCAGTGGGCGTTTTCAATAATGGTTATATAGTTTGTTAACGATTTAAAAATGGTTGTAGGGTTTCGTAGTAATGATATTTCGGTGGTATTCGGTCAAAATTGACCAAAAGTTTTCTACTAGAAAGATCTTTTATATACATAGTATATGCTGGTAAAATTTCATAATAATTGAAGCTATATAGTAAAAGTTATAATACATCTTGACATTTCATTACATTTAGGGGTTAGGGTTTGTAAGAGTTTATAGGCTAAGATTGCATTGTTATTAATATAGGAGCACGAAGGATAACTCGTGATTAAGGGAAAGAGTCAGAGCTAAAAAGTCTTTCTTAGAGGTGACTATAGATCGGAGATTGAACCTTATATGTTATATGATGTGTTGCAATGTGTATATATATTATGTGTTTCGACCAAAAAAAGAATATATATATATATACTATGTGCTATATATGCTATATGAATATATGTGCGATATGTGTTTTCACTGTAACATTCATGATTTTTTGCATAGAAAGTGCATTTGCAATTGATATATGATCACATGTGCATTTGAGCATATCACATGGTTATAAGATTAAAAGATTTATGACCGTCTTGCCCTAGATTTGTAGTCACAGGAGACCTAAAAGGTCAAATTACATGGACCTTATAAGGTTATATCACAAGAGGCCTAAAAGATCATTTCACATGAGACCTTCGGGCCTAAAACACATGGGACTATACGAGTCCATTCACAGGAAACTCGGGGCATATTCAGGCTTGCACAGTTCACAGAATAATAAATTGGACAAATGTGCATTTGCATAAGTATAAGTTTATTCATATGGAATATATATGTATATGTATAGGGATTGATTGTTTGGTTATGAATGAAATAATTGATGATAGTTTATATATTCACTGAGCGTGCGACTAATATAAATCGCAATCAATTTTTTAGGTTCAACTAGTTATACTAGCTTGTGTCTCTTAGATGTCACATTTGCACAGGTCGGTCAGCTAATGCCTTGTGCACCCTTCTCATCCTCATTTTGCATCCTAGAGATATGTTTTTGGACTAGAACTTAGAGAGAGATGTATTAGCATAAGAAGTAAAGAGATATATATATATATATGTATATATATATAGGTGTGTGTATCTGTGCGTTTTTAATTTATGGATGTTAAGTTTTGTTATATGTTTATGTGATCAGATGTGAACTTATGTGTATTATATGTTTATATAATAAGTAAGTTATTTATAGCCTACGACATGGGGGTATGACTGAGGCCAAATGGCCAAGCGCGATCACCGACGGGCAAGACGCGACCACGCCTTAGGGACACCAGTACACCACCCCGCGTATGTGCTAGCTCACCCGGTTGTCTTCATGCATGTCCTATGAATTCTAAACATAATATAAAATAAATATACACTAAGATTCTATGAACTCTTTTTTGGTCCATGCATAAAATTATTTTACATCATGATTTATCTTTTCTTTAATGTGGACAGGTGGTACAACTATTAATAAGGATCAAAAGAGATAGATGCACATAAATAACATATAACAATTTAAGAATGTATATGATCTGAAAAATGTATAAGAGCTATATATACTATTATCATTATATTGATGTATGCTTGCTAATGTTGTACGCTAGCTTGAAATATGGAAAAAATGCATTATGTAAAGTATAGTTAAATCAGAACTACATTGACCCGCTATTCGAACTATCAAAACCTAATTCTATTAAGACCCAATTCAATCAAAATTTGATTTAATAAAAACCGATTCAACTGAAACCGATTCAACCGAAAACTGATTCAACTGAAATCCAATTTAACTAAAATTGAAAAAGCCGACTCAACAGGAAACCGATTCAACCGAAACCCGAATTAAACTGATCGATTTTAACCCGATAATCCGAGTTATTTGACAATTTGAACATCCGATGACCCGATCCAACTCGACCCGAATGTACTTGATTATCTGTTCATATCCGTCATTGTTCACATCCGAATGACCCAAAATCGAATTATCCAACCGCTTATCCGAATTGCCACTCCTATCCGCATATATATACTAGGTTACGTCCTCGACATTGAGCTATATGTGCCCCGAGGGCTCAGGGTTTGATTCATGGAGTTGATGATCGAGAACGAATCGATCAACATCTGTTTTATGATGGTGCCATCGCCAAGGAAAAAACTTCTTAATATTTTTTTGTTTGATTAAATAACTCGTAATTGATGACAAAAATAACATATTGTTTACATATGTATCGTCTTGCAATTCAATCATATGCTTTAGTTGTTGTATATCTTTTCTCATATGAATATTATTTTTTATAAGGCTTATATGAATCTTTTTTCTACATACTATTCATATACTAGTAAACGGCCCGTGCTCTGCACGGGGAACATTTTAAAACCCATGTACTGTTAAAATGCGAAGATGTTTTGTCACTAAATACATTTATTATGCAGGCATCAATATCTCAAGATGAGTTGTGATCTTCTAATGATGAATATGCAAACGTGTAGTAATTCAGTATTGTATACTACTCAACCAATTTCTTGAAATTTAAAAAAAAATTCAAGAAAGACTCATAGTATTGCAATCGCTTCTTTTCTCAGCCTATATGTTGGCCATGTACACAAGAAATAAGTAAGCATAATAGAAGGGAAAAGTAAATTTGCTATGAAGAACAATAAGTTGGTACCAATGAACTTTATGAGGTTCTTTTTTTTTTAGTTAGTCTGATTCAGTTCTGTACATTATTTCCTTGATGACCTTTACCTCTTTTTTTGTCAAGCCTTTTATCAAGCTCCTTAAGCTCCATGTCTAACCTTTCCTGCATGGCACAATGCTCTAGCTCTTTCCACTATCCTCTTCACCTAAACCACAGTACTGATGTTTAGATTTGAAAGAAGTAATTAAAACGCAACAATAAGTTGCCAAAAACATGCATTCAAAATATATGAATATTGTTCATACAGAACATGTATATCTAACCTGCTATCTCAACACCATCAGTGTTTGAAATCTCATTCATGCCATACAAACTTAGGCCTCTAGCGATGACTCCATCGTCATCTGAATCTATGGATTTGGAATGGCCTTCATGATGTCCATGCAAATTTTGTTTTGCAAATGCACATAGCTTCCTGTTAAAATGGTCACCAGTAAAAGAGACAGCCATATACTTGTCAACCAATTAATCGCCTCTCTTTTTTTTGGGCTGAGACCATTACAATTCTAATAATAACTAAATGAAGACTTGCACATAATGACACATAGAACAGAAAATGATGATTAATTGGCAAAAATCACATTGAATATGAACTGGTAAGCTTGAAAAAAAAAAGTGAATTTTTTTCCTCATCTATAGTACACTAATACAAAAGAACATAGCCACCACATAATTGGCAACAAAGAATATAAATTGCCAATTTTTTCCCCTCCTCTGCTCTATAATACACGAACCATATCTTACTTGGAGTCGGCTTGCTCAACATATTCAACAATCCTGCACGAAAAGCAAATGCTCCATGTAAGATCCAAGGAATACTAATACTAACAAGCTGGAAACTCAATTCAGCAAACTTACTTTCTAAACTTGTGTCCCACGTCTGCAAAATATACAAGAAAGCGCATTCACGTAAACGACACCCATATATGCAAACATTCAAGCGCCCCGAGTAAATTGAAACTTCATATGACCCCTTACCTCTCCTTTCTCTGTTGCAAGTTCTTCATCTGCTCTTTGTAATGCTTGTCAATGTATTGCTTTGCAGCATCGACCTTCTGCGTCGTTGCAGCCGATGATACCTCCTCCGTAGAAGGTACATTAAACCCTTCTTTCCCATTGCTCTTTACCTCCTTCGTCACCCCCTTCGGAGGCTTCTATTTCGATTTGAACTTGCTAAACCAATGCCTTGCAAACTCCATCCTTCTCCCTGAAAAACTTCCACTATTGCCAAATACCTCTCTATGCTTGGCTGATAAAAAAACAGGTTCAAAACCCCAACCCAAAACTCCTCCTAGTAAATCTCAAGCCGCTTGATGCTATATATATAGTGGAGAATGCTTAAGCAATCTCCTTTGCATATCGAACTTGTGACCTAGAGTGCCAGGGAGAAAAACGAGAACTAATGAACAAACCAGCTACTTTAAAGGTCACACCTTTAGTCACGAATCAAAACCTATTCCAAGAAAACCAGTCGAATTCACAACAAAACCGCAATTTCCTCCGCAAACAAAAAGACATTCTTCCAAATTCGGTACATGGAACCAGAAATTATAAAACGCGTTTTCAATTTAAAAGCAACAACTAAGAACCACTACAATGCAAAGCAAATCCAAAAGGAATAGTTAAATATCAGACATTAAATTATGCACCATAATGTTATTTAAAGTGATGCAAGTGGTTAAAAAGTATGTCAACTTGTAGTGGATGGCTTCAGAAGGTGGATATGTAGTGATATACAAAACAGACTCATTAGTATGATGCATTAGGATAAAAACTCAGGGAACAATGGAGGGGGAAACCATATGAAACGCCAACACGCTTTAACATTATATGAATGAAAAGTATAACCCGAAGAATAAAAGATCGAAATCATATGCACTGCTGCTAAGTGCAGCCCTATGAAGTAGAGCAAGAAATATAACAAACATGCCTCAGTTACCGACCCCTCTAATTAGCGTATGCATATGGCGTCAAAAGCAATGAGAAGGATATAAAAACAACAGGGATCCTAACCTGAACCCAAGTATAAGCTCTGTCTTGCTTGCTTTGGTAGTCAGCAAATCCAGTACAGATTTCTTGAAAGCTTCCTACAAAAATTACAAACGCAACTGGATGTTGAATCAAAATAGTTAATCTCATACCCAACGGGAAAAACGTCACGTATTCAAATCGTCTAACCATAGAACTGAATACAGAAATGATGGGCAAAATTCATAATCAAATGCAGCGCATTTGAATCCATGAAATTGTCTCAATCTCCTTCTCATACGACGTATGAATCCATCAAATATTGTGTAAATATCATTTCTCCAAAAAGATTGAACTACTATATTCTTTGATACTATTTACTCATTACTGAAGCAATCAATAACATTACCTTTATTTGAGCCCCTGATTTGCGCTTTCCTGCCAATATATCCTCTCTCAAGCTTTCCACAATTTTGATAGTCATCTTTGGACCAACGTCTGACATTAGCAAAGCCTGACACCATAAATAACATTAATATCAAAGCCTGCCTCTGTCTATGCAGAAATGAACGAATCACTCCCGAACACCAATTAAAATTCAAAACGACAGGAGTTCCCAGAGCACTATATACTTTCACAAGTAACAAGTGTCATGCTAATATTTACTGGATTACTCAAAACGATACCAAAATTGAATGTTTCTTCGCATAATTTGAGCAATGGTTGAACAATTGGAAAGCACAATCAAACAAAGATCAGATAATTGGGCGACAGACCTCTAACGGAAGAAACAAATATGCAGAACAGAAATCTGAAGAGGTAATCCCAATCTAACGGAAATAAAGATCCGAATTATTTAGGGCATGAAAGCAAAACAGAAATCTGACCTTTGTCGTCCACACAGCCTCATCCTCCCCTAAACACGCCAAAAAAAAGACGACAGTAATCAGTAATAATAGCAGGGAAACCCTATGCTGGTAGAAAATAGATACATACTGGTATAAAGAGTCACTTAAGATCAATGTAGTTGCAAATTGCAACGATAGTAAGCTCATATACGTTTTCTAAGTGAACTCAAATAATCAACAAACAGCTTGCACAATTCTCAGAAGCCAAAGAACGAGCATAAGCAAGGAACCTGGAAATTCGAGGGGAGATCCTGCCATATCAACCCTAACATAAACATTCTCCATAGCGCCAGAACTCAATCCGCCAGTCAGATCCTCAATCATGAAACCCTAGATTTCTCACCAGAATCACAAACAAAATTTCCATTTCACATCTCAGCAATCCTAAATTGGATAAATGGCGAACTAAAGCCAAAATTGACATCGAACGTTGCTTACCTGAGCTGATTGGGCGGTGGAATCGAATCTAAGGAGGTAGGAAGTAGGCTCGGAGACGAGCATCCTCAATCATGAAACCCTAGATTTCTCATCAGCGTTGGATACTTCTTACTAATCCGACCACCACAACATCTCCCTCTACGCACAAAATAACTTACCGGAGATTGAAACAAACTCGAGCCATAGTCAGATTGGATACAACAATTAATATGTTTCTGCAAACTTATATCAATAAGCCAAAAAAGCAAAACTAATCCATCACAAACCAAATTCCAAAAAATAAATAAGCAAGATTCATCAATAGAAATCAAAGCCACGTGATACTTTAAAAAACAGCCTATAGATCCTTGATAAATGTTGCACTTACAAGAAAAACAGGAACCAGATCGTTCTCTTAGACATTTGATCAAACACCGTGCATGCGTAAATATAAATGAAAATTTTGTTAGAAAACCACAAACTAAGAAATAAAATCCAAAAGTGGAACTCATAATTTTGGCTAACCTCATACCCTAAACGATTTCTCAAACCCTACATGGTTCAACAAACAGCAATAAATTGGGAAAGAAATAGTGCACAAATTGAACCAACCTTCAATTCTATGGTGATTGATGAGAGCGATTTGATCTAGATAGCAAACTTCAATTGCCAACCTTAACAATCAAATACCTTTTCAAAACTCTAAACCCATACTAACAGAATGGATAAGGGCAAATCAGACAAGAACAAAGACACAAACTTACGAAAGCACACACTGACCTTTGTTCAATCGGTACATAAAACGAAGCGAAGTAATGGATCGGGGATAAGATAAAGGAAAGGAAAGGGAAGAAGCATGGGATTTAGAAAGGGTTGCTCACCTCCTCCAGGTTGCCAAACGTTACAATTATACAAATAGGAAGTGTAAAAACCATGTTCACCCACTCTCACACAGGACCTTTGACAAACACATGGCCTGCAGAAAAAGGAAAATTAAAAGGAGCAGTACATGCTCGACCTAGAACCGGAAACCACAAAATCCGCAAGCAGAGAACGCAATAGACCATACAAGCACCCACAAAGTAATGATTCGGCAATTACCTGGGCGTGATTGACAAGTCAGAGGTTCGAGTGGAAGCAAGGGCCAGCAGCGGGGATTGATGATGATGGTAGGAGGTCCGATTGGAAGCAGGATGGACAGCGGCGCGAGTTGAGGGGTCAATCAGAAACCAACCCAACGCTGAACGACGAGAAAGGCAAACAACAATCGAAAGACGATTGAGCAAACGAAAAGAGCAGTAGGCGAGCAGAAGAAAGATAGGAACGCAGTAATCGGAATGGAAGCACGACGTGGAGGTGAATCAAGACCGATTGCATGCAGCAAAGCAGGATGTGGAAGGCAGGTGGCGGCAGGAAAGAATGGAAGGATGAACGGGTGGGATGAACAAAAACACTGTTAGTAGTAAATTTGTAAAATGAACGGCCCACGACTCAACCTCCCCGTACATTTATATATGTGTAGATAGATACGTACATGTGTTCCGATCAAAGCATCTATCTATTTTATATGTTGAGAACGTTGGCAATTTGAGAGGCAGTCCAAAGCTGACTGCTTCGAGTTGGAGTTTGGTTTGTCCACATTTTATTTCTCTATTATAGAAAAACGAGTGTATATATATTATATATATTGTTAACTAGGCAAAGAAATTGTCTTCGCAATTGAATTTTCAATACTTTGACCAAGCTCTAAGTTGACGTTTTTATCCACAGGGATAGGTAACATTAACAACGTCCTCTTGTAATTAAATTCATACCTGCATTTTTTTTAATAAAAATGATATGAAAACTAATCGATAGAAAATAATTTTTGATTATCCTAATTGATGTGGATGGATTTTATTTATCTACACATAAAATATAAAAAAATATAATATTAAAGAAAAATGAGAACCTATTTGACTAAACATTACCGAGGAAATTAATTTGAAAAATTTTTTTTGGGGAAAGTGAGTGAATTTTATCGATATACAGAAAAAACACAAATGGATAGTTCTTGAAATTTTCTAACATAATGATTCTGTTAATTATATACTCCGTAATAAATATGATATAGTAGTGAATCGTGAATTCGTGATAATATGTCTAATTTAAGCATATAAAAATGGAAAACATGTATTACTCCGTACATGATCTAGCTAGGCTTAAACTAGTTGGAAATGAAAATGGGACATATTTAGTTCATTTTGCATCACGTATAACAGTTAAGGTGCTAAAATTGTGCCTAAAATGTAAAAGAGAGATGTTTTGGTGAACAAAACTGAACGTATAAAAAATTCTTACTCCTTATATTATAATAGCAACAATAGGTGACTGAAGGCTTTGATTGAAGCCTTGACCAAGTACAGGGATTGACCATTTGCCCATTTGCAGAGGATCTTACTATAAGTAGCTATGCTGAACTTCCATTAATTCCCACCACCTTTCAACTCTTTTCTCATCCTGTTCCCTATATTAAACAGCAGCTCTGCATCTATTTGCAAATCTCCCCCCAAAAAAATGTCAATCCCTGCAAATCAAGGCCAGTTCCTACAAGTTACTGGTACATTGGATTTTCTTTTCTTTTCTTTGTATTTTGCAGTTTCCTGCATCAATGAAATTGTATGTTTACATATAGCTGAATAAAATGCATGGTTTACATCTGCAGTTGTTAGAGGTGACAAATTGAAGAACACAGAATGGCTTTCAAGGCAAGACCCTTATGTTTCCCTTGGCTATGGTGGAACCAAACTCCGCACCAAAAGATGCACAGGTACTTAATCTTGAAATCTTTTCATTTCATCATAATGCCCATTTTTCGAATTGAATTAATCAAACTAATGACTTTTTTGTATGTGATGCAGATGGTGGTAAAAACCCAGTGTTCAATGAAATCTTTGTGTTCCCACTCATACAGGGTTTAGGAGAGATGAAGATATCGGTTTACAATTGCAATAGACTCCACTCTGATGCTTTCATAGGAAGTGCAAGGTAATGTCATCAAGGGAATCAGATCTTGCTTGTTCCTCAAGTAACGGAACGAACAACGAATCGTGTGGTTTGATTGAATCCTCATGTTGTTGTTGTTTTTTTTTGCAGTGTTCAGCTCTACAAGTTTCTTACCCAGGGCTATGATGATGGTGCATGGCCTATTTATGCTGAAAAGGGAGAGTAAGTTCAGATGAGTGGCATTTTAAGTGTTTTAAAGAGTCTAGCTTTATCTATCTCTATGCTCAATGGTCATGGTTTCATTGCAGGCATTCAGGTGAAATTCAGCTGATTTTGCAGCTCACAGACTCTAATGTGGTTTTTCCTCAGACCTCTGAGAAGACCCACAAGTCTCATGCTTCCAGGCTCAAACGACGTTTATTCGGTGGCACGTCATCACAATCTGAGGGTGACAGAGAAAAAGTGGAAGAAGAAGAGGCAGAGGAAGAGGAAGAAGAAGAGGAAGAACAGGAAGAGGAAGAAGAACAAGAACAAGAAGAAGAGGAGGAGGAGGAGGAGGAGGTGGACGTCCAGGCAATTTTTGAGAATATACTGTCGATTTTCGAATGAAGGGAGAGTGAATGATTCTAGTGATGAGTCTTGGAAGTATGATTGATCAAATCTTTGTTTTGTAAGCAAGTTAATCAGAATCTGATCATTTGTGAGAACATCCTTTCAAATATAATGAAACTAAATAAGGTTGAATTTTTGCTCTTTACCTATTTTACCTTTACTGAAATGATCTCCATGTTCTGAGACTATACATTCCTGCCTAATCTCAGATAATAAGAGGCTGTAATTGGTGGATTTTATGATGATAGTTGACTTGGCCAACTGGTTTATATATAGCTAGTCACACCTAATCACTTACCAACTATTAGTATTCCTGATTAGTGATTAATAACGTTTATACTTGGTGGCTGATATTCTATTGCAGAGACAGATTAAGAATAGTTAAGTTTAGTTTGACCTGAGCTCTTGAACCTGTTCCTTGCCCAAGTCAAACAATTGAAACAAGCAACTCTGGTCTGTATAGAAACTGCTATAGAAAACATAGTTTCTTGTCTTCATCTAGCCTCCGGCCACATAAGTCGACCTTCCACGTTCATAAAGACTTTATCGAATCGTTTAGAGACCACGACCGACCACTTCCAAACCGATGCCGGTCCGTCCATCACTTCCTGAGCAATTGCTATCTTGCTGCCAACAACTACCACGTCCTTGCAAGATTTTCACGAGTTTTCTAATTTGGGTAAGAAGGTGCTCCACATTTTCTTTCCTTTCTCTATTATACATAACAAGTGTACGTATATTGTTTAATTAGGCTACGACTTTGACCAAGTTCTCATTTTTTTCATGCCTTTTGCACATGGGTAAGTAAGTTGATGTTGCATTTAGTCAAACGGTTAAGTCTCCATGGGTAGTATCCAAAGGTCACTGGTTCGACTCTCATGAGCAGCGCCCTCAACATAAAAAAAGTAAGTTGATGTTGTCTTCCCCATTTGCCGGATCTTACTATAAGTAGGCCGCTCAACTTCCATTCCCCCCACTATCTTTCAACTCTCATCTCATCATTTTCCCTATATTAAACAGCAGCTCTATTTGCAAATTTCCCTCATAAAATGTCAGCCCCTGCAAATCAAGGCCAGTTCCTACAAGTTACTGGTACATTGGATTTTCCTTTCTTTTTATTGTATTCTGCAGTTTCCTGCATCAATGAAAATGTGTAAACATAGCTGAATAGTATGCATGATTTGCATTTGTAGTTGTTAGAGGTGACAACTTGAAGGACACAGAATGGCTTACAAGGCAAGACCCTTATGTTTCCCTTGACTATGGTGGAACCAAACTCCGCACCAAAAGATGCACAGGTACTTAATTTTGAAATCTTTTCAATTTCACTACAATGCCCATGTTGAATTCTTGTAGATTTATTAATGGCCTCTGTTCTGTATGTGATCCAGATGGTGGTAAGAACCCGGCCTTCAATGAAATCTTTGTGTTCCCTCTCATACCGGGTTTAGGCGAGATGAAGATGTCAGTTTACAATTGCAATAGACTCCGCTCTGATGATTTCATAGGAAGTGCAAGGTAATGTCATCAAGGGAATCTGATCTTGCTTGTTCCACAAGTAACGGAACGAACAACGAATCGCGTGGGTTTGACTGAACCCTCATGTTTTTTCTTTTTTTTTGCAGTGTTCTGCTCCACAAGTTTCTTACCCAGGGTTATGATGAGGGTGCATGGCCTATTTATGCTGAAAAGGGAGAGTAAGTTTGGATGAGTTGCATTTGAGTGTTTTTAAAGAGTCTTTCTTTATCTATCTCTATGCTCAATTGTCATGGTTTCATTGCAGGCATTCAGGCGAAATTCAGCTGATTTTGCAGTTCACAAACTCTAATGTGGTTTATCCTCAGAAGTCTAAGAAGACCCACAAGTCTCATGCTTCCAAGCCCAAAAGCCGTTTATTCGGTGGCACGTCATCACACTCTGACTCTGAGGGTGACAGCCAAGAAGAGGAAGAGGAAGAAGAAGAAGACAAAGAAGAAGAGCAAGTGGAAGAAGAAGAGGAAGAGAAAGAGGAAAAAGAGGAGGTGGACATCCAGGCAATTTGTGAGAACATCATTTCGGTTTTCGATTGGAAGGAGAGTGAATGATTCTAGTGACTAATCTTGGAAGTATGATTGATCATCTGTTTGTTTTGTAACCAAATTAATTAGAATCAGATCATTTATGGGAACATCCTTTCAATTTTGTGATATATCCCTTTCTATTCAATATAATGAAACTAAAATAAGGTTGAATCTTTCCTATGTACCTTTTTTACTTCAACTGAAATGATCTCCATGTTCTGAGGCTACATTCCTGCCTAGTTTCAGATTATAAAAGGCTGTAATTGGTGAAGTTGATGATGATAGCTGACTTAGGGCCCGTTTGGTATCCAAGGGTGGAAACGTACCTAGTCCATATTAGCATCATGATACATGATGAGTCACCTCAATTTTTATTCAAAAACTACCGCAAGGGGGCTTGCGGTGCCCTTGTGGCACCTCAATCATTCCCTAATCTAAGGGTGGGGTAACAAAACATCTCAATCATTCCCTTCATCCCTTCTCTAGACACACAAATTTCAAAGTTTAAAATTAAAATATTTTTTTCAATTAATGTATAGTGACCCATAATTGGACTAGATTCATTTCCATTCCATTACATTCCGTTTCCGTTTCCGCTGTTGGATACCAAACGGGCCCTTAGTGAGCTGGTCTATATATAGCTTGTCACACCTAACCATTTGCCAATTATTTATTATTAGTACTCCTGATTAGTGGTTAATGATGTATACTTGGTGGTTGATATTCTATTGCAGAGACAGATTAAGAATATTTAAACTTAGTTTGACCTGAGCTCTTGAACATGTTCCTTGCCCAAGTCAAATAGTTGAAACAAGCAACTCTGGTCTGTATGGAGATTTACTGCAATAGAAAACATAGCTTTTTGTCTTCATCTAGCCATCAAACTTGATTTCTTATCTGTTTTTCTGTAGCCATTGAAGTATTAATCTTGCCTACATATAGCAAGTAAAGAGTTTTTTGTACTTATGTGGATGGATCAAACCGACTCAAACAGATCAAGGGCTAGCTCTAGAACTAACTGGTATATATCACCTCCTTCTGTCCATTAGTTTTCATTTGAGATCTGTCTTATTTTGTGTTACTTTTCTTGTCTGTTGCCAAGTGCAAAAATTTGAAGGTTGAGGAAAATATTATAAGACAAGAGCCTTATGTTTGTGTCGAGTGCGAGGATGACAGGCATCATAACCAATGTTGTTCTTTATAGGCTTCAACCGTTGTTTGTTACAATCTCCGTTTTGCTGCATTTGAATCTTCAACTGTTGTAGATGGTGGTGGAAACTCTGTTTTCCAGGACAACTATACCTTCAATCTTGTTGAAGGTTTAAATTAAGGAGATGGTAATAACAGCAATACATTCCGCACACATGATTTCATAGGCAAAGGAAGGTACTAAAAATCATATGTACATCTAGTGATCATTATGTTGCAACCAAGTCTTGTATAAATCTTCTAGGACATAGATAGTGGCATGCAAGAGTTTAGACTTAGAGATAATGAGACTTGTAATTTTGAGTATCATAAATTAAGACACACATAAGCACACTTAAGCACTACACTTATCAAGTGGCTTCCCTGGAAATAAAAATTCAGTTTGGATGTAGCTTGATATTGTGTACGTGTAGTATAGTGGGCTTATATATGTGGGCTTGGTTTATGAGAGGAGGTAGAGGCCCAAAGCCATTCAGCTCACAATTCAGCATGAAACGGTGAGTTTGGTGGAACAATTAATTAACCTAGCTATATAAGGTTAGTTAGTGGTTTTTTGGAGCCCTCAGTACACTAGCGCCGCATTCACATCAGAGAAAAGAGAGAGAGAGCTAAAGAGTGAAGACACATCTCAGGCCAAGGTTTCCGGCCGACTTCCCAGCCACGGTGGTGGAGCAGACGACGGCGAACAACGACGGCGTCTCCAGCTCGGCGAGATCCATTGTGAAGACGAAGAGGAAGCCTCATCTCGAGCCTTCCGACGCCTTGATTGGGGGCGTTAAAACTCCGATCAGAGATCTTCTTCCTCTATACTTTCTTGTTGTTTTCTGGTTTCTTGATGGCGTTACTCCATTCTCAGCTTTACTAGTTTCTAGATCTAGGCTTTACTTTTGTAGTTGATCTTGAACCTTTGTGTGAAACTAATAGTGGATTCCGACGAGTCTCCGGCTGAGACTCCACAGACGTAGGGTTATCCCGAACTGGGTCACCAAATCGCTTGCGTTCTTCTTGTCCTTCATACTTGCTTTGTTTCTGTTTTTGTTAAATTCCGAACAAATCTGCATATTACTAGGGCTAGAGTACGTTTTTACAGATTGGTATCAGAGCATATGTTATCGTTTCTGTGATTTTTGCTTCCGCTGAAACCCTAGATTTGCTTTTCTGTGTCCAGATCTGATTAGGGTTGTTTTTGTACATTCGAGTTTCTGTATATAGATATTGATTCTTGTTTGTACAAAGGTGTGAATCTGTGTTTGAAAGATTAGGTTCTTGTTCTTTAGCTTGAAACCTGTCTGCTCAAAAAATTGTGTTTCTGTTGTCTGGTTTTTTGTTCAGAGAAATAAACTGACTTTGTGTTTCTTGGACTTTACAGGGCAATAATGGCAGATCCATACAAAATCAAACCATTTGATGGAGTCATGGACTTTTCCATGTGGAGAGTCAAGATGAAAGCTATCCTAACTAAGGAAAGGTGTTATCATGCCATAACAGATGTTTGGGATGCAGAGCTTGCTCATGCCGAATTGATGCTGAGATTAACTGACGACGTAGCTCGTCAGGTTGTAAGTCATTCCAAACCTAAACCCTTGTGGGATGCTCTTGAATCTATATATCTCTCTAAATCTCTGCCTAATAGAATTACTTTGTTGTGCAAGTTTTTCATGTTTAAAATGGATACTAGCATGACCTTGAATGAAAATCTTGATAGATTCTTGAAATTAACTCAGGATTTGGCTAGATGTAAAGATGAGATTAAAGATGAGCATCAAGCTGTTATTCTTCTGAATTCTTTGCCTTCACAATTTGATGTTTTGAAAGACGTTATTCAATATGGCAGAGATGATTTATCTGTTAGTAAACTGACTGAAATGATAATTCAAAAGAATGAGTCATTAAAGGTGTTTAAACTGAAAAATGGTTCTAAAACTGAAAGTAAGGCTGATTCTAAGAATGAGGTCATGTTTACTAAAGGTAAAGGAAAGAATAACAAGAATAAAAAGAAAAATGAAAAATCTGAAAAGAAAAATGATTCTTCTTCTTCTGCTGGCAAAGATAAAGATGTTAAGTGTTATTACTGTGGAAAAGATGGTCACTATTCTACAGATTGTAGGAAGAAAAAGAGAGATGATAAGAATAAAAATAATTCAGATGGTCAAACTAATGTTTTTGAATCTCACTGTCAATATTCTGATGAGCTTTTAATTGTTTCTAATTCATGTGATGAGTCTTCTTGGATTCTTGATTCTGGTTGTACTATGCATGCTACTCCTGATAAATCATGTTTTGAATCTCTGAATTTATCTGATAGTGGTGTAGTAATGTTAGGAGATCATACAGCCTTGCAAATTAGAGGTATTGGTAAAGTTCCTCTTAGGATGCATGATGGAAAAATTAGAACTATTCAGAATGTGAGATGGGTTCCTGAATTAAGAAGAAATTTGTTGTCTAAATCTGTCTTTGATGATCTAGATTGTCAAATTGTTACTTCTAAAGGTATAAGAGATGTAATCAGAAATAATACAGTTCTTATTAGGAGCATTAAAAAGGGCGGTTTATATCATGTTATAGGATCACCTGAGCTTAATGTCTCTAAAGAAGTTCACAATTCTGAAATTCTGGATTATACTAAGAAATTGCATGCTAGACTAGGTCATATAGGCAATAACGGGATGCATTATTTGTTTAAACATGGCTTAATTGATAAAAAGCCCTGTGACATTACCTTTTGTGAAACATGTGTCCTAGGAAAGAAGACTGCCCATAGCTTTAATAAATCTCAATTTAAGGCTAACAAACCCTTAGAATATATTCACTCTGATTTATGGGGGCCAGCTCAAGTAGCGACCATAGGGGGTAGAAGGTATTTCCTGTCCATAATAGATCACTATTCTAGAAAGGTGTGGGTCTGTCTTCTTAAGACTAAAGATGAAGCTTTTGATCAATTCAAAAATTGGAAAGTCATGGTTGAAAGTCAATCTGGTCACAAAGTTAAATGCCTAAGAACTGACAATGGTCTAGAGTTTTGCAATAAAGATTTCAATGAATTTTGCATTCTTAATGGGATAAAAAGACATTTAACCATCCCTGGCACTCCACAACAAAATGGAACTGCCGAGAGGATGAATAGGACTTTGCTAGAAAAAGCTAGATGCATGCTTATTCATTCTGGGATGAAAAACTCCCTCTGGGGTGAGGCTGTAATTACAGCTGCATACCTCATAAATAGATCTCCCTCATCTGTCATTGAGTTTAAAACGCCTCAAGAAATGTGGTTTGGCAATAAACCAAATCTGTCATACTTAAAACCTTTTGGTTGCACTGCGTATGCTCAAATAGCTCAGGGCAAACTTCAGCCCAGAGCTCAGAAATGTGTGATGTTGGGTTATCCTGAGGGGGTTAAGGGGTATAAATTGTTACTTATTCAGCCTAAAGGGTATAAAGTAATAACCTCTAGATCCGTGACGTTCAATGAATCTGAATTTTACTTTAAGAGCAAATTAATGCCTGGAAATGAAGTGACAGGTACAACTGAAGCTCAATCCTCTCTAGAGCCACAAGCTGGACACTTCTTCTTACCAAATGACACTTCTGGCGCAGCAAATGAAGAGGTTGAATTCGACATTGGCCATTCCGGTGCCCAACAAAACAGCACTGAAGAACATGGCAGCAATACAGCTCAACAAACTCCCCAATTTGGGGGGGCAGAGATAAGTGCATCTAACTTTAATGCACTTAATTCAAATCCTTCTCATGATGATGTTTCACAAAATAATGAATTGTCTGCTTCTTCTATTTCTAATGACAATTCTGATGCTAATTCTGTCCATGATGAACCTATTTTGCATGATGATATTGTTGATGATCCTGTCTTAAATAATGATGTGAATCCTCTGCATGATTATCAGCTTGTAAGAGATAGGGAACCTAGGATAAGAATTCCAAATAGAAAATTTGATGATTTTGTGAACTTGCTTGAATCTTTTAAGAAGGATTATGATAAAATTGTTGAGTTCGCCTTTACTGCTGCTGAGATTGTTAAAAATTATACCCCTGAGACTTATGATCAAGCTATAGGTTGTAAAAATAGTTGTGAATGGTTGCAAGCTATGCATGAAGAGATCCAATCCATGTATGCTAATCAAACCTGGATTTTAGTTCCTAAACCCCCAAAAGCCAGATTAATAGACTGTAGATGGATTTATAGAATTAAGGAAGGAGTATCTAAAACTGACCCTCCTAGGTTTAAGGCTAGGCTAGTAGCCAAAGGCTTTACCCAAAAGGAAGGTGTTGATTATAACGATATATTTGCTCCTGTCGTTAAATATAAAACCATGCGTTTATTGATTGCTATGACTGCCGTCTTTGATTGGGAATTGGAACAAATGGACGTTAAAACTGCTTTTTTGCATGGTGACTTGCATGAGACCATTTATATGAGCCAACCTAAAGGTTTTATTGATAAAGACAAACCTGATCATGCTTGTTTGTTAAAAAGGTCTATCTATGGGTTAAAACAATCGCCTAGGCAATGGAACAAAAAATTTGACTCGTGCATGATTTCTCTTGGATTCACTAGGAGCAGTTTTGATACTTGTTTATATCTTAAGCATGTTAAAACTAAAAATCCTATGTATTTCTTGCTTTATGTGGATGACATTCTTCTAATTAGTAGTTCAAAAGCTATGATTAGTGGTGTTAAAACAGATCTGAAAAAGTACTTTGACATGAAAGATTTAGGCTCTGCAAAAAGAATCCTAGGTGTTGATATTCATAGAGATCGCACTAAGAGAATGATTTACTTGTCTCAAACTGATTATATTGCTAAGGTTCTTGACAGGTTCTCAATGAAAGATGCTAAACCCTCTTCCATACCATTAGGAGGGCATCTTACCTTCTCAAAATCTGATTGCCCTGCAACTGAAAAAGAGAAGAAGGAAATGGCAAAAGTGCCATATGATGTGGCTGTTGGATCCTTGATGTATTCTATGCTTTGTACTAGGCCAGATTTAGCTTTCGCTATAAGTGTTCTTAGTCGTTATATGTCTAATCCTGGTGCTAAACACTGGGCAGCTATGAAGTATTTACTGAAATATGTAAAAGGGACTGAGAACATTGGTTTGGTATACGCTGAGCATATTCGAGGAACAATTTGTATGGTTATGTAGACTCGGACTATGCCAGCAATAAGGATAACAGGAGATCTACTACTGCATACTTTTATACCTGGGCAGGGAATTGCATTTCCTGGAAGTCCCAGCAGCAGCCTATAGTCGCTTTATCATCGACTGAGGCTGAATACATAGCGGCCACCGAGGCTGCTAAGGAGGCTACATGATTGTGTGGTATATTGCATGAGATTGAAGGCAAAACTTATATGCCTATACTCTTTTCAGATAGTCAGAGTGCTTTGTATTTATGCAAGGACCCTGTCTATCACGAGAAGACGAAACATATTGATGTTCGTTACCACTATATAAGAAAGAAAGTGGAAGACCAGGAGATTACTGTGAAGAAAATACCTGGAGATGAAAATCCTGCTGACTTTGGGACGAAGGTCGTACCTTCGAACAAATTTGTCTTCTGCAGGAATGCTCTCCACATCAGTGATGTACACTGAGATGTGGAGATCGAGTCAATGAAGAACAGGAAACTTGTTGGAATCCCTATTTTGTTTTCTTACTAGGTTCTTTAGAAGTTTTGTATAAGACTTAGGAGGTCAAATTGTTGCAACCAAGTCTTGTATAAATCTTCTAGGACATAGATAGTGGCATGCAAGAGTTTAGACTTAGAGATAATGAGACTTGTAATTTTGAGTATCATAAATTAAGACACACATAAGCACACTTAAGCACTACACTTATCAAGTGGCTTCCCTGGAAATAAAAATTCAGTTTGGATGTAGCTTGATATTGTGTACGTGTAGTATAGTGGGCTTATATATGTGGGCTTGGTTTATGAGAGGAGGTAGAGGCCCAAAGCCATTCAGCTCACAATTCAGCATGAAACGGTGAGTTTGGTGGAACAATTAATTAACCTAGCTATATAAGGTTAGTTAGTGGTTTTTTGGAGCCCTCAGTACACTAGCGCCGCATTCACATCAGAGAAAAGAGAGAGAGAGCTAAAGAGTGAAGACACATCTCAGGCCAAGGTTTCCGGCCGACTTCCCAGCCACGGTGGTGGAGCAGACGACGGCGAACAACGACGGCGTCTCCAGCTCGGCGAGATCCATTGTGAAGACGAAGAGGAAGCCTCATCTCGAGCCTTCCGACGCCTTGATTGGGGGCGTTAAAACTCCGATCAGAGATCTTCTTCCTCTATACTTTCTTGTTGTTTTCTGGTTTCTTGATGGCGTTACTCCATTCTCAGCTTTACTAGTTTCTAGATCTAGGCTTTACTTTTGTAGTTGATCTTGAACCTTTGTGTGAAACTAATAGTGGATTCCGACGAGTCTCCGGCTGAGACTCCCCAGACGTAGGGTTATCCCGAACTGGGTCACCAAATCGCTTGCGTTCTTCTTGTCCTTCATACTTGCTTTGTTTCTGTTTTTGTTAAATTCCGAACAAATCTGCGTATTACTAGGGCTAGAGTACGTTTTTACACATTATTTTTCTGTTAAAGTATGGGTTCCTTAAGAAGAATTACATTGCATTGCTTAACAAACTCTATTAGGCTTTTAATCAGTGGCGGAGGGAGGGGGGGCGGGTGGGGGCGGCCGCCCCCACCGTCGCCCGAGGGAGCGGGATTATATAGGGAGTCGCCCCCAGGAATGGGCTTGGGGCGGGGGCGGATTCACTGAGTTTTTGAAGGCGGGGGTTGAGGAGGTCGTCGCCGATCGGAGGTCGGAGGTGCCGAGGTGGTCAGGTCGGCCGTCGCCGATTGGAAGGTAACGAAGGTTGAAGACGTGTCCCGTGTGGCCGTGTGAATCGGTGTGTGTTTGGGAAATGGGAATTGTGAAACTAAAGCCTTAAATTGGGCTTTGGGCTTTGACGTTGGGCCTTAAATGGGCTTTTAAATATTTAATGTTTTTAAAATGGGCTTTTAAAATTTTTAGGCTGTCAAGTGTGGTCCATGTGGAGACCAAAGAAGTCCCGCTGCTTGCCTGCGTCCACAATCCGCAATTCCGCAGCGAAAGCGAAGTCGAAGGACGAGACTCGCCGTCGCCGAGGGTTTCGCATTCCGCCATTCCGGTGAGGCGGTGAAGAGGCTGGGCTTGGCTGACCGGCTGAGTGGCTAACGGAGAGACGGAGGGACAGTGGCGGGCGGGCTGGCCGCTGGCGAGGCTGGCAACTGAGCAAGGCTCCGGGCGTCCTACTGGGTTGCGCAATTGAACAATTGAAGTTCGGTGAGGTATAAATTCTACAATTGCATAATCTAATTTCTCTTTAATGTTTAGTTTATTGTGAATTTGTGATTAATTAAGTAAAATGGGGTTTGAATTTGGTAATTGTGGATAGGGGTGTTTCAGTGTTTGAGAGTTGAGACTTTGAGTTCGAACAAATTAAATATTAATTAATTGTGTATATATATACTATATAGTCCTAATTGGTTATTTATTCATTGAATTAGAATGGAAAGGTTTTTCAAAAAAAGGCCGAGAACTTCAGTTGATTCGCATAGCGTTGAGCAACCGCCACGGACTTCTAATGTTGATATTTTGAATTTGAATGTTGAGCCGGAGGTAGAGGTTAATCCGAATGAGGTTGAAATTGATGAACTTGATATTGTTGCTGATCCTGGGTTACGTAAGTCGATTGATAGTTTTGATGCAAATATTAGAGACCGTATACGGAGGGCATATGTGTCTAAAGGGCCTTGTCAACCCAAAGGACATAATTTTCCAAAAAAGAAGTATGGGAATGATAATAGAAGCTTCAGAGATGCTTGGTTTGATAAATTTGATTGGTTGGAGTATAGTATTGAAAATGATGCCGCATATTGCTTTTGTTGTTTTCTGTTCAAGTCTAATATTTGCAACTCTGTGGATGAAGCATTTACAAAAAATGGGTTCTCTAATTGGAAAAAAGCAGTTGAGAGATTCAGAGAACATGTTGGTTCAGTTGGCAGTTCACATAACAAAGCAAGAATGGATCTTGAGAACTTTAGAAATCAAAAGCAAAGTGTAGGTTATATTGTCAGAGGAAGAAGTTTGAAAAGTGAAGAAGAATACCGCATTCGATTGACAGCGAGTCTTGATTGTATGCGGTATCTTTTAAATCAGGGCTTGCCTATGAGGGGACATGATGAATCAATAACTTCTTTAAATAGAGGTATGTTCTTGGAGATGTTGAAGTGGTATGGTGAGCGATGTGAAGAGGTTGGCAACGTTGTTTTGGAGAATGCACCTAAGAATAATCAAATGACGTCTCCACCTGTACAAAAAGAAATGACTCATTCATGTGCAGTTGAAACCACACTTGCAATATTAGCTGACCTTGGTGATCGGTTGTTTTCTATCTTGGTTGATGAGGCTCGTGATTGCTCTATAAAGGAACAGATGGCGGTTGTTATCAGATATGTAAACAAGCATGGGCAAGTAGTGGAAAGATTTTTGGGTTTAGTTCATGTGGAAGAGACATCTGCAATATGTTTGAAGGAGGGTATTGACTCTTTGTTTGCTAAGCATGGTTTGTCATTATCCAGGTTAAGAGGTCAAGGATATGATGGTGCAGCTAATATGAGAGGGGAGTTTAATGGTTTGAAGGCACTTATTCTAAAGGAAAACTCCAGTGCTTGGTTTGTTCATTGTTTTGCACATCAACTCCAACTTGTGATTGTTGCTGTATGCAAAGTGAATCGTTACACTTGTGACTTCTTTATTTATCTTGGAATGATTGTGAATGTATGTGGATCTTCGTGTAAGAGAGCAGATCAACTTCGACAGTTAGAGCACACTAAAAAGGTTACGCAACTTGAAAATGGAGAAATCAGTTCTGGTACTGGCAAGAATCAAGAAACCTCTTTGAAAAGGCCAGGTGATACTCGATGGGGTTCACACTATCTAACCATAGTTCGCCTCTCAAATATGTGGTCGTCTGTTGTACAAGTTCTTGAAAATGTGTTTACAGATGGCACTCATTTGGAATCACGTGCCCAAGTCAGAGGTGTATTCAAGTAGATGAAATCCTATGAGTTTGTCTTTCCTATGTTGTTGATGAAGCATTTGCTGGGTTTGACAAACACGTTATCTCTGGCTTTGCAAGAAGGAGATCAAAATATGGTAAATGCCATCAACCAAATTAGAATTGTGAAGGATGAGCTGCGAAAATTTAGAGTTTCTGGATTTGAAGGTTTAGTAGAAGAAGTGGACAAATTTTGTCAAGATAATGGCATTCCGGTGATAAATATGAAAGATGTGGTTCCAAGTATGGTTCGTGTGAAAAATGATGGAGTGATCATGACCAATTACCGCCATTACAAGTCTGAAGTTTTTGCTGAGGTAAAATAAAAAGTTATAGCTTTATTCTACATTTTTTAAAATTGGTAGTAATTAACTTAATTATTTCTTTTATAAATGCTAGGTTGTTGATTCAATTCTAGCTGAGCTTGATGATCGTTTCTCTGAAGCAAGTACAGAATTATTGGATTGTTTCATATGTCTTGATCCAAAGAATGGATTCCAGAATTTCAATGTGGAGAAGCTTATTCATGTTCCTCATTTTTATCCAAATGACTTCTCAACTACAGATTGTTTCTTGATGCCTCAAGAACTTCAATCATTTGTAACTGATGTGAGAAGAGATAAGCGCTTCTCTAAAATTGAGGAATTGGGGAGTCTTGCAAAGAAGATGAAGGAAACTGCAAAAGATAGACTTTTCCCATTGACATATCGTCTGATTGAATTGGCTTTACTCCTACCAGTTGCAACTGCATTTGTTGAGAGAGTATTTTCCGCTATGAAATATGTCAAAAGTGATTTGAGAAACAAAATGGGAGATCAGTGGTTGAATGACTGCTTAGTAGTATTCATCGAGAGAGAAATATTTGTAACCATTGATAATGAAACTATTTTGAAACGTTTTCAGAGTTTAGGGACTCGTAGATTTCAACTATCATGTAGTAGAGAAACAAATGTAGCTTGACTTGTATTATTTTTATGTTAAACCACTTTGGATTTACATTTTTGGACACTTTATATTGAATGAGCTTTAGATATGTATCTGTATGATAGAATAGATCGATTTGTCTGACATTAACTATCGAAGTCCGCCCCCCCCCCCTCTGAACATTCCTGGCTCCGCCACTGCTTTTAATCATGCTCCCATATATATGTCCTCAAAGTTAGGCGATCAAGAAATGAATCTGCATGGCCAATTTACACTAGTAAGCACATGTAAGTACATTAAAGAAGAGGAGGTTTTCATGCAAGTACATGTAAGAAGAAAGGGTTTTTAAATCTGCTAATAAAACCAATGTGAAACTAGGGCAAACTATAGTAGAACCTCCATTCCGGCCAAAAAAAATAGAAGAACCTCCATAAAATAATGCTCGATCAATTAATAAACGCGGTAAATTAATATTTTTCTTCGGTCCCGACTTGGGTCAGTGTAAAATTTGACGATTTTCGATAAGATAATAAGATAATAAATTTTCAAAAAACCACTATTGAAATATAATGTCCCAATAAAATCATAAATTAATAATTAATATATGAGAAATGTATAGTAATACCAATCATCCAAAATTTGGTCGGAAAATATCAATGTTTTAATTTTTGTAAATACACACAATGATGATTATCCAGGGTGAAATGATTAGAGCTCACAAAATACAAAACTCTAGATGCTAGACCTGTTAAAAAAAAAAGGATTATGCGACAAAACCCCCTATAATTTAATGTAATTAGGAATCGCATTTTGGGACATGAATGTCTTTCGGCTTGTTGATTTGAAATGGCGTGGATTCAAAAGTGGCACGCGCATGTTAAATAAAAAATGACTGATCCATGAGAAAAGGGTAGATAGAATTCATAATCTCATTGTAAATCTTCATTCATTGTGACCCAAGAAGCTGATAAACAATTTGAAATCATGACAAAAACAATATGTTACATCCCAAAAACACCATACACGCCAAATTAAATCCATGGATAAAGGAATAGCAAAGTGTCAAGATGGCCTTTTTTCTAAGATGGATAAAGGAATACCCGGTTTAAGCTCACTAATTACTCCAAAATCGGGTTTAGTCTAACACTAAGACTTGCTAGTTGGTAGTACAACAATGAACTTAACATTTGAAGGTCCCATCAAATCATCACAACAACTCATTCGTTGATGCAATTAATCGATCATAAGAGTGCGATTTATCCAACAAAATGAGAATCAGGCTAATTAATCAATTAGTTAGGAGAACTAAACTACTCTTAATATAAAGTGGGCAAGATACATACAAGGCCTTTTCGCGCCGCAGGTACTAATTCAAATCTCTATTGTGTCCGAAAGCGACAAACCCTGTTGATTGGATACTCTATTTATGTGCTCCTTTCGTGTGTTTTTTTCCTACAATAAAGGGAAAATACTAGGCCTCCTAATTAGGGTAGAACCAGCATAAATCATTCGTCCGGATGATCTTTAAGAAATTTCTAACTTCTCGTATTCTTCCTTCAGTGTGTTCCTTTGGTTACTTGAAGTTGTAGTAATGCACAAGTAACACATGTTAATGTTGTAGGGCTGAAAAGAAAACGAGTCGTCTGTGACCAACTTGGTATTCGGTTCGGTTAAAATTTGTTCGTATTCGATTAGGTTCTTAAACGAGTCAAGATTAAACAGCTTCAAAGACAAATGATCAAGCTAAACATAAATACAAAAAAGTTTGGTCATTTGTTAGTAATCAAGTTCGATTATTTTACTTTTTTGGTAAATTATTTTCGATATCAGTGCATATAAAATATATATATATATTTAGATTCTACATATGTACTAAGTTTATAGTGATACACAACAGATAATTATGAACCATTAGATCTAAATGGATCAATTTTAATCTTAAAATTATAAAAAAAATTATAAAATCTCATGATTATAGGAAACAAAAAAACCAACGTATATGCACAATTATATTATGTCATATGTATTATTATATTATGTCATATGCATTATTATAACATGTCATATGCATGATATTTTATTGATTGTGTTTCATGTATACAAATACAACCAATAAAACATGCATCATGTATATAACGTTTATACTTGTGCATATAGCGCATTAAAATCATGTATATAATGTCTGATGATCATGCATGTAAATAACGTAGTTTTACTACCAATAATTTTGGGATTTGTATACGTATTCATGTATACAACCAATAAAACATCATGTATATAACGTATAATCATGCATATAGCGTATTGAAATCATGCATATAATGTATTATAACCATGCATATAAATAGTATAACCTTACTTCTAATAATTTCGGGATTATGTGTTTTTTCTTTTCTTCTATAATTCCAAGATTAAATCTGGATTATTCATTTTTTTAGATCCAAAGCTCTATGTTTGTTCACGATGTATGATTATAATAATTGTTAATTATATGATCAACCTACTCGTTAGCGTTTGAAATCAAATACGTAAAAGTCACGGTACTCCACATTCCACCGACAATGTGGGCATGGCACCTAGGCTCCGTCGGTGATTCTAGAGGCTTCCAGGGTCTTCTAGAGGCCGGCGTGCCTCAAACAGGGCAAGACGCGCCAAGGCGGGCTCTTCTAGACGCTTCTAAGAGAGCCGTGCCCCATTCGAGCACAAGCGCACCCAAGGAGGACGCTTCTAGAGCCTTCCAGAGGCGCCGCGCGCATTCTGCACACAGACGCGCTCGGGCACGCCCTTCTGAAAAGTTCTAGAGGGACCGCGCCCTATCTAGATGGTGCCAGAGGCCAGTGAGGGCCAGACGCGCCCCATTGAGGTATTCCAGAATGTTTTAGCGCGAGCTAAAATTTATCCGTAGGGACTTTTCCACAAGTCATCTTTTGTAGAATAGATCTAGGTGGGTCTAGGGCCTCTTGTATCTAGAATCTTCTCTATAAAGTGGAGATTTATTTTATTTTATTTTGGTGAGGAAAATAAGAGATTTTATAAACTACTGTATCGTGCAATAATACACTCTGAAGTCTCTGAACCAAGACAGGGTGTGAGCGTGTGACAACAAAACTAATGTTGTCGCTTAGCGCCCCCTCTCTCCCTCCCACACCAACACATTCAAAGAATCACAACTCGCTAACTCCATCTCCCACCTTCCTCCCTCCTTCTTTCTTAATTATGCCTACATCCATCTATTAATTATGCAAAATCGGATCTAGTGTGTTTAACTATATACTGTATTATATAATCAATGTCAATTAGTTAACGTAATTGCACTCACACCAACTCACAATGCGCCTCAAAGCCAATCTGTTTCAATCAAACTGTTTCTCCTATCCACCTCCCCCCACCGACCGTACAACCCAAAAACTAGACATTCATCTAGTCCTAGATTCACATTTGGTTATATAATTTTATTTTTGACGAAACAACTAAATATACTACACATTGCCACGTATCCAACAAAAAACGTTATGTCTAATAATGTCTGGACATATTACTAGCTCCATCCATTTGTGTATAGTTATTGCGTTACTTATTCAAGTCACATGGAAAACGTACGCACGCGTACGTGTCCGTTGACACCTCATCTGGCCGTTACTGCCTTACCTGGAAGCCGCGGTCCGCGTCTCCAACTAACCGCTCATGACCGGTCATTGTCACCGCTTCAGCCGGTCGCCCTAGCCCCTTCTATATAAACCCCCTTCTCCACGGTCTCATTTTGCTCATCATCAAAAAACACTTAAGTCTGTACAAGCTAGCGCTAATAAACATGTTTCCCCCTTCACCAGCATTGGCAAGCGATCGGGTCAAGGGCCCGTGGAGCCCGGACGAGGACGAGCTGCTGACTCGGCTCGTAAGGGCCCACGGGCCCAGGAACTGGTCGGCCATCGGCGCCTCGGTCCCGGGCCGATCGGGGAAGTCGTGCAGGCTGCGGTGGTGCAACCAGCTCTCCCCGGAGGTGGAGCGGAGGCCCTTCACCCCCGAGGAGGACGCCGCCATCGTCCGGGCCCACGCCCGCATGGGCAACAAATGGGCCGCCATTGCCCGAACGCTCGTGGGCCGGACCGACAACGCCGTCAAGAACCACTGGAACTCTACCCTCAAGCGCAAATGGGCTTCTACGCTTGTTCCACAGGTCCGCCGCCGAAGAGATCGGGCCGTTCGGGCTTCGAGGCCCGTAGTCCGACCCGGTCTGACGTCAGCGAGTCTAGTAGTGCTGATGTCACGGAGCCCGGTCTGAAGACCGATCTGTGCCTTTCGTTGCCCGGATTTGAATCCGATCGGTCTGGGTCATTTGGCGGGCTGAGTCCGAATCAGGGTCGGGTATTAATGGGGCCGTTGAGCAAGGGATTGTTGGAGATGATGCGGGGGATTGTGAGGAAAGAGGTGAGGACGTACATGGACCAGCATTGGAATATCAACGCTTGCAATCACGCTGAAGCCATAACCAGTATGATGATGCATAAAATGGGAATGAGCAGGGTTGAGTAGCTCGGTTTTAATTTGGTAATGTATATTGATCTCTTTGATCAGCTTGCTTTTTGAGTGTTCTTGGAAATAATTTTGGTAGTAAGTGTGTATATATGAGATCACGATAATGTTAAAGCTGAAGGGCAATACGGAGAAAGGATGAGGGTATGTAAGAGTAGGAAAAAGGATTATTTGTACGTGTACGTGTACGAGAATATATATATTATCCTTGAGGGCAATGGTCTTGACTTTCCCTGTTTATGGATCATCTTGCCTATTCTTTGATTCCACCGTACATGACAAGTTTGCCTAAGAGATCTTAAGTGTGAACATTTATGGTTTCACTTCGATTGAGTAGTGTAGAGATAATTCCACCCCATTTCTCTTGGAACCCTTGAATCAACTTGCTTGTCTCCGTCCATTGAAGATGTACCAAAAACTCTCGTTGATTCACCAAGGTCTGAAATCTTTGATTTCGGACCATAGTATTTAACCCATGCAATTAATTAGTTAGCCTTCATGCAAAAAAGTTATAGTCATCACCTTGACAATTGACACGAAAATATCACGCCAGTCCACTCGTTACAGATGCTACGCAAAATTTTGTGAGTTTGAGTATGCTCACAGACTGAAAGCTGTAAACCTACACTCTTATAGTAAACATACACTGATTGTGGGCACAGATATGAAAAAAAAAAAAATCGAACTCTCGGCTGGCCAAAAATCGTACAACGTAGACCAAGGAACGGGCCTCATTTTGATACTTTCCTCTTCTTGTGGGACTTAGATTTCTTCTTTTTGGCAGTGTCTTTTTCCTTGGTAGCAACTCCGTTATCCTCATCTTCATCATCAACCAACAGATGTTCATATTCCTCCAGGCTAGCAAAAGGAGACTTGGAAGCCTTCTTTCTTTTCTTCTTGACATCAGTAATGTCATCGTCATCGGCTTCTTCAGCATCGTCATCGTCATCACTAAAAACGAACCCGCCTTCCTCTTCACCGTCCATCTCCTCAACATCTGAAGGATCTTCCTCGACATCACTCGCATCACCGATCAAGTCGTCCTCGTCGGCATCTAGACGGTCCAGGTCATCATAGTCGTACTCGCCTTCTTCTCCATCCAACAAAGGATCTGTAGCATCGAGCATGTGATCGATTTCCTCGTTATCGCTGTCGTCGACGCCGCCTCCAACGAGATCTTCTGCAACCTCATAGTCTTCAGCCTTCTTCTTTTTCTTCTTCGGTTTCTTCGAGGAGTTCATCTTGTTAGTGTAGAACCTGTGGAACACGACATCCTCAGGTGGCACATCGGATTCCGCTAGGGAAAGCATTTCAGGTCCAATCAAGTGGTCGTTCATCTCCAGCTGATAACAAACGAGATCATGTCAATTCAGATTAATCGGACTTTCTTTAAATTAAAAGGAAATTATTTTTGGTAATGTTCTGAAATAGAAAGGGTTGGAGTAAGAAAACTACCTTTTTGGCAGGTTCAATTTGTGAACCGCCGTGCCATGTGCTTTGCTTCGGCTTCTTCTCCATGAATTTGTCTAGGAAAGCAGTGAGGGAGAGGTCGTTCAACGGGTTTCCATTGTAGACAATATTTGCCCCAGAGAGAATGGTCATTGCCATTGTTGAGACCGATGGATGTGCATGGGAAGCCAGAACCATCAGCTCCCACCAGCTCGCTTTATCAGCATTGCTGTTCCAGATGATGCCAAAGAATTTGGTCTTACCATGTTATAACTACTACCATATTAATGAAGAAAAGATTGTCTAGAGATGGATACTTAACATCAACTAAATGAAACAATACCAGTAAGCAGGTTCTCTATGTTGAGGATCGTATCCTGCCGGCAGTGTTTTTGTATTTGAATTGGATTTCTGATGCTGATTCCCTTCTTTATCAGATATCACGCTGAGCTTCAGATTCTGTGGTTCTCCAGATTTCCCTTTTATGAGGAAATCCACATTTTCATCCTCATCTGAGGCATCATCTTCAGACGAAGATGATGAAGGAGCTTCTTTGCCATCTTCTTCATCTGAAGAGGAATCAGTATCATCTTTGTCAAGAACATTACATTTCGGGACGCTGAGGCCATTGCTTTTAGGCTGCTCTTTTTCAGTGATGGGTTCACCATCACTTTCATCAGGAGCATCTTCAAAATGTTCAAGCTCCTCATCAATAGACTCATTTTGAAGCACCATATTCCTACATCACAAGTTTATGTAAGGGTCGGAAAGGTGGAAGTTCACGAAACCTTTTACTGGAAAAAACGATTGCTCTTACCATAGAGGCGGCCTTGCTTTAAGGACTTCAGAGAGGAGAAACAGGCAACCACAGGCATATTGCGGTGGTTGCTGAAGCGCAACCTATTTTCATAAAGGCGAAAGATCACTATTTTGAAAGATATTGGAAAACAAAAAGGAAGCTTCCCAATCAATTGTTTATATCAAAAGTAATGAGGATTACTGGATAATAATTTTCTAGTGAGCATCAGATATCTAGTAAACTTACACCAATTTTAAACCAAATCAAAAAAAGATGATGAAGGCAATCTATTGAAAACCTGAAGTATGCGCTTTGCGAAAGCAGCCACACGCTTTATATTGATATCATTCTTCAATGCCCTCAAGAGAAGTCCAATAAACATCTCCACCTGTACCACCAGCACAAAGAAATTTAAGAAAGTGTCATTCCTAAGATTCAAATAAGCAACGGTAACTTGACACAATAATGCACATCAATAACTGAAAAATGTTTTTACTAATGTGGTGGTTCAGCATACCAGATTATATCAAGGATAAACAAAGAACTAGATATAAATGAGTCACATGCCTTTGAAGAATTCATAGCAGCTGGAAGTAGCAATTTGGAGTACAATGCACGGTAAAATCGGTCACTGGCAACCTGATTTTTGGATGAAATCTTATCGAGGAGTGTTAGTGCCTGTATCCCCACATTAAAATTCTTCGAATGAACCTGCAGAATAACAGATCACGTCAGTCCAGCACTTACACCATGGGAGTACTGGAGGCAATTGCATGTTTTACCAGCTTTTCAAAATTTCGAACGTGATTGAAGTTGACAAAAATATTGAAAGCTTACCAGCTGAAAAAGCATTGGTGTCTGTACTTCAAGAATTTCATCAGCCTCATCACTAGCTACGAATGGGAATGCTCTATTGACTCCCTGATAAGAGGATAAGGAACCAGATACTATTATATTCTCACCAGCATACTACTGCACTATATAAACTTCAAAGTAATAAAAAATCTAAAGCTTCACTGAGAAAAGATGAATGTTTACGTTGAAGAAAACATTTTAAAATGATCATAGGAGACAACGAATACGGTAGGTACAATGTACAAATCACCCATTAGAAATTTAACCACCTACTGTAAGAAGTGCAGATAGAAGTCTTGAATCCAATTCCACATGAGAATCTGGTGAGCCTTTGGCTTTATCATCCTTATTTGATGGTTTCTTAGCATCCTTTTTGCCCTTTTCATCTACTTTAGCACCACTGCCCATCTCAGATATTAGAACCTGAGAATCATCAGCAATTAAATTTCTCAATAACAGACACAAAGAGCATGCACATCATACAAACAAATTTTTGGGGAAAAAATGACAAGTAGATTGTACCTTGAATACTGCAAAGTATACATTTATCAACTGTTTTGCCAGCTTAGGACCGTCCCCCCTATGACTTAGACGAATTTGACTTAAAAAGTTAACCTGTAAACAATAAAAGCCGACATCAAACATGATATTCAGTCCCATTAAAATGATAAAGGATTATTCTGAATCTGCAACAGAACATACTGCGTGATATTTTGCTCGCAAGTTCAAACGTGGTCTGAATAGAAAGGAGTCCACCTCACTTATCACAACACTCTGTACAAGAATCAGATACATAAGTATCAAATACCAGTCAAATAAAGCAAATCGACCAAAAATGTAAAATACATGGCAATAAGACTTTAAGTCACCAACTATGACTGAAATGACAAACAGAAAAGAGCATTCAGAAGAAGTGAAGTACCTTCATGTTAGGATGCTCAGAAAGTAAGTTTGACATATGAAAATCTGCATTAGATGCAGACTTGTTCTCAGGATCCCCCAGCTGCATGCAATAATGGTATGAGAGAGGCGATAAATGAATTTTTACCTCGAATGTCATTTTAAGTTCTAACAGATTGTAGAGTTAGATTAATATAATTACCACTTACTTTATTAACTAGAGCAGACAATAACCTCTGTTCTTGCTCTGATTTACTCTTCAATAGATTATAAATAGTCTGCAACAGACAGAATGGTAAGACCAACGCGAGAGAGTAACTTTATGAGTGAGCAATATTTAAACACAACACTCACCTTTAGCGCCTTATCCTTTAGTATTGGTAACATATCTCTGGATGCTTCTTCAAGTCCAGAAATAAAGCGATCGTACCTGACATATATTCAAGTAAAATGAGAGTCAGAGTACGGAAAGTACACAGAAACATAGTTGCCAACTTGCCATTTGCACCAAAACAAACCCCAGTAGCAATTCATAAATCAACTGATCACTGTAAATTGAGCTATATGTTCATTAGTCCTAACGAAAAAAAGTTCATCCTGAAATTGCACATGCAGGAAATTCCCAATAGCATGTTATGTAGCTTATGGTTTGTACTAGAAACTAATAAATAAAGAATCCTATTTTCTGATAAAATACCTATTTTTCAAGCAATCCTCCCAATACCAAAATAGCAAAAGGGAATGACCATCCTTGTTTTCAGGAAGAAGCTTAAGCGGCTGCTGCAAGAGGGTCTTCAGCTTACGGTCAGGCAAAAGACTGCAAATAGGCCAAACATATATTAGAACACGATTATATTTCAAGTCTAATTCTGATATTACATGCTTTATCCATTTAGTATGAATGTGTCAATCAACTATGTGATGAATCAGAAGTAACTGGATATCATTTTAAGCCATTTATGCGAGCCAAAGGTCACCAGCAGGCATACAAATAAATACTTCACGTGCCTATGATGTCAATTATGACAGTCAATTCACAGTTCCATGCGCTCATTTCCCTTGTACAGCTAATTCCAAATAGCCATTTCACGGCTAAATTTATAGCAGAAGAGTGAGGCGAGAAAGTTAGTGTTACCTTTGAACAAATAACTCTTTCAAGGCTTCGAAACCTGTCAATGCATGACGCTTCCCAACCTTTGAGGTTACCATTGCTATAAAAAAAAACGATATTCCCAAGGTTAGACATGTGAAGAGATCGAAAGATTTGCACATTACAAAGAAAAGGATATAGCAAGAGTCTACTACAATGTGGGCATGTATAAAAGACACAGTTTACGGCACGAGGCCTCCTTTTATCTTGGGTAGAATATAAATATAGCTAAAAATACCATAAACATGCCATATCAAATATACAAAGAAAGGACACGACAGGAAATCAGTTAGATGAAGTAATAAATGATACTATACAGCAAATGCATATTGCAAAGATTGTACTACTATTCTAGATAATCGAGTCGGCCAATTGAACAATTTCAAATCACAATGCATATATATTAACTTTCATTCATGAGCAATGATTCTGCAATAACTTAACCTTAATTCATTAGCAAAGATTCTATTGTCAATAATCAGGAAATAAGCAGAATTCTTTGAACCTTATATAAAGTACCAAAATAGACATCCTAAATCAAGAACTTATATGCTTATATCGTCATAAAGGTTATTTGAGGAAGACAAATTAGATGTTAAACAATCTATGCATTCCACAGTCAGGACATTGAGTTCATCTTTGCGAGTCATATTGCATTCCATTCCCTTTATGAAGATGAATGGAATGACACTTGAATCAACTAAGTTAAAACCTATAACGCTAATTAAATATCAACTTGGCAAATTACTTATGAGCAGCAGTGTATATAAGAACCCTGGAACTTTTTTCAAGATCTTACATTGATCTAAGCATAAGCAATAGCTAGAGAGTGAAACAAAAGGGCAGAAGAGTTTTACCCAAAAGTGCATCTAGCGCTCTCAAATTCGCAAGAGAATTATCACCAACCAGGACGGAGTAAGCAGAAACCCTGTCAGCAGCCGTCCCTGACCTCTGAGTGGCAAGGAGCATCTTAATATCCCCACTCTGACCCCTCGAAGCCTCATAATCCATGGTGTACTGAGCAAGCAATCTCTCCCCCATCTCCTTCTTCTTCTCCACAAAAGCCTTCCACTCCTGAGGATCGCCAATCTCCAATTTTCCTCTCTGTCCACCAATTACCTTCTCTTCCAACTCCGCAGCATCCACATACCAAACTTCCAATGCATTGGCTTTCACCAGTGGGAGCTTGGGAAGGTTTTTGAACCTCTCATACGGCCTATTGGTAGCACCAGTGACATTATGACTACTACTTTGGATCTGCATGGTTTTGGGTGCTGGTTTTTGAAATGGAGGTTTCTTGTTATTCTTTTCAGCATTATGAGAGTTATTTTGATTGGCCTTCTTCTTGTTTTGCAGTGGTTGTTTCTCCTGCTGAGGTTGGTTAGAGGGCTTCTTGTTTTGGTTCGATATTGGCTTGGATTTGGGGCGAAAATCAACATCGTTGAAGCCAGAACTCGGGACAGAAGATGCAAAACCAAGCGAAGAAGCGAAAGAGGCTACTTCGGATTGGATTTGATCAACATCAGCAGTTACAGGTAGGACCTTGTTCTTCTTAACCTTAGACATGACTATTGCGGATGTAGATGGAAAACTTGCCAAAGTGGGAAAAGCTCCAAATTCCAAAACAATTGGGAGACCTAAAAACTGCCACAAACAGAGGACACAAACAGGCAAGAGCCAAAATCAGAAGCATGTAATCTAAAATTTAGGGAAGAACACATACAATTTATAAACCCCCTTCCACATAAAAAAAAAGTTCTGAGACTTGTCAGATTTAGCAATAGAACATACTAGCTTAAAATTGCAATACAAAATTATCAACGAAGGATCTTGGGGCCAAAATCAGAAGCACACAACTAGAAAGCTAACTTAAAATAATCAACAGAAAATAAGAAACTCATTAGCCAAGAACAAGCATTTACACAGCAACTATTTCATTCATGCTCAGAAAAATTCGAATAGAGTAGCAGTTGCATAAGCAAGCAAAGAAGAAAACAAATGTTGCTACTGTAAATTAGGTTCATGTTCAACTCTTTAAACTGAGATTAGAAACCTCAAAAGCAGGTTATCCGAGAAGAAAGTTATTACCTCAGTGACAACTGATACGGTCGGAGTCGGAGAGGAAAGACGATGATTAAGGCCGGAGACGAAGGCCGGACCGCCGGAGGAGGCGGAACTTGAAGGGAGTATAAACAGGTCACGGTACTACCTGAAAATATTTGAAAGCCCTAACCTTTCAAATCCGTTAAAACAAACCCAATATGATGAGTTAACTATAGACCTGAAACTCCAGGCCTGGCCCAATATAACTTACATGAGTTACAATATAATCGCCCGTTAATTGATTTCTTTTTAAAAAGTGTTATTTTTTTGTCCAATATTAAGAATTTTATTAAATAGGTATCAAAGTATATGTATAACTAGTGTAATCCCCATGTCTTGGACGGAATTAGTGTAAAAATTGTACTTAGTTTTTTTATATAACTTACATGTTTTATGATAATCAAATTTAATTTGATATTAAAATGGGATAATAAATAGGGAAAAAATAGTAGGATTTTTTTTATATATATGAAATTATTTGGTTCCAATAATGTGTGTCTAATGTCTATTTTAGATGTATATATAGAAAAATCAAAGAATACATTTTCCAAATATTTGATTTGGAAAGTAAATCATAAAATATAGCAAAACCTTTAAATCCTATATATATTTCTGAAAAAATAAATAAATATAATCAAATCTTTTCAATTAAATATTCTTAAAAAAACTTAAACTAAAAAACTTAAATAGTGCATCGAATATTTTTACTTTTCGCTACATATTGTAGGTCGATAAATTTTTGAGTAGTGCCGTAGTGGTATATATATAACAACAAAATTTTCATTTTATGCTATACTATACAAAGTAGTGTATTAGAACCTGAATCTATGTATATAATATTTTTTTATTGAAAAATCTACGGATATTTCACATGGTAACCTTGAGTTATTACTTAATTCATGAGGTATACAACTGTTTAACATATTTCACGTGGTAACCCTTAACTTTATACCATATTCACCTCATACCCAAAATGTTAAGCTTAACCTTTTTCCAATGACTTGTTAAAAAAAATAATTTAAAAAAAGGAGTCAAGATGTCAGCATTTATTGTCGATGATAGAAGACATACAACTATCACAAACCCTCAACAAAAATAATGGCTACTTGTTGGAGTTTCACGGTGGTTTGGTGGTGGCCGAAAAACAAGATAAAAGGTGCATGCCACTATTCTCATTGAATATGGGCTTGGGTTGATCCGAGAAGATGAAACAACAAGGTGGGCAATGGAGATTTTAGGCTAAAGATTGAAGGGTTCAAATTAATTTAGAGCTTAAATCAATACAAGGTTTTTCATCAATATAAGGATTTTAATTAATCAATGTTACTTTTGACCAATGATATGAATTTCCTTCTATATTGCATATATGAACAAATTAGATAAAGCGGCATTGATTGAGGGGTGATTTACCCGCACGGCCCACATATGTGATATTTGCAAATATAGCAAAATAAAATAAAATAAAACCACACCCTCTTTCTCCTCCAACCTGCCTTCCCTTCTTCTCTCTCCTCAAATCCCTTTTCTCTCTCCTCAAATACCCGTCGGGTTTCGTTGGGGTTTTGGAGCTCGCCAGAGACCGATAGAACGAGAGAAATCGATCTCCTTCGCCTCAGCTTCCGATTCGCTTGGTGTAGGTCGGGAACCGCCTTTTCGCCTCGTCCGATGTGGTGGTGGTGGTGATTTATCCGGATCCGGCCTTGCATCAACTGAATCTGAGCCTGATAGCGATTGTTGTAGAGATTCGGAGTTCGATCGATCGATCTGATTTCAGCTGATGCTACCGTCGACTTTCTTCCATCGGCAACGCTTCCGGCCACCTCCACAATCGCCTCCGCCACCAATTCGTCTTCCATTCCCCTCCTTGTTCTTCCTTCTAAACCCTAACTCATACATACATCTCTGTTTCGCCAGTGTTCGTCGATTTTAATGACATCACTTGCATCATCACCGGTTGCACTAGCGGTATCGGTCTCGAGACAACTAGGTATTCTCTCGTCCGTGCTCTATTTCCTTCGATTTCGCTGTTTCTAGTCTCAATTTGGCGCTTTGTAGTCAGCGTATGGTGAACTTGTGATTTCAAATGCTGAATTCGGATTTTTGTAGATTTATTTGTCCTGTTTTTTGCTGTATTTGTTCTTAGGAAGATCGATTTGACTCAATGCTGAGTTTGTAGGATCTGTTCTGGTGTTACAGCTTGATCCTGTTCTTTGGAATGTAGGCAATTAGCGGAGTTTGGTGCGCACGTTGTAATGTAGGCAGTTTGTAGGATCTGTTTTTGCTGTATTTGTAGCTTCGTTTGTTCTGTTTTTGCTGTATTGGTTGTTAGGCAGATCGGTTTGACTCAATGTTGAGTTTGTAGGATCGGTGAGTTATAATTAGTTTTAATTCTCATGGATTCCTTGCTCATTCACCGTCTCTTTCATTTCAGGATAATTCCCTTGGTTTCGTGCGGACTTTTTGTTTTTTTTGAAGTTGAGTGACATCATTATGTTGTTAGATTGCTGCTCATAGAGAAGTCTGTCTCTTAAGACTCTTAGTGCTCTGTTTTTTTCTATTGGATTTATTAAGTGTCATCACTAATTAATCGATACAAGTGACAATATTTAAATATGTACTTATGAAGAGTCATCACTCAAATCGGTGAATATTGTCACTTGTGATGACAATTTAGTATCTTTTGATAATATGGTAATGTCACCGATATTTTATTTTAATGACAATTGTGCTGATACTGTCACTTGTAAAATACTACAATCTTCTAGTTACCGATATATTGTCACCGATATATTGTCACTAGTGACGATAATTTGGAATTGTGTCCATAAGTCTTGTTTTAGTTATTCTTATTTAGTGTAATTACTACAATCTTCTAGTTATTTGCTGAATATTGTCACTTGTGATGACAATTAGGTGTTATCAAGAAGATCCTTTGATAACATTGGTGATGACATATATTGTCACTTATGATGATAATTTAGAGTTGTGTGCATAAGTCTTGTTTTAGCTATACTTATTCGGTGTAATTACTATAATCTTCTAGGTATTTGGTGAATATTGTCACTTGTGATGACAATTAGATGTGAATATTGTCATTTGTGGTGACAATTAGGTGTGAATAATTACTGAATTTTGTCACTTGTGATGACAATTAGGTGTGAATATTGTCACCTGTAGTGACAATTAGTGTGAATATTGTCACTTGTGTTGACAATTATGTGTGAATATTGTCACTTGTGGTGACAATTAAATGTGAATATTGTCACTTGTGGTGACATTTAATGTGAATATTGTCACTTGTGGTGACAATTAGGTGTGAATATTGTCACTTGTTGGGACAATTAGGTGTGAATATTGTCACTTGTGGTGACAATTAGGTGTGAATATTGTCACTTTGAGGTGACAATTGATGACAGTCAACGCCGGTCAACGGTCGGTCAACGCCGGTCAACGGTCGGTCAACTGGTGGAGAGAGGGGTTATGCTATGTGTGCAAATTTGACATATTGTGATATTTTCATGCTATATGGCATTTGGAAAATGCCATATAGCCAAATCATTCCTGCATATATTTGCAATAGAAGCTGACTTGTTTGAATTGATTCATTATCCAAATATGAGTAAAGATCAAACCTTTCTGGGCATAGTTTTTTATATTAATTATAGTGAGAGATTAATTTGTGTGGCGTGTAGTATCAGTAGCTAATCTTTAGTTTTTCCAATTTGTACAGGCTATCTTTTTATGATGTTTATTCATCTGTTTTAATTTTGATGGTTAGGAATGCTCGATTGAAAGGAGTCAAGATCAATTTTGATGAGTTTAACGCTTTCTTATTTTATTTATTTTAACAGGTCAACGAAAAAAAGTTAAGTTTAATATTTTGGGTATGAGGTGAATATGGTATAAAGTTAAGGGTTACCATGTGAAATATGTTAAACATTTGTATACCTCGTGAATTAAGCAATACCTGAAGGTTACCACGTGAAATATCCGAAAAATCTACGTATATAATATTGTAAGTGGAAAGAGTTATCACTATGATTTTTGCCAAAACTGAATTTTATATATATGGTAAATATCATGTCTTTACTTTTTCACTATTAAAATCTTATTTATATATTAACAAGATCTTGACTTTAGATCATTAATTAAATAAAAACTATATAAAACTAAATCCAATACGTAAATCGGGGTAACTAAAATCATTTCTACTAAAAAAAGGCTAAAAAATCATTTCAAACTTTATTGATTATTATCAATTCTCAAATATCTATTTGATTATTGCTTGTTAATATCTTTCAAAATTTGGTAAAGTGACAGTTTGTATACAAAAAATACGTATAAAAAATCATTATTGCAATAAAAGTAGGCTTTAAAATCACAACTAATATTGATTATTTCTCACCTATATATTTATTTTCAACTAAATAATAATAAAATCTAGTTAACATCTTTCAAATTTTGTTATATTTATTTTTTTACATAAAATACATATCAACTCATAGATCATATGATATTTGGTTGATTCGTGTTAGTTGTGACCAAAAAATTAATAATCATATTTTCATTACTTGATCAGATATTTTAAATATGATTTCAAATTTATATATAAAAATATGATAAACTTGCTAGGATAAATGTGTTAGGATACGTGAAAATAGTAAAAGATCTCATCTTAAAATGCATTGGTTAAAAAAATAAAATATTCAAAAAATTTAGCCTTGGTTTAAAAATATTTAGCATCACAAATTGGCTTGATTTGTATGTAAATTGTAAAAAAAAATGGAATTGAACATTTATAGATAAACCAAAATTGTAATTGGGAATTTTACATTTTTTAGCAAAGATGGTCATCATGAAAAATCATTAATACACCTGGATGGAAAAAAAGGTAGGCTTAATTTTTAATGTCAATTGTCAAACCAAAAATAAATATAATTGGAAATTTAAAATAATTGAAAATTATAATTGAAAATTAAAGATTTAGTAACAAAAATAGAGTTGATATGGTGACTACGCTACATGGCAAACTCTAAGGTGACGTAATACAAGAACGACACGTGAAAAAAGCTGAGGTGGCGCAATATGGTGACTACGAAGCTTACACCTTATATATATATATATAGTAGATGAATAATGTTCTAGAGTACTAAGGCCATAATAGTGTACTAAGAGCCTTTTTTATAGCCATCCGATCAAATCTAATAAACGGTCAGATCTAAATCTAAAAATTGGTTAAAATATGGCAAGCAACAGATTATACCCAAATTTTGCTAAATTTATATTTTCTTTTTGAATAACAATCAAATCCCCCAATTCTAGGTACTCTCCCTATTTAGTTTATTTCTTCTTCATCCATTATACGTACTTCACGAACTCAATGTTGGTACTCGCCAACACCGCCCATGCCGCTCTGTAGTCCTCGCCCCTCTCCGGTACCGATCACAAGGTTTGCGTCACCCGGAGATCTTGAGCAGAGAGGGCAAATCGGATCGGGATTGGACTCCGGTTTTGATCCACCGTCGTCGGCCGATTCTTCTTCAATCGGGGTGAACAACGACAAGGAGAGGGAAGAAGAAGGGTAGGATGAGGTTCACAACCCTTTGAGAGGCGGATTTAACACTTCTCTGGATTCCTTGGAAGAGGCTTTGCCCATGTGGTTTGTCTAATTGCCTTCCTTCTTTTCTAATTTTAAACAGATTTATTATTAGGTTCCTTCCTATCCTATCATCTGTTGTTGATAGGGTTTCCGTCAAAGAATCAAGAATATTTATAGCAAAACCCTTTGATATGATATATATATGTGTGTGTTATCTTGATACCATTATAATATGGTGAAGTTGTATGTGGGTTTTGTAGGAGAGGAATCTCAAGCTTCTACAAGAGGAAATCAAAGTCATTTACAAGCCTATTAGACGTCTCTTCAAACCCATCAGTCAATGCCCTAGTCAAGCCCGAAACGCCCTGCTCAAGGAAGCGTAGAAACCTCCTTTCATATTATTTTGAGTTAATTTCTTATGCATTGTACCTTGTAATATTATGCAATTTAGACTAAAAACTTTTGGCAACCCCCTATACCGTTATGCAACTTGTTTAGTAAACTTATTAAATGATACATAAATACACGTTTTTTAGGTTAATTTCTTATGCATTATGCCTTGTAATATTATGTAACACTGAGTATGTTAATTTCTTATGCATTATACCTTGCAATATTATGCAATATAGACTACAAATTAAATAGGTTAAATATTATGCAATATAGACTACAAATTAATTGGCGTAAGAAAAGGTATAAATGACAATTGACATATGTATAAAGTTCTTCGTACTTATGCACTATAAATTATAGACTCCCCTTATCATCCATTGATTTGTTTTGATCTAACGATCAATATTAAGATTTAAGACTCTCTAGTACTCCTCTATAGCTAGTTATCCTGAGCGCCTCCTATAGTAGATTGAGGGGTGGTTTTCTTATCACTTCCCTTTTTTCTAAACTTCCATTAATCCCATTCCCAAATGCTTTTGCATGAACAACCATATGCTTTATATATAATTGGTTGTTTTGTTGGAATTCGATCATTTTGAAAGCTTCACTTTGAAACCAAATTTCAATAAATGTTTGAATTGCCTTCTTTCCATACATGTGTCTGCAATGGTGGGTTAATCACCGGTGAGAGCCTTCTAATCTTACGCAGGAGTTAAGAGTTATGGGGGATTTGAAGTAATTACTTTCGCATCCTTATATCATGTCGATGTTCATAGTTGATCTGGGTGTAATTACTTAGGGGTCTCTATGCTATCCCTGGATTTGTGGGTGACTTGGAAGTAATTACTTTCGGGTCTCCACGTTAACCAAAACAATGATGAATTTGGGATAACTAGTGCAGTTCCTCGCCGGAGGAGGCAGAACTTAAGAATGGAGTATCGAAACAGATACAAGTCAAGGCATTACCTTGAAAATATGTGAAAGCCCTAACCGTTCAAACCCGTTAAAACATATATTTACCTTCTAGTTGTCTGTACCTATGTAACAATATAGTGAAATTGTTCAACATTAGCTTCCCTTTATTACCTTTCCTTGGCTCTAGATTGGTGCTTCAGGCCTTTGTGTTTTTCATTATCCACTTCCCTTCTGTGATTTCAGATTTGTAGTGTTTGATACTTTTGTGTTGTATATACAAAAATTAAGTTCCCATGCATTTGGGATAGATATCAAGTCATTTTGAACTAAGAGTAATGTTCTGGGAATTCTGCTTGAGAAGAGAGCTAGTGAGGAACAAGGTCATGTAGTGTTTGCTTACTGTATGACACTATATTATATGCAGTCTGTTAACGGAGGCTGGTGCTCGACTTCGCTCTCTGACTTTTCCAACGTTCACGTCCGTACACTTCGCTCTTCCGCCCGCCTCCGGTGAGGGATCCGGCGACAGCCCGTCGCCCCCTGCCCCCAACCCCACTCCGTCCGGATCCCCCCTCTAGATCCGACCGCCCGTCTCCCGTCCCGGCCCGCCGTCAGCCCAGCCTCGGACCCCGTCGCCAGTCGCAGTTCGGCCCTGAGTGCTTCCGTTCTTCGTCGGCGCCGCCCGGGGCGTCGATCGGGAACCCCCTCCCCCGCCCTCGTCGCCCTTGTCTAGCGTAGGGCATCGTCGCCCTGCGTAAGCGGCAGGCCTAGCTTTGGACCGCGTCGCCCTCCCTCCGGCCTGCGGTGGCCAAGCTTTTCCCGGCCGCCAGGGGGTCACCGTCCCTACGGCTGACAGTGGCGTTCGTCTTCCGCTATTGTAGGGCCGACTTTCCACCAACGGTCCGTTCCGGGGTTGTTCCAGCCGACCGGGGTTGTTCCAACCGACCCTTCCTGGTTTGCCCCGTTTCTTGGTTTTTGTTTCGATCAATTTCGTGCAATTTCATCTCTTTTTCCTGATTTTCGTTCGAGTGTTAGCTACCTATTGTTGATTGGTTTGCTAGTGGCCTGCTGTGTTGATTTTCGTTCGAGTGTTAGCTACCTATTGTTGATTTTCGTTCTTGTGCAATTGCTCCCTTTTTTCTCGGGTTTTGACCTCCTTCTCGGATCTTTTCGTTGTGGCTGGTTTTTTGCCTGTTGCCAACTGCTGTCTGCTGGTTCTGTGCAATTGCTGTCTGTTTTTTGCTATGTTGTTTTCCAATTGCTGTTATTGGCTTTTACTGTTGCCTCTAACCCTTGTGCTAGTTGTCATATGTTCCGGTCTTGTGTTGATCTGTATGGTGGTTTTGGTGTTCTAGTGGGTGTCTAGTTTCTTAGGTTTTTGCCGTGTCGTGTTAGTTTGTCTTGGATCTGTGTTTTTGTGCGTTGTTGCTGTTCGTGCAGGGAATCTTGTTGTTCTCAGGTTTCTAGTGGTCTTGGGCTCGTTGTGGGTTCGTTGTTAGAATGGATCAGCCTCAAAGAAGTGGTGTGGTCAGAAGGGCGTTTAGTGAGGTGAGATTAGGCTCGTGGAATGTAGGATCCCTTACAGGAAAGTCTATTGAGTTGGTGAAAGTTCTCCAAGGCCGAAGAGTTTCGATCGCGTGTCTGCAAGAAACTAAGTGGAAAGGTAGGAAGGCTCGGGAGATCGATGGGAGGAAATTGTGGTATTCTGGGGGTGTGTCTAGCAAGAACGGGGTTGGAATTTTAGTGGACAAGAAGCTGAGGGATCAGGTGGTCCAGGTGGTCCGCAGGAGTGATCGGCTAATGTGGTTGAAGATTGCACTGGGGGAGAAGTTTTTGAACGTTGTTAGCGCGTATGCCCCGCATGGGGGCTTGAGTGCGGAGGAAAAGAGATTGTTTTGGGAGGACATGGATGACCTAATGAGGAGTATCCCGAGCTCAGAGCAAGTTGTTGTTGGAGGGGACTTCAACGGTCATGTTGGAGAGGCTAGTGACGGCTTCGAGGAGGTGCATGGAGGGTTCGGGTACGGAGTCAGAAATGAGGGTGGTCGAGCCTTGTTGGACTTTGCGGATGCCTTCAATTGCATAGTGGTTAACTCTTGGTTCAGGAAGAGGAAAGAGCAGTTGATCACGTTTCAAAGTGCGTCAAGTAAAACGCAAATTGATTTCTTCGTGGTGAGGAGTGTGGATAGAGGAGGGTGTAAGGACTGCAAAGTGATCCCCTATGAAGGCTTGTCGACGCAGCATAGGTTGTTGGTATTGGACTTTAGAGTGCTGGGCAAGCAGAGAAAGGTGTTCTGCAAGCCACAACCAAGAATTAGATGGTGGCGTATTTCGGAAGCTAATGGTCAGAGTCTGAAGGAGAAGATCTTTGAGGAAGCTGAAGTTAAAGGGGCTTGGCAAGAGAAGGGAGATGCAAATGAGATGTGGGGTAAGATGGCAGAGTGCATTCGCAGAGCAGCTTGTGGGGTGTTGGGCATGTCAAAAGGCGTTTCTAGGCTCAAGAAGTCAGTCTCTTGGTGGAGTGATGAGGTGCAGGAAAAGGTCAGGGGCAAGCAGCTTGCTTTCAGAGCGTGGGTAAGAAGTAGTGATCCGGACAGGGAGTTGAGGTCAGCAGAGTACAGAGCAGCAAAGAAGGAAGCAAAGAAAGCAGTGGCGGTTGCTAAGGAGAAAGCGTATGAGAGCCTTTACAAGGCACTCGACGAAAAAGGTGGAGAGAAAGTTTTATATCGGCTTGCGAGGGAAAGAGATAGGGAGAGCTCAGATTTGGGCAAAGTTCGTTGTATCAAAGATGAAAATGGGATTGTGTTAGTGGATGATTTGGAAATCAAGCACCGGTGGGAGAGGTATTTTTGCGGTCTCCTTAATGAGGGTGGAGAATCAGCGGAGGGTCACCGTCTCTCAGTGGGTCCGATTAGTTGTCCCCCCTTTAGACATTTTTCTAGGGCAGAAGTCAGTGAGGTGATCCGCAGAATGGGCAGTAAAAGGGCAGTGGGTCCGGACGAGATCCCGATTGAGGTTTGGAAATTGTTGGGCGTAAAAGGCTTAGAGTGGTTAGCGTCACTTTTCAACGTCATCTGCAGAACGGCCAGGATGCCAGAGGAGTGGAGACTTAGTAAATTAATCCCGTTGTATAAGAACAAAGGGGATATTCAGCAGTGTAACAACTATAGGGGAATAAAACTCCTTAGTCACACAATGAAAGTGTGGGAAAAGTCAATTGAGTTGAGATTGAGACAGCTAGTTCAAGTGTCAGAAAACCAATTCGGTTTTATGCCAGGGAGATCGTCCATAGAGGCTATTCATCTGTTGAGGAGGATGACAGAAGCGCACAGAGAGAGAAGGAAAAATTTGCATATGGTGTTTGTTGACCTGGAGAAAGCCTACGACAGAGTTCCCAGAGAGCTGATTTGGGAATGCTTGGAGGCTAAAGAGGTGTCAGGCACGTTCATCAGCATCATTCGAGACATGTATGAGCGGTCGAGGACTAGTGTTTGTACGCTAGGAGGTGATACAGAGTTTTTCGAAGTGAGGATGGGTCTGCATCAAGGATCAGCTCTGAGCCCTTTTCTGTTCACTCTAGTGTTGGACGTGCTCACAGCAGATATCCAAGGAGAGGTACCGGGATGTATGTTGTTCGCAGATGACATTGTGTTGGTGGATGATTCAAGAGCTGGAGTTAGTAGCAAGCTGGAAGTGTGGAGGGAGAGGTTGGAAGCTAAGGGGTTTAGGCTGAGTAGGAGCAAGACAGAATATGTGGAGTTTCCTTTCGGTCGGGAAGATGAGCCTAGGAGTGAGGTGCAGCTGGGAGGTGAGGCAATAACGCAAAAGGACAAGTTCAAGTATCTGGGATCAGTTTTGCAGAGCGACGGGTGTATTGATGAGGATGTTAGGTCTCGTATTCAGAGAGGGTGGCAAAAGTGGAGGGCGGCTTCAGGGGTTTTGTGTGATAAGAAGGTTCCTCTCAGGCTTAAGGGAAAGTTCTACAGATCGGTTATCAGGCCTGCGATCCTCTATGGAGCGGAATGTTGGCCGACGACTAAGGCTCAAGAGCAGAAACTTGCAGTCGCAGAAATGAGGATGCTTAGGTGGATGTGTGGCCACACGAGGATGGACAGGGTTAGAAACGAGGAAATCAGAGGCAAGCTTGGGGTGGCGAGTATAGAAGACAAGCTGCGTGAAGCAAGACTGCGTTGGTTCGGTCATGTTCAGAGGCGGAGTTCAGACGCTACAGTTAGGAGATGCGAGCGTTTGGATTTAGGAGCGTACCGGAGAGATAGAGGGCGCCCGAAGAAGCGTTGGTTGGACAACATAAGACAGGATATCAAGCTTCTAGGGGTTTCAGAGGAGTTGGCGCAGTGCAGGAAGAGTTGGAGGGAGAAGATTAGCGTGGCAGACAGCTAGTTAGTTTAGCCCTTTTTTTCTTTATTCTTTACTCTTTTCCTTTCTTTCTTCTTTCCTTTAGCTTTAGTAGTAGTTTTGGTTAGCTGTTGGTTTTTAAATTTTTCGGATTAGTTTGTTGTGCGGTCCGGTCTGTGTCCTTTGGGTCGTATTGGGCGCATTTCATCTAGGTCTGGAATGCCCCCGCCCTGGCCCCCCAGATCCTGCTCTTGCGGGAGTCCCTGGGTATATGTTGTTGTTGTTGTTGTCTGTTAACGGAGGCGGAGGCACAGACACATGCAAGGGGAAGACCCTCAGGGATGAAGCTGAGCTCGATGATTTTATGGTTTAGCACACCGTTTTGACCGAGCAGTTGGTGGAGGCACATGCGAGGGGAATACCCTTAGGGAAGTCGAGCTTGATGATTTGCCAATATGATCTCCTCGAGTTACACTTTAGGCCTGAAGGTCTGGCCCAATATAATCGCCCGTTGATTGATTTCTTTTTGAAAAGTTTTATTTTTTTGCTCCAATATTGAGAATTTTATTAAAAAGGTATCAAAGTATATGTATAACTAGTTTAACCCCCGTACCATGTACGGGTAATGTGATTAAAAATTCAATTAGATATAGATATGTAATGCCAATGATCACGTTAAAATTATAGAACCATATATATTTATCTTCGTATTGTGATTAGTATTTTTTTACCAATAGTATATATATCAACTTATAATATAAATAAGTTGGATTTGTTCAAAATTACTTTACAATAAGTATCACGTTTTAATAAATAGTAATATTTATCCGAAGATTATGACTAATTCTTGATAAGTGATAATTCATAATTTTCGGGATAATTCATATATATTTATCTTCGTATTGTGATAAGTATTTTTTTACCAATAGTAAATCAACTCATAATATAAATAAGTTGGATTTGTTCAAAATTACGGTACAATAAATATCACGTTTTATTAAATAGTAATATGATTAATTCTTGTTAAATATTTATCCAAAGATTATGATTAATTCTTGTTAAGTGATAATTCATAATTTTCGGGGTAATTCATAATTTTTGGTAAATTTTAAGCTTTACAAGATAAGATTACATGAGATTCTTGCTCAAAGCAATCACTTCAGAATCAATTTGAAGGCCGACAAATAACAATCATCAGAAGATCAACCTTTTATCGTCGGAAACCAAAAGGAAGACGATGATTATGAAGATGAATTGATGATAGAAGCAAATGAAGAATTAAAGATGAGAGAGACGAAGTTAATCACCTCCAAATCTTCCATGTTAGTGTTTATCTTTTAAAGCATAATTTATCTTTTAAGAAAAATAATCACGGGCAATAGATATGAAGTATAGAAAATAACGTACGTGATAGTATCATCTAAATAAAGTGATGAGGACCCGGTTGATATATATTTTAGTGTTTATTTTTAAGTCTTCTTCAAATCTTCTAATTTCATATATATTTATCTTTTCATTGTGATTAGTGTTTTTTTTATATGCTTAAGGACCTGGTTGATTATTTTATTAAAGATATGACACGTGGCGCAATTTTTTGTGAGGACTTTGTCTCCGCTTTATACTATAGACAGTATAGATTTCGGTGGGTTGATATTAGATGGATCACGTGTCGGATCACCGTATTTGTTATTTTTTATAGTATGATCTTTTATTGAAAAATGTAAAATAGTATTTTAAATATCTTAGTTAATGGATTATTAACTCGATCATCATATTTTTCATTTACAGAATTCCAAAAAACAAAATTATACATATCTACTATAATACAATATAAAGCGGAACCCAAGTCTTTGTTAAAATTTGCGCCACATCATCAACCCTGAATAAAATAATGATTTTATTTTTTGCATTGATTTTCAAAAAATAACTTATATATCTTCTTGATATCTTATCCAATTTCCTTATGTATACTTAATATCTTACTCAATTATATATCCTTATATGAATAAGGAAATTGAAGTGATTTTCTTTTATACTCCTTACAATTTTTTCTTATTAATTAGTATACATTTTTGTCATTATTGAATCTTGAAGAATAGTGCAACATTTTCACATGTGTCAATAGTATAGTCATTAGAAATAGAAATTTGAATAGAACTATTTTAGAATTAAAATTGTATGAATAAAAGTACATATATAGGTCAATAAGTTCGGACTTTGGCCTATCGGATTTGGATTATAAGTTCCCGAGTTAAAAGCATATTCGTATCAAAATTCGATCTCAAAACGATTACTTCGGTTTTATATTTACATTACCCGTACATGGTACGGGGTTTGTACTAGTTACTATTATGCAGTAGTGAAACAAGTGTAATGTATGAATTTTTTCCAACTATGTTCTAAGATTCTTAGAATATATATAGCTATATTTGTACTCTTAATTCTTCAATTCTTTAATTTAGAGCCCGAGTATCAATCGGATATAGAGGGAAGGGGGTGGAGGGGGCGGTTTTCTAAATTGTGGGAAGCCATTATGCTGTCCAAAAATTTTATCCACACTCTAGGCGGTATAACCCCCCCCACTTTTTTCATTTTCACTCTCTCTCCTCTCTCTCTCTCTCTCTCTCTCTCTCTCTCTCTTTTAATACTCTCCCTCCTCTCTCCACTCTTCCCCCCTTTTCTCTCTCTGACCGGCAACCTCCGCCGCCCCCATCTTCTTCTCCGGCCACCTCCGCCGCCACCGCCTTCTTCTCCGGCCACCTCCTCCGCCTCCGCCTTCTTCTCCGGCGCATGTTTTCGTCGATTTCAACATCCGGTAACCGATTTTCCTTCCTTTTTGTTCAATCGTTTTCTTTTTCCGATCGATTTCGATGATTTTTCCAGATTTGTTGAGGTTTCGTGTTTGATAACGTAGATCTGAAATTTTTAGATCTAGATCTGAAATTTCTAGATCTAGAATTTCAAGATCTAGATCTAAAAATTCAAGATCTAGATCTGGATTTTCTAGATCTACACGTTTTGAAACAATTTTGCTTGAGTTTCTATCTCTCTCTCAATTTTGTGATGTGAATTACATGGTTGATTGATGTTTTGGGATGATTTCGTTCGAGTTTTGTGTATGGGTTTCGTCGGAGACAAATTCTGTGTTTGTGGGTTTTGACGGTGACAAGTTCTGTGTTTTATGGGTTTTATCGGTGACAAGTATCGGTGACAAGTTATGTGTTTATGAGTTCTGACGGTGACAGGTTCTGTGTTTATGGGTTTTATCGATGACAAGATTTTTTGTTTATGGGTTTTATCGGTGACAAGTTGTGTGATTACGGTGTTTGGCGGTGACAAGTGTTGTGTTTATAGGTTTTGGTGGTGACAGGTTTTTTCCTTATGGGTTTTGGCGGTGACAGGTTTTTTGTTTACTGATTGTGGTTCATATATTAAGTTTAACTATGTCCTATTAGCTCAAATGGTAGAGCATCGTGCTTAATGCACGGTAATGTGGGTTCAAATCCCGCATAGGCTCAATAATAATTTTTGACAAAGAGTTTTTTGTACACGGTGACAAGTTTTGTGTATGTGGTGACAAATGACAAGATTTGACGACAATTTAACCGATGACAAGGCTAATGACAAATTGGTGATATTAAAATAGGTGATAATTCATGAAGAATGACAAGATTTAACCACAATTTAAGCGATGATAAGAGGACGAAAAAAATAAGCGATGACAGGGTTGATAATAGACAAAAATTTGGGATGAACGATTCGGAGTTGTCTTAAAGGAAAATATTGTACCAAACCCACTTTTAAGTATAAATAAATTTAATCAAGCTTTTCAGCTAAGCAGTTTCATCATCTACTAAATTATCCGCTAAGTATTAAGTAATGAATTAGCAGTTCGGTAAACACAAATGCATTGACATTTGACAATGATAGTCTCGGTTGATCTTGTGGACTAAGCAGTCTTTGGAGCTAGCTGGTCAAAGATTTTCGAATTTCTCCTGATTGAATTCTTAGAGTATTTTTAACGGTTGACCATGTTTTTTGTCATCATGAATACAAAATTAATTAAGTTTAGTATTTTCTCCATTCTCTCTCGTTTCTTTTCTCATACCATGGGTCATCTATAAAACAAAGATCAAACTCTATTTTGATCACGGAGAAGGTCGGCCTTCAACCCTTTCCTCTTCTTTTATTCACATATAAAACAGTTTTTTTTTCTCTCTCCTTTCAAGGCCAAAAATTGGCATATTATAACTCTTAGAGCATCCATAAAAGAGAGAGTGTGCAAATTTCTTAATCTCAAAAGAAAAAAATAAACTAACTATAATCAGATATTTGTCAGAAAAAACATTTTTTATGTCAAACCAAATTTCTTGCAGAAGAGTAGAATGAGGAAAGAGAAAGGAAATTTCTCTGATTAAAGCTGATTAATGTCAGAATTTTTTATATTTATTTTTTTCTTTGGGGTTTAGAAATGTTCCACAATTTCTCCATTGTGGATACTCTTAAGGTCTATACTTGTGGGGAGAAAGTAGTTCTTAGGAGAAAGTGGTGTTTTTTTGTATTGAAAAACGTAAAAAGTAAAGGATTATACGTATATCAAGAGTTTTAAAAGTAGTTTTTTGAGAAAAAATATACTTTTGAAAGGAAGTGTAGCAAGGCCTTACTATGTACATACTGCTAGTAGAGTAATAAAAAAAAAGGGTCAAGTCTCATTAGCGTTAATCAGTAACTCCTGTTGTCTACAAAATTAAATAAATCATATTTTTGTATCAAAAAAATAATCATATTTGACATTCATCTTTCTTCTTATAAAGAGAGTAGTAGATTGAAAACCTACGTTCTCGAAAAGTCCAATAATGTGGCTTTTCCGTTTTCAGCGGAAACACAAAAACTTAAAAATGTAAACCTCAAGACTCTTTTTTACACTAGAAACACGGAAATCATGCATTTCTGAGTTCCATTTTGTTTTCATTTTCCATTTCTGCTTCCGTGTAGCATAGGTGATAACTGAAAATAAAAGAGCCCAAGCCTCGTTTGGTATGCTACTGGAATCAGATTGGAATCGAGAATCGGAATGGAATCAGGAATCAGAATGAACCATTCCTCAAACATGTTGTTTGGTATATTCTTGGAATGAACCATTCCAGAAAAGTATGGTTTGAAATGGTTTAGAATTCTTACTTATGATTTTAAAGGTTTATAGTTTTTGGAATTTATAAAATAAGGTTTATAAACTTTAGGATTCAAGATGAAGAATTGGAATGTTTGGAATGGACAATATCCTCCAATTTCAGTTGGAATCAAATTAGCTTGCAGACTTGGAATGAGTCGTTCCTAGGAATGAAATCGATTCCAAATAATTCTCTGCCAAACAGGATACTGGAATGGCCAAAATGGAATCAGTTATTCCTGATTCTCATTCCTTGTTCACAAGAAATCGTACCAAACAAGGCCTTAATGACTTAAACGCATGTGCCTACATGATGTTTAGGAATACCTTTTCTGATTTTAAAACTTTTATGGTCAGTTTTAATAATTAGAGACATGCACTGTTTCAAAAATATGAAAAAGAAACCTCAATAAGGAGAGATTTGGGCAAAATTAAGCAAAATAGATATTTAAGAGGTGCAGCTGTGCAGCTGCAAGTGTTGGAAAAATTGACATCCAAGGCTAAGAAAGTAAGAAGAAAGTGGCAAGTCACCCTAATTGAAATCTTCTACATATAACATATTGCTTGAGTCTGTAGAAACTGCAATGAAGCTTCTGACAGTAGAATGGTACATGCCTAATTCAAAGCCATTTTGTTTCACTCAAAAGTTTTGATTAATTCAAACAATATTATTGCTCATTTCCAGAGCTTATTCAAGGATTCAATTCAGACACCCTACTTGAAAAGTAACCACTAAGTAATCAACTTCACCACTCATCGATCGATCAACCCACATGAAGTTTGATTCAAGGAAATTATGCATTTAAGTCAAGTCTATATAGGAAGAATATGACGCACACACATGAAACCAGAGCCACTGACTAGTGACTAGTACAACATTTTCTTCCTTCACAAAAGCCATGCAACTTTTCTACTGTTTATCAAAGGTCCAGATACGGCCCAAATTTTAGCGGGCTATATCTCGTTGGGCCTAGGAAGGGCCCATATCGGTCCAAACGGTTTAAGTACACTCTTGGGTCATATTTTTGTTGTTGTGAAATTTTCAAGGTATGGTATAAATTATAAAACCATAAATTTTGGGTACAGAAATGGGATGAGATATCGGTTTGGTTGGTTATGTGATTGGAAACACAAACCTAAAGAGTGTTTGAAAATTAGAGTAAATTAGGGATTTTTTAGGGATAGTGGTTTTTAGGCGTGACGATTAAGGTGCGATTCGAACCTACCTTAGTAAGAAACCATAACTAATTGGTATTACGTATCGGCTTCAATTTTGAAAATCGACAAGCAAAATACTTAGGTTTTGTTTGGTAACTATATGAGTTTTCAGTTTTTGTTTTTCAACTCATAAAAATAAAACAAAAAAAAACAAAAAAAACAAAACATGTTTGGTAAAATTGTTGTGAAAATGAAAATCCCTTTATGTTTTCAAAACTCTATCCTCAAAAGCCCAAACCACAATATCATGTTTTGAAAAAATAAAGTCATATTCACTTTCAAAGATACTATCATTGATATTACATTGACGGTCAACCACCACCACCTCCACAACCATCGCCGTTGCCGCCGTCGCCACCACCACCACCACTATTGTCGCCATCACCTCCGCCACCATCAGTGCCACCACCATCGCTGCCACCACCTACGCCACCACCACAACTGTCGCCGCCACCACCACCACCATCGTCATCGCCGCCACCACCACCATCGCCTCCGCCGCCGCTGCCGCCGTCGCCACCACCACCACCACTATTGTCGCCATCACCTCCGCCACCATCAGTGCCACCACCATCGCTGCCACCACAACAGCTGTCGCCATCACCTCCCCCACCATCAGTGCCACCACCATCGCTGCCACCACCTACGCCGCCACCACAGCTGTCGCCGCCACCACCACCACCATCGTCATCGCCGCCACCACCACCACCGCTGCCGCCGCCACCACCACCACCACCACCATTATCGCTGCCACTACCATCACCATGACCACCATTGTCGCCGCCACTGCCACCACCACCATATCTATCACCGTCGCCACTAATCACCACTACCGCCGCCACCGCCGATCACATAAATCATTATCATTACATTATCTAGTTTATATTATATTAACTTTTAGGATATAAAATATTATGAATTTTTATGTCACTAATTTTTCAAAACATAGTTAAAACAGTTTTTAAAATTTAAAGTTTCAAAACTAAAAATAGATTTGAGTTTTTAAGTTACATACAACTAAAAACTCATATAGTTACCAAACACACCCTTAGATATTACATGCGTTTCTATTCTTCATACTCATACACGATGCCGGTATCCCAAACACGTCCTAAGTGCTATAAATATTTTATTCCCGCTTTGCTAAGTTGTAACATGCTTTATGGAGGATATGGAATTGGAGCAGTTAGGGCTATGCATTTTTAGCCTGGACCGGAAGTATCCGGTCCGTCCTGATCTTTTATTTTCACGGATTCTGAGTTCCGGTCTATAACCGGAATATATTATTATGATTATTGATTATTTTTAATAATTTTTATTTATAAAATTCTTCTAAATTACATATAAACCCTTGAAAAGTAATAAAATCTATAAATAAAAAAATAAAATCCGATCTACCCCGATCCAAACCCGAATTGGACCGAAACCCGACTAGGACCTTCTGGGTTCGGTCCGGTCTCCGTTCTAAGGTTGAGAAAATTCTTGGCCCACCGGGTCGAATTGGACCGTAAATTTTGATCCGGTTCGGTCTGGACCGGATGCACGGCCCTACGAGCAGTCAACGATTCTCATCATTTTGGTCAGCACTGCACCATGTACGTTCTCCTTTTTGCTTCGATTCAACTACTCAAGTCCTCCTTCAACTTTGTCTCTCTCTACACAAAAAGTATAAACAAATTGCTTATTCATACATGGTTGGTACATTTTTTTTTATCAAAGTACATGGTTGGTACATGTGTACGGGGAAAATAATTTTTAAGAATTCTAATAACTTGCTAATTATGCTCGATCACTAAGCTATTTTTCAAGAATAATATCTTTTTTTTTATAAAACAAGAATAATGACTTGATTTGTTTTTCTCAGCTTGAAACTGTATGTGAGTGAGGATAATTTTGCGAAGGTTTTATTTGACGCCCAGTCTATAAGTAGGATTGCAGGCCTACCCGGCCCCCACCGAGCCGTAAAGGCTGGTGTGACATGAGCCGTAAAGGCTGGTGTAGTCCCAGCCGTAAAGGCTCGTGTACTTCTAGCCGTAAAGGCTCATGCACTTCTTTTCTAAAAAAATACTTCACAATTTCTCATGGAGATTTCGTCTATAACTTTAATTCGATAGAAAACAATATTTTAATATCTCATAACGAGGTACTTTACTTATTACCAAAGTCAAATACTCTCTTTTTATTTTGGATATGAGTATAATATTTGTTCATAACACAAAACAATTTGGGTTTTCCAAATAAGCAGAAACATCGGTCGTTATGGTTAGGAGTACTCTAGCCTTAACGGTCAGTGACTTATTTTGTTGTAACGACTCTTCTTAAAAGAATGTTTTATTATTTTTTCAAAAAAAAGTGAGGTATATATAGAGTTGAATGACCTTCAAATAAGTAATGAAAATACGGCCTTCGGGCATCTAGTCAAACGGTTAAGCCTCCAAGGGTAGTACCCAGAGGTCATTGGTTCGATTCTCATAGGCAGCGCCCTCAACCAAAAAAAAAAGTAATGAAAATACATATCAAAATGTACTTGATACAACAACCACTTTTGGATGATTGTCCTTATTACATGTGCATTTCCATGATGATTGTCCACTACCATCTCCACCACATCATGCAGACAAGTTTATACCACAACTCTATCGAGCATTTATCGTCTTTGCTCTTAACGACGATCATCATATTCATGTAAACTATACTTCTTTCTAATAAAATGATGTATATGATCCAAACTGGGATTGTAGTATTTTTTTGAAGCGTCTACTTTCAACTTACATAATCATATTTATTTTAGAAATGATTTGTAATTACACCTAGTTTTTTTGTTGCTACGAAGATCATTATCAAGCATTTAAGAAAACTAGATAACATAATCGTAATCATCGTAGGTAATTATCATAATCACTTAAGCATCCTACTAAACATAAGTACATCAAACGTAATCATTGTAACCACAACCGTAAATCAACATAATTACACAAGAAAACTCTATCAAGCATCACCGACATCATGTGCATCAAATCGAGTCGGTCTGATCCCATATTCAAGAACCAGTCCCTACAAGACCTGTATAGACTTATGAACCTCCTGCGAGCTGCCCTCCACATCAAATTGTGATGAATCCACTAAAACTCGTTAAGGACCCCTCTGGAAGTGCCTCTCAAACCGTTCAATTACTAGTGTCAGTTCACTCTCTGCAGCTGGCGGGACCAAGATGAATAGCTCCCTCTCTACAACATGGCGTGGTGCACATCTGGATCTAGTCTCATATCAGTGTGATGTCATCTGTAGTACAAGACGAAAAAAAATAGACAAATCCACTTCCATCCACAACGGCCGGTGTGACCTTGGCCTTTACGGCAGATGTGGCTTCGGCCTTTAAGGCCGAAGCGACCTCAGCCTTTACGGCTGAAGCAACTTCGGCCATAAAGGCTTAAGTATTCTTCAACCTCCAACACCTATCGTAGATACGGGATGATTTTTACTCGAAACTCTTTATTGTAGAGTCAAAATTCGATTGTAATTCAAAATTTGAACCATAGATATTGTGTGACCTTTAACTTCAACAAATTAAAACGATAAATTACTCCTTCAATCCATTAACAATATGCAATATGTAAATTTAAACCCTAATTTTGTATAACCTTTAATTTGAACAAATCAAAACGTAAAATTACATTTCAATGGAGGAAAAGTGGAAAAAACGATTTACTTATGTATTGCTAGTGGTTGGAGGAAGAAATTTTGAGGGAAGAAAGGAAAATTGAGTGAGAGAGAAGAAAAAAATAAGAGTGAAGGCAAAGAGGGAGAGGGAGGGGAAGATGGAGAATGAGAAGGGTATAATGTGTAAATTTTGGTAGATTTTAATTTATATGTAATAGGTGTAGGGTGGGTGTTAAAATAGGGGGTGTAGGGTGGCCTTTGTTTAGAATTGCCCTAATTTTGCAAAGGTTTTATTTGAATTTACACACTGACCATATATGTATCTATGAATTTACACACTGACCCTTTTTCTTAGGTTCTTATTAAGGCAGAGACCTCAATCAATCCTTTGCAAAGGTGTGGTCAAGGCAAAATTTGCTTAGAGGTCATCAGTGTGCTATCAAGATTCAAGAATAGGCCGGTGATGGAAAAACCGAACACTTGTCCGGGACCATCTATCCTTGGGTTCGTCAGAGGCCATTGGTGAATGTGGCTACTGGAGAAGTCGGAGATCGAAGAGGGGCTGGGATCAGCCGAAGAACGCTTGGTGATCGAGCACGTACGTAAATATTGAGACAATAGAGAATGAAAGTGGCGTGTACTACCAACACGTTGACTAGGCGCGTCCGGATCATGTTCTCTGTGTATCACGTACGTGGCCGGAGAACATGTCTCCGGATAACACGGCCCCATACATCTTGAGCTCCTAGACCCTACACTTACGAAACAAAACTTCCGAAGCGTGTTAATATATACTAATGTGTAACATCCATGACCGATCTTGAAATCACACGTTTGTTTTTAAGTGCAAGTATACATATATTTTACACATATAGTATAGTCTGAGAGAGATTTGACAGAAAAGCAATGCAGGACGTAGACAGAGAGGGGCATGCATGCATTGCATATGGGATTGCATCATGTGCAGCCTCTACTGGGTCGATCTTATCCCGATAATTGCCCATCGAAACAAAACGTATCTCCTTTCAGTATGCAGTATGTTCTTCCTTTTTCTTTCTGTTACACTCAAAAGTTGTACTACTAGTATAATAGTAGTAGTAAGAATTCTGGTTCTACCAATTTTACGTAATCGCAGAGCTGCCCAGCCTGCAAAGATTCCCCTTTCCTTTTCCTTTTGAACTACCCGACTCTCTGAACCAAGGAATATTGAAAATTTTGAACACCCCATCCCCTTTTTGGCATTTTTGTTAAAGCACATCAAACTAAAAGTGTCAAACAAAAACACAATTGGTACGTACTCGACATAGGGCAAAAGATCACAAGGCAAAACGCCAACTTACAAGAATACAAAACAAACCATGGCCTAAAAAAAGCCCATGAATTATTTATTCATATATATTTAGAGAGCCAGCTATATATATGTAGATGTAGAAAGATATACTAGCTAGCATACATATCATTACTTGCGTGACCATCAAAAGGTGCTTAACTTACATAGTAATACGTCCCATGATTGCTAGCTACTTAGCTTTGGACTAGTAATTTATTTATACGTCTATACTACTATATAATAGAGCCATTGATATAGGACTTGTACATATCTTTGTTCAAAATATATAAGAGTATACATACAGTAAAAATAAAGTGCTCTCCAAGAAGAAACACTAGTAATATTTTAGGAGGAATCATAAAATAATACTACAGTCCTAAGAAAGAGTAAAAAGGAGAAAGAGGGTTTTAGCACAAACCCCAAGTTTCCACGCCTATCATTCACCAAACAATTAAGCATGTAATGCTTACTTCCTTGTAATTAACCCCATGCCATGTCTCCCACGCCACCTCCTAGACGCTGCATCAATTATTTAATTAACGCACTTGTTAATTAATTAACCAATCACGCACTTAGGTGCTTCATCCATCCATGTAGCCTCGCCCTCGTACAATATAGTATTCCTGAATGTCATGTATGTACCACCAATGTTAGTAGTAGTCGTACTTGCAATACATCTATGTTCATATGTGATTAAAAATTAGTTCTATCTATCACTTTTTCTGTCACTAGACCATTTTTTTTCCATTTTTTTTCCATTTTTTTTGTGGGTTCATAAGGGTTATTTAATTAGGCAATTATAACGGCTTCAATACTAAGTAGTAGTACTAAACCCATTATGATAACGAAACAGAGGGGATCATATAGGTAGTAGGAGATTTGATCTACTAATACATACATTTGTAACATGGCAGCTAATTATATTTAGACATATGTGAAATGAAGGGATGCAAATTAAATCAACAAAGAGACTTTACACATACATAATTGGTAATGTGCTTTTTGGCGTTTCATATGCATCATAATTGGTAAATTCAAATCACATATATAGTTCAACTGACCCAGCTGAAGTTGTAAAATTAGAACATGGAGGTAACAGTTAACATTATTAACATAGTTAAATTGTAAATTTTGGGACTTTGTGTTTTTGATTGTATGTATAGAGGTCACAATGTAAAAGGTTAATCAAATTGACCAACTTAAAATCACAATTTTGTAAAATTAGACCATGGAGGGGTTGGCATGATTAATTTTGTTGTTGTATATAGAGATGTATGGAGGAGATTTTATCAGTTTAATACCAGTATATATAGAAGAATTAAGCCTTAAAATTGCTAGTAAGAAGATCAATATATAATAACATAATTCGACCAAAAAATATATATATAATGAACATAATTACATAAACATACGTAACAAGGAAGCAAATGACTAACATGACATTGACGAGTATCAGCGATTATGAAGGGGATCGGAGGCGTTGGGAACTCTTCTCTTGCCGGAAGAATACACCAGCTTCTCCGATCTCGGCCGTCCATCACGTTGACGACGCCGATCACGAGAATGGCGCACGTGGTGGTGGTGGTGACGAGGATGACGGACGCCAACACGACGTTGACGGTGGTCGTGTTGCAAGGGTCCCACTTGGTACCCGGAGCCGGATGAAGGCGGCCGGTTTACGATCAAACCGGCCATCGTGCAATTCTTCTTCTTTTGATCCTCATCAACATCGTCACCACACGCCAAAACTGCGATGCAAATCACAATGACGGCCACCATTTTAACAACTCGAACATGCATTGCTCTTCTCGGAGACGAAGAAATATGGTAGGGCTCAAGTTTGGGTATGGAGAAGAATTCAGGGAGGAAGAGGGAAACTTTAAAAGGGTGTGAGAATGTGAGAGATGATCAGCAAATGCAATTGAGTGTATTGTATTGTCCCTGCAAACAAGGGACACATGTGACGAGGAAAGCAAATTAATGAGAGCCTTTTTCCTTCCCTAATTTGCTTTGTTCTGTGACTTTATGATAATTTGGCCAAGTCTCATGCTGTTAAATTGCTAATCCAGTTCCCCAAAATGAGGGTTTGGAGGGGGCATGTTTGGGTGTAAGTGCAGTATAAAGATGTTGGACTTTGTGCTTTCTTTCATTTTCATTTGCATTTTATAACAATTTGTATTCTTTTGGTACAGACTATAGTGACTACAGGCCCATCTCTATGTATAAAAGGCTTGGAATTTGGGACGTAATCATCTGGTGGTTTTCACATACTACTGTTTGGTGTTTTCCCCTGCATTCCTTTGCCTTTGGACACTACTATAAACCACTATATTAATCTTAATTTCAGCCTAACTTATAAAACACCAATCATAACATATATAGGTCATTGTATTACATATAGACCTTGTAGCTAACTTGCCTACTTGCCTAGAGCTTCAACATTTCATCTATATTAAATACATTGAATCAACAAAACTATCATAATAGTAGTAGCTTAATTATCCATTTCTGTATCCATTTTTTGAATTGTAGGAAAAAGAGGAGAAACTTAATCAATGAAATGAATGGATAGAGTGGTAGAGGTGGGAGGAAGGAAGAATGGAGATTAATAAAATGGGAGTGCCATAATTGAAGTGTTCACTTTACAAAGCACATGAAAAGGTGATCTTACTGTTAAATCATGTCTAGAAAAAAGTTTCCAAACATATTATGCAGTCTTGAACATGGAATGGAGGTATCCCCATTGCTTGGATGTTATTCGTGAGGAATTTAATGCCTTGATTTAGGGTGTTTAATTTTTTATAGGAAAAAAATTAGGCTATACATACTCAATAAAGATGAGAACTATTTTAGGGCATTCCTATGGATGAGGTTATTAAGAATCGGAATAAAAACAAGCGTGTGAAAAGAGATGCGATGAAACGATGCAGCGACGTAATCTACAATAAAATTGATTCCTCGAAATCCATGAGTGAGACTCCAACTCTGAAAGTGGCCTAGAATACACTGAATTTAAGTTCAAACCAACTCTACCTTTCACGGATAGTTCTAGTCACCTTGCCCGACTTTATAAGCGGCATGTTGTCACCCTCAATAGGGATGTGGATAATCTATGCTATGTAGTTTCACTTAATCACCCATGTTCTTCAATTTTATTGAAAACAAACTTTATTTTAGGGTTGTTAATTTTAATTACCCTATCTTTATTTATTTATCAAAATCCACTCATAATATGTTATATTTCATTAACAACCTACAATCAAGCTTTCATGCATCTGGTTCAACGACTAAGTCTTTGAGATCGTACCCTAAGGTCACCGTTTCAAACAACTAAAATGACGGTTTGTCCCAAGTATAACTTTAGAATAACCTAATCCTCATCCGGTTTAAAAAACAACAACCTATAATCAGAATTAAAGACCATTTTTTTTTGAAAATGTAAGTATAATTATATTAGATAGTCAAAAGAGGCTCAAGAAGAACCTATACAAAAAACTCATGGGAGGGACCCATAGGAGAACAAACACCAGTCCAAGAACACCCAGGGATACAACCCAACTAGGGAGAGAAGAACAACCGAAAATAGCAAATTACATTATGCCAAGTAATCTAAACCATAAGCGCGAGGCTGAGTCAAATCTCTTCCACTTGGTAAGCATCCCGAGGGTAACTAGACGGGAGATGTCGTCAAAGCAGGCTGCCGGAGAGGGTGTGGTGCCTTCAAACATAGCTTTGTTGCGAGAGGTCCAGATGGAATAAACAAAAGTTGTGAAGGCTAAGGAGTTAGTGGAAAATTCTACACTCTTTGTACAAGGGAATTGGAGAAGGTGGCTAAGCAAGTCTTGGAGGTTGCAGCTGGGTTGGAAGCTCCAACGTAGCCAAGAAAGGAGGAGGTGCAGGGTGGAATTTACAAAAGAGCAATCTGACCAGAAGTGGGCATTCGACTCGTCTTTTTCTCGACAAAGGGGACATAGCAAGTTGGAGATGGGGGCCCACCTGCTGATGCAATCCTTGGTGGGTAGGCGGAAGAGGAGGGAGAGCCAGGTTATGAAAGAGCCCTTGGGAGAGTGAGGGCCCTTCCATATGAGGTTAGCCCAGCTGACTTGAGGTCTCGAGCTTCTGAACAAGTTGTAAGCAACTGCGGAGTTGAATTTTCCATCGGTTGAGATGAGGGAGGAGCTGAGAGTGGGGGCCGAGGAGAGGGAGAGGAGATCATCACGGATGCGGAGGATGCATTTCCAAGTCCAGCTATCAGTAGCTCTTGGTTGGATGTCCCAGATGGAAGCACGATTCGAGAGATAAGGCGAGGCCCAAGAAGTCCAAATGTTAGGAGTCATATGAGCCGCTTGAGTAGGGTCAAGATCAAAGATACTCTTTGCCATTGAAGCTTTGTTCCATGACAAGAGAACTTTGAAGCCTAGACCACCTGATGTGATCGTGGCCCGGACTCCGAGGGCCGCGCCCGAGCTTGGGAGGGTCGGCGCCGAGTGCCCCGCGCATACGGCCTTCGGTGCCGGTGCCTCATTTTGGCACCGATTCCGCGGCACCGGTGCCTCGTTTTGGCGCCGTGTCCGTGGCGCCGGTGCCTCCCGAGGGCGTGTGCGCCTAAGGGCGGGTGCCGACGCTGGGGTTTCCGCTAGGCCGCAACTCGGGCTGTCAAGTCAAGTCCTTCTTGGTGAAAAGACCACAAGTACTCCATGCAAGACAAGACGGGCTCACCCACAACAACCAAGACAAGAATTCGGGCCCAAGCCCACTCGTCCCACCTCTTCTCCAAGCCCATGCCGCCACTCCACCTCCTCAACCTTTCCTTGACGGCAAAGTATGAGCTAGGTAAGACGGTGACTTCCGCGCCAAGCAACCGCCTTCAATATTTCCGCCTTGGAGCCGAAGTCTTAGCTTAAGAATTCCCTCATTTTTCCCTATAAATAAAGAGGGGATGTAATAGAATTTAGAATGTTGTTTTGAGCTTGAACTTACTAAGAGACTTTTGTCCTAGTTAGGTTTCGGGCTTTCCCGGCTTGTGGGACTCAAGCCGTAGGGGCTCTTGTGAGACGCGAGAGCCGGGCGGCGGGCTACGGTTCGTGAGACTCGAGCCATGGCTCCGCCGTTCTTATTTTTCTACCAAACCCCGGCCTTCGGGTGACCGAGGGCTCGGAGGGCGGCTTGGCTCGTGAGACTCGAGCCTCGCCTTCCCTCCTTAGGCGTCCTAGCTTGGATTCTTCCGAGCGAGGCGCCTACCTATCCTAGGGCCGCTTGGGTTGTTAGGGTTCGGTTCCGCACCCCTTGTATCCCTTAGTCGATCCCTCTCGGTGAGTGGACCGAAGCGAGGGCTCGACTACTTATCCCATTTATTAAAAACCCCACAAAAAGAGTATGTTTCCCCAAAATTCCCACACGTATGAAATGTTGCATTTTTCGCTCAAATCTCGCAAGTTTGGGCATGATATCTCGTCCACGTCGTTTTCAAGAAAGCCCATGAACTCCCTCGACCCAGAATCGAGTCCGATCCTAAGGCGAATCACATCATCTGGTATCAGAGCCTTTCGGGGCGGGTTCCGTAAGTTTGATTACGTAAATTACATTTTTTCATGATTGCTTTCGTATATGCTCAAGTCCTTGTCAAACCTTTTCGACCATCCAAGACCCGAGCCCACCTTAAACCTCACCGTATCTCGGGCTCGATTTTAAAAGCATTGGCGGTCCAAGGGGAAACTAGGAGGCGTGGTGAATTTGTTCGAAGACTTGCCATTCTTTTTGACCATGCCTATGCCTAGCCCCCGTCCCTCGAAAGACCCAAAAAAAATAAAATTTCGGAAGCTAAGAGGGGAGGTTGTGTGTGAGATAACCTTGTGTGATCTTTCGAAACTTGGAGCCCAAGATATCCAAGGGGGCCAAGCCTATTCATACAAGCAAAATAAGCTAGCCAAGAAGGGAGTAAATGGCGATTTCCACCCATTTCTTGCAAACCGAATTTACCTTGGCCTCATAAAGAAGCTTGCCCTCCAAGTTGTGTTAAGACACCATAAAACCGAGCACTCTTTCGGGTCCAACAAGAATCAAGTGAGGGAGTTCCATCAATGCTTATTAACTCAACTCTCACTTCCTTAACTCCTCCAAAACACCTCCTCATTGGCCTTGGAGTGCAAGCTAAGGACGCCATTAAGATGGTATGCCCATGAATTGCTTGCACCTCTTCCTTTGCCACCATAACTTCGACCACCTCCTCACTTCCCAAGGCTGGCCGGTTTCTCCTAGACCCTCACTTCCAACTCCTTATAAATAGGAGCCACTTTGTCCTCATTTCTTTCAACCAAAACTCAAGCCACAAATCCGAGAGCTTAGCCTAAGAGTTTGCCACCGATCAAGTGTGTTCTTGTCCTCAAAATTCCTAGAATTTTCGTGGGTTGGAGTGTGTGCCTATCATCTTCCTCTCCTTCGAGTCGTTGATGGTGGTTTCGGGCATTCAAATCCAAGTTGTTACATCTAAGCTCTCGATTCTTCAATCAAGTAAGTGGCCCCGATCTCATCTTGTTGTTGTGCTTTTCGTGGGTGGGTTGGAGTCGCCCATGACGGGCTGAGTGCCGCCAAACCCAAGAGGCTCCACCACCTCAAAGGTTCCAGCCCCGGCCTTAGCCAAAAATCGGATCCTTAAATGAGGCTAAACCGAGACCTTGACCGACCTTTAATCCAAGTATATCCAAGCCAAACCTTTGAGCAATGAAAGTATATTATGAACTATGTGATTTATGTGTCAATTAACTTATGAGTGGCTTGAGAAAACTTGCTTGGGGCGACGACAAGAGACACGAGATGTGTTCCTCAAGTCTAAAACCGAGATGGCGCCCATGAGAGTCGAAATCAAGAAAAAGGGGGTCGGATGTGACGTTTAAAAAAAAAAGGAGAGACCATGAGCGTGGATGCGAGCTCGGAAACTTCCAGTCAAGAAGAGAGAGTCGGACTCATGATTTTAAGAAGAAAAAAACGAGAGGAAAACCGAGCCCAAAGTTAAACCGGTTCGGACATGTATCTTACGAAGGCTCTTGTGTGTTCTTTGCGGAATTTTTCAGGAATTACCATGGCTTCGAAGATGATGATGAGCGCAAGAAAGAGCGCCTCAAGCCATGCCTTGGCTGGCCCGCGTCGAGTGTGCGGAATGGCGCCACGCAAGGAAGATGTTGTGTTCATTGATCTCGTAAGTGATGACGAGTTCGAGGTGTCGACGAAGGCTGCGAGTGAGCCAAGTGTGAACCAAACACTTGCTCGTGAAGAGGATGTGAAGGCTGATTTGAGATCCGGAGAGGAAACGGACCCGAGCATCAACACCGGCAACGGGTCGGACGACTCTAGCTCGAGTAATTCTGGTTCGAGTGATGAGTCGGACGACCGCGAGTCGGGTCCGTATATGTCCACCGATGGGGAGGACACCTATGTGGATATCATGGACGATGACGGCCCCATTGGAGGATTTGAGGGGCCAGCCGAAGAACACTTTGAACCACTTCAAGTGGTGTATCCGGAGGAAGACGAGGTCGGAGTCGAGAATCTGAATGAGGGCTTCCCCGAGTGGGAGGCTAATGAGTGGTTTGAGCTTGACGAGCTCCTTAACCAAATCGACGAGCCTATGGAGGAAGGAGAAGTCACCGATGATGGGGACGATGTGGGTGACGTCCTCATGAGCGAAAATGAGGCTGACTTCGACGGGCAAAAGTACAACCTCTTTTATTGCCGGGCTCTTGTGTTAGGCGTGGACTGCCTCGTTAACATCGACGGGGGAAGCGCCTCCAATCTTGTGTCCGAGGACGTCTAAAAACAGGCCGGTCTTCGGCTACAACGACGCACCAAACCTTACATACTCGGGTGGCTTGGCGATGAGGATGCCTTACACGTGACACACTACGTGTATGTGCCGCTCGTCATTGACGGGTACCACGATTTAATTCGGTGCGACGTCGTGCCCATGAAGACGGCGCATGTTGTCTTGGGACGACCTTGGCAATGGACGAGGTGTGTACAATATGATGGAAGGTTGAACACGCACTCCTTCGGGCATGACGACAAGATGTTTTGCTTAACTCCGTTAGAAGCCGAGGAAGTGGGGCCGCTTCTCAAGCGCGGACCCGCTCGTCTAAACCATCTCGCCACCGCCACTCCCGTACGTCAACCCAAGGATTCGAGGTCGAATCCTCTTCAAGGGGGAGTGGATGATGTGATCGTGGCCCGGACTCCGAGGGCCGCGCCCGAGCTTGGGAGGGTCGGCGCCGAGTGCCCCGCGCATACGGCCTTCGGCGCCGGTGCCTCATTTTGGCACCGATTCCGCGGCACCGGTGCCTCGTTTTGGCGCCGTGTCCGTGGCGCCGGTGCCTCCCGAGGGCGTGTGCGCCTAAGGGCGGGTGCCGACGCTGGGGTTTCCGCTAGGCCGCAACTCGGGCTGTCAAGTCAAGTCCTTCTTGGTGAAAAGACCACAAGTACTCCATGCAAGACAAGACGGGCTCACCCACAACAACCAAGACAAGAATTCGGGCCCAAGCCCACTCGTCCCACCTCTTCTCCAAGCCCATGCCGCCACTCCACCTCCTCAACCTTTCCTTGACGGCAAAGTATGAGCTAGGTAAGACGGTGACTTCCGCGCCAAGCAACCGCCTTCAATATTTCCGCCTTGGAGCCGAAGTCTTAGCTTAAGAATTCCCTCATTTTTCCCTATAAATAAAGAGGGGATGTAATAGAATTTAGATTGTTGTTTTGAGCTTGAACTTACTAAGAGACTTTTGTCCTAGTTAGGTTTCGGGCTTTCCCGGCTTGTGGGACTCAAGCCGTAGGGGCTCTTGTGAGACGCGAGAGCCGGGCGGCGGGCTACGGTTCGTGAGACTCGAGCCATGGCTCCGCCGTTCTTATTTTTCTACCAAACCCCGGCCTTCGGGTGACCGAGGGCTCGGAGGGCGGCTTGGCTCGTGAGACTCGAGCCTCGCCTTCCCTCCTTAGGCGTCCTAGCTTGGATTCTTCCGAGCGAGGCGCCTACCTATCCTAGGGCCGCTTGGGTTGTTAGGGTTCGGTTCCGCACCCCTTGTATCCCTTAGTCGATCCCTCTCGGTGAGTGGACCGAAGCGAGGGCTCGACTACTTATCCCATTTATTAAAAACCCCACAAAAAGAGTATGTTTCCCCAGAATTCCAACACGTATGAAATGTTGCATTTTTCGCTCAAATCTCGCAAGTTTGGGCATGATCTCTCGTCCACGTCGTTTTCAAGAAAGCCCATGAACTCCCTCGACCCAGAATCGAGTCCGATCCTAAGGCGAATCACATCACCACCCTCTGACTTGGGGGCACAAACAAAACTCCAAGCAACAATGCATCTAGAGGAATCAATTCTGCCAGACCATAGAAAAGAGCGGAGAATTGAGTTAATTTTGTCAAGGACAAATTTGGTAAGAGCATGACCTTGCACCAGAAGTTGCTAATCCTGTAGAGAAATGAGCGGAGAAGCTCAACTCGGCCAGCATAGGACATGTTTCGTCCCACCCTTTTTTTAATTTTCTTTTTAAAATATTAAAGCAATAAATACCGTATGTTTTATTCGCTGACAATTAACCTTTTCCTATTATGGGTTTGCTTTTGTACAATTTGAGTTTTGGTGAGCACTCGATCCATTACCCCATACAATTTGAGTAGGCGCTCTTCGATGGTCCTAAAAAACCGTTAGCTGAAACTTTTTTATAGCATTCTTAGATAAAAAGTTACACTCTTCTTGAAGGGAGGTTGTTACAAACGCTAAAAACACTAATAATTATTTTTTAGCGTTTTCACCGACCTTCTCCCCTAAATTTGCTTTGTTTTTTTAGAGTTTAGACCGGCTCTTATAAATCTTTGGAATGCCTTCACTTTTTGGTTTTGTTTGCTTTTCTGTCGGTACCAAATTGAAGTTGGGCTTGGTATGGTTTTGTCGAACGAGCACAAAGTCTTGCTTGCTTTTGTCTTGTGAACCCTACAAGAAATTACATGATGAAAGATGATCTATGACTTTGAACATATACTGCCGAAATAATTTGATCACTATACTGATCATTGACCAAGGAGCACTTCAATTCTCTATTGGGCATGTTGAACCCAATGGAGAATTGGAACAATAAATCAGAAATGGACCGCACTAGAATAGAAGAGAGATCTGACAATCAAATGACCAAGTATGTAAAATTAACACGAGATCGCTAAAGGAGTAAGCTCCAAAAGTCTGAATTAAATTGTTGTGCGATTTGAACTATAATTAGTATGGAGGAAGGCTCAGGTGAGATACATGTTGTGGTACAATATATAACATGATGTAGATCATTAGATTAGGCTAAATGGAGGGTGAGATTTAAGGGTACACAATAGCTATATTTTAATGAGGGGGATGTGATCAATATTACGTGGCTGCAAACATGGTAACAGGCGTCATTTGTGGGATTTTCAAGAGGGAAAATCGGATTTTAATTAGGGGGATTTTAAAAGCCACGTTTTTTTAAATGGGATGTTCCTTGATTTTAGGGATTAACAAGAATGAGAATATTTTAAAAAAAATAATTAATTGAGCATAAAATTCAAAAGTTTGTTCGTGAATCCTAGAAAATCTATTAGTCAGTGTTTGAATAACTCTGTTCGATGATTTGAAAAATAGAGTTGAACATTCAAATTAACTCTGTACGATGGTTTGAACATTCAAAATAGATTTGAACATGTGTTATTGCTTTATGAATCTTTTTCTAATTTGGTGTGCTCATTTTTTTTTTTAAACGGTAAGAATTAGGATATCCCCTCAAGGGGGACGTCCTAGAGCGTCCTTTCAGACGAGAACTTTCAGTTCTGTGAGATTCGCGATAGCATCAATAGGGAGGCTATGACCCATTTTAGCAATTTTATCGGCCACAACATTATTCGCTCTACACACATAGCTAACTCGCACAGTCTCGAACCATCGTAACGAGACTAGGATGTCTGCAATAACAATTTCAATGTCCCATGAACTTTGCCCTTGTTTGTTAACTGCTTTGATTACTCCAAGATTATCACCTTCAATTTCCAGTTTTCTTATTCCTAGTTCTTTAGCTAGCTTAATGCCATCTCTTAGAGCCATCGTTTCAATTTTGGGAACTGAGATGTTCCCATATTTGTTAGAGCTAATTTGGTGTGCTCATATATTACTATAGTTGAATAAGTACTTGTCTTCACATGAAAATCAATTCATTATAAGCTGAAATGAAAATAAGGATCTTACATGACCATTGAAAAAGTAAATGTATTGCATCAAATAAGATGAAAATCAGGATTGTTACAACTCGAATACATACTACAATAAGTTTGAAAAAGTGCATCTCTTTTACATTGGTATGATAAAAAATGTCATTGTCTTTGTCTTCAAACTTCATCCATTATTCACCCCCCTTCTTGAATAACTGCAAAACAAAACACACATATATGAATATCAATTCATACATAATAGTACGAACAACTAATATTGTTCAACAAGTGTTCATCATATAATGCAAAACTATCAAAACGAAAATACACTATTGTAAAAGTTGTCTTATATTCATTGAAAAACACTAATGTCCAACATGAAAAATATAGAATAATTAAATTCTGTTACTTGGAAAAAATATTATCAATATATAGAAAAACACAATAGACACACATGAAACATAAATGAAAAAGCACTCTTTTCATCTTATAATAAATAAGTTCATGAAAATATTTGAAAAAGATTCAAAGAGAGAAACATTACATATTTGAAACTAATATGTGAAAAAGTTGTCTTATAATCATTGAAAAACACTATTATACAACATAAAAAATACAAAACTATTTATATCTACTATTTGAAAAATTGTTATTAATATGTTGAAAAACACAATAGGCATACATAAAACAGAAATGAAAAACATTCATTTTATGTCGTAAAAAAACATGATAATCCATATTGGTAGATGTTTTTCAACTATGCAACGACGTTTTTCAACTATGAAATATCATATTGTACTGAAAAACAGTATGATGTAAATTGAATAAAAAACAGAGAGGCACTCATTGAACAACTATCGAATTGAAGAACATACGCAAACGAATTGGAAAACTATGGCATCATCCTTGTTGTTTGCACAAACGAATTGAAAAACTATGGCATATGATAATTCCATGGACAATCAAGAAAATTGTGTTACCTCTTTCGACCTTCCTCTTCCTTTGAATCTTCTCACTAATATTCGCCATTGATCTATGCAAACAAATAGATAAAACTCAGTTAAAACCCAATTAGGAATTACGAGAACAACCAAAAAGCCCCAAATCAGATTATGGACTTCACACCGACGATTTTCACATAAACCCTAGGATTTGCAAACTTTTCAAACACACGAAATCACATGGTTAATTTGTTCAAGAATCTTAAACCTAAATGTAGCAATTTCGACCCACAAACAAACCAAACCGATGTTCGTGTACTGAAAATCCAAAATCGAAACCCTAAAAACGAGAGTAGCGAAATCGGATACTCACGGGGGTTTTTGATTCAAATAAATCAAAAAAAATTACAGAGGAGTAACGAAAACTTACCAAGAACACTTGTGCGGAACGAAATCATTGATGATGACTATGGGGAAGATGATTTGCTTCAATGGAGAATGTGAGCTTTTGGGTTTGAGCGATGTTGAAGACGACAGAATTGTTTTATGAAAGAGAAAGAAATTTTCTTTTGATGAAAAATAACGGGTATATAATGCAGGCAGACGATATCTTGCAAGATATTTTTTCACCAAAAAAAAACGGGATTGCATAATATTTACTAGATAGAAGCGGAAATAGTGGGATCCGAATTTTGATCTGGTGTTTCTCCACCCAACCACACATATACACCCTCTTTCTAATTAATCTGGTCCGTTTGATTAAATTGATCCAAAGACCCTTATAACACCTCATGTTACACTCTAAGAGAGTGTTTTACCGGAGCATTTTTCAATTAGTATATATCTCAATGGGTGATGAACTTGCATGATTTATTGGAAATTAATACTCCTTTTTATTTATGGACCAATTAGCCCAGTAAGTTGATTCACATGGACTAGTCCACGGAGCAACGACAACAACAGCCCAATTCTTCAAAAAGAAATTCCAGGAAAAAGTTCGGGGGTATATCAGTAAATTAAGAAGAGCCTTCTTCAACAAAACTCCACATCTTCCTGAGAGGAAACCAAGCCGGTAGCTTCATTCTTCTTCCAATCCTCGTACGATCTGTATCTGATTGCTTCAATTACTTCCCGAATTTAACATTTTCCAGCTCAATTACTTCCCTCTTTCGATTTGTAATTTCGGAGCTGTGTATTAAACGGAAGGAATGACGCTCTCCTCCTTTGAAGGAGTTGGAATCGGCTTCGGTATGGAATTTTCTGCGATTGCTTCCTATTTCTGGTCCGAGATCCGCCTGTTCCTTGCTGATTTCTTCTCCGTTCCTTGTATTTTGCCTCTTGAATATGTTTTCAGGTGTTGGAGTTGGGTGTGGCTTTGGGGTCGGATGGGGTTTCGGAGGTTTGTAATCCCCCACCCCCACTTATTTGAGTTTTGTTTTCTGTTCGATGTCAATGTTCATGATATTTCCTTCCTTTACTTCCTTTGATGGATTGGACTAATCGGTAATTTGGTGAATTGATCATTCACTTCACTAAATTTCTTGCTCTAACCTAATTCTTGAAAATCAAGATTACAAGTAGATTTTGTTTCTATGAGGAGCTAGGAGCCTAGGAGGTGAATTGTGAAGTAAATTGAACTTTAGACTGTAGATTTTTGCTCGCTAGTGGAAGTTGGATCCAATCCGCTCATATACACAACAGTTGTATGTAGTTTTTTACTCTAATTGAGTGTCATGTATTACTGGTAAGAAAAGTGTGCTTTGAAACAGGTGTTCATCAACTACACATAAGAAAACTGATCCTTGGTTGTGTTGTGTTGCACTTGCATAAGATTGCCTTTTTCCATGGCACTATCTGTGGTGCAAACAATTCAGCTAATTATCTGTATTTGCCTGAGCTTGTACATGTTTTTTTCTTCATAGTGTCATAGAAGTCTGCTTGAATTCCCACTAAAGTGATCATGTCCTGATAATTTACCTGTTTCTACAGTTAGGGTAGTGCACATTTTACCTTGTAAAATCATGTTGCTTGATGTTTGCACTGAGCTACTTGCAATGTACCGTTGAAGATTTGGAAGAATACTCTTAACAGTACAGAGTTAGGACTTGGCAAGAACGTGCACAACGCTGTAAATCCCTAATGTTGTTCCTTAGTCTCTTAAGAAACCCTGCTATAAGTGTGTATAATAGGTCATAATAATGCATTATCTTCCAATCATATACACAGTCAATTTGGTTATGTGCTACTGATTTCTTATTATTTCCATGCCAGGCATGCCTTTAAGTTTCTTGGGAGTTGGGGCAGGTATGTGAATTGAACTGTCATCAGTGTCATTAGATTCGTTATATTATGTTAAAGTGTTAAACTGTTATGAATAATTTTTTGTATTGAACTGTTCTTGAACTTGAATATGAAGGTGGAGGTTGTGGGATTGGAGTAGGCCTCGGATGGGGCTTTGGAGCTGGTTTTGGCAGTAAGTATAGATCTTCAAGGGTCACATTTCAAGGCATTGATTTTAATGCTAAAGAAAGTAGTGATAGTAACGACTCAACTAGTGTGACAAAGAACATGTGATATCTTTTTCTAATGCATGGAATGTATGGTTGAAAGTATTGGCACGTGTGTTTAGCAAGGCCACAGCCTGCTGTTGGTCTTCCTATATTTACCTTTCGTGTATTAAAGTGATAGCAAGACAGCTGGTTATTATGTTGCTTCTTCAACTTCTGTATTTTGCATTAAGTTGTTACAGCTCGTTGAGCTTCTGTAACCTGGCTTTATAAGCCTGTCTCTGTTTCAATAATAGATACACAATTCCTATATTTCCTATATGGTATCAGCCTAACCTGGGCTTCTCTTTCACAAAACCCTAGCTTCAAAACTGGCGGCTCCATGGCTGAGTTTTCGCTCACCATCCCAAACCCCTTTCAAACTGATCATCCTCTTATTGTTGTTCAGTTTGGAGGCATAATCAAGCTAACGCCCACCAATTTCATCTCCTGGCGTGCTCAAGTCGAAGCCACCCTCAAAGGCTTTGGCTTATACCCCTTTCTTGATGGCTCCAACGCAGCGCCGTCAAAAACGCACCTCGGTACCTCTGGCCTGCAAGTGCCCAATCCTGCGTTCCAAACGTGGGAACGGCAAGACAACATTCTGTATGGTGCGCTCCTTGGCTCTCTTACAACACAGGTCGCGTGTCTTGTTACACAAACCACAACGTCCAAAGAACTTTGGGACGTTCTGAAACAGACCTACGCCACCGCCTCTCGTGGCCACAAAAAGCAGGTGAAGGCGAAACTCACCTCTCTGAAGAAAGGCTCGATGTCTATCGCCGAGTACATGCACTCGGTCAAGGCCTCGGCTGATCTCTTAGCCTCTCTCCAAGCCCCGGTTGGTCAAGAAGATTTGACAGACTACATACTTAAAGGTCTGGATGATGCTTACAAGCCTATTATTGATGGTGTCAACATGAGGGACTCACCGATTTCGTTCGAGGAGCGACATGAAAAGCTTCTTGTTCACGAGATCAACCTCAAAACTGAAGTCCTGCACATGGACACACCAGCCACTGCGCTCACTGTGCACACTAGGCCGAACAAGAAAAACAAGGCTCCAGTTTCTCCTCGCTGGCAGTCGTCACAATATCCTCCCCAACCCCCACAAAACTGGTACCCCAACCCTCCTCAGTACCGTCCACAACACCCACCCTTCTATCAACAACATGGCCCTTCCTCCACTCCCTCCGCACCACCAAATAACAGTCAGCCCAAGCCATTCAAAGGACGGTGTCAAAACTGTCGGGTGGTCGGGCACGTTGTTTCTCAATGTCCCGACTTCAAGCGTGACTATCCCAATGTCCGGTTCCAATCCTCAACCCGTTTCTCACCTCAAGCGAATCTAACCACCACCAGTCCCTCCCAGCCTTGGCTCATGGACAGCGGTGCCACCCATCACGTCACCAACGACCTCAATAACCTTGCTCTTCACTATCCCTACCCGGGTCCCGATGAGCTCTATGTCGGTGACGGATCAGGTTTACGCATACTACACTCTGGATCTCTTTCTTTGTTTGGCTCAAATCAAAATTTTAAACTAACTAACGTTCTACATGTTCCAAAAATGTCCAAAAATGTTCTTTCGGTTTCTAAATTTTGTGCTCAAAATCAACTTGGCATTCTTTTCTTACACGATCGTTTTTGTGTGAAGGCACTTCCAACGGGCAAAACCATTCTTGAAGGACCGTGTATTGATGGAGTTTACGTGTGGCCTCGACAAGTTCCGACCGCCTATACCGTTAATCTTCATCGATCTCATGTTCTCCATCACACTTTTGGTCATCCATCCACTACTGTGTTGTCTTCTTTATTTCAAAAGCTTAAATTGGGAACCTCTAGTCAGCTTGATGATTGTTATGCTTGTCAAATAAGCAAAAGTCACAAACTCCCTTTCAAGGAGTCGACAATTGCGTCTTCTTACCCGTTAGAGGTTGTTTACTCGGATGTTTGGTCGTCTCCGGTTTATTCCTATGAATCTATGATGGATTCAAATACTATGTTATTTTCGTTGATCATTTTTCTCGTTATACATGGTTGTATCCTATTAAGCGTAAATCGGACACTTTCAACATGTTTGTCAAATTCAAATCTTTAACCGAAAACTATTTCAAAACTAAGATTAAAATCCTTTATTCGGATAATGGTGGTGAATTCATTGCTTTAAAATCTTTTTTAGCTACCCATGGCATAACACATCTCACTTCACCACCTCACACACCCGAACACAATGGCATAGCCGAAAGACGACATCGTCATATAGTGGAAACTGGCCTTGCTTTGCTCAATTTTGCTCGTTTGCCCGTCACATTTTGGCCACATGCCTTAATGACATCAGTTTATTTAATTAACAGAATGCCTACGAAAACTTTGAAGCAACAATGTCCTTATTTTGTTTTAACTACTCATGAGCCAAACTATATGAAATTGAAATCCTTTGGTTGCTTGTGTTTTCCTTGGCTCCGTCCCTATATCTCACATAAACTTGAAAACCGATCGATACCTTGCGTATTCGTTGGCTACTCAAGTACCCAAAGCGCCTATCAATGCCTTGATCCCACCACAAACCGCATCTACACCTCTCGTCATGTGAAATTTGTCGAGCATGAATTCCCATTTCCAACCCTCACAAAATCACCACCCGACGAAACATCCATTGGATCGGAGTGGGGTTCAATCTCCGTTCCATTGGTGTTGAGTCCTCCTAACCCTCCATCTAACCCAAGCAGCTCAATTGATGAGGCATGGGGTTCAATTGCCTCGGATGTTGTAGCTTCCCCAACCAGTTCTTCCTCCTTTCCCTTGGCCGCTTCCCACACCGAATCAGCCACGAATACCGCCCCTGCCTCCCCCGTTCAACCACGATCGGACCACCCACCACCTGGATCCATTTCCCAACCCCAGCCCATGATTGTACCTGACACCCATATCCTTACCCCTGGTCACACGCCCGGACTCGTCGTCTATACCCGCAGGCCTAAACACCCTCCAAACACCACTTCAACTGTAAACCCTCCTGCCCCACCTGATCTTCCGCTCTCTACAGCCCCCACGCAGCCGCTGACCAACCCTAACCCTCCATCCTCTACCATCTCTGAACCTCCCAACCCACCACCACCACCACCGGCGCCCCGCCGAATTGTTACCCGATCCCAAAACAACATAACGAAACCAGTTCACAGACTAAACTTTCACACACATCTTGCCTCACCCAAAGAACCCCAAACTATAACTCAAGCCCTCAAAGATCCCGAGTGGCGACTCGCCATGCAAAAGGAGTTTGATGCTCTTTGTACCAATCAAACTTGGTCTCTTGTTCCCCCTTCCTCCGATCAAAATTTGGTTGGGTGTAAATGGGTGTTCCGAATAAAGTATAAACCCGATGGCTCCATTGATCGTTACAAGGCTCGTCTCGTAGCCAAGGGGTTTCATCAAAGGCCTGGCCAGGACTATCACGAAACGTTCAGTCCGGTCGTTAAGCCAGTCACGGTTCGGGTCGTTCTATCTATAGCTGTGTCTCGGGGATGGGCGCTTCACCAACTCGACGTGAATAATGCCTTTCTTCAAGGTACTCTCCATGAGAATGTCTACATGGCCCAACCTCCTGGTTTTGCTCATCGCTCACTCCCTCAATATGTGTGTAAGCTTCGAAAGGCAATCTACGGGCTGAAACAAGCCCCTCGGGCTTGGTATAATGAGCTTCGGCACCACCTTCTCAAGCTTGGGTTCGTCAATTCGGTGGCAGATGCTTCCTTGTTTATCTATCGTCGAGGCTTGCAAGTCGTCTACCTCTTGGTGTACGTCGACGATATCATCATTACCGGAAGTGACACCACTCAGGTTCGTGCCCTTATAACTGATCTTGGCCGTCGGTTTTCCCTCAAAGATCTCGGGCCACTCTCTTACTTTCTTGGCGTGGAAGTCTTGCCTACCTCTGATGGCGTCTTTCTCTGCCAACGCAAGTATACTATTGATCTCCTTAACAAGGCAGGTATGCACAACACCAAATCTGTTTCAACACCGCTCTCTGCCTCCACAATGCTATCCAAGTTCGGTGGAGACCCGATTCCATCGCCCACTGATTACAGAACACTTGTTGGCAGCCTCCAATATCTGTGCATAACTCGGCTGGACATTGCTTTTGCAGTGAACAAACTATCACAGTTCATGTAGGCTCCAACGACAGTCCACTGGGCAGCTCTTAAACGTCTTCTCAGGTACTTGGATGGCACTCTTGAGTTGGGTATTCACTTGTCCTCTACCTCTCAAATGAATCTTCATGGCTTCTTTGATGCCGATTGGGCGGGTGACCGTGACGATTACGTGTCTACCACTGGGTATATTATCTATCTTGGTCGGACGCCCATCTCATGGTCTTCTCGCAAGCAAAAGTCGATTGCTCGGTCTTCGACCGAGGCTGAGTATAAGGCTCTAGCTGAAGCTACGTCTGAACTTGTTTGGATCACTTCATTATTGCGTGACCTGGGTGTTGCTCTTGCTCAACAGCCTGTGCTTTATTGCGACAATCTTGGCGCCACGTATCTTAGTTCCAATCCGGTCTTCCATTCAAGAATGAAACACATCGCCCTTGCTTACCACTTTGTGCGTGAACAAGTCACTAGAGGTCAGCTTCGTGTCTCCTTTGTCTCTACAACAGAACAGCTTGCTGATGCTCTTACAAAACCGCTTCACAAACCGCGTTTTGCTGAACTCGTTTCCCGTATTGGCCTGTCCACATGGCGTCACGATTGAGGGGGCGTATTGGCACGTGTGTTTAGCAAGGCCACAGCCTGCTGTTGGTCTTCCTATATTTACCTTTCGTGTATTAAAGTGATAGCAAGACAGCTGGTTATTATGTTGCTTCTTCAACTTCTGTATTTTGCATTAAGTTGTTACAGCTCGTTGAGCTTCTGTAACCTGGCTTTATAAGCCTGTCTCTGTTTCAATAATAGATACACAATTCCTATATTTCCTATAGAAAGAAAGCTCATGTTGGATCCAAATGGAGAGCAACACACTTTTTTCCCCTCCTCAGAGGATCAATTATTCAAGAGCATTTGAAAACATGCTTTGGTGGCTTAAATTTTCAAGTTTGTCTCTCGGTCACTCTCATTTGTTTCTGAAAGGCGCAAGCAATCAATGTGAATCATGATTCACCAGCAAGTAAGGCACTTTTGTATGTGAATAATGTGATTACAATTATCAACAAATTACGAATCACGATCAATCACTTCGTATACTTGTTTTTGCTATCAGTCACTATCCGGAATTGAACTCGAGATTGTTAAAAAGGGACAACATCTACCTGTCGTAACTATTGATCTATCGTACTCATCGGCCACTCGTATTCTCAAAACTGAACAGGTCATGGTAGCATACAAATCGAGTTCTTTGTTTCAATCTTTCCAGTGTGATTTGCATTTTGTCCAGCTCCAAAAACACTCTTTCAGCTTCAGACTTTACAAATGTTAACACCATAGTAAATCTTACATGATGGCCTTCTTCTGATGTAGAACAAATGGAGCACCACCCTGTCAATGGTGTTCAACATAGGAGAATCGTTTCTCCATTCGTCCAGTGTCCATGTCCTAGCTACTTGGTAGTTGTAGTTGTAGACTTGTAGGACTTAGCAGTTAGCACTAGGGGTGTCCATAGAAAACCGAAACCGAAAAACCGAATTAATAAACCGAAAAACCGACACATTTTTTGGTTAACCGAACCGACACTATTTAAAATTTTGGTTTGGTTAACCGAACCGAGAATATTAACGGTTTCTCGGTTTGGTTTCGGTTTACGCATTTCGTAATACCGGTAACCAAAAAACCGAATTTTTTTTTAATTTTTTTTATATTAATATATAAGTTCGATTTACTTTAAAGGATTCATTTTTCAAATGATTTTGTTGTTCCATTGAGCCATTTTGAGTTCTCTTATTTGCATAGTTTTATTGTGTCTTGTAATTTCAATTATTTACTTGTCAAATATGTCATTGTGCGTGTCTACATAAGCCCTTCAAATTATTTATTAAATATGTTGTTCGAATGAAATACATACAATAATAGTTTAAAGTATCATTTGGTTGTTATAACCATCAAGACATATAAAATTAGTATTATTTTGAAGATCTAATCTAATTAGATTATATTGTTTAATCATATTCGATAATTTTATTTATCTTTCATGTAAATTATGATATTCTAAATCACATAAATGGTTATTGGTTAACCGATAAAACCGAACCGAAAAATTGGTTAACCGATCTCCGGTTAACCGAGACTAACGGTTCGGTTTAGGTTTATGATTTTAGCTAACCGAAATTATGGTTAACCGAATTCCGGTTAACCGAAATTCCGGTTAACCGGGTTTGGACACCCCTAGTTAGCACCACAAATTAGGCCAATTAGGGCTCGTTCGATATCATGTCGGGAATCGGGTTGGAATGGGGTTGGGATAGGAATGGGGTTGAATGATTTTAGGTATGAGTGATACCTTGGTGTAGAGGTGGGTTTGAAGTTATGTGTAAAAGTGGGGAATGGGTGATTCCAAGGTATCACTCATTCCTATTCCCATTTTTAACCAAACATAAAAATAAGTTTCACTCATTCCTAACCCCATTCCCTATACCCAAGGTATAGAAACAAACAAGCCCTTAATTCTTTTCAAACACCCACTTGACACCCTAAATTAGGCAATTCCAATTTTCTACTCCCCTTAATTTTTTTGAGGCCCCTCCGTCACATATTGTTTGTCCTTTTCCTTAACAATATGGAGAGGAAGTACTTATGAGCTGATAATGATCCCTCTGATTTATTTATGGTTCAATAGACATTTTGGTTCATAGTTCCGGTAGCAGCACACCATTAATGGCGTAAAGAGCGAGGGGTCTTTGATCCACCGGCGTCAACGCAATGTACTCCACCTCCAAGTCCGGCTGACCGTACAGCGCCGGCGTCTCCACCACCACCTTATTCTCACCGTCGACGTCAACCGTCTTGACTCCAAAACTCATCCTCCGGCCTCCTCCCCCAACCGCCAACGTCTCGAGCTTCATCACAGACCGCAACATCTCCATGGAACGGTAGCTCGGAATCGCATGGTTCAACAACACAGACATGAGACATCTGCTTCTCCGGAGCAAACAACGACGCTAGATCCGTTCGAAAGAACTCGGACGAGCCGAAATCCCGGTCCATTGGACATAAAACCGTGAGTCCCTGGCCAGATCGGAGGCAGCGTCTCAGAGCCTCCGCCACCGGCGGAAAGGAGGCTATGGCTGCCGCGAAAGACCTGGATCCGAGGCTGTAGATAGTCCGAACCAGATCGTCGGAGTCCGTGGGGGAGAGGATGGCCTCGTCGGAGCGGAGGAGATCGGCGGCCGTGTAGCAGGAGTGGAGGATATGGAAGGAGAGGATGTTTTGGAGAGCGGAGAGGGATGGATTGTGGATGAGGAGGTCTTCCATGGCAGCGTTGTCGATGGCGCAGACGGTTTTTCCGGGTCGGCGGTTGACGGCGGAAGCCACGCCGGTTAGGATTAGGTAGTGGCTGAAGACGGAGAGGTCGGGGTAGGGGGAGAGGATGGCGGTGATGTTGTGGAACTCCATGGCTTTTGTGATCGGAGTTGAATGTTGGGACTCCGTCTATTTATTGATCATTTTCCAAGACTCCATCTCCAACTTCTGTAGCAAGCTTTCTGGCTGTTTGACTACTTTTCATCGAGACCAACTCTCGGTCATAATCTTCTTATCTATATAATATATTAAAAAGTTATATACGAAACGCATTTAATACAGAGGATAAATCTTATAATATTATGGTAGATATATAATTTGTCAACAACATCCCAATGTCATTGTACGTGGTTAAGACCATTTCATTTGTCATATAGATCCATGGTTTGAACCTTATTACCATCCATTTTAATATAGAACTAGCAGAAATCTTTCAGATGTTAAGGTTTTCTTAACGTAGCATGCTATTGTCATCAAGTGATTTTCATTTGATAGATACAAGTGAACTTCTGAATCTTTCTATAGCTTCAGCAAGAGTTAAGCCAATATTCCCTCATACGTACGCAATTGGAAGGAAAAAAATCAGCATGGTGTCTTACTTGAAAAGATGAGACAACAGAAGTCTAAGAACTGTTGGCATAGTCTATTATACACAGTGGCGGAGCCAAGGAGGGGCGAAGGGGGGCGGTCGCCCCTCCTCTGCTTCTAGTTTAATTTATATATATAGTTAAGTTTGCTATTAAAAGACACAATTTTTTGTTTGCCCAGCGGTAGTGCCCCCTCTTACCCAGATCCTTGATGTTCATCTGTCCCGTGTTCGAGTCTTCTCAAAAGCAGTTTGGGCTGGTGTAATTGTTTTTCTCCTTATGGCCCACCTACCTCGCCTTTGTTTTTAAAATCAAAGTAGGTCCCTTTTTATATTAACGAGTAACCAATCTATTACTATATACTAAAGCGGAAGCAAATTCCGCCACCATATTGCGCCACATCACCCCTTTTATTAAAATAATAGTATGTTTTATATAAATTATTTTGTCATCTATTGTATTGGAAAATTTATCTTTCTACTACTTGGAAAATTTATCTTTTATCCTCCATATGGGTTATAATTTCTACAAAATTTTCTCTTTATTATCTACTTTTTTTTTTGGGTAGAATTTCTTATCTTATCTATTTTTTACATGAATAAAATTATGAACACCAAAATTCATTTTATTGTCTACCTATAGTATTTAGATTACGTAGCTCATCAAAAGGTAATTGCATATTTGATTAGGCCGATCATTGTCAATCACTTATGACAAAATTTTGAACAAGCTTAATTAAGTACAAAATTAATCACGCATCTTCCCTTTTTTTATGGTTTGTATACCTATATTATTCTTAGTGAACAACCACAAACTTGATGGATAAAGTTTATTTCATTGTCTTTTTTTATAGGGAAATAAAATTCATGCTTGGATAATTAAATCCCTATTTTATATTTACTTCTTATTTAATTCATTTTTCATAACATAATAACGCCTATACAAGATAATTTGGTTTTATTTTTTATCTTTATTAAATATCACCTATATTTTTTTAAAAATATATATAATAAATCTTATCTCGTGTCTTTCTTCCTCAATCATTTAACTATATATTTATTTATTTGTTAATAGATCATATATAAATAAGCCATATAATTATTTTCATAAATGTTTGATTATATACGAGAACTATGCTATTTTATAATCCAATAGATAAGTGTCATTTTAACACAAAGTATACATATAATAATATTTGTAATTATTAATTATAAATTCAATGTATAAAGTAACAAATAAATAAATAAAACCCCGTACAAGGTGCGGGTCAACTGCTAGTTCAATATTAGATACGGTCCTACGGAGTATTAGTTACTCGTTAGATACTAATTTTTTTCCTCCTTAAGTTAACTGTTAATGTAGATTCCTTTTTATAAGCAAAAAATTAGTTACTCGTTAATATTGATTTTTTTTATATATTTAGGAATAGAAATTTATTAAACTCTCACTAGTTTTTTTTGTCCCCTTTAGATATTTAACATTAGCTATTTATAAAGCTAGCTAGTTACCTATGAAAATACAATTAGTCCTTTAATCCAAAATATTTGGGTATTTAAGAATTTAATACTACAAAAAAATGTTAATAAAAATAGTTCTTCTATATAATACACGACTTAAGAAATTAAGAACTCATTTTTGTGAGAATTCGTGATTAGGAAATCATTTATAACTATATGCATTGCATTTGGTCTTATATTATCCTATACTCTTGTCCCCGATTCTAGTGTATTAGTCTATGCCTTATTGCCCCCCCTTTAAAAAATTTCTGGCTCCGCCACTGATTATACATACGGAAGCATCGGTAGTTTTGTAATCTTCTTCTGATTTAGTGTTATATGACACATATAGTCAATCTTGATGCATACGTATGTAAATGATACCTCTTTCGGTTAGTTCTTTTTAATTGCTTAAGCTTCTTCATATAAACATGCATGAGGACAGGACATAAACGTGCTACATGCCTACATCATTCGAGCCTCTTCATATAACCATGCATACGTATGTAAATGGAGAAGCTGTAACAACCTCAAGCCTCTTCATATAATAATGTACAATGCACAAACCTGCTACATCATTTGAGGATAAGATCAACTAAAAATTTTATACTTCCTGCCTTAGCAATGGCACTCTAAATTAAAGACACCAAAAAACAAGATAAACCATGGCAAATGTCTTCACAAATTCAGATGAAAAAGGAATATTCAATTTATAATTGTAGGAGGGCAGTTTATTCTCTAATATTATATTGTAAACATGTTCCCATTAAAAGTATAAACCAATGTCCTAATGATTTTTACTTACAAGTTACAACTATTTTATAATATTATATAAGAATTTTAATTATTACCTAAACTAAAATGCTACCAATTTATATTGAAAATGCCTTTTCATATAAATATAAATTATTTGAATTGCTCTTTGTTATCTAAACTAAAATGCCAATATGTATAAGACTACTACTTCAAAAAACATTTATGTAAATGAAATCATAGTCATTTGCTACTTAGAGTATATTATTACATAAAAGATATTAATTTACATTGTTTAAAAAATGAAAAATTTGATACTAATTATTTGATTTTTTTTTACTGTTGATGATGATCCGGAGAATGTAGTGCTTTGTGTATTATTATTGGATGATTGAATGTTTATTGGTTTAATCTTGGTTACTTTAGAATTAAAAAATATACGGTCTATTTAATTGTTTATTATCATATCTTAATACATATAAAATGCATGTATTATCCTCCTAGTCTATCTATCTATCTATCTATCTATCTATAATCTATAATCTATAATCTATCTATAATCTATAATCTATCTATAATAATAATAATATAATAATAATACTATAAAGAAGAAGCATTGTGACAATAATTGCTCTTCATTTTATACAAACTCTAATGTTTCATGCCTCATAGTTAGTGGGCCCTTTGTAGAAAATTGAATTGTCATTTGGTTTTAATTGCCTGCACTTTAATGGCCTGGCCCGTTACATTCTCTCCTACATTCAATCCCTTTGTTTTCAATGCAGTCAAACATATCCTAATTATTTGACTGTTACGCTCTGTTATGATTCTAAATCGATACAATTTCCAATCAAAAACGCTTTCTCAAATTAATGAGCGTGCCTTCTCAAATGGCTCAAAATATGAGCGTTGAGACCAATCGGAGGCCTGGTATTCTGCCAGCCTCGCCCCATTCAAAACTCACAATCCCTAAAAGCACCTCGCCCTCGCAACTAGCTTCTCAGAGCTTCGCCATGGCGCCAGCGCACTCGAGATCCTTAACCCCGAGATCCGATGCCAACCTTCACGACATTGGCTTTGGAGCGGTTGCTAGAGCCACGAGATTCAAAGTCGGCTTCCGATTTGAAGTTGGAACGGAGCAGTTCCACGCCGGTGAGGGCGAACGGAGCCAACGGTGACGATTCCAAGGCGGCCTCGGTCCCTACTCGGAAGCCGTCCATTCCGTTGCCTCCGCCGGTGCATCCTAACGGTGTGAGGCGGAGCTCCGCGTCGTCGAGGACTCCGGAGGAGAACGAGAAGGAGAAGTGTCAATGTCTATCATCTCCATTGGTATCGATCTGCCTCCAATTCACTTGAAGCTTAGTGTCTATCTGTTTCTGAAAATCAATTTTGTTTCCATTCCTGTTAGAATTTGAATCCATGAATCGTAATTGAGTTTTGATCTACTAATTTATGACTTTCCTGCTAGCCTTTTTTCAATTACAGTTTAGCGACTCAATAGTCAGGTTTGTTGAATATAGCTCAGCGCAATAGTTGAAGGACTCGAGGGATTAAATTTCACGAATTCGGAAAAGAGACCTCTACAAGGTAAACTTTGGCAACTTATGCAATTTAATTTGAATTGCAAGATGTGCTTGCTAAAAGTTCCATTTTCCCTACTCAGTTCTGCAATGAGTTTGCTGTTCCTCAAGACAAATTAGACTCCTTTAAGGATGTCACAGTGAATGACATCGTTCTCAGGTATAAGATATGTGGTACTTCTACTTGCTCTTACCATTTTATGCGAAGTTGATTGACTTAATATAAGTTTTTTAGACTTCTGTTTACATGACCTTGAGAGAAGAAGATGTTGTGATGTGTAACGTGAACATTGATCTGACCCGTGGACGAAACAACCCTCTTGGAAGGTGCTTTGTAAGTTTGTGCATTATCTCAAGGGAAAGTATATTAATCGTGTTTTCTGTTGTTTACTGATTTCGACTTCAAATTGGTGGCGAATCCAAACTGATTAGGAGGTTTCCGGTGGTAGAGCGCCGATGGCGAGCCTCCTGCAAGGCGGAGGACATTGCCGTTACAAAGGAAGAAGCAAGCTGTCTCAGCTCCGCAATTCCTACTGATTCCGAGGTCGCCGATTCCTTCGTTGAACGGAAGAGGAGGGTATGGTTTCTCAATTCTCATGGCAGAGAATTTCCACTCACCATTATCATCGTTGTGCAGTTTGAAGTCTTGACATAGCAAAATTTGATAAAAAAAAATATTTGTTGGTTTTGAGAGGTGATTGATTCAATAATCCAAATTCGGATGAGAGTTAGGAGGTTAATTATGCTTTTGGTTGTGGATTTTTAGGTTTCCATAGACAGGCAAAATACAACCATTTGAAGGAGCTTCATAGAGCCATTATGCTCTACGCATGCCTTGGTTTCAGCTGAGCTGAAACTCCATTAGGACCCTTTCAACAGGTTAGTACTACTTATGAATTTTATTAATCATATAAAATGATTTTCATGGCGTCTGGTGGGACGTCTTCCGGTCTTATATGCATCGGAAAAGGAGAATAGTCTTCATAGTCCTTGCCCTGGGAGTGAAAAGCCTTTTTTGCTTTTGTTATATTACACTGTTGCATGTACAGGAGTTGTATGTGTTGATTCTAGCTGCCTCGCAAACATATACACACACACAATTGAAACCGATTTGCTTTCTCATCTCACGCACATTCCATACTTTTGGTCTCAACTGAAACCTGCTTAGTACTCATAGCTGTAAAGAAACTGCTCTATAATTTGTATTGCTTTTAGATCATAGAGATCATTCTTCTCAATCTGATTTCTGGACGCAGAGGTTTCTGCCAACTGTACTTTGGCTACGTATGCTTAGTGTTTATATGTATAATCTTAATCTCCTCCACTTTATAGAAATCGTTATTTTTTTCCTCTACAAAGTATCAACTATAATTTATGGATTGTTATAACTGATTAATTTAGTACTTTTGCTACCGTTTATGTTGCCTGATTATTGATCTTATTCTCATGTTTCAGCCTTTCTCAAGCTGCTGCTGCAGCGCAAGCCCGGGGCTTCTGTTATTCAAATTTTTGTGGGTCGTATTAGGGTAACTATCTTACCATCTGTTAAGTACTATTTGTTAGTTTCATCATTGTGACACTTGGTTTTCCGCTCCAGGATTGGGCTCCCAATCATTCTGGTGATCCTAAGATTGAAGCTGCTTTAAGAAAAGGAGAAGATCCTGGGCTGGCACTGGTGGGTATCTACCTCAAAATCTGCCCCAAGTTTGTAATATTTGTGGCAATATTATGGCTATGAAAGTAACATTGTTTTGACTCAAATCTGAACAACCTCTGACAGGTTTCAAAGGCTCAATTACATCCATAAATATGGTTATAACCAAGCTAATGGCCGCAGCAGTTCGAAACAAGCAGGATCTATTTAGTTTGCTGGGGTAGTCAATTGTTGTACAATTTTTTTTAACACCATTTGTTAACAATTGTTACTCCATAATTGACCATGGGATTTTGTTTCATATTTTTTATCAGGGTTGACTATATCATTGCACCATTACAGGTCTTGCAGTCACTTAAAGACTCAGTTACCATAGATGATGAGAAGTTGTGCAGCCTTTTTATCAAACTATGACACAAAATCTGCTATGAAGGTAACAAACGAAACTGCTTTTGACCTGCAAGAAAGCTGACTCATTATGCAGGGGAATGTGGGAAATCTTTGGCTACTGTTTTCTGTTCTTCTTTGTCTCCAATGTAGAAAAACATTTTCATTTTTCCGGTTTTGCTTTGATATCTAATTTTCTGTTTTTTTTTTTGCATTATCAGGAGCTTTGTTTTGCACTAATCTTCATCTTCACCGGGGCATAAGCGTCAAGGTAAGATGCATTCCTCTATTTTCCTGTTTCTAATTATAACTTTTCCCTAATAATGTACCACTAATGTTGTATATTTTTAAGATACATGGATGATTTCCAAATTGTTGAGTTTGTTTTCATACCTTTAGGCTTTAGGAAGATACAATAGGCTTTGTTGTATCTCTGAAGTAATTTCTCGGTTAGTCTCTCTGAAGTCCGAGTGCTTTTCATGGCAGGCATGTGCGCAAGCTGGCGCAACTGTTATCCATCATCAGTGTGCATACACTTTACGAACTCGATCTGAACCAAAGCTGGAAGCCATTGATGGTGCTTCACTGCCTATAAAACAATCACATGAATTTAGACCATTCATGCACAGGCTCCCTGAATTCAAGTTTTGGTATGCATTACACCAGAAACTGATTGCAATGACAACAAATTTGCAAGCTAGATGCTGACTTTTACTTTGCCCTCTTCTTCTTTCAGGTATGCTATCCTAAGATTAATGGAAGCTCCTGAAGCTGTGGATTTTGCTTGCCAAGCTCCTGAAGCATGGGCTGCAACAGAAGGCTCCTGGAATCAGTTAGCTGAGTCTTCATAATTAGTTAGCTGAGTCTTTCTAATGCATAGTGAAGCTTTTTTTTTGGGTGTTGAATTGGTTTTGTAATATGGTTTAACAAGGATGCTCCTGGAATCAGTTTGCTGAGTCTTCATAATTTTTCACATGCTTAGTGGTTGGAAAAACTGAAAAAAAGCAATACAGAATTTCCTCCTTTTTAGTTCTAGCTGTACGGCTTGATTTAGCTTGGATAATTATATAAATGTATACTACTGTAGATCTCTGAGGTAGTATATAGAGAGTGCTTAGTGCTTTATTTTTACTACTAGGATCATTTTGGTGAGTATTTCTCATTCTCATGTATTGGCAAGTTTCCTTGTATTTGTCAGATAATCCTAGGTAAGCGATCATTTCTTGACCCTAATGATTTAGGATGTGATGATCAACTCTACTGAATAGTACAATTCTCTTTTGGTTATGTGATGATCAACTCCACATTTTACTTCTAGCAAAACCTGGAGATAGTTATGTTATGGGTATTATTAGTGTTGGCTTTTACATGTGAAATCAGTAGTGTTTGCCCTTTTTGCTGGTTTATTGCGTAATCCCTCCAGAGTGCTAATTGGTAAAGTGTTACAATTCACAACGGAGACTACTAACTATATTATAATTAAAACCAGTACTAACTATATTACAAGCATATGGCGACATCAAACTGAATCTTCGAGGCAGCACGGGAAAACCCACAATTAATTTCTATTTTATAAATAGCATTAAGGATTAATTTGTTTCATTCCACCTCCAATTAACATAAAGTAGTCCGCATTAATTTTGAGCTGATGATGCATAGGATGAACACTAAAAAGGCAGTTTCCAGCCCAGAGCTGCCACATGATGAGGACTAAAATGATGGCCCGTAAGGCAATTAGCCCTTTTGATACAATAACCAATGACAGACAAACTTTAAATGGCTTAGGTGAAGAATTTATCACTACCATCGACAAACCTGAAGGAGATCATCAGCTGATGAAGAAGTATGAAGCTGATTGCCCCATAACCTCCTGTATCCATCTGACCAATATGGTTGGAGGGCTTCAGTTGGAACTGAAACCTGCAGAGCATACTAATTAATCAAAATCGATGCCAATAGATGTCAAGAAGAAATAAAAGATGAAGACAAACAGGCACAAAAATTGGTTGTAACATCCTTACCTCCAGAAGTGCCAGTAGAACCTTGATCAATCTTATCCTGACTGGACCTAAGGAATCCAAACCCTTCATTCTCCAAACAGGACTCGACTTCAAAGTTTCCACACAGGGAGAGATTGTATTGTGGCAGGTGGGGCACTGCTGGTCTTCAAAGAAGAAGACATCATGGCAGTACTCACATACGCCCAACAACTGTTCACACCTCTTCTTACCATACTTTTCGGCACACAAGGATGAAGACATTGCGCATTTATTCAACATCCATTCCTCAAAGTCTTTGTATCTCTGAAGAATATTTTTTAGCTCTATCCTATTCCTTCCAGACTCTATTTGAAAAGATGAGGAAGCCTCTGCCAAATTGGAAGTCAATCCACATATGGTGCTGTTCGGACTATCTTCACTGATGTCAAGTTGAGAAGCCTCTGCCAACGATTTTGTTTTCATGGTGCCTTCTTTATGTATTGAGAAAAATAAAAATTTAGAATTTTAAAATGTTTAATTTCAATTGTGTCTTTTTTCTACCAAAAACAAACCTAGGTACACACCAAATTAATGGAGTACATTCTTAAAGTTTGATAATACGTTATATTTCATCCCAATAGTAGACCTATATATTCCTCAACTGAGAGTCCGAGACTTAATAGCAGAAAATTTTGTCTATTTTTCTTTTTTCCTAATCAAAATCTATAAACACATAAACATATAAGAAAGTTGACAATAAATGCACATTATTAAAGTTGTGAATAGTCAAACAATTAAGATGAATGAGTTAAGAGTGAATTTATTTCATAAATAATATATTAGGTCGGTTATAAATCATTTTTGTAGTACATTTACTTCATTTTAACCTTTTGATATTCCTATTCTATTACTACATACTATCATAAACTCTATACTTATTAGTTAACATAATAGTACAAAAAAGAGTATTAGTCTTTCTACCAAATAAATTATATTAATATACTTATATTCAACTATTTTATAGAATCTTATACATATTATTTATTTATTTTATAGAATCTTATTTCTATTTTTATACATATTCTGATAATTGATGTATTGTATTGTATTAATTTCTAAATTCTTTACAACGGGAAAAATTGGTTGTTGATTTACAAAATTACTTAAAGGATTTGTGATATAGTTATTTTGTTATGTATTTTTCGAATTTGATTATGTGAATTAATTAGTATATGTTAAACTAATTTTATGTTACATTATTAGAAATTTGAATAGTCGAGCAATTACAATGTGACTAAATTAAATTTATTAACTTAAAATAATACCAGTTATTGTCATTGAACCAAAAATAATTCCAACTGTAAAAATCGTAAAAGCATAGCCAAACTATTAACATTAACATATTCACTAGAAATAAAACACGAACAATTTTCTAACCAAATTTTGGATTATTGGTATTATGGTACATTCCTTATATATAAGTTACAGATATACTTCAAATAGATTTCAGTTTTAAGAAAAAACAATCAACAATAGGATCATATTTTACTAAGTTTCGAAAGTTCTTTTAGTTATATTTATGTAATTTTTCACATTATACTAATTTATACTTTTATTGGGACCTTATACTTCTGTAGTGGTTTTTCGATAATTTAGTATCTTATTATCTTATCGAAAATCGTCAAATTTTACATTGACCCAAGTCGGGACCGGAGAAGAATATTAACTTACCGTGTTTATTAATTTATCGCGTATTAATTTATGGAGGTTCTACTGTAATATCATAAGATGATGAAACTCCTTGGTCTGACTTCTACTACGCATGTATCATGGATGAAGAATTTGTAAATAATTCGGTCATTAAAACATGAGCATATTTTTATGATATACACAATCAATATCTTTGATTTCTTTCTAAAACAACAATCATTTACCACATATTAAAATGATTCAAGTTTTAATTGATTTTAGCTGCATTTTGGTGGTGTTCTTTTGTTAATTAACGTAGGTACAATGACGTCCGTCTAAATGGTTATTAATAATGAATTCGAGCGGAAAAACAAATAGCTATTGTATTTAGTCTCTTTCGACAACAACCTATCCCCAACAACCAAACCTGGCCCGTGCATCGCACGGGCTCCTTCCCTAGTATACATATAAGCTTGGATTTTGCCACCATTTAATGCCCTAATTAATTATGCTCATAAAATCCCTATGTAATTAATATTAGTAAAATCAAATCTTTAAAACATGTTAGCGTAGTAGTTAAAGTGTTTCTTACTAATCAATTAGTCATTAGCTCGAATCTCCTTGCTAACACTATTATAATTTTTTTTTTCATTTCCTTAATCTTAAGTTTTATGTCATGTATCATCACAAACATATCAATACGAACTTTTTTAAACCAATGATACATTCTCTTTCTCATATTAATATAAAATTTTTTGCCCCGTGCGTAGCACGGACATTATCACTAGTAAGAAGAAAGTTCGAGTAACTTAATTCGAATTCCTTTTCGGGGCATCTTCTTATGCTTTCGATTATTAAATTAGGTAGTAGTTCGCATTTAATAGCGTGGATTATGTATAAGTCGAATGTGTCTTTGTATGTACGATAAGAGCAAAGTTACGTTGATTACTTCCGAAAGTAGCTCAAGTAAAACATTCAACCTTACTTTTTTTTGCTTCTTTCTTTAGCTCAAATAAAAGATATTCCTCTAATGTAGATGATAGACACATATTAGGTAGTGCTTTAGGGCATGTTTAGTTAGGATTTTCATGGTTTTTGATTTAGTTTTAGTTAGTTTTATTAGTTTTGTAGTTTGTTAGAAAGATTCGGATATCTACACTTTGTTGTGGTTTTTGATTGTAGATGTGAAGACAACGAGTGTAGAGGAGGTGCAAGCCTAAGCATTGGAGAAGGTGGAAAAGGAAATCAAGCCATGAAACATGCCTAAGGGACGAACCGAGCCAAGAACGAGAGGAAACCAAGTTCAGAACGTGATTCGCGGGGAGATGTGAACATGACGCGGCTGCGTCTCATGTGTACAAACCACGTTTCGGGTTTTTACTCTCTGTGGTGAAAACGCGGGCAAGGCTTTGACACTCGACCGAGTTTTTGGGCTCCATCCCGAGTTTTGGCCCGTGTCCGAGTGAGATCTTAGATTGTGTACGAGATATTGTTGAGCCCCATGTGGGTTGCCTTTTAGATATATTTTTGGAAGACATATTATACATAGTTAGCCCTAGTTTTAGTTTGGAGTATCTTTTGAATCTTTGACATTGGTTACTGGAGACTTGGAGAACAAGAACTCTTTGGGAAACCTTGTAAGCTTTTCAATGTCTTTCAGTAACTAAATTCCTTTTGCTTGACTAGTTAATTGAAGTTGTGAACGAAGTATTATTGTGAGATTTGATTGTTCTTAATTTCCCTTGACTAGATTGTTTTCTCTGTGCTTAATTGAATAAGTTTGACCTATGGTTTTATTAGCTTGATCATCTAATGTGATTTCTAGGTTGAATTACAACTAGATCTTTCTAATTACCAGTTGGAATTAATTGGATCATAAGTAGAACCTTTAATCAATCTAGGACTGGTAGGACTAATTGATTAGAGAAGAGAATTCAATCGCATGTTATTTGGATGTCTGGTTGCTCTGAATGCATGTTTCTATTGATGCTTGGATCTTAATGCTGTTGTCAAATTGAATAGGAGGTCTCTTAGGTTATTTGATAATTAGGGTTGTTAGCACCGGTCGGGCTAATAACTAGAGTTGAAGTAGGATTAATAATTCCATGAAGTTGGGTTATTAGCATTCCGCAATAGATTAGTCAAGGTAAAAAGAGAATTTTGATAATCAATGATCAATAATCAAGTTCACAATGGATATTAACTGGTTAAGCATACTTCTCTCATATTTTACAAATCATCCTTTGCATGTTTAATTAGTTTAGCTATTAGAACAATTTCAAAAACCCCCCTTTTAACTCTGAGTAATACAACAATAAACATTGAAAACCTGAGTCTCTGTGGGATCGACCCTTACTTCCCTACTACATTAGTTGGGTTGTTTGGACTATTTTGATAGGTATTAAGGCGACTAAAATACCGTTATCAGTAGATTTACATTTTTAGGGGGTAGTTGTCGATGATTGAGGACAATAATTTGAGGGAGATTTAGAGCTCGTTTAGATTAATTGGATATTTCATTCACTACAAAAAAAAAATGATTTGGCGACCACAATAGTGGTCGCAAAATCATTAAATCTGGACGCGGTACGCACTTAGCGACCAGATCTTGGACGCAAAATGTGGTCGCTAAAAGCTCGGTCGCGAATTCAATTTAGCGACCACTTGGTCGCGAAATTTAGCGTCCACAAATGTGGCGACCATTTGGTCGCTAAATACGTAGTTAGGCCCTAGCGTCCATTTAGACGCAATTTTAGCGACCACTTGGTCGCAAATACACAGGCCATTTTGGCGTCCATTCGGACGCGAATTTGGCGACCAAGTGGTCGCCAAATACAGCAGATGTATTTGGCATCCAAGTGGTCGCCAAATTACCTCCCCGAATTTAGCGACCACTTGGTCGCCAAATTTCTTTACCGAGTCATTTGTACATTTTATTTTTATTTATTATCCTGAATTTAAATACAATAGTTTATTGAAAATTAAAATAAAACATGAATTTATATAATACGATTTCTAATTATATTAGTTAAAATTCAGTATATAATTACATAATTAACGTGCATAAAATATATATCCACATCACAATACCCTAACATTATATACTAAATATCAGATCAAAAAAAAACATTATATACTAAATAAACACTTGATAACAAGTTTACAGTGTGCTCCATTTTTGACATTCAATGAACAAAAATAAAGCACACACAAAGCCATATATATCCACATTGCTACACCATGTCCAATCCGCTGAATCAAACCCATCTTTCTTTCTGCCTTTTAATCATCTCCACAGGCTGTCAAACAAAAGCTCTGCATTATTTAACACCATCTCCCCCCTGCAATCAGCATTTTTATTAAATTCATACTCATCTTATGTGAAGAAGAAACTACTTTGTTGCCTCTCTAAGGAAAGTTGGGTACCACTTCCATGATCTAAATCCTTATTCCAAGCTAGCCCAAGCCCTTCTCGGATTAGTTTACACTTACTTTGAAGCAACTGAAGTTCTATATGGGTCAAGCCCTAGGTTCTTGATTGGCTCATATCCTGCATACACAACATCAGCAACTATCAATTATCAATTACACTATTACAGTAAACAAGTTACAATTTCCACAACCCAAGAAGCAAACAATTTGCACCGGGCTTAACTCAATTAACCATTTCCCCAATTATTAATCAGGCAATTGTGACAGACCCAGCACCATTTTGCTAGTTTGCTAGATGCAGATATGAACATTACTAGGGCTGGGATACTTGGGTTCAACTGTTTCAAGCACCATGAAATGAAAAAGCTCAAATTCAGCTTCTGGAAATTAAAGAGAGCAAAGGGCAACTACAAAACAAGTAAAATTGTACCCAAAATCAGATTAAACACTTCAACTGTTGGATATTTAACGAGAACAAAGGGCAATTACAGTAAGAGATTTCATGATAAAGGATTCAGTGAACATATTTCATAACATCCTACTAAACCTAGTAGTATTTCATAGCATCCTGCAGATATCGTAATCAGGTTCCGTGAACTTCCAGAATTTCATGATAAAGGATTCAGTAAACATATTTCATAACAACCTACTAAACCTGGTAGTATTTCACCATTTAAGCCATGTATGTGTACTATCAATCATCAAACCATATTTGAAGCCATCCTTTATACTGCCTTGTTTACTAACCACTAACTTATCTATAGAGTGCAAGAACTTTCTAAGAGAAAAAAAATGTTATTCTTTTTAATCAAATGCATATAGTTTTTCAGAACTAAGACAGTTGCAAAACATACTTTATTCAGCTAGATTTCACATATTGCATGTCGTGATGCAAGAAGAGCAAAATACCTTCAAGAGCTCATTGTTGTGGAGAGAGTCTAAGTATTGAAGCACATTAACAAGTGTAACTCTTGAATTCAGATGAAGCTTGGGAGCCTAGCAGATTTAGACCGCCACTGAAGAGTAGAGTGAATAAACAAAGTCAAAGAAGCCACCCAAATGATTAAGGCAACAGATATACTGCCAAACTTGGAACAAAAAGAGAAGGAATTGTGGGTGAATAAGGAGTACTGATGTTTAATCTTGTGCGAAGTAGAGGTATCCATTAGGTCTTTTTCAGCCACGTTCAATCTCACTAAAACCTAACATACCATTTATATAACGATTAGGTCAGCAGAAGAACAGAGCTGTGTTCAAAGCTCGAAATCGAAGATCGATTGGAAATCGAGTGAGTGGAAAGGAAGAAGAATATACCTGAAAAGGCGATTGGGGAGGGGCTTGTTGTTGACGGAACGGAAAGAGGAAGGGGAGGGTTTGGCTCCGGAGCCAATTCTAGAGGCGGCGCTACACATGGAGGATCGGAGAACTGGCAAGGGCGGAGCGACGAGCGACGAGCGACGAGGGAGGGCGACGGCGGAGCGACGAGGGAGGGCGAGGGCAGAGCCAAAAGCGGAGCGGAGAGAGTCTCGGTGGTCGGGATCTCGGCTGTCGCAGGTAGGACCGGGCGAGAGGTGTTGCCGAGCGGAGGGAAACTGTCCGCGAGCGTTGTGCCTAGAGGAAGGGGACTGGTGGTCCGTCGCCGTCAAGTCGAGAGCGGCCGGCCGGCGAAACTGAGAAGTCTCTGATATGGAAGTAGAGGAAGCAGGCGGAAGGGCGAACGGCAGAGTGAAGCGATCGATGGAATTTGTGAAGGAAACAACAAAATAGAAAGCTAAACCCTAATTTAAAAAAATTTGGCCAAATTGGCGTCCAAATGGTCGCCCTCCCTAAAAATTGCGGGAATTCAATTTTTTTGGAATTTGCGGCCGGATGGTCGCCAATAGTGCGTCCACATGGTCGCCATCTTCAAAATTTACGTTAAAAAATTACTAAAAGACGAAATTTGATTTTTGGTCATTGTAGTGTATAATGGTAGGGATAATCTTATTTGGCCTAATCGAGTTAAGACTAAGCATGGTTAGACCGAAACCGAAAATTGACTGAACCGAATCGAAACCGACAGAGTTCGGTTCGGTTCAATAAATTTCAAGAGTTCGGTTCGCTTCAATTGTTCAAAAAAAAACCTTATATTTATCTAAAATAAAAAAACGGTATTTACAAGATTTAACGACCACTTGGTCGCTAGATCTTTACATGGTATTTGGCGACCACTTAGTCGCTAAATCTTTACATGGTATTTGGCGACCACTTAGTCGCTAAATCTTTACATGGTATTTAGCGACCAAGTGGCCGCAAAACTTGGCGACCAAGTGGTAGCCAAATCTTTACATGGTATAGATCTTTACATGGTATTTGGAGACCAAGTGGTCGCTAAAACTTTACATGGTATCTGGTCGGTCGCCATTTTTTGCGTCCACGTGGCCGCCAAATACTATGTAAAGTTTTAGCGACCACTTGGTCGCCACTTTTAGCGACCAGATGTGTTGTCGTCGCCAATCTAGCAACGACTTGGTCGCTAAAGTTTTTTAATTTTTTAAATTTTGATTTAGCGACCACATGGTCGCTATTTGGCGACCATATTACTTGGACGCCAAATTGTGGACGCCAAATCGCCTGAATGGTGTAGTGATTTATCATGGGTAATGTGAAAACAAATATGAGTAAATTAATGTGAATTCCTTTTGTGAACATTTCCCTTGTGATTTGTATCATTAAATTAGATATCGGTTTGTATTTAATAGTGCGGGTTGCGTAAAAGTCGAACATGTCTATTTATGTCATACCATAAGAGCAGAGTTGCTTACTTTATAAATTAACTCAATCTAGACATTTCAACCTTACTTTTTTTTAGCTCATTTGCATATTAAACGACAAAAAATTATATGCGTGTATGTAATCACATATTTATTTCACTTTAGTGAATTCGTTAGTGTGGTTGTAAATGAAAGTTCTACAACAATAATATAGGTTAGGAAAATCGATATATAAATTACTAAAAAATAAAAGATTTTCCTTGATTACTTCAAACACATAAGCATACTAATAAACATCAAAATGTCTTTGATCATCTAATCAACTAAATAAGTCTCAAGACTATTATTCGAAAATCTCCAATTCGCCTCTTATAGAGATTGCCCTCACCAAAAAAACGCCAAAATTGACGAAAATTATCATGATTTTCTAATGGAATATCTATGGGTTTGCAATCCTTGCCTTGCCCTTAGGTGTCCCTCGTCACCAATGAGAACAAAGACACCTTTCTCATTTTCATTCTAATCACATACATAGTTTAATGTAGATGGTGTAATTCTACATTGTTTTAGTGCAACTTAATTAAAGCAATGCATGTATGTTGAATACATTGGCATCACATTGAATGACATGCATATTTTTCCTGATTGATTGATTGACATCTATATGTTAAAATCATGAACCAAATTTCTTCATAACATATACAATCGATGTACAGTTGTATACTTTGAACATTTATACAGACAAATCATTTAAATTAATTGCACAATATATTATACTAGATTTATCAAATCTCTCTAACTTATTATCGTTAGGGAATTATGTTCAATCGTGGCCAAAACATGCTTTGTTTTGCTAGGGAAGGTTGGATCGAATATACTTGAATCTATATGCATGTTGCATAATACTCTAGTAAATGGTTTTCAAACTAGTGACTATCACTGTCTTAGACTACAATCATAAAGAATCGATTCATGTGCAAATTTTGGCTTCAATCTTCACCCTAACTACATAACTTGGAAAACATGACCCAAATGAAAAATAGCAAAATATAACACAAGACTATCAAATCTCTTATGCCCGTTTTTGACGATTACAAGAAAAAGCAAAAACATGCACTAAATCATATCACAAAAGGAAAGAAATGAGCCAGATTGTTCAAATATCATAAGTTACACCCTTCGAAGATAACAACTATGAATCATGTACAATGTTTCTTAGTCATCCAAACAAGGAAAGTGGTTTAATTCAAAGAATTCACCAGCTATAAAACACATGTGCTAATTTCATTCAATTCACCACTTTCAATGGCATCTTCAAACAATTTGCTCGCTCACCAAATCACCCAAGAAGAGTTCAACCTCTTCCATACCATTGATCGTCAGCTTTTCTCCATCCTCATCCTTACCCTTGGCAAAGACCCAACTCACGCCATTCGAGTCATGGGCCTTTGGCTTTGGTTCGAGCGGATCACTTTAAAAAGCTCCATTGTCAACACCATACTGTACTTGAAATACCAGACTATTGACACCCTATTTGAAGAGTCTATGTTATGCCTCCATGTGGCGACCTTTGGGCCCACCGTCAACGATAATATATCGGTGCTCATTGCCCTTCTAAGAGGGATGAACATCAACGTGTCTCTTTTGTACTTCCATGAAAACTGCTCCTTGGTTTTACATGGTGTTAGAAGAATCGTCGAAGATGTCTGTGCTAAGGCTTTTAAGGATATTCTTGACCAGTTTAAGAATGACAGGGGCATCTCAAGTGTTGGTCGTGCTGCTGTTGACGAGAGTAAATTGAGACAAGGTATGTATGATTTCGATGCTTATAACTTTGGACTCGTATCCAAGGACTACGACGAGGCGAACGAGCAAGATGATGTTGAGGAGTTGTTCATGAGGTTGAATCATTTGAGTCTTGATTCAACACCCGTGGACGATCGATTGGGAGAAGGTAGGGAGATAAGTGGAAGAGGAAGCAACAACAAGACCCTTTTCTTGACATTTTCAAAGGGATACCCTATCTCTAAAAATGAAGTCAGAGAGTTCTTCACGAGGTACGTAATCTAATTCATTAGGATCTAATGTCGTTGATCAGTTTATATATGTTTCTGTTCAAACTTGATTCACTTTGCTTACAAAGTTCGTACACATAAACATATTAACTATAACATCTACTAAAACCATAGAATCACTATGCTTTTTCGAATAAGAAATTCAAGCCTAATCCATTAGCATTGGAGCAACTTGGTGCAATACCTTTGCTAAATACTCCATCAATGTATACATGTAACATATACAAGTTGTACATAATGTATAGGATCTTTGGAGATATAATAGAGGGGCTACACATGCAAGAAGTAGAAAGAAATGAACAACCATTATATGCAAGGCTGGTGGTTCGTGACATCTCCATGGTGAACTTAGTGTTGCGAGGACATAAGAAGATCAAGTTTAGCATCAATGGCAAGCATGCTTGTGTCCGAAAGTATGTTCGCAAGAGGTCCGAGTCGCCTCCGACACCCAGAATGCTAGGCTAGTTCAACTTTGGTGTTACTTTCAATGTTGTATGTTGCATTTTAACGTACTTTGTTTGTTGTAGAAGAGCAAGATGAACTTGATGGGCCTAATAATGTATGACTTTTGCAACAGATTTTAACTCAGACAATAATACAAGAAGTATCTTGAACTTTTAACGTATTCTTAAGTCACATAGTGACTATTTTGATTAGCGATTTATATCTACGGATTAGCTTACAAATCATTTTTCTTGGTTTGCTACGGATTAGCATAGGATAACTTGCAAATTTGGGAAAATGCCCATTTTCACAACTTGCTAACAAGAATCAACAAATCAAGCAGCCGGCCAACTATTATGCTATACAAATTGACGTCATTGTCACATTAATTTTGGCAGCTACATACACATACCACATAGCATATACACTAGTATATGTAAATGACATACATGATACATATTATTGATTGTATTCAAGGCAAAACAAGTAAAGAAGCTTCCAAATATGCAAAGACTTACTTCTACGACGTTTTCGTCCACCTGCAATTGTTCCATAACGAGAAGCTTTGGCGTGACAGGCACGTAATCGAGAAAGAAAAGAGTGGGAAAAAGGAAAATTATGAAGAGAGATAGTGAGTAGTTGGTCTTCACCAAGACCAAAATAACACTTTGGTCTTTCATTCTCATGGTGACATGTGTCCCATGAGAAAGAAAAGACAAAAAAATAACAGAAATGATTCGAAAGAGATGAAAAATAAATACAATATTATAATGTAATGTCCAACAAAATTGGCCTACCAATATTTTTACTCTAAGAAAGGGAAAATTGTATATAAGTATATTAACAATTTTATTTTAGGTAAAATCCTCTTGGCAATGGTACCCCCAAGGTCTCAACTTTTCCTTTTGGTGTCTCACGAAAAAACTTTTTTCTTTTAGTGCCACGTAGTTTACAAATAGTCTTTTTCGTACCCAAAAATTTCCGCCCCCTATTCTGAGATTTGTAAGCTCAATTGCAACCCTTCCATATTTTGTCTGATTAAGGTTTCAATTTTTTATTTTTATTTAATTTGAGGTTAGAAATCTGAGGTTTCAATTATGAGAATCTGATTAGGGTGAAGAATTGCAACTCGTAATCATGTGTGACGTGTCTGTCTATAAAGCTTTTCAGTCTCGCAGAAGTGGGGGAAGAATTGCAGCCATGGAAGCTCCAACTTCACCTTGCAGTAGATTTCTTCCTCCTCCCTCTGGAAGCCTTTTCCTAATCGCAATCCATCTCTCCACAAGAATTCCGATCCCAATTCTTTCATCTGACCACCATCCTCCTCTCCTCAAACTCAACCCCCAAATCCTCCCGAAAACGAACCACAATCCCCTAAACCAGGCCAAATGCTTCGAATTTCCTCTCCACCTCGATCTCAATCAAAGCCCAATCGGATCCCTTGACCCCAAATTCGACACCTGGCTAAAACCGGAGGCGAAACCAAACCCTATCCCCAATCCCTGATGAAAACCCTAACGGTCTTGGAACGAGCCCTAATCGGCACCGGCGCGCTCACCTACGTCTGCCTCCACCCTAATCAAATTTACTTTTGTTTATTTACCTTTTTTAATGGAAAATCTGTATTTTTTGATGGAAAACCGATGTATAGGAACTTTTGGGTACGGAAAGGACTATTTATAAACTACGGGGGCACCAAAAGGAAAAAGTTTTTCCGTGGGACACCAAAAGGAAAAGTCGAGACCTCGGGGGTACCAAAAGGAATTTCCCTTTATTTTACTATCATTTAAATATTTTTTATGTTTTTTTTCTACATTTAACTATTTTTTATTTACAATTTGTTATATTTAATCATCCTTTATATTTTTTCTGTATATCTTTAGCCACCATTTTAATAACCATCATCAAAGATGCTTTTGGCATTCAGCATCGATTAGAAATGCTCCAAATACATTAGTACTTGTGAATTTAAAGATTTTTACCTCTCTAAAAGAAGTTATAGAGATACAGTTAAACCTCTATAAATTAATAGGGTCGGGGTCGGAGTATTTTATTATTTTATAGAGATATTAATTCATCGATAAATTAATATTTATTAATTTATAGAGATTTTAGTGATAGAAATATTCCAATTAAGTATTATCTTATGTAACTAAATTGAATTTAGAAAAATTAACTTAAAATAATACCAAGTATTGTCAATCATTGAACCAAAAATAATACGGAGTAACAACTACAATACAATCGTATTTTAATAAGTTTTGAAAGCCCTTTTACTTTAATATATATATGTAAGTTTTCATATAATTATTAATTTATGATTTTATTGGGACCTTATATTTCTATAGTGGTTTTTTGAAAATTTATTATCTTATTATCTTATCGAAAATTGTAAAATTTTACACTAGCCCAAGTCGGGACTGAAGAAAAATATTAATTTACCGTGTTTATTAATTTATCGAGTATTAACTTATGGAGGTTCAACTGTATGTTAGAGATGCTTCTAAGCTATTATAACTCTAGTCTCAAATCACCTCTCTAATATATGATGATAACGACCATGTATAACTCAAAATGCAAAGAGATTGATCATGAAGAATCTGTATAGTGGATTACTGTGAACTCATGAGCATTCTTAATCTTTCTATTATCGATTGATTTTAAGGTTATTGGGCTCTATTACGTGCTTAATTAACGCTTGGGCCCAATTTTACCAAAACGTTATGCCTTATATGAATAAGAGTTGATAGTGGTTATAAATCATTTAACTTATGTAGTAAATTATTCAGCTCATAACCTCAAATATATGATCCCTCTATTAAGTTAATTCGAATTTGTCTTAAAAGTTAAGCAGTCATATGATTTGAGACTTCAATTCCCTCAACTTTATTAAAATCTTATACTTTCTACTATACTATATTTATGTAATCATTTTTGCAAAAATGAGGATCATTTTGAAAAAAGTATGATAAATTATGTTAAAATAAGAATTATTATTTAACAAGTAAAGTAGAATAAAATGACAAGTATTACTTTATAGATGTGATAACCAAGCGTGATCCGCTAGTACATGGTACATATTATTCTTCAACTAGTAAAACTTGTAGTAAACTTTAAGACATTCGATCAGATCACCTCTTTATAGATATACTAGTATTTCCGGCCCCTGCCTACGGCAGGGGGCAGCGTTCTTTTTATACGGCCGTCATGTAATTTGATTTAAATGTAGAAACACATTTGATAGAGTTATAGTGCGTCTTAACTCTTAAGCCTTTCTTATTACAGTACATTATATGTATGTATGGAAGCCATTCAGAAATAATAACTAACGGGTCAACGGGTACCTTGCATGTACTAATTATTTTACTGAGAATTTGTTTGGATATATAAGTAAGAAAGTATGTAGCACCGTAAGTAATTTTCGATGATGATAAAATATTTCACTTGAGATTTCATATAGTATCACATATGATTTTTTAACTGATCAAATATAGTGTGAAATAAAATGATAGTATTTTATCTAATTTTTTTATTTAAGTCATATTATATAAAATTCAATTTCAAATTTATTTTTAACATCAAATCATGATTTTGGATTAACAAAATATTGTAATGATTTTGAATAAAAAAGACGATATCAATGTCTAATTCCTAATAATATTATTATACATTCATTTATCAATTGAATAATACATTGAAAAAATATTACCGATCGTGTCCCATACAGGGTACGGGCAATAATCTAGTTTTTTTTATACATACTATGGACGTGTGAATATCAATATATAATAGAAGACTAATAATCATTTTTGTGAAATATCAAAACAAATTTGAACATCACAACGATTTGCATTGTATTTAGCTGGATTATCCGTAGAACAACTTTTGTATATATTATCATTCTAGATTGTGTCCCAAGCTTGTTGAACCTCTCCGGTGAGTATGATGTAAAGGCATTCTATGTTATGCATACAATCGGATAAGTTTCTTTTGTATTATCTTATTTACTTGTGGAGTTTATTTGGCAGTCATGCATCTCCAATAGTGCGCATTCATGCCCTTCGTAGTTCGTACAATTGGAAACATGGTGACAGGAGATGATCTCCAAACACAGGTAATTTCTACTATATTAAATTCTACCATAGTAATCATTCTACCTCTCACTTCCTTTTGTGCTTGCAATAATTAAGGAATATCATATCTTAGGGATTTTTTTATTTATATTTTTCTAAATGTTTAAAATTTCTAAACGAAGACAATGTGGGGAACAGACTTTTTGATTCCAAATTAATAACACCTTAATTGTTCCTATACTGTACAATATGTACAATAATCACAAAAAACATTAAACAAATGGAAAGATTTTTTACTACTTTGCTAGGGACAAAAGCGTAGGATTTATAATCCCAGTGAAGGTCCCCTTGATTAGTCTTCTTTTGTTTTCAGTTCTGGCTCTAACAGCTAACTCCATTCCTCTGAATTCTTTCTCATCATTAGGGCTGGTCATGGGGCGGTTTATGGGTGGGTGGAGCACTTCCACCACCCAACCCGCCAATAAAAATGATCCACCCGCCTCATCCATCACCCGCACAACCTTTCATCCATACCCGCCTCACCCATCACCCGCGGGTGGGGCGGGTGACCCACCACCCACGAACTATTATGAATTATAATTATAATTAATCAGAAATAAATCACTAATCATTTTAAAACTCGATTCAATCCGAGTGGTAAAAAATACTAATTAGTCTTATAATTCAAATACAAAAATGTTAAAGGAAATATTTCCAAATAAAGTAAATAAAATCAATACGCTGCATTATTTAAAAGCTAGAAATTTTATATGTTTCTTCAAGCAACAAAAATAAGAATATATTTTTTGTAAGTTACGAAACCATTCTTCAAAAGCTGGTGTTGTAATCCAACTCCCCATCCTGCCATACAAAAATTCATAAATTTTAGAATCAGACAAAAAAAAGCTTATAATTTATGACGAAGAGTAAAACAAATTAAGTTATAATTCACATACTTTAATGATTTCATTGGTGATTTCACTAGTTTGTTCTCCAATGTCTTCATCTTCCATTACACTGATCATAAGTGGTATGCCATCCAAAGTTCCTAAAGTGTCACACAAAAACATTAATTAATGTCGAGTATTAAAAAACAATAATCAACCACTAAAAATTTGAAGTAAAATAAATGTGTATGTAAGTATGTTTTTGTTTACCTTCGTAGTCTCCACGAATCCAACTTGACAAGCACATTAATGCTTCTACAGTATCCACATTCAAAGAAGAACGGTGTGCACTCACCACTCTACCACCCATACTAAATGCACTTTCAGACGCCACCGTTGATGCAGGTATGGCCAAAATATCCTTGGCAATCTTGCGCAATGTTGGATACTTGAGATCATTTTTCCAATATGTAAGAACATTGAACTCATCACAATCAGGAAATGCGGGATCATCAAGATAAAACTCTAGCTCAGACCTCACATTAGTCTTTTTCTTTCTACCTTTCTTGGCCAAGCTGAAAGCATCCTCAAAAGTAGAACTAGATGGACGTTTTCCAAGCAAACTAGAAGAAGAAGATGCATTCAATGCACATTCTTGATCTTGAAACTCCTTATCAGAATCCTTATACTCTTCCAGCAGCTCAAATAACACAGACTTCACTTTATCAATCTCAAAAAAAGCATCTTCACCATAAATCCTTTCAAAGTAGTATTCCACACTTTCCATCTTGTCTCTAGGATCCAATATTGCTGCAACCGCCAAGATCCCATTCATACACAACCAATACTTATCAAACTTATGCACCATCTTTTCAGCCATCTTTCTAATCATTTCGTCACTATCAGACAACCACTCCATCAAAGCAAGCTTAATTTCACAAACTTTTCGAAAAAACAGATTTGCAGTAGGATATAATCTCCCTGAAAATACCTCAGTGACCTTGTAAAACAAAACCAATTTATCACAAATATATGCAGCCCATTTCCACTCATCATTTGTAGGAACTTCAAAGCTAAACCGAGGATGTTGAATCTTTAACTTACAGAATACATCCTTATAAGGCAATGCAGTTTGCAACATCAGAAAAGTGGAATTCCATCTTGTCTTACAATCCAAAGCCAACTTCTTAGAGTAATCAATTTTTGACACTCTAGCTTTATCCTCAAACATCTGAATTCTTTTAGGAGATGCAGTCCAAAAAGAAACACAATCTCTTAATTTCTTAATGCCCCCAGATATGATATCTAAACCATCTTGCACCACCAAATTTACTATATGTGCACTACAACGGACATGCAGAAAAGCTCCCTTCAACAAAAGTGTACTAGAATCAAATCTTTGCCTCAAAAGCTCCAGCATACCATCATTTGTTATATGATTATCAACAACCACAGCAGAGACTTTTTCATGAATGTTAAATATTGACGCAGTTTGCAACAAAACTTCAGCAAGAACTTCAGTTGTGTGTGAACTAGGTACATAAGCAAACCTATAAATTAACTATAAGTTTCAGTAAAATACACTTCAAGCATATTAAAAAAAATCACAAGTAAAAAAAAACGTCAAAGAGCATTAACATACTACGATTAATTTAAACTTAAATTACCTCAAAATCTTGTTGTGTAGATTCCATTGTCGATCAATATAATGAGCAGTGATAGCCATATACCCCTTTTTCTGGTGAGATGCCGTCCACATGTCTGTAGTGAGAGCAATTCTTCCGGCATAATTCTCTAGAAAACTTTTCAACTTAGCCCTTTCGCTTACATGCATTTTCATTATATCCCTTCGCAGAGTAGACCGACTTATCAACTTAAAATTTGGATTCAAGCTGGTTGAATACCTTTGGAAGCCAATATGATCCACTATGCTTAATGGATACTCATGCATAATGACCATATTCACCAACTCTTTTCTCGAGACATCTTGATTGAAGTTATGATTTTCCACCCTCGCCGTTCCATCTAACTTCCAATTGTAATTTAAAATTTGTTGACGCACATCTACCTTTGCATTCTTCTTTGTACACCGTTCTCTGATGTGATCCCAAAGACTTGATGTCCCAACTTTTTTACCAGCACAATATCGCCGCCCACAATGCAAGCATTCAGCCTTCTCTGCTCCCTTGATTATAATCTTTTTGAAATGATTCCATACATCTGATGTTTGAGCTCGAGGCTTCCGTGAAGTTACGATCGAATTGTGAGAATCAGAAGGTTGGCTGGAACCATCACCCAAGGTTGGAGATTGAATAGGATCTGTTAATGGTGTTGGAGGATTTGGAGCTATGACTGTTTCAGAGTCCACCAGTGATGTAGGTGAAGAATTAATAGGCTGCTCTTGGGGATTATCTCCCGACATTGTTATAACAATCTTACTCCTGTATATTAATTTGACAAAAACCACTTGTTAATTAACACCTAGTATTATGCATGAATGTTTATACGGCAAAAAGCTTGGATAAGATAACACTTGCTTCTTCTATGAATTAAATAACATTCCATAACATACATAATTACAAAGCATAGACAAAAAAAAAACAAATAGCAATTACGTGCTTCAAGACAAGCTTTCACAATTCAACCAATAGCAATGCAATCATGTGGACAATTTGTAGGACTTTGTTCGATCACAGTATACGTGTTTCAATCACGTGCTTCAAGGCAAGCTTTCACCACTACAACTCTACAAGTCTACACCAGCATATATAATTACGGTTAATTTACTTAATTAATTACGTGTTTCAATCACAGTATAATCATACTATATCGATCAAATTAATTAAGTGCTTCAAGTTTAGGATTAGAAGAGTACGGTACCTGTCGGAAGAAGTTGTAGGAGGATACAGTTCAACAAGAGTCGGCGCAACCCTAATTTTGACTGAGGGGCGAGGGCTTTGAGGGGTAATAGTTGAAGAATAAAATTTTGGATCGAGAGGAGAGTAAAAAAGATTTATAGGTATATATTAATCTATAAACAAGTTTATAATAAATGTTTTTTATATAAATAATATTGTTTTCATTAGTTCTAAGGCTCTAACCTAATTAATGTTATATTTTTACACAATCTATATAATGTAGCATTGACCATATATTAACATATATAAAATCCAAATTGATATAATTTATTTTTCAATTCATTGTTTTCAAATTAAAATCTATAAACCGATAAAAAGTGGAGCATAAGAAATAGGAACAATTTTATACAAAATAATACATTTAAGTATTTAACCTCTATGTATCATCTCAATTGAATTAATCTACGTAAATAGGTCATTGAATTTCAAAATATATTTGAAAAAAATAATGCTAAACAAATGATTGATATATTGACAATAATATTCATGTATGTATATTAATGATAATAATATCTCTCTTGCTCTACTTTACTATATATTGACATGTGATACATCAAACATTACAAGAATTAATTTGATTACATGCTTTGATCACCTTGATCTTTCATATCCTTAACTTTATTACTTTTAATTAGGGTTTAGGGTTTAGGGTTTAGGGTTTAGGGTTTAGGTTTAGGGAATTAATTTGATTACATGCTTCGATCACCTTGATCTTTCATATCCTTAACTTTATTACTTTTAGGGTTTAGGGTTTAGGGTTAGGGTTTAGGGTTTAGGGTTTAGAGTGTAGGTGTAGGGTTTAGGGAATTAATTTGATTATAATTTTATGTGCTATTTATTAACGGGATATAGATTTTTCATAATTTCTCATAAAATTTAGCATGGATCTTGCTCATTTGTTTCTTTTTTTTTAAAGCTTTTGCATTTCATTTTTTAGTATCAAATTCTCATATGTGATATTAATATTATACTTACATAATTTAATTACTAGTATATTATAATGCATTAATATATCTATATGAATTTTTGGCTCGTGCGTAGTACGAGCATCATCACTAGTATATTACATACTAGGTTAAAATCCGGTATATATTAAATTGAAGAATAAAACAATTGGAAGAATAAAATGTGGGTATATATTAATATATTATATACTAGATTAAAAAATGGAAGTTGATAAAATTAGGGCTATATTGAAGAAAAAATAGATTAATAAAAATGGATATATAATCATAATATATACTAGGTTATAAATTGGTGGGTGAAATGGGTGGTAAATGGTTGATGGGTGATGGGTCGGTTGATGGGTCGGTTGATGGGTCGGGTGAAACGGGTGATAAATTTAACCCATACCCGACCCATAAACCATTTCACCCGTCAACCGCCTCACCCACATCAACCGCTTTTTCATGGGTTTTCACCCATATAAGTGGGTCGGTTAAGTGGGTGAGGCGGTCACCCGCGGATAATGTCCAGCCCTACTCATCATTGCCTTTGCAGACCATCATAGACCATCAAGCGTTATCTTGTCTTCTAGACTTGTTGCTAAGTAGTCACAGGAAGAGTATCAAGAAGGAAGCTTGCTGGACTATTTCAAACATCACAGCAGGAACCAAGGAACAGATACAGGTAATTCCCAGCGTCCTATTAACCTCATTAACCTTCTTGAACGTATGTATGTAATCAGGTTGGTTGCTGATGCTGATCTGTTTTGCGAATTACAGGTTATAATCGCTACTGGAATATTTGGCCCCTTGGTCGATCTCCTTCAAGAAGGGGAAGGCTTTAATTAAGTTATTTTCATCAATTCAAGGCATAGAAGTCTAATATGTAACCATTATTATAAAACTTGATTGCACACCAAGTCGCTATTGAATACGACTACAAACCATAGGTTTGTACTGCTCAGAATACTGAGAATTTAGTGTCTATATCCAATGCAAGGAGCTTGTTATATTAATAGGAAAAAGGAAAAATAAAGGAAGACAAAGCTTTGCAGGACCTAAAAACTTCAAAATATAGAATGGAAGATTATCCTCACCAACTAACTTTTCGGTTCTGATTTGGGATATAGGTCGTGCAACTCTTACATATTTCTCTGTGCCATCTTTCTTGCTGAGCACACTCCTTTTTTGAAGATTCTCTTCAGTGCATCTCATCATTCTATCAACTTCCATCCATTCATCCCAGCTGAAAATGAAAGTTCACCAGTCAGAATTTTCAATCTATCACCAAGCAGCAGCCAAAGTGAAAGACCATTCCATAAGCCTATCACAATCACTTTCAAACCAAAAAACCATTCATGATACAGCATTCCAAGAATCAATTGTCCAGAGGAGTTCCCTACATGAGCATAACTTGGCAAATAAATGTGATAATATTAATTAACTGAAATCATACTCATAGAGGTGAACTCATTGAGCAAGGAAGTGAAAAGCATTGCAAGAACTCGATAAACTTATGTTATGAAGATTGGACAACCAAAATCAAGGGAAATTGAATATCAATAGAACAATCAAAAGAATTCACTTTGGCTGCTTACCTTGTCTAAAGTTTTCATAGATCTCCATAGAAAGTGGCACCAACATTGTAATCCTGCAGGCTACACAGCAAATAAGAAAAGGGTAAACGAATTCCTACAAAAACTGTACTCAACCCACTGCATATTCCTAAAAACACTACAAATTTCATAACATTGACACAACAAAAAAGTTCAAGAAAAAAATCTCCAAACAACATCAAAGAATTGCTATGCAAATCTTCGATCTTTACGATATCCAAAGTTTCAGTTTACCAACAAAAGAAACTCAAACATTGAAATTTAGAGGGAGAAATAGCAAGAGAGCTGCTTACCTTGCTCTTTGGCAGCCGCCATCACTTCTCGCTCAGTTATAACTCCCCGAATCTCAAATTCCTTCTGGGCAAAATCCTCGGCTTTCGCCATGAGGTCTTCAAGCTTCTTCTTCATCATCTTCAAGAAGTGTTAAATATTTCAGCCCTTGATAATCTATGACCTCAACTTTGCATAATGTAGAGAAACATGTTCTGCAAATATATGATAGTTCTTCAATTGCACTTTAGTTTGTCACTATTGTTTATTTTACAAATGCATACGCACTTTATGACGTAGCGAAGATGATATTCAAAGAAACAGGGAACACCAAAAACCAGCACTGAAGCAACTGATGGTCTTTTGTGTCTTTGACTAATGAAAACATACACTGTGGATCTATGTCCATTCTCTTTTCTTTTCTCTGTAATTGTCACGGAAGTCTAACTAAATCAATTCAGTAAATTTAGATTAAAAGGGATGAGGAGGTGGTGCTACAGGATGACATGTAGAGTGGTAATTAAATTGTTCTTGACAAAAGCCATCTACAACTTGATTACTCTTCTCAGGCTGCTGCTATATCTCTAGCATCAGAAAGCGTAAAAATCAGCTCATTGTGGTTCACAATCATGAAGTTCAGTTATGCAACTCCATCGTCCTAAACAGATCTATCAAATATTGATCGCCTATCTAGCTATATGATTAGTAACTTGAATAACCAAGAAATGGCCATTTTATATGTAAACAAATGGATCGAAAATACCTCAAAGTGCGATATTCAGCCTCAGAAGAAGACACAGCTACTGCACCTTCACGGTTAAATGCAGAAATTCTCCCATTTTCTGCATAAGATGACAGAGGATGCGACTATGGAGGCGTGAGCACAGGAGCAGACCTCTCAGATCTTGGAGGAAATATTGCCCCACCATGCTGATATAAAACCAAAAAAGCAACTTTGTAGGATCAAAAGGAGATTAATAGATGATAAATGCTCTAGAAGAAACCAAATATGTGCCAACACAGGAAAGACCCATCAACAACATCATCCTTCAGCCAAAAATCAGGTTGTAACTCAATAATTCCATAATTGTAATTGCAATTGATTAGAGCCATCAGCATACCAGCAGCTCTTGGTAAGCAGCATAATACTGAGGATATCTTACTCTTGCTCCTCCAAATGCCTCTTGCCAGGTATCAGTAAGAATCAATATCTTCACCTTGACTTGATGATCATGACGTAAAATGCAGCTTCGCCGGTTACACCCTAATAATATTTCCAGAAATAAGTGTACAAACTAATTATTTCTTTCCAGACACAGCCTGCACCTACATAGCCCACATTCTTGTTCCCTTTTGGACATCAATTGAGATTGAAATACCAAGGTTCAGATCAAGGTTATGGCCAACTTCTGCAAGAAAAACAGCCACAGAAGTGAGTTCAATGCACCATGTTATTGAATTCAGTCTGACTCACACTAACAACTCTAACAATAATGGATATGCATGTTCTCTTAAAAGAAACAAATGGTACCTCCATTGACATCCATAGGCATCTTCATCTCAAAGTTGCTAGGCACAGGATAGCTTATGGCTTCTCTACCATTAGACTAAATGGTTGCCTTGTCATAAGCCCTGTACATATACATCCAAAACAGACAAATACAGTTGTTAAATTCCAGCAAAACAGCCTAATACACTTAAAAGGTAAGGTAGCAACCTTACAACTTTCTACTTCATTTCAAATGGCAAGATGCACACATCTGAAACCAAGCATAAATTGCCAGACAACCCTATAATGGCCATAGGCGGAGAATCAGAGCGTAGCCTCCAAGCAAGACCAAAAATTGGCTGTCTCGGAGGAGGAGGAGGTGAGGGTTAGTAATGGAGGGGAAGAAGAGAGGTTGTTGGAGGGAATGGCCACGCTTGTTTCAATTCACACATTAATTTGTAAAACCACGCTTGTTTTGAACTTCACAGAACACTGAGCATGAAATGTGTTGATCATGAAACTTCCAGATTCAAGGACTTCCAACACTTATTTCGGTTCCTTAATAAGCAATAAACTTAAGAACTGTGTGTAGAAAGTATTATTACCTGGCGAAATGGGATCGAAGCCATAAACCTCATTCATGATGGTGGATTTCCCAACACCAGGAGGTCCGACCACCCCTACCACCGTAAAATCCGTATTATCCGTCAGAAACTGAAATCCACAACAAAACGGAACAAATCAATTTCCCAATTCCTCCGCACAAATCGACAAAAACAGTAAAAAGAAATTGTGCCTGAGCAATTACAACTTATAGGAAGGAAACGATCGCCATGGCCGCCTCTTAGACTACTGGTTCCATATCTCCTCCTCGGTAATCCGTTGGAGGTCGCCATGGCCGCCCTCCTGGTTTCTCTATTCCTATCCATCCTCTCCCGCTACCTTGTTAAAATCAGTTAGGGCGGAACTCCGACCGCCTAGCTTCCGCAGATGTTTACCGGAATTAATGGCGAATTGGCCACCGGAAAACCTCTGGAAGCGAATCCTTTGTCCAGATCTTCCGATTCCAAAGAGAGATCTCGCAGTTGGCTATGGGCTTCCTCCCTTGACCGCCGATCTCGCTCTCTTTCCTATTTTCCTCCTCCTTTTTTCTGCTCCCTTCTAATCTCACCCCACCTTCTTTTTGGAGGCTGGGTTAATTAGCTTAATTTCCACCCGTCATAATCACGCATTTTTAGCCGTTTCCGTCCAAAAGTTATCCAAACAGACACGCTTAATTTCCGCCTGTCATAATCACCCATCTTTAGCCTTTTCATCCAAAAATTATCCAAACGGGCGCCCTTATTGCGTAAACGATTCATGACCGGCAGTTTTGCATCTTAATAACACCGATTAAAAGAGAAGGCATTTGTATTTATCCTTCTCATTCAATGCATAACCCAAAGAATAAAACAGGATAGAAAATTATAGGGATTTGTAGCATTTTATACGCTCAAAACCTTTCTTTATAAGTTTATTGATTGATTGATGATTGATTATTGATGATTGATTGATGATTGATGATTGATGATTGATTGATGATGACCCTTTTATTGGCATAAGTTGGTCAAGCTAGAAACTTGTAACTTCTTCCTACACATATAAATTTTAATTAAGAAAAACAACAAGTGTCTATAGTGATGCATTTGCCTTGGGAGCGTGAACCCTTTTTACGACACATTGAGGTGCACTTAGACCTGTCAATCGGGTCGGGCGGGTCGGGTTCGGATTTCAGTAGTCGGGTTCGGGTCAACACCCGGCCAGGTCACAATTTTAACGGGTTCAAATGGGTCGGGTCACTACGGGTTTGTTGCGGGTTCGGATCAACCCAACGGACTAAAGAACCTGATTTTTCAAATTTATCCATTATTTTTTTGTTGATATTAATTCATGACTCGCTTATTTACTTATAAAGTTATAATATAATTTAATTTGAACCTATATGTAAGGATTTAGATTTTTAATACAAAAGTTACACTTCGGCTTTGTACTCACGATTACAAATAGTTAATCATAACCTGATATCTAACTATTTTAACAAGATTTTTGTAATCAATCATGTGCTAGACTTAGTAAGATGAGTAACACAAAGACAACAAAAACAAGTTGCAATTTCACATTCATGGTGTCCGCTAGAAAAATTTCAATAAGAAATGATTAACATTGAAGTTCAAATCCTAAAAGATTCAAAATTGATTATGAAGAAAAAAACGAACACGTGAGATTCATAGAAAATAATTTGTATGAAAACTTAAATCCTAGAGTTCTTGTCTACATGTATCAGAAAACATATATCATACTAGAAGAAGAAGCTTGTAATTTACATATTTTAAAAGTATAATATTTCTCAATTTTTACATATTTCAACTTGATAAAGCTATAAACATTAATGTAACCTAGAACAACTTAACAAATCAATTCAGAACTTAGACTCTAGTTCAGCAAAGCGAAAAATATTCAAACCTTGAGAAGTATACATCAATTTAAGAGACACTAACTTAGTACATCTTTAATCAATTGGTATATCTCATGTTCAAAATCAATTCCTCGAGTTAATTTTCTTTATAAAGAATCATCATTTAGTCAATCAATTGGAGTCAAGTTCGGCTAATGACGAGAGGAAGATAAATCATTACAACCGATCCCAATAATGTGTGAATTTTTTTCACCATTCCCGTTTTTCGTTCGACCCAACGGGTTTGACTTAGAAATTTCTCGGGTCATCGGGTTCGGTTAAAATCGGGTTTCGGGTTTACTTTTTCGGGTTATGACCTAGACAATTTCGGGCGGGTCGGGTCGGTTTTCGCTTCAGGTCAGATTTTGCCAGGTCTGCACTGATCAATGTCGCATCGGTCCATCTCGATCGTACCCAAATTATAGTTTTGCCCTTCCACGGTTTTGATGCATGTACATTATTCATAAATTAGTGGACTTAGGTCGTGTTACACTTGGCCGTTCCGTTACGCACTCTATTTTTTCATTTTCGCACATCGACTTGTGCAGATCCACAATCCGCACATGTTAAACCGGGTTTATCGTGAGCCATGTGCGGATGAGCGATTTGTAAAAAAAACAGCTCATTTGTGCACATCATTAACCCGCACAAGTTGACTTTTAAATACCGTCCAGCACATCATTAATCCACACAAGTTGACTTTTAAATACTGTCCAACAAACATGGTGGGCCCACACATGGACGCGAGAAACAGCCCCGCTTGTGCGGATCCTTATGCCGCACCAAGCTAGGGGGTTCGTTATTGTACGGATTGGCCATCCACAAAAGATGAGCACATAGGGTTCAGGGTCGGAACTAAAACCCTATGTGCGGATCCAAGATGAGCAAATACGGTTTTAGTTGGAACTTTAACCCTATTTGCGGATCCAGGATGAGCACATAGGGTTTAGGGTACGGTTTAGAGTTAAGACGTTTTCTTTTGAAAAACATTTAATAAGGATCGATCAATGACTTGTCTTACATCGCACATGCAATTCTTGTACGTTACATGTATAACTATAGAGTAACTCTTCGAGAAACATATCAAGTATGCTAATCTTTATCTTTATGAGTTGGACTCGAGCTTAAGTGAGGTTTGAATCTATAAGAGTTGGAATCGATAAACATATCACGTATAACAGAATGATACATAGACATAAACTTTCGATATAGATATAGTATCATAAATCATGAAATTCGTGAATGCACATGGTTGAATATTACAATGATTTGATCTCACATATGTGTGGATCATGAAGCCACACAAGAACGACTCCGCACAAAAGGATACATAGACATTAACTTTCGATATAGATATAGTATTGAAAATCATGAAATTCGTGAATGCACATGGTTAAACATTACGAAGATTCAATTCACATATGTGTGGATCATGAAGCTGCACAAGAACGACTCCGCACAAAAACAAACTCGACTGCTCTTGCGCGGATCCAGGATTTGCACAAGAACGACTTCGCACAAGACAAACCAAACCAAACTCCGCACAAGATCGAACGACTCCGCACAATAACAAACTCTGCTGCTCTTGTGCGGATTCAGGATCCGTACAAGAACGACCCTGCACAATAACGAACTCGGTTACTCTTATGCGGATTGGCCATCCACACAAGAGGGGGGGGTATTTTCCACACCGCGCCATTTTTTTAGTAATTTCTTGGACTTTGTGTGGACATCTTGTGCGGGTCTAGTATCCGCACAAGATTACACCGGTTCAAAAAGAAAACCCTGTTTTTCGAAAAACCTTCCGCATAAGAAAAACCCGGTTTAAAAAAAACCTTGTGTGGATGTTGGATCCGCACAAGTTCGTGTGCGAAAATCTTGCCCGAATAAAAATTTGCACAATAACTTTTGAAGCTTTTTCGAAAATAGGCAGTTTTCTTTTTTTATTTCCGAATTTACGCTCAGTTTAAAAATATTTCTGAGTGTAGGCACTACTTTGGAGTAAAGACGCTATGTAGGACAACGTCTTTCCCGTTAAAAACGTTGGCATATTTAGCGTCTTTGACCCTTCCCCCCAAAATAAACAGTGTCTCTACTCAGTAGATGGCGCCCGCGTACCACGTCCAACGGGGGTCGTAGCGCCAAAGCACCGCCACCATATTCTCCTTGAAGAGCACCATGTCGTCGTCCCCCATCAAGAACCATCGAATCTCCGCTTCCTCTCTACCGTCGAAGCTCCCCTTCAGTATCCTCGAGATCCAATCTGAGACCCGGTGGTCCTTGGTCGGGTCGAACGGTGACACCTTGTACGGCGGCGACGTCGCCGGCCACTTGTGCTCCTTCGTCGGCTGCTCGTACAGCCACACGAACCCTCAGGTCGAGTTTGCTGCCCACCAAAGCTCCGAGTAGTGGCGTCGCTAGTGTCACGTGGCCGCGGATCCGGCGAGCCCGAACATGATGTGGGAGAGGTTGGTGGCCCCCGCCAGTTCGTCCGGCTGCTCTTTGACGTCTAGGGTTTTGCTAGAGGCGGAGGCAACGATGGCGGAGGATGAGGAGAGCCACCAACGGGTTGAACTTGGGCTCGGAATCGGGAGGGTGAAGGCCGAGTAGATGAAGAGTGAGATTTCAAGAATGAGGTGAGAGTATGGCATAGCAGGTTGGAGGGAAGCGGCGCCGGTGCAAGGATTTCGTCCGTGTCCTTCGACGGCATCGAATCCGGGTAGCGACGGCTTGTTTCTCGACCTGGGCCCACCTGTACTCTCCTCCTAAAGAGACGCTTGGTAGTACGGCATCTCTACCCGGAAGTGCCTATTCTCGGAAAATAACTTTACCCGGCACCTAATTCAATAAATAAAATTTAAAAACTGCCTATTTTTGAAAAAAAATCATAACTTTTGATGTGTTACATAACATTGAGCCTTCAAGTAAGGCAAACCCAATCGCGGATGACCTAGCTAATATGGCTTTTAATCATAGTTTAAATGTTTGCATGTACACTTATACCCCTTGTATTTTAGACCTCTTAAATACTCAATTGGTCATATATAAACCAAAAGAAAAGAAGTGAAAGGTATAAAGTAGAAAATGTAACGCACATGAAAAGGGAGACGGATAAGCTAATATTAATCCTCGCAACATTTTTAACCCAAAAAAAGTAAGAAAAAAAGGGACAACTTCCCCTCCTACAGAAATTTATAATCATGATCTAGACTTTACTCACCAATCTATGAAACTACGGAGTTATCGTATCGCCCAAAACCTTGGAAGGATGTATAGCACTCGTAAAGGTAGCAACTTCCGAAATTAGCTACATTGACTTGGTACATCGAAGTGATCGAACGATGCCTTCTGTAGGACCAAAGCTATGCAAGTTAAACATATAACACTAAACACAAAAAGGTTTAAAGCAAGAAACCCTTAAAAGCCTTTACAAGACCCTCTCTCGTACGAACTATATATACCCAAAACCAATTGCCTTAGGAAGAAAGCTGAAGGTTTACCACATTTGCATGTATGCTATACGACATAATTCGTAAAATCACTCCTCCAGAATAGCTCGCCCAAGATTTGTAGCAAGAGCCAACCTGACAGAGCTCACGTCTGGGCGTAACTTCGACATGGAAAGCTCCTGTAGCTTGTTCAGCAGCAGGTTGGTCTGAGCCACATTTAGAACAGGACCTTCTTTCCAAGTGAGCAAGTTTAACTATATAATGAAAAGAAACACGTCTCATTAGTGTGCCGGGTTTAAAATTAGTAACCTTGGTATATATATATGAATATAATTACTGGAGAAGATCGAATACATCATGGATGGTGAACCCTAATCCAGCATATGAGACACCTTAATTAATAGCATCTTTCATGTTAGCAACATGTTTAAGCTGTCAGAGCTGACCCTTAATAAACCTTTTTCAAGCCTATATGCCACAATTAAGCAATTGACTTAAGTACCTCACGTACGGCCTTCCAAGTTGATCAAGATGGTAAGATCCATGCAACCGCAAAAGTTTCACCTGAAAAGATAAATGCAATATTGGATGGTAAGCAGCCAACTTCACCACAACATCCAACCAACCAATGGCCAGAGCTGAGAGAATTCCTTCCCAATATTTATGGTCATCCTCAATTGCCTGCAATTTGTTTTTATTTTGGTTATCCAAGTTTGGTATTAATAGAAACCATAAAGTATTCAAAGAAGTGATCGGTTATAAACTACAGACTCAGTGGAAAAAATTAAAATCCATCTCGCATTTATTAAATTTAATCAATAGTTTTTTTTCAATAATATATATATATAAGGTTGTTTATAAAAATAGTTTTAAAAGGTTATAAGATTTTTATAATATAGTCATTTCTATTGCCTTAAAATTATATACTATAATTAAATAAATATATTTAATTTTATCAATTATTGTTATAGTTTAAAATTATTTATTAATCTATTAAAAATTTAATAGGAAAGATAATTCATCTATTTGATTTTGAGTAGATAACTATTTTAAAATTTGCATTCATGACCACTTGGCCATTGAACATTGAAATTTTTTAATTATTTACATTGAAAAAAAAATCTTTTCTCACAAAGGAAATGATATAAATTATCAAAAAAATAAAATTTAAATAATGTAATGAAACTTTTAGATTTAAAACTATTTATGTTATCAATATTTTTCAGTTTAAAAAGTACTCCAATTATTTGATCATTTTTTATTGATTACTTTATACAACAACAACAACATATACCCAGGGACTCCCGCAAAAGCAGGATCTGGGGGGTCAGGGCGGGGGCATTCCAAACCTAGATGAAATGCGCTCAAAAATGACCCAAAGGACACAGACCGAACCACACAACAACCCACTCCGAAGAGTTTAAAACCAACGGCTAACCAAAACTACTTTATATGACAGTAATATGAAAAAGATTGGTTAAAGCAAAACAAAATTATTTTATCATAATATGTAATGTTAGTATTGTATAAAATTATACGGACGAAAATGGGTTAGTAACCCATTGGGGGGAAATATTGAACAAAATAGGCTACAAGGAAAAAAAAATGAGCCCCCTAGTCTTTTTTCCAATTTTACCCCTATCTTTTTTTTTATTTACATGATGACGTCATCATATGACATTGATGACGTCATCACCCCTTATCACCATCAAGCGTTGACCGATGTTGACCAGCGTTGACCGCCTTGTCATTAATTATGACATGTAACGTGTCATCAGGTACAAAAAACTTGTCATCAATGATGACCAGTTTAGATAAAACTCACCATTCACGTACTCAACTTGTCATCTGATGACAAGTTGAGGTAAAACTCATCATTCACGTAAAAAACTTGTCATCCGTGATGACCAGTTAAGAAATTGACCTATGTGGGATTTGAACCCACATTATTGTGCATCAAGCACATTGCTCTATCATTTGAGCTAATAGGCCATAATTATAAGTAATACATATATATATACAAATTTAACAATGCAAAATCAAACATGTCATGACCCCAACTCGTAAAACAAACTTGTCATCACCCAAAAACATAACCAAACCCATAAAATCATCCAAAAAACCTTAAAACAAACCTGTCATCACTCCCAGATCCGTAAAACAACTTGTCATCACCAAAACACATTAAAAACGAACTTGGAATCGCCAAAATCCATAAAAGCAAACTTGTCATCACCCAGACCCATAAAAACAACTTGTCATCACCCACAACCATAAAATCATCCCAAAACCCTTAAAACAAACTTGTCATCACCCAGACCCATAAAATCATCCCAAAACTCTTAAAACAAACTTGTCATCAACCAAATCCATAAAACAAACTTGTCATCGGCAAAACACATAAAAAAATCGAACGAGCCTAGATCCGGCTCGTACGAGCCCAGATCCGGGAGAGAGGGAGGAAAGGGAGAGAAGGAGAGGGCGACGAACCTGAAGGCGACGACGGTGGCGGTGGCGGTGGTCAGAGAAATTGGAAGAGGAAGAAGAAAGAAAATGGAGAGGAGAGGGAGGGAGAGTGGGAGAGGGAGAAGGAGAGAGGGGAGAGAGAAGAGAGGAATGAGAGAGAGAAAATGAGGAGAAGGAGAGAGAAAATGAGGAGAAGGATAGAGAAAATGGAGAGAAATGGGGTTTTATATGGGGTGAGTAGCCTAGTTACTTCATTAATTGTTTGGGTAGTCTAGTCTCCTCAATAACACCCCAAAAACCCCTCCTCATCCCAATCCCTCAATTGTACGTGAAGAATCATCAAACACATTTTATTTTTTTTAATTTCAAAAATTTAAGGATTAATACAAACTTTAACCTTTGGGGCATATGACAAATTTTGTATATATTAGGGTTATTGCACGAATTTTGTATAAATCTCACGGATACAACATGAAATATATCAAACTCTAGTACATTTCATGAATAAGGTTAAATCTTAGGGTTACCATGTGAAATTTCCGAAAAATCTATTTTAAACTCTTGAAGATATATTACTCCCTCCTTCCATTTTGACTTTTCACTAATGAAAGTGTGTGAAGTTGATGCTAGATACAAACAATGGCTTCAAAATCAAAACAAGTGAGCAATTACATATCCAAGAAATCTTAGCATATCTAAGCGGAGAAATGACGCTAGCATGCTTAGAACATAGGCAAAAGTAAGTAACATTCCGTCCCTCTATTTGCTTATATCAGGATCTCATACGAGCAATAAATGTTTTCAAGTGTAACTAACAAAAAATACAGATAGCTAGGATTTTAGAACGTAATAGTTTCTTTACCCTGGGATGAAGTTTATTACCTGAAATGAGTGTCTGAGTGACTTGTCCTACTAATTCCCCTAATGTGGTTCTTGGGAAACCCCAAAAGCGTCTCTACTTCATCCGGTTAAAGGGTTGAGACCTTGTTCCAGCCAACCCAGACAAGATTCCATCTTCTACACTCCTCCAAGATATACCTTTCCACGTGCAAAGGCAGTTCCTCCTCAGGAGATTCCGAGAGTTTCTCGCGTATTCTTTTTGTTAGTTGTGCATTCACATGTGCTGTCTGCAAGCAATTCAATTTAGTTCTCTTATCCCAACTTGCCCACCATTTCTTGGTCATAGGTAAAGCCTCTTTATTAGTCCGAGGAGGAAGAGGTAGAATGGGAAAATGGTTGTGAGTTGAAAGGTTTTGAATATAACCTCTATTTCTCACAACAGCAAAAAAGTGTTTCGAGTCCACAAATTTTGGCTTGACATCATATAGGAACCACGATATGACATCCCAAACGCCTTTGGGGCGAGAGCTACACTTTCATAGTAGAAATATTGTGGGCCGACTCTTGATTCTAGAAGTATCCTTGTGCACACAGTGTTGCATGGCATCGTGGGAACCCTTTCCTATCATCGGTTTAGGTAGTCTGATAGCTTAGTCATCAACACACCTCTTTTGTCTTTTGTTGGAAAACATCCCATTCCCATCTTCTTCTTAAGTATCATCTTGAAAGCAAAATAAAATGTCTTAACTACACAAGAAGCACATGCAGATGTGATGATAGCCTTTTAGTTTTTTTTTGATCAACTGATAGCCTTTTAGTTGAAAAGCTACCTCTTTGGCTGTGGATCCACATAGTACACAATCTATCTTTCTCTATAAGGACTCGTTTGGTATTTGGTAGGGAAACAAAAGAGTTAACTCGTGTATCTAGTCAAGTTTTTATACTATGGTTCATTGATCACAATGGTAACCATTACCCCTCCTTTTTCATGTTTTGTGTAAACTTTAAGATAATTCTTCACACGCCTCTAACATGATGAGATAGTCACATCCCCTATTCTCCTCTAACCATTACCTCCTTTCCTCACTTTTTATTCAAAAAGGAGAGGATCACTACCATTTTACATATATATTTCCTTCCTTTCCCTTTCCTTTCTTAGTTTTTATACCAAACGAGGGGTAAGTGTTGATAGGAGTGATACCGGAGGCGATGTCAATGGAGTATTAGAATAAACAAGAGTGTATAGAAACACACATATGTATGTAACACACACATTAGCTTGATAATTTTATGAACAAAATTATAATAACACAATTTAAATAAATTAACTATTAATATATACAATTTATTAAAGTAAATTTATTCTCTTAACACCTTGCATGAATTTTGTAAAGTATAACATGATAATTGACGATTAACCTTATGATAAGAAAACTTTATGACACTTTCATGAGGATCCCCGAGTCCTCCTATGGGTATTCTCCATGGCTCCCCCAAACCCCACTAGTGCTTCATGGTTGTTAGGCTTTCTGATTGTTGTAATCAATTGGGAGTTCTTATCAGTAAAGTGAGTATTTTTCCTAAACATGAGAAAGATCATTACCTGAGAAGAGTTGCCCAAGAACTTGTATCTATCAATCCGACTTATTCCACCTTCCCTTGTATGGTTCCTAGGAAATCATAATAGACTCTCTATCTCATCTAGCTTAAGGGGCGCAACCTTGTTCTTTCTCACCCACACAAGATTCCACTTCTTGCACTCGTACATTATATACTCCTGAACATCCTCAGGTGGATCACTGGGTGAGCTCTCAAGCTTCTTGCGTATTCTATCGGTCAGTTTTGCACTCTCGATACAAGTATGCAAGTAGTTCAACTTGGTACTCGTGTCCCATGGTTCCCTTCATCTCTTTCTATGTGGCATGAAATCATGTATTGTCCGAGGAGGTAGAGGAAGGAGGGGAAACCGGTTTGATTGAATGACTTATTTGAGTTATTATTTAAAATAAAAATTCATTGATCAACATAACATAATATATTTATGTAATAAAGAATGATGAAATAATTTAAGTTTTGATTGAAAATTTTAACAATATAAGTAATTAAAAATTAAAAATTTTCTATTGTTTTAGCTAAGGAAAATTTTGTACAAATAATTGAAACTGTAAATAATTTAGCATTTTGATATTTTACATTATTTCCTTTATGAGGTAAAGTAATTTTGGTAATGCATATAATTTAAACTTTTCATTGGTCAATGTCCTCAATGGAAATTCAAGAAAAAAATGTAATGCATTTATTAAACTAAATTAATAATACATATAAGGTTGTTTATAAAAATAATTTTAAAAGGTTGAAAGATTTTATAATATAGTCGTATCTATTACCTTAAAGTTTTATACTATAAATAAATAAATATATTTAATTTTATCAGTTATTGTTATAGTTTAAAATTATTTATTAATCTATTAAAAACCAATAGGAAATATAATTTATCTATTTGATTTTGAGTAGATAACTATTTTAAATTTTGCATTCACGACCACTTGACCATTGAACATTGAAAATTTTTAGTTATTTACATTGAAAAAAAAATCTTTTCTCATAGAGGAAATGATATATATTATCAAAAATTGAAATTTATTTACAATTGGAAATTTATGCAAAAAAAAGTTAGATAATGAAATGAAACTTTTGGAATTAAAACTATTTATATTATCAATATTTTTTAGTTCAAAAAGTAACTATTTGATCATGTTTTATTGATTAGCTTATATGATAGTAATATGAAAAAGATTGGTTAAAGCAAAACAAAATTATTTTATCATAATATTTAATGATAGTATTGTATAAAATTATACGTGAAGAATCATCAATCACTTTTTATTTTTATTTTTAATTTTAAAAATATAAGGATTAATACAAATTTTAACCTTTTGGACACATGACAAATTTTGTATATGTATTAGGGCTATTGCGCGAATTTTGTATAAATCTCAAGGTTACCACATGAAATATATCAAACTCTAGTACATTTCATGAATAAGGTTAAACCTTATGGTTCGGGTTACCATGTGAAATTTCCGTATTAAAAATAAATCTCTAATTTTAACAATAGTAAAGGACATGCTGTGGTAGGTTGACTTCCGTATTAAAAATAAATCTCTAATTTCAACAATAATAATTTTAGGAATGGAATTGGCACTGCTTAGTGGTAACAGTACCTTGATTGGAGGCCTATCAAGAGTTTTATTTACAGCTTGTGCAAGTAAATGCACCGTAGGCACAGAAATAGAGAAATCCCTCTTCTTAGAATAAAACCAGATAAGAATGGACATCAGCTATCAACAATCCAATGCCATTCAACTACATTATACCGATGACAATCTTCCAAATACCACCAAGACAGGATACTATAAAATTCAATAACAGCTAATCACTCTTCTTCCACAGAATCCATACTGATGCTACAAACTATACGCAACCAAAATATTGAACACCTATTTAATCTTTTTTTATGGATGAAATCAGAGCAACATTGAGCCTCACTGAAAAAATTACAGCACCAAGAAGCAAGAAATGGTGAGAATGAAGCATGAGCAGGTGAGAATCAATCATTAAAATTTTATGTATATAGACCACGTTCTCTATGTTTTGCTTAAGATGTATAGCACTATGTCACCAAATGCAACACTGCAATCAAATCAGAACACACATATGGCTTTCCTATTGTCAATTGAAAGACACTAATCATCTGACGTTCCACTTGTTAACTAAGATAATAAACCTTTTCTGGTGCAATTTTTGAGTTCCAAAAGAGGACATTGAGCTGACAGAGACATCTATTTCAATATGAACCGAATCTAATGGTTATTATTTGTTTATAATTTATATCTTAAGAGGAGTTTTTATGTGAATCAACCTCTAATTTAAAATAATAAGAAATTTATAATACAAATGAAGTATTGATTATAGGAGAAATTTATAAATAAAAAAATATACTACCATCCAAATTTATATAGAAAAAACAAGTTAACTTGAATTAAATATAATAAAACTATTGTGGTTTATTGGTTTACTTGTTAGTAAAATGGGAGTAGGTGTGCATAAACTCAATAATATAATGTATTCAAATTAAGTTAAATATTTAAGACATAATAGGATAAGATACGACAGCTAAGCTAGTTAACATAATTGCAAGAATGATTGTACGAACAACAATTAGCAACACACATTTTACGTAGAAACATGAAGTTAATGGTGTTGCACTAGTGGGCGCTCTCAGATAATGCACCAGACCCAACCATTCCTTCGTTTACAGGCTTTTGGCCGCCGCATGATCTGGAGACAGATTCGAACAGTTTCTCGATCTCTGGGGCACATCGAACGAAGGACCGGCTCCAGAAGCTGAATGTAGGGTTCTGTAGACACGAGAGATTAAGAAAAAGGGGATTGGTTTTCCGATTTCAGACAATCACAAGGATAGATAAGAGGAGGAGGAGGAGGATTGTCCTTTACCTTGATAAGCTCAATGAATGTGATGAGGAGTCCCCAAGGATGAGGACGGTTCACAACTAGACGTTCCAACAACACCCTCGTGATCTGCTCCTGGATGAACTCCTACAGCGAAACATAGTGAAAATGCCGGGTTACTAAGATAAGCTCAAAACATGCAGAGGAATCTCCATGAGATGATCGCGAATCAACTAGGCTAGGAAAAGGACCTGGTTTGCCTCGGAGAACAAGTAGAGGAGAATGTATGAGAAATAGTGTGTGTGATTGTTTGGGTAACGCAACTGATTAGCAATTGCATTAAGGAAGAGATAGCGCCCCTCAGTGTCAAGAGCCATAATCAGGGTTTGGAAAATGTCGAGTGCCGCTGCATCCACCAAAGCCGCACTACTGCTAACTGATCGTGGTTGTGATGGACCCCGTGCTTGCAACAGCTGAATTGCCTGCTCAAGTAGGCATTGTTCAATTAACAAACTAGGAACACCGGATAATAATTGAAGTTATATTGTACAAGGGAAAGAAAGTTGGTTCATTTTTGGAGAGATATATCAAACTAGGATTCAAACATGGTATTCATACAGACATAAACGGATTGCTCTTGGAGCAAGTGTTTCAAGCAAAAACTAGCGGGATGAAACAGAAAGATATGATTACCTGAATTCCAACATAGAGAACCAGAGAGTTTATCAAAGGTACATTGTACCTCGTCCCTGTTCGGCTAGCCTCACCTTGTGAAAGCACAAGTCTCTGCTTCAACTCAATCAGGAAAGAGGAACCTTGCTGCTGTCTTGTCTGTGAAAATATATTCTAATGGATGATTAAAATACATAACTAAGCAGAAGAAACTAACTTTGCACAAAAGAATCAGAAAAGCTTATTCACCTTCAGGTACTCATCCACATCTGCTTTCATCTGATGTGCTTTAAGTGTAGCGTCAACCTCAGAGAGAATGCGAGGTGAATGGACCATCTCCACCAGCATATCAATATAGTCATTTACAAAGGGCCTGTTATTATTAATATTCAAACTAAACTAGCATGCATATTGCCATTGCAAAATCACCTTCAAATTAGGAGTAGAAGGATCAGGAAGCCTCATATTTCTTGGAAAAGCACTCAGTACAATATTTCTCATCTGGATGCAGCTGGGAGGAATTACATCACAGAAACTGAAATGATAATCACAGAGAAACTCCGGAAAATCATGCAGGAGAACCAGGAGCACTCTAAGAGTTCCTCTGTACAGAAAATGTATCTACACAGAGAAAAATATACAAGTCTTTATGTTCAACAAACAGAAAGTAACTAGTATACGTAAAATGTAGAGCTAGAGACAAACCGATTGCCCCAGTTCAGCATTTCTCAAGAATGGCTCCATGAATTGGAATAAGTCAACTAACAACCGGTGCAAAAAAGGCCAACCCTTCTGAGAGTTTCTAGTGAGTAACTTATGCATGAATGTTCTGTGACTTACGAGCTCAAGCCACGCAAAGCTGGTTTTATTTCACCACATTAAGACATTAAATTAAAATCATTCCAAGAATCAACATTACAGGAAAGGCATTACTAGAGAAAGACAGCAACCAGAATTATATGGATCTGATCATTCATTTTATAACAGAAAGACAACAGTCCTTTACTACACAGCCATGGCATACTATACAAATTAAGTACAAAAAAGACTAGCGTAAGTGCTCATTCTCAATGTTGACAAAAGGGCAACTACAGAACATAGCCATAATAATAAAACACATTCTGACATATTTTAGCAAAGAGAAAACAGAAGCTGAAGCTGGGTAGTTATGTGACTACACATATCATACTCTTTTAACATATTAAGACTGCAAAGAGTGAAGAAACACAAGTACACAACAGATAGCTTGACATGACTTTTCAAAGAGGCTGGAAAAGCTAACAGATCTTTCTTAACAATATTACATCATCATTTGGTACCAAATTACAAAGCTATTCATAATTCTAATATAGAATCGCATGCACACGCACCTTACAAACATGGAAGGATTAAAAAAGTAAGTAATTGCAATGATTTATACCTGAATGCAGGTACTCTCAATGGCTGTAGAGAATGGAATGCATTTGCAAAAGCAGTTAAAACCTGTAGATGACACTCCAATGTTAGCACATGAGCATATATGGGAAAGAAGTACAGATAATCACAATTTAGTACCTGAAGATTCACTCCATCATGAATAGGATCCAGGGAACCTATATCTGTCAGCCAATTTATAAATATCCTAAAATAAGGCCTTGCATTGAATGATGCTTGGTTCTCATCAGCATCCTTTTGAATAACTCTCACGGTAACTGCCAGAATCTGCAAGTAGATATTATACATATGTAATTAAAACAGGTTCAGATATATGATAAAACCATTACAGCCTGAGATCCGAAGAACAGACCTTGGGCAGCAGATTAAGTTTGCTTGATCCCTGCTCCACCGGACAATACTGAATAATCAAAGCAGCAAGCTATTAACAGGATGTGGGGCAAAAAACAGTAAAAAAAGCATTTAAAAACGTAACACACAAATACCTTCAAGATTGAAAACACAAGCTTGGCATAAATATCAATTGCAAGGAAGGATACTTCAGTAGTTAAGCAATGTGATACAGAAATTCCCTGCAAGATAAGAAAAATCAAGCTAATGTAATCTCCATTCAAAAGTCACACATGTCATCTCCATTCAAGATCAGACAGAAAGATACCAAGATTATGCAAAAAAATCGATCACACAACTCATCTCCATTCAAAAGTCCACTTTGATGGAGCTGCAGAATGTAATTAGAAGTAGCAGCATCGTTTGCAGCAGGAAGTTCACAGATCCGGAACCATTCTGCAAAAAGTGACTGGACCTGTACAGAAATCCACAGCTTAAGAAGATCAAGGAAGTATGGAGCATAATTCTTTCTGTTTAAAATTCAATGTCACATATTTCAACGGATGCAGTATATAAACACAGGAACCAAATTGAAATTTGGGAACGTTCATTAGGAGCTTAAGATCACATATTTTAAGTGCACCCACCCACCCCTTGCCAGAAAGGCAATAAGCACCTTAGTAAACAGATTGTCAAGGTAATTTAGCATACCAATTCTACTGAATTAAGATGGCCAATTGAATTCTTCTTCCCAGATGTCCAAATATGTCCACAATTTTATAAAGACCTAATCCAAGTGTAATACAAAGCATGAGCTATTTGGTCCAGACGATACAACAGAGGGCCTCAAAAGGATGAATAATGGTATTATACAGCGTCTCTCCATTATATATGTGCAACCATCATACAGAGTCTTTATATCTGATATAGCAAGGTTACAAAGATACAACAGAGAGACCCTATATAATATTTTGAGGTTCTCGCGTCTAGACCAATTAGTTATGGCCTATAGTAGCAGCTCTAAACAGCAAGTGAATAACAGAAGTTAATAATGTCTCATTTCAACTCAATATACCAAGAATTTTTATTAGATTGGTGGCGTGCATCCATAAAAACCAAACAACCATAGACATATAAAACTGTCAATAGTAATCTAGCCACTCAACACATAAATATATATATAATAAAAAAGAGTTAAAAGCTATAAAATGAGAAATAATGAAAAAACAAAAGAAACCAGCTGGTGAATTATAAACCCCTTATGCTGTACAGTACCTGTTCATGAAACACAGAATTGTCAGGTTCAACCACATCCACAGAATTGTAGACTCCCCTGCTTGCCAGATCTTGACTAATGACCTGTTCATATAGGGGTAATATCTAAGATCACACAGATAGTTCATGAATCCAACTAAAGACAAATTAACAATGAAAAGATCATCAAATCAATATCACTATAAAAATAAACTAGTATAAAATACGACAATCTCAATATATTCAAGATTGCCTCTCCCATGTTGACTACAGTATGGTTCATTTCGGTAATCTCAAAATCGCATCTAATCATGAAATACCTAGAAGCACAATTATCTCACCATCCTATAAAAACCATGTGGTAACAGGCTGAAGTCCAGACTTCCTAAGGAATATTAACTATTTGTCTATTTGATATGCTCAAACATTAAGAGCATTATAAATGACAACTATAAAAAGGAAACAAGCAAAATATGACACCTTCGATGCAAACATCTGGTACTTATCCAATGCATTTCCTGTTAATAACAATGGTTCGGACACACCAGCCCCGAAGCGTTCAGAGACAGGGGGCAAAGGAAGTGGCTGTGAAGGAGTCCCCAAGTCCTGTAAATAACTTCCAGTTAAGTAAGCATTATGCATGAGGATCCATATGATACTGTACAGACCAACAGAAACAAACCTTGATAGAAGACAAGGATTCTGCAGGAAGCAATTCGTGCATAGTAGGAGCTGAAGATTGGGCCACTATTGTAGCATCAACATCTTCACGCTGTTGAACAGCAACCTCGTCAGATCTACCTTGATTTGAGAGACCAGCACTGCAACGCCAAATAGAGTACATAAACCAATTGATGGCATGTGAATATCAAGTGAAGCATATATGCAACAGAACAAGTAATAAGCTCCCATTAGAACACAGGTCAAATCAACAGATAGGTGAGAGCGAACACCTGATAATCTGTGGTACAGCTGTATCAATTTTATCAGAGGCAATACTCAGAGGTTGAGACATTGGACCAGGTCCAAGGCCAGAAGAATAAAGTGCTGGATTAAACTGCCCTGAAGATGAGCTGAATGCGCGGTTGAGGCTGACAGCAGCTGGAGAAGGGCCATTAAGTAAACCATTTGTGCTTGGGGAAGTTTGCTGAGTTTGTAAAGGGAGACGAACAAAATCCTATTCATCATAAATAAGGCAGTTATATTCAACTACCCATTTGTGAAGAAAAAACACATCCTCAGAAAAAAGGCAAGCCGGCAGATTTTAACCTCATAAACCCGTTGCTGAGATAGAGACACACGACCAGGCTTGGGCTGAAGTGTTTCAGGTAAAATACTTAAAGAGTTTTGCGCAAATCCACTTGTATCATAGATTGAGAAACCGCGATTTTGCTTCCCTCTTATTGCAAGTTGCTGAGCAATCTCTGCGTCAATTATCTCCACAGCCTGCATATTTAAATGTAGATTTCTAGTTAATCCAAAACATAGAAAGTTTAAAGCAGTTAAAACATCTACTATGTTAAGTAAAAGTTTACAAGATCCTTCTACTCGTATGCATAGGGTACACAGACATGCTTTGGGCTCAAATGGTCAAAAATAAAACTTTAAATCCTTGTCAATTTGGTTACAAAATCCATCCATGATTTCAGTATCCTAATGTGATAAAAAAGGACATATAAGAAAATGCATCCCAGAAGATTTCAGCCCATAGTAATTATTGATACAAATCCAAATAATTTTTCCCGATAGTGAAAGTGAGATCATTTTCCCAAAGGCGAATGGGCGTCCTAAACAGATTTCATCGACTGAAGCAATTACTAATTTTCAATTAACCACTGAAGCGGACTCAATCTCCGCAGTTTAGTTAAAATCAAACAATACAAAAAAATAAAACATACCTTATCAGCAGCTGATTTCTCAATATGAGCACAACCCAAGTCAAGATTGTCATTGGTAGCAAGTAATATATCATTGTCCAGGACTTCATTTGCAACATTGACTATCTGAAGCATAGATTTAAGTTGGTTTGAAATTGAACCACGTAGAGGTTCCTGAAAAAGATAAACCAATCACTTTTAGAATATGCAATTTTTTTGAGACATTCTCACGTAATATAAAACAATCATATCATAACTGAAAAGACTATACAACCTTGCATGTCACGTGAGCTAGACTTCCTGCAAGACTCGCAACCATCAAATGTGCAGCATTATATATTCGATGGTCATCTGATTCCAAAGCATAATCCTGAATTACAGAATTCAGTAAATACACTCATAGTCGTAATGATGAAAACACAAAATACAGCTCAAGTATTCTAGTAAGAGTGAACCTTTATCACAAGCTCCTTTGTTGTCTGTGTAGCAATGGAAACGCTACGTTGAACAATGCATGTACCTATTTCATTGATTGCCCTCTCAATGGCAATGGGAAGAACTCTGACACAAGTCATATATTTTATCCAGTTCATACATTATGAATTTGCAAAATTAAACAAAATCATTCTTAAGGATAATGAAAATATGCCAAACCTTTGAAAGTGAGGATGTAGTCCCATCTCTTTGTTTGAAAAATCAGGGTTTCCTTCATAAACTCTAACGCGGTCTTTCAACAGCGATGTCGGAGCTACGTCTTTCATGTTAACACCCAGATTCTTAAATAAGACCTGCAATTTCATGAATGCATCCACATATCCAATTATGCATGTCCAGCCCTTGAAGTTATTATAGCAAATGAAATCCATAAAATAGATACCTCGATGTCAAATTTCAGGTTCATCTTCAAATACGGCATAGCATATATTTCAGCAAGCAAGGATAAAATCGCTATAGTCCATGGATTAGGAGTTCGATAGGCTAAACTGTTTTGGCATGGTTCCAGAATCTACAGAAACAACAGTGAACAACAGAGAAGCAAAAATGAAATGCAGCAGATTTTTAATCCTGTGAGGACTACCTTGGATGTAAAAGGAATTACAGCGATCATCAATCCTTTTTCATATGCCTGTTGGACATGAATGCAGATTCAATCACGTAAGAACAACTCTTCAAGTAAAAAACCAAGGAGCCATAAGAAACAAATAAAACACTACCAAAGTTCACTTAAGATTGCCAATTTCGAGTTTGACACAGCTATTAAGAAATTCAATCATTAAGCTAACATACTATTCACTTTTTCTCAAATTTAAAATTTATTAATAAATCGCCTCTCATTTGTAGCCAAAAGATATAGAGACTTGGCATAAAAAGAATCAATATGTTCAAATTTCCATAAAAATTCTCACATCACACCAATAAGTCACTGCCTAAAGTAAAAAATGACAACATACCTTTGAAAAATTAGAAGGATAAGTATGACAAACTTTTTCTGAATGGAGGTAGTATTAATAAAAAGAGGAACAGCAACAGCAGTTGTAATTATTGCAATAATAAAAAATCCTAATGAGATAAAGAATGGGAGAAAAGTATTTTATGTTTCACCTCTATGATCAGGGATTTTGGATCTATATCTCGTGCCCTTAGAGCTTGATTCCGGCCTATAGTAAGCTTACCAAGCCAGCTGCCTAAGTTCTTCAGCAGAGATCGCTCCTCTGAACTGGACTTAATAAGCTCAGATCCCAAGAGAACCTAAAAAGGTTCAAAAGATACATAAAAATTTACTCAGAGAGTAATATTAGACTTCAATCGAAGCCACAAAACTTACAAACCTTGCAATTCTCGTAGGTTGCTTTTAGTACTTCCTTATTCAAAGCCTTGGAATTAGACTTCTCCAAAAATTTCACGTATAATTCATGAAAGTTTGGCTCAATGCTTGCTCTGCAAAACGAGATAGCACATGATAACATATGTATGAGCATACATGTTTGTATTTACCACATTGATTATAGGATTAACCACTGAGTGTGCAGAAGTGCTAGGAATATCTAGATTATAGAAGTAACCAAAATTAAGAAAATGCGGGGTCATGTCCCAACCTATTCATGACTATATGATGAGCAAACCATGGAAGGTACTGCTCGCCTAAAACATCCGAAAATTCTTTTGCTTTGGCTTCAAAGTTTGCAGCTGAGAGGTTATTGATAATAAAGGACATTTTATCCTGAACCTCGGGAGCTGGAGCCTGCAGGTGAAATGACAGTGATATGAGCACTTATCATGACGAGAAAGCAAGCACAAGAAACCATGTTGATCTAAAACCAACAAAAGTGAACAGTATAGTTTACATGTTTGACCTGGAAGCATATTCTTCAAAAGAACCTTATAAAACAGGCTGTCCTTATATTGGATTTCATTATAACATGGCAAAGCAAGAACAATCGTGGTTGGATAGGAAAACTACTAAATACTAAGGTATCAGCACAGTGCTTAATTTTTTGGCTGCAATACAAAGCTATAACAAAGGCATAGAATTAAATATTATGATTCCAAAAAAGTTACTACTTTTTCAAAAAGATTAAATGAATTTTTTTACTGAAGTTCACCAATACTAAGTATTGATATAGGTTGTTTTTTCTATTAATCATATAGACAAGTTCGCAGTACCTCACTATGGGTCTCTCTTCTTTCAGCAGCCGAAAGTAGAGTTTCTATGTTCAATGCAGAACCAAACCCTGCAGAGTAGAAGTTTTGAAATTGATTATAGAGCTACTGCATGGCTAACAAACATTATCGAGAAAAACAATTCACAACCACAAACAAATACAAAATGCAAGTAAACAAATAATTACGGGTAGAGGTTATTCCCCGGGATTGTCGGGGAAGTCCAGGGGAAGATGACAAAACACTCGGAGCAGAGGGAGCACTCTGCATTTATACATCAAATAGAAAAACATTAAACTAAATTACATCAATGGACATGCCTCTGAAATTTTTCTACTGTACTCACTACATAGAAATATTCAGTACCTTCTGATTTCCGACTCCTTCACTTGAGGATGCACCAATAAATTGAGAAGCTAAAGATAGAGGTGGCTTCAAGAAGTTGCTCATACTTGTAGAAGTGCTACTTCGATCATCAAGAGGAACGCTATCTCTTGAATGAAGTATTAAAATAGGCACCTGTTGTCCTGGTTGTCCCCCACTAGATCCAACCATCTGCAATTAGATCCACAGAGTGCAAGTGTGAGTGATATACGTGTGTGTATATATACACAAATAAATTATAATACACTATAATTTTGAGCAAAACTCAGTACAGAGCATAAGATGGATTATTAAAAAAGTGCAAACCAATGCATGCAACTGCTTTCTTATAGGCAAAACATGTACAATTCATAACCCCTTTTAACTTGAACAAAAGTACAGTTCCATAATCACATGTACAATTTAAATTTGGAATTTACATACTCGTATAGCAGTTTGTATCACTTCAAAACTAAGTGACTAGGTGATCACAAAAACAAAATGTCTTCATTCCAAACATGCTTGTATGACAAACTTATACAATTACACCAAATCATGATATTATTCAGAAGATTGCCATAGAAGAATGATTTGATTGAAAGAAATGAGTTGAAGGACATTACAGTAACCTTACATAATACAATCAATAGATGACAATAGTGGTATGATTTGATTGTTAAAGTAAGGAAAGCCTACATCATGTTTTCCATATCAGAAGAACATTATATGAACCTCAAAATCAATTTGCACTGCGCACTTATTTTTAAAGCTCAGTGGCACAAAAAAAGAACCATTCTAATGGTCATCATAAATAACAGCCAATACTGCACTAAAGAATAGTCCATGACCAACAAGGGTACACTTTAAGCAGGAAAAAATACCCATATCTAGTTAGAGTAACCTTTATGAAACAGAGGTTGGGAGTTTTTGAAGGGGGTTAGGATGAAAGTATGTGCAAACCACAATGCGGTCGAAGAGATAGCTACAGACAAGATTTACCAACTACCAGATATCATAATATCATGTGAAGAATAGTTTTTCCCGCAGAGGGTACTTTTGATATTTCTCTTACGACTTTAAATTTGAAGAATCCTTATGGATAGCATTTTAGATATGAACTCATTCACAGGCAACATTTTCAACCGAGCAAATAACTATAATGTAAATAAACATGGCAGCAGTAGCATACATGGATGGATCGTTTTAGGCTCCTCATTCTAATAAAACAGTTTCTAGCTATAGTCCGTACCTACAACAAGATATCATTTGAAGTCTTTAATTAACTTCAGATATTATTAGAAGTATAAATCTTTAAAGAGAGCAGGATACATTTCATGAGGAAGAAAAACAAGCCTGGTACATCCATCTTATTACATAGAGAAATGAGAGGGATGTAAAAACTCAAACATGCAGGATTCACATGAAAGATATTATTCCAAAACCATAATTATTGCAATTTAGGGTCAATAACATAATGAGTAGATCTAATTTTTGGAGCGTTAACAGGAAACCAGACAGTCATTGTATCATTGTAACACACCAAGCATTTAACGTTTAGGAAGATCACCAACATTAAAAATTGGTTAAAGCTTGAAAATGCAGAAAAAAATCTGATTTGAGACTATAATGTATGAAGGGAAATATATATTATATTTAGTTTATTTTTACCTCATTCGGATTGCTACTTGATGTAGATATGCCAAGATTATCAGAAGAAGGATCACTTCTCCCATGTGATCTCCTAGTAAGCACTCCATCAATATATGCAACTAGTTCCGGATGAGTACCATGAAGATGGGAAATTTGTAAGATATGATTGCGATACTGGGGCCAGTCATCTAAACGCTTGAAAAATTGCTCCAAAGCCTTGGTCCCAAATCCAAACATCTAGCAAAGGAATCAACCAAGATATGGTTGTAATCGTCTACAAACATAAAAGAGATAAAAATAAAAGAAAAAATGTAGTTACCTTTGAATCTGCAGGTTTACGCAATGCATCCAAAACACCACGAAGGGCCACACCGAGTGTAAGAGGAGTAACAAGCTGATTCTGGATGACAGATCCTGATAGCAGTCCCAGAATGACATTGTCAATGTAAAGATATTAAACAAATTTAATTCAGCAGTTTACCAAACATTTAACAGCGGAACCTAAACCATGCAAATGATATTGTTCACATATTATAAGTATATAACTCAACGCTAAGGTTAATCTACTAGCATCGCCTTTTAAAAACATCTCGCATTAAAAATTAAATACGCAGGGCTTCATTCATTACCAATACACCTAATTTCTTCCTCAATTTATAAAGAAATTATACTCTAGACAAAATAACAGGCTGCAAGATGGTGAATTGCAATTAATTTGAAGGAGCATACCAAACAATACTGCAGCAAGCCCAAGCTGTTTTTCTGGATACTTTGGAAAAAATCTATACTCTTCAAAAAGATTTTTGATGACACACTCAAAAATTGATTTCTCCCTGTAATACAAACAAAACCCAGGCATCATAAAACAGGACCTCCGGCTAAGTATCTACTATCTACAATAAAGTCAATAATAAGGCATATATATAAAACAGGCTTTTACAATATTACAACTATTCCCTAACTCTCACTAACGGTCAAGGCAAAGATATATAAAATAGGCTTCTAAGATTTTACTACTACTCATAATTCTCAATAAACAACCTCAGAACACAGCCTCCACTAAGCCTCACCCTATTTCTGGAAAAGCTTTATGAGTACAAAAACAAAGGCCAATAAAAAATATACTTCTACACGAATTTCAGCTCCTTGAAATGAAACTGGGCAAAGCACCTGCACTCTTCTTACATACACCAGCAGATAGTCTAGAAACAGGAAATGATGGTAGACCAGAACTCTCACATGATTTACTTAAAGCAATTTGGCAGTATATATTTGGGTTGCACATAATGCACCATAAATTTAATACTATATTTTAGATTTTAATAACCAATATTGCATAAGTTCTGTATATTGTGCATGACATACAAAACAGTACCAAGTCTTTAGATGAGAATGCAACCTTGGATCGGAAGAATCTTTAAAACGCGATAGCATTTCAACCATCTCAGAGATAGCCAATTGTTCTGAAAACATTCGCTGGAAATAAGAGTTTGCTTCTGATTCGACATCATCATCAAATGTAAGAGCTTCAGATGCTCCAGTATTTTCACCATTCTGGCCCAATCCACCATGTCTAAGGGAGGCAATCAGTTTATCCATCTCATCAGTAAGATGGCTGGAGCTTATTGAACCAGAATTAGCTTGAAGAACCTACAAACGCAGTGTTCCAAAGCAATGTGAGGACAACATGGACAAATAAATAAATATTTATATGGGCTTTAGTTCAAAACCTTCGAGAACACTGAAACAGTTTTGGAGTGAATATTCAGTGATACACTAGAATGATGGACCCTCTCCTGCTCAGCAGTCTCAAAGTGAATCTCTTTCAGATACTTAAGGCACCCCTGCATAATTTAAATAATAATTAGAATTAGAACTAGAATTAAACTTAATGAAATAATGTGCATTTGTCTTATAATGCATCTAAGAATGAAACTGAAAGATCTTTATTTAACAGAAATCACCTCAAAAAAAGTGTCCCCATAAATTACAAGATTGTCACTGAGCCATTTCTCAAGATCTAGATGCTCCATTTTGACAGAAGCCACTGCCAATTTGATTGCTTGATTATAAGGCATCATCTTCAAGACAAGGTTGAGAATCTGTTTGAATTGTAACCATGAGCGCAATTAAAGCCATTAGTCCAAGTCCTAACAATAGTGCAACAAATACCAGAAAGACTGAAAAAGGTATAATGAGCATCTAATATCAGTCTCCCTTATGGTTGCATAAGACTTTTGATCATTCACTTATTTCCTAGTTAGATATAATAATGACGTGATAAAAAAATCTAGATGAGAGCTCAGTCATCTAAAACTAAGTGGAAAGATGGTGAATCATAATCAATTATATTTATTAATTCAAAAGTTAGAAACATCAACAATAAAGAACGTATATGACCTGAAGGAATCAAGCAAAGGCAGCTAGTAAAACAATTTTTAAACATATAAATAAGAACGTGCCTTTATCTCGTCACAGATGTCCACAATACGAGCAACGTTATCTGCATCAATTGTTAGTGCCTCTACAAATGCTCGACCTAGAAGAAGTGGGTTGGAGAGCCACATTTGCATAATGATTCCATTTCTACTGATACTGGTACTGCAGATAACTCTGGGGAAAATACGGAGTGAAAGCTCATATTGGACAAGATTATATGCAGTCTGCCACAAAAAGAGGGAAAGACGATTAATACACAAATTTTTTGTATAATTATATATAGATAGTTTGATGAACAGAATTCATAGATGCGCACACACATGGAGAGAGATTTCTCATGCACAGTCAATTTCAAGGTGGTATCTATTACCATGTTTACCAGCCTGATGACATAATTTATATTAGAATGTACCCCACACATATGGAACTAAAATTCATATAACTTGAGAAACAGATTTAAAAATTCACATATAAGGACATTCATTATCAAACTTGAGAATACACCCAAACCAGTAACCAATATCTAGAGAATTTGGACTAAATTTTGAGAAGCAACTTTTACTGAACACTTTTTCAACAAATCGTAAATTTAATCTACTCACTGAGCATCTTAATTTGAGCTTCTTATGATCATTTCGTATGAACTTCACTGATTCTATGCAAGCCAATTCATAATGAAAGAAAGGACTAGTACCTTAATTTGTGCAAGCCCAAGAAGCAATACTTCAGGGCAGTGCTCAAGAGGATACTCGAAAATTGATTGCACAGAAGCCATATAACCTCTTTCAGCTAACTGGCATAATACATCTAATAGATCAAGACAAAACCATGCATAGTTGGAGAGTCTAGATTCAAGCTTAAGACCTTGGATTGTATAAGGAAGTTCCTGCATATACCAGCTTGAGTTAGGGAGGGACAAAAAAGAAGCAAGAAGCAGGAAATGATTATAGCATCAAGTTACCAGCTGTCTAGCTGAGCGGGAAAAAGTGAATATCTCTGCTGGAGATGATATAGCATACTTCAGAAAAGAAAGCTGTCCTTCAGCATTGTTCCAGACTTTGCCACAAAAAGAATGGACAGGAAAAGGATCCTAAAATAGATTGAAAAAAACAATGCAACATCTAGTGAGGTCAACTTCATATGGAAGAATATGAAAATAATTAGATGATTTACTTCCACAAAAGGAAGACTGAAAAATTGAAAAGAGCACCTACACCAACGCTTAGCAGACATACCTGGCAAGCGAGCTTGTAGATTGACACGAGACAGATGAATGCATCCTCGTCAGGAATACAGAACCCCTCATAATCGAGGCACTCCATCACTCGCATCCATTTTGTGTCAGGAGCCTGCAGCAAACAACAAGCAAGAAAATAGTTTCACTAATCATATAGCATAATGATGACAGATACAAGAATAAGATACATTAACTTGCACAGGATGTCATCATATGACACTACAATGAGGTACTATAGAGCCAATTATTATACAACTTCACATGTGCATCCCAGTGATACCTATGAGAATTATACTGTCGGTACCTGATCTCGCCTAAACCAACCCATTAGGTCCTGACCTGATTCAACCCAACACAAATGGAGGCTCCATATGAACAAGAAGATTACAGTCTTTTATTTATTTTAGCCATTAACTTCATGATTTTCTTCACTATTTATAAGATTGTATTCGGATTGGGATAATGGCATAGAATCATATTGGTACTTTTGCGACTTTGCTTTTTGTTGTATCTTTTCTCAACTTGGTATTATCGTTCAGTAATTAACATGATCCCTTTTTATATATACAATGATAAACGATTAACTCAAATGCAACAAGAATACGCACAAAGAATAGAATACGATTAATTACTTCGGTAAATCCCAAACTGACTTATAAGCACCTAACCAACATGATTGGCAAGTGCTATGACCAGCAGCTGATCAAGCATCAAACCAACCAACAATATTTTGATATCTTGCAGTAGCGAAAGGAAGGCACTAAAAAGTCTAGAAAACAAGTTTTATAAACAGGAATGGAGCTTTGAATAGCATATCCAATATTGTAGATAGCGAGAACCAATATTGTGCCCATATACCAGAGAAAATCTCCAACATGCAAAGAAAAGCAATTGCAATAAGCATTACAACCAGCAGAACTGAAGTAGTATTCAAATACTCCTCCAGGCAGAAAAGCATGTCAAGCATGGAAAAAAGAAAACAAATTCAATTTTGGCATTCTAACCCACCAAAAGGATCTAAATAGAAAAGAGAGGGGAAAACATGACATTTGCAGATAATCAAGCAGAAAGGATTTCCAATCCTATAAGCAAGTCACAAAATATGAAGTTCTATCAACAGCCAAAGACAATATAAAGGTCAAAAACACAACTTACCAGCTCTTTAATAGAATCAACAAGAACATTTATGTTCCAGGAGCTGAGCTCTGGCATATCAGATACAAGGTTATTTCCAGTTGCAGAAAGATATACTGGAAAAGCATTTTGGCCCTCCAATAGGCCTCTATGACTGCAAGCAACAGCGCCAATTATCCTAGATATAGTTGGTTCAGTTAAGGGTGAGAGAAGAGATAAAATGTGTTTGCAACTCTTTGCATCATTGGTGCATCCATAACCCAACTCTTTCATGATACCAGCCATGTTTATTTCTCGCTCCATCTCAGCAACAACAGCATCAAAATCGTTTTCCAAATCATACAGATGATCAAAATTCCTGTAAGGAAATTTAAAAGCCAGTGACATTGTAATTACAAATATAAAATACAGGGAGGTGCAAAAAGAAAAGATCAAGGAAACCTTAAAAGGCTGGCTTCCTCGGATTCATTTGATGTCAATGGGGCTAATATAGAAGGGTAGCTCTCATTCCACTGCACCAAATTTAGCATTCTAATAAATGCATCAACATGCTTAGAGAGATCTTCAGATTGCCGCAAGAACATAAGAATCCGTTGCACTTGCTCAGTTGAGCCCAAGGCACTGGGATTTGAAAGTAAGCCTTCTAATTGGGAAACGCAGAAGCCTTTCCCTGAAAAGAAACCCACAATAGTGACACACCAAAGGTCATATGAACATCTCGATACATACAACAAAGGAAAAAGAAAGCAGAAATATTATAGAAGATAACTACCGACCAGTATGCAGCCACTTACCACAGTTTCGGGTCTCAGGATTTTCACAATCCAATAATGCAAGGCCCATGGCCATTTTTTCAGATATTGACAAGCAAAAGGCATTGGATAGATTATCAAGAAATCCATCTTTAACGGCTTCAGTTCTTACAGATTGACAGAATAATGTGCTGAAATTGGGTTTCACCAAAAGATATTTGAAAAGTGATACTACAGCTGGATTTATGTGAACGTTTTTGAAGTCTGTTGCATAAACATCGATGTGGTCAAAGCAAGTATACAACAGTAAAACGCTTTCTTCTGCTCTATCAGCAAACTGTCAAAAATTATAGTGTCAAATTATGTTACTAAAATTTATATAAATAATAAAATTTGCAAGTAAATGTGCCCATAAAACAATAACAACAGCCTTTACTCAAGAGTCCAGCAAGTAAGCAAAATGATTCATGGTGCTAATGTTTCTGCTTCAACTATACTCTCAGTTCATTCTTTGATGAGGAATGGTACTGATTCAATACCATAGATGAATACAAAACCAACAAAAAGAATGTTCTATATTAAATACAGTACAATATAGGACTACTGTTCGTCAAATTGATAAGACGCATGTATAAGTATCATTTGGTTATGGAACAAAAAAATCAAGATCAAGCAAATTAACTTATTCTTATCTCTATACTATGACATTTCTAATCGATAGTCACCAAAATCCCTCCTCGCATTCGCTCCTTGCATTTATGGCGGATGGTAGGGGTGAGGCGAGGTTGTGGAAGCGTTTATGGCAGTTGAACATCCCTCCTTGCATTCGCTCCTTTCTCTGGCGAGGGAGTCGGGAGGTTTTGCCATGCATGAGCAATCTAATGAGGAGGAAAGTGGTGGACTTCCCTGGTTGCCACTTCTGTGGGAAGGAAGAGACAATAATGCACGCTCTCTGTGGATGTTGCCTTCCTGTGGCGGTTTGGGAGTTCTTTCCTGATCTGGGTCGGCTGGGCGAGTCGTCAAGGGTGTTCCTGGATTGGTTGGAAGCTGTCATTGATCTTCCTGAGGAGATGGTCGGCCTCTGGGCGTTTGTGTGCAACGAGTTGTGGAGAGCTAGGAACAAGGGCGTGTTTTCGGGTGAGATTACTGGTGTTGCAGAGATTGTCGAAAGAGGCCCGCAGCTTTGGGAAGAGTTTCGTGCTAGCTTGGCCAACCCTGGGACTCATGCGCCGACTGCACCGTCTATTGATCTGAAGTGGCAGAAGCCGGATGTAGGTTGGTGTAAGGTGAACGTCGATGCGGCTGTAAGGGATTCTTCCAGGGGTGTGGGCATTGTCGGGCGCAATGAGCATGGGAGTGTTCTGTTCGCGGGGGCTAAGAAGATTCAGGATGGCAGCAATGTGGATTTAGCGGAGGCGGAGGCCGTGTGGTGGGCAGTTCAGGTGTGTAGGGAGCGGGGTTTGGACAGTTTGGTGGTGGAGATGGATTCTCTTCGAGTCTTTCAGTTGCTCCAAAAAAGATGTGCTTCCACCTTCTTCCCTTGGTGAGATTGGTAGGCCTATCAAGCAGCTTGGGAGTTCCTTTGGTCGTTGCCTTCGGCGCTATACGAAGAGAGGAGCGAATGAGGCGGCCGACTGGCTTAGCCGATGGTGTCCTGCGAGTCCGATCCTTGTCACTGATGTGTCTTGTTTACCAGTTAAATTCTCTAATGTACTTGACAATGATATTGCTTGCTAGTGATGTGTCTTGTTTACCAGTTGAATTCTCTAATGCACTTGACAATGATATTGCTTAATATATGATTCTTGGTTTTGATCAAAACACTAAATACCACTCACTTAACGCTAGAAAGAAAAGATGGACAATTATCGGCATTCCTTCATTCTACATGTCAAATAGTGAGAGATGGATGAAAGCGATAAGTTTCTACCTCGCAGAGCTCGCGGAAAACGGATTCAGAGTTGGATCCGTCCAAACTCTGTAGCAGAAACCGAATTTGTTTGGACAAGGTGGTCGAGAAAGACATCATCGGGCACAGCTCAGTGCGAGGAAATCGATCGCTAGGGTTTTGCGAAGAACAGAGGCAGGGTCAGAGCAAGTTATTTCACAGGGCTTTGATCAGAGAAAGCACAAGTGCAACTACCGCCTTCGCTATCGCTAACACAATCGAGAGAAAAGGCTCGTGGTGGTCACCCTATACCGGAAGTGGGCTTTTTATTTTGGCGAATTTGCGGATTTGCCCCACTCAGAAAAACGGTTTACAAAAACGTCCCTTAAAACAAAAAAAATAGCGAAACATGCTTTTTGGACGTTTTTGCAATCAAATTTATATTATTTTGTATTTTATTTAGAAATTTATTAAAAAATCATTCTAATTACATTAAAAATATTTAGGCATAAATTATGTAAAATTCATTTTAAATACAAAATCGAAAAATAGAAAAAAGAAAAATAAAATATAAAATAAGAAAAGATTTTGAAAAAAAAAATATTTGGAAAAAAATAAGATATTGTGAAAGATATGATTAAGATTTTTATCTAATAGTATTGTGAAGCATATATGCATATGTATCATTATTATCGTCGTTTCCATATATATGCATGATTTTCGAAGATATGGTTTTCGAAAATTATTCGAGTTCTACGCTATGGGTGAGATGCATCTTGTCACCCTCAGTAAGCATCCTGTCATACACAATAAAATATTTTGTCATTCTGTAAAATACTACCATTATTTCGAAGCTAGGGTTTTCGAAGATTGTTCGAGTTCTGTGCTATGGGTGAGGTTCATCCTGTCACCCTCCGTATCCATCCTGTCATACACAAAACAATATCCTGGCACCCTCTGTAAAATACTATCATTGATTTCCTATTAAAAACATGGGGGCGAAGGTCGGCCGGCGAGCGAGCGAGCGAGAGGGTAGCGGCGAGCGAATTTGCTCGATGTTGGCGAGAGAGGAGCGTCTGAGGGGGGCGGAGAAGGTTGGCCGACGAGAGACGATGGGAGCGAAGGTCGGCCGGCGAGCGAGGGGCGAAGGTCGGCCGGCGAGCGAGGGGCGAAGGTCGGCTGCCGAGCGAGACGATGGTGGCGAGCGAGAAATTTTACGGGGAGCAAAATTTTTCGTTTTGCTGCTCTTCGAATTTGATTGATTTTTTTTTGTTTATTTTTAGGGTCGATGGTAAATCTATATCCGGAGAGATTATTTTCCTTATTTGTAAGATTTTCAAATTTTTTTTCAATTTTACTTGAATGTTGATGCTCGATCGTGAACTGTACAACCTGCAAAGTTGGGGACGAAACTCCCGAAGTTTGGTGGCGATTGCTACACGCGAGCAACAAGGAGGAGTGGCCACTCGATTTTGAAGTCGTTGGTGAGGGCGGAGGAGGACGATGACAGCGGGGGTGCTGGTGCTCTGCTGCAACCGCCACCAGCCTTACGAGAGAGTGGGCAAATCGATTTGTCGCCGTTGGTGAGGCCGGCGGAGGAGGACGGCGACGGAGATGGAGGAGGAGGAGAGGGGGACGCCAGGAACGACGACGGCGAGGGTTCTGTTGCACGGCAGGCGGCAACCTTACTCTTTTTTTTTATAAACACACAACTTCGATTAACAGGCCATTCTTCATACTCCGTAGTTGATAGTTATCCTGCAATTATAATTCTCAATATTAAAAAAAGAATACAACAACAACATAAAAAAATGAACAAAAATGGAGATTATTAAAAAAAAGAATAATTTATAATATTTATTTATAGAGAAAAATGAAAAAAATGGAGATTATTGTTCCCCACTCTCATAAGTCGAGATTGAGATACACGCGTTAGTCCACGTCGGCATAAAGGTGTTTAATAGAACAATTTGTTTCGGTACAAGCGCTTAATAGAACATTTTTAAGTACGAGTGTTTGTTTGAAAAAAATGTGCAAGTATATGGGGCCGTGTATGTATTTTGCCCATTCTTCACTATTGTTATGTAACTTCTATTGTTCTTCAGTGTTCAATTTCGATTTTGAAGTTTTTTTTTGTTTTTGTTTTTTTTTTTGTTTTTGTTTTTAATTAAAGGCAATAGGCTAATCTAACAAGTTAATGATGTGGCAATTGATTTATTTATTTATTTTAGTGACATGGCATAGGAAAATAAAAATAAAAGTGTTATGTATTAATTTGTCATGTCAGATTTCCGTTTCACACGTCATCAACTTTAACGGAGAAGTCACTGAGAAATCGTTTTCGGCTAATCTATTATATATATTTAAAATCACTAAGGATTAGAGCCTTCTCATTGCGCCACCTCAGCTTTTTCCACATGGCGTTCGTACATTACGCCACCTCGGATTTTGCCACATGTCACGTTTTCGTTAAGCCATGTCATATACCACATAATTATTATTTTTTGCGTTAAGCCATGTCAACTGTACACATCATAATAAAAATTTATTTATCTTTGAAATTTAAACAGATTTGGTGAATCGAATTTTTTTCTACAACTTTGAAAATTTTAATTGATTACCCAAATCAATTAGTAAATCTATATATATATATAAAAAAGCCGTAAGGATTGGAGCCTCCACGCTGCGCCACGTGAGCTTTGTCCACGTGTCGCTCCAAGAATGCGCCACATCAGATTTCGCCACATGTTATCATTTCCTTAAGCCATGTCATTTGTGTAATAACCCTCCAATTTGAATAAGGATAAAATAATAAAATAATAACTATCGTTAATTATAAATTATAATTTTTATAATTTTTCTACATAAAAATAATTTACAAAATAATAAAATAAATAAACAATTTAACTTCATTGGAAACTATCTATATATATATTTTTAAGAGAAAGTCGAGTTAGTAAAGTAAAGAAAGTATTAAATAAATAAAAATAGAATAAAACAAGCCATTGTCATTATGGAGAGTTGAACTCCCAACCTCTCCTTACACTCTCATAAGGCACACTCCACCAACTGGGCCATCCCGTTTTTCTGTCACTTAAGCCCATTTAATTAAACAAGTATCCAATTAGGGGGTCGTCTTCAACCTCGTGCCGGGGAGGAGTTAGCTCAGCCGACTGTAACTAGTTCGATCCTCCATAGAAATGGCAATTTGAAGCTCCATTGGATTCCGTATTTAAGACCCATATTAACCCCCCACTTAATTGGGTGTTTATTGCCCAATTAATTTCGCCCCATTTAATTATAAGATAAGATTAAGGCTTTAAAATAGGGTTTTGAACCTTCCCTTGTTGTTGTCCGAATTCATCAATTATAGGAGGCGGAAATCTCTCGTTGGATTACCGTTCAGACGTGGATGGATAGGGATTAGCAGTTGCCGGAGTTAATTAGGGGGTAATTAAGGTGTAACGCCCAAAAATTCAATTTCTCATAACGGGGGCTTTAATTTGGGGAGTAAATTTGACCTAATCCTAAACCCATTGCTCTCAATATAAATAGCCGTGATCGAGAGAGTTCCTACCATCCTCGAAATACCAATACTCCCACAAAAAAAAACTCTTCCCGTTCTGTTAGTAGCCGCGGTGCCACCGGAGTCCCTCCTTGTCGTCGTTCTCTGTTGCTGCTCTGTTTTGCTGAGCAAACAGGTTCAATTCTTTTCTTCCGTTGAAGTACCTTTCTCCTATTCACTTTAGATTATTAAATTGAGGAATTAGGTTGGCTAATAAAATACAGTAATATGGTTAACAAATAAAAAGGTACTGCAAGATCACGTGTAATATACAGGAGAGTGAGTTGACTAGTGAAAGGGCATAGCTATGAAATAGGTGGGCACAGTAATCGGTTTTCTTCCTCCATCTCTTTTGTTTTCATTGATATTATAATATACTAAGTGGGTTAAATCCTGGAATAGTATAGCTATCAATTGGAATGTGGAGCAAGATGAAAATCATGGTAGGATAATAATAATATAAAATTAGGGTGTCGTTTGAGAACTAATTTATGGATTAGCAAATAATTTTAATAAGATTCTCTTTGAAGGATTCCACAGTGGGTAAGTAAGTATACTACTGAATTTGATAAACTAAGTAATAAACTAAAAGTATTAAACTTGAAACTAGAATTACACTCAATCGATCAAATAGTGAAGGTTGTTCCTAGAATTCAAAATTATGAAGGATATGAATTTGAATTCTAGTTTCTTAGTAGAAGTACAAAATAAATTGTTAAGTAATTTATTTTGTTGTCATATTTCCGAATTTCCTTGGATCACGAAGAGACGAGCTTTCGTTATTGATTCTTTCCTTTCCGTAGCAACCCGAGTCCAATTCGTCGTTATCAAGGCAAGTGGTTTCGGTTCTCTTTTCCATGTTTTCGTACTCGCATGATTTTATCAAATCATGATTTTAATATGTTGGGGACTATTGTTTGAATAAAAGGAACATAGGTTGTATTATCTCATAGATTTAATGACTGTTATTTCTAGATGATATTAGGCTGCGCTAGATGGACATAGGTCTCGATGCTTGTGGACTTATGTATGTGTATTATCTTGCTTGGATTTAATTACTAGCGTAGTAATCTAGAGACTAAGGTCGTAAGACCAATTTAATAAATCAATTAAGTATCGCTAGGTCGTAAAGCCTAATTTCCCTAGCGTAAGGTCATGACCCATGCCCGCTCAACCGCCGAAGGGTGTTCGCACTAGTATCGTGCCAAGGGACGTAGGTGCCCGCATCTCGTAATCATTTGATAAAGTCTTAACAAATATTTTAATTATTCAAGTGGAATATTAACATTGTAAAAAGTATGATCTCAAGATAGTTAAGCACTTGTGCACCTAGGTAACTGGACAGGATGGTTAGTACAAAATGGAATACCGTCCTCGCTCTCGGATTTCGTTGAATCTGGTTCCAATCTGAATGCTTGCTCGACTTGTTAAAACGCCTATAAAATGGCAAGATGGGCTTGGTACTTAAGCGCCCTAGCGGCCACCTCCCCGTCGGCACTTACGAGTAAGATGAGGTTGGTTGAGGTTCACGTAGTCAACGAGGGTTGTAATAACCAACATCATTTGTGTGAAAAGAAGTTCCCAACATATTCGTATTAAACCTTTTTGGCACCTTTCCCGGAGTTTTCTCACAACTCTCTTAAAAGTCATGCTCGTTTTCTTGTGGAAGGTAGTAGAGGGTTAGGTTATCGTCCGGTTTTTATTCGGCGTCGATATCCGTCTCTGCTTCCTTTCACTAACCCGAACCGCCTTTCAAAACCCCATTTGCATAGTCTGTCATAAGACTAACCGACCACCCTTTTTCCTTTGCATGGTCGGCTGGTGTCAACCGTTTTTCCTCGTGGCGGCACATCAGGTGGAGGAGTTGTTATCAAAGACTAAGGACTACCAAGGAGCTCTATACTCTATTTCTTTACTTCCGGATAAATTCAGATTGAGATCCTCGACATGTGAGGACCTATCTAAGACTCTAAGTTTGAGAACGAATGTTTAGACCTGTGGTTGGATGTACCCGACTTTTTAATTCCGCATTAAGTACCAGTTTATTCTATTCCGCATTTAAAGTTTTCTGTTTGTCTGTTAATACTATAAGCCTAGGGTGACTTTGGAGTAAAATCCCAAGGTTACTGGCGGTAATATCCCTACAGAAAAGGGGGTGTTACAATTATGGTATCAGAGCCGAAAACTTTAAGTCGCATTTGAAGCCGTCTTTACTCTCTTTCGAGTTGTCCCATAGTATTTGTTATCTTACCTTAGTCCTTGTTTGCGGTCCTTGCAGAAAATGGATTGCAACCGATGCCGGATCATTGCTTTGGAGGAGGAGCTGCGGAGGGCTAGAGAGTTGGAGTGGGCTCAACAGACGTTGAATGACGCCTACTGGCAAATGGAGCCCATTCTCCCAGCGCCCATCATTCCAGAGCCCTCCTTGCCGAATGACCTCCCTCCGATCCCCTATGTCGTGATCGAGGACTCTGAAGAGGAGCATGTGGAGGTAGAGTACACTCCCGAGTCTCCCAAGGGAGATGATTTCCTTGCTCCTAAGTATGAGCCTCAATCACCTGGAGAGAATGACCTGAACGTCCCGGTGTACGAGCCTGAGCCTCCCATTGTTGACGAGGAGAATGTGGTGATCATTCCTGATACACCTCCCATGGAAGTCCAAAATGATGAGCCACCTTCTCAAGAGCAACAAGCCCTTCTAGAGGAGGATTCCGAGGAGGAGGATCCCGAGGAGGAGGATTCCGAGGAGGAGGATCCCGAGGAGGAGGATCCCGAGGAGGTGGATCCCAAAGAGGAGGATTCCGAATAAGAGGATCCCGAAGAGGATCTCGAAGAGGAGGAGGATCCCGAGGAAGAAGCTGAAGTGAAGGAAGTGAAGGAACCCGAGAGGGAAGTCGAGGACCCTTATAAGAACTACTCTTGGACAACTCGTGCGACCCTCGGCGACTTTAGGCCCAGGCCCATCGAGGTCGACACGGTGACTTTGGGATCTTTTATGTCGGACTGGCAGAGGCTCCTGAATCGTCATGGGCAGACGATTAGTGGACTTCAGGATTGTTTGCAAAGGGAGCAAGATTTTGCGGCAAACTTAAGAGACAAGATTGAGCAAGGAGTTGAGCTACTCCAAGGAATGGGCACCATCCAGGATCCTCGCAAGTACGACGCCATACTCCTGGATATGGTGGCTCCCAAGAGGAGGAAGACCGCACCTTAGGAATCTTGTCTAGTTGATCGTTGAGACTAGTGTCTAATAAGTTATCGCTTGCATTTTGGTTTTGAACAATTTGTTTTATGGTTGTGTTTTGAGGATTCAGTTTGTTTCCGCCTCGATAGTAGGGGCATATGCTATATTCCACGTTAATAAAGTCATTTTTCGACTTTAAATTGTGTTTATATTAAGTTCTGAGTATTAAACTTTTATGCCTCAAACTTATAGATGAGCAACTCCGACAAAAGTTCGTCTAGTAAAGAAGACAGTAGAGAGAAAACCGAGTCTTCTGATCGGAACCAAGCACAAGGGGTGAATGTGTTCCTTGACGCTGCCACTGCTGAAACGTTTAAGGATTTCCTTGCTCAACGTGTGCATGGTGAGAGAAGCAACACACCGACTACGACTCCAAATGTGGAAGTCGAACAATCTATCCATTCGGGGAACAACGAACGTCAGGCTGCCCCATCAAGGAGTAACGCTAACTTCAATCAGGCGTTGAAAACCTTTCTCGCAATGAAGGCTGACAGCTATGACGGAACTGGAGAACCATACAAGATATCGTATTGGTTTTCTCATGTGGAGCGCTTGTTGCGCACTTTGACATGCACCGAAGCTGAGAAGGTGCACATTGCCTCCTTACATCTGAAGGAGGGGGCAAGTGAATGGTGGGAGAGTACCGGGTTGGCTGATCATCCTAGGTTGAACTGGGCAATGTTTAAAGAGAAGATGTATGCCCGATTTTTCTCTGCTGCTATGAGAAAAGAGAAATTAAAAGAGTTTCTTTACCCAAAGACCGAAGGGTTGAAAGTGCCAGAGCTAGCTGTGAAGTTTAACCACCTGTTGCAATATGCTGGAGCTGAAGTCTCTACTGAGGGTCAAAAGATTGAGCATTTCCATGAGTGGATGAACCCGAGGGTGAAGCCACATATGGTGCATCATTCTTGCACAACCTTAGAAGAGTATGTTGATGCCGCCTACAAGGTAGAGGTAACTCTGGAAGAATCCGCACAGAAGATGAGAGGATGGGGTAAACCACCACCGTCTGGATCTCAATTTAGCGGGTTCAAGAGGCCGGCGCCCCCCTCCCAGTTTGACCGTTCAAGCAAGGCCAAGACTGGATCCACTCAGTCAAGGTCTACTCAGCAGTCAGGACAGCAGAAAACTTCTATAGTGTGCCACAACTGTGGTGAGGCGGGGCATATTAGCAGAGAGTGCCCTAAGAACAAGCGCACCTGTTACGCTTGTGGAAGGGAGGGTCATATACAGGTTTACTGCCGTAAGAAGAAGACCGATCAGTTCCAGTCGAAGCAGGGTTCTGCTTCTCAAGGTAATCGGGGTCCAGCTGGGACCAACAAGACAATGTCCATGCAATCCACAGCTCAGAATAAGGGAAAGGCTCCTTTGGGATCGTCGAGTCAGGGGCAAAGGCTGTATGAGATGCGTCGTTCCGACGAACCAAATGCGCCTATTACCCAAGGTACCTTGTCTCTCCGCTCCATTACTGCCTTGCTGTTGTTTGATACTGGTGCCACTCATTCATTTATTTCTGAAGCCTGTGTAGAGCAGTTAGAACTTAAGTGTAATTCTACATGCGAGCCTTTCGTTGTAAACCTTCCAAACGGTGAGAAGATTGTCGGCACCAAAATGCTCACTAACTTTCCAATTAGTATCCAAGGAAAGAAGTTTGATGCCGACCTTATCTGTATTCCAATGGCTCCTTACGACCTCATTCTAGGAATGGATTGGATGAATCGTCATGGGGCCATAATAGACTTCAACACTCGAACGGTAACTGTAACATCAGGAGGGAAGCATGTGTGTAGGTTCAAGGGTTTCCGTGAGGCAGAAAATGGGAAAGTGATTAGTGCAATGAAGGCAGGAAAGTTGCTTCGTCAGGGTTGTATTGGGTATCTGTGCTTTGTAGAATCGTCAGGAAAGAAAGTGGTCGGAGTAGAAGAGATCCCAATTGTACAAGAATTTTCAGATGTTTTTCCAGAGGAAATTCCAGGCATGCCACCGCAAAGAAGTGTTGAGTTTTCTATTGAGTTAGAGCCAGGAACCGGACCCATTTCTAAAGCACCTTACCGAATGGCTCCGGTTGAGATGAAGGAGCTAAAGAAGCAGTTAGAGGAATTGCTGGAGAAGGGTTACATAAGACCAAGTGCTTCACCATGGGGTGCACCGGTCTTATTTGTTAAGAAGAAAGATGGGAATTTTCGACTCTGTATTGATTACCGCGAGTTGAACAAAGTTACTATCAAAAACAAGTATCCGTTACCACGGATTGACGATTTGTTAGACCAGCTACGGGGAGCAAAGGTGTTTTCAAAGATCGATCTAAGATCTGGATATCACCAGTTGAGGATCAGAGAGGAAGACATACCAAAGACTGCTTTTCGTACTCGCTATGGCCATTATGAGTTTGTGGTCATGCCGTTTGGTTTAACAAACGCTCCGGCGGTATTTATGGATCTGATGCACCGCTGTTTCAGAGAGTATTTAGACAAGTTTGTCGTGGTGTTTATCGACGACATATTGATCTACTCGCCCAGCGAAGAAGCTCATTCGGAGCATTTGAGGACCGCGTTGCAAATTCTCCGGGATAATCAACTATATGCCAAGCTGTCCAAGTGTGACTTTTGGCTGAAAGAGGTTGCATTCCTGGGTCATGTAATCAATCAAGAAGGAGTGATGGTGGATCCTCAAAAGATCAAGGCTGTAGCAGAGTGGAGGCAGCCACAAAATGTGAAGGAGGTTCGTAGCTTTCTCGGCCTTGCGGGATATTATAGACGGTTCGTGGAGGGGTTCTCCAAAATTGCCCTACCCATGACCGGACTTCTTCGTAAGGTACACAAGAAATTTTTGTGGGACGAGAAGTGTGAAGCGAGCTTCCAAGAGTTGAAGAAGCGCTTAACTAGTGCACCAATCCTGACTTTGCCCGATGGTCTCGATGGGTACGTGGTTTATAGTGATGCTTCCAAACAAGGGTTGGGATGTGTACTCATGCAACATGGGAAAGTAATTGCATACGCATCTCGACAGCTCAAGCCATATGAGGTGAACTACCCGACTCACGATCTGGAGTTGGCAGCAGTAGTGTTCGCACTCAAGATTTGGCGACATTATTTGTATGGAGTGAGGTGCCAAATATTTACCGACCATAAAAGCTTAAAATACGTGTTCACTCAGAAGGAGTTGAATATGAGGCAGAGAAGATGGTTGGAGCTGATCAAGGACTACGACGTAGAGTTGCTATACCACCCAGGGAAAGCTAACGTCGTAGCTGATGCACTGAGTCGTAAGTCTACTCAGGAAGTTTTGACATCCATGCTCACAACCCAGCCAGAATTACAGAATGAGCTGATCCGTGGTGAAATCGAGGTCTGGTTTGGTAGACAGCAAGGAAGTCTGAGTATGCTGGAAATCCAAGCCACTCTACTTGATCAGATTAAGGAGAATCAGGCTGAAGATGTGGTACTCATAAAGATTAGTGGTGAAGTCCAAGATGGTAAGGCACCTGGCTTCATCATTCAGGATGATGGATCGTTATGGTTCCAAAACCGCATTTGTGTACCGGCGATTGAGAACATACGATCATTAATTTTAAAAGAAGCACATTCTTCTGCCTATTCGGTTCATCCAGGGTCCAGTAAGATGTATAAGGATCTGCGTAGGAATTTTTGGTGGCCAAACATGAAACAAGATGTCACTGAGTTTGTCGCTAGATGTTTGGTTTGTCAGAAAGTAAAGATTGAGCATAGGAGACCAGGAGGTGAGTTGCAACCTTTGCCAGTGCCCGAGTGGAAATGGGAAGACATAGCAATGGATTTTGTAACAGGCCTACCCAAGACGCAAACTCAGAAGGATGCTATCTGGGTTATCATTGACAGACTGACAAAGAGTGCTCATTTCATCGCCATTAAGATGACGTGGGGAGTTCAGAAACTTGCAGAGGTCTTCGTCCAAGAGATTGTCCGTCTTCATGGTACTCCCAAGTCTATAGTGTCGGATCGAGATGGGCGGTTCATGTCCCGTTTCTGGAAGGAATTGCACAAAGCCATGGGTACGGAATTGCGCTTTAGCACAGCTTTCCATCCCCAAACAGATGGGCAATCCGAGAGGACCATTCAGACCCTCGAGGATATGCTCAGGGCGTGTGTGCTTGATCGACCTACGAGCTGGGAGCATAGCTTGTGTTTAATCGAATTCACTTACAACAACAGTTGGCACTCAACAATTAAGATGGCTCCTTTCGAAGCTTTGTATGGCCGAAAGTGTCGTTCGCCACTATGTTGGGATGAGGCAGCTGATAAAGTTTTGCTTGGTCCTGAGTTAGTTGAGCGAACAACTGCCGAAGTTGCACTCATAAGACAGAGAATGCTTACTGCACAAAGCCGACAGAAGTCTTATGCGGATTTGAAGCGAAGGGCAGTTGAGTTTGAGGTAGGCGAAAAAGTATTTGTGCGGGTGTCTCCGTCGAAGGGTGTTTTCCGCTTTGGAAAACGAGGAAAGTTGAACCCTCGTTATGTCGGACCCTTTGAGATCTTGGAGCGTGTAGGCAAGTTAGCATACCGACTTGCCCTACCCCCTTCTGCACATCCAGTCCATAATGTCTTCCATGTTTCGCTGCTGAGAAAGTATGTACCAGATGAATCTCATGTTCTTACATATGAGGACATCGATATTCAACCAAATGGTACGTATGAGGAAAGACCTATTCGGGTGATAGAACGAAGGGTGAAGAGCTTGCGTAACAAGGAGGTTGATTTGGTGCGAATTCTGTGGTCTCGAAATGAGGGTGACGGGGTCACCTGGGAGACATGGGAGACCGAGCGGGATATGCAAAATAGATTTCCAGAGCTGTTCGCAGCATAGTTTCGAGGACGAAACTATTTTTAAGGGGGTACTTCCACCTTCTTCCCTTGGTGAGATTGGTAGGCCTATCAAGCAGCTTGGGAGTTCCTTTGGTCGTTGCCTTCGGCGCTATACGAAGAGAGGAGCGAATGAGGCGGCCGACTGGCTTAGCCGATGGTGTCCTGCGAGTCCGATCCTTGTCACTGATGTGTCTTGTTTACCAGTTAAATTCTCTAATGTACTTGACAATGATATTGCTTGCTAGTGATGTGTCTTGTTTACCAATTGAATTCTCTAATGCACTTGACAATGATATTGCTTAATATATGATTCTTGGTTTTGATCAAAACACTAAATACCACTCACTTAACGCTAGAAAGAAAAGATGGACAATTATCGGCATTCCTTCATTCTACATGTCAAATAGTGAGAGATGGATGAAAGCGATAAGTTTCTACCTCGCAGAGCTCGCGGAAAACGGATTCAGAGTTGGATCCGTCCAAACTCTGTAGCAGAAACCGAATTTGTTTGGACAAGGTAGTCGAGAAAGACATCATCGGGCACAGCTCAGTGCGAGGAAATCGATCGCTAGGGTTTTGCGAAGAACAGAGGCAGGGTCAGAGCAAGTTATTTCACAGGGCTTTGATCAGAGAAAGCACAAGTGCAACTACCGCCTTCGCTATCGCTAACACAATCGAGAGAAAAGGCTCGTGGTGGTCACCCTATACCGGAAGTGGGCTTTTTATTTTGGCGAATTTGCGGATTTGCCCCACTCAGAAAAACGGTTTACAAAAACGTCCCTTAAAACAAAAAAAATAGCGAAATATGCTTTTTGGACGTTTTTGCAATCAAATTTATATTATTTTGTATTTTATTTAGAAATTTATTAAAAAATCATTCTAATTACATTAAAAATATTTAGGCATAAATTATGTAAAATTCATTTTAAATACAAAATCGAAAAATAGAAAAAAGAAAAATAAAATATAAAATAAGAAAAGATTTTGAAAAAAAAAATATTTGGAAAAAAATAAGATATTGTGAAAGATATGATTAAGATTTTTATCTAATAGTATTGTGAAGCATATATGCATATGTATCATTATTATCGTCGTTTCCATATATATGCATGATTTTCGAAGATATGGTTTTCGAAAATTATTCGAGTTCTACGCTATGGGTGAGATGCATCTTGTCACCCTCAGTAAGCATCCTGTCATACACAATAAAATATTTTGTCATTCTGTAAAATACTACCATTATTTCGAAGCTAGGGTTTTCGAAGATTGTTCGAGTTCTGTGCTATGGGTGAGGTTCATCCTGTCACCCTCCGTATCCATCCTGTCATACACAAAACAATATCCTGGCACCCTCTGTAAAATACTATCATTGATTTCCTATTAAAAACATGGGGGCGAAGGTCGGCCGGCGAGCGAGCGAGCGAGAGGGTAGCGGCGAGCGAATTTGCTCGATGTTGGCGAGAGAGGAGCGTCTGAGGGGGGCGGAGAAGGTTGGCCGACGAGAGACGATGGGAGCGAAGGTCGGCCGGCGAGCGAGGGGCGAAGGTCGGCCGGCGAGCGAGGGGCGAAGGTCGGCTGCCGAGCGAGACGATGGTGGCGAGCGAGAAATTTTACGGGGAGCAAAATTTTTCGTTTTGCTGCTCTTCGAATTTGATTGATTTTTTTTTGTTTATTTTTAGGGTCGATGGTAAATCTATATCCGGAGAGATTATTTTCCTTATTTGTAAGATTTTCAAATTTTTTTTCAATTTTACTTGAATGTTGATGCTCGATCGTGAACTGTACAACCTGCAAAGTTGGGGACGAAACTCCCGAAGTTTGGTGGCGATTGCTACACGCGAGCAACAAGGAGGAGTGGCCACTCGATTTTGAAGTCGTTGGTGAGGGCGGAGGAGGACGATGACAGCGGGGGTGCTGGTGCTCTGCTGCAACCGCCACCAGCCTTACGAGAGAGTGGGCAAATCGATTTGTCGCCGTTGGTGAGGCCGGCGGAGGAGGACGGCGACGGAGATGGAGGAGGAGGAGAGGGGGACGCCAGGAACGACGACGGCGAGGGTTCTGTTGCACGGCAGGCGGCAACCTTACTCTTTTTTTTTATAAACACACAACTTCGATTAACAGGCCATTCTTCATACTCCGTAGTTGATAGTTATCCTGCAATTATAATTCTCAATATTAAAAAAAGAATACAACAACAACATAAAAAAATGAACAAAAATGGAGATTATTAAAAAAAAGAATAATTTATAATATTTATTTATAGAGAAAAATGAAAAAAATGGAGATTATTGTTCCCCACTCTCATAAGTCGAGATTGAGATACACGCGTTAGTCCACGTCGGCATAAAGGTGTTTAATAGAACAATTTGTTTCGGTACAAGCGCTTAATAGAACATTTTTAAGTACGAGTGTTTGTTTGAAAAAAATGTGCAAGTATATGGGGCCGTGTATGTATTTTGCCCATTCTTCACTATTGTTATGTAACTTCTATTGTTCTTCAGTGTTCAATTTCGATTTTGAAGTTTTTTTTTGTTTTTGTTTTTTTTTTTGTTTTTGTTTTTAATTAAAGGCAATAGGCTAATCTAACAAGTTAATGATGTGGCAATTGATTTATTTATTTATTTTAGTGACATGGCATAGGAAAATAAAAATAAAAGTGTTATGTATTAATTTGTCATGTCAGATTTCCGTTTCACACGTCATCAACTTTAACGGAGAAGTCACTGAGAAATCGTTTTCGGCTAATCTATTATATATATTTAAAATCACTAAGGATTAGAGCCTTCTCATTGCGCCACCTCAGCTTTTTCCACATGGCGTTCGTACATTACGCCACCTCGGATTTTGCCACATGTCACGTTTTCGTTAAGCCATGTCATATACCACATAATTATTATTTTTTGCGTTAAGCCATGTCAACTGTACACATCATAATAAAAATTTATTTATCTTTGAAATTTAAACAGATTTGGTGAATCGAATTTTTTTCTACAACTTTGAAAATTTTAATTGATTACCCAAATCAATTAGTAAATCTATATATATATATAAAAAAGCCGTAAGGATTGGAGCCTCCACGCTGCGCCACGTGAGCTTTGTCCACGTGTCGCTCCAAGAATGCGCCACATCAGATTTCGCCACATGTTATCATTTCCTTAAGCCATGTCATTTGTGTAATAACCCTCCAATTTGAATAAGGATAAAATAATAAAATAATAACTATCGTTAATTATAAATTATAATTTTTATAATTTTTCTACATAAAAATAATTTACAAAATAATAAAATAAATAAACAATTTAACTTCATTGGAAACTATCTATATATATATTTTTAAGAGAAAGTCGAGTTAGTAAAGTAAAGAAAGTATTAAATAAATAAAAATAGAATAAAACAAGCCATTGTCATTATGGAGAGTTGAACTCCCAACCTCTCCTTACACTCTCATAAGGCACACTCCACCAACTGGGCCATCCCGTTTTTCTGTCACTTAAGCCCATTTAATTAAACAAGTATCCAATTAGGGGGTCGTCTTCAACCTCGTGCCGGGGAGGAGTTAGCTCAGCCGACTGTAACTAGTTCGATCCTCCATAGAAATGGCAATTTGAAGCTCCATTGGATTCCGTATTTAAGACCCATATTAACCCCCCACTTAATTGGGTGTTTATTGCCCAATTAATTTCGCCCCATTTAATTATAAGATAAGATTAAGGCTTTAAAATAGGGTTTTGAACCTTCCCTTGTTGTTGTCCGAATTCATCAATTATAGGAGGCGGAAATCTCTCGTTGGATTACCGTTCAGACGTGGATGGATAGGGATTAGCAGTTGCCGGAGTTAATTAGGGGGTAATTAAGGTGTAACGCCCAAAAATTCAATTTCTCATAACGGGGGCTTTAATTTGGGGAGTAAATTTGACCTAATCCTAAACCCATTGCTCTCAATATAAATAGCCGTGATCGAGAGAGTTCCTACCATCCTCGAAATACCAATACTCCCACAAAAAAAAACTCTTCCCGTTCTGTTAGTAGCCGCGGTGCCACCGGAGTCCCTCCTTGTCGTCGTTCTCTGTTGCTGCTCTGTTTTGCTGAGCAAACAGGTTCAATTCTTTTCTTCCGTTGAAGTACCTTTCTCCTATTCACTTTAGATTATTAAATTGAGGAATTAGGTTGGCTAATAAAATACAGTAATATGGTTAACAAATAAAAAGGTACTGCAAGATCACGTGTAATATACAGGAGAGTGAGTTGACTAGTGAAAGGGCATAGCTATGAAATAGGTGGGCACAGTAATCGGTTTTCTTCCTCCATCTCTTTTGTTTTCATTGATATTATAATATACTAAGTGGGTTAAATCCTGGAATAGTATAGCTATCAATTGGAATGTGGAGCAAGATGAAAATCATGGTAGGATAATAATAATATAAAATTAGGGTGTCGTTTGAGAACTAATTTATGGATTAGCAAATAATTTTAATAAGATTCTCTTTGAAGGATTCCACAGTGGGTAAGTAAGTATACTACTGAATTTGATAAACTAAGTAATAAACTAAAAGTATTAAACTTGAAACTAGAATTACACTCAATCGATCAAATAGTGAAGGTTGTTCCTAGAATTCAAAATTATGAAGGATATGAATTTGAATTCTAGTTTCTTAGTAGAAGTACAAAATAAATTGTTAAGTAATTTATTTTGTTGTCATATTTCCGAATTTCCTTGGATCACGAAGAGACGAGCTTTCGTTATTGATTCTTTCCTTTCCGTAGCAACCCGAGTCCAATTCGTCGTTATCAAGGCAAGTGGTTTCGGTTCTCTTTTCCATGTTTTCGTACTCGCATGATTTTATCAAATCATGATTTTAATATGTTGGGGACTATTGTTTGAATAAAAGGAACATAGGTTGTATTATCTCATAGATTTAATGACTGTTATTTCTAGATGATATTAGGCTGCGCTAGATGGACATAGGTCTCGATGCTTGTGGACTTATGTATGTGTATTATCTTGCTTGGATTTAATTACTAGCGTAGTAATCTAGAGACTAAGGTCGTAAGACCAATTTAATAAATCAATTAAGTATCGCTAGGTCGTAAAGCCTAATTTCCCTAGCGTAAGGTCATGACCCATGCCCGCTCAACCGCCGAAGGGTGTTCGCACTAGTATCGTGCCAAGGGACGTAGGTGCCCGCATCTCGTAATCATTTGATAAAGTCTTAACAAATATTTTAATTATTCAAGTGGAATATTAACATTGTAAAAAGTATGATCTCAAGATAGTTAAGCACTTGTGCACCTAGGTAACTGGACAGGATGGTTAGTACAAAATGGAATACCGTCCTCGCTCTCGGATTTCGTTGAATCTGGTTCCAATCTGAATGCTTGCTCGACTTGTTAAAACGCCTATAAAATGGCAAGATGGGCTTGGTACTTAAGCGCCCTAGCGGCCACCTCCCCGTCGGCACTTACGAGTAAGATGAGGTTGGTTGAGGTTCACGTAGTCAACGAGGGTTGTAATAACCAACATCATTTGTGTGAAAAGAAGTTCCCAACATATTCGTATTAAACCTTTTTGGCACCTTTCCCGGAGTTTTCTCACAACTCTCTTAAAAGTCATGCTCGTTTTCTTGTGGAAGGTAGTAGAGGGTTAGGTTATCGTCCGGTTTTTATTCGGCGTCGATATCCGTCTCTGCTTCCTTTCACTAACCCGAACCGCCTTTCAAAACCCCATTTGCATAGTCTGTCATAAGACTAACCGACCACCCTTTTTCCTTTGCATGGTCGGCTGGTGTCAACCGTTTTTCCTCGTGGCGGCACATCAGGTGGAGGAGTTGTTATCAAAGACTAAGGACTACCAAGGAGCTCTATACTCTATTTCTTTACTTCCGGATAAATTCAGATTGAGATCCTCGACATGTGAGGACCTATCTAAGACTCTAAGTTTGAGAACGAATGTTTAGACCTGTGGTTGGATGTACCCGACTTTTTAATTCCGCATTAAGTACCAGTTTATTCTATTCCGCATTTAAAGTTTTCTGTTTGTCTGTTAATACTATAAGCCTAGGGTGACTTTGGAGTAAAATCCCAAGGTTACTGGCGGTAATATCCCTACAGAAAAGGGGGTGTTACAATTTGATTCATTTTTTTATTGCCGAAAAAATGCTAAAAATCTAAAAATTAACCTCCTCAATTGATTTTATTCTTATTTACCTTTAAATGGAAAAACGTAGTAATTCATTTTTTGATTGCCGAAAAAAATGCTAATAATCTAAAAATTAACCTCCTCAATTGCTTTTATCATTATTTAGCTTTAAATGGAAAAACGTAATAATTAAACTAAATCAGTTAGGATTAGTATAAAAAATTGGAACCTTTTTTGGATATTAACCTCCTCAATTGATTTTATCCTTATTTACCTTTAAATGGAAAAACGTAATAATTCATTTTTTGATTGCCGAAAAAAATGCTAAAAATCTAAAAATTAACCTCCTCAATTGATTTTATCCTTATTTAGCTTTAAATGGAAAAACGTAATAATTAAACTAAATCAGTTAGGATTAGTATTAAAAATTGGTACCTTTTTTGGATATTAACTTCCTCAATTGATTTTATCCTTATTTAACTTTAAGTGGAAAAACGTAATAATTAAACTAAATCAGTTAGGATTAGTATAAAAAATTGGTATCTTTTTTGGATATTAACCTCCTCATATATTGTTAGTTTCCTTAATTATCTCCTATAATCACTCCTTTCAACAGCCTATGAATTGCTTTGTACGCTATATAAAGAGGGAGCTTCCTCCAATTCGACCAAAAAAAAAAGAGGAGCTTCCTTCATAAACAAATCAGATTAATACTAATATTAGAAAGATTTCAAATTTTATGTTTTTAGTGAAATTTAGATTTTCATCCATATATGTAACCAGCTAAACAATAATTAAAAATTATTAGTTAATTAATGGATTTTCTAACCTATAACCTAAGGGCTTAGTATAAGCATCCTATTTTAGAAAATTTTGTTGTATTTATTTATTCGGTGGTTTAAATTTTTTTCATTCTCTTTTAGAATTTTAGTTTTCAAATCCACGATGCTTATCCGATGCACCTTGAAAATAGGTTAGAACTTTATTTTGAGAAAATTGTTTTTTAAAGACCGATTTACTAAAGAAGTTTTGATTTGAATCCTTATAACTAATATTATTGTCAACTAATATTTTTTAAATAAATCATATAGTATTTTATGGTAAAAAATTGATTTTATGATCTTTCATTTTTCGCAAAAACTAATCATATCTTGCAAAATGTACCTATTAAAACGATGCTAGGGTTGTTAAGATATGATTACTAAATTTGAATTGCAAAATAACTATATAAGTAATTAGTGTATTTATCAGTTGTTAACCAAAAAAATGTATAAAAGATGTTAAGTCCCGACATTTACAAGTTAGAATTTCATGTAATTCATTTATGAAATCTTCAAAAGAAGATGGTCGCAATAACCATGTTAATTACTACCAAATTAATGTTGATGGATGAGAGAGAATTGATAAACCCAAATTATTAAAAAAAATGGTCGTATTATATTATATTTGTTATGAATTTATGTAATATTGCCTTATTTGGCCGATCTTTTGTTATGAAATCATAAATTTATAATGAATTTATGTAATATTATATTATGTAATATTCCCTTATCCGATCTTTTGACCAAAAAATGAATTCATTTATGGAAGGTACATAGTAAATTAATACTTCCTTATTAGTGTATTTTTATTCTAGGTAATAAAATACATGGAACTATTTTTTTTTTGAGCTTTTAATACATGGAGCTATTAAGAAATCATTTATATTACTTTTCATACACTAAAGAAGAAGCTACATATAACATTTTAAATTTTGGTCTAATACATTATGAAGCAAACATCCCCGCGGAGGTGCGCGGGGACTACACTAGTCTTCTCAACTAACTAGGAAAGTTAGGATTTGTTTCTACTTTCTACCAACAAAAATGAGGAAAACTAGAATTTGAGTACTGAAATATATGTTCCGTATATCAAACAAAAATATGATTTGTTTCTACCATAAAAATAACAATATCTTCTTTCTATGGTAAGTTAATTGGTAACTCTTTTTTTTTCATGTAGAAATGGTAAGTTGGTAACTACTCAAATGATATCTAAACATCTTAATAATATATTTTTTATAATTTAAATTTCACAAATGTGCCATATTTCTTTGAAAAAAATTTAGCTTTCGGTTAATATTGTAATTTTCTTTTCAATTATATGTTATTGTTTTGAGTACTTTTTTTTTCCCCAATCCATACCAAACCCTAATTTTATCTTAGGTCAATATTAATAATTATTATCTTGATCGGTTAATTATCTATTGATGATTTGATTTTTAAATTTATTGGTTAAATAACTATATCATATATGGTAAAACCTTTGATGGATTAACTCAAGTAACTTTTTTGGAGTACTTTTTTTCAAGATTTGATAAAATTTTATAACCCGGACCTATCCATAGTTTAAATTAACAAAGTATTAGGAAAATATAATTGATTGATTTTTGTTACTTGAATTATGCTAGATAATTTGAAATTTCCTTAATAGTCAATTCTGATATATTATATAGAATCAAATAAAATCTTGGAAATTGTTACTACTCATAATTTAACTCCTTTAATCCTTCTTTTCCTAAAAATAGCCATTTATATTTAGTTACATTTATATATTGGATAAACGTTTTTTTGTCAAAATCAATCAATAAAAGATACTATAGTATCTAAAGTTTCATCCAAAATAAATTTCCATATCTTTTTCTTATTTTCTTTTTTCGTGATCCATATCCTTTAATTTCTAACCCATATCTTTAGGGTTTTGTTATTCATATCTTTAGCTAAAGTTTCCTCGAAAAATAATTTAAGGAATAATTAATTACAACCGAGATATCTAAACAGATTAATATATTACAATGCATTTTGAAAATTAAAATAATCCAATTAATGGTTTATTCAATAATTTTGTAAATTTTTTAAATTTTGGGTTGAATTTGTAGGACGTGTAATATATTTTGGAGGGAGTATTAATTAATTATTACAATAAGATTTTGATAGCTAATTGATATCTATTTCCTACTTTTAAAATATACATAAAATTTAATTATTACAAATTTTAAATAGACAAACTTCTTTATTCATAGCTCCCGGAACAACTAATATCAAAATCCTTATATCATTAATAGTTATTCTTTACTTTGTACAAAAATTAAAGAAAATACATAATGTTAAAGAAAATCAAGGATATTATAATATCCGTGGGCTAGAAAAAATCATTAGTATTTATTCGTTATTACTTTCCTTTTTCTTAAATAAAAAATGTATGATATTATTGAATTTAGTAAATTTTATTTGACCTAAAAGTATCCCATTTTAAATTACAAAATATGGAAATCACAAAATATGTAGAGTTGTATGATATTATTGAATTTAGTAAATTTTAAATTACAAAATATGGAAATCACTAATATATTTTAGTTTAATTTGTTTTTGGTGGAAGATATGTAGAGTTGTATATATATATGAGTACACCCCCCCTAAGCGTTTTTCCGTATTCTATATTTTCTATAAATATACATTACCCTGTTTTGTAGCGATAATAACTATCACTCTATTCGAATAATTCCCACGACATTATTTAATTGTTGTAAATGTTATTATAATTTTATAGTTGTCAACATTCATATATAATGATCATTTTTTTTTTATTTTGCAATATCAATACACTCCACATGCACGAGATTTATTGTTGTCAATAATTTTATTGATATTATTTGACAGATTAATTGATAGGAAGATGGATAATTTGATAATTACATTTTTTGATAGCCTATATTATATGAATGCCGATATTGAGATGTTTTAGGAAAAACTATATGCAAAATTTTAACAACATTCGCGCATGGCGCGGGAATCTGTACTAGTGTGATAATAGTTTGGTTCGCGGTAATTTTTAACCTTGAGATTATTTTTGTTTGAAAGTGGATACTTGAGATTATTTCCGATCAATTTTCCTTTTATAAATTTGAAGTGACCGGTAACTCCGTAAGAGAATACAACGTCTTAGAGCATGTACAATGGTGAGGATTTACCATCCTCTTAGCACTCTCTCACCTCTTAGAGGACATCCTTGTTGTTGTGGGCAAATGAAAGAGGATCCTCTTTGAAAGAGGATTGCTTGAAATCCTCCTTCTGTAGAGGATTTCTCACCTTGGCCCTTGTGTAAAAAAGCAATCAACATCCAATTACTTGTTGACATGTGATCAAACTTGTTTTTTTTTTTTTTTTACTTCCATTTACAAATAATAAGTTCTAATTATGAGTTAAGAAAAATGTGATGTTATTTTTTACAAAAACATAAAACCAATGCTTATAAATTTTTTAATCTATAAAAAGAGTCTAATTTTGCACTATTTTCACATAAATCTTCTTTTTTATTTAATTTTCTATTATAACAACTTATATTATGTAAACAATTGAAATATTTTTTTGTACTTAAAAAGTTTGTAGTAATTTGATTAGGTAATAAAATAACAAGTATAATAATTTTTTATGTTGAAAAATAGTGTTATTTTGTGTAGTATATATCATTATTTATTTATTTATTTATTAATTATGTTGAGTTAGACAAATAAAAACATTTTATTATTACTTAATTAGAGTAATTCAATTTGTTCAAAATGTTTGATTGACATAAATTATGTGTTTGATGTATATGTAAAACTAGAAAGGAAAAAACAAAGAGGATACAAAGAGGATCCTCCTCTTTGTTGTAAATGAAAATGGAGAAAGAGGATGAGGAAGAGGAATGAGATAGTAGAAAATGAGGTGGATGAAAAAGAAGATGATGTGTCAAGAGGAGAAAGGGAGAGAGAATATTGAAAGAGGATTGAACCTCCTTACCATTGTACATGCACTTGAGCGGTAGGGATATCATACCACTAGCAATTTTTCCTCTTTTTTTTAACAATAAACTTAAACTTGGGGGATGCTTTGTGTAACTTTGATAATATTCAATATTGTACGTGAAACTGCAAAAACGTTAAAAAAAAAACAGGGTGGGCCTAGATTATGGAACAAAGAGTAGAGAAAGGAGTGACTGAGAAAGAAAGACGTGTAGGGGAAGGGGCCCCACAGGATTTGCATAAATATCTCCGTGGTGGTCCCCACTCCATTACCGCCAATTACTGCACTCAATTTTCGAAAACGCGAACCAATAAGAAACCCCCACGTGCTCCACATTGGCTACCGACGGCCTCAGCTTCTCCACACACATTCTTCGACGGTGACGTCACATCTTTCAACCACTGCCTTCTTCTCAAAAAGCCACGTTTGTTTCTCCACAATCCAACCGACAAATCCGTCCCTCTCTCACTCCCCCTACATAAGGCGACTCCTCTCCAATCAATTAATTGATTTCTCATCGCTTGTTCTGATTGAGAACTCGCCTGTGTGGCCATGGAGATTTGGGAGAAGATGATGTTTCCTCTTCAAAGCCGCTTCTCTGCTTTCGCTTCTCGCTTCCGATTTCGCAAAACTGGTAAGAGTCCTAGAGAGCTCAACCCTGGCTTTTTCCTTCCGACTTCAATTCATCCCTAGGGTTTTGAAACTGAAATCTGCTTTTTTTGGCTTCTTATTTCTTCCTGCTTTCAATTCTTGGTGTTACACATTCTGTAGTAGATTTTGTGGATGAAATCGTGCAGAGCTGAAATACCTGGATCCTAGAGTTTCCTGGGATTAGAGTCTAGTGCTTTGGAATTTAAATAACGGTTGAATTTCGGTTCAATTGTAGCTTCGCCAGACAGATATAGAACAAATGACAACATTATGATGCTGATTTGCATCCCGAGTCCAATCCTTCATGTATTTTGTTGAACTAATGATCAGATCTTATGTGATCCACTTGTTTAACAGGCCTCTTATTTTTGTTGAACTAATGCTCTGATCTTTCTCCAGGACTAGTATCATGTGGTTCTTTTAACTCATTATATTACTAATTGTTAGCATAAGGAATTTTGATATGGAAGAAGTCAAATAGTAGCTGAAATGGAGTCAATAATTGAGCTGATCTTCACCGTTTGTTCATGTTGCTTACAAACTTTGTTCAAAATGTGCAGGATTGTTGAATCTACACCAAGACGTAGAGGCCTGCGAGTACCAAGACGTGCAGATCATGTGGGAGATGCTGAAGAAGACGGAGACGGAGCTGGCTCGGTACCCTTCCCCTTCAAGGAGAAAGAACAAGCCTATATGGAACATCCTTCACTGGACAAGGATTTCGCCTTGTCTAGGCACTCCCTTTCCAATGAGCCAAAACCCGCAAACTTAGAACGCTTTGGGTTGCTTGTTGCGCGCTGGGTTTGAGATCTGGATGTGAAAAGCCTTGCCTTTTGTGTTTGGTTGATGTTCCCTGGAATAAAGAAAGGGAAGAGAGAACGAGCTGAGGAAGCTGCCTAAGGAATCCTACCGATTGTTGGTTGTGACGGCGTGACTTGCTTCCTCCTCCTCGCACCATGCCCCTTGTGGAGTAGTTCGCTATGTAGGATCTAGCTATGAAACTCAGCTGTTGCATCCCTTGTCAGACATGAATATGTGCATGTTTGTGTAGATGTGTGATGCCTTTCAATACATGTGGTCACAATGGCTGGTTTCCCTAGTGCAAGTTTGTCATCTTGGAGTCTTAGATTGTTGAGTTTAGATCCTATGATAGCTCTGATATATGCATCCTTTATGAGTGGTATCTTCTGCCTTATGAGGGGTGAACTGAGTTTTTTTTTTTGTTCATCAAAGAGGGTCAAGCCCTTAGATTATTGAAGCAAATCAGTTACAAAGCAAATGGGAAATAGCAGCAGGAGCTGCGTAAAAGATACTGTTCTCCTGAATCAAACTGAAAGACATATTTGCTAAAACATCAGCAACTAAATTAAATTTCCGAGGGATGTCTTGAACTACCACCTTCCACGACGGGTCATGAACAAGCGAATGGCAGTGGACCACCAAGGATAGATCCGGGTGGGTGGCCGGCAGTGGCTCGGTGAGCAACTCCACCACAGAAGAGCAATCAGTTTCAAGGATAGCCTGTCGCATCCCTTTTAAGTCTCAGCAGATCAAGGCCATGTTTAGCAGCCAGGAGCTCGGCACGCAGCGCAGAGCAGCTTCCAAGTTTAACTATAAAGCCAGCTATAAAATTACCTTCAAGATCCCGAAGAGCTCTGCCACCTCCCGCAGGCCCGGGATTGCCCTTCGATGCTCCATCGATGTTCAATTTAAACCACCCCTCCGCAGGAGGAGTCCAATTTGAAACACCAGTCGAAGCTGGCTGCAGAGAGTTGCTGCTGATCGGGCTCTTTTGCGCAGCTTTTAAGAAGTTTCAGACGTTGCTTGAACCACATTATACAATCTGTTGCTGTCATCCGGTTCATTGCCAAAAATCAGCTCATTCCTTTGTTTCCAAGCAAACCACATCATGAAACAAAATCTGGTGCTCCACTTATCTCTAGCTTTGAGATCTGCTTTCAGCCACTTATCACGAATTAGTGCATAGTGTGTAAGTGCCCGAATCGTTAGTGTTTTGGATTGTAATAATAGGGGTGGGCCTCTTATTTATTGAAAGGGCCCGTTGCACATGCCGATGAGTTTTAGGAGATGCAAGTCCACCGTAGAGGGAAAAAATAAAGTGAGGAAAAATCCACTTTACTACTCCCACATTTGTAGTTGAGTTCCTATGTTGCCAATTTTGTAACTTCTTCGTTAAATCACCTTTTACTTGAGTTAATGGGATGTACTTTCATACTTCATTATTTAGGAAAACCCCCAATACAAAGTAAAAGTAACATTGCTAACGATGTATAAACATTAGCAAAAGTTTCATTGGTGGTTTGAACTATCGAAATGTATTCATTAAAGGTTATCTTTAAAAACCTCACATTTAAAAGTCGGTTTTTGAGGATAATCATGTATATGGAGTTTACTTGTTTTGTTGAATACATATTAGTTGACAATTTACTAACTAGTATTAGTTTCATGCCTTGAAAACATGAATTTGATTTAAATAAAAACGTATTTTAAATTTTATATAAAGTTATTAAAAAAATAGTTTGATATAAAATCTTGTAGCATTTTATTTTATTTATTTCTTATGAGGTTTATTTTAATGATATAACATTTCTACTATAATATATATTTTTAATCGAATAGAGATTTGTAGGATATTTTTGTATAAGAATTGAACACTCCTAACATTTGTAGTATTTATTTTTTAATGTTTTTTTATTATAATTTTACTTATATACTTAATTAGAGTTGACTTATGTTTTTCTATATTACAATAAGTGGAATTAGTACCAAATGCCCCTATTTGATAATCAATTTGCAAATATGACTTTTTTCGATTTGTAAAAATGCCTAAAAATATTGCGATTATGCTTAAAATATTACATCCATGCCCAAAATGACTAAATTTATCAAATAAAATAAAAAATGAAATATTTTTAAAAAGCGAAATTTATTATTTTTATTAATATTTTATTTGAGAAATAAAATATTTTAACAAACTTTATTTTTTATCCAAATTCGAAAGTATATATAAATAAAAAGATTTTATAAATATTTTAATGTTAAAATAAGATTTTGTTTTTTGATCTATCCTTTTTTTAAAAATTAAAGGAAAATTGAAAATCTTACCATCTTCCCTAAAAATAAACAAAAAACAAAATCAATCAAATTCCTCTCGCTCGCCGCCATCGTCTCGCTCGGCGGCCGACCTTCGCCCCTCGCTCCAGATTTCTGCAATTTGCCCTAATCTGCTGTCTTTTTTATGTCAGTGTTGTTGAGTTATGAGCTAGCATGAATTTTTGACGACTGCCTTCTTAGTTTCTTATGTTACTTATAGGGGGTGCACTTGCCGAGATTTTCATCTCTTTTGGAGACTCAAACTCAGAAGATTACGTATGAATATCCTCTTCGACCAACTGAACGGTTGTATAGAGCTCTACCGGCCATGCCCCTTCTTTGGATGATTTTGTATTCAAAAACTTGTACGCTTCAAAATCATCGTCATGCTTAATTTCAAATGGTGGAAAGTTTGCGTTACTAGGAGACGCATATTTCAACTTCATAATGTACCTCTCACAATCAAGGTACAATTTCTCCGCTATTTTATTCTTCAAAGTGTCAAATTTTAAACTTTCATTGACGACAAGTGCTATTGGCTTCTTATCTCCTTCATAGAACCATCTATCTCCCAGCATCTTCCAATTACCGTCGGTAATGACGGTGAGCAAGTAGTTGGTTTGACCTGAAAGACGAGAAACATAAATGTTTTTTCAGAGCAAGGAATACATGTTTTTAGACAGAAGGGTGACAAGATATATATTGTGTATGACAGGTTCAGTAGTGAGGATGACATGATGAATTGTACCCATAGCGAGAACTCAAACAACCCTCGAATACTTTGTGATGAAACGAAGATAATCACGAAGATAATAACGATGAATGTTGAAACGTAGATAATAATGATCCACATGTATTTACGTTTTATATTTTCAAAAAATATCTTCCACAATATCTTCCACCATATCTTCTACAATATCTCATTGTTTCCAAAAAATCTTAATGTGTCAAAACTATTTTCTTGTTATATATTTTCTTTTTTTTTGTATTTTTCAATTCTGTATTTAGAAATAAGTTTTAGTGAAAGATGAGAAAAAGCAATGTTTTTAGAGGAAACACATGTTTTTAACACGAAAAAATGATATTATTTTACAAAATGGTGACAGGATATTTCGTTGTGTATGACAAGATGTTTACTGCGGATGACAGGATAAATCTCACCCTACTTTGTGATGAAACGGAGATAATCACGAAGATAATAACGATCAGTGTTGAAACGAAGATACTAATGATCCATATGTATTTACGTTTTTTATTTTCAAAAAATATCTTTCACAATATCTTCCACCGGCATATCTTCTACAATATGTCATTGTTTCCAAAAAATCTTGTGTCAAAACTATTTTCTTGTTTTCTATTTTCTTTTTCTTTTGTATTTTTCAATTCTGTATTTAGAAATAAGTTTTAGTGAAAGATGAGAAAAAGCAATGTTTTTTAGAGGAAACACATGTTTTTAACACGAAAAAAATGATAGTATTTTACAAATGGGTGACAGGATATTTCGTTGTGTATGACAAGATGTTCATTGAGGGTGACAGGATGAATCTCACCCTACTTTGTGATGAAACGAATATAATAACGAAGATAATAACGATCAATGTTGAAACGATGATAATAATGATCCACATGTATTTATGTTTATATTTTCAAAAAATATCTTCCACCATATCTTCTACAAAATGTCATTGTTTTCAAAAGTTCTTAATGTTTCAAAACTATTTTCTTGTTTTATATGTTCTTTTTCTTTTGTATTTTTCAATTATATATTGAGAAATAAGTTTTAGTGAAAGATGAGAAAAGCAATGTTTTTTAGAAGAAACACATGTTTTTAATACGAAAAAATGATAGTATTTTACAAAATAGTGATAGGATATTTCGTTGTGTATGACAAGATGTTTACTAAGGGTCACAGGATGAATCTTACCCTACTTTGTGATGAAACGAAGATAATAACTAAGATAATCACGAAGAATGTTGAAACGAAATAAATAATGATCCACGTTTATTTATGTTTTATATTTTCAAAAAATATCTTCTACCATATCTTCTACAATATCTCATTGTTTCCAAAAAATCTTAATGTTTCAAAACTATTTTCTTATTTTATATTTTCTTTTTCTTTTTCTATTTTTCAATTTTGCATTTAAAATAAATTTCCAGAATTTATGGATAAATATTTTTAATGTAATTATAATGATTTTTTAATAAACTTCTATTTAAAAGAAAATACAAAATAATGTAAATTTTATTGCAAAAACGCCCAAAACAGCATGCTTTGCTATTTTTCGTTTTAAGTGACGTTTTTGCAAGTCGTTTTTCTGGGTGGGGCATGTTCGCAAATCCGCCTTATAATAATAATATCAAATTTAGTATATAGTAAGATTAGTTAATTATATATTTAAGAAAAACTTATAGATACAATTTCAATAATATATATTCTTTCATATTTTATATACATGTGGGGTTTATAATCAAAATTAACCAAGTAAATGATTTTAATAAAGATGGTTGACGAATTAAAAAAATCATAAGATTGAACTGTTAATGAATTATTTAATAATCTGATTGTGCCATAAACTAACGGTTACGAATTATAACAAATATTATTATCTCAAAAAAAATGATATATCCTAGATCGTGGTAATGAATTATGTGGGTGACGAACTATACATGTGCTAACAAATTATTTTTCAATTAATTTATCCTAAGATTTTTTTTTTAAATAATCTAATTGTGCCGAATTAAAGGGACTGAATTGAAATTAAGATTTTGATCAAGGAACGATTTTATTAAAAAACTAAGATTGAAATTGAAATTAGTAGATAAGAAGATTTCGAGAAAAATGATTTATAAAATTTTAAGTTTATTATTTTTTAAGGAAAATTTTAAATGGAAAATAAAGATAAGAAGAGTTATAATGTGGGGTCTATAATGAAATTTCAACCAATCAAACAAATTAAACTATTTTAATAAAGATGGGTGATGCGGTCCAATAAGAAGTTGACACATGTCGTGCTAAATATTATTTTTAACCTCCGCTTTAGTATATACTTATGATGATTATGATGATTATGATATGATAACCCTTGAATTTAAGGGTATCATATTATATGGTTGTGCTTTGAGATTATTATTTTTTCGTGGGGGTGGAAGATTCAAATTAATTAAAATCAAGCTCATCATTGTGTTTTTCATCTATAACTCGGTAAGATTTGCTCAAACTATCGTGCTTTTGAAATTCTAAATAACTACTGGTGGACCATTCATTTGTCGCCTCGAATCGTCCTATGTTATTTGTTCGACATCTTGTAAGTCGAGTCCCACTCAAGCCACGGCCTAGTAAAGCTTACTTGGGCCATGTTTGATCATCACAAACAATTTTTCTCCAACCAAGGTTATAGAGCAAACAAGCCCAAAATCTAGGAATACAAGTCGAAAAGGGTGGAATTGAACTTGCATAAATAAGCTTTCTATGTGGTAATTGGTACGATGGCATGAGTTATCAAAAGCCTTGAATTTTGGATTGTGGAAGAACTCAACCTAATTCATGGTTTTCAACAACCCATTTTCAATAGGGAAGAACAGCGGTTTAAAACTAAATGTAAAGTCGAAAACCAATGCAAAATAATATAATTCAGGTTTTTTTGTTCAAGATAGATAAAAGGTTTTTTCCTTCGAAAAATTAAACTGAACAAACCAAAATCAAAAAATTTGAAATTTCTAGATTAAAATTAATTTTGTGAAATTCTTAAGTCGAACAAAATCTGCTTTGATTCGGTTTAAATAACTCAATTTGAATTAAACTCAACCAGAATGTTGAGTCTATGCAGTTGTGCTTGTTGTCCATGGAGGTTGGGGTGGTACTATGGTAGAGATTTAGGTTCATTTTCGAGAAAGTAAATACTTGTTCAAAAACACTTGTCATGTAGCATAGTTTATCATACTTTTTCCCATATTATTCTCATTAGTTAAAATAATTACATAAATATATATTAGAAAGAAAACCATATGACTACTAGGAACAGTTCCTAAAATGACAAGTACTTTGAAATGAGAGAATAAAAGATAGCGGATATCGGATATCAATATCGGATATGGGTATAGATTTGATATCTATATGTGTTGTTTGGCATATAAAAGATATCATTTTTATATTTCATATCTCTTGTTTGGTAACGTACATGTATATATCTACTATAATCTACTATAATACAGTATAAAGCAGAACCCATCTCTGTTGAAAAAATTGCGCCACCTCATCAACCCTGCATAAAAAAATATTATTAATGCCACCTCAACAATTGTAGGAAAAATACTGTAAAAATATGGATGATCTTATTTTTGCAAAAAAAAAATATACCGAAAAAATATGAATGATCTTGAAATTGTTTATATATGCACCAATTAGGTAGTTAGAATATTGCTTATAATCTTGAAATTGCTTATATTTGTACGTAATTGCTATCTTGGGTGATGATATTGCCAAGTACATAATTTTATACGTACATCAAAACACCATGTAAGGGACATGATTATAAAAGAATATCTTCACAAGATTTTATAATAGTCTACTTATGTACGTATAAGATTTTATAATCATATTATTGTCCGTACCTTGTACGGGACACGAACAATAATATAGATAAAAATCATAGATAAAATATTATCATTTTATTTCAAAATATATTTGATTAATTTAAAAAGTCATATGTGATATGATATGAAATCGATTAAGTGAAATATTTTATCAATATATATACTTTTCATAATTAATAAGATTTTTATATGTTGATAGAAGTCAAAAATTAAGTTAATTATGACTTATTAACATAAATCTTCAGAAAAATAGACTTGTATCAATGATAATATTTTTTTAAAATAAAATTAATATTTCAATAGATTTTGTAAAGTTGTAATTAATTTAATAATAGTAGACTTATAGGTCAATACAATTTATAAGTGAATATATAACACAAATTTAGTTTATATATTTTTTTAGATATTTTTCAAATTTGTTTTTAGATATTTTTTACTTAAATTATAATTTTGTGGGAGAAAAAAAGATCGATAAAATATGGCAAATGAAAATTATTTACGGACATATTTTTTAGTGTGACATTATTTACAAACATATTTGGTTTTTCGAAATTAAGTATTTGTTTTAATGTCAACTCGATCGAAATTTGTTCTCTAAGTGATTAATTCAGATTTATATTGATATTACCCGTACATGGTACGGGTCTTCAACTAGTTGATATAGATATCACATCCTATTTTTTTATTTATATTTAAGCTTTTGGATACTATTAATTTTATTAAAATTTGATGTTAAATCACATTTTTTTTTATCAATAATTACTCAGAAAAACATCCTGTATTTTTCATAATCTCTAATTTGTCGTCTCTTATCTCATCTCTACCTCTGGCTTCTCTCTTCAGTTTGATGTTTTTGTTCCTTTGTCTATATATTGGGAAAATCTGGTTAGAAATTAGAAGTCCCGTTTGATTCCAGTGGCCGAAGACGTGAAGGTCGTCAACCAACACACCAGATCAGGACGTAAAAGAAAGGAGACACTGTGACGAACTTGTAGATTTGAAAACTTCAGTACCTAGATCTGTAATTGAAAGTGTAAACTTAAGCCTTATCATGATTAATATTAGGATCTTCGATCATGCTTTTAATTACGAATACATACCAGTAGACATCGTGATTGAGAGGACGAGGATGATGGGATCCGATCCGATAATCACAATACACCGAGCAATGGAAATCGCCTTCTCTCTCTTAGCCTCTTAACCCTAATATTTTGTGAGTTATGCAATACGTAATAATATGACCTAATGATGAATTTTGGGTCACTTATATAGGCAGAGAGAGGGGCCAAAATCCTCTAAAGATATATTTCAACCTATCATCAAAGTTGTTCAATAATAGATATATCTTTACTTTATAGAAAATCATATCTTCTATTATCATCCTTATCTTATCAAATCAACATGTTCCATAAATAAACCTAATGTGATATGGACCACATAATGAGATCTTATTAATATTTATTAATATCTTACAGAAAGGGGAAAAAGGAGGAGATCGACGGGGCAGTGGTGGCCGGTGAGCCAGTGAGAGCATCTCGTTGGTGCCTTGCAAGGTTTAGTTGTTGTTTCTTGTAGATTTGGTATAATGAAATGAACAAGAGAGGGTGAGGTTGAAGAAGCGACAAAAAGGAGGAGCTGAAAAGAGACGTGAAAAGGGTAGACGGAAGGATATCAGCTATACCGGCCATTAATTCGGTATATCAATATATGTCAAAAAGTGGGTTTTTGAGATATGAAGTATATTGCTCGATACTCATATCTAAATATACCGGCCAAACGGGAGATATCGACCTACTAATACTCATACCCATACCCATACCTGATATCTAAATTTAGATACCAAACGGACCCTTAATTTTTACGGAATATTTTTTTTTTGAATGCAATTTTAGTTTTTAAGACTTGAGAGTAGTTTCATGCACAAACCCAACTTTTGTGGGTATAGTTTTGTCTAACTAGCGTATTTATCAGCGTCCTGCGCGGACTTTATTAAATTTTTATTTATAGCATTTTACATCATGCATGTTTTTTTATGTCAATAAATTAAATATATATATGGATATATGGATATACATTATATATATTAAATAGTCATGTTAAAATGGTAAAACTTGTATACTTGTATATTAGTCTATTCTCATTAAATCCTACTGCTTACAAATTATTCATTAAAATAATAATAATATTATTATTTTTCATGCTTAGATAAATATTTTATCATCAATATTGATCTCCAAATAATTGTTGATGCTTTGTTTTCTTATATGAATGAAAAGAGAAAAATACAATTTTTAAAGTTTGCCTATAATGAAATATAGTATGGTTCAATTATGATACATCTCTCAAAGAAATTTATAAGAATTTTCCTAGAATATTACTATATATAATTTAACATCAACCACTTTTTACTCCCAATAAATAATAAAATTGAAGCGCGTGATGTTATTGTAAAATGATCAAATTTATTCAAAGATGTATATAGTTCTATACAACGATATAAATTCGTACGTACGTACATAATACATAATCAAAGGAAAGTATATTAATAATGAAAAAGAGAGAACCTATTTCATGGTAAACTAGGAAGTAGAAACCTAAAATGAACCATGGAATATTTATTTTTTAAGATAAATCAACAGACTTTTAGATGAAATATTTGATAAACCTGTTTAATTTTATTTTAATCAAATATCTTGATTCGCTAAAGATTTAATTTATACATTTTAGTTTTATTTAAGGAGATAAATGAAGATATTTGATATGATAAACATGGTTTACAGTAGATCAAGAGTTTGATCTATATTGGGTAATAGGGTTTTAATTAATCTTTATCAAATCTTTTATTTAAGAAATTTCTTAGTAAAAATTAAAATTAAACACGTTTATTTAAGGAATAGTACTTGAATGAAAAAAATCAATTCCTCGATGAAAGATTTGAATTTTTATTAACGATCTTTGATGAAAGACTTGATAAAGATTGATAAGAAAAGATTTAAAAGGTTATTATTTTTAAATAACATATGGCATTTTGTTTTGGGATATAATAATAGATAATGTAGAATAAAAAAAACCTTTTAGTAGTAGAGATTTGATCAAAATTTAAATATAAATACTTTTTAAATGTATTCCATTTGTCAAAATTATAAAATAAAATAGCAACGTCACAAGTATTAAGATGATACAAATTTAAATTACATTAAGTTTTATTAATACATAAATATTAAAACAAATAAAATAAATATTTTTTATTTGTAATTTAATTTAGAATAAAATATTATAGAAACATCATAATTATTTGATAATAATTTAATATTATGTAATCATATCAAATTGAGATGAATAAAATATTGTAAAATAATTTAAAATAAAATTAAAATAAAATTAAAATAGATAATTTTGTCAAATAATCTTCACTACCATATTAAAACAATAAGAATTATTTTATTACTGAGAGAGAGAGAGAGAGAGAGAGAGAGAGAGAGAGAGAGAGAGAGAGAGAGAGAGAGAGAGAGAACAAAAGATCTAAGTGTTTTAGATGAGATTTCCAAATAAATGAAACGAGTCAAAACTTGTATGTAGATTTAGAAAGGAAAATTTTAATAAATTGAAAAGATCTACACATACATTCAATAAAATAATTTTATAAATCATTTTCGATATAATCAAACAAATCTTACTATTCCATATTTTTTTAGTTTGTACATACATTGAAAAATATATAGAATTAGCTCGATTTCATTGACAAAAAAGTTTTTGTCTTTTTAAATAAAGTTTAATGATAATTACAAACATAATTGGAAGTTAAAGATATAGTAATAAAAATAGATTCTATCTTATTGTAATATTCAAAGGAAAAAAAGAAAAAAAGTTCAAAGTAAATTTTACCTTGCTTCAATTATTATCTTGATCGCAACTTCATCGCAATCAATGGGTTTCTGGTGATCAGCTGCCTCTCTCCGCCGTCAATGACGTTTTGGTGATCGGCTGGCTCTCTCTACCGTCAGACTCGTCACCTACTTCCTACATTTTTAGAATTGTTCCGACTACCTCTTCACCACCTCCATGATTTTGATTTCGGGTGATCTGCTACAACGTTGAGTTGTTCTTCATTCATTTCTACAACGTTGAAAGCCTAACTTGATTTGATGATTCCTTCCTTATACATAGATATGAAGATTATTGTTGAGCAAAAACAATGATATGAAGAACACAATAAACTTGCAAGAACATGATAGAACATACACTCAAAATATGGTTGAATCATAATAGAATAGCGAGATGATCAAAAAAGAGGAAGAAAGCAAAGAATAATATGTAATGTTTTAGTAATCAAAGTAGGTAAATAATTTGTATTTATATAGAGATATGACATGAAATCTATATACGTATAAAGTCGTAAAGATTGGAGCCACCACGTAGTGTCATATAGTAAATTTTAATTAAAAAAATATAAAAAAATTGTATTTATATATCTTTAAGAAAAATAAAGTAGTAACATATTTAGGTATCCCACTAATTTATATATTTAAAAATTACATTTGAGAAATGACTATAAATAGATGAACATGCATAGTGAATTAATTGGATAAATCTTAACCATCGTTAATTCTATTTAATTATTAATGATTTAGTTGGACAAATCATATCCATCATTATTAGTGTGATTTAATAATTAATTAATTTTTTAACCTATATATTCTAGACTTTTGCCCTAATCTTAATTTAGAATCAAAATCTATTTGTGAAAGTTGACAATTTTAACAAATATGCAAATTTGAAATATGTTAAGATTTGTATATATATATATATATAATTCAATCACTTTAATCAATATTCTTTTTTAAGAATAATTATTAGAGTATTATTTATTAAGATCATTTTTAAGATTAATTTATTAAGGATCTCATGTATCTTTAATAATTTTTTATATTTTATCTATAAACACATAAGGTCATTTTAGTTATAGTAACGTACCCATTATTTTATTCAATATTATTTGGTGATATAATGTGCTGTAAAAACTTGAGATGTTGTTGTCACATTTTATTGTTTTAATGATTATACTAGTTTTTTTTGAATATATGGATATGATTTGTAAATGAGATGAAAAAATTTATATGAGATGACTTAACAATATGATGACACACGGCAAAATACTCGGTGGTGTAATGTGAGATCGACATGTGAAAAAGATGAGGTGGTACAATGGTAAAAAAAAAAAATTAACGATAAAATCCTTGACCTTGAGGCTTTGACCGTTTGACAGACTATAAATACGAACCCCTGATTTCAGCTAGGGTTTCCTCATCGCGGCGTAGAGCTCTTGAAGGCGAAATCTCATTTCGAGCTGTTTTCGATCGCCATTGATACCATTCAGGCAGCAACAAAAGATGGGACATTCGAACGTTTGGAACGCTCACCCCAAGACCTACGGCCCTGGCTCTCGCACTTGGTACCTACTCTCTCCCTCTCTTTCCTTTTCTTCCAATTTCCGCTCTTCATTGCAAAAGCCATTGAAGACAATTTTTGATTGATTGATTTGCAGCCGAGTGTGTGGTAACTCTCACGGGTTGATCCGCAAGTACGGCCTCATGTGTTGCAGACAATGCTTTCGTAGCAACGCCAAGGAGATTGGTTTTATCAAGGTGACTCCTTTTTACCTCCCATATACAACTCTGATTGTTAAATTGCTGTGTTAATGTGTTCAGAACGATGTACTTTCTGCGAAATGCTGAGTTTTTTGTGTGTATATTCAGAGGCCCTAGATAGGGCTCTTGTTGTATGGATGCTTAATTTTATTGATTTAATCTGAGCAAAGGCAATTGGAGTTCTTAACCAGCTAGTATAATTTCCCAAAAATCATATGAGTCTAATAGTTTGAGATTTTTTTTAGGATAGTGGTTGATCTTAAACACACATCTCATACTTCTGGTGTATAGCTATTGTTTGTTTCAGTGTTTCTTTGTATAGTATATGCATCAGGAGAGATTGAAATTGAGATTGTCTACTATTTCAGTTCTACCCATATCATAGTTTGTTGGGATGCTTTTAGTTGATCTGGTTATGAATATAGAAAACCATTTGAAATGTAATAAAACCGATTGTTCTTCTAACATTGTTGTTGCCTTACGGAGTTGTAAGAATTGCCCTTCACTTTGCTTTCTTTTCAGCTATTTGATGTTGCATTCCCTAGTTGTAGTGTGCTCATTGCCTGCCCACATTAACTTGAAAGCTACACAGTTGTGGGATATTGGGTTTTTGCATTACATATGTAACTTCATGTGCTCTAGTTTGTTTCTTTTATTGAGCAAGTATGTTATGCAAGTTATTAACCTTTGTTTTCTTTTCTATTCTTGACCCAGTATCGCTGAAGGATTACAGAAGTAAGCTGGAAACCTGGGAGACATGATCAAAGCCAGAGAATGACACCAGCTTTTAATATAGATGCAAAAGTTTTGAGAACATAGATTAGTTTTATGCTACTGTATTTTGCTTGGAATTTGTCTCAGTTTTTGTGACAGTTATTTTTCTTCCCTGATGAATGAATATCCTTAACTATGTAGCTGCTCAAGAAAATTGAATTTCGCTTCTGTTACTCCTTTTCCATCACTCTGCTGCCTATGTCAAACTTAGCTTGGTAAATGTCAATGACAAGTCAAGATATCAACAGGGAATGTTCTATCTTTTGTGTGCAATTATGGAGGTATATGACCTTTCCCCAGCAGGAATTAGCTGTTTGTTTTGACTTCTGTAGTTCTGTAAGTGTAGTGTACAGAAGCAGGATATGTTCCAAGTTATAATTCTAGCTTTGGTGTGGTAAAAAACTGATGCTCTATAAGGATAACTGTGGATCTGCAACTTGTTGATATCATTGAGAAGGCGAAGCAGGATATGAAATACAGTAGAAATAAAAATAGAGCTATGATATAGCCACCCCACATTTATTATACATGTTATGCTGAATTTATCTCATGTTACCCTGAATTGTTTTTGCAGAAGTTTTGAGTAAATTAACAGCTGCTTTGTAAATTGTAGCTATAGGATTGCACAGATTGTTGGACACGAGTCTGTATAGAAAGAGAGAGAGGATCACAATCCTGAAAACGTCATTTAATGCACAAGAAAATTTAACATGCTATAGAAGCTTTAGGTCCCCTCGGGCATCTGCACAATCTTGCACCTAACCACGCCAAAATCAGACCTTGTCTGTCCCAACTCTCAAGCGTTCACTCTAAGCACAATAAAAACATATGCAAATTTGCAGGAGGATTTATTACAGCAGCTTCTCTTATTGAAAGCAAAAATTTATTGAAGGTAATAACTTGTTTCCGGTGTGAGAGGAAAGGTACAGTAAAAGTCCCACATGGTTTCCGTGATTACTTAGCTACCACCATTATTAGTACTGCTGCTTTCCTCCAGCATGGGTCTTTAGCCAATTTGCCTTCATTATTTTGCCTACTTTTGCCATCTGAAAATTCCATTTTCTACATGATACCTTTCTCTTGCTGAAGTTTACAAGATTTCCGTTTCTAGCTTTCTACGCAGGCATGATGAAGGTGGTTTGGATCTGCATCTTGTTGGCTGTTGTTGCCACTTCTTTTACTGATGGTAAGTTCTGGAACTACCCCTTGTTCTGTTTTGGATGGAAAATGTCTTTGTTCAGGTTTTTTCCCTTGATGTTCATTGTGCTGGAAATGGAAAGACTTTCCTGTTTTCCGCCGTTTGGTTTGGTTGTTTTCTTCTTCCTTATTTGGTAGCTTGCCCATAAATTCGTTATAGTTTTGTCTGAAAATTCTGGAATTTGGAACTACTTGCTGTCAAAACCATAGTAGTAATAATGTGTTAAACCAAGAAAGCAGTATCTCTTAGATAAACCGGTTAAAATAAGGTTTCCCTTTTCATCCTTCAGTATCATGTTTAGATTTCAGATTGCATGCAGAAACTTGTTTTCCTAGACCCAAATTAGTAGTATAGAGCTCTTTGAGCTTCTTTTAAGCAAATGTTCTTGGCCAATTGTTAAGAAAAACTTGGAAATTCTTGTAGACGTGCAAGGACTAGATGGTCAAATTCTTTTGCTAGCACTGTAACATTTGGTTGCTCATTTTTCATTTGAGTTTTTTTTTTTACAGTTTTACTGAATAAATATCATGGCTCATTGGAAGTTAGAATCTCATAATTCAAATTGACATATATGTAAGCTTGAAATTGAGAAATTCTAATAATCCATAATCTTTTCTGTTCTTGCAATCGATCTCTTTCGAGTTCTGATGCTAATCGCCATGGAAATCGTGTTTCAGGTGCCATGAGCAGCATTGGAACTCCAGAAAGTTCAAGAACTGCCTCAAGGATGCTTAAGGTGAGTAACTAATCTTTACTAATTAGCCAGAAAATGTGCATTAGGAGTTAACACATGTCATTCATCTATATCAGGCAGGCGGGTTTCGTGGGAGAGGCCATGTGGGCACAGACGATTATAGCCCGGTTGATCCGAGTCCGAGCTCAAAGGCGGTTAGGCCGGGCCCTATTCAGCATGGCACGCCTCTCATACCTTACATTCCAAGGCCATCACCACCAAATCCTCCCACGTATGCAACCAATCCCTAATCAAGCTGGTTTTAGTCTGGTTAGCACTTTCTATACATATCTATGAATGGATAGTGTTGGAAAGAACTTGTTATGCAGGATGTTGTAAGAGTACTGACTTGTTATGTTTTCTATAGATTCTGTTGTAATACTGTTAAGCTTTTGTAACTCTTTGCTCTTCACGTTAGGCCCATTAGGCTGACGTTTTTATCACAAATTAGGCCCATTAGGCTGCCTCTAACAAGATTACATATGACAGCCGACGAATGAACATACCTACGAATTACTCGACAATTGAATTTGATGAAGGGATGTATAATGTGTGCCCTAGGGTAGGGGTGGCCGGGCGTGGTTCGTAAATCGGCATTTAATTGGAAATTCAGTAGATGTCGAAATACATAATCAAAATACGAATATTTGGTCTCGTTCCCAAACTACGAAGATATCAAAATACATTAAAAGACCAAATATTTATTTTCATAAATCCAAAACAAATAACATATTTGCTCCCAAACTACGAAGATCAAAATGCATAACCAGATGTGAAAACTAATTCATACATCTTCATCCTTTATTAAGTGAAATAGGCTAGTCTATTTCTACTAGAGATTGTTATAATATCATTTTGGTTAGAATTTTTATTTCACAATAAACAAGCAAAAATACAATGAATTAAACTAATCAAGTAACCAGTGCTAAACAAATAAGATACCATTAATATTATAAGGCTCATGGCCCTAGAAAAACATTTCTATACTAACTCGAGCAATTCGGTCATCCATCTTGTTACAACTCTCGCCTTAACGCACTTAGTTTCATGGTTATTTGCTGGTGGATGTTATAATTAGAGTAATTAGTTTTGTTTAGTCGGTGTTGATTCAGTTCGTTTCAGTTCGATCGGTTCGGTCTAATTTTTTCGGTTTCAACTAAATCGTGCTCAACCCTAATTAGTTGCATAGTTCAATATATATATATATATATGATGTATTTGTATCGTCAAGAATGATTTCAGGCAAGTAAGAACATGATAGACGATTATCTTGCTATCCAAACAATAATTTCACACTCCTTTAAGTGTGTTAATTCCGGTTGTTCAATCTGGACCAAAATAGACCCATGGAATAGATTGTTTTGAAGGCTCGTATACGAAGCTAGCTAGATCCGGGTTATTTCCGGTTCACTTGGGTCAGAATTGCTCATCTTTGCAATTGTTGATTTGATTACGTACAGGTTCTTTAACTTGGACATGGTAATTGAATCAACAAGGGAGAGGGTATTTTTTCAAAATAAATTTTTTTAAATTGCGTTGAGATCGAATGAGCTTCTGACTTTAACTTGCAAATTGCAAATACGCGTGTGTCGATAGTCCAAATCATTTAATTTATGCCTAATGGTTACGTAATATGTTTACAAAACGCAACTATCAATTTCAATTCCATGAGTTTGAAATTCTTAAAGGGGTCAAAATAAATATAGAACTTGAAAATAATAGATCAATCACCTGATCAAGACAGTTTAATTAATTAGAATTAGAACGTAACAAGTTAGCTAAGCTAGTGAGGAGTGAGAATTGTTTTGTACTGTAGTGTTATGTAATTCACTAAATTAAATAAATGAGTATATGAATCCTTGTAGAATACTGACGAACATCGACGTACTATTTGAGCTAATTTAGAAAAAGGTTGATGTGATGTCATTATGTTTTTATATGTGACCATTCAAATTACAATAATGTTTAAGAAAATGTTCAACCACAAACTACAAAAACTCGGAAGTCAATTACTAGCGGATCCAAATCCTCTGTCCCGCAAACACGTCCCCTTGCACGTCCCCTTGATCCTCATTGGTCGAAATTTCAATTGTTGACTTTAAAAAACACAAAAAAGAATGTAATTTTGAAATTTCAACAAATGAGGGTTAAGATGACGTGCAAAGGAACGTGTTTGCGGGACAGAGGATTTGAATCCATTACTAGCGTGATGTCAATTGTCACGAGTGAGCACACCCTATTTTGTGTATAAACTTCTAATATAAATATATTTCTTCCTTCGCTGACCCAATAAAAATTGCTTCTTTTTTTTCGTGTAAGAGGAGGAATGGATTATTTTATGAATCATCTTCCCTCCATTTTTAATTATGCCAATAGTATGTTTTTTTTCGTGTAAGAGGAGGAATGGATTATTTTATGAATCATCTTCTCTTCATTTTTAATTATGCCAATAGTATGTTACAACTTACAAGTGCCAAAACAATATTCCAACAACTCTACTAATCACAACACCACAAGCTTAAATAATTCTTATGGTATAACATCCATATAATTCAAAACAATAATTTACAAAATCCCAAAGTCTCCAAACAAATGCTTGGAATCCTAAGTCCTATAACATTACATGTACCATACTACTTGCATAGATAAATGACATTTACAACTCTTTTCTACTATAATTTTTTTGTTTTCAATTCAAATTGAGTTTTATTTTTCTCTACACAAACACAAAACTGTCCAAACACACACACACAGAAAGGCTTGCCCTGTATTTTTTTTTTCCACCTCAATTCTTGTTTCATATTTCAAGGGTGATTGAGCTTTGAGCCTTTTTGAGGGTTCTTAAATTTCATACTACAGTATAGCGAACATAACTAGGCCAAATGGGAGCTCTGAAGTTGATGTAGGCTGGTTTGCACTTACAAACAAAACTCTCTCACACACCCAGACATCAAATTGCATTGCCTGATCTTGGCTGCCTTAGTGTCTCTATCAATGCCTCTGCCTGTCACATACACAAATGATTCATTAATTCCCACCGATCTTCACAAACACAATTCCACAAACACACAACACAATTGGTACACATGGTTCCAAAACTATTGCCATCTTCTCCTGATTAGAGAAGTTCCAACTGTTCGGATTTCAATTGTGGTTGACGTCTATTTAAATAGACAACTGATTATTGTTTAATTGCACTTTGTAAGTGAAAAAACTGGTAGAAAATTCAAAGAATTGACACTTTTTAAGTTTTGTGATGATCAAGTCTCCTCCCACTAGTCTCCACTAACGGCACTATCTACATCTCTATATGCACTTATCAATCTAACATGTATGAAGATGTAATGATGTTATAATCTACCAATTTGAAATTTCCAAATTAAATGGAATAAATAAATAAATAAATAATTACCTTCTTCTTGGCTTTGGGGGTGCCGGCCTCCGCCAGCGCCTGCAACGGCGGAATCGCACCTTCACGCGCCACCATCTTCCGATACAAAACGCTGCTCTCGCATAGCTGCAAAAGTATGGCCGCCGCTAACTCCTTCTGCCTCGGAGATCCAACCTCCAGAAGCTCCACCAGCACCGGAATGGCGCCTTCCTCCACGGCCGCCGTCCTCGCCTCCTCAACAGACAACAGCAAGGCCAGGACGAACCCCGACTTCTCCACCATGTTCGACTCGAAATCGGCCATCAATTCCACCAGCGGCCTCGCGATCCCGGCCTTAACCGCTCTCAATTTGTTCTCCCTCGCCGAGCAGAGCGAGTAGAGAGCGGTGCAGGCGTCTTTCTTCCCGCGCAAGCCACCGGACTCCAGAAGCTTCACCAGCAGCGGAATCGCGCCAGATCGTCCGATCTCGACCTTGTTCCGCTCGATCTGCGAGAGGCGGAGGAGCGCGCAGGCGGCGTTCTCCTTGGCCGTCGCCGTCCCCGTCCTCAGCGCCGCCGCCAGAGGCTTGATCGCGCCGGAGTCGGCGATCAGCTCCTTGTTGTCGTCGCAGAGGGAGAGGTTGAGGATGGCGGTGACTCCGTACTCCTGGAGCTGGAGATCGGAGGAGGAGATGAGGGAGATGAGAGGACCGATGGCGCCGGATCTGGCGATCTTGATGCGATTCTCCGGCTTGTTCTTGGCGAGGAGGCGGAATTCCATGGCGGCCTGCCTCTGGTCGTCGATTGAGGGGGAGCGGAGGTCGGAGAGGAGCTGCCGGATGAGGTCGTCGGCGGCGTTGGGGACTCCGGCGGCGCAGGATAGCCAGAGCTGGCGGGTGAGGGCGGAGGGGGTGCCGAACTCGCCGGATTGGTCGCTGGTGTAGTCGCTGAAGGCCGAGGAAGAGTCGTCGTCGGTGAACTTGGAGTGAGTGTTGCCGTCGGTCTTCATGGCCGGCGAATCAAGAATCGTCTGGAGTTATGAATGGAAGCTTTTGGTTTTAAGGGCCTCGGAAGAAAAAGAGCGCACTAATGGAGAGGAGATAAGCCGGGAAATAAAAGATGAAAAAGAAATATGTTTTCAAAAAAGTGGAGAAATAAAAAGTGGTTGGGAAGATGCTGAGATGGAGTCTACAGAGAACAGCGATACTCGGCTTCTGCCAAAACCAAAAGGTTTTTACTCGGCTTCGACGAATGCCACTATTTTTTTTAAAAAAAAAACTGTAAATGGTTCTGCGAACGTTGAGCCAAAAATCACACCGTCCACGTTTTTTGTTTTCTTGCTAGGAGGTTAATACACGACAATCTTTAGCTTTGCGCTATTGGGGATGAGAATAAAAAGAGACATGAAAGAACAACGAACTTGATTAAAAGATTCAAGACAGAACAATTAGACAAAACCTTTTATTAGATATATGTACCTTGGTTTGATAAATGAAGAATTCGTGCAAGAGGACAATGATAAATAAACAAAACAAGTAGCAAATGTAGAAGTTGATTGAAGCCCGGTTTTCAACATAAGAGGTGATAAATCATCTAGCTTAATTGAAATATCCTATCAAAAATATTGACGTATTATAGAGCGTAGAGATATCAAAAACACTTAGCAGTAAGATAACCACACATCAATCCTCAATTGTAACATTTTAAGATGTTGTGTAAAAATCTATGAAGTTGTCACTAAAATAATCACAAAATATATACGAAATGAATTAAGAAAAATTATTTAACAAGACTAACAGAAGAGTAACATCATGGAAAAAGAGAAATTAAATTCCATGAGCCAAATAATCTTCACTTTATTTTGTTTGATATTTATGTAACAAACAATGCATCTACCATCATAATTTATCTTACAAGGTCATAAGACAACACCAATTCATATTTTAATAGTAAAATGCGAAATGAGCTAGCTTAGTCATTAAGGTTGAGGCTTTAGGACTATGAAAATGACCCAAACAAGCAAAAGGATAAGGTATCACAAACCTTCAAAATTCAATAGACAAATGGGGAATAGAGCACAATACAAAAAGCTCAAAACAGGCAAGAGAATCCTAACAAATGACCTAAGGGTACTAATAAGTAATAAAGCATGTAAGGATAAGCTAAGCACGGCTGAAAATAACACCTTTGTCACATAAGAAAACATCTCATCTCCAACTAGGGATGCATAAAGGGTCACCATGGTATTGGCTCTATCTAGATGAGGGTCTTAATTCTTAAAGAGTCACAAGTTCGACCACGACCTCAAACAAACACACCTTAAAAGGGAATTGAATTAATAATTACAAAGTTGGCTAAACAGTCATCAAACAAGGGATAATTCAACCTCTTAGAGTATTTTTATTGGTTGGCCAATTTTTTTAATCATCAAAATAAAAAAAATTGATTTATTTTTTTCTTTTTTCTTTCATGTCTCTCTAGTGGGACATGTGGCATAATGCCATGACCAAATCCCATTTTGGTCATCATTGGCCGGTCATAGGTCATGTTCATTTCTTTTTGTTCTATTTAATACGGAGTATTTGTTTATTCTTTCTCATCTTACATGACCAAAATTTGGTTTAGTGTTGTACATACTCTTATATCATCAAACAACATAATGAAAATCCCTTCTGACACAAACAATACATGAAATCCTAAAAGAAATTTTTAAAAAAGTAATAGAATTAAGGTAATCGGCAACAACTTTTGCCTTATGATATAATGCTTCACTATACATTTCGGTCTACTATAGTTTTAAATTGACGATGAAAAAATATTGATTTAATGTTTTAGTCGATAATAGAAGAAGTTCAAGCTAAATTGTTTGTGTAGCTGTAATTTGTTTTAAAAGATTGTTTTATCATAAGAACAAAAAAAACAAATAAAAATGTTAAAAAAAAAAGAGATTGCAAAGGTTTGTCAAACAAGGGGGAAAAAGGATAAAAACACGACGATGCAGGACGAAATAGGCTCATATTGTAATGGTTTTTTTTATCAATTGATTTTAATACATATATATTGGACGGTGCTAAATGAACAAGAATGGAGACTTGGCATCAATTTTCAATACAAATTCTTACCATATTTTGTGAGAGCATAAAAAAACATTCTATAAGATGAGACATTGTAAATGACCTACAAGTTGAACGGTGGAGGAGGTAAGATACTTTGGTTCGGAATTTGGGCATAAAATTAAAAAAATATTAGCTCTTAACTTGTATTTGTATCATTCATGTCGATTTCTAGTTTGTTTTTTAATCTTCACTTAACCTCTATGAATTCGTGTCGCTAACGTGTCTTATGATAGAGTTTTGCCAAACAAAACAAAGCAGGCCGGGCCAGGCCAGCCATATTTTAATTAAAAAGGCAATTTCTCAAATAAAAAGAGAAAGCGACTGCAAATCCAATCATTTGCTTCATCATTTGTTTATATATTGTTCTACGAGTACAAAAAATTACTGATCGCTTTAATTTGGTCTTACAACGTGGGAAAAAAAAGGAGGTCGTTATAATAATGTGGTTAAGTGTGAACTGTGAAAGTGAAACTAAGGGCGTGGCCTTGCAAAATGGCTTATATTGGGTGGATTAATCGTTAATGAAGTTCACTTTGAGGGGCAAAATGGGTAGATTAGTGATTAGTCTTGTTTAGTAATCCATAAATCCACGGTTTCTCAGTCTCATACTACAACAGCAATCAGTAACTCAACTACTCAAGGGCAAAATTACCATTTAATTGAGCTCCATAAGTTACTGGTGTTTTTTCCGCCAAAATTTTGATAGATCCACTTGTTACAGATGCATAGCAAAGTTGTTATACCATTGCAATCAATCCGAAACATCTTCAGCTTCAACGTCCTCATCTTTCATGTATTTTTCCTGCACAGCTGCCACTGTAGACGAGCTTTCGTCAAGGCTACCAAAAGCAAATATTGATTTTGAGCCATTACGAGATTTAGTGTAGAAATTCGACTATGCATGATAGAAAGCCATTAGTCCCTACTCGTAGAAAGAGATTATAGTGATAAAGAAAAGGTTTCAAAAGGATATCGGTAATAGTCCCAATCAGCTTGACGAACTGCGATCTTGCTGAATTCCACTGCACTTGCATCTATGCCAGCAAAGATATACCCATTCGTCTTATCAATCAGCTTGACCAAGTTTCCAACGCTTTCTTTATCCTGTTAAGTCAATAAATCCTATGAAACATCCATTTATATACACATGTAGAGAAAAGCTCAAGACTATGTAGAAGGCTGGCGTGCCTGAATATCCAGTGTTGTGAAATTCACAAGACTATAATCTTCTATAACCTCACACAGCTCCTTTGTGAGCTTCCTACAATAAGATCACCACAAATTGTAAATAATAAGGCAGTCACTCGGTTTACCAAAAAAGCAACTAAACACATCACCACACCTGTATTTTGCAGCTCGTGGATCTTGATCAAGGCAGTTTTGCAAATAAGTCAAATCTTGGGCATCCGTGTAGAAATCAAGGTTAAAGGCTGTAAAAAAAAAGGCTCTAGTGTAAGTAGAAGCAAAAAAGGGTATGACATCAAACAGAAGGGATGTAGCAAAATACAAATTTTATGATGAGAACTCACCGAGCTTTCCATAGTTCTCGATCAGATCAATCTTTGACAGTACATTTACATGTGGAAGCTCCAAATGAAGCATGGTTGACAATGAGAGCATCAAAGCACTTACATACTTTGCTGCATCACTGCAGAGATGAGAATCCACTAAATGCACAGCAGTCAACTGCCAAAAAAACCCAAAATTGAGGTTGTAATGGTAAGAACATGAATAAGCAAAATGGTGTATGTGGAAAAAAATTCCCAGCTGTGAATTTCAATGGAATTTGACATACCCTAAGGTCCAACTTTTTTATGAGCTTCATTATAACTGCCTTGGCATTTGAATGAAGAAAAAATAGTTCAACTTGGCCCGGAAAATCAAACAGAAGATAGTGATCTGCAGATCATAGATCATTAGGTTAACAACTCCACAATTGTACATAAATAACAGCTATCTCTTTTATTTATGTCAACACAGTAGAACCAAAGCATGCTCTTATTTATATTGAGCTACTGCATCAAGTAAGATAGGTCAACAATTTAGCTCTAACTTCCCTATAAAGCAAAGGCAAGACAAATAAAGTAAGATATGTCTAAACGAACAGTAAATAAAAGAATACTTCCAGTTAGCAAAAGACATCCACTAAGACATCAGAAAATCGGCTATTCAGCACCAAGCTTAATCTGATCCTATTTTTCCAAAAGAAGGCTTTTATCAAAACAAATGAACAAAAACCCAGAATCATATATGAAAAGAATCCTACATCACTACCATGAGTAACAGAATGCCAACCTTTAATAAGGGGTTTTAGTTTGGCCTCCAACCAGTCAATGTTCTTTTCAAGGTAATCCATACAGTATACAAGACCTGCAAAGATTTTAACAAAATGCGTCAACTGCAAGCTCTTTATGGTCTTCCCATGACATCTAACCAATCCCTAGAAGATGGCCCATATAGAACAAATTTCCTGAACCTCATCAACAAGTCCCCTATTCAACTGAAAATCATAATGCATAAAAAAACTTGGCTCAGTGTTCTATAGCAATATTTGGTTTCACAGTCTGCCTCATCAACAGATAAAGGGATGTTAACAACTACTTATCACTACATGATATAAATAGAAACAAAAACAAAAGAAATAGCAAGGCTGTAGCAACTGACCTCCATTAGGGCCAAGGGAATGCTCAATCATCACATCACTAAGCTTTATCAACTCCTCTATATTCACAGCACAGTCATAACTATTCGCCCGACTTAAAGAAAATCAAATTAAACAGATCATATAAACCCTCCACAGAGTAATAAGATTGAAAGAAAACAGCAACAACAGAGAAAAACAAAGGATACGGCAAAGCATCATTGGCAGGGTCCAGATTAATGACAGCTACTTTCCTGCATCATTGGCAAAGGTATCATCCATAAGCCAATTGAAAACACTTGGCAACAATACACTGAAATTGTATAAGAACACTAGGTCAAGAGCTTACCGGCCGATGAGGCTGAGAAACTGAGACATGCCGTTGCAATAAGTGGTCTTACCAGACCCTGGCGGCCCAATCACTATTTGGCCGAACACCATTTTCACAAATCACTAGCTTTCTCTTGGTTAGACTAGATTGGTTTTCCCCAAAGCAAGGCTGACAGTATACATATTAAGAGGACAATATTTACAAACAAAAACCCTAAAACAGCAACTTTCAATCTGTAGAAACTTACAAAATCAGCCTAATCAGGCGCGGTGGGGGATCGGAGGTGGATGGAGGACGGAGGCTGAGCGGGTCGTCGGCGAGGTTGACCGATGGGAGTCACTCGGGCGTCGTCGTTGTTGCGAACTTGCGTTGTGTGCAGTGGAGCAGAGAAGAGAAGAAGAGTGCACGGAGAAAGTCTCTTTTTTCTTTTTAAATAATTTTAATGATTTTAATCAAATACAGTAAAAATCTTTTATCCCCTAAAGTGAAAGAGCACATTTATTTTTTTGGTAGAAAGAAAGAGCACATTTATTGATAGACTAAAATCTTGATCATAGACTCATAGTATAAAATAATATATCCTACTATATCTTTAAAGCAGAACCTATTCAACTCTCATCCTTTCGCCATGTGTCTTTAATTCAGTCCTTTTTTTCAGCCAAAAAAAATAAAATAAAATCTTACTATATCTTTAAAGCAGAACCTATTCAACTCTCATCCTTCCGCCACGTGTCCTTAATTCAGCCCTTTTTTTCAGCCAAAAAAAATAAAATAAAATTCAACCCACTCTCCATTTTTCAGCCAAAAAACTTTCACATTCATTGCCTTTTAACTTCAACACACCACTCCCCTTTAACTTCCACACACCACTTCTTTTTTAACCTCTCTCTTATTCCACACACCACTCCCCCTTTAACTTCCACACACCACTCATTTTTTAACAACTCTCTTATTTATTTTTTTAGCCATTCCTTTTTATAATGAACTTTTGAAAACTATCACGTTCAGAATCTAGGTGGTTTTTAATTTTTCAACTTTTGGTAATTACCATGTTGATCAATTACAAAGATGGTTTACAATTGTATAGAATATATAATAACAATATATAAAATAAATTCAAGTTGGCAAAATAATATGTAGGATAAAAAATTGTCAATATTATTTCTGATTTACATACTCATCTAAAAGATAAATGTTTTCAAATATAAATTAAAAATAAAGGTATTGTGGTCTCAAATGCATTATTGTTGATTATCTTCCATCAATCAAAGTATTTAGTCTTATCCCGTGCTTAGTACGGGACTAACGTAGGCTAGTTTTATATTAAAATAATATAAAAGAATAAATTTTGGCCATCAATTTGGTCACCATGATGACCAAAACAAGTTTTGGTCTTTTCATGACAAGGTGACACACATGTACAAATGTATTAATTCTTTTTTTGTTATAAAATTATTTAATAAAATAATAAGGAAGTGATACAATTTTATATTTTGATGGCCACAATAGTTGGTTAACCACTAGTGAACCATAAATAAGAATACATAAACATAATATATAAATATGTGCATTGTTAAATAAAAACTGTAAGTGTTATCATGTTTGATTATGTTATCAAACATGACACCTAATAAAGATTGATTGTAGTTCACATATATGTCTTTATTGTTCAAATTTATAGTTTACCAGATAAGAGATATTTTGATCACAATCATCAACCTCTAATTTGAAAGTGCCTTTGAATATTTAACTAACCGACATCGTTTAGAATAACTAAATGTGGTTATGCTACTTTTTTTAAAGAACAAAACGTTAATTACTAGTTATGAATCTGGTCTGAAACCGTGTGGAACCACCCAGTTCGGAAGCGATTCTTTTACGATTTCAATTTAGGATATTTAATAACTAGAAGTGTGATTCTATGAATTATTTGTTTATTTTTAGAAAAATAATGTTTTGATTGTAAGATTTTTTCAAGATAGAGTTTAGGGTTCAGTTTTGATATATAAAATTTAGTTTCAATATGCTTTAACTGCATTGGTTCTATGTATTCTTATAGTTGAAGTTTTTAAAATCCACAAATCAATCAAATTTATGAATGACGGATGGTTTTCAACAATTGATTACTTTTGAATTGGACTCAAAGGTGACCTTACTCTTCATCAAGCTCCAAACCCTTGGGCCCCCCTCTTTGGTTTGACCAAATGCTCTCCACTTCATTTTATAGGGATTGACTCATCGGATCATACCTTTCAAGGAGGAAAACAAATCGTTAACCAACTTGTTTCTCCTTGTAAGGTTTGAGGGCGCTATCACATATGCCAACGCAAAAACTTTCCAAGAGGTCACTGATCTCAGTACTACTCTCATCCTTGCACGTTTAATTTCATAATTTTTTTGTTCTCTTAAACCATGAAAATGAAGAGTGAGAGAGAAGAAAATGAATTTGTTATTCATAAAATTGAAACTTTTTTTTGCAATAAACTAACCACATAAAACAAAGGGAAATTTTACATTAGTAGAAATATCACCTGATTTCACAAGTTCTTTAAGGGAAAATTTTCAAGTTTAATAAAATTTCTAATTTTAGCAATTAAACCAAGTTTAATTTCCTTATTTTAAATGGAAGGGGAGACACGAGTTTTGTTCGGTTTCAATGTCTTGGAGTTGTGGAAACGTTTTAGCCGAAGAGACGCTTTGGTTCAGTGGTGTTCAGCGATGGCATCTATCTTCCACTCAATGAAGCATTATCTTCCACACAAGTTTTAACTCCCAAGGGAAGAGCAGGTTCGTGGAGCGTTTCGGGCTACCGACACCCCAACTGACGAGAGGATTTCCCCCGATACCCTTCTACCCCAACTCCTTGTTTGTTTTTAGGCATTGAAGAAATTCAAGCGGGCAAGTTGAACCCTTACCAGACGTCAACCGAACATTTACGAGCTCGTCACGACCGTTAACGAATTGTTGAATTGTTGCCGCCAAATCGACTATTGCTAAAAACGCTAGAAGATGGACGATAACGCCAATTCTAAGAGAATGTTGGGGTTTGGGTAGACTTAAGTCGTTGGAGATGACCGGTCGTCACCAATCGTCGGGGATCATTCCGATCAACGAGGGCCTTTTTTTGTTCATTGTAGTTGTGATCAGGTAGCTGTCAATCGGGCAATTAGGGCTGACATGTTACATACTTGTGACAATTAATTGTTATTTTAATTGAGAGTGTCTTATTTGGTAACTAGGAATAAGGCCCGTGCGTACCGCACGGGGTTTTCGGGGTATAGTATGAACGGGTTGTTTGCATGTTTTGATAATTTCGGTACATTTAAATAAAGATATGTTGTTTATTATATGTATATATATAAATATATTTATACCATTTTATACCATTATTAATAGTTTTGAGTCAATGATTATGATTTTAACTTTGATAAAAAAAATAGTCCGTTGGCCAAAATTTTAACGTTTTACCAAAAATATGTAGCATCTTTTGACACTTCAAGTGCCCAAATTAATGTGCGATCAATATAGGCCTAGTGACATAGATAGACATAGATATTCGTATGTAAAATACAAACCCCACATAAGTATTTTTGTTACTTAGTAGTTAGTGGTAATTAAAGCTGTTATATAATCCAACCAAATATAGTTTTATATTTGTGCTAAACAATTTGAACTTAGAATATTTTTTATGTGCCAAACTTATCATGACTATCAATCTTAATTTGAGTGAGATTTTGTAAATTTTACCTGCATAACGTGTAGGCAGGATTCATCTTGTTTGGTTGCAAGAGAAGCTAGCATGACAATTCCTGATGCTACACTTGAAGGCCTTGTATCAGAAGCAAAACTATAATCGAAAAAGGAGCAAAACCATAACCCCAATTGCCCACATTCACTAGAAAATTCTGGACAATAAACCCATGAAATTCTTTACCTTCTTCTCTCCATCTTCAACGCTCGTTCATGTTCAATCCAAATTGGGGAATTAAACAACTCAATAAATGCCCTATGTTACATAAAGCTACCCACCCACAATCACAAAGCTAAAAAAAATCAAGGAAAATTCCAAATAAACCCAAGAAACCATAATTAAAACAGGACAGTTTAAGCCCGATGTTAGGTGCCATTACCCTCTTCAAAGCTCCCCTTCGAATCGGCCTTGTCCGAGCCAGTTTGCTTACACCAACACAAAAACTTGGGAAGTGCACCCTCTTCTCCTATAACCCATGGATGCTCTGCAACTACTTCTAGTGTCAGTCATTGCTTTGGATCTGTGATGACCAAGTGAACTCAGATCAGTTTTCAACCAATTTTGGATTCAAATCACACACACAGCATAAGACTTACCTTTGCATAGTAGCCCGTCTAGCAAGTCCTTTAGCTGTGGGCTGATGTTGTTTGGTAGAAACAACGGGTCATTGACAATCTAGCACATCAAAACATCAAGGGGTTTGACCATACAGTTTGGAGGAATGTATAGAACAAAGAAAAGCAAGAAAAAAATGTCTAACCATGTCATATGTATCTTGCAAGGTTTCGCCAATGAAAGGGAATTTTCCCATCACCATGCAGTATAGTGTTACACCCACAACCCAGGTGTCAGCAGCTTTCCCACGATACGTTACACTTGTTTTTCGTTCACAACCAAATTCAAGCCATAAGAATTCTAAACGCCCCAATGTAGTTCAAAGTTTTCTTTCTTTCTTTGCATGAACAGTTTCAAAGTTCTTATTGGTTCAGGATGCCAAACCTAAATAACATTCGGGTGCTGTGATAACGGGTGTTCCAGGAGAGCGACGTATCTCATCATTATAATCCTGTGGGTTCAAAGTAAATCAGTATTCTACATAATCAAAGTAAGTAAAAGGGTCACATCCTCATTAAGTAAGCGAAATTTGCAGGATCCACTATAAGGTTTTTTTGTTTAAATCAAGACTTGAAGAGCAACGTCACCAAATTTTGTTTAAATAAAGAATCTCTTTTTGTTTAAATCAAGACTTGAAGAGACAGAAAACTAATGATAAAGTGAATTATGAGTCTTTCCTGGTTTTTTGGTAACAATTTAAGCTTAATTCTGGATCACTTATTTAATAATATTACAGCTTATCATTCGTTCACTTCCTTGCCAATATAATGTAAATTGACAATTATAAACATCCACTTTACAGATTACAAAATCTATCCTTTCTGTTTTCACTATTAATGTCTTGTCCTACCACTTTTTATAAATCATTTTTGTTATTTCCTCAAGCATTCAGATGTCTTAATATAGATGCCATTACTAATGTTTCAAGACCAACCCCTATCCTCTGCCAATTGTCATTAAAGCAAACTGAGTTATATATAAACTAATGTGGAGAAATCACTTTGACATTGAAAATACCTCAAAAACCTGGCTGACACCAAAATCTACTATCTTCACAATACTGAAACCAAGAGGTTTTGTGGCTTTATATATATCTGCACTATATTCTGTTTATATACAAAAGGAGGTGAACGGATTTAACGTATGCCAACAACAACAACAACAACAACAACAACAACAACAACAACAACAATAACAACAACAACAACAACAACAACAACAACAACAACAACAACAACAACAACAACAATAATAAAAAGAACACGAAGAACTCGAAATGTCTAATCTTACATGTGCATGAAGATACATCAGGCCATAAACAATCTCTCTCAAATACTTTCTAGTAGTATCTTGTCCTAAGCCACCTGGTTGACCAACACCATCGCAATCCCATTTTCCCTCAACGTACTCAAGAACTAAGGAAAAGAAAATTGGTTGGTCATACTTAATGCTTTTAACTTTCCTGAAAGTCAAAGATTAAAGGGCATGAAGAAACGTGAAAGCAACAAATAGTGAAATAAATACCCATACAGAAGTTATGGCCGTTTGGATCATCAATCACCTCAAACAGATGCACAATATTAGGATGGCTCACCATCTTCATTATTAGAACCTACAGTCCAATTGAATACATAAGTGTTATCAGCATCAGAATACACATTCAACATCATCAATCCATCAAACAGTTCCAAAAGACTTGACTAAACCAAAAGAAGAGAAGCATGTGCACTTACCTCGAGCATCAGTCATAGCTGTCTCTGAAGGTGCAACACGTTGCCTTAACAAATGGGACTTATGAAAGACCTGCAAATATTTTATGTTAGATGCAGTAATGAAAATAAATAGTACACCTATTAACCAAATAGCAGAAGCAATTACCTTCATTGCATAATGTTTCCCATCAAGTACATTTCTACAAAGAACCTGCATTATTAACAATGACAGAGATCAGAGAACAAACCAAGTTGTTCATACAGGAAAAGATGAAGATACTGAACCAGACTGACCACTTTTGCATAATAGCTTCCAACACCAATCTTACACTCACGGATGTACTCTTTAGTCATCTTATTCCCATCTTCATCCTGGTAATAAGATAAAGTGACCCCTTACTATAATTTCCAAGATCCACCTGAAAGTGCAATTGTTCTAAAAACCCTAGAATTGAATCAATTAAATTCAAAATCCTGAATTGAGTTGTTCATTTACCTCAGGACGCACAGCTTTGCATAATCTTGAAAATGTAACGCCGGTTGATCAGTGGCGGCAAGGAAGAAACAGGCAGCAAGGAAGGAGGAACGAACGACGAAGGCAACCTCCACCCTTCTGCTCTAGCGTCGGGTGAGGCTCGAGCGTTGGTGGGTGGTCGGGCCAAAGTCGGGTTGTTGGTTGTCAAGGGCGGGGCGTCGGGCGAAGTCCGCCGGAGAAGGGACCATCGCCGCTGGGCCGGGGTTGCGTCGGGAAGAGCCGGATCTGGAATTCAGTCGGAGGTAGGGTTGCAAGGGCAGGGGTGGTTTTCGTTCGGGTTCCGAGAGAGCAGGGATCGAGCCGAGCAAGGAAGCGGCCGGCGGTGTGGGTTCCGGTGGGATGGAGGTCCCAGATCTAGGCTAGTGTGAGGTCGAGAGAGGGCGTAGAGAGAGAGAGAGAGAGAGAGAGAGAGAGAGAGAGAGAGAGGCGAGAAGGGGGCTGGGGTGAGATGGAGAAGAATTGGATCCGATATAAACGTGGGAGGAAGGCCAAATACAACCCACCGTTACTATACGATTTACATTCCACCGGTCACAATTCACTAATATAAAGTCACCCACAAAACCGATTCGGTGGAAAGCCCATTAAAGAGAATAGGAGAAAAACAAATTTCACTGGTTAAATCAAATGTGCCATTAAAGGGAATAGGGGAAAAACAAATTTCACCGGTAAAAATGAAGGAAAACCGCATAAAAACTATAGGATAGCTATAAAATGTCGAGCATTGATTGCGGATTCCGACTGTAGTTTATAGTATTATAGATTTACCGTAGAGTGTATTGTAAATTCAGCTAGTTGTCCCATTTAGCAATAACCCATTTAGCTCAAAGAACCACCTCTAGTTACTAGAATATATTCAACTATCTAATCAGCCTCAACTTCAACTCCAACTCTAACTACGATTACTCAAAAAGAGCCTTAGGTTATAAGAGCATGCACTATGAAGGGGATTACTTCTCCCCTTTGCTCACTTTTTGCTATAAAAGGGGATCTCCTTGGATGTAGAACATAAGAGAGGATTACTCTCTTGAAAAGGAATGGGAGAATTCCTCTATGAATAGAGGAATATATACATGGGCTCTTGTGCATTCCTCTTCATGTTCATCCAATCAAGTATTTCCATGTGTCTTAATCTACCAATCACCTTCATTTATTTTCATTTCAATTAAGCATTAACAAATTACAACCAAAAATACTAAAAATATGATATTTTAAAAAATAAATAGTTCTTACAACTTTTTTATCTATGAATTAAACCTAATATTGCATACATTTTTCATCTATCACATTCATTTATTTTCATTACAATTAAGCATTAACAAATTACAAACAAAAAAGTTGTAGAAATGTGACATTTTAAAAAAAATCCTACAACTTTTCTTGTGTATAAATTGAACCTAATATTGCATACATATATGTTTCATATCATCCTATCTTTCTCCCTCATCATCCCATATGAATAACCATGATCTAAGTAATCCAACCTTGCAAAATAATCCATATACCAAATCTACTACACCCTCTTTTGATTCAAATATTCATCATAATCCCAAATTCTTATGACAATGTCAATAATGTTGTTATATAGGCATAATGTTTTCATTTTATATCTTATTTTGTTCTTTGAATTATCTTAATGTTAATCAAGATTTTATTATTAGTAGTAATTAATTTATATTGTCATAAGTAATATGACTTTTTATTGATTATTAAATTAATTAATTAAAACCATTATCATGATTTTGAGTGAATAGATCTCAAATAAATTGATAGTATGAATATGTGATAAAATATATGTATAAAAAAATTGGGAGAGAGGATAGCAAATGATCCTCTATGTTGTGAGTGAAAATAGAATAAGAGGAAGAAGGAGATAATAAGAGAAAGAAGGAGAAGAAGTGGTGAGTTAAAAAATAGGATAGGTGATGTGTCAAAAGAAAAGAAAGAGAGAGAAAGTTGAGACTTGAGAGGGAATTTGTAATCCTCCATAGGACCATAGCACGTGCTCTAAGCATATATTTGACCAATTATCATTTGGGTCCGGATCCGGTAGGAATGATTATTATGGTAGGAAATAAGAATGAATCTCGGCCGTCCATCACGCGGAGGGAAAACAGCCCAACAAGCCACACGGGCGTATAATACGTGTATAATTCGCGTATTATTCGCGTATTATTCGTGTTTTATACGCGTTTTTAATACGAGAATAATTCGCGTATAATACGCGAATTATACACGTTTTTTCCGTTTTTTCCTGTTTTTGTTTTTTTCCATTTTCTTCCGATTTTTTTTTTGATTTTTTTTTCGTTTGTGCAACTCAATGGTCACGTTTGTGCAACTCAATGGTCACGTTTGTGCAACTCAGTGGTCAATTTGTTCTTTAACTCTATTGCCAATGTGTTGAATTCATTTGTGCAACTCAATGGTCACGTTTGTGCAACTCAATGGTCACGTTTGTGCAACTCAATGGTCACGTTTTTTTCCGTTTTCGTTTTTTTTCCGTTTTTTTTTTGTTTTTTTCCGATTTTTTTTTGATTTTTTTTTCGTTTGTGCAACTCAATGGTCACGTTTGTGCAACTCAGTGGTCAATTTGTTCTTCAACTCTATTGCCAATATGTTGAATTCATTTGTGCAACTCAATGGATTTGTTCTTCAACTCTATTGCCAATGTTTGAATTCTATTTGTGCAACTCAATGGTCACGTTTGTGCAACTCAGTGGTCACTTTGTGCAACTCAATTTGTTCTTCAACTCTATTGCCAATGTGTTGAATTCTATTTGTGCAACTCAGTGGTCACGTTTGTGCAACTCAGTGGTCACGTTTGTGCAACTCAGTAGTCACTTTGTGCAACTCAATTTGTTCTTCAACTCTATTGTCAATGTGTTGAATTCTATTTGTGCAACTCAATGGTCAAGTTTGTGCAACTCAATGGTCAATTTGTTCATTCATATTTGTTCAACTCTATTGCCAATGTGTTGAACTCTATGGTCAATTTGTTCATCAATATTTGTGCAACTCAATGGTCAAATTTGTGCAACTCAATGGTCAAATTTGTATAACTCTATGGTATTACTATTAAGTACTTTACTAACAATAAACAGAGACGTGGATTAAAGAATCCTTATAAACCTCTTAAACTAGAAAAGGCTATATAAAATCCTCAATTAACTGCTAAAATAAACAATCAACTAGCAGAAATCATGTTGAAGCTAGTAATATTGCACCTAGTAGAAATATCTAGGCACTACTTAAACAAAATCTAAAATAAAACAATAGCAACCAAACACCATTGAGCTACATCGACCAATACTAACCAAACACCATTGAGCTAAATTAATCAAATCTAATATAGATCTAATCAACCAGTGTGATTATGAACTGCTCAATCGCCTGCTATGCCTAGATCTAACCTGCTTTTAGAGTACAATTCAAACCAAATTCAACTAAAAAGACAACATTCAAGCCTGATCAAGTCAACTACGGTAAATTCACTAGTAAACTTGAACAATTAACTACTTATCATCACACATATAGTCACTATCACTATATTGAGGGAAATTCACTACCAATAACCAAATCAGTATAGTCACTGTATAATGTTGAATAGGCTCTTGTTCCTATCAATATAGTCATTGTGCACCATTTAACGAAATTCACTACCAATAACCAAATCAGTATCACAAATCTCTCTCTGAGAGGGACGTTTTCTCCGATCTCGTGCATCTCGCCGTCCACGATCCCCAAGTCTATACACAGTGACTATATTGAGGGAAATAGAGTATCAGATCTGAGAACAGTAACCAAACTCTCGTCGGCAGACGGAGGCCATACTCATCTGAACCTCCCGCCTTCCTTGATCAGCAAGCCCCGCGGACACCAATCGAACAACCTTCTTGTAGGCGAAATGAAGGCAATTGGCCAAGAGGAGCCACGAAATGACCTCGTAGACGAAATCAAAAGCCGGATCCGCCGGAGAAGAAGACGAATCGTCCCATCCGGATCCGTCGAAACTCCATCCGGAGGAAAAGGAGACTCACCGGCAAAATAATTGGAATGGTTGTCGCGGATCTGCAGAAACGGAATCGAACAAGAGAGAGGCGCGAGTGGTAGACCGATGTCTAATTACCTCCAACACCTCCGGCTGGTAGAGAATCGGGAATCCCTAACACCGCCGATCGTGAAGAGGCCGAGGTCGAAGTCGAATAGGCGAGGCTCGACGCCGTTGTCAGAGGCCTAGGCTCGCGCCGAGAGATGGCGACGGAGAAGAGGCCGGAACGCCGCCGGAGAAACCGCCGTCAGCCATGGCGGGCTGCAGATCGGGAACGTAAGATCTGCTAGAAGGCGGATACGAGTTCTTTTTTAATTAGTAAGCGTAATTTTTTTTTGGAACGGACGCATGTATATGAGCCGTTAGATGGGGGATAATCCGAGGGACAAGATTCATTCTTATTTCCTACCGTAACACTCCTTCTTACATGACTCTTTCTCTTATCATTTTATCAATTAATTCATGTGTTTTTTTATTTGATGTGTTTAAACTATATATTTTTAAAATTTATAGTTTAAATGTTGTATGATTTCATTATAAATTCAAATTCCGAAATGGTTTAAAGTATTATAATCCGGAAAAAACTTGAATCCAAATAACACCTAAATTTAAAATACTAGATTTAAAGCAATTTGATGAGGACCCGAAGTGAACAAGACGCGAATCCGAACTAGACTGGATCCCGAACAACATTCGAATCCGAACCAATTTGATCCGAACACACCCCGAAATAACTATTTGACTCAAAACGAATCCGATCTAAACGACTCGATCTACATCCGATCTGATCCGAACGACCTATTTCACGGGTGTGGTCCCCTCTCACAAATTTTTTTCTCCTTGTAATTTTTTTAATCTTTTTCAATTTTTTTTTTGGAACCCCATTTTCATATAATAAGAACTATTACATTAAGTTGGAAGGGAGTCTAGAGACAAGGTGAGCTCCCACACCTTTCTGAATGCAAAAACTTAATCTATGAAAAATGAAAGCACCACTCCTGACATTGTTAGAGTGACTAATAGAAACAGACTTAATGCGCGAAAGCAAGTCCAGAGCCTCCTTATCAAATTCCCCAAATGTAGAGAAAGTAAAAAGTATAAACTTGTATCCATTCTCCTCACATTTGGCGACATACTTCTTCCTTTTTCTCTCCACAGCGTTGCGTAAGGCCACCCCAGCACTCGCACCTCCACCAGCAAAGGGAGAGACACCAGTCGCATCCACACAAGCATCCTTACCCTGATGACAATTAAAGAGTAAAAGGTCTGCGGGCCTAAGATCTTGCCCATTCTCCGAGAGGAAACCCATAGGCGCCTCTTTGCGCACTGCGATTCCAACTTTGGAGCAAATGTCAACCAGAATATCTCGCACCAAATTATGCCTGAACTTGACCCCCACCTCACTAGAACAGTCGACAGCATGGTCCCCCCATTTGTCCATCCTGGGGGCGTTACAACTTGGACAAATACTCCCATCATTAAACAAAGGTATCATAAGTCTTTAACTCAAAACAGAACGAAACTGACGATGGTTCATCCATTGTCCCAAGCCATTAATTGGAATAGTGAACAAAAAATCCTATGCATGGGGAGCACGAACACAGCTAAGAACGACAATCTCCCTTGAGCCCAACCTGAACTGATCAACGAGATTCTTCTCAATGACACCAAAGTAGCACCTTGCCAGAGTTTTCATCATTTGGGGGGCAGGAGAGACAGTGGTGAAAGAGATAGCATCAACGTTGCAAAAGGTATTGAAATCAGTATGAGCCTGTTGAAAGGAAGAGCCAGGAGAAACTATACCCGTACTTGACAGAATTTTGGCCTGAAGGGTGCTCGTCTGAAGCCGAGATGCAATGAAAGCATAATACAAGCGTGGTCAAACTGAATTAGGGTAACACATGTGAACAGGTGAGAGCTATGCTCTGAAAATTCAAATTTGTGGCTTCATCACCAGTGAGGATCGAACCGGGGACCTCGGGTTCTCCCCATTGAGATCTTACCGCCAGACCAAGTTCCCTTTGACAATGAATTTCTTTTCATTGTTTTCTTGCGGGATAAAAAATCTGTAAGGTGTAACCAACAAGAGCAATAGTCAAACAGACTGTGAATCTGTTATTCAGGCCAGGCCAGGCCTCCAATCTGCATCTGTTCGACTGTTCGCACCCATCGACACCAGAAAACAAAAAACAACGGTAGCGTGACTTTCCATCTCTCCTCCTTTTCTGAAGCCTTTTACTGTTTTACACGACAATGAAGTAGCCATTCCGTTCCTTTTCTTATCAGATTTTTCCTCCCATTCACACTCCTCACTCCTTCACCGACCTCCATGCCAATCCCGATCCCTTGATTTCTCATTTCCTCGTCCGCCATTGTCGTCCTCTCCCGAGCTCTGTTGCCTAGTCCAGTTCAGTAAACCAGGCTCTTGAGCTTTCTCTCTGCTACATTTTCCGCTAATGGAGGAAACCAAAAGGAGACTCCCTCCTTCCTTGCCTGCCAACTACGTCTCGTTTCTTGATCTCCGCGAGCGCTGGATGAAGCAACAGCAGCAAAAGAAGCAAGAAGAAGGCATTCAACAGAAAGAGCTCCGAGGAAAAGCTGAGGTTCAAGAAGAACTGAAACGAGCAGAAGATAAGAGTAAAGGCGGCATTCATCAGGAAGAAGAGCCTCCGCTAGACGAAAAGTCGGTCGTCCACTCAAACCCTAACCCTAACGATGCGATTCGGAGGCCTCCTAACGGAAATCGTCGCCAAGGAGAGGAGGGGAACTATCGCTGGATTGAAGTAAGCCAAGCGAAGCCGCTAGATGTGCCTCCGCCGAAGCAGGCGCAACCTCCGTCGATCCAAGCCGGACGGTCTAATAAGCCGGCGCCGGTTGTTCAGGTGAAGACGAAGTCGCTTCCGGAGTTCTGTGCGGACAAGTCGAGGCCTGATGTCCCGAAAGTCGAGGCCTCTGGTGAAACTCATGGCTCCGGTAAAGAGGTTAACGATCGGAAGTTCACTAGCGGAAATTCGAAGAAAGCGAACGCGAGGAACAAGAGAACAGTTGAGAAAGAGGTTTTGGTTCAATCGAGAATGGACAAAGGCGTTTTGTCCACAAAAGGTGATCTAGAAGGGAAATCGGATGCTAAGATCCAAGAGAAGCCGAAGGCGCTACATGTGCTTCAAGCTAACCAGTTGAAGCCGGCACCGGTATCAGAGTCCGGCAAGGCCGAACCCGCTGTCCAGGTCTCTGGTGAAATTCACGGTTCCGATAAAGAGGTGAACGATCGGAAACGCAACAATAGGAAGTGGAGGAAGGCGAATGCGAGGAACCGGAAAGGAAACCAGCAAGTGAATCTGAGCCAATCGCAGCCGGAAAAAGGTGTTGGGGCTCCAAATGCTGATTCAGATGAGAAAGCGAATGTTAAGGTCCAACTGGAGACTGCACCACCGGTGATCCAGTCAAATCCGCCTCCATTAGAGGTGCTCAAGGTCGACTGTGCTGTCAAGCCTCCACCTCGGAGTTCAGATGGAGTGGTGGACGCTCCAAAGGTTGATAGGGCAAAGGAGAGGAAGCCGTACAGGAGGAGAAATCAGAAGCTGAAGAAAGATGCAAAGGAGAAAGGGAATCCAGAAGTTGAAGCTGTGAGGGAGACCAAAGATGCTAATGATAGTTCTAGAGCTCAGACTGAAGGCAAACTAGCAGGTGTTTCGTTGACTAGTGCACCAGTGGAAAGCTCTAGCCATGGATCCATTGCGACCAAGAACCGGAAGGGGTGGAGGAAGGACGGAAGCTATGCGAAGTTTGAGCGCAGGGCTATGTTGAAGACGGAGAGAGCAAGGTGCGAAGGTAGCTTGGTTTGGGTCAAGAAAGGAGAATCTCCACAGATTGGTGCTGTTACAGTGGAGAATGCAGGTAAAGTCATGGAGTAGGATTGTTGGATATGGCAATAATGGAGTGGTTTCTGCTGCAAACTCTTCGGTAAGTATTGCTGGCTTTCTTCTGCTTTGCAAATTTATAAATATTTCATCAGCTTATGCTAGGATAAGAACTATTGCAGTTGGTTTTTCATCTGGAATTTGCTTCATAGATGATAATTAGAACACTCACCAGCAGTGAAGTTGATAGTATTGAGATATCTGTTCATAGAACTATTGTTTGGCCTGCATTACTGATGATAATTAGAACATTTGCATGTTCATGTGATAGCATTGAGCTATGTTCAAATCCAGGTATAAAGGCTTGGGTATCAATGCTTTGTTTGTGTTCCTGGTGCCTAATGTCACTCGTTGAACTAAGCATGCTTACAGAGGTTCACAGTTCACAAACCTTGCAAGGATGTTCTGATGTTGCTCATAATTCATTCTTGTTTCAAAGCATGAACATTAAATGGTCATGCATTGTGGAATGTCTTAGTCAGTTTCCATGCTTTGGGTAACTTTGGTGTAAAATGTGAAAAATGGTCAAAACAGTCATAAATTCCTTGAGCAGTTATATTTCCAATATGCTGGTAGTAGAACTGTGGAAGCTGAATTCCACTTTGTTTCTCTCTTGCAGGATCTCCAAGTTTAGAGTTGGATTTTGGAAGTTGAACTACTGAAGGATTTGGTTATATAGATGAGACTTGCTTTGTTCTAAAAGTGTATAGAGTTTGATCTTTAGATTCTTCTGCTGCTAGCTTGATATGACAGAAAAGTTGAGTTCCTGAAATGTAAAGGAGTGAGTGATCCTTTTCGTTCTAAATGAAACATACTGAATCGGATGACTTTGTGATTGTTCTTGTTTTGTGTTGGGGGAAATAGCGTCATTTGTTTTGAAGTGTTGTTCAGAGCCTCAGGCTTAGAAAACACATCCAACAAAACACGGCAAAGAGAAGTTGTCTTTTAGAGCTCGCTGTGTAGTACAAACAACGCAGAGCATCTGCTATGAATCTATGGCGAAAAAATCAACAAAGGATCCCCCACACGAGATGCAAAAGGTTACATTATATTGGCCACTGAACAAAAAATAAAAACCAACAAAAAATCAGAACATGCTTTCATTGAGAGTTGAACTCAAGACCTCCCGCTTACTAAACGGGTGCTCTAACCAACTGAGCTATGAAAGCTTTTGTTATTTTTAAGTTAAAGCCCCTAATAGGAATGCTCTTTTATTGTTTTACCTTTTCTTTTCCTTCTGATATGTATAATCTCTTACCAGAACATACGGCTATGAAGTATGACTGTATGAACGATACTAATGGAAAGTGTGGTGTTCGATCTCTTATTAAAAAAAAATGCACTATCCCTAGACCCTTGATTAAATAAATTGGGTAAATGGCATGATTAAATATATCGTGCCTTAATACTTGGTCCTCCACTGACCTATATAAGGGACATTTAATATTGAAAAATGTAATGAAATGATTAAACGTGACAAAACACGAGTTCGGGCTTCGAAGACTGATATAAAAAATTACATGTATTTGGACATCAAAATATTATTTATTTTATTAATTATTGTAATTTTATTGTTAGGTATAATTATCTCTTCTCGGGTTTCTTTAAAGTTCTTTTCCCGGGACGCATTTTATTGAACCGTTAGGTTAGAATTAGAGTTTAGTATTTCATTATAAGTACTCTTGTATTTCTTTATGAAGAAATCAATCAACGAAGAAATTATTCATTCTCCTTTGGTTCTCTTTTGCCCTAGTTCTCTATCCGAGTCAAGTCCCACACCGGGATTCGATTCAAGCCTTGTCCAACAAGGTCTGCGACTACCAATTGCGTTTATCTGAGTTGTTCCCACATCGGGTGCGCCTCACCCCCTTGACCAACAAGGGTCCGATACGTAGTCCACACCGGGCTCGTATCAACGAACACAAATAAGTTAAAGAACGGATTATATTTTCGGTTGCCCACTGATTCATCAGAGCTTCGTCTTGGCTACATCCAGCTCGACCCGGGTCGCGCACCTGGCTTTGGTGAGTGAGCCTCTCAAAGAGAATTTTTTAACATTCACTAAAGTTGAACCCCAAACCTCGTGGATGTGGAGCAGACCGTTTACCACCTGAGCCAACTCCCTTTGGTAAAGTAAGAGTGAGATCAATATAATTGGTAATAAAACTCTACTCTAACTTAATTACCATTTTGAATAAAAAAAACTTAATTACCATTTCCATCTAGGGGTCGGATTCAATTTTGATATTCATCTCCGGGCCTCCGGCTGATATATCTCTACCATTTTTGCTTTCGGGTAGGATACAGTAAGAGTGAGATGAATAGATTAATACACAAATTTGTTGTGCAAAATAGATGAATCCATATTAAATTAAATGGGCATGCATGAATTTTAACAAAATATAATACACAACATATAAAGTACATTGTTTATGTCGAATTAAGAATAGGAGAGCATTGAGTAAGAAAGGAGCCCTATTTCTTTTTCTTTGGGGACACTTTGCTAGTATTTATTAGCTTGTGTGTTGATACTTGGTAGGGAATAACACAAAATACACACCACGAAGTACCATCGCCCAGCCACGATACCAAAACTATTTGTTTGTACATAATTATTTTAGTTAAAATCATTAGATTCTTTACGCCCTTTGACAGTTCAAAAAGTACGGTCTCTCTTTCGACCAAATAAAATTATTATTTTCTTTCTATATATAAATAGATATAGATAAATACAGCGTGTTTAAAGGAAGGAGTCATCTTGATTACTTAAAAAAAAAAAAGAGCCTTATGTCAAGCATATACTTGTCAGATGGAATATCAAGCCAAATAATGTTATTTAAGCAAGATCATCTACCTTAATAATCGGTCCGGATCCTCTGTCCTCATATTGTATCCCCTCTATATGTCCTTAAATTTTAATTGGGTCATCTAGAAATTTTTTTCCAAATCAGCCTCATTTTTTTTTCTTTCCATATAACAAATTTAAACCTAACTAAATTAAAACCTCAACCCTTTTTTTTTTTTCTTTGTACACGACCCTTGTTCTTCCACTGATTAAACAGAAGTCCATTTGAGATTCAACAATGCCTCTGGTTTGGGTGGTAAAGAATCAAAGTTGCCTGTGTATAAGACTCAATTGCAAAGCTTGAGCCAATTGCAAAGCTTAAATATACTACGTGTTGTATAAGACTCAATCTCAACAACTTAAACTTTACTATATCCATGGCCATCACACTAAATCATTGGCCCTGCATCAAACACAAACCCTCGACAAAGCCCATCTCCCAAACCTGAGCTTCCATCGACCCACTGGGGACAGAGAATTTGAACCAGGAGTTGAAACCGGTGTAATAGAGAGTAGCGAGCTCGGTGAGGACGAGGACTCGGTTACCGGATCCGGTGAGAATTGATCCGTGTTTGGACCAAGCGGAGCCGAGTGGCGGTAGGACTCGGTGGTGGCGAGCAGCTAGGTTGTAGACGACGAGGGATTTGGTGGAGTCGCACCAGAGGTAGACGAGACGAGGCCGAGGGAGGAGGCGACGGTAAAGACTACGAGGTCGAGCGAGGGAGAGGGTGAGGGATGGCAGAGACTGCGAGGGCGAGGTTGAGGGACGGCGAGGTGTTCGGCGATCGACGACGAGCCAGAGAAGAAAACGGATGCTAAGGGTTAAATCTATACTATATATTAAAGTCGGAGAATTTCGAGCCTCCACGTTAATTCTGGCCCCACCACATGTTAAATTCATTATAAATCAATTATCTATACTCATATATATATATATATTTATTTACCATATATTGACATATCAGAATAATATCTATATCCATAATATATCAAAATAGTTTTTTGATATCTATCAGAATAATATCAAAAAAATTAACACAATTAACAACAAAATTGATATATCTCACGTTATGGATAAAAAATTAGCACAATTAACAACAAAATTATTCTATCATAAATATAATTATAGACCCACATTATTGAATAATACAATTCAACAAAAAAAGGGTTTATATCGAAATAATGCTACGGGTTTATATTTACACACGGGTTTATTTAATAATTTAGTGATATACCAATATACCATGAATTCAAACTACTAACCAATAATTTTTCCATATAACGTTAATACTTAATAACGTTATGATACAACAATAATTTGTACGGGTTTATTATTAATTTACGTTATAATAATGTAATATACCATAACGTTATTTGATTTTAAACCCGTAGCAAAATTAGTAACATTATTAACGTTATTAACGTTAATAGCGTTAATGTTAACGGAGACAATAATTTTTATTTTTTATTGGTTGAGGGCACTGCCCATGAGAGTCGAAACAGTGACCTCTGGGTACTACCCTTCGAGGCTTAACCACTCGACTAGATGCCCGAAGGCCAACAGAGACAATAATTTTGATATACCATGTACGGGTTTATATGAAATCGAATTTTCCGTACAATTCTTATCAATTTAGTACGTACCCATTCTTTGTATGAAATATATGAAATCCAACGTTATTCATCAAATACCCTATACATTGGATTTGTTTTTTTCCCCTTTCATTAGGCTACGTTATTTTTGTCTTATACGTTGAAATCCCCTATACAAAATTAGGCTAAATTCTAAATTTTGTCTTATACGTTATTTTTCTTTGAATAGTATTATTACGTACACTTAATAATCTTGTAAGAAAATATCTGTTTACGTATTATGTATGAAATCAATTTATTATATTATTTTGATCTGTGATTTTTTTTTAAAGATCACAGGTATTCCAATGGCAAACTTCGTTAGTGAAATTACGAAATTGAAACTGAATTTGATCATCAAAGTACGTATTTAAAGAAGAAAAACTATAAGAGAAAAGAAGATTTACATATGGTTCTTATGGATGAAAAGGTAATGTCATATCTCTTTATTTTATTTTATTTTAACTATATAATTGTAATTAAACTATATTTTGGTCTTTCTTATTTATGCAAGAAAACATGATTGAAGCTATCATTCCATCTTTTTTACTAATAAATTTGTGGAGATTTTAAAATAGTATTTTACTTATTAAATCTCAAAATTTGGAGTAGATGAAAATACTGATCTATATAGGATGACTCAACATCCCTATCAGATAACTTTCGATTACTCTACCGATGTTCTCCTTTGTAAAGATGCTTCAAACTCCACACTAGGTCTAACATAGGTTGATTTTGAAGCCATAGAAAAGCTAAAGGAAAATACATGTGTTGGTAAGTTTTTTCATACATTTTTTCAAGCTAAATGTTTATACTATTTTTAACATATTTTGACACGTATGATATCAATTTTTGTTTTTATGATCGTTTATAGATGTTGTTGGTGAGGTTATTGAATTCAGTGATGTTAAAGGTTTTTAAAAAAAAATCGAGAAGGCAAAAAGCTTGAGATTAAACTTGAGGATGACAGGTTTGTCTCTTATAAACTTATAAGTTTTCAAGTTTTTTTTCTTCTAAATCCATCATGTGCTAATTTTATTCTATTCATTTGAAAAGGAAAAATGTTGTTAGTTGTACCTTATGGGACAAATATGCTCATGATATGCTAACCTACATCGAGACTTATAAGGATGTACGCCTTATTGTGGTATTCCAATTCTCCAGGGTAAAATTTTTTAGAGATCATGATAAATCTTTCAATATGATAAAAGAATTATATCCCTTTTTTTTTTAAATGTATATCTATAAAATCATTTGATACTTACAGGTCAGATAATTGCAAATGGACTATATGGTTCTAAGATTTTTGTCGATTAAAACATCTCTGAAATTGACACCTTTTTGAAAAGATATTCTACCTTCTTTTTATTTTTGACCAGATTCTACCATTCTTTTTAATATTAGTCTTATGAAAATATATGATGCTCCAATGATACGAGATCACTTACCATAATAAAAAATAAAAGTTTATTTATATCATCTACTCTAAAGTTATATTAACACCCTTATAAAAGGTACAAGAAAGTTATATTTCAAAAATTATTGAACTACGTACATGATATCGTATACGTGAATAGAAAGTTAGTTGCTATTAGATTTGTTTTTTTGTATATATGACTATTTGCTATTAGTTACATTTTTATTTTATATTATATTGTAGAGTAATCGTAGAAATCATGATCATCTCTAAGATATAAATAATTGACAGCCTATAAAACGTAAAGTTAGTAGAGGGTGCCTGAAAAACACCAAAACATAAATAAAACACAATATTGTTTCTAAGATTTTTTTAATTTGTCATAGAGGGAGCCTGAAAAACATAAAAGTTTAACTCTTATGAATATAAAAAATTATATCAAGGTTGAGAAGGATTTCGTATCAAAAACAATTTTAAATGTAAATCTTCTAATATATAAATGATTGAATAACATATTCAACCAAAACAATTGATTAACATACGTTCGTATACACAATAATACATAAACAATCAAAAACCCGTACAGGATACGGGTCTAAAACTAGTTTGTTAAATGGGGAAGGGAAATTAAGGGCTAAATTTGTTAAATGAAAAGAAGAAAAGGGATGTTGATTTGGAAAAAAATTCCAAGTGGCTCAATCAAAATTTGAGGACATATGGAGGGGACATAAAACTAGGAACAGAGGATCCAGACCGCTTAATAATATAGAACGGACCTCACCCAAAAGGTACATATCAGTGCTTTTCATGTACTATTGTATTATAAGGAAATATTGTAGCACATTAAAAACCTAAGAAATCCTAATAATGATATCCAAGAATTATAGTCTCGATTATAATTAGTTAGATATCTCTAATCCCCTCTCAATATGGATCGAGTTAAAACTACTTGCATATAAAAAGAACTAAACACCATTTTTACTCCCGCGAGTGAGTAGGTGTAGGTATTGTTTTACAAAAATTTATAGTTCCTCTTTCAATCCGTCAAGACGTTACATGGTTTCAATCTACATACTCTTTTAATCCATCTACGGGACATTTGGGTATCCATATACTAGACCGTTTATCTCTTGTTTTTAGAATATTGGAGGTAGGCAAAGTCTCCAAGGTGGACTTTCTACATGAAATTTAATCTGTCACTAAAGCTCTCTATTTTTAGGAGGCTCTCTATGTTTAGCAATTGTGATTTTTAGGGGCCATTTCTATGGGCCCTTCTATTATAGTAGAACCGGCCATCATAATCAAAAGTTTGGAATCTTGGATAAGCACGGAAAATTCTTCTAATCCATTTTATGGTGGGTCCCTGGACTCATTAGTAAGAAAATATGGCGGTTTGTTTTTGTAGCACATAGCTTATTACCGAGTCTAGTGTTTTTCAGTTTTATCCATGTACCATGTTTATCCATTGCCATTTGGTTCGTATTTTTCAGTTTTATCATCCGGTGGATGGAGATCCGACTCTACCACTTTGTGTGTGAATAAGTCACCACTTTTCTTGATGCTACGGCAAACGAAAGCCAGGTCTAGATAGACACGTCATACATCCGATGCCACGTCATACACCTCATTGGATAAGTCATGTGTTTTGTTCATTCCGTCATTTTAAAAAAAACGTAAAAATTCCCACTCAATAATCAATATCCTAGTTGCTTGCTAATTTCTTGCTTTTTTTTGGTTCAACTTGCTAATTTCTTACTAATTGTTTAGCTTGTCAACAATAATTAATGTGCCTAATTAATTAGGTCGCCGTGGATTGCGATATGATTAGGCAGCTTAAATATCTGTTAACAATTGACTAATTGCTCTGCAATATTGGATCATGCACTTCACAAAGAAATGATTGATGTACATCAACACACAAACTTTGTACGTTGTACTTGATAATATCTCGAGCAACAACTTTCGTTTCTAATTGGATCAAGTTCTTTAGATGCTCATTTTCACTTGTGATAACAGTTCTGGCTGTTTCACACCAAACTTCAATAATACAGTAATTAACATCAACAAGTTAAAAAAGAAAGAAAAGAGAGCAACAGACACAAATCACATCTACATCGGGATCCAATTCTTCTAATTACAGCCAATTACCAGATCTACTTCAAATCGAAGAAAATCAATCTCAATTTTCAAATTCACCGATCAAACCTGTTATTAGCTGAGCTCGAAACGGCATAGCTCTTGCTCCTCGAAAACAATCCACTCCCCTTCTTACTCTTCTTCTCACAATCGTCTTCGCGAATCACCTTCAAACTCCGAATCTCGTCGCCTCCGATTTCGCAAGGCCTGTCCTCGTCGATCTTCGCCATACCGACGCTCGCACTCCTCGGAACCGCCTTAAGCCCCTTCGGAACGGCGCCGGTGCTCCGATCGAGTGCGGTGAGGTCCAGGCTACCGGCGTAGGCCCTAGAAGAGGCGGCTCGGACGAGATCCTTGAAATCGGAGTCGCTAGATCTGTGGGAGGTCGCGCTGAAGCTCCTCGGGAGCGGATCCGCCGCCGATGAGCCGAATCCGGCGCCGGCGTAGCAAGCGGTGTCGGCGTAGCTGTTCATGGCGTCCACGTACAGATCCCTCGCCTTCCCGAGCATCCTGAACGGAAATGTCAGGATTCTCTTCAATTTGTGCTGCCTTTTTGGGGTTTCTTTCATGTTGATGGTGTTGAGGGTCTGGGAGGAAGTTGGTAGAGAAGAAGAGGGGAATGAAGACGTGCGAATTTTGGGGGTGTTTTTATAAGGCGGGTATGGACCGTCAGACCCGGTTCATCTTTTCCGAATTTCATTAAACCACTAAACCGGCTTGACTTTGGGTTACGTACTTACGTTGTTTTCAGTATCTGGTTTTCCATTTCTACTGGTATTTGAACACACGCTAGTACGCTACACGTTGTTACAAGTAATCTAAAGTCCCTTTTGCTCAAAAAAAAGTAATCTAAAGTCCAACGGTATTTTATATCTTGAGGTTGGGTAGATGTATTGACCAATTACCTACACATCAATAATATAAAACTTTTATTAAAAAAAGCATACGAGACTCGATCCAACCTTAAAATTTTGATGATTAAAGAGAATTTGTATAAACAAAAAAAAAATAGTCATTTATGAAAAAACATTACTAATTTCTATTTTTGGGTCTGTCACTCATAATTATAAATAGGATTTCTTGAATCTCTATATAAGCCATCGAAATACCTAGAGCTCTATAATCAAAATCCGGTCTTCATAATAATATATTGTTTCTCTGTCGGTGGATGTAGGTAACATAGCGTTACCAAACTACGTAAAACTCTGTGGCGATTCTGTTTATTGTTCTCGTTAGAAGAGGATAAAACAATGATGTTCTACGAACAAAAGCAAATAATAATCTTGATGTGATATTTGGGTAGAATTTCAGAAAGAGCACGCCAAATTGGAAATGGGGAAAATGTAATTTTCACATAAATAACAGAAAATGAAACTGGTACATATTGATATTATTCAAATAGCATTTGACAGCATAAGTTGAGTATACACTATACAACGAGGTTTAGACGTACGTTACCCGAATGTAATTCTTGACCGCCTATTTTTCAAACATTTTGACTTTCTTAGTGATCTTCTCTCCATATATGTGTGACACTATTTATTTATTTGTTGTTTCCAGACCCATCGCAATTAATTATTGATGGGAGAACATGGACAAATTGACAAGGAAAGTAGATTTAAATGGACTTATTGACATAATTATAAGATAATGATGATAAATTGATAATAAACATGGGTGTTTGCCAAGTCGTGATAAGTATAATAAGCTTTATAGACTTATAGTCCACCGTCAACGTTAATGCAAATGAACTGAGAAGAAAGATAATACTCCGTAAAACATATTCCAGGATTAACAGAAATTTTTAATTTTTATGGGTTAAAAAGAATGAAATATGACTGGCTATTGAATACTATGTGTTAATTATTTGAACTGCATACCATGATATCAATAACTTCTTACACCAAATCTCAGTAAATAGGCCAACTATATTTAGCATGACCAATAAATAGTTGGATTAACATGAAATGTTGTTTTAAATACTCAGCATGTGAGATGGTTGCACTCTTTATTACCACATTTTTGAAATTTGTAATTTTTTAGTTACATGATAAACTCCTACCGACAAAATCCAGCACAGAATAATTTTAAGTCGGGGTTTGCAAAAATGTACGTGTTCATATGCAATGCAAGTATATTGGAGCATAATAAAAGGCTTAAAACATACGCGGCTCCCTAAACTTGCACGTATTAGTCACTTTAACACCTGAATTCATCGGGTATTCACTTTGACACTTGAACTCAACGTTTTAGAACCGATTGGACACCTGGATGCTGACATGGCAAAAAAAATTGCCACGAGATTGACACCTTGCATGACATGTCATTATTTAAACAGAAAATAAAATAAAAACAAAAACAAAAACAAATTAAAAAAAGAAAAAAGAAAATAAAAACCCCCAATTTCACCCCTTCTTCCCGACCACCCAATCCTCACCCCTCCCCTTCTAACTCCTCCACCACCTAATCCTCATGCGCGTCGGAGGTCCGCCGCCGGCCATCGGATCCATCGACTACGACTTCGTCGTCATCCTCGCCGCCCACCCTCCGCTGCGTGCGTCCGGCGAGGTCGAGAAAGAGTTAGGGCGGTCGTCGGGGCCGGGGTAGCGTCGGGAAGGGACGACGAACGGGTGTGAGCCCAGATCTGGGATAGCGAGAGCCGAACGGAGCGAGTCGTGGTGGTGGCGTGAGGCGTCTCTGTGGGTGTGGCCGTCGCCGGATGGGGCCGGCGCCCGGCGGAGTCCTTTGCCGTTCCGATCCGGAGAAGAGGGAAGCCAGAGGGGTCGGGGAGGAAGAGGAGAGAGAGAAGGGGGTGTGCGAGAGAAGGGTGAAGAGGGCCGGCGTTGTGGCGGTCTGGGCTCGCCGTCGGGATGTTGGCTGGGGAATTACAAGGCAGTCGTACAGGAGGTGGGTTACAAAGGAAGAAGAAGAGTGAGGGGTGGGGACCATTGAATTGGGATGGAGGAAAGCTAGGTGTGGGACCACTTAATTTTTAATTGGGTAGATGAAATAAAAGTGGTGTTTTATTTTTTTTCTTTTTAGTTTGTTATTGTTTTTGTTTTTTTTATTTATTTAAATTATGATGTGGCATGCAAGGTGACGCTCTCGTGGCAACTTTTTTTGCCATGTCAGCGTTCAGGTGTTCAATCGGTCATAAAACGTTTAGTTCAAGTGTTAAAGTGAACACCCGATGAATTGAGGTGCTAAAGTGACTAATGTGTGCAAGTTCAAGGGGTTACGTATGTTTTAAGCCCATAATAAAATTCAATAAATCCTTGCATAGCTTTTTTTGCAAGTCAGAAATTCTAGAAATTAGATTTAATGATTGGACAATTTTTTTCCTCCAAAATCAATGATATGATTTGAGAGGCTTAATCAAGTTATTAGTATTGACTTGACTAAAACAAATACGGAAATATGGCTTGGTAGCCTCGATATAATTATATTTGAGTTATTTATATGGTGTTGTGCTATATATTTAGCTGTTGGGAAATCGACCCATCCAATGACACTTGTACACCCACCCAAACCCGACCGAGACAAAAACACGATATTACAAAAGTGACTTTGTATTATATAGTGGAAATGTACAAGACTCGTTTATACGGGTGACTCGGGACTCTTTATGATATGGGACACTTCACTCTACTCACACATGATCACTCTAAGTTGAGTGATACCTTACACAAAGACTACAATTTGTCTATTTATAGGCAAACTACCCTTTCACCCACTACAAGGAGATAATTGCACAAATTTCCCTAGATTTTTCTAGAATTATCCAACTAGCCCTACTTTCTAAAATATTCTAGAACTATCCTTACATTTTAATTATCTTCTTCACAAATCTAGAAAATTCTCAACACACACTTCTCATATTTTCTAGATCTCTCCTTTTCTTCTTCTTTTACTTTCAAGACTTACTACCCAAATAATTTTGGGTCTTCATTCTAACTCATTTAGTATTTGGAAATATTAATTACTCTTAACATTAGCATAGTTCGAATAATAATCCTAATCTTTGTATGAAATTTGCATAGTATTACTATTATCTTTAAAAAAATTGGCCTCATGTCAAAAAAAATAAAAATCATTAACTGTGTTTGAAAAAAGAAAAACTATAGGGATTATGGTTATGGGGCTTGGCGAGTGGAGATTGAATCGGACTACGTTCCCGCTCAAATCATGTCACCAAACAACCAACCTTTTTCCCGCCTTGCTTCCTAACTGAAAGAGACTTCAGTGCTTTGTTTTTTTTTGAAATTCCGCACGGTGACCACGAGGTTTTGCATTTTCCGCGTGGTACACAAACCTTTGAACTATTCCGTATGGTAACCACGAGTTTTTGACAAAGTAAATTTTGAATCCAACCTACTATTTCCGTTACTTTCTTCCGTGAAGTTGTTTAATTTTTAAATTACTTAAACTGAAAATAGAAATAATCAAAATTATATTCTAAATTAATGACAAATAATGTAAACCACACCTTTATTCATTCACTATTCATCCTTTTCATAATTACTTTAAAGCAAAAATCTTTTTTCTTATTTTTACTGTACTATTTTGTATCTTCTAATATATTATGGTGACAAAATTCTATCTTTAACCAAATCACATCCTTCAAATTAATAATGTCTCAAAAAATCTTATAGAATTCTATATTTCACACCACCTGTGTCATATAATCATATTCTTCTTTGGCATCAATTTATAAGTTTGTACAAATTTTTTCAATTTATGAACCTGAAAAAGCAACGGCACCGGAAATTAGTAAACTATACTCACATGAAAGACCAAAAATTAGATCATCTCTCAATGAGGCCTTTCAATCTTTCTCGTTTAAAAAAATTATTTTTCTTCAATTATCCTCTAGTCTACAGTAAGAAAAATAAGTTAAAGTGGTCAACCAAGACTATTTCCCTCAAATTGCTTTTCATTAATTTAGATTTTTATTTTCAGTTATAATTAGTATAAAAACTAGCAGATGACCCGTACCTTGTACGGGGGTGTTATTTATTTATTTATTTATTTGTGTGTGAATTTACTATAACAATTACAGGTATTATCATATGTATACTTTATTTTAAAACGACGCTTATTTTTTTGGATTATAAAATGACATAGCTCTTGTATATCATCATATATATATAAATAAATTTTATTTATATATTTACTTTTTATGCATACGTAAACATATATTTAAATAGTTGAGGAATAATGACATAATATAAGATGCATTATCACATTTTATTCACAATTGATACAAATATTTTGGCATTTAAATTAAATTACGTAAACCAACTTACATACTAAATCAATAAGTTTAAATAAAAAATCGGATTAATATATTGTAATATTAAATATAAATAATATTTAATAAGTTATATCGAAAACAAAATTATCTCGTATATATGTTTTTTTTTTGAAAAATCATAAAATATGTAAATATGTACTGAAATTGTTATCGAATTATTATTTTAATTAAGAAATCTATCTTTTTTTTTTTATCTAAAGCGTCATCAATATACATTATTAGTGATATATATATTATATATATGGTAAATATAACATCTACTTTTTTATTGTTATTTTAACGTGATATGATAGTAAAAATGTATTTTATATATTATTTGAATAGAATGAATATTTTGTCTTAAATATAATGGTAGAATTTGCTACCATTGATGATTTAAAAAATACCATAATAAAATTACGAAAAATAATTTAAAGTTAATATGATATTTAATTGAATGGGTAAAATATTATGATTATGATTTATAGATTATGACAAAAAATATTTTTTAAATAAAAGGTTTAAGATAGATCTATGTATTAATTAAATGTGTATAATGATAAGATAGAGATTTATATATTTGGATATAATTATTAATTAAACAACTCAAATTTTAAGATAGAACTAATATCTTAATTAAGTATGTAACTATGTATAAGGTAATGATAAAATCAAGATTTAATAAGATAGATTTTTAAATAAGGGAGTGATGTGGCGCAATATGGTGGCAGAATTTGCTTCTGCTTTAGTATATAGTAATAGATTTAAAAGTTTAAAGGATAAAGTAACGGAAGTAGTAGTTTGGTTACAAAATGTACTTTGTTGAAAACTCGTGGTTACCACGTGGAATACTTCAAAGGTGTGTGTACCACGCGGAAAATACATAACCTCGTGATTACCGTGCGGAATTTCCCTTTTTTTTTTTAAGAAATACTAATACTTTCACAAGTAAAGCCTTCCCTCAAATGCATTCTTTGTAGGCAAGCAAACTAACTGGTTAATGCAAGCTCCATTCAACTAACATAATTGTTTAATGAAGGCTTCATTAGCCAACCACAATTCGAGTCTTCGTCTTTCTTGTTAGAGCTCGGCAAAACTCAGAAGACATCCGTTGAGATATGAATTTCGGGACTCGCCGCCTAAAAAGAAAAGGGAGAAAAAAGTATTTTCTGACTCTGATTTTGAACCCACGGCCCATTGTTGAAGTGTAATTATCAGCCCAAGAAGTTAGGACATTAGCCCATTAAGCTAATTCTGCTGCACAATTTAAGGGCAATTTTTTGTTTGCCAAATGGACGAGACTACTTTGGCTTGTTGCAGATTGAATTTACGATAATCCTATTTATATATAATGTTACTTTTGATTTCTGGTGTATTGTATATGTGTTTTTGGATTTCTAATCTGATTAGTAATTGTTTGTTCAGAAATTAGGTAAATAAATATATAGTTGTGAAAATGGTTGTAGGACAAAGAAAGAAGACATTTTGGAGGTTGAAGCGTGTTCTCATATAAATACAAGCAGCGACAACCTGAATAGTAAAATACAGAAAAGTTACAACACATAAGGTTCTGAAATTTGAAAACCCACAAAGGCAACAACAAACTGAACTTTTCTACAAGGTCAGGCAACAACAACAGCAACAAACATTCCTCTAGATCCTTGATCCAAAGCTGGCAATGCTAATGAACAATTTTGTTGTTATCCACCCTGTAGGCTGCTCCCTGCGCTGCTGTTTGACAAAGAACCGAGAGCGCCTTTCTGTGAGACTCCGGAAGGAGATGAGGGGCTCACTTGACAGTTTCTCATTCCCAATTCCTAGTCTTTTGGCAACAGGTTAAGGCCTGATGCTGTTTTCCTGTTCTCACCATTGCTACTTTGCAATGCCTCTCCAAGAGGTCCATATGAGACATGACTCCAATTTGCTTGTTTATGGCTCTCGCCTTTCAACCCGACTCCTAGACCCATGTCAAGATTATCAGCTGGGGAGGAATTAGAGGACGCGAAGTCGGCAGCACCTATAGGAGAAAGGGTGTTCACTTGAGAAGGAACTCCGAAGGCATTTAGACTCAATTCTCCACCACAGGAGGAATTGGAAGTGGAGGAGAATGAACTTCCACCCCAATTTGAAAGTTGCAATCCTTGATCACTCTTTTCCCCACCATCAACAAGCATCCTGCAAAATGTGTAGGATCACACAATGATTATTTGTTATCATCAAAATAGAGTTCTAGCAAAAACAGCCTTATCATGAAACTGAAAGCTAAAAATGGTATCAATTATTACCTGTTGACAAAGGGGTTCATTTGATATTGGTTGTTGCTGTTGTGGTGGTGGTGGCTAATCTCAAAGGTGGTGTTCTTTGATGGAGAGTTGTTGTTGTTGCCATGGAGAGCAGATGGTGGGATCAGGTTTGTTGTGGTGGAGGAGGAGTTGGTTTTAGACACGGAATGGCCATTGCCATTTGGTTGTTGGCCTTCCACATGCTTTCTTGAACGATGGCGGCCCCTATTCATATGTCGTTCACAGTACTTTTGGTTAACTACTGCATCTCTTGCACACCGCCATTTCTTTCCGTCGGTTCTCCTGCACCGCCCTGGCTCAGGGTCGGTGCTCGTTGAATAACCCAGATGGAAAGGACCCATTCCCCCTGATCAGTGAATTAAACAAACATAAAATTAAGGAGCTTAGTTTAACCAAGACAGCAAATGAAAACATAACTGAACCACGGGTAAAAGTAAGCAATTGACCGTTAGTTTAGTCCACACCCTACATTGGATAACACCAACCCTTTAGAGGTAAAGATTGTCATTCATCACTATCTTTTTTCTCTTAAAAACAGGTAATAAATGTCTATATTTGGTCTTTATTTTAGCAAAAGTTAGGTTCTTTGGACATTTATTGCATATTCAATGAGTTTGGAATGGTGGGTGCTAAATCACTAATGAAGCTGAATTGAGGGAGATTTGTGTTATTTACCCTTGAAGAAAATCATAGAAGGTAACCAACTGTTTTTCAGCAAGAAAACGGCTTACATGAAGTGGGTCTAAAGGCTCCACTGGTGTAGCCAAACAATCCAGCTGATTCAAAGGCTTTGATAATGGGGATGAGCAGATGAAGAGGAATGGGCTCATTTTCTTTCATGTATTTGTAGATCAGGGCTTGTTGCTCCAACTCAAGCCATTGGGATGGTGTGAATGGCCCTCTCACTCCACTTAGAAGATACATACCACTTGAAGCACTCGAGCCTCCAGAATAATAATAACCTGGTAAACAGAATAAAAAAGACATCTTATTATGAGTTGAACACCAAGAGAAAATCACTAATCCCAGAATCCTCCTCAGCTCCACTAAGAATCAAAAAAGTTGTTATGGGAAAAGGGTAATTAAAGACATTGAAAGATGATAGGTATAGGGTATAACTACAGGCCTAAAACAGAGAAAACAGCCTCTAAAGTTGATAGATTTGGAAGAACAGATAATGGTTGGGGAAATAAATACTACACATCTGTAGACTCTAGACTCTAGCTTGCTTAGTATCATAGGCTTCCAACTTTCGCCATTTCCCCATGTCACCATTTTACCACTCTGCGATGAAAACCACCACAAGTAACTCAAGCAATAAAAAAGGATAATGTTTGTATAAGGCCAAAGGTCCAAAAACAGGAGAGAAATGGTATCAGAAAGGAAAGCCTCACTTTTCCCCAACAAGCCTTGAGAAACAAGGATCACTAACCACCTATCCACACACTTGTTGACATGACCCTCCACCAAAGCTAGCACCTTCAACTCAGTTTGAAAAACATGACCAGACCAATCAACAACAAAGATAGACCCACTTTTACAGCCCAACATGTCTGCTGTTCTAAGAAATTCTTATACACCAAAAAAATAAATAAATTGAAAACAAAGATTTAATCTGAGACCAAGTTCAGAATATTTTAGCTTCCAAACTGAAGTACCTGCATTCTTGGTGTGGGGTGCTGCCATGTGGTGGAGATAAGGGAATGCTGAATTTTCAGGCTTGGAATGGCAGAAAGATGAAGACTTGTTATCTAGGAAACCACCACTGTTTTCAAGTACCAAAGTAGTGGAATCTGGCGAGAAATCAGCATCAGTCTTAGCCATTGTTGAGGCCCTGCAGGATTCACCACAAAGACCAGACCTTTCTTGTTTGAAACCCTCAGCCCACTTCAGCTTTGATCCCTCACCATCTACAGAAACTGAACCAGACCCACTTCCTGAACCCGGATTCCCTTCCAAACCCAGAAGCCCAATCTCCATTTCCCACTTAAAAATCAGAAAAAAAGAAAAGAAAAACCAATGAATAAAACACCCACCTGAGTACAAAGGCACTGTTACTGAGGGAGCAGAATGGTGTGCGTTATTGGGCGAGCAAGGAGAAAGGTTGGAGGAAGAGATGAATGGAAACCGTACATTTTGATTTCCTAAGACCTTGTGCTTTGCTTAGCTTTAGTTGGGGGGGACTTCCCAGTTTGGCGAAGCAAGATTAAAGGTTGAAGATGGAAAGTTGCAATGGTGGGTTTTTAGGTATTTTTTGGGGGGGAATTAGATGCTTTTTTTGTTTGTTGGTGGATATGGAAGCAAAGATGGAGAATGAGTTTGGGTTTGGGAGGAAGATGAGAATTGAGGGTAAGATATGAGACAAGGGTTTTAAAATAGATGGAGAGATTGTGGGACAGAGAGGATGAAAGTGGGAGGGGTGATGTGGACGTTACTGAGAAATTGGAGGGTGAGCTTGGGTAAATGGCTACGGACGTACATGAATTTCTATCCTTTTACAGCTGTAAAATGCTAATTTTGAATAAAGGTGGCAATTTATAAGAAATCGTCCATCTTTTAGAAAAGAAAAAAGAAATAATGGCACATAGTATACCGATTATATGTAATCACTTGTATAAAGGAGGTGCCATGGTGGTGGACTAGTGGGACAATATGAAAATCAGCCATACATTTACCCCAAACATTCACGTACACTATTCTTTTTCGGAGCAACCCATATACTTGCACTATAAACTTACTTTTGCTAGTAAACAAACGTTACATTTTCAGTATAATGTTTGTATATAGAGACTTCTATTATTTTACTAAATTATGCTACAAAAAATTGGAGATGAACACGGGGAAGCTGGCTTTGTCGAGCTGAATATCAAGTCGATCACAAAACCTCTTAATCTATACTACCTATAGTATAAAGCGGAGACAATCTCTTCACAAAAATTTGCGCCACGTGTCATTTCAACAATAAAATAATCAGTCGGGCCCCCCTTTATACAATTTAGGTAGTTAGAATCTCATATAATCTTATCCAGTAAACATTGATTAAAATTTACCAAAAATTATGAATTATTCCAAAAATTATAACTTATCACTTACCAAGATTATCATAAAGTAATTTTTAAACAAATTCAACTTATATATATTATGAGTTAATTTAATATTGATAAAAAATCGCTAATCAAAATACGAAGATAAATATATATAATCTTATAATTTTAACATGATTATTGACATTACATATCTATATTAAATTGGATTTATAATCACATTACCCGTATATTAAATTGGATTTATTCCAATATGGTCGGGGCATTTAAACAATTACAATAAGTATGGGAGATTCGAACCGATAATCTAATGATAAGAAATATCATTGCCTATTTGTTAAGGTAGCATGATTTTAACTAACTTTCAATATGTGTAGCTGTCAATACTGTTTGAATTTGCAGCCTTCTCCAATTTATCAAAATAAGTATTCAGGACAGGAACACGAAGGTAACATTTTTCATTTAATGCTGTAAACTTCTTGTCAACATAAATGCGCCATTGCCTAGTGAAGAAATAGTGATGAGCATTAGCAAAATGATTTTCTTGGAAAGAAAAGGATATACTTCGTGAGGTTTGTAGTTCTATACTTTTTTTTAGTCTTGTAACTTCTTCCATTTCATTTTGAATACAAAAATTAAGAAGGTGGAAAATATAGGGTAGTTTAGAGGGTTTTACTAGGGTAGTGTGATAAAACAAGAGTAGAGAGATTAAACAAAATTAAAAAATTTAATAAGAGTAATATGGTAAATTAAATCACACTAAAAATAAGAAAAAGTTGAAATAAGAAGAACATTTTAGGAAACTTCAAATAGAAAGTGGGAATAACAAATAGAAATAGAGGGAATATACCTTTTTATTTTTATAGGTAACGAATTCGATGTACAATCCATATGTGATAGGTTGAGACAGTTTAGATGTTGGTAATAGTCTATAAAAAGACTTAATAATTTATTTAGAAATTCAGAATCTGTTATTCATTTAAATAGTTAGGATAAACAAATTTGAATGTTGAGAATGGATTTATTGGAGTTTGTAACTATTCTTAACTGTTGTTAGAAAACTGAAAGGATTAACTGAATAACTGTTCTAAAAACTGTCTTAACCAACATAACTGAATTTAAAACTACCTAACCGCAATTCAATGAAACTCTATAAATAGAGAGAAGCTTCTTCATAATAAATTAGGAGAGAAAATCAATTATATTGTCAATTTTCTCAAAGGGCTTTGTTGTATCCTAGAGAAGTGGATTTGTCTGAAACCCTACAACACTAAGAAGGGGACAAATATCACTTTAAAAAAAGTGATCAATCACGCCTCAAAGCTTAATGAATCTCTATATCCCAACAATTTTAAAGTGATATTCGTCATGGAGGTCGGATCACAAGCAACAACCCTGACTTTGATGAATCAGGATTTTTTCAAGTTAGACAGATTGATGGAACAAACTACAGCTGATGGAAGGATCAAATGATGTTCCTATTGACTGTCCTAAAGATATCTTATGTGTTGGATGATAAACTTCCTGCTATCCCTGAGCCAACAGAAAAAGAGAGTGAAGAGATAAAGGAACAAAGAAAGAAACGTAATAAAGATGAAGTCTTGTGTAGAAGACACATCTTGAACCAACTATCTGACAGACTCTACAATCTATTTACAACCATCAAGTCCCCAAGGGAGATATAGACTACGCTAGAGACGCGTTACAACAATAAAAAACAAGAAGCATATAAGTTTCTCATGCTGAAATATTTTGAATTCTCCATGGATAATAATAAATTAGTTATGGATCAAGTAAATGACTTGCAAAGCATTGTTATGTAACATTATAATAATAAACTAGTCTCTCTTTTTTATAATAAATTAGTTTTGATTTTTATGTAACATTTTTAGCTCATATTGTACCTCCTAACTAAAAAAAATTACTCCGTCTTTAGTTTTTAAAACTCCTTTGATATGGTATGGTTGGTTCTCAAATTGTATCAATCCTAACAAAAAATAACAATTTCAAATTTCAAAACTCCTCTATCGGCGTATAGTTGGTTCTGTTACACCCGTCAAAACTCGACCCAACCCGACTTGTTCGAAGTTTTTTGTGTCGCAACTCTTTCCGTAATCAATGGTTCAAAGAGAGACTCGACTCAATCGACTCGGTCATTGAGAAGAGGAAAGTTGAAACTCGAAATCCGATAAGTCTACCCGAAACACTAATTTATAAACATAGTATATCATTCGTAATTGAATATTATAATATAAATTATTATTAAGATTGATAAAAAAAATTATAATATTATTTTTCATTTATTTTATTATTTTTTTAAAAGTAATGCTATTAATGGTTAGGTCAACCAAAACCCATACAAAGTCAAAGTGAACCAACCCGAACATGTGATATCGGAATAATATTCTTTTAATGAAAATGGGTAGTTAGGTGCAACTATATGTATATAAGGGATGGTTAAGTGCAAAAAAAAAATATAAAAGAGAATCCAATACAATAAGTTGTAAGTGTAGACAAAATTATCTCTACTTGCGAGATGACTAGATGAGAATTGTTGAAAAACTGAAAATTGAAGGTCCAAGAGGTGAGGCTATGAGGAGAAGACTCATATATGATTTAGTTTGCTGTTTTGTTGTTCAGCTCTGCCTTTGGCCTTGGGTTTGGGGTAGGATTGTGAGTAGAATAATCCCTTTCTCTTCCTTACTGAGCATATTAGCTGAAGCTGGTAAGTGATATATTGAGAAGAGATTGTCCCTTCGGTGTTGCATCGAGTGAGCATTGTATTGGAGCGTTTCTCTGGCTAAGAAACATCAAGATGATGCATTTACTAACCTTGTTGGGGATGTGGTTATTCTTTTTGAGTGTGAGTGAGATGGTGGCTTTGGTCTTTGTGTTTTGTCTTAGGTTGTCCTCGGTAGATTTTGTGTATTCATGATTCTCTATGATCTCTTTATTGCATAGTATATACTCGCTTTTGCAAAGAAACACGAGGAAGCAATTAAAGGACAAATCATTCGTTTGACATCGGACATTGGCTTTCACTGAGTGTCTAACGTATGGACGTGATTGCGAATGTCTTGTTGAAAGATGGGACATGAGTTAGGTCTGGTATTGTATTTCAGTTTTGTTGCTCTCCTATATTCTCTCTTCTCGTTCAATATATTTTTACCATTGCCGAACAATAAGATAAAAGAAAAGGTAGGGATAAGGTTAATCCACAAGAGGGTACTTGATCCAAGGTAGGGATAAGGTTAATCCACAAGAGGGTACTTGATCCAAGCTCTACAAGACTACAAGATCGGTCGATTAATTAATTTCTATTGCTACAAAAAAAAAAAAAAAAAAAAAGCAAGGCGGGTGGGACCCTTTGAGAATCAAAAACGATCTTTGCTTGAAGGGTACGGACTCTCCCGAGTCCACTTCTAGCCTAGGTGACCCGGACGTGTATTTACCGGTTCGTGCCTCCATCTTTCCATTATTTACGATCTGCCACTTGTAGTTGTAGCATTTTTGTAGTTTGTACCATCCCTACATAGTACAGTACATGCATAGCGACGTCATTACATGTAATTGTTGTGAATTATTTTGTACCCTACCCTTACCATTTGCATTTAATTTACAAGATGGGACATTCCTCCGCCTTTGAGATTTTACCATATTCAACGCACAATCCACCACTTATTTTTTATATTAAAAATTGATGATTTACATCATATCTCCCATATTCTTCGAAATTTCTCAGAAATCAGAATATTTCATTTTTTTTGTGAATGTAATCGCGGTAGACTTTTTGACTAGGAAAGACATTCAAACCCTTTTTGGGATCACTACAACAACTTCATCGGTCATTACTCGGAAAGTGCGACTCTTCCAACCCCGGAAACCCAAAGTCCGGAACTTGTTTCTCTCTTGAAGGAGTTTTATACAATCGTCCGTAAGGATGATCTAGGTTGACCCATTTTTTAGAATGGGAGCTTAAGATTTACGTTTTACAAAAAAAATGGATGATTTCCAACTATTTTTTTCGGTGGAGCATGGCTGATTTTCAACTTATATGTGCACTTTAGAGCTTTCAAAACTCAATTTCACTTGAAATGGATTTGAATTGACCGAAAATTTTAAATTTCAAACACAATACGAGAACGGCCCTATATAAAAAGGATTTAGTTTGACAAGTGACCAATGAAAAGGTCGTCAAATTATAAACCGATTGATGGACTCATATTGAATCGGTTCACTGATATTCATATACCAAGTGGAATACACGTCCTTCAAGTGAAGCTCTTCCTTAGAGATTGTGAAAAAAAACCGTAGAAAATCATATCCATGACAATTTATATAGCAAACTCGATTACTTCGGACATCTAATTAAATAGATAAGTCTTTAAGAGTAGTATCCATAAGTCACCGATTCGATTTCTCATAAACAATGCCCTCAATAAATAAATAAAATATATATACTGACTCTATTAGACACTTGGGAAAGATGAGTGGTTTTATAGAGTTCTACACTGAACTTATAAATAATTTCTAGAACAAAGAGTAATTAAATATCTTGATTAGGCTTGAAAATTAGAAGCCTACCCTAAAGTTTAACAATTCCTTTGGAAATTTAACTTAAATTATCTCTGGATGAAGGTCCATATGGTAGATAAAAGAATTGTGATGCCTACCGGTAGGGTTGAGCAAAATTATCCGATCCGTTGATCCGATCTGAAATATCCGTCGATCCGATAAAATCCGTATCCAATGGATAACTTAACTTTATTATCCGTATCCGATCCGATCCGGGAATTTTTCCTGATAATTGGATCTGATACAAATCAGAGTTTTGAGTAACTGGATATCCGGTAGATCTGGCATTATATATATTAATATGTATTTTATGGATAAGTGGTCATATATTTGAGTGAAATAAGTGGTAAAAGGGTTTTTTTTTCTATCATTCAACTCATTAGTTTTTTTTCTCATATAATAATTGTATTTGTTTTAATTTTTTTAACAAATTTCCACATTTTTAATATTGTTAATTTAAAATGGGTAGTTTGGATATCCGAAATATCCGTCGTCGGATATCCGATCCAAAAGGATATCTATAACCGGATATCCGGCTCAAAACGGATCGGATACAGATCGAGGATTCTAAAGAACTTTTTTCCGAATATCCGGCATTTCGGATCGGATCGATCCGAATGCTCAGCCCTACCTACGGGATGTGTCATTTGTAATTATCCCTTTAAAGACCTTGGACAACTTTTCCTTTCTTTTATTTCCGTATAGAGTAAGGATCATGGTCGGACTGTTAAGTATTAACTGAAGTGGAGCTTGTATCATCCACTACAGATGAAAATTTCTTACAATTCTTAATTTGGTTTAAAGGAAACATGACATTTGTGGTATTCGAAATGAGAACATTTGGACACCATCCTAAAATAGCACACCCTCCGTCCCAATATATTTGTCCTAAAGAATAAAAGTAAATTAAGAAAAAGAATAAAATTTTATTGAGAGATCAGAAAATGGAATAATAATGAGTAAAAGGTTTCGGCCAAACAAAAATGAGTAAAAAGTAAGATTGAAATTTTACTAAAAAATAAAATAAGTACGTGAAAATGTTGGATAATGGATGTAATATATAAGATCTGATAGAAGTAACATTGAAAGAAAATTATTATATAAATGAAAAACACAAATATTTTGAGACAACGAAAAAAAAGATCAACGTTATGCAACGAAGAGAATACATACTCAAAGGCCTCATCCACCTTTTCTTTAAATGCTTTTGTATCCTATGACTCATGGGGCGAATCGGAAACAAAATTGTAGTCATCATGCAATAGTCCAGTTAATCTAGCGAACAAAAGACCAAACAATTACTATCGGACATCTACCAATCCTTAGGATTGATGGATTTTGTTGAGCTAGCCACAAACTGGTAGTGTTTTCTTCATTAATAAAAGATTAAAGAGATATTTCAATTGATAAACATGAAAAGATAACTCAATCAAAACTAACAAAAAAAGCAACAAACACCAAACCCTTTGAGAATAGTGGAAGAAGGAGAATTCTCTTGTAAAAGCTTTTTTTTGAGCAACTCTTGTAAAAGCTGATATTTATAGATTTTGTTAATTTCATTTGTTTCTTTTCTACAAAGTACTTACTACTTCAAGATTTCTCCTTCACCACAAAAAATCTTCAAGGTTTCTCCATTTTGAGTCCTCTAGTAAATTTATTTCAATATTAGTTGCATGATTTGCATCAAATCTCATATTTAGTGTCAATATTAATCTTATCTTTTATCCAATTCAACAATTTTTTCTTTATTTTATCTGCTTTCAATCTTCTTCTTTTATTAAATAACTAGTCGTACCTGTCGTGCCATGCACGACTTGTATTTTTAAAATTATTTTTTGATATATAATAAATGTAATATAAATGTGAAATGTACAATAAAAGTTTTCATATAATTTGGTTTACTGAATATTAAAAGTTTTTAATTGTTAAATGATTGATTGAAAATATATTATTATACAAATCAAGTACTTATACTTTATTACTTTATAGTCAATAAGATACATTATTATTCAATTTATATTTGCTTATATCTTAGTGTGCAAAGCACCAACTTGATATACTCATATTAAACATGTAGTCATTTTAATCATAATATTTAGTGAATAATATTTTTCCTCTATATGTATGTATAGACCAAAAAAATATCTTATTAAAATATGTATGTATATATTTTTATTCATATTATATTTTTAATCATATTATAAGATAGAATAAATAATATAACGATTTAAAAATCTAATATAGTTTGATATAATTGTCATGATACATAAAGGCGTTGAATTTGTACCTTTTATTTTTTTAAGAAATTTCTTTTGAAATCAATAGAACCACCATAATATGCTATTGCAAAAAAAATATAACTACCATAATACAAAAAGAAAAACAAAACATAAGATATGTTGAAGATATGACACTTTTTTTGAAAATTTAAAAATTGGTTAGAAATGACCAAATTTGGATAATATCATATCTAATGAATAAATCGTGATCTTCATGTTTACGGAATAATATGTAATTCATGTTTTTATCGTGATCTTCGTTTTAGTAGGATTTGATAACAAAATGATTTCACTACCCGACTATGATGGATTTCCAATTAAATCTTGACATATTTGTAAAGGATAAAATTACATATTAATAATTTTTATTTTTTAGAATATTTCTCATTCAAGATCAGATCGTTATATTATTTATTTTTGGCAAGGGTAAATTGTGGTACGTTTTTTCAAGGGTCAAATTATTAATGTAAATAAACTACTTATACATAAGCAATATGAATGAACTTTACATATCATATGTTGCTAATCTATCGAATGAGTCTTTCTAGTTAATGTGTGCCCATGTTGACATTTTTGAGTCCCCAAAATACTACCCTAATTAGATTAATGTGTTTGCCAAATTTGGAAGTATTAACCCTAAACAGACATTGAGATTCAATCAGGAAAGATATTATTATGTTATTTTCTAACATTTATATTTACCATGTTTAGCTACAAAAATTGTATGACGCTATATCTTTGATTCATTACTCTTTTTAGGATATTCTTATTAAAATTATTTGGTGATGATCTAGAGTAAAACTATAAGCTATATTTGATTATGCGTAGAATCAGGAAGGAGATTAAGATAAATAACGATTTTGATATTGTTTGAAATCTAAAATATTAAAAAAATTAAATTGTAGCGAATAATTTTAATGAATTCTTGTTACGAATGATAAGAGATTTGCTTGGGTGGTTAAAAAATATTTAGTTATGCAAAATCCGGGATCTTCACTAAAGATTGTATATGGTAAACAATAATTTTTTTTGCTAAAAATATTGATTTAGTAAAAAAATAAAGAAACAAATTTGAAATGATTGAGATGGTTTAATGGCTATTGGTTATCCAAAATTTTACAAAATCGGAAATTAAGATTTTGATTAATAATAATAATCAATTCATTTATAGTAATTTGTTTAAAAATATTTGATTTAAACTGAAAATTTTCCAAAACCAAAACATTAGAGCCATTTTTTTTATTTAAAGACAATTCAAAATATTACGTTATTGATTCATATATATTGGGAAAAGGATTTGAAAATCAAAGTTTTGTATCTAAGATCATATAGAAGATACTGCATAATAATTGAAGATTGTTTTCCATCGTTTGAATTTGTATCCCAATTAAAAAAAATATGGAAACTTAAAGATTTGGTAGATATGATATAGTATCAACCTAATTATAATTATAAATTTATTTGTGCATAATTTCACATTTAAATCTGTGTTATTTTTGAAGTTTTGATATTTTGTGTTGTAAAAATAAAGTCTTGCATATTTTTAATATAGAAAATAAAGTTTTCTCTAGTACGGTCTTAAAAATCCCCATATTTTTCTTAAACATCAAACTATTTAGTTAAAATATAAAAAATAATTGGAAATTATAATCTAGAAATTAAATAAATCATAAATTTAAATAAAAAATAATAAAAGATGGTTGTAGTGGTAATTTTACGGATAGAAATTAATGTGACAATTTTGTGAAAAATCAGCATTTATTACTACGTTTTTTCATTTTAGGATTATTCAATTCTTACAATTTTGTGAAAAAAATTTGAAGATTTTCTTAAATCGAATAAGTAAACTAAATCAGTTAGGATATTGTGGAAATAAATATCTAAAATAACATGACATGACATATAATATATATAATGAATTAAATGACATGGCTTAAGGAAATGATGACATGTGGCTAAATCTGATGTGGCGCATTCTCGGATCGACACGTGGAAAAAGCTGACGTGGCGCAATGTGGTGGCTCCAATCCTTACGGCTTTTATATATATACATAGATTATAACAATCGTTTTTTATAAATAGAACGAAGTATCTCATAGGATTAATTAGAACCTTGTTTTTCATATGTTTCTCACAAGGGGCGATAGTGACGTGTTAAGAGAAGGATCGAGCGGCGGATTTATCGATTATTCTTGAATCATTCGATCTTGTACAAGAGTTGTGCCCCCCTTTAAAACCGTTCTGCGTCCGTCACTGGTTCTGTCATAAATGAAATACGCTACCTTCTATCAGAAACTCCTAATGTGGTTTTTTTACATTGTTTTAGGGACTGCAATCAAGCGGCGAATTTTCTTTCCAAAAGACATGTTGGCTCTTCTTGTCTGACTACTTCTATTACTAACTATTCTTCTTCATTTAGTCATTTATCTTTATTGTCTGTAAACCAGCTTAGATCGTTGTTGAGTCAACAACCATTGTTGTTTCATTTTTTTAAGATCATCCGCTGTGATGATTTAGGCTGACCTTATAACACTCAGGTTGCCTAATTTTGGCCTGTATGAGCTAGTAGCTCTCTATAAAAAAAAAAACTAATAAATACGAAAAGATAACTCAATCAAAACTAACAAAAAAAATGGAAAAATTTATTTCTTAATGCATCCAATCTCATATCTAGTGTCAATATATTAATCTTAATTATCTTTTATCTAATTCAACAATTTATTTCTTTATTTTATCTGCTTTCAATCATTTTTTTAAATAATTATAAAAATCATTTTTTACAGTTAGAACGAAGTATCATACTCCCTCCGTCCCATAAAGTTTGTCCACAAAGTACGGTTGACACGGTAATTAATAAAAAATTGAAAATTTATAATTTTATAGGGTTAAAAAATTAAACATTGATAAAGTTGATGGGAAAGGTGGATAATTGAGTGTAATATATAAGATTGAGTGAGGGTAATTTTGTAATTTTATAAGAAAAAGTAATAAAGTTGATAGAAAAGTTGGGTGATAAAGGTAATATATGAGATTAAATAAGGATAAAAGTGTAAAAATATATAGATAAAAAGGTAAAAATTTGAGAAGTGGACAAATTTTTTGAAACACTTGAAATGAAAAAGACGGACAAACTTAATGGGACGGATGGAGTAAGATTAATTAGAATCTTGTTTCTCATATGTTTCTCATATGTTTCTCATGAGGGGTGATATTGACGTGTTAAGAGGAGGATCGATCGGAGTGGGTGGGCAATTGGGCATGGGAGCCTGGACTAGGACATGGGATATCATATATGTGGGCACGGCTAGCTAGGGAAATGAACCTGCTCAAGAGTCAAAACCACCGCCAATAATAATACTACCTCCGTCTACTTCTATTTGTCCATATAGCCAAAAAATCCTGTCTACTTCTAATTGTTCATATAGCCTATTTTGTCCATTGACTTCCAAATTTACCCCTCATTAATATGTTAGTTGAAGTCTTGGAAAGTGTAAAGCTCATAGTATGTGAGGAGAATTAATTATATTAGTAATGATTTAATAAGGGTATTTTTGTAAAGATAAGATTGTCTTAATAATTGTGCAAATTCCTACATGGACAAGTAGAAGTAGACAGAGGGAGTACGGAGTAATAATTATAATACTACCTAGCTAGATGCGTAGTATTTGACGACATTGTAGGATCTACGTGTGTTAGTATACGGATGTTGATCCTCCAGAGGGATCAACAAACCGGGCAGCGGAATATGAAAGCAGTTCAAACAAGTTTAAGTTCACACACAGCAATTCAAATCAAGCCAGCCTTTTGTTATTACCAAGTATGAACTTATAAACGCGAATCCTTGATCTTAAGGTTTACACAATACCTTCTACCCAGACCTTGATCCTTCAGCGTCGGACACACTCGTAATTCGACTCAACGGACTTGACCCACACCTCTAGCTCTCGTACACAACTTGACCTAGAGTACTTCGTGTGTTCTTTCTCTCAATCGCACTCAGCAATTGACTCTCTAAGCTTGGGTAAAAATTAACCTAGTACATGGTTCCTATTTATACTAATAGCTAGAAAGATTCTATCTAAAAATATAAATATTAACCAAATCAGATTTTATCTTATCTTGGGAAATAAGATAAAATCTTCCTCCAACTAACATATCTCACAAATCTTCATAAGACACGTTATTTGATTCAACCAATCCATCCACGCATGTTTCCTTATATAGTGCACAACTTACGCGTTGATCCAACCTTCCATAAATAGCTTCAGGCCTTTGCGTTGATCCCATGATGATCCTATCAGGAATCAACGAGCTCTTCAGCTATTCTCTTGTTTCCTTGGTTGTTCCTGTTGGTTGTTCCTGCTTTTGTTTCCTGCTCAATTAATCCTAATTGATCCTGAAACACTTAGCAAACATATTAAATACTTCACAAGTGTTCCATCATCATCAAAACTACTTGGGATCGTTATTGGGAACAATCACTATCCCAACAATTTCCCCCTTTTTGATGATGACAAACACTTGGGAAAATTTAACATAAAACGAATGTGAATAACATAAAGTGCAAGAATTCCCCCTTAGTAGGACCTCGTCGAACCTACTTACCAGTTAGCATAATTCCCCCTTAGCATGTGGTTGATCCTTCTGTACCAAGAACTAGTCGCATGTCTACAATTTTCCTAACTTCCCCCTTTTGGCATCATCAAATAACTCAATTTGATCCGTAATGAAACATTTTAACACTGAAGCACATAACACATCAAAGAATATAAGAGATATATCATTCAATGCCTAAGAGATTGATTACATAGCCAGGGAGCGACAAAAGATAGGTCCTGAGATAATCAAATTAAGAAACATAGAAAACAGAAAAATCAAACACTCAGAAAATATAGGGAATATACGGCTAAGGATCAAGAAAGGGGTTCCACTCACGATTCAGGATCAAAGATATTGTTCCCTTCCATGCTCTTAAATGTGATATCATTCATCTTCTTCAACTTTTCTTGAAATCCGAGCACTTAAACTTCATCTCCAATTCATCCATGAATCCTTTTTCTCCCTTTTTTTTCTTTTTTTTTTCTTAATCTCATCCCTTTTTTTTCCTTTTTTTTTTGAATCTCCTCTCCTTCTTTTTCTTTTACCGATACAGAGGGATCGATCTCCAATTTCTGAACTGAGCACCAAGCTTCTCCTTGTAAATTTTGCACCACACACCACATTCTTTGCAATTGTCTCCTCCATCAAAATTCTCCTCATTGCAAGTGAGCCAATCAGAATTATACTCATTGATCCTTTGAAACCAATCAATCAACAGATCTCCTCTTCTCTTGAGCTCCGAGATCAATAATCTTTACCATCACCATGAATGAAATAAAAAGGCCAGTTTTGGATAGCAATTAAGGGTAGAAAAATAAACTCACACGCATATCCAAAACAAATAAACAAACATGGCAAGGAAAGTCAATTGATCCAGACAAGTAAATCCCGTAAAAATAGGGTATCAACAAAATAGGTTCATAGGAAACGTTTACCTGGATCAAGGCTTAGGACGGTTTATGACTAACTATCATTTCGGCTTATAACGAGGGATAACAAGATCAAGTTCGTCATTTTGGGATCAAAGAAAGAGGTTTTCATGCTTCAAATAATGATATCTCAAAATTTTAAATGAATGCACCAAGGATCAATAATCAAAACAAGCAAATCATCATGAACTCATAAAATCAAAGAAGGTTATCACTTATCGGTGTTGTTCCCCCTGGATCAAAGAATTATTCTAGCCAATCATTGAGGGAATAGAGGACCGGGACTTGACTAGTTCATGGTGATCATGCCTAAGAGTATCCTCAGATGCTTATAGGGTTTTCTATCCAATGCCTTGGTGAAAATGTCTGCCACTTGGTTTTCGGTCCTACAATGATCCAACTTGACAAAACCTTTATCAACGTTATCTCGTAAGAAATGATGACGAATGTCAATATGTTTAGTACGAGAGTGTTTGGACATGGTTCTTGGAAATGTCAATTGCACTAGTGTTATCACAACGTATGCTAATAGTTTCAAGAGACATACCATAGTTACCGAGTTTTGTTTCCTAGATCCCCAAGAAACAAGACAAGGACCAATGAGCTGAGTCATTCCCAAAGTGCTTTTTTCGATCCACCAAGTGTCCAGCATAGTCAACATCTATAAACCCCACAATATCAAATTCGAAGATCCTTCTTTCTTGTTACCAAAGGAATTCATTTCCTTCGGCCCTTTTGTGAAGTGAGGAGAGGTTGTCAAGGTTTCCTCTGAATCTTCTTGTTCCCCCTCACTCCAACCTGCAAAAGGTTAGGCTTTGACGATCCAGGCAAGCTTACCCTTGCCTAGTCGTTTTTGGTAATAAACATGATGATCCCTGGGACTAGCAACATAATATTCAAGCAAGTTCACATCATTACTAGCATTCCTAGATTGATTTTTCTTGATCCTAGGTGACGGTTGATTAGCATGCTGAAAGATGTTTGAGGACCTACGAGCATTGTTCCTAGGGGATGATTGCGAGGTACTAGCATTGTTGTTCCCTTGTCTATTCTTTTCAGATTGACACTTTCTTTTCTCACAATCTACTTTCCTATGTCCCCCATCACCACAAAACCAGCAAGTCATCAAATAATCTCCCATGTGATACTTAGGGTGAGGTTTCTGAATTCTCCTCTCGTTGATCCTATCCTTGTTGATGTCCTTAGGCTCACTTCCCTTAGATTGTTTTATGAACATTTTATGGGCTGGTTTACCTACATACCACTCAGAGTCCTCACTCGGGTTTTTCTCCTCACCTTGCTCTAAAACCTGAATTCTTTTAGTCAAGTGCAAGTTCCTATCCTTAAGACTCTGTAGTTCCCTACCCCTTTGTTCATACAACTCAGCAGCATCAAAGTTCTTATGAGCCCCATCCTTTTCCTTATCTCCAGTATATCCTATTCCAAACCTCTGGGGAACAAACGTAGGACCTATGTCAACAAATTCCTGTTTACCCTTAACCTTTTCAAGTTTCTTAACCAAGTCATCCTTTTCAACATTCAAAGCAACAATTTCATCATGCAATTCATCAATAGTGGTAGACATGTTAAGAATCTTGATTTCAAGTTCAAGGCACGTTTTGCAAGGATCAACAAATTTATCCGAAGAGCTATCAAGAGTTTCCTTCAATTCATTGCAAAGATCATTAGCTTTTGAAAATTCCATTTGAGCATCAATGTTTTCATTATGTAGCACAGTGATCATCCTAATCAAGCTATCTTTTGACAGTTTCTTCAAGGAATCAAGAAAATCAGAATCAGTTACCTCTTCATCCTTTGAAGGCATAGCCATCAAGCACATCTTGGGATCAATTGTGGGTTCGGATTCTTCATCATCAGAATTGCCCCAAGTTACCATGTAGGCCTTGTTGTTGATGTTGGGCTTTCCATCATGATCTCCCTTTGAGCACAAACGAGCATAGTGACCCTTCTTATGACACTTGTAGCAAGTGACGTTCCTTAGGTCCCTTCTTTTACCATTCGGAGTTTTGCAACATGATTTATTTTTCAAAGAACTCATCTTTTATTACCTGTTTGAAACACACACAATCTAGAGCACGCAGGCTCTGATACCAATTGTAGGATCTACGTGTGTTAGTATACGGATGTTGATCCTCCAGAGGGATCAACAAACCGGGCAGCGGAATATGAAAGCAGTTCAAACAAGTTTAAGTTCACACACAGCAATTCAAATCAAGCCAGCCTTTTGTTATTACCAAGTATGAACTTACAAACGCGAATCCTTGATCTTAAGGTTTACACAATACCTTCTACCCAGACCTTGATCCTTCAGCGTCGGACACACTCGTAATTCGACTCAACGGACTTGACCCACACCTCTAGCTCTCGTACACAACTTGACCTAGAGTACTTCGTGTGTTCTTTCTCTCAATCGCACTCAGCAATTGACTCTCTAAGCTTGGGTAAAAATTAACCTAGTACATGGTTCCTATTTATACTAATAGCTAGAAAGATTCTATCTAAAAATATAAATATTAACCAAATCAGATTTTATCTTATCTTGGGAAATAAGATAAAATCTTCCTCCAACTAACATATCTCACAAATCTTCATAAGACACGTTATTTGATTCAACCAATCCATCCACGCATGTTTCCTTATATAGTGCACAACTTACGCGTTGATCCAACCTTCCATAAATAGCTTCAGGCCTTTGCGTTGATCCCATGATGATCCTATCAGGAATCAGCGAGCTCTTCAGCTATTCTCTTGTTTCCTTGGTTGTTCCTGTTGGTTGTTCCTGCTTTTGTTTCCTGCTCAATTAATCCTAATTGATCCTGAAACACTTAGCAAACATATTAAATACTTCACAAGTGTTCCATCATCATCAAAACTACTTGGGATCGTTATTGGGAACAATCACTATCCCAACAGACATGCATATTGAAAAATTTTCAAATTATAGTTATAGAGTATATGAGTATTTCAATATTCCGGTGATTTATTATTTTGTATATTTTCTCAACATACTTTAGGATGAGTATGCATTATATATATAACACTGTTCACCAGGTTACAAATTTAGTTGGGGTCAAGTTAGCTAGCTAGAGCCATTATGGGTAGAAGAGATAAGAGTACAATATTGATAATCTTTGTGTTATTCTTTTTATAAGAGAACTTTGATTTTTTTTGATAGAGCTAACAATATATAAGAATAGTTGGATATTTCTTTCTATTAGATTTGGGGGGTGAGAAAACGCCAAAAAAACTCAAATATTTTGAAAATTATGTTTTTTTTTTGTTAAGCTTAATGCAACCCACCCTGAAATCGAATCCAGACTCCGTCCCTCTGCCTAAGTAAGAGAATATTCATATTATTGATCCCCTCAAAATCTCTTGTTCTTCGGTCTTACGGTCAACAAGCAGAACCAACTTATCGCTTAATGCAACCCACCCTGAAGAAGGCTAGGAGCTATTCAAAGTGGAGTATGTCAAAGATGTTTAATACTCCTAAATTTAGTAGGGACACGAAACATACATATATAACGCTATATAACGTAGAGCTCCAAATAGATGAAAATGAAACATATATAACGCTTTAATAATATTAACTTTAAGACGAAGAAAAGTACGTACACAAAATTCAAAATAGAATGCCCCGAATATATTGTTGAATTTATATTTTTTTCCCGATGTCCGTACACATGCAAATTATCCTAGATAAATATATTAAATTAATGAGGGGAGAGGTGGTAGCTTCCTCAGAGCCGACAGGGATCCTCGAGGAGGTGGGGCCCACCGGCCAGGAGGGTGGAGCGGGTGGGTGGGCCCGCCCATGCCCACGGGCCCATTCGGGTGGGTGGGTTGTTGCCAACTTGCAGACGTCACTTCTCACTCAGACTCACCTTAGCTGGCCTTGTTGGATTTAATTTGACCCCCTCTATTTCCCTTCATTTCCACTCCATCCTTTAATTTGTCTCTTATCCGATTTCACGTAACGTCGTCGTTTTGGCGAGCAGGACCATTAATTGTCTACGTACGAGCTAGTCTAGCCACGCGCGTGCGTACGTACCCAAGTTATGAATCAAATCAAGCTCCTAGGACCAAGTGGCTAATGTACGACATGGGCATCGCGCCCGGCTCGACGCTTACATTAATCGATTCTGTGGGGCTTCTGGCTTGTTCGTTTGTTCCTCGCTAGTTCGATTAGAATCACGGTCACCCTGATCCGGATAAAATCACGGGGTTGTCATCTAATAAAAATTTGGAAGTTAATCTCATTTCAAACGGACGTAAAATCTATTTTCACATGCAATAACAAGTATCACAAGTTATAAGAATATAATTTTATGAACTTTAATAGTACGGTAGACACTAGACACCATAAAATGATAGAAATTACAAGCATATATCACATTAAAAAGTATAGATCAAAATCATAAATCCCGCGGAAAATCGCACACATTTACCAACATAATTAAATTTCTCTCAGATCATAGTCTTATTTCATGCCGATCATATGTTAGGAACTTGGGATTATCGTAAACCCCAAGCTAGCTACATTGTGAACGACGAAAAGGGAAAGCCTTGTATATATATATTTGCATGCTTTTTAGGGCTTTTACGTTTTGGGCCCAACAAAACTCGACGTTCAAGCGAGGAAAAAAACACTAATATAATGTCCACTTTCTTCACATGAGACTTGGGAAAGTAATTAGCTCGATTATGAAATGTCGCTCAATTCCATGCACATAACACCTAGAGATGCCATGTTTACTTATGGCTTTCCTAATCCAATTCCAATAATTTATTGACCAAAAGAGACTTCGGACCACATGAACTGGTCTTACTAATAATATATTGATCGTTATCATGCTTAATTGTATCGGTAATATCAGTCATTTGACCAACTGATCAAGTCTTGTTGCTGCATGCAGACTAAGAATTTGTATTCAACAACATTTCCATTGGTTTCGTCAATCCATATATGCCAACATGTGGTCGGATTGAAAATTCCCATTCCGACTTCTATATGTGCTACATTTGTGTTCCAACTACTTATATAAAATATGAAAGTAAAATTAAATTTAAAAAAATTATATTCATATTTTAAACAACAATTTAACCATTATTATCCTTCTTTTTTCTATCAAACTGTTTAAACCCCTTTTTTTTCAAAGGAAAGCAAGCTGCTGTGACTTATGGCTACCAAGAAGTTAATATGACAATTCTTATGGCATAGTTTTTTCTAGGGTTCATCAAATTGTAAAATGGGTTGAATTATGTCGGTCTCAAAACCTAACATATTTTACGATGATTATTTCGAATAAAATCTCAAAAAAGAACAACTGGGCCGTAAAATAAGATAATATCACTTAATGGGCTAGCTTAGCCCACTAGAGTGGCTGCTTATTGCTATATAGCTTTTTATTTTTGTAATTTTTTGGTTGAAATATAGCTATTTATTTATTAAATTATTTTGTTTTTGAATAATTTCATTTCTCAACGGATGTTTCTTGGTGATTACCACCGGTTCTTGCGAGCGACCGGAAAATTGCACTCCAATTTGAAAACTAGAAGGAAATTCCTTTGCCTGTAATCAAAGCTTCTTTCTCATGCAATTTGGCGGTGTTGGGAACAACGATCAGTATGAATGACGAAATCTACCATCTAAAGCTACACATCTCAGGGAGAATTATGGATATCCCTAAGAACGATCTCAGAGATCACTTCAGTCGGTATGGTGAGGTTGAATCCATATTCAAGTTTGAGGGCAGAATTGCAAGTTCAAGTTTCGGATTCGTGAGTTTCAGGGTTCCGTCCTTTGTAAATGAAGCCCTCAGCGTCGATAGACATGAAATCGGTGGCGACGTGGTGAGCCCTTCGAAACCCTAATCTTGGTTTGCTGGTAAAGGTCGTGACTTTATACATGTCTTTCTTTCTACCTCTTCTTTCTTTTCTGTTGAATGCGATTGCAAGAAGTATGTATTGGGCTCTTTTGCGGCTTTTTCGCTTCTGATTTTTGGCAACGGTTTGTGTAGGTGAGAGTGAAAAGAGCATTTTGATGTCCGCGTTTTTAGGTAGATTTTTAGGGTCTAGATAGGTTAGTTTAAGTTGATTTTCGTAGTTGAGTCTTGTGTTTTTGAGTCTTTTTGCATAAGTTTTCGTATTTCCTTGAGATTCGGAAACTACGCATATTTGTGTCGTTTTGTAGGTATTTCGAAGCTTGAGAGCGAGTTTGGAGCAAGGCTAAGAGAAGATGGACAAGCTAGGAGGAAGATATCAAGATGAAGAGCCAAGAAGAAGAGCTAAAGAGAAGCAAAATCAAGAGAAGAAGTGAAGACATCGACCCCAAGATCGAGCCCAAGGAGGTCGAGCTCGAGCCATTTGACCGAACTTGGAGCGCAAGGAACAACAGCTCTCAGGATCGACCCTGAAGGGGTCGATATCGACCCTATGGGGGGTCGAATGCGCGTGACCGACTTCCTTCTATCCGGATTACTTGTGCAAGTTTCCTAATTTGTATTTTAGGAAGGTGTTTTGTTTGTGTTTCCTAGTTAGATTAGGACTCCTTTTTGTCTATAAAAGGAGGTTGAACCTTTAGTTTTTATTCATGCCATGCTTTGCTTGGTGTCATTCAATTAATCATCAAGACTTGGAGAATTAGGGAGAAGACTTGGAGGACAAGTTTGAGGTTTGTAAGTTTGATCTTTGGTTTTTATTTGAATTTGAGTTTGGTTTGATCATGTCTTCTTCTTCTTCTTCCTTGTTTCTTCTTTGCTATGTGTGAGTAGTCTTCTTAAATTCTAGGGTTGGGCAAAAACCCAACACAATCATGCATGTTTAAAACTTGAATTCATGACTTGAATGCTTAACAATCATGTCTATCTATCTTGTGCTTAATCCTTTGCGAAAGTTGAGGCATGTCTTGTGATTAACCATAGCGAAAGTGAAAAGTTAGTTGCTTGATTACATCTAATAGGATTATTTGCGAAAGTTGATATTCCTAGGTTGAAGGATAGGTAGAAAGTTGTTTGATTTGCGAAAGTTGATTGAATGGCTTGAATTGTTTGCGAAAGTTAACTTTTCTATGATCTAGATTGCATGATAGTTGTGAATTCTTGTTGGAAGCATGCATGGTTGTTGTTGTGGTAGCCCTAGCCCTAGGATTTGCCCTTTTTATATTGATTGAAATTCGTGTCTTTGCCTTGATCTCGACCTCCCCTAGGTCGTGTTCGAGCTCTTGCTTGTGGTTCGTGTGCATTTTCGTGTGTTTGCCCTCAGGATCGACCCCCCCTAGGGTCGAGATCGACCCTCTTTGGGTCGAGCCTGAGTTGTTCTGCCCTCTTGTTTTCTTTGCTTTTCGTAGTTTGTTCGACTAAACTTAGCACTACTCTCACTCCCGTGGACGATCCTGACTTCGCTATACACAGCGGGGTCTTGACTACAAATTTATTTGTTCAAGAAACCCTTCAACACATTTCCAAAGAGATATAATCGTTAGAGGGTTTTTGTAGGGGGTTTACCTGAAAATCTGACTGAGGAGGAGTTGGGGAGTTACTTTAATAGGTTTGGCATTGTTACTAATGTAGTTGTGGTGTGAGACTGCAACACTGGCAAGTCGATCTAGGGGTTTTGGCTTCGTAGCTTTTGAAAAATCTCTCTTATCAGGTTCTTTTGTTCGAAGACCGTCTATTCATTCTCTGTCACTCTTTGTAGGATAATATTTTGCCTTTTGGAGTTGTGGTGACTTGTTTTTGAATAGGAATAACCATGTATTGTGCTGTTTTTTCTTAATGCACATACCATGTATTGTGCTGTTTTTTCTTAATGCACATACATGTAGTAGTGGCAATGGGTTGGATTTTGGGTGGGTGAACCATTTCCAAACCCGACCCATATTACAAATTTCCTACCCAAACCCGACCCGACCCATTGGTGTGGATCACCTGAACCCAATCCACCCTATATTATTGGGTGGATCGGGTGGGTCAGGTGAAATTTCGGGTGATATGTACCTAATATATACCTGAATTTTAATTTATTTATTTTTAAAAAACTGATAAACATAATAATAATTTCAATGTCAATTGTTAAATATTACATGAAAATTCCATAACCTCATTCACCGTCTATATTAATAAAACTTGAATCATGATCTTATAATTAAAGTAAGTGAATTTCAAATAATTTTAAAGATTTGACCTTATATAATAACATTTATTTGTTGAACATATTATATATTTATTTCGAGAGTTTAGACTTTGGATCATATACCTAAACATTTTTATAATATTCTATGAATTATTTTAATTAAGTTTTTGCTCAAATAAGTGAACTTTGTGGATATTATATTTTTCTTACTAATATACTTAATGAAATTTATCATAGATATCCATACATGGTATCAGTGTTAACTATTAAACTAGTATGTATTATTATGTTTAGTCATTGAAATAATCGATCATTGTCTATAAACAACTAGAAGATCCATCAGCAATATAAGATAAAATAAGATATTTCATATTTACAAGTTACTTATGATAAGTTTTGATTATAGCATAAAAGCCCAATTTTATCATGTGTTTCAATCATGGTCATTATTATATATATATATATATATGTATACATAAGATTTTGTATTTTTAATAGAGTTTGAAGTTATAATTTTCACACTTTTTATAACGGATAAAGTTTCTCCATTATTTTTCATCTAATTTATAATTATACTTTATCCAAATTATGATGTTAAATATGGATCATAGTCATACATATTGTTGTGGCGTATTTTAATTTTAAACAAATAAATATATTTTTATTATTAAAACATAATTAATTCAATGGGTAAAAGGTAACAAAGGAGGGAATATACTATTAAATATATATAAAGATATTAATAAATAATTAAAATGGGTTATTAGGTCGGGTTATCAGGTCGGGTTATGGGTGGATGTAGGGGTGTCCATAAAAAACCGAAACCGAAAAACCGAACCAATAAACCGAAAAACTGGCACATTCTTTGGTTAACCGAACCGACATTGTTAAAAATTTTGGTTTGGTTAACCGAACCGAGAATATTAACGGTTTTTGGCTCGGCTTCGGTTTATGATTTTCGTAATAACGGTTAACCGAAAAGCCGAAAGTCATTTTTTTTATTTTTTATTAATATATAAGTTTGATTTACTTTAACCTATTCATATTTCAAATGATGATGTTGTTCTATTGAGCAGTTTTGAGTTCTCTTGTTTGCATAGTTTTATTGTGGTTTGTAATTTCAATTATTTACTTATCATTGTTATCAAATATGTCATGATATGTGTCTACATAAGCCCTTTAAATTATTAATTAAATAGGTTGTTCGATTGAAATGCATACAATAATAGTTTAAAGTATTATTTGGGTATTATAACTATCAAGGCATATAAAATTAGAATGTATATTTGAAGATCTAATCTAATTAGATTATATTATTTAATAATATTCGACAATTTTGTTTATACATCGTGTATATTATGATAATATAAATCATATAAATGGTTATTGGTTAACAGATAAAACCGAACCGAAAAAAAATTGGTTAACCGATCTCCGGTTAACCGAGATTAACGGTTCGGTTAAGGTTTGTGATTTTAGTTTACCGAAATCACGGTTAACCGGGTTTGGACACCCCTAGGTGGATGGACCTTCACCTGTACTCGATCCGATCCATCATCCGCATCACCCAAAACCCGACTTTGACCCGTCTTTTTTCGAGTTTCACCCATTTTTTCGGGTCGGGTGAAGCGGGTACCCATTTGGTCCAGGGTAAAATTGCCATCTCTACATATATGGTGGGGTTTCAGATTTTGTATACATGGTGGAATTCCGCTAGACTAATTAGTTAATGTTGATTTGTTGTTGAAAACCAAAATGACCGTTAGATTAGTGGTTAGACAAAAAAGACCAATTGCCATGCTATTAATTATTTAAAGTGTTGGATTGTTTGGGGGTTCGAAATTCGAGTAATCGGCCCTCTTATGGTGGAATAATAAAGCAAAGTAGAATAGACCATAATGTATTTTTTTTGTCAAGAGAGGAGGCAAGCTCTCAGAATTTTATTAATAAAAGGGACTACAACGGGATAAGACGTGAGGTTACAATGCTCCTAGCGTCATCGTACAAGAAACAATAGTATTGCTCCGGGGAACCTCCAAGGAATGGATCCCCAAAGGAAAAGGACAAAGCAATGGAGGCGAGGGACTCGACGATGCTATTTGCTTCCCTATAGACATATCAGATCTTCCAATTCCGTTGAAAGAAGCCTTGACAGCGAGTCGTAAGGCTGACAAGAGGATGTTTCGAGTCCATGTTTTTGGTGATCAAACATGCTTGTATCTTTTCCTACCATCGAAGGCTACACATCTCAGGGAGAATTATGGATATCCCTGAGAGCGATCTCAAAGATCGCTTCAGTCACTATGTAGAGGTTGAATCCGTAATCAAGTTCAAGTATGAGGGCTGAATTGGAAGTTCAGGTTTCAGATTCATGACTTTCAAGGTTTCGTCCTCTGGAGACGAAGCCCTCAGCGTCAACAGACATGAAATCGGTGGCAACAAGGTGAGCCCTTCGAAACCCTAATCTTGATTTTCTGTTACAGATCGTGACTTTATGTCTTTATTTTTTTTTCTCTTTCTTAGGTGTTGAATTCGATTGCAAGAAATGTGATTTTTTGGGAACTGTTTGTTTAGGTGAAAGTGAAATAACATTTCAAAGGAGTGATAATCATACGAGGATTTTCGTAGAGGATTTACCTGAAAATGTGATCGAGGAGGAGTTGGGAAATTACTTTAATAGGTTTGTTACTGTTACTAATTAGTGCTGGCGCGAGACTACAACACTAGCAAGTCTAGGGGTTATGGCTTTGTAGCTTTTGGATCTGTCGATGTTGCTGAAGAAGTTCTAAAGAACACCCCCATGAGCTAGGTGGAAATCAGGTAGACGTCTATTTTGTACACATGTATGACCAAACAAAGTCTGGAAGAAAGCCCAAGCCGGGTGAAATTCCTCGGGGCCCAAGGACACGTGAAATTGGTCAAAGTTCAAGAGCTGATTCACATGAAGGTCAATTACAAATGGGTAATGATCAAAGCTCATTGATGGGTCAAAATGTTGATTCATATGGTGAAAATTTCCATTATGGCTTACATCCACATGCCTACAATAACCTCTACATGAGTGGATATCCAACTGACTATCTGTTGGGAAATCGACCCCTCCAATGACACTCGTACACCCACTAAAGCCCAACCGAGACAAAGATACAATATTATAAAAGTGATTTTGTATTATACAGTGGAGATGTACAAGAATAAATTATATAGGTGACTCGACATTCTTTTATGATATGGGACACCTACACACCCTAACATACACGTGGGACACTACCCACAACGACTATCGATCGAGCCTACCCGAGACTATTGCTCGATCTATCCTACCCACACTTGATCACTCTAAGTTGAGTGATGCCTTAAACAAAGAGTACAATTGCATATTTATAGACAAGCTATCCTTCACCCACTACAAGGAGATAATTATACAAACTTCTATAGACTTCTCTAGGTTTATCCAACTAGCCATACTCTCTAAAATATTCTAGAAGTATCCTTACATCTTAATTAGCTTATAGCACATATTTACCTTCTCCACAAGTCTAGAAAGATCTCACCACACACTTCTCATGTTTTCTAATCTCTCTTTTTTTTCTTTTTTTTTCTTTCACTTTCAAGACTTGGTACCCGGCCAATTAATTTTGGGTCTTACATCTAGATCATTTAATATTGTGACATACTAATTACTCTTAACAATTTCTCTCTTCATTAATATTTCCAAATACCTCCATCATACAAACATGTGTACGCTTTTCGGTCTCCCGCCGCCATGTGATCAAACACATTCTCTCTCGAACACCTTGCACAACTCACATCATGAAGAGTGGCTTGGACCGTCATCAAACTTCTTTTTTATTTGGGGTACCAACAACCGTCAACTTCTCTCCATCATTTAAGTTGGGGTGATCAAACTCCCCATCTCTCATCAAGGTGTCATATAAGCTTGATCTCCACACACACGCCTCGAGGCGGCATCCATCAATCACACTATTCGGGCAATCACTCAACTCGTTGTCAACCAATCTTTGTTCTCACGACATCATCCTCACCAACAACACGTATCATATTGGTGTGCCGGTCACCAACACTCTTCAGCAAGGACCTCTCTCGTCTCCTCTAGGTCCTCCCTCAAATGCGGACATCTCACTCGCATGTGACCCATCACTCCATCTTGGTCACAATACCCACTCGACCGGTACCTTCCAAAACCACAACACCAATAGGTCTCCAACCATACTCAATCTGCCACAACGTGAAGTTAATCTGCCCATCAAAGAGTGAGATCTCGAACACATCCTTGACAATGTAATATCCGTTATTTTTATAGTAAGAAAAGCTAGTTATAAATTCTTATGCGTACAAAAGAAGGCTAAAAATGTCATGCACTAACTAATCCCTCTTTTATGAATAATGAGATGTGCAAATAAACTCCTTAGAAAAATAAACGCATAATGTAAAATATTTTTGGAAGAAGAAAAGAAGGTAGGAATTTAAATAAAGTAAATTAAAAATACAATAAAACAAAATAAAAAAAACACGTTACATTAATGATAATCATAGGATTGGGTCAAATTAATGGACTCTCAATTTTAACAAACTCAATTAAAACATCTTAGGAGAAGGTGGGCCGAGCCCGACCTTACTCCAATCGGCCCAAATTCGACCCTCGGCCCAAACAAGAGAAGAGTAAGCCTTTTACCCAAGGAAAAGCAAAAACGAGGGAATAAGGGATTGAACCATGACCTATGGTGCCCTATACGCCCCCTACTGCCAGGCTAAGATGTTTTTGTGTACTACATATGCACGCCAACTATATTTGGCCTTCCTCGGGCAGAGACTTCGAAAGGGAAGATGGGGTTGTGCTCGGACCGCCGGACGGACGGCCACAACTTGTATACTTCAAATGCCAATTTAGGGTCTGTTCGGCTACAAAGTGATTATGAATGATAATGGCTTATTTTTGTATTGGAATTTGTGCATGTGAGAGGGGAGAGTTTTCTAGATCCTACAAAATAAGAGCTTATTTCAGCTTTTTTTTTTGAATCGGTGAAAATTAGGGTCTCGCCTTAAGGCGGGATCCCTAGGGCATCCTTACGGATGAGAGCTAGAAGCTCATGATGGTTCCAAATGGTTTCCCATGAGAGACTGTGGCCCAGAAATGCAATTTTGTCGGCCACAGAGTTACACTGCCTACTCCCATGATGAATACGAACTGACTCGAAACCCCGTAGGGATACGAGAATGTCTGTAATAATCCTTTCAATCTCCCATGGGCATCGGATTTGTCCTAAGACAGCTTTGATAACAATGATATTATCTCCTTCTATTTCCAACTTTCTAACATTTTTCTGTTTAGCTTTCTTCACTCCATCCCACAGTGCCAATGTTTCTGCCATCAAGACCGAAACTTTCCCATATGTTCTGACAGACCCGTCAATTGGGTTTCCGGTCTCGTCTCTTATAATGGAACCTCCCGTAGAGTTACCATTAATTAGCTTAGATCCATCAAAATTTAATTTTGCATAACTCCGATCTGGTTTCTTCCAACCTCGTGCTTTCATTCGTGGTCGGTTTCTTAAACATGCACCCTTATTTGGACCCGTTTCTTCGTCCTCATCCCATTCTTTCGCCTGCTTCCATTGCTTCAGTTGATTGCGGATATAAAGACTTAAGTCTTGAATGAGATCGTTGGGCGTTTGTTGGAACAATAGCTTGTTTCGCTCATGCCATATGCCCCACCAAGCTACTGCTAACTCAATGAACTCTTCTTTTCTTAATTTGTTATATAGCTGAAATAATACATTCCGAGGGTTCGTTTGTGATAGGTTCTGATCTCTAAGTACACGTTCTGTATTGACATTTATACTTTTTATTATTTCCAAAGTATGCGGGCATTCAAGTAACAAATGTATCGAGTCCTCATGTGTAGCGTTACACATGAGGCATCCTTGAGGATAGACAACGCCTTTTTCAATAAGCCTTTGTTTCGTAGGCAGTCCATTCATGTCAATTTTCCAGAGGAAATTCCTTACTTTTGGGTACGTATCCAATTTTCAGATCCAAGCATTGGGATTCAAAGTCATAGTTTCTTCTTTTGTTATTAGGCTTATTGTTGATTCCGTGGAGTACCAGCCATTCCTGCTTGGGGCCCAGATTAATTTGTCGTTGATATTATTTTCAGGGATTGGGATTTCTATTATTTTCTCTATCACTTCATTAGGAACTACATGAAGAAGTTCATTTGTTTTCCATCTCTTGTCGGAAGAAATGAAGTGTTGAACTTTAGTTTCCACGTTTACCACATTATCTGTAGCTGCCCACTTTATTAGCGGTTCATCTGTGAGCCATCTGTCCTTCCAAAAATTAATTGCCCGCCCATTTCCTATTTACCACCTCAAACCTTTCTCAAATTCTGGCTTTAATTTCATCAATTGCTTCCATTGCCATGAACTATTCGGCTTTATTTTATACTCCGAGAACGCACTTCCTCTCAAATATTTTTCGTTAACCACTTGTACCCAAACATTGTCTGGCTCGGTAAGAATTTTCCATAGCAGCTTCATTTGGAGCGCTTTGTTCATATCTTCCGCTTTCCTTAAGCCTAAACCCCCATATGTCTTTGGTTTGCATATTCGCTCCCATCCTATAAGTGGCTTATGTTGTCTGTCTTTATTCCAGAAGAAGGTTCTGTTTATATTGTCAATTTCATCATTAACGTGTTTTGGCAACATGAAACTTTGCATTAGGTAGTTCAGTTTTGTAGCTAAATTCGACCTGATTAAAACTTTTCGTCCTTCTTGAGATAACGTATTGGCTTTCCATTTCGTTAGCTATCTTTGAGCATTTCCAACAACGTCCTGAAAGCTTTCTTTACTCACTCTTCCGTTAATAATCGGACACCCTAGATATTTTTCTAAATTTTTCATCGTGCTTATCCCTAGAGTTTGTTTGATACTTTGCTTCTGCTGATTAGCCACCTTCTTAGAAGTATGAAGTGCGGATTTATGATAGTTTACTTTCTGTCCTGTAGCTGCACAATACTCTTCAATAATCTTCTTCATCTGGTCACATGCACTTTGGTTTCCTTTGGCAAATACAATAATATCGTCTGCAAATGCTAGGAAGGGTACTCTCCTACCTCCTCTTGCTACTGGGAATCCTATAAGTGGCTTTGGACACTCACTTACTTTCTGAAGTTTTCGGGCAAGAAGTTCAGCACCAATTACAAAGAGATATGGCGATAGCGGATCTCCTTGTCTCAGTCCTCGTTCAGGTTCAAATGGTGCAGTGGGTCCACTGTTCACCAAAACTGATAAGGATACGGTACAAACACACTCCCGAATCCACTTCACAAACTTGTCATCAAAACCAAATTGGTATAGGATCCGGAACAAGAATTCCCAGTCTACCCTATCGTATGCCTTTTCCATATCCAACTTTACTGCCATCCATCCTTCTTTCGCTTGGCTTCCTCTAAAGGAATGAAAAATTTCATGTGCTATAAGCACGTTGTCTTGTATTGCCCTCCCAGTAACAAAAGCCCCTTGTAGCGGGTGGATAATTTTGGGCATAACCTTCCTTAATCTTTCCGTTAGGATCTGGGCTATTATTTTATATATCGTCGTGCATAGGCTAATAGGTCTATAGTGGTTTGTCGTCGAGGGGTTGTCATTTTTTGGCAGTAGCGAAATGAACGTATGGTTATTTTGTATCAAGATCTTTCCTGAATGGAAGAAGAAGAGCTTATTTCAGCTTATTTCTCAATAATATGGTGTACCGAACAGAGCTTTAGTTACCCATACTCATGTTATTAGTATGATCGCAACAAAGTTATCACCTTAATAAAAATATTACCAATTATTTATTAAGACAAAAACAAATGATGAATTAGGCTATGAACTTTTCTACATATAAATTATTAAAGGAAAGTAATTTGTATGACCCTCACAAATTATTATAGCGAAGAAAAATAATTTGCAGAACTTTTAGAATTAGAAATAAATTATATATTAATTTATTTCGTGTTCGCTTGTTATGAAAATCGCACTTAATTTAGGTCAGGTACACGGGTCCCCGTAATCTCGCGAATCAATTCCTTAAAACCTCAACCTCAAAAATCGAAGGCAAGTGGATGGTTCTCTTGCTCTTTTCCATTAAACGCGAATTTCCTTCCGTTCCGTTTAATATTTATTTATGATTGTGGGAACGCCTTGTTTGCTTAAAAATGAACCTATGATTATTATTGTTAGAAATAATGACCTCATTGTTCATATTGTTATTATTCCTGTATTACGCTAGCACTTGGACTTAGGACCGATTGATTGCAGCCTTATGTGTTTAAACGTCTCGTTTGAGACTTTGCTATGGACTAGGATACTCATAAAGGGGTGGGAGACCCATCTCTGTAAACACCTCTCAAAAAGATTGTATTAGTATGTACCTATATCCTACTACTGAGTCATGACTCTGCCCGCTCTATCGCTCAGAGGGGTGATAGCAGCCTACCTAGGTGCTCAACTATGTGGCTCTGGGCTCGTCTAAGGGTCGCCACATATAAAATCGATAATTTAATTGCTGAAATGAGTACTCCTCGATGTGGCTCTTGAATCTTATGAGTTGCCACATCCGAAAATCGTCAAAATAGAGTGTATTGTTTTATTACTAAGAGAAGATAAGTCGATGTAGTTTTTTACTAATCCTTGATGTACATTAATAAGTTCCCAACAAAAACTTGATTATCTTTCTTTTCTAAGAATCACCTCAATGTGATTTCCTATTCCTACAAGAAATCTTGTATTTCTTTTCTCATTAGATTCGTTCCTTTCATTATCATCAAAGTTGTACTCGAATGAAGCCTCGTTCTAATTATATCATACTCTCACATCGAAAGAACCCGATTTTTCGTGCATCACTCAATTTCCTTTTGGACTTCGATGCCGACATACTTATCCTTTTAAGAACCTAGTCACATTCTACCACTTGCTTAGTCTCCCGTTAGACTAATACCACTTTTTTTTCTTCCCGACATTGGTCGGCTGATATTTCTTGCTTTTATGGAAATATCAGGGAGTAAAGACAGGTTTGCCGAAGACCAAAGACGAAGACTCAAGGATTTAAAGGAAGGAAGATTTTCAAGATGTTACAAGTCATTTTAGACATTTTTGAAAATCTCATTTGTTGTTTTTGTGAATAAACATTGAGCCGTCATTTTATTCCACTGCAAAACGACTTATATGTCTTCTTCACTTAAACATTGTTATCTTGTATCATTTATCACTGACTTCTAATCATGTATCAAACATTGAATCACATTTAATGAAATATAAGGTCAATGTTTCGTTTTCTATGAATCAAGTTATGTTACCTACCGCCTTGGGTGGCTTTGGATGGAGGTGACTGACATGTAATACCCATGAGTTCAGAATAGGGGTGTTACAGACAAGTTGGTCCTCCTCATGCCAACACGAAATCATTCCACCAACGAAATCTACATGTATCTCCAACAACGACGCTCTCACCAACCTTGCCTATGATACCACTCTTGGGAAATCGACCCCTCCAACGACACTCGTACATCCACTAAATCCCGACTGAAACAAAGACACAATATTATAAAAGTGGCTTTGTATTATACAGTGAAAATGTACAAGACTAAATTATACGGGTGACTCGACACTCTTTTATGTATGGGACACCTACACACCCTAACTTACACGTGTGACACTACCCACGCCGACTCTCGATCGAGCCTACCCGAGACTATTGTTCGATCTATCCTACGTACCCACGCTTGATCACTCTAAGTTGAGTGATGCCTTAAACAAGGAGTACAATTGCATATTTTTGGACAAGCTATCCTTCACCCACTACAAGGAGATAATTATACAAACTTCCCTAAATTTATCCAACTAACCCTACTTTCTAAAATATTCTAGAAGTATCCTTACATCTTAATTAGATTATAACACATCTTTACCTTCTTCACAGGTCTAGAAAGATCTCACCACACACTTCTCATGTATTCTAATCTCTCTTTTTGTTTCTTTCTTTCACTTTCAAGACTACCCAATTAATTATGGGTCTTACATCTAGCCCATTTAGCATTTGGACATACTAATTACTCTTAACACTATCGGATGCCTGTAGTTGTTCCAACGATTCTTGGGTATGGATTGCAAAGGTCGGGTACCCTATCGGCAATTGGATTCTCGTGGTTGGTTCAGCAAATCCCGGGTATGGGTTGCCACTGCCTAGATACCCAGATGAATATCAGATGCATGTGGTTGCTCCCTGGAATGGGATGCAATTGCCGGGATACCCCGGGAATACCTTCCAAATGGCGGGTTATGGACCTTTCCCTTACAATCCCAGTCCTGTTTATCATATGGATGCTTCCTTTGGCTCTGTAGGAATTGGTGCTTCTAATGTTGTTGGCGTTGTGGAACCTGAGAACCTGCAATCTAATGCGCAGTCGCATGGGCGTGAAGCTTCAAATGAGGAAGAGTGATGTTGCTTTTTCAGTTCATATGTTAGAAGGGGAAGGAAAAGTCTCTCTTATCAGGTTCTTTTCTGCCATGCTTGTATCTTGATGTTGAGCTTGTATAGAATTCAGATAAAGCTGCCTCCACTACAAAAAGTGCTCCTTTATCTGTAATATTCATTGACATATTTTTTCAGTATAGTGAACTGTTTGTAGAATCATGTAGTTGTGCTTGTGATGCAACAGATTGCTATGCAAACCAATCTCTTGTAAATGAGCATGTTCATTGTCGAGAGACATGATATTCTTGCTGTAATGATGAAGATTGATTCTAAAATATATTTGATGGTTGGTATACTAATGGAGATGGATTATATGTGATTTTGATTCTAAAATTAGATGGTCTATGTCTACCACACTACACGCCTTTGATAATCAATCTATTGAAGTTGGTCTATTTGCACCTTTTCTCTTTTCGTGATCTAGTATTTGTTTTTGAGGGTTTATACTTTGTTGAGGATCTCAAATCTAGTGATTTTGTGACCTGTTATTTGGAGCAAGGGATGACATTTTAACTTTTAACACAAACAACAATATATGGAGTGTATTGCACTTTGGTTGTTTGCTTTCATTAAGTTGTGCTTCAGTGTCTTCTCTTAGTGTGGTGTACAAGGAATTATTGTACTTTAATTCCTCGAATGTGTGAAACAGGCATATTACTATTAGAATTTACAAGGCTTAGTGCTGATTTTATGTTCAGGATTGGGCACTTAATGGTAAATGCATTTTCATTATATGAACGAATGAAGCTTGCAATTTTGGTAAATGCAGTTATGCTACATGCCAAATTGACATACAAACCTAGATGTAAGCTAAGCTTTACTTGTGAAAAATTAAATTAAAAAAATCTCTATTTAAAAGGAAGCGGGAAAAGTTTGTTGGATGGTGACATAATTTGAGCGGGGAAATGTTTTTCTTAACTTCAAGAAAAAGAGAATTTTTTTATTTGAATTCTGTGTATTCAATCTCTGTGTAGGGGATAATATTGCCGTTTGAAGGTGAGGACTTGTGGTGGCTTGTTTTGGATAAACAAAAAAAAACATGTATTGTATTGTTTTTTCATGAGTTTTTTCCTTAAAAAACTTAATGCACGGACATGGTGAAATTTCAGATTTTATATACATGAACAGTTGTGGGCTTTTTATCCGCTAGATTAACTAGTTAATGTTGATTTGTTGTTGAAAACCAAAATTAACGTTACATTAGTGGTTACTACTGGTTAGACCAAAAATATACCTCATTGACATGCTATTATCGAAAGTGTTGGACTATTTTGGGGGTTTGAGCAATCCGCCTTATTTTGGTGGAATATTAAAGCAAAGTAGTATAGGCCATAATGTTTATAACAAATGTTTTTATTTGTTTATTTGTTTAAATTCAACCTATTAAAATTGAGTTTGTTAATTTTAATTTACTACATAACATTATGAAAAATAATTGATGGATTAAAACTTTAATTAAAATAAATTTTTCAATATTAATTTATTAAAGATTCCATTTATCTATATATAATCATATAAAATTACCCACTTCAATTATGGTTACTTTCTCATATAACTTATATAGTTTATCATATTAACTTTTAATGTTCATTTATTTAATTATTATATTAATATGAAAAAAACATAATTTATTTATTCAGAAATTACGCTCTCATTGATTACTTCAGTCGCTATGGCGAGGTTCTATCCCTAACCATCGCCAAAGATCGTCTGAATGATACGCCTCGAGGTTTTGGATTCGTCATCTTCTCTGATCCGGCCTCTGCAGACCGAGCCCTCAGCGAGCCCCATGAAATTTCTGGCAAGAAGGTGAGTTCTTGTCAACTTTTTCCTGAAACCCTAATCTTTTCGTTTGCCTCTTATTTGAAGAACGATTGTGTAGGTGGAAGTGAAAAGAGCAATTCCAAGAAGTGAGCAACTGCAATTTCATCATAGCCACGGAGGAGGAACTAGTGTGAGTAGCACTAGTAGTACCAATGGTGACAATCAGTTTAGGACTAGGAAGATTTTTGTAGGCGGTTTGCCTGCTGATCTGACAGAGGAGGAGTTCAAGGCTTACTTTGAAAAGTTTGGTGGGATTACTGATGTGGTTGTGATGCATGACAACATGACTAACAGGCCTAGGGGTTTCGGTTTCGTGACTTTCGAGTCCGAAGACACGGTTGAGGAGATTTTAAAGGAGAGCTTCTATGAGGTGGGTGGTAAACAGGTGGAGGTAAAGAGGGCGATTCCGAAAGACCGGTGTAGGGACCTGAGTAATGGTCAAATGTCATGGGCAGATTCATACAGCTACTGGCCTCAGGCTTTTCAGTATTGCTACAATGGCTTTTACAGCGCTGGAAATTTGGCTGGATTTGGAATGCCTGTGGTTGCTACTGTCAATCCTTGGAACGGCCTCCAAATGGCGAGGTATGTGCCATTGCCTTACAACTCTGGACCCGGTTATCAGATGAACAGTGTCTTTGGTTCTGGAACAGACTTTGATTATGTAACCGGTGGTGCGCGTAGTAGTGTTGGTAATTTGCAGATGGGGAACCTAGCATCTGGTGTGCGCCACAGTGCGGTTCGTATTAGAGAGATCGTATGAAGACCTGAAGAGCTTACGAAGAGAAAAAAAAAAAGCTTACATTTCTACTGCCTTTGATTAATCTTTTTGATCTTGATCTTGTTCGGAATCCACATCAAGTTGCATCCACTGTAAATCTCTCTCTCCCGTTACCTACCAATGACGATCACATCAACTCCTGTTCGTCAGATTCATTCAAGTATAGTGTCTGGATGTTTTAATGAATTATAACCCTAGATGTTTCTGAATTTTGAACTGTTTGCAGAATCAAGTGGCTCTCATTGTCATGCAACAGATTGGTCTCCAGATTATTCACTTGACAATGTGCATTTTCACTGTCAGAGATCATGCTGTTTTTGTCTATTTGACTGTCATGACTTGTTATATTTGCATTGCTTATACCCTTATTGACTGCCAAAGCTTATTATTACTCATGAACTTTTGTATGGCATGCAATGGAGACCATATATATGATATCACTTGCCTTTCCTTCTGGAGTGTTTGTTCTTTGTTGAGAATCTGAATTTCAGTGTCTGTATGACTACTCTTTGATGCATTGCCTTTGCTGAATGAGTAAGCATCCTTTGGCTGTGTTGATTTTGTGATCTTTTGCTGGAATGAGTAGGCATCCTTTGGCTCAATGCTTATAAGGATCATATCTTATATGATAGATAGCAACCTGTCTCATGCCTTTCTGTTTTCATCTTTGTTCTTAGTGGTAAGGAGGAGTTTTTGTTGTTTACTTTCCCTGATGCGCGCTAACGAAAACACGACATCTTTTTGCCATACGAATTTAGAAGGATAAGTATCTGTGCCCATGCCCAGCATTGGACCTATATGATGTTGCTTAGCACGGCATTTGCATGTAACTTGTGCGTATGTGATCCAACATCAACAAGGGGCCCTTGAAATAAATTTTGAGATTTCAGGATCAACTTTCCCCTATTGAGACAGCCAAATTGATTTTTATTCCCCACGTTCTGTGTCTTTAAGTAGTTCCACATGCATTTGTCTACCTTTCAATAAGACCCCCGTCGTTTTCTTTGTGTGTCAGTGTCAATCACGCTGTCTCCTATGCATTCATATTCTGTTTTTGACCCTTAAACCACAGCTATTTGCGTAATACAATCTCTTATTAAGAAATTGTATACCATTCCAAGCCAAGAAATTTCCATCCGATAACAAAAATTTTGTTCCATAGCAGTTGACAATTTATTCCACTAAAAGTCTTTGGTTTCCCCAGATATTGAGTAACAACTGAACTTATTATGATCTAAACCATAACTTCTTATACAAAAGAATAAACCCAGAAACAAAAAAAGAATCCATCAAACTAGATACAAAAAATCAATACAAATACAAAGGGGAAAAAAGGCAAAGGCGGGTAAAATTCCCTTCCCTATACAAGGGAGGTTCATCTCATTAGATGACCTCCCTCTTCTCTTGCTTTGGTTTCAGGTCTCAATCCTGTTGATATAATTTTATCCTTTACATAACAGGTTACTTTCAGGAGCATATGCCCTCTCCCCTGATCATTTCGTATCGGACTCTTACTATATTCGGAGTAATCCTACAAACCCGGCTAATGTAACTCGTGCTTGTTCAATCAACCTGCTCCCCAATCAAGTCAAGACCAACAAGGAGAAATGAGATCCCTTGGAAAAGCAGAAAGTAGAAGTGAATACCCTGAGCAGAGAGCAGACTCCTTGTGGCGGCTGTGAGAAGAAGGAAAGCAAGGGACAGTTCTTTCATGTATATCCGGTTGTGCTTCTTTTTCTTCTTGTTCATCTTCTTCAGACCCTTTTCCTCTACCTCAAGTAAGCTGGATTCAGAGGAGCTCCTTTGAATGATGGCCGTCTCTTTCTCAGCAAAGGCGACTAGATCGCCTTCGGAAGACCTGCCAGACTTCTTGGTGACGACCCACTCATATGCGCTCCCGAGTTGGAAAAGGCCAGAAATCATGGCGTTGAACTTTGTCACGGACATTGTGTTTTCGAATAGAAGGTAAGGGACAATAAACGGGAAGGATTTCGGGGCTGGTATTATGTTGAGGAATGACATTGTTGCTGGGATGTAGCAGACAACCCAAGCTGGGAGCTGTGCTTCTGGGACGAACATTGTCATTGGCAGGATTATGCAGAACAGTGTGAAGGAGTAGAATGGCAGGATCAATTTTCTCAGGAGGAAGAAGAGGAAAATCAAATTTGCCTTCTTCCAAACTCCAATCTGTAAGTAAAAAAAGAAACAGGAAACCACATTAGTTCTCACATAAGAAAATGACCATACTAAAACAAGGCACAAGGCTAACTAACAGTAAAGCCTTTTTAGTTTTACCTTTGATTTGAAAATTTCAGGCAAGCAAAGGCGGAATAGTTGCATAGGCCCAGAATGCCATCTGTGCTGTTGTTTCCTATAAGCTTCGTATGATTCTGGTAACTCACAGTCACACTAACAAGTAGAAAAAAAACACTATATCAAAAATCAAAGAAGATACCCCATTAATCCAAATGCAGTAAAAACTCAGGGTTGGTATGGAAAATAACCAATTCGACAAATAATTAAATGGAGTGAAAGGCAATGCCATACCTCAACATCATTGAGAAAAACAAACTTCCAACCGTGCAGATGGGCACGGACAGCAATGTCCATATCCTCTACTGTGGTCCTCTCCAACCAACCACCCGACCCCTCCAACGCCTTAATCCTCCAAACACCAGCAGTGCCATTGAACCCGAAGAAATTCAGGAAGATGCCATTCACTTGTTGCTCCACCTCAAAATGGAAGACCAAGTTTATGTTTTGCAGCCTTGTTAGCAAGTTCTCATCCTTATTCACAAAGGACCACCTAGCTTGAACAAGACCCACCTCATCATTGTCCTGCAACGTTAATTACATTGCCCAAATTTTAGTTCTAACACCAAAACTGAAACGACCGACACGCCAAATTATGCACTAAACACTTCCATAGATTAGCACTTGATGATTTAAACATATATAACAAGCCCCTGTTTAATGTATTATGATCAAATTACCTTGAAATGGACGACGGTCTTCCTGAGAAAATCAGGAGCAGGCTGGAAATCCGCATCAAAAATGGCCACGAATTCGTAGTCCTTGACATAGCTACAGTTCATGGCTGACTTCATATTACCAGCTTTGTACCCATCCCGAACCACTCGGTGACGATAAATAATGTTGGCACCCTGTGCCTTCCACTTAAGAACCTCCTCCTTGATCAGCATTTGCGTAGTCGGGTCATCGGAATCATCCAAAACCTGGATAAGCAGTCTCGGTTTCGGCCAGTGCAGATTACAAACAGCAGCTATGGACTGCTGATAAACCTGAGTGTCATCACATCACATCACACAACAAATAAGATCCACAATCCCACCAAAACAAACTCCACCAACTAAAGCATATGCAAACAAGCCATTCCATATATGCTTACAAGTTACAAACAATGAAAAGACGGAATTGCCCTGTTTTCCAGTGATTAACAAAGGCTAATTTGAATAGACTAAAACAACATACCTCTCTTTCATTGCACATGGGGATCTGAACAAGCACCATGGGGAAGTAACCCTCGCCATCACCAGATTCAACATCCAGAGTGATCTTCGGCTGGGGCTTAATCTTCTTAACCCGGATCCAGAAACAGCCTAAACACAAGATCAATCTATCCAGGCTCTGGATCAAGAACAGGACTATACAAACATTAGTCAACATCTGGAGCGGGGGAGCCAGGTAGTCAACCCGGATCAGGACCCATTTCGCGTAAAGCCAATCGAACAACCCCCGAAACCCTAGGGACGCCGAAATCAGGCGACTGAGGTCCAAATTGGGGGAAACGGAAACCGCGCCGAAATCCCAGCCTTTGAAGTAGGCCACGAGCTCGAACCCGAGCAAGAGGATTGAGAGCGCGAGGAAGGCCTTGATGAAGGTGTAGAACCAGGGGGCCTTGGTGGGACGGCCGCCGATGTCGCCGGAATCGGTCCGACGGGACTTGAGTCGGCGGCGGACGGCGGAGGCGAGGGACGAGAAACAGCCGGCGGCCCGATGGGCCTTGAGGAGGAGCACCCACGTCATCTGCCTGGCGTTTTTGCCCCTCCTCTTGGCCGCCTCGTTCGACACGAACTCCTCCTCGGAGGGGGACTCGATCTCGGAGATGGACCAATTAGGGTTTTCCATTTTGATCACCACGGGTGTTCCTCTCTGTTTCTTCTCGCCCTTCCCCCCTAGCCACCCGAATGGCGCCATTTTGTGTGCTGATTGAGCAGGGAAAACTGATCAGAGGGAGAGTAATAGAGAGACTTCTTCTGGGTGGTGGTGGTGGTGGTCTATGAAGAGGAGACCGACATTGCAGATGGAGATGTGTTGGGGTTGGGGTTGGGAAATGGAGGAGGGAATCTGACACTTGGGGAGCAATGGGGTGTTGATGAATTTATGAGGGAGGTGGGATTTGTGGGAGTAGCAGAGGAGATGAACAACGACGAGCTGACGTTGTTCAAATACAGCTTGCAGAAAGCAGGTGATGAGAAGATTGCTACGACACAAGGAGAGAGAATTCGGTGGGGGATTGAGAGAGAGAGAAATGGGGGGATGAAAGAGATAGTTACACTTACAGCTATACACGTCTTTGATTTTCGAATATAATATATAGTATATGATTTTTTTATATTACATTGGTATTTTCCGTTTGGAGGAAAAGGGATTCAAAATGTAGATGGCTGGATCCTTGGCATGATTAGCTCTTGCAAAATGGCGAGAAATGTCACAAATGAGGAAAATTAGGAGGAGGGTTTACACGTACAAATATTGAGCCAGGAAAAGACAAGTGACAGCCTCCTCCAAGAGTTCAAGGACAAAAATCATTTAGACTGGTGGGATTTGTAAGTTGTAACATTATTTGAAATTATTACAAACTGTTTATCAAATATGGTAAGTTGGCAGAGGATAATAGATTGTGTTCTAACAAAATAATTAATGATTTATTTGGGGTAGTATTAGTATGATAATAATAATGTTACAAAAACTTGTTTAGTTGTATATAGCATAACGATGGCCGACCGACAAACGGACGTAACCGAACTAAATCAAAACTGATGGTTATATTGTATATAGCATATGTATAATGACGCTCACTAATCCAAAAACTATGGTCATTGACTGGTCGAAAATACCCTCGAGTTTCTTGATTTATTATTAATCAAAAAAGGGCAATCAACGAAGGTAGACGGTAAGTACGTGGTTAGCAAGTTTAAACCCACGATATATGTATACAGTGGGAATGATTGTGAGCCAAAACCGGTCGAAAATACCCTCGAGTTTCTTCAGCCACCGACACATTTTTGCGGCTTATATTAACGCAAGTCCTCTTGCCCCAATTCCTTTGAGAAATTTTTTCTTTTTTAATTTCAATCGCCATGAATCCACCTTTTAAGTTTTTAGCCCAGTCCACAGTGATAATCAATGAAGTAAATCGTTCTGGTAGAGTAGGTCGATCTTATGAAAAGAAAACTAATAAGTTTTCATTTTTGACAACTTCTGCTGAATCGTATTAAATAAAGTGTATTTGATTTTGAAATGTAAGATTTTTTAGCGATATAAGATTGAGATTCATTTTTTCGTTCACTTTTTTAAAAAAATAGGTGAAAGTTTTATTTCTTCTATATATGTTTTCATATAGCGTACCTCAATCAAAGAATAAAGACCTATAAAAAAACCGAAAAATATTGACATTTTCGATCAATTCAATTTCGTTTCATGATATTCATAACATTCGTTAAAATAAAACCAAAAATATATGTTAACTTCTTATACAGTAGTATTATACAAGCTTGATTTGCTCTCAAGCATTTCTTTCTTCAAATTAATTATGATATTGAATTGGTTCGAGCCCTTTCGTGTAATTATTTTATCATTATCCTCAATCATATTTATCTTATATACATATAATTAAGATTGGATTTTATCACCATTTATTATTCTCAGTAACTATTTTCACACAAATTCCTATATAATTATTGGCAAACCCAAATCAAAAAACTATTTATAGCATAGTGGTTAGATTGTTTCATAATAACCCATTGATCATAGATTTATAGGTTCAAATATCCTTACAGTTTTAGGTGAAAGTTTTTTTTTAAACCAATGATACATTACAATTATAATTGAGATTATTTGAATTTTTTAATATTCATTTTATAAGCAAATAAGTTATAATTTAGATCATTTATTTTACAAAAAAAATTTCATTTCAAACTTTAAAACTATATTTTTTTCTCATTTGCAAATAGATCCATTTGGTTATATTACATGAGATAGGAAATCATTACAAAAGTTGAAATTGAGATATTAAGTTATATATGTTGTTATACTAACATCCACAGTAACATATACATCATCACTAGTATATTAAATATGTGTATGTTGAACGAAATTGGGTGTTGTATTTTGGAGCAAAAGCATCTTCCTTTTCTTCGTCATTATGTAAGTGCATGGTTAAACTTTCCAACAAAAAAAGTCTTTTCCTACCAGTTACATTTGCTGATTTATACTAACAAACATTAAAAAGTATTCCGTGTTTGGATCCCCCTTCGAAGAAAGAATATGCTTTGCACTGGGTCGGAGTCCAACATTTAATTACTTTACAATTCTTAAATGATATTCATGTTTACATTATGTCAAGATTTCGCATATTCAACTTTAATAAATTGGTAAGAATTTGCAATGTGTGACACGATTCATTTGTACAATAATTTGAATTTTACTCGGTTTAATGCGACTGAGATAAGGTGGGGACAGACTTACGTATCGGGCTATTAGGTGACAATTGATCGACGAATAAAAGTGCCCATGTTTATAGCGTTGTTGCATTATCAGGTGAAATTAATGCCCATTTTTTTAGCAATATACAACCGTAAGAAAATTTTATTGTAATGTTTAAAACAAGCTTGTTCTAGTTATAGTGTGTGTGAGAGTTATGATAACTAGTGAAATTACGTGAGCACACGTACTATCAAACGAACATTACGTAAAAATGTGCATTAATCAATCCCACTCTTTTTGCGTGTGAATTTTGACTTTCAATATTTCGTGAGCCATTTACACAGATTCAATGCAAACTTGAAAAGCTGGTTTTTCTTCCCTGAGATCAACTCGTAAAAAAACATTGTTAATTTGATACTACTCATCGCCACTTCGATTCCCATGGAGCATGAGTATCGTATAATCACCTCTCGGAGTATCCAAGTAACCAGATTAATGTACGCTCAGTCGCTCGTGGGGCGTTCATACTCTTCTATAATCTTCAGGTCTCCTTCTAGGGAATAAGCTAACGCTCTGGGTCGTAAAGTTTACTTGAAGAGAGTGAGAGGGACGCACTCGTACAGTCCTGCCAACTAGTGCGGCCGGCATGGGATTAATCGAGTGCTGGTAGCCCTGGATACCTATGATAACTCCAAAAAAAAACTTGAAAAGTTATATGTATATAAACTTATAATATGTTATATATATTCAAAAAGTTGTTAAACTATCCACTTACTAAGGTCGTCTAATAACTGAGAGTATGAGAGCTTTAATTTCATAGCAATATATAGTCCAAACGTGGAGCGGCTCTCACTGAATCATTAATCATACAGAATCCATACGAGAGATTAAAAATAAATCAGTACGTTAGTCTAGTAAATACTATAATTAAATATCGAAACGTGTCATAAAATACCAACATGAAATAGAGGATCTACCTAGCAACTACCACATATATATCTGATTATAACGTAGCATCATAAATAGAACTCGCTATCAATGGTTAACCCATACATTAATGCTCAATAATGTATCATGACTTACATAGAGGGTTAACGTAAATTCTCTAGCATTAGATAAAGTCATAAAGGTGAACAAACAAAGCGATTAATAAAATATTATAAAGAAAGAGGAGGAATTAAGATGAAAGTGACAAGGGTGTTGATGATGAATGAAGAAGATGCCTCGAAGAATCCTAAACGTGGAACTAGGAGTAGTAATCAATTAAGCAGTAAAAAAGATCCGACCACAAAAGCTTTCTCCGACTCAGAAAGTGGTGGATGGACCAAGCTAGGTAATCATTTTCCGCCTGAAATTCCATGAAACATGCACTCAAAATTCCCTCGGTTTATCCATGGAGGATTGTTCTAGGGCTACCGCTTAATTCACACGGTATTGTTTACTTTTTGGTTTTAAAGTACGATCAAGGTTGACTAACTTAATTCATTCTTAATATCGAATCACAATCTATAGATTAAAAAGATGTTATCGCATTGCAAAATACTACAAAAAATGTTATCACATTTTCAGATTTAGAAAATGTTATATACGTCTAAACTCTATAATATTATTTTGTTAATTAGATGATACGTTTAAAAAAACATTTTTGGACGTGCTCTGTACAGAGTATATATGGACAATCAAGTAAGACTAAAACATAATCTTTATCAATAACATTCTAATCATTTCAATTTTTTTCCACTTTTTCACGCTTTTTCTTTGCCATATCATATAAGCATTCTATATCATTGTACCATTTTATCAATGGTAAAATACATCCATAAGTTCCTGAACTTGTACATTTTTATCTGCTACGTCCTTGTAATTTGAAATGCTAAAATAAGCCCATGGACTTTACACTTGCTGCCTTTTAAGAACTCGATGTTGATTTGACTAATCGTGTTCAACTCACATTTGTAATTGCACGTTTAGGTCAATACTCGTTTATTTTATAACGTGAAATTAAAGAAAGGCTACCAAACATATAAAAAGCGGTGAATATTTTCTCTTTGTTAGTCTAAAAAGAGACGAGTATTGACCTAAATGCACAATTACGAATGTGAGTTCAATGCGATTAGCAAAAAATGCTTAAAAGGCAAAAAAAATATAAAGGTTAATGGTCTATGATGTATGACACGCTAGGAGATGGCTCCTTGACGTCACACAATCGCGAACGGAAACGGATCTAGACCTTGCACCAAGTATAGCCTTGAACTTCTCGAATCGTAACACAATCAACAAATTCACAAGATCGAACACTTGAATGAATCAAAGCAAAGCTTGCATAAACCAAACTCAAGTCTCAAGAACGTAGGTCACAAAAGGGCGCAGGAAGAGAACTTTGTTCTCTTCTCAAAATACGCTCCCAAAAACAAATAAGAGAAAACTAGAGTATTTATTCTATCCTAGAAAAAGAAATCCTAAATTATTATCATAAGATATAAATAATATCTCATAATAATAATTGTAAATCCTTGGAAAACAAAATATGGAAATAGTTTGATAACAATAAAAGGAAACAGCTTGGGACGCAAGCTAACAAGGAAACAACTTCGGACGCGTCGGACGGATCTCAGGCTCGACCCTGGGAGGGTCGATCTCGACCCCTTGGGGAGTCGATCCTGAGAGGATCTTGCGAGCCCTCAGGCTCGACCCTTGGAGGGTCGATCTCGACCCCCTGGGGGGTCGATCCTGAGAGGATCTCGTGTCTTTAGGCTGCTCGTCTTAGGTTCCTTGCAAGTAAGTGACCCACTTCGTCTTCCTAGGCTTCTTTGAATTTAAATGCTCGGGACTTCTTGAATGGTAAAGGCCTTCTTCTTGAGCTCGTCTTCCTCCATGAATCCTTCTTGAACTTGAATGCTCGCGACTTGTGGAACGGTCTTGGCCTTGCTTGTCGGTTCATGATCTTCTCTATCATTCTTGTATCATTCTCCTCCACTTGACTGCAAATCGTCCTCGATTTGTCGAAAGGTGTAGAGAAGAACTCAAACTTTTGCAAAAAACTCACCTCGAACTCAGATCCATACTCCGGATGATAATAAGCAAAGCAATCATCAAGCACAAGATCAAAAGAATCAAGCAAGGACGACGCTGGAGCGCTAAAAGACAAGCTGCATGGTTAGACAAGCAAACGACCTCCAAACTGGCTGAAATTTTGTAGAGAGCTGTCAACATCAATATCACAATGCTCCACAAAATTTGAAGGCAATTGGACGAGTATTTCCTGCTGAACCGTGCTAACAGTTTCAGGCGCGTCGATGCAAGGTGAAGACTCGGTAACTTCAGCTATGGTGGCAGCCTCCTCCTCAACTAAGGAAACTGATTTCTCCTCCTCCACTTGAGGTGGAGCTATACTCTTAACAGCCCATGCAAGTGCACGTTCCTCAGCCCTCTGAGCAGCATAGTAAGATTTCATAGCAGCCCGAACCAACTCATTCACATCATCTCTCGGTTTGTGCTCTAAGACTTCTCGGTATATGGTATTCAAACCATCATAGAAACGAGAGCAAAGATGTTCAAGACTAAGAGACAAACCAGCAAAATTAAGCAACTCTTCAAGCTCCACGAAATATGCAAGAGGCGAACGAGCAAACCCTTGCTTACACTTGTTGTACATCTCTAATCGTCTAGCTTGCTCAAGTGGCATAAACTGCATTCTCATCACAATTCTGAGTTGATTCCAACTAACAATGTGATCAAGACCATAGAGACGATGTTGGTAAAGATCATTCATCCACCAATCATAAGCATCACCTCGAAAAGCATCAACAACTGCCATGAACCCTGAAAGACCATCATAGCCATGATACTCCAAGCAAGCATTAGTATTCTCTTCCCAAGAAAAATATGAATACGGATCATAATCTCCATAAAAGAGATCAATTTGACTCGGAATATCAACTTGAGACATTAGAGTTTCATGGATGACAAACAAAGACCAAACTTGGGCTCCAAGCAAGCAAAAACTCTCGGCGGCCAATTAGGGTTTCTAGAACACAACTTGGTATTTTGACCTTTTCAGGGGTCAAACGAACTCCGATTTTGACGAATCTTATATGCCTAGACTCGTATCAAATTCTCTACAAGAATATGTAATCAGATTTTCGAAATTACCTCAGAAAAAATTTCGAAAATTTCAGAAACGACGACGAACGATGGCAAATTTATGTTGTCGACGTAGTTCGCAGATTGTTGACAAAAGCAACTCGACTCAACTTGGTGTAACTCAAGATCGGCTGAGCTCTGATACCACTTGATGTATGACACGCTAGGAGATGGCTCCTTGACGTCACACAATCGCGAACGGAAACGGATCTAGACCTTGCACCAAGTATAGCCTTGAACTTCTCGAATCGTAACACAATCAACAAATTCACAAGATCGAACACTTGAATGAATCTAAGCAAAGCTTGCATAAACCAAACTCAAGTCTCAAGAACGTAGGTCACAAAAGGGCGCAGGAAGAGAACTCTGTTCTCTTCTCAAAATACGCTCCCAAAAACAAATAAGAGAAAACTAGAGTATTTATTCTATCCTAGAAAAAGAAATCCTAAATTATTATCATAAGATATAAATAATATCTCATAATAATAATTGTAAATCCTTGGAAAACAAAATATGGAAATAGTTTGATAACAATAAAAGGAAACAGTTTGGGACGCAAGCTAACAAGGAAACAACTTCGGACGCGTCGGACGGATCTCAGGCTCGACCCTGGGAGGGTCGATCCTGAGAGGATCTCGTGTCTCTAGGCTGCTCGTCTTAGGTTCCTTGCAAGTAAGTGACCCACTTCGTCTTCCTAGGCTTCTTTGAATTTAAATGCTCGGGACTTCTTGAATGGTAAAGGCCTTCTTCTTGAGCTCGTCTTCCTCCATGAATCCTTCTTGAACTTGAATGCTCGCGACTTGTGGAACGGTCTTGGCCTTGCTTGTCGGTTCATGATCTTCTCTATCATTCTTGTATCAGTCTACTTGAACATTTCAAAGTACATGGATTTGACTGACAAAAATGCACAAATTTAGGGGCTTGTAGATTATTTTACCTTTTATCAATAACACCCCAATCATCCCAAAACTACTACATCAAATTATAATTATACCTCTTTGTTTTATTTAAAACTTATACATACCCTTTATTGTCAATTACCAAAACAACTTTCATATCACAAATCTCAAACAATATAATTTCAAAAAAAGTACCATAAAAAACGATAAATATTTTTGGATGTAACTATACGCAAAATACACAAAGTTTTTTGAAATATGTCAAATATAGTCCAAATGGATGTCCAAATGTAGTATACCAAAAATCTAGACTTATGGTAAATTTTTAAAAATTAAGTGTATACATACAAAATTACATTTGCTTAAAACCAGTTAACCCATATGATTCTACTCAAAAAAGTTAACCCATATGTTATCCAATTACAAGACGATAAGTGGTAGAGATATTTGAAAAAAACAAAAACAAAAGATGTTGCAAACTGAGTAACCGATGCTTTGATTTTGAAATGTAGCATCACTGCTTCTCCAATGCTTCAACATTCCAATAAAAATAAAAATAAAAAATAGCATCGATGTTCCATTTGAAATGGATAAACTTCTCTAAAAAACAATTGATAAATGAGTAAGCAAACTTGTATACTATGTTTAATCTCGTCCTTTTTTATAAACCTCAACCCTTCTCTTGTGCAAAACCTACTTATCTTCTGCTAATCTCTTGTTGCCAAGTATACGAGTAGCGCCACCTCACCTTCTTAGCCCATTCTCCAATGGCGATGTCCCTATCTTTTTTTGGCCCCGTCATCCAAATTGTTTGTCAGCGTCAACATCAATGGAAACCATATGGGTTTGAGTTTGAATGACATTTTAGGCTTTCAGCTAAATTTGTACAAAAACGGGCTCGAGTCGGATAGGGCTTGACGATAAAATTAAGTCCATAGACACGGGCCAATAACGGATATTTGATCAATGTTTTGAGTGACTCCTTAAAACCTCAGATTTCTCATTTTGCAGTCCAATATCAAGCATAAGCACTATCTTCTCACATTCTATTCCGTGGTTCAAAATTGAACCACACCGATAAAACAAGAAATCGAATATGCTATATTGGGTCTGATTTCTACACATTCATCTTATATTCTATTCATTTCTTTGGGTCCGGTTGGTTTCCAAAATCTATATATTCAATATTTTATTCAGTTAAATATTCCGATTCGGTTCAGTTTTGAATGGACGATGAGTCCCAACCAAGACTCTACAATACTGCTTGATACGGCCCAGCCCGAGAAACAATTGTGAAGAGGACTATTAATTTTGGGTTGGCTTTAGTTGTACGACCTAGAACACGTCGCTAGCTAGCCCATATCTTGTAATGGCAATTCAAGCAAATTAGAAAACACGTTTTTAGAGATTGAACAGTTTTAGCTTGTAACTTTGCTAGGAAAAATTATCTCCAAGAACAAGCGGTTCAAGGTTATCATTGACCAATATATATGAATAAACTAAGAATACTCAAAAACATCATCACATAAAATTAGGTTACGCAAGAAGATCATCACGTATATACATCATACATATGAATAAACCAATAAAATTTTATATGAATAGAATAAGATTTCTGGTGTTTTTTTGGACAACCCACAATCAACGTGACAAATTCAATAATATATATATATATATATATTCACGATGAAGTGCAAGATCGTATATTTCGTATCATCATGAGTCAGAATCTAGTTTAATGACAAATCAAAGTATCAAACGTATTGTGTAGTACTAATATTTAGAGATTTGCAAGATCAACTTTCGTAATTCACAAGATTGGTATATTTGCAAGATCTTTTTTTTTGGTTGAATTTTAACAATACTTTTTTTTTTTGGTTGAAATTTTAACAATACTTTGAAAGAATGCATAAACTTAGAGTGTGAATCGTTTCCAAATTCCAACCGAGATAAGGGGTGTTATTTATTTTTAGCATTTGTCTACCAGTATAAGGAATTCATTAATCAAGATGAATGGATATGATGGATGCAAATGTTGTCCCTACTACACAAGTTTGTCAAGATGTGACAAGCAGTTGGGTTATAAATTATTGTTTGCCCATCGATTATCGTCCCTGGTTTATATGCAACATTGGCTATTATATTTGTTTTTGTCAACTAGATATTATATATACTTTAGATTGAACAAATTAGTAGACATGTAACATGCATAAGGTTCGATAAACCATTCAACGCCAAAAATATACATACATTCTTCGATTTGGATATGATCAAAAGTAGACATATGTATTAATGATGTCAAATTAATTAAATAACTGCAATATGCTGACATGACTAGAGAAATGGGATGGGATCATATAATGTGAGATTTAGGGCGGTAATTGAGAGAGAAAATATGTAATTGAATTAATGTAGACCGATAAAGAAGTGACAAGATTATAATATTTTGAGATTTTTGAAGGTTTTTGAATGTTTTTATTATTTAAAACTTACTCAAATAGGTGTATAGGTACAATAAGGTTTTCCAGGAGGTGGAACTTTTAGTATGTTTTTGAGGAGGTTTGAAAGTAAAAGATAGGAACCTTGGTGTGGATAGGTGTTAGGAGGTTTGTGAAAAATTTTAACACGACTTTTATTATCAATTTTATTTTAATTAATATTGTTTTTGGTAGTTTAAAGTAAAACATATATAAAAACTCAGCAATACCAAACACCTTATAAGGTTTTGAGAGCTTATAAATAAGAAAACCTCCAGCGGCTAAAAAACCTACACCTATCAAAAAACCTTCTTAAGAACACTCACCTCTCCAGAAACCTTATGTTTGCCGAACACAACCTAAGTGTACATGTGATTTTTAAAAAAATCATAGACGAAGGATTATCTAAGCATGTTGATGACCTAAACAACCACCTATGCACTTGAAATTTACTCTATGATTGCATTATTTGGGTGAAAATTTTATCTCTAAGAAAATGTAAAAAATAGGAGACATGACGCCTGTAAAGACTGTTTGACAATTGAGAATTGATGGAAAAAGAAAGGCTGGTGAAAAATGAGAAAGGAAGAGAAGAGAAAAGGTGGGAAAATAATAAACGAGAATATACATTTTTTGCGTTTGGATAAAGATAGGTTTTGATGAATAACTGTAAATAAAATTTTATTTTACTTTTTTCATTTGAGGGGTGTATGTTATACTTTTCCACCGAATCTCATCACATTTTCTCATTCCTTGTGCTCAAATTTTCTTACGAAATCACGCGTAAAACTGAACCAAACAATAGAAATGATATCTACCGTTGTCTTCCCCTTACACTCCCATTGAAACCCACCATCCAAACACACTCTAATCTTAGTCAACTATGGTTGAAGGACACCCGCACCCCCGCAATTAAACAATCTGTGTTTGCAGACAATAAGTTTCCTCTTACCAGTTAATTAATTAACTAATACTGCAATCAAGCTTAATTTTTTAAAGTCGGGCATAACATGTATGAACAAAAAAAATAGAAATAATAATTTTTAAAAAATAAAATAAAAGCAGAAGATTATAAAACCAAGAGGCAACCGAGGCGTCCTAACTCGTAAACGGATTCAAATCAAAGATGCTGCTGAGCTGTAAGTTGTAAGTTGTAAGTTGTAACCAAAACGTGACATCTCTTTTGTGAACAGCTCTCGCGCTTAGCCCTTCCAAATCCTGCCTGCCTGCATCCCCTTCTCCCGTTCCCAATTCGCTGGTGTCGCCGCCTCTCTGAACTCCGCTCTCCGATTGTTCGAGAACAATGCTCGATCAGTACACTGCTGGAATCATCTTCGCCTCGGCGCTCGCCATGGCGTTCCTGTGGAGTTTCCTCTTCCGAAGAGGAAAACAGGATTCGTCGGAGATCGGTGAAAGTGGCTTGGAGAAGACGAAAACGACGAGCGCTGAAGAATGCAGATCCGACGACGGCGGAAGCCGAGCTGACGTCATCATAGTCGGAGCCGGTGTTGCAGGCTCCGCCCTTGCTCACACCTTGGGGAAGGTCAGTGAGTGTTTCTATTCGATTCGGCGAACCATAACTCCCGATTTTCTGTTTTCGCTTTTTCTCTTCTCCGCAACGATCTTTTTTGTTTATTCTAGGGTGCACGGATGCCGGTTGAAATTAGCAGGAAAGAGATTCAGTTTCATCGATTTATTGCCTGTTTTGAGATTTTAATATCCGTGTTTGTGTACGCCTTTACCTAAGTGATTCTATACAACGAACGGTCATAATCTGGTTTTTGTGGATGCGAGATGTATAGAATCGAATTCGTAATTGAATTTGGATCGGGAATTTTGTTCCATCAATTGTGGAGATTGCATCTATAGATTAGGTAATAGCTTTTACAGTATTAATGGAGCTGTCTTATGGCACTGTATGATATCATCTCTAGCTGTGGCTAAAAAGTCAACTCCCTTTCCCCTCATCTGTTTTTGTATAATTCCAGTGAAATTGATAGGCGTACTTTGCTGAGATCATGCTGGTTTGAATATGGTGTGATGTGACGAAATTGGTGATTACAATTGCAGGATGGGCGGCGTATCCATATTATCGAAAGAGATTTGACAGAACCTGATAGAATTGTTGGTGAACTTCTCCAGCCAGGAGGATACCTCAAGTTGGTTGAGCTGGGACTTGAAGGTTAGAACAGCACAGAAACAAAAGCTTTTGAATAAGAAGTCTAGTTCCATGCTCATATTAGCTGTTTACAAATGCTTTACAACTCAGAACTTGTTTTTCTGATTGACAGACTGTGTGGAGGAAATTGATTCTCAAAAGGTGTTTGGATATGCCCTTTTCAAGGATGGGAAAAACACCAAGCTTTCGTATCCTCTGGAGCAATTCCAAGCTGATGTCGCTGGCAGGGGATTTCACAACGGTCGCTTTATCCAGAGGATGAGAGAAAAAGCTTCGTCTCTCCCAAAGTACTGCTTCACTATTTTGTTATTCCATTCAAATATCATGCATAACATGCTAGTATTAATCATTTTACCTACTTTAACTACACCTCTACTAAACCCAGGTATCCTGCATGAGTGCATGATTGCTTTTGTGAATGTATCTTCAATTTACAAGTCATGCTAGATGTGTATAGTCCTGGAAATTTAGGTCCTTCAATATCTGTTTCTGTGTGGTGGTTGAAGTTGGAGCTTTGGGGTCTAATCAAGGATTTGGAGCTTTGATTCGAGCTATATAAAGTTCATATAGTTACCATCTTATTCACTGTCAGCTTTGGTTTGTAGCTCTTGGCTGTTGCTATGTAGTTACCATCTACAAACTGCTGCTATATATAAGCTCATACTTAACATGCTTATAAATGCTGCAAATTCTGAGCTCATATTCACATTCACATTATAGTTTGAGCTAAATGTTTTGCAATATCTCATACCTTGATTCTTTCTAAAAAACTTTTTTTTGTTCACTATAATTGTTGATTCCAACTTTCGTCTTTCTACAGTGTACGACTAGAGCAAGGATCAGTCACCTCACTTCTTGAAGAAAATGGTGTTGTCAAAGGTGTCAGTTACAAGAACAAAAGTGGCCAAGAACTGAGTGCATATGCACCTCTTACAATTGTTTGTGATGGTTGTTTTTCGAACTTGCGCCGCTCACTCTGCAAGCCAAAGGTAACTACTAAATAGACATCTAACATTGTGGTTTAAGAGTTCAAAATTCCTTCGTAATGTTGATAATCAACTTATAGCATATAGCCTATTGTATATTCAAAAGCAATATATTTCTGGCTTCATTATGTTGTGGTTGATTGGTAGCATTTTAAAACGTGGTCTCCTGCAGATAGATGTTCCTTCTTGTTTTGTTGGACTGGTCCTAGAGAACTGCAACCTTCCATATGCAAATCATGGGCATGTTATTCTGGGAGATCCCTCTCCTGTCTTGTTCTACCCAATCAGTAGCACAGAAGTTCGTTGCCTTGTTGATGTGCCAGGTCAAAAGGTCCCGTCTGTTTCAAATGGTGAGCTGGCCAATTACTTGAAGACTGTGGTTGCTCCTCAGGTATGCAGTTATTACACCTCTCAATATTTTCAATTGGAAAATCAACCAATCGACTCATATTATGATTTATATCTCATTTGGCTGTGTAACCAAACATAGAATCTATTTGGTGACTATTTCAGATCCCTCCTCAAATCCATGATGCCTTTGTGGCGGCAATTGAAAAGGGAAATATTAAATCAATGCCAAACAGAAGCATGCCAGCTGCTCCTCTGCCCACGCCAGGGGCCCTCTTAATGGGTGATGCATTTAACATGCGCCACCCACTAACTGGTGGAGGAATGACCGTTGCTTTATCGGATATTGTTGTCTTAAGGAATCTTCTAAGGCCTCTGAAAGACCTGAATGACCCATCTAATATCTGCAATTACCTTGAACCCTTCTACACCTTACGGAAGGTAACTTCTTGCACATCATTTGTTTGATCTCGTAAAAACTTTATTTTTGTTAGATATTGAGGTCTTTATACCCTATTGCTTAAGAATCTAAGTTAAGAATTATGTAAATGGAATCTGTAACCCCATGAAAGAATGAATGAATTTGCGTCATATGCAGCCGGTGGCATCCACAATAAATACATTGGCCGGTGCCTTGTATAAGGTGTTCTGCGCTTCACCTGATCAAGCAAGAAATGAGATGCGCCAAGCTTGCTTTGATTATTTGAGTCTTGGAGGGATCTTCTCATCAGGGCCAATCTCTCTACTTTCCGGCCTAAATCCTCGCCCATTGACTCTGGTTCTCCATTTCTTTGCTGTTGCAATATATGGGGTTGGACGCTTGTTGCTCCCATTTCCATCGCCAAAGCGCATGTGGATTGGAGCTAGATTGGTTTATGTAAGTTTCGTATCCTTCAAATTTATGGTTTAAAATACAGAAAAATCAACAAGAAACTGTAAGTTAATCATTTGGCTTGACAGGGAGCATCTGCTATCATCTTCCCGATCATCAAGGCTGAGGGTGTAAGGAAGATGTTCTTTCCTGCCATGGTTCGAGCTTACTACAGAACTCCACCTGTTCAATCATAGTCTTCAGAAGCGGAAAAATAAAGGTTAAAATGTAAAACCAAAGCTTTCTTAATCACGTCTTGGGGAATAAAGGTTCAATACAATTGCATCTGTATCTGGGTCTGTATCTTTTGAATTACAAACGTGATAGCCTGAGAAGAAGTGCCAAGTGTATATGTCGCTGATGATTTTGAAGGATTTTAGGTTGAAGCCCTTGATGTTTGTCTCTTAGATTGTTATTGTCTTGTGTTAACTGTTACCTAGCAGTTTTTAACGAATCAGTTTGCTCATTTCCTCTTTGTAGGCATTGCCATTGCTCAAATTGAACTAGTTAACTAGATAAATTGCCTTCTTGTTTGGTTTCCACGTTGTAACCAAACAAGACCTTAATTTGAATATGAATCTGTATCTACATTCTCACACTCATGACTACAAAACGTTCAACTGAAGTAGCTTCTTGGCCAAAACGTTGAGGGCAGATTGTAAGATTTGGTCAATAGTTGAGACCATTCAACAGTAATAACATCTTAGCATCTACATTCATCTTTAGCCAGCCAAAAATTCAGTCTTGCATTCCAAAAAATTTACAGAAACTCAACCTGAACACTAGCCACAGCAAAACAACACAACAGAGGTATGTCCTAACACAGCTGAAATTCTTTCACAGTGTCAATCGATGCTAACATTTTCCTTCAGCCGGTTTCGCCATATCCAAAATGCCTGCAACAGCCCACCACTTGAAACATGAAGAAGGAATACTTTTCCTTGAACAGGAAGAAGCAAGCTAATACACTTGAGGAGAGCACAAAAACAACCAATGCCAACAAGGTGCCATTCCAGATCTGTTGCCTGCATATAAACTCAACTCATCAGACAACTAATACGAGAATCACAGAGAACGATTCATACTTGTTAAACATGAACTGATCCAAATTTGCATATAACAGCAAAACCTTTGAATGGCCAAAGAACTCGACCGACGTCTCCTTGACGAAATCGGTCAACAAGCAGCCAGCAAAGAGACCCAAGGGCATGAGCAACTCTTTGTTCACAGAAATAGCATAAACGGTCTCCACTATGATCGCCAACCCGAAAACCGAAACAAACAACCATAGGAGTACTTTCTGTCCAAAATCCTGCAGCTGATGTTGTAAAGCCTCTCCTGCCTTCTTCCATTCCAATTTCTTGGTTGAATCAGGCACAAACTGCCATATCTTTTCTTTTACCATATTAAAGCCTGCCTTAGCCTCATCAGGAACTCTGAACTCAGCTCTCACCAGTTTTCTAGCAGGTTTGCAGGAAATCTTCCGATTTTGACTATACAAAAACGTTGTACATTGAGGTCTGGAAGTGCAAGGGAGGCAAATCCGTGTCTGCAGGGAAGGCAAAATTGAACACAACGGCTTACTATTTTGGACACTGAAAGATTCTAGAACTAGCTACCAGCAATTTTACACTCCTCAATTTCCTACTGAAACTAGACATTAAAGAGTCAATCTAGCTCCTTTTTCATCCGAAAATTGCTCAGACAGACATGTGAAGAGATTAATAGCTCGCAGAATTGGAACGAAAGTAATAATCGGTTTTCACCAGAGCTTGGAAAGACGAAGAGGAAACAGACAACATACCTTAAACGCCGGAGATGAAACCAGGGACGTCAACGTCGCCATTTTCCGGCGCCGGGAAATTCCCTTCCGACAGTGTCGATGTTCTCCTCAGTTGCCGATTTCGGTAGAGCCCTAAGAATGCTTTCTAGATCTTTTGGGCCTTATGGGCCTCAAGGGTATATTGGGCCTTATTGGGCCATGATTATACAAACAATTAAGAAATCCACATCATCCAAAACAAACAGCAAATACCAGGGGTGAAAGTGAAACGCAGATAAGGAAAATGAATGAAATAAAGGATGAGCACAAAATCTGAAGCAACTCTGAACAGTTTTATCACAGTGAGATTCTGATTTTGTAGAGATGTAGTGGCCACTGGCCAATATGAGATGTCGTGAAATCTGACCCAAAATCTATTTTCTCTTATTGATAAACTTCCGACTAGTGATTTCTTCCTTGATGGGCTGGAAAATGAGACAGCGTGTTGATGTAAAAGATGGATCATAGGGTGATGGCGTGTGATTCTGACGCATGAAAACGGATTTTAGCCAATCTCACAATTTCATTTTAATTGCTGAAATCCTGAAAATGTTTCTGATTGATCTCTCCTTTTCTTATGCCATTTGTCTTTGTTTGTTACTTGTTTTTTCCCTGCCACCGTCCCTCTTCAATCTTCATCCCCCTCCCCTTTTTTGTATTGTCCACCAAACCCTTTTTTGTTGCTGTAAAAAAAGGCTTCTTTCAAAAGGGCTCATTCCATTTTAGCACCTTCATAATTGACTTGCTCTGCTTTGTTTCTCCTACTTCTTTTTAACCCAGTAAAGTTCTCAGTTCCCTCTCAAATGGGCAACTTTCAAAAACCCATCTTTTGCTTCATATCATTAGCCTTCCTCCTGATTTCTAGCTTCACCCACAAAGCTTTCATGGCTCAAGGTAATTAATTAAGCAGGCCCCACTTTGATTATAACTCTATGTATTGATTACAAAACTTATTTTTAATCAACTCCCTACATTGTTTTTTCCCTGCAGGTAGATCAATACCCAATTCAGCTCAAGTCATTAAGGTACTAAAAACAAGTTCTGTTTTACTTATCTTTATCTTACCATGAAAAAAGAGAGGGTAAATTTATGTAAATGAGCTATTAATTGGCAGGAAAGAGAAATCAAGCTAAGAGAGAGGCTGCTTATTGGTTCAAGGCCACCAAGATGTGAAAGGAGGTGTAGCTCTTGTGTTGAATGCAAGGCAATTCAGGTGCCAATTGTTCCCCATCTGAAACTCACATCAAGAACCAACTCTCTGCCTTCTAATTCCAGAGATACCCTAAATTCAAGAAGTGATGACCTGTCTAATTACAAGCCCATGAGCTGGAAATGTAAGTGTGGAAACTTGATCCTCAATCCATGATGTACTAAGGCCACTCACTCTAGTGTTTCTTTCTGTATGAGAGTTTTTTTGTGTGTGTGTGTTTGTCTTCCCTCAAGCCAATGCTAATTGTATAATTTGTTAATTCCTAGATTGTTTCTCTTCAAGTTATTGTATGTTAAACCCTAATTGCTTAGGAGATTTTGTCCTCATTACTCTCATAGCATAGCTAATAACCTACAAGCCAAGAAATGCCTTGGGGGTAAGAAAGAAAAGAGCAGAATTATGTTAATCAACTCAAAATTAAGTTATGTTACACTGAAAAGAATACTTCTTTGTCACCTGCACGTACGGGGCATTATTATTTTTCTTTAAATTTGACCTTACAAGCTGAAAAATGGCAGCAATAAACGAAGAGTCCCCATCAGAATCTCCAGAAAAAAGCTTGCACCTTTACAATGGCAGCATTGCAGGATTTCTTGTTTTGGTGGAGTATAGTCTCTCTTTTTCAGCGTTATCAAATAAATAATTCAAACTCCTGACAGTAATTTGAGTGCACATAATAAACAGTACAGTATCTCTCACGAGAGGACTCAAAAGATGTGTAGACTAGTGTACAAAAATTTCCAACTTCTTTACTCCAATTATTCGCAAAAAGATCACTTGCAACCCTGCAGATGATCCCTACTCTAGTCAGTCAGATTGCCAGAAAATTATTCATCTTTTGTTGTCTTGTTTATCAAACCCAATTTTATCGTTAGCAGAAAAATATTCTATGCTCTAAGTTAAGGTAATTACAGTAATTCTGGGTATGGTGAAAACGGTAAGCTATTTCTTCAGGCTTTGTGACAGTTTTACTGATACAATCCCTTATATGAAGTTTCTCAAAAAAAAGAAAAAAAAAAGAAAAAAAAAGAAAAAAAAAGAGTTACTCCCTTACTGATACAATCCCTTTTAATGGGTACTGAACAATCCCTTATACTCCCTCCGTCCCATTGAGTTTGTCTCGTTTCCATTTTAGGCGTCCCCTTAAGTTTGTCCTCTTTCCTTTTATATCAACAATTTCTTACAATATTACCCTTATTCAAACTTACTTTTTACCCCCAAAATACAACTTTTCCTTCTACTTTATCCCTTTTCAACTTTTTACACATATAAAACTACAAAACTACCCCTATTCAATTTCAACTTTTACCCACTTTCCCATATCCCAATACCTACTTTTTCACTTCCTTAATAACCGCAAAATTTGTCCTATGAGACAAACTCAATGGGACGGAGGGAGTATGAAGCAACCCTCTTAATTTAATGTCTGGTCCTATTACACCAACCCCAACCTGTGTGATTAGTATTTTTGCATGCCTTTCATGACACATGTTCATGGGTGGTTGTAAGGTAATTGAATAAGATGTATGAATTTATTGGGCAGAAATAACACGTGTCAAAGTTCCAGTATTTGGTTGTGATTTTTTTTATTTTGATAAGGAAAGGAATTAGGGTCGGTCACAAGTACTACTCGGGCTTGCCTAGAGTATCCACGAGGAATGAGAACTGATTACTAATCAGTATTGTGGGCTGTGATATTAGAAGGTAGCAATAAATATGGTATTTTTTTTATCATCTCATCCCAACAAAAAACCAGCAAATGCCTTTCTTCTAAACATAGCATTTACTGCAATTTTCATGATCATTATACTGATACAGTAACAGCAGTAGTAGCTCTTGCCACCTCAAAACATGAACATCATCATGAAATATGCTATACTTTCCAAGAACATTGATGAAATATAATTGTAGAGTTGCAACTTTGTATGGTTTAGAGTGATTTTTATCTCAACAATATAAAAAGATATACTCAAATAGTACAAGTTTACAGTAGTTTAAAACAAACATTTCAGACTATACATAAAAAAAACATCATTGAAATCCTCCAACAAAATAAGAAACTTTTTTGTGAATTTGTCTGAAGTTTACCGACGAGGAAATTTACTTTCAAAAATAACAGTATGTGGAATTTTTTCTTTGATGTGAGGGAAAAAAAACAGTACGTGGAATTTTGAGTGAGAGAGTTATAAACTTGTGGTCCACCTAGAATTAAACTCAAAAAATACTTGACACCAAACATGCCCTAAAGAAAATGCGAGGTTGAAGAGAAGAAGAAGACTGTTGTCAGCTTCATCAATGGCCGCCCATTCTCTGCGGGGTTCAAATGATCATATGTGGCGATGATCACGGTGAAAGCTACCATATAATCACATGGCCACGTTCAATTCTTTAGCCTTAAGCTAAACCCATTTTGGTATTCCAAATTACACGTTAAAATTGTTAATTCATCACCACTTTTAGCTTAAACAAGGCTAGTATTTAATTCAGACACCTAGGCCTACACTTGAACTTTGTTGCACAAATATATATATATTTCTTAGGATAATGCATTACATTATGCGATCCAAACAGACCTTAATGAGACGTCGACAGCCCTATGGCATCATACGCGATATGGGCATCAAGATCACAAACGTGCTTGATTCTAGATGTTGTTAGGGATGACCATTAAGAAAGACCCTTAGTCTATTATTTGAAAAAAAGGTGTTAGTACTAACTGCATTTGCCGACGACAAATGCTTTTAAGGTGAAAAATGACCCACGCCATGTGAATTGTGAAACCACATACACATGATTATGATGGGCCATTTTATCCTCAGCAAGGGTTGAACAAAACGGCGTCGTTTACCCTTATCCCCACTTTGCCAACACTTTTTCCCACATGATAACACAGTCACTCTCCTTCCTACAGACACCAAGCAATGGTAGATTCAGACCTTTTCACCCATTCCCTTCAAACCCATTCCACATTATTAATGCATCAACTCCCCTCAAAATCCCCATGATTAGCCTCTATGGATAAGCAACCAGAGGAGCACTTCCCATGAGCACCACCACCACCACCATTACCATTACCATTACCAACCACTTCTTCTTCACTATCAGGTGAACCCCATCTTTCTCTTGTTTTCCTTTTTCAGAAGTGAGATACTTCTCATGGTTCTTTCTTCTGACTCAGGCTTTTCTCCTCTTGTAAAAAGTTTTCTTGTGCACAAATCAGATTTCATATATAGGATGCTGAGTAGAACTCAGAGTCAGAGGCACAAGGGAGTCAAGGTAAAGCTCGGAGTTCGAACATGGCTGGCGCTAGCTGTCGGTGTCTGGATGGTTTATCAGCTCAGGGTGTTCTTCAATCATAAGCTATCTAGTGAAAATGGCTTGTCTGTGGAGGGAGATGACCATTTTGAGAAGTTGAAGCTAGGAAGGAAAGGATTGCTTGTAATGGGCAGTGAGATAAGGATTGAAGCCATGGAAGAACAAAAGGGCCAGAAAGTACAGGAAAATCAGCAAGAAGTAGGCAAAGGTGGGGATTTTGATGATGATGAGTTGGATAGTTTACGATTTGATGATCCAATGGATGAGATTGATTCCCTGAATGTTGATGATGATGATGATGAGGTTGATGAAGATGCAAGTGGTGACCAGCATGGGGATGAAGAAGATGACAGTCCTTTAGAGAGGAAGAATAAAGACAAAGTTGCTGTTGCTACCAAAAATCAGTGAAGTCAAAAGTGGGCACTAACATAAACCATATGACAGCCTGCAGCACCTCAAAGTTCATAGTCAAATGAAGAAATGTGAATGCAGAGCTTTTATTTGAACATGAAGGAAAGTGACTACAAATTCAAGCAGAGATTGAAAGAGGAATTCTATGCCTAGAGTAAAAATAGCTCCTTACATTAACTGGGTGGATGATCCGGCCCTTAGTCAGAAGCTTCATGGATTAGGAGATAATTAGAGAATTATGTCTTGGTTTTACCAATATAATGATGTACAATGTGTAAGATATTTATATAAAGTATAAGTTGTTTCTTACCATTTTGAATTCTAGGGAAGTATACTGCCCTACTTTGCTGTTTCTTTCTCCTCCCTACTGGTTGATCAAAACAACCATGGAAGTTGATCTAGGATAAGTATTGCATACCAAATATATATGTTAATGACCAAAGACTTCTCATTATGTACAAAACACTCACATACTTGTTCCCTGTTAAACGAAATACCCCATAATAACATTATTAGTGGTAGGAACCCAGGAACACTAACCTGACATTGGGAACCACCTAAAATACCAATTTGCCATGTATGCATGTATAGAACTTTCCACTTTGGGCATTCTAGGTTAGATGGGATAGTAGATAATGTAACCATACTTTTGTTATTGAATACATGATATTAACAGCTGGCATGAATTGAAGCCAAAATGGATGTAAGTTTGACGAGTTTGTACTCGTGCATGCAAAATAGCTATGCAAATTGTCAAGCATAACTCTTTTAGAAGACTCATGTGATTGATGCCTTTGGGGTTAGCAAATGTTTGGCCAGATGCCAAATCATCTGGTTTAAGTTAATGTCCTTCCTTTCCAAATAGTTTAAATCATCCTTAGAAAGAAAAGCAGAAAAAAGAAGAAGAGATAGACAAAAGGTCCTAAGACCTATTAACTTCTATCAGATTCGCCCTAATACACATCAAATGAATCAGGAAGACCATGCTCCTTCAGTGAATATATGATACAAAGCATTCTGGAAGAAAAAAAAAACTGAAGAGATTCACAGGCAATGCATTACAAACAGATCACTTCCTGCTAATATATTGCGAGGTATAGAAATATTATTTACACCACTTTCGTATGCTCATTCCAACTAGTAGCAGAAATAAGAGCTTCCACTCAAGTATTGCAAAAAACTATTGGCAGAAGGGCAGCTTACCCTCAAACTTCTGTTTCATGTTGGGAGTCTTTGGTGCTACTAAAAGCGTCAGAAGAACGTTCCGATCTAATGCGTTGAGCATCATTGGCGTGATCATTACCGGGAGTCTGATCCATTTGATCATTTGATGTTGCTTGTTTCCTAAAAGGTCTCTCAAAATCTTTTGCATTCTGAGAATCAATATATAACTTGTCAAGCTTTTCCTCCTGCGATTACAATAGCAAGAATACAAATAAATTACTCAGTAATAAGTACTGGCTTTGCAAGCATCGTTGTCAACTAGCACTGCAATGAGCTTTTGAACAAGCATAAACTACTCAACGCAATAACTATACAAAGACTTGCCTGTTTAACTGCCTAACACAAATTATTAAAATCATAAAAAAACACAAAATCCTTCTATTATACGCTCAAGCAACAAAATCACTGTTTTTTTATTGCACAAAATCTCACCATCATTTCTAATAGGCACACATCTATTGCTACTCAAGAACACATACAGGAATATTTCTGTTGTTTTATATATAACCAACAACTAATGCGAGTGCAACTACAGAGGAAATTTCAACCATGCAAGACATGTACTATCTCCATTAAACAATACTTGAGATTTTAGCATTCATTATATGTTCATAAATATTTGTCATTCGAGCTATTTTCAGTCTTTACTTTACATAATTGACCTTGCAATCATTTGTAGATTGTTAGCGGTAGTTTTCAAAAAAGTGAAAGGGTAGAGTAATATTTGAGGGTATAGTATTTGTTAATCTTCTTCAAAGGTATAAAAGGTAGTAGAATGCCAATAGTGTAAAGTATATAGTATATGAACAAAGGGAGTATTAAGAGTACTAAAGAATAAGTGATTCTTACATATTTGATTTTACACAGAGAAGAGAAAGGCCTACTCTTGTATCCCAATTAAAACACTAGTAAAGCTGAAGAACTTACCTTCTGAAGTGCTTCCAGCTTTTTCTGCATAGCTTCATGTTCAGCTCTAATACGAAATGGAACACCGTGCTTTTGGTAAACATTGGTTTGAGCCAGGCCTTCATCAATATCACTTGATGTGGTTGCAAAAGGATGATTTGCAGGAATCCACCTGATTGTATCAGGATCCACATCAGGTGGAATGGCATCCCCTTCTTTAAGAAAAACCGTTGGTCTCTTCCACTGATATGCTCGTGACCTCCTTCTCTGGTGAATATTTCTCTGCTCTTCAGTAAGGCTTATAGGGGCCATGCGGTAAACCTTTCCACACATCTCTACTGTAGAGTCATTTTTGCTAGCCTTAACTACTGGATTGTCGAATGGGTCATCATATTTCATAGGTTCAGAGCTGCAAAGATAACAAGGACACAGGGAAGATTACACGTCGTGCAATATCAGAGTTTAAACCAAGAAATTAATTGATTTATCACTTCATTATTATTCATGTGAAATGACATGAGACAATATTAAGAGCTAGTTTAAGTGGTGGCAATTGTTATCTGTAGATAATTGATGCATACAACAGGCACAAGTACATCCAGGCATTCTAAAGTGTTTGGAATCATACATGCCTCTTCTATCAGATCTGAGCTGGCCACGTCTGACAAGATCAGCAACAGTGCCAGGATCGTTATAGCTTGACCTCCTACCAAGATATATTTTGACAGCAATGAACAGGCACACAGTGGCAGCAAAAAAACCAAGCAAAAAATCTGTTCCGGGTTGCCTTTGCATCTGAATCAAAAGCAACAAAACAGAGTAAGATTCGAATGAAGCATAAACAAATGGAAAACTGAAAGATGACCTTTAACGGAAAAGATCCATCTATGAAGCAGCAGACAAACATTTTGGTCTGAAGGCCTCACAAGCCATAAAGGGGGTTTCAGGAAGAGTAAAAAAAACATAGGAGGTTTTACATTAGTAATATGAAATATATTGGCATGACTGAAGAGCAAAAAAAATTGAACACGACATTAGGACAAGTGTGAGAGAGCTGACCAAGAATGCAGGAGGAGGAAGATTGCTAACAACTTGACGGAACCTGCGGACTGATTTGTGAAAACTTAAGGAAGAATTTTGAGGAAGATGTCTGACAATTTGATGAAACCTGCGGATTGATTTGTGGAAACTTAAGGAAGAATTTTGAGGAAGATCGCTGACAATTTGACGAAACCTGCTGATAGATTCATGAACATTGAAGGAAGAATCAGGAAGAGCCGGGGCCTGATTGTCATTGTCGACTGTATCTGTAGAGACATCATTATTCGCGGCAGCCTGTTTGTCATTGTCGACTGTATCTGTAGAAAGATCATTATCTACGGCAGTCTGATTATCATTCTCGACTGTATCTGTAGAAACACCACTATTCACGGCAGCAGCAGTCAACAGCGGATGGCGAGTGACGTGTGCTGGATGGTTGAATTTGCAAATTCTGACATGAAGTCCATAGGCAGTGGCTGAGCTGCATCTGCATTAGTACACACAAGTTTAGCAGATGAATAAAACTTGAAAAGGTTCTGTTCTAGTTGAAAAAATGAAGACTAGTGTTTGGAATTGGATTGGGTTTCGTTACTACTCCCTAGCCTGGTTACTTTGCACAGGGTCCTGATTAATTGAGTCGGTTAAAAGTAACAGCATAAAATCTTTAGGCTTTTCTCCCTCAAACTAGGAGGAGATACAGCAACAAACACACAAGAATAAGGAATTGCAGAATAACAGCCCTTCCGCTATATTTTCCTCTGTCAGCATCCACACTGTCTAGTGAATACCAATACGAGAAATAGCAGTGTCTTCACATTTAAACTCAAAAGTAGTGAACATAAAGAAATGCAACCCGAGTTTTTCAAACAAAGACGCAAAGCAGATTCAAACCAATTCCAAAGAAAGTCAACTGGAAGAGATTGCAAAGAGCAAGCCAATTGGTATAGCATTCAAATAGAATAGAGCAGTCAATTAGTACCGTTGAGGAGAACCGGAGAATCCGAGACTGACAATGTGCCTTGTAGCAAGCCAAGAGGATGATAGAGAAACAGGTATTCGTGCTGGGGTTTAGAAGAGTGAAAACAGAAATCCAGTTCATTTGATTGAAACTTTGAGAAAGCTTTATTCAGAATAGGCTATAAAGAAAGAGGCTTTTACCTGCATTAGAGTTTGCAATCGCCATTCAAGACAGCAAAGACATCAATCTTCCTCACCTTGGTGTTTTGATTAGTTTCTACAGGAAGCAAACACAACGAGACAAACAACTCAACAGAGAGACTACATGTGGAACCAGCAGATAACGAGCACACAACAACTACAACAGCAGATAACGAACACAAAACCTTAATGCACCAACCGAACCATCAACACATTTCCAACCAGAGTTTACAAACCCTAATACGAATTGCTCCAATTGAACATGAACATGAACACAAAAAAGTAAAACGATATTGCACTATGGTTCGGACAACACTTTGTTAAAATTGAATATCAATCCTGATGAACAAAGTTGCATACTCACTTTGGACAGTGCAGATCGAAGACAGCCACGGGTAAAGAACAAAGTTGCAGAGTCGGAGTTTGAGGTGGGAGTGAGCTCGGTGCTCTCAACCTCAACCTTTGGAAACCGAATAGTGAGGTCGAAGATGACGGCCCAAATTCAGCTTTCAGCCCACATCCCGAAAGCCCGTTCCCGAAAGATAAAGAGGTTAGATTTGGCAATTGGTAATGGTATGCCATCTTCCCTAACAAACGTGATTAGGCTCAGTTTTACCAGCTCGGCCTGAAACACTCGTCTAAGAAAATGGCCCTACTTGCCCAATGTTCCTAGTAATATACGTTTTTGCCTTGACTATCTATTTTTTTTAATGTATAAAATTGAACACTTATATCCGTAATTAAATTTCTATTTCACTTCTCTTTTCTAATCTACTAAAGTATTATTTTCGTATCACAATACGGTGTCGGTGTGCTATTATGAGTGGGATAATTTCCTTTCACAATAAAGAATCACCAATAAGCTTAGACGTTAATCCACTTACATTTAGGGGGAGTTTGGTTGGTGGGAGGGAAACGTAAAGGAAAACGGAATGAAATAGAAAGGGAATGAAAACACAAACCCTTATCATCCATGGTTTGTTTGGTTTGAAATAATGCATAGAGTGATTCCCTTTGTCATGATTTGTAGGTGTCTGGTTTCTAACCTTTGAATCATTCTTCATATACAATTTTCTATAAAATGAAGCATAAATCCAAGGGAAAAAAACTCAATTAAGCTTTCACTTAACCACATTCAAATGTCCATAAAACAATTCATCCAAATCCAAAACAGGCCCTATAACATATGAGATCCATGTCTCCGTTTATATGAAGATTTGACCATAAGACAGTTCAACTCAATTCTCTATTTGAAAAACTCCATAAAATGATTACTTAAGCAAATGAGATAGATTCTCCTACAACTACCACTTGACCATGCATTTACCAAAACACTTGTTCAACCGTCTTTCTTCACTTCCTTCTCAGCAAATCAGTCACATATTGTTTCTTTAGAGCTATAGCCTGTAGGCTCTTGATAAAATACTCGAAGTTAATGTTCTTCAACCATCAAAAGGGTTGCTACCTACCAAAGTCCCAAAAGAAATTATTATTCAACTACTTTGAAAAATCTAGAGCAAACAATCAGCAATGCCAAAAATAATCAACTGGAATGGGTTAAGCATGCCCAAAAAGTTGGTATTAAATGCATTTATAGTGACAAACTAAACAAGAGCAGATCAATACAAAAAACAATACAAGAGCAAGCATCAACTCAACAATAGGACCAACAACAAAAGATTTAAACAAGAGCAATAATAAGAAATTTACCTCTAGAGCATCAGAAGGAGAAAGATCTAGTTTAAGAACTTCATCCAATATCTTGTTGCTTTCATTTTCAATTTTCTTCTTTCTCTCTTCTTCACTTCTCCATACTTGAGCCATTGTACACAAATTTTCATTCATATTAGCAAAAACTTTCCCGGACACTATAGTAGCGGAATTTAGAGAAGAAGCCAAGTCCCTGACCTCATCCGTTGTCTTTGATCGAATCCTTTGCTTGTTTGCACTCTTCACAGATGGTGGATTCTTCCTCTTCCTTGATTTACTAGCAGATTGCAAAGACTCACTTTTAGTTTCAGCTTGAACTTCCACATCATCATTCAAGTCTTCATCACTTTCAAGCGTGATTGAAACACGGGTCAAATCATCCTCTTGGTTTTGAGCAACTTGTAAAAAGGACTCGCTTACTACCCCGGTAGCCCTATCTTTCCCATAAATTTCAGCAAGCATCTCATAGTGAGGGAATGGAACTCCGAATAATCTTTTTGCCTTCTTATGAGTCTAAAAACAATGGACCAAAAAGTTTTGTTGTACTTACTACTCCGAATAATCCTAATAAAAATATGCAAGCATGTACAAAGAGAAATGGAAAAAGAATACAACATGAATTTTCAAATGCTAGTCTTGGCCTTGCAACAACAATTCACTGGTTTCATACTTGAAAACCTAACATAGCATATTAACATTGAGTTGTCATTATAGTATCAACAACGTTTCACCCCTTAATTGAGCTGACAAGTCCACTCTCATTAAAAATAGATATACTGCTGCTAGTAGTAAATAAGTACACAACAAAGCAGGAAATACAAATGTTGAATAACATCAATTTCAGAAGTGATATGCAAATGAAATGTATATATTGACAATGATTGCAGAAGCTTGATAAAAAATGATTACAAATAGCTTACCTGGATCCATTCTTCATACACACTTTTCTCCACTTCCAACAACTTCTTCTTGGAATCCCAATTAAACCCAAAAGTAGCTAGCATCTCAGCCATCGCCCAGTATTTTTCAGACCTATGTTTTAGCCTTGACTCGATATGAGGCTCAACTTTCAATCCATAATTAGGAATCTTTTATACTAACATCTCCTCCACTTTGTTCATATAACCACTCTTGAAACCATTCTCGCTTTTCCACTTTGGATTATGAGATATCTCCAATAAGGCATGAAGTAGCATCTCATCTTCTTGTGGTGTCTAATACCTTTTGTTTCTACCTCTTCCTCGAACTGCGCCTTCCATCTTATTATAGCAAATTTCAGTAGTTGATTCAAACCTCAAAACATGAAGAAAACCATATTAAACATGAAGAAAACCAAATAAAGGCAAACATCACAAAATCAAAACAACATCATTAATAAATCCTCATAACACACTAAAACATGAAGAAAACCATATTAAACAAAGTCAATTGAAAAAGTGCATTAGCCAGAGCTTTTGGCACTTGATCGGCAAAGCACTAAATTTTACAGCTGACAAACAGGATTTAGGACGATGACCATAACTAATACCGAGAAAGTCTCACCAAATCCAACTGTCTCCCAATAAACAATCCTTCTAATCCCAATTCTAAGTACAGATTTCCAAAACAAACCTCAATTGAATTAACCCAAGTGGCCACTTAAAAAAATTATTGAATGATATTTTGGAACCCAACTTTCACAACTATAGGCAACAACCCCTAGCCCATTACGTAACTCAACTAATACCGAGAAAGACATTATATCTTCTGCAACCAAAATATCACCTTCTATGTAACCAAAATGATATTACATAACCAATTATTGAATGATATTTTGCTTTTATTAAACTGACTTTCATAATCTCCCTCCTTTTCAATCACAAAACCATCATCTTCATCTATCAAATCAAATTTTCTAATTAAGTTGTGAAGTAAGTAGCAGGCTAGCACAATACGGCATTGGGTTCGAATTGGAAAAAAAGAAGCGCTTCTAAGAATAGCCCATCTCCCATTAAGTAGCCCAAAGCACCTCTCAATCACATTTCTAGCTCTAGCATGCTTTATGTTGAAATACTCCTCAACACTAGAAAGTTGATGATTGATCTCCCCATTCCTTAAGATGATACCGGTACCCCTATAAGGTGCAAGAAATCCTTCGGAATTTGCATATCCACCAAATAGTAACAACCTCCATGTATAAGAAATAAACATATTGTGTTATTTCTAGTCCAAAAGACAATTTGGCTACACAACTTTTCAGTTTAGTAATTACCTCTAGGAACTTTTAACCCATCCGGCCTAGTAAGAGCATTTCTAAGAACTCGACTATCATGGGATGGTCCCTCCCATCCAGCTAATACATATGTAAATTCCATCTTAGGTGTACAACAACCTAATACATTCATAGATATAGTGCCCTTTCTTGTTCTATACTTTGCCTTTTCTCTAGAAGGAGCCGATACACTAATAAATGTACCATCCAAAGTTCCTAAACAATTCTACATAAAAAAAAAAGCATAGTTGTCTTTTAAAATAACATTCACTTGTTTGTGAATCAAAATAGAATAGATCACTCGTTGATTAAATACCTTGAAAATTTTCCATCTATCGTCTCCACACTAGTCTGAAATAGGTGTAGGCTTTCTGAGTAAATGACTATGCAATTTCAGAACCGCACTCAGGCAATGGTTGAAGTGTCAGCTCACACTTTCTTCACTTTGAATAAAATATTGTGAAATTGATCTATTTTTTTATGATGAGCCAAAGTGTGTAAAAACATAGCCACTTTCTCCTCAACTGGCATGTCCTTAGACTCCCTTAACCCTCCACTATCTCTAACCATTTCACACAAAACATTAAACACATTTCATGTCACTCGTAATTCATTTCGACACTTAACATCATTTTCCCTAACTAGCCTATTCAACATGGCAACTCTCAACTTTTTTCTCAATTTTTTTATCCTTTAATTGGATACTTCTAATAGCTACTATATTCATCGTATACCAAATCAAATATAACATCATCATTGCTCTAACTATTGAGTAAATTACATGAAGTTGCCTTAGTCTTGTCACCCATGAATGTGATTGATTAGGGGGAGCCATTTCCGATGATTATAAAACAACTAATCAGAAAAACAGTAAAAGAAACTCAAAATTGAAAAACAACTAAGGAAAAGAAGCAGACAGCATTGTATTTTCTACATAATATGATGCCAGTACTGTCAAATAGTATTCAGTAGCACACAAACGAGGTAGCATGCATTAAACATGGATCTTTTGACCTTTAAAATAAAAATATACCATGACTAAGCATGCAAAAGGTCAAATTCTAATATAGGAAGGAAACACCATGAATACAGCAAGGAATTCTGTCAAGGTAGCATGCATTAAACATATCCAGATACACATATCTAGAACTAACTTTATAAGAATGCAATTCGAATACAACAAGGAAACACCATGAATAAGTTGTTTACCTTGCCATTGAACTTACACAACAGAGTTGATGTAGAGACTCTCTCCGCAAATCATTCTTGAGGTCTGCATGGATTCTGCAGCTTGAGACTATGAGCCTATGAGAAAAATGAGCACAAATCAAGAACATATTTTTTGTGGCATTAAAGGGCAGACTTATTTAAAGCTCATAAGAGTTCCCTAGTTATGTTCAAGGCTTGAGAGTTGGGTTCTCACACAACAACTTCAGACCAAAGGATCAAAGAATCCAGAAAAGGAGCAGTACAATGAGACATAGTAGCCTTAGAAACTAACTAAATGCAGCTGAAACCTTACAAAGACAGTTTTACAGATTATCCTACAACAAAATCAGTTCCAAAACAATAAGTTTTCTTTTTGGGAAGCTAGGCATACAAACATGCAAATATTACTACAGGTTAAGACAAGTGGTTCCATGATCATACTCATTTGAACATAGTCAAGGAGCATTATGTTGAACAAATATCAATTGCATCCGCTCAAAAGTAACAAAATCCACTCTTTCAGGGACTCACTATACTAGTTAACCATAAGAAATGTCCAGAACAATTTACTGAATTTAGCACACAATCAGCCACACAAAGAGCTAAAAGAGGGACAAAAGCCTAATCTCGACACAACAATTTGGCATTAGCTCTGCCTAAGCTAGACCTAATTCCATGTTCATTCACATTTTTTAGCCAGATCGGATCATCCGAAAATGCTTAAACTGCCAACAACACCACCACAACAACAACATATACCCAGTGCCTCCCGCAAAAGCAGGATCTGGGGGGTCAGGGCGGGGGCATTCCAAACCTAGATGAAATGCGCCCAAAAACGACCCAAAAGACAAAGACCGGCCTACTCAACAACCTACTACAAAGAGTTTAGAAACCAACAACTAACCAAAACTACTACTACGACTAGAAGAAAGAAGAAAGAAAACTAATCAAGAAAAGAAAGACTAGGCTATAAAAATGCTATACATAAGTGAGAGACTGACGGCCAACAAAAGAACGGACGACTCCACTTGGCTCCACCAGCAAGCTGACTAGCTGTCTACCACACTGATCTTCTCCCTCCAACTCTTTCTGCATTGTGCCAACTCCTCTGAAATCCCTAAAAGCCTGAAATCCTGTTTTATGCTGTCCATCCAGCGCTTCTTCGGACGGCCTCTAGTCCTCTACTCCTCCGGCAAGCCCCTAAATCCAAACGCTCGCATCTCCTAACTATTGCTTCTGGGCTCCGCCTCTGGACATGGCCGAACCAACGCAGTCTTGCTTCTCGCAGTTTGTCCCCTATACTAGCTACCCCAAGCTTGCCTCTAATTTCTTCATTCCTAATCCTGTCCATCCTCGTGTGTCCACACATCCATCTAAGCATCCTCATCTCTACGACTGCAAGTTTCTGCTCCTGGGCCTTAGTCGTCGGCCAACATTCTGCTCCATAGAGAATTGCAGGCCTTATAACAGATCTGTAGAACTTTCCCTTAAGCTTGAGAGGAACCTTCTTATCACACAAAACCCCTGAAGTTGCCCTCCACTTTTGCCACCCTCTCTGAATACGCGACCTAACATCCTCATCAATACAACCATCACTCTGCAGAACTGAACCCAGATACTTAAACTTATCCTTCTGCGCAATGGTCTCCCCTCCCAGCTGAACCTCACTCCTAGGCTCAATTTCCTGCCCAAAAAGGAACTCGACATATTCTGTCTTGGAGCGACTCAGTCTAAACCCCTTAGATTCTAGTCTCTCCCTCCAAGTATCCAGTTTGCTATTAACTTCAGCTCTGGAATCCTCCACCAGCACAATATCATCTGCAAACAACATACACCTCGGAATCTCTCCCAACAACAGCCAACAACAAGGTCAATAAACAGTAAACACCACTCTAGAATCGACAATTGAAGAGCTACAGCTTGGATCGGGTTCATGATTTGTACAATTAGCCGAGCAATTTATGATAAGCCAATACAAAGATGAAACAACAATGGTGACTTACTCCCTGAGAATAGCGACAAGATTATCATCGTCGAAAAGAGTGATACTCCGGGAATCGAACCTAGTCTTCGAGCTCTCGAGAACAAGAGGAACGATTGGATCGAGTTTTCTGGTGAATGGCTTCATTGGATCGACGAAGGAGATGACCGAGATCGAACGTCAAGGGCGTGAGGAGTGGAGTGTGAGATGTCGGGCGTGAAAAGAGGAAGTAAGGGTTTGTTTCTCCCCCTTTTACGTACGGAAACAAATGTCTCCTTGTTTCCCTTATTTTACTCCATCAAAAAATATGAGAAAATGCAATCAAACGGGCCCAAAGGGAAACAAGCCTTTCAATCCGTTACCACTTGCCCATTTTATGACAACCAAACGGGCCCTTAGATCAATTGGATTCGGGACATCTCTTTGATCTATTATTAGTTTTTGGATCGATTGCAATCTTAAAATACTTTTGATGTACTAGTCTGGTTGAGATTTTTAAATCCAATGGAATTGATTTTATTATGTATTTAATAATCAATTTTTGTGTAAGAAATGTTTTAAATCCAATGGAATCTCGATGAAATTTAACAAACTAATTAATCATTTTTAATAGTGTCACCTCTTGTTCAGCTATCAATATTATCCCTGACCAACAACTCAAGCTAAAATCTAAATTAAATCAAGTTCTCTGTAAATTTTAATTGTGATGCCAACATCGAATTTATAACCGAAATCATAAGAATATTCTCAATGGTTGGCCAAATATTGACCATAGTAAGAAAGAGACAATAGTAGTAATAAAAGAGAAAAAAATTGCTCTATGACCAACCAAAGTGATGGTCAAAGTGATTTTTGGTCTTTTATCCACATGATGACAAGTGTTACACTTAAGAAGAAGAGAGAAAAAAATTAAATATTTTTAATAAAAAGAGAAAAAAATAATTATATTGTTATGATAGAAAAATTTCACCAACCAATAGTGACACTCTAAGACTCATGAATCAAAATATCAAACAAAAAACTAGAAAAAAAATTCAAATCAAATTATATATTCGTACTCCATAAGAGCATGTGCAATGGTGAGAGGTGCAATCCTCTCTCACATTTCTCTCTTCTTTTCTTCTCTTGACATATCACTTTCTCTTTCATCCACATCATTTTTCACTATCTTATTCCTCTTTCCTTTCCTCTTTTACTAATTTTTTCTACAACAACGAGGATCCTCATCATCTCTTCTCTTCTACCTTTACATATACTATATTTTATCATATATTCTATATCATCATATATTATCAAATAAGTTATTTAAATTATAAATAATAAAATATATTCAATTTAATTTAGTTTGATTAACATAATCTCAAATTATTAATGAATATATATTATCTACTAATAATAATAATTATTTATTAACATTAAGATAACTTTAAGTACATCCAACTTAAAATAAAAACAACACTAAAGATAAATAGCACAATTATCATTATGATGATACATGATCTAAGGGGGAGAGAGGAAAATAAAAGTTATTTAAAAATAGGGTAATATTGGATTCAACTTATAACAAATTTTTTTATTAATCAATAACATTAACTTTTTTTAAAAAATGTCACACTTTATTATTATTTTTGTTAAAAACTTATTAATGGTGGAATGGAATATATTAAATGAAAGTTGTACAGTAAAAAATTGATTGGAAACATGGTGAACTATGATTGGCTAAAATGTAGGAGGATGCACAAGAGTCCATGCTCACAATCCTCTTTGTTGTAGAAATATGAAAGAGTATCCTCTTTTAAAGAGGATACTCTTTCATATTTCTACAACAAAGAGGAGATCTTCTTTAAAGAGAGAGAATGTAAAGCTATATAAATTACTCTGTACCTTATTTCCACAACCATGCTTCCATTGTACATGCTCTAATAAAGTGCCTTATTTCCACAACCATGTTGATGATGACATCTAATCTAAAGCTATATAAATTATTCAAATAACTCTAGTAAGTAATACCGGATGTTGAAGTTTCCACCATATTCAATAATTTCAATTTACTTAGTCAATAGCATATTTGCACGTGGGCCTCTTTTTCTTGTAGAGAGAACGTGGGCCTCTTTTACTTGGGGGAGTGAGCACCAATAAGACGGTCAATCAAGACATTCATTTTTCGGTCCACACTCAAAACAGGCAAATCCCCATCCATAATCGTTTTTCTAATCTTGATCAATTTTTTCTAATCATAAAGTAAGGCAGGCGGGTCCCACTTACCCCTCCTCTATCAACTCTGAAATGAATTTCTCCGGCTGCTACTTTCTCAGCTCCTCCGACAGCGACTTCCTCTTCTCCCCACCACCAAACCACCCCTGATTTCTTCAAACCCCACCCCAATTCCTCGAACCTTCCCTTTCCTCTCAAATTCTACTGTTCTTCCTTTCACCCCTCCAATAAAACCGGTTTTTCCTTCGGTTAATTCCACACCCACTGATTTCTCTACTCAAAAGGGAACGCAAATCTACTCCTTTCTCTGTGATTCTCATCCGGGTTAGTGCTGTTTCATCTTCTTATGCCTTAAACTGTTGGTTATCTTTGATGGGTTAGAATTGGAATTGCTTGTCTATCAATTTCCCTCTCATATACTAGTTGTTTAAACCATGGATTCCCGATTTAAGGGTTCAAACGATTCTCCCAACGGGTACCAATATTTGAATGTTGGATCCATGTCACCTGGTTCCGAAGAGTTCCCAAACTACGCCAATTTCTTCAATTACAAAGACCCATCTGTTGATCTCACCTCTGTTGAATTTCCCACCCTGGTTCAACCTCCTGTTGCTTCCAATGGAAATTTCAGTTTCCCTTCTTATTCCTCCTCGGAGGCTGCCTCTCCTGATGACAATGATCCAGACTCCGTCCTCAAGTACATTAGCCAAGTGCTATTGGAAGAGGACATGGATGAAAAGCCCTGTATGTTCCATGACTCTTTGGCCCTCCAAGCTGCTGAGAAGCCCTTTTATGATGTGCTTGGGAAGAGTTACCCTCTTTCACCTGATCAGCCCCCGTTTTCTGACCATTCTGTAGATAGCCCTGATGACAATTTTTCAGCTTCCACTCCTATCAGTAACAGTGGTAATAATGTTAGTTTTACCAATACAAACACTGCTGTCTCAGTAGAAGAATCTAGGGCACCGGGTATTGGCCCCATTGTTCAGCCATCAACGGTTTCGCCATTTTCTTTCAGCTCTCTGGGTAGTGTTAATGGTGTTGGTAGTTCTGGTGTTAGTATGCCTGTAGGATTTAATATACACAGTGATAGGGATTCCATGATACAGTTTCAGAAGGGGGTGGAAGAAGCCAATAAATTCCTCCCTAAAACCAGTAACCTTGTTATTGATCTTGATAGGATCATCTACCCTAAAGAACCGAAGGACAGTTCACCAGCTGCGAAGAATGGCTACTTGCCCGAGAGGTCAAGAACTAGGAGGATTCATTATCGGGATGGTGATGATTTAGAGGAAGGGAGAAGAAGCAAACAGTCAGCTATATCTATTGAGGATGCTGATGAGTTGTCTGAGATATTTGATAGGGTCTTGCTCCCTCCTAAGAATTCTGAGAAGGGGTGTTATATATGTTCAGAAGTTCCAAATGTAGAGCATAAGAGAGGGGATGACAGCAAAAAAGTGGTGGATTTAAGGACACTTTTGATTCTCGGAGCTCAAGCGGTTGCATCCGATGACCAACGGACTGCTGTTGAGCTGCTAAGACAAATCAGGCAACACTCCTCTCCCTTGGGAGATGGGTCACAGAGGTTGGCCCATTCCTTTGCAAATGCCCTTGAGGCACGTTTGGTTGGAACCGGCTCACAGATCTATACTGCCTTGTCTTCCAAAAGGACTACTGCTGCTGAGATATTGAAAGCTTACCAGCTCTATGTTTCTTTCTGTCCTTTTAAGAAGATCTCAATCATTTTTTCCAACTTCAATACTTTGAAGTTCTCCAAGAACAGAAAGAAAGTTCATATTATAGATTTTGGTATCTTATATGGCTTTCAGTGGCCTGCACTGATTCATCACCTATCAGAACGACCCGGAGGGCCTCCACTGCTTCGTATTACAGGGATAGAGCTTCCTCAGCCTGGATTCAGGCCAGCTGAGCGTGTTGAGGAAACGGGGCGTCGTTTGGCAAAGTATTGTGAAAGGTTTGGGGTGCCATTTGAGTATCATGCAATTGCACAAAAATGGGAAACTATAAAGTTGGAGGATCTTAAGCTACGAAAGGATGAGTATGTAGTTGTGAATTGCCTCTACCGGTTCAAGAATCTTCTGGATGAAACAATTGCGGTGGATAGTCCAAGAGATGCTGTCTTGAGATTGATTAGGAAGATAAAACCGGATAAATTTGTGCACGCGGTTTTCAGCGGGTCATTCAATGCTCCCTTTTTTATGACACGGTTCAGGGAGGCTCTTTTCTACTACTCCACGTTGTTTGATATGTTTGACACAAATGTTTCCAGGGAAGACCAAGAGAGGTTGATGTATGAGAGAGAGTTCTACGGGAGAGAAATCATGAATGTTGTGGCTTGTGAGGGAACAGAGAGAGTTGAAAGGCCAGAAACGTACAAACAGTGGCAGTTTAGGAATATGAGGGCAGGCTTTAAGCAGTCTCCTTTGGATCCAGAGATCATGGAGAAGCTAAGACACAAGATGAAATTCTACCACAAAGACTATTCTCTAGATGTAGATGGGAATTGGGTCTTGCTGGGATGGAAAGGGCGGTTGAGTTTCGCAATAGCAGCTTGGACTCCTTCTTGATCTCCTGATATTGCCTCAAGTGAAGTAGGTCCATGTCCCGGACATCTTCTAGCAAGGATCAACGAAACCATGGACTAGAGGTTCAGCGTCTGCGTCTTTCAACTATTCTCTAGATATTTTTGTCTGTACTTCTGAACTGAAGTTTCAGTACGTTGAGATTCAAAACTTGCCTGTTATTATGCAAGGACCAATCTGTACAAACAGCCTCTCAAGTCACAAGCCAATATATATTTGGATTTAATACATTGTAGAATATGTTCACGGGTTTTGTTTTTATTGCTTCTAGAAATAGATTACTGCCCAATCCTGGGACTGGGATCAGGTGGTTCTATAATCTAGTCAAGGAACTCACTTCCTTTTACAAGTTATGATGTATAAGGTAAGGCTGTGCTTGTGATGTACTCTCTTGATGTTTGAACTTAACAAATTTGCTTATAAAATTACATTCTTCTTTCGGCTCTTCCATACGTCTTGATTCTCCGTTGCTACACATACTCTTTGCCCGACAGCTCTGTCATTTAAGCCATTCTCCCATCGATTCTTCCTCGGGCATTGTTATCACTTTTCATTTAACAGATATTTTCACTAAGATCTTAGTGCATGACATGAGGTGCCTTTCATTTGACACTTAGAAACGTTTTGAGATACAATTGCAAGAAATATGCTTACTGCTTAGGCCTTGTCTTTTTCATGCTCTGTGGCTGCAAATGCATTATTCAGTTTTGTGGGGTCCTAATCCATTTTCATCAATTCATACCTTCCATTCTATATCAGGATAGGGATTTGGTCAATCTCAAGCCAACTGAGAGCATTCTTTTTGGATGAGAATACGAAGCTCTTGATTTCGTCGGATCTCTTCTGTCGAGAATGTGTGGTTAAGTGTCAAAGGCTCATCAGTTACACAATTCACTTCCATTGAGATTTGCTTGGCTGATATAATTGGCTCTTGCTAGGATAGGTAGAAGAGTTCTTCTTAAACTGGGCTATTTTGAGAATAAGATGGCTGAATGTACTACTATTATTTTCTTAATTTGGTTGTAGCTGTTATATCTGATTATGCAGACTCTTTGATTGTGTGGCCTTTTGGTTTGTGTGTGTGACTGATGAGGACTTTTCCGATTCATGCCGCTAAACAAACTAAACAAAGACTCCACTGGAGGCTGGCTAGCTAAGCATATGAACTCAGATTCATGCCCATCTTCGTCACCCACGACTTCCCACATGTATTACACGTACATACTAGGAACACACGTCATTGAAGAAATGCTAGTTCAACATATAGGTCGATGTGTTGCATGACGTATCAACATATGTAAGTGTTTAGGAAGGTGGTAAATTAATCAACCGAGTCAGAAAATCGGGCGGTTGACTCGATTTGTAAATAAGTCGAGCTAAAACAATTCGAAAGAAACACAAGCCGAACATAAATATACAAAAGCTTGACCCTTGTTTGTTCAGGGGAAGCTTGATTATGGCCTTGTTTCACTCGTTAAGTGAAAGAATTGTAAAAGTACAGATATGATAGGAATGATAGAAAAAAGTAAAATAAATTGTTTGGAGGAGAAAATTGTTTGGATGATAAGTGAAACAAGGCCTATATATTGATGCACAAACTTTGATACACAAAATTTAATCTTTTTTTTTCAGTTTCTAAAACCAAAACCCTAAATGAGCAACCTACATGCCTTTATTTGAGAATATGTAAATAGATTCGCCATCAGGTGAGAACGGAGATTAGGGTGTAAAATGCGAACATTTATTGGCCGTTGGATGTGGGGAAATCAACGTACAAATTTACACGCTGGTTTTATATAGGTTTTAAGTGGGAGGGGTATTTTCGTCTTTTTGCTTATTTGTACTGTTCATCCTCTTCCCCCTTGTTCGTGCGATCTGTGTACTAAATCCACTCTTCGTGCGATCCAGATTCGATCTCCGGCTCTCTTTTCCAGCACAATTCAAGTGTTTTTCAATTGTATTTTCGTTTTCGGCTCTTGTTCAATTGATTTTATGGATATAGGTAAACGATTTTGGGGTTTTTGAAAGTGATTTGTTCGTAGCCCTTGTTCGTTTTCAGTTTTAGGTTTTCCTTGATTAAATAAGTAAAAACTTGTGATTTTGAGATAAGATTTGGGTGTATGATTGAAGTTTACATGAGTTCATTGCATTCTAATGTGATTTTTGAAGTCTTCGATTGAACATAGAAGCTGATTATGTACGTTTGCCTTATTGCCTACCATGTGTTCGACAAAATGCCTCAACCAATGTGTCTTAATTTACATGAACCGTCCAATTGCTTTCAATGAACTATTACTTGAAAGTTTATGAACCATACCGATACCCTTTGTGAACCAGAAGAATACCCGTATTTGCCCATTTGTACTACTCATTATGTGTGTTTCATGTTGCTTCACTCATAGCTTTTACATTTCTTTTGTAGGTTGTTCATCAAGTTCCGGCCATCATAACATTTCTCATTCGGATGGCGATGCTTTTACTTGGGAATTGAATTGTCTTCTATGTTCCACGATTCATCATTGTATTTTTTTAATTTTTCCCAAGTGTTTACACAATTTTCGCGTTTTGTCATACATGAACCAAGTGATTCACATTTATGAACCATCGCGTAGAAGATAATGAACCATCGCGTTTTGAGGATTAAGCTGTCTTATATGCAGTTTCACATTAAATGAACCGAATGACTAAAGTTCATGAACCGACGAGGTGAACCCAATGAACCAAACACCTGTCATTTATGAACCGATTGATATGAACTTCATGAAAAACTGAACGCACCTTTCGTTTTATGCACCAATTCATTAAGTTTCATGAACCTACAAGTTAAACACAATAAATCAAACACATTTTCGATTACAAAAAGTTTTGCATTTTGTCATACATGAACATTTTGTCATTCATGAACCAAGTGATTCAAATTCATGAACCGAGTGATTCAAATTCATGAACCGAAAAATTAAACTTCATGAACCTACATACAATTGAACCCTACTCTTTTCTCTTACATGATTTACTCATTTTCCAACGTTCAAGGGTTTTTATGGAGAATTGAACTTGTCAGCTTGATCTTACTTATGGAGGACAATGAACCTACAAGTGTAATACAATGCACTTTCGGACCCAACAAAATGAACCATATTCAACAAAATGAACCTTCCATTCCTTACATAAGTTCTTTCAAAATAGACCACAATTTCTAGTTAGGTATTTGCTTACAAAAGACCTACCATAGTTTCTAGTCAATTTGTCCAACATTCTAAAAAAAACCTTGACAGCTTCAAGTGGAATCTCAAAATCATTGGAGTCTTCATCCACTTGATTATTTGCCTCTTGGTGATCTTCTTCTTCTTCGCTTTCAGTTACTTCCAACTCCAAGCTACCGGTCAATGGAGTTGAAAGCTTGAGCATTTTCTTTAGGCGAGGACTTTGGCGTGTCTGTCCAACATCCTTCCTTGTTTTCAAGCTTGTCATATGCAAAATCAAGGTTTAATGAGATTTTCATGAACCTAAGAGTGCATACTCATGAACCCCTAAGTATAAGGATATGAATTGTAATAAGATGATACAACAAAGTTTTCATGAACCATATCGTAAGAGGTTATGAACTTAATAGAACAAGAGCATGAATTATCACATAATAAGCTCATCAAGTGCATTATAGTCAAAAGAATTGGAAACTAGTAACTACGGTTTGGTAAGATTTTCATGAACCTAAGCATGCATGCTTATGAACCCCGAAGTATAAGATTATGAACTGGGATAAGATGATGCAACAAAGTTTTCATGAACCATATCATCAAAGCCTATGAACTTAATGGAATACAAGCATGAACTCGCAAATATATGATTCATTAACCTTTTCCTGCAGGAGATTGGACTTGCTTTTGCCTATTATCTTGAGCTGTTTTGCTCCTAATTTCTCTCGTTTGACAATCTTCATCTATATTGGCTCCCTTTCGTGCACCTAACCAAACAACCACACCAAACACTTATGAAGAGGGGGAAAAAACTCAAGATATTCTAACAAAAATCTCAAAACAAATGAGAAACACTCTCTACCGTTAGATCCTAGAGAGTGTTTCTCATTTCACAATGCACCTCAGCAATTATACTGAGCCAAAACACATTACATTTTGCACATTTTTTTCATTCAGTCATATACGAACCGAGTTATTTAAAGCCATGATCCATCAAGTCGAAGATATCTATCCGAATACTCAGTATACTCAGTATGAACCGACAAGCATCTTTGTTCAACCAATCCAAATCCATTGCAAACAAAACCTGTGACAGCAAATCCATTTCTTCCAGTTCCATACAAACAAAAATGCAAAAGTTCAAGATGAACGAGATATCTATCCGTTATTCACTTTCAAAGCAAAGGAAACTTCTATTAGATGAACGAGATTTCTCAAATCAGTTGAAAACAGATGGACGAGATTTCTTACGAGATTTCACCATGGTGACGGCGACGATGAGAGGACGGCGCCGGCGGCTGAGCGAGAGGACTGGCGACGGCCGACTGAACAAGAGGATGTACGGTGATGAAATCTGGCGGATCAACAGAGCGAACGCCGGACTTGAACCCTAACCAGACCAAAATCGCCGATTAGGAGCAAAATCGCCGGCGCTTACAAGAGACAAGGTGAGGAGGACCGACAAACCTCTCAAATGCGAATGGTGAGGAGCGACGGTGAAGTGCGAACACCGGACGCCGTGAAATCGCTCAGAGATCTGGCGATGGAGGACGCGCGACGGCGGAGGGAGAAATGGCTAGGAGAGGTGGTGACGAGCTCGCCGGATCGGAATCGCTCGTGAAATCGCTCGTGAAAAATCGCAGATCTAGAAACGGGTGAGAATGAGAGATTTGAGTGGGGGCTTAGGGTTTTGTTCACTGGGGGCTTGTTTGTCTTTTTCGGTCAAAATCTGGTTATTTACGAAATTGCCACCTTATCCTACCCTTTTTCTTATTTTCTTCTTTAATGAGAAACAATCTCTACCGTTAGATCCGATCTAACGGTGGAGATTGTTTCTCATTTTACACTATAAGGTTAGTTTGCACTAGAACCAAACTCTATGTAAATATTAGATTGTTTAAGATCGCTCATGAAACAAGATATATAACAAGTAGCTCACAAGTTGAGCTTGAGCTTAACGAGTACAGTACTTAAATGAACCAAATCTCAACAAAATTTTGAGCTTGAACTCGCATGCATCTGAACAAGTCGAGCCTGAGTAATCTAAAGATTGGTTCAACTCGCTTCAGTAATTGCCCTAGTTGGATAAAAGATTTTCACCTTGATAGAGTTATGGAAAGGAAGCCTTACCTTCCTCCAACTCCTTGATCTTTTCCACCTCTCCTTTGCCTCCATACAACTAATGGGTAGGGCTGGGCAAAAAAAACCGTAGCCGTTAAACCGGTATTTGAAAGCTTTTTCCGGTTAACCGTGACGAGAAAAACCGGTTATGGTTAACCGACCGATTTTTTAAACGGTTTAACGGTTCGGTAATGATTAATCATATTTTTTCAGTCGGTTAACCGATAAACTGATTAACAAAATATTAATATATATATTTTTAGAAAGAAAATAATATAAATAAGTTAATTTGATGGTATTAGACTTTCTTAATAAGAGATTTATTTTATAATTCAAATACAATTAATTACAACTGCTTAATATAAATATCTTCCAAAATAGTAAGTGTCTTAAATGAATAACTAGTTATAACTTATTAACTTATAGGTTGTAGTTGCACACTTGCACCCGTTTTTTTTTTTAGATAAGGAAAGGAATTAGGGGGCCCTCTTATAATACAGAGGGTCGCCCTAGAGCATCCAACTGGATGAGGTCTAAAAGACCTAAATCAGCTGTAATAGGAACACTGGACGCGGAACGGAAATAACCAGCAACATAGTCAGCAACAGAATTCCCCCCTCGGTGAATGTGGGAGATCCTCCAACTCTGAAAGCAGGCTAGCATCTGGTGGATATCCGCTTTGATTTGCTCAATCTCCCATGGGCAACGCCAGTCACCAAGAACTGCGTTGATCAGCTGCAAATTATCACCCTCGATCGTGATGTGGGGAACGCCACGTTGGATGGCCTCGAGAATCCCCTGCCGAAGGGCGATGGCTTCGGTGCGAAGAACGGAGTGTCTCCCAATGAGTCCCCTGTCAATGGAGAGAGGCGAGCCTAAGTGGTCCCGGAGGATGAAACCGATCGTAGAGACGCCTTCAGAGTTGACAGCACCGTCAAAATTGAGCTTAACTTGGTTCTGTTTAGGTTTTTCCCATACCGTTCTAGTCTTTTTTCTTTGAGTTTTCCTAGCCCTATCTGTCTGGTTGGAGCTCTCATTGGTGTTTGTGTTTTTCCACTCTCGCAATAGGTTCTTCAAGAATTTGCATATATTGTTTGGGTTATGTTGTGTATGACTTCTGTTCATGTCGAATGATTTCATGTTTCTAAAGTACCAAATGGACCACCAGGCACACGAGAGCCATTCCATTTCCTCCTTTGCGATTTTGGATTTGATATCCTCTAGTATTGTATGGGGTTTTTCGTTATCCGTATCGGTTTGTTCAACTTTTTGACTCGTATTCACATTCATTGTTCTCAACACTCCTGTTGTGAATGTGGGTAATGTCCTCGTTTTGGTTATCACATGAGACACAACCATGCGGGACAACTATATGTTTATCTGCCAGCCTCACTTTCGTGGGGAGCCCGTTGCGAGCCACTTTCCAAAGGAAGTTCTTCACCTTGGGAGGTATATTTAGCTTTTCGATCCAATCGAGGTTAATCGATGGTTCGCCCTTATTTTTATGGATCCATTGCATTGTGGAATGTGTTGAGTACCAACCGTTTTTACTCGGTTTCCAATAGAGTCTATCAGGGATCTTATTGATAGGTGTGATGATATTGGAGATATAATTAACTATATTAGGTTCTAGAACTTGTTGTAGTTTAGGGATATCCCAAGAGTTGTCATCACAAAGATATTCACACACACGTTCATCCCAATTGATATTTTGACCAATGTTCTCCATGGGTTTAATAATCCCTAGCTCGGACCATACGTCTTTCCAAAAACGAATTGTGTGGCCATCACCCACTTGCCAAATGAGTCCCTCTACAAAAAGATTGCGGAGACTCATAAGTTGAGTCCATTGCCAAGATGTGTTTTTCTTTTTTATGTAGTCGAGGAGTCCTTCATGTTTCAAATACTTTTCAGTGATAATTTTAACCCATATGTTTTCGGGTTCTGCTAGGATTTTCCACAAAAGTTTCATTTGGAGTGCTTTGTTCATATCCTCAGCTTTTGCAATTCCCAGTCCCCCTTGGTTTGGGGGTCGACAAATCGAGTTCCAGCTGATCAGTGGTTTGAAATTTTCATTTTTATTCCAAAAAAAATCTTTGTTGATTTTATCTAGTTCTTTCAACGTATGTTTAGGTAGTGGAAACGACTGCATAATGTAATTGGGTTGAGCCGATAGGTTTGACTTTATAAGAGTTTTCCGCCCTTCTTGGGATAGGGAATTAACTTTCCACTTTGACAATTGGTCCCTCGTTCGCAGAGTTAGCGTTTTGAATGTATTTTTCGTTACTCTCCCGTTAATAATTGGACACCCTAGATATTTGTCCAAATTGTTTGTATTACTAATATGTAAAATTTGTGCTATTTGTGTTCTTGTGTTGCTATTTGTGTTTTTCGTAACTTGGAATGCTGATTTGTGAAAGTTAACTTTTTGACCCGAGATTTGACAATAGTCATCAATTATGTTTTTGATTTTGTGGCAGGTTTGATTACTCGCTTTCGCAAAGATGATAATATCATCTGCGAGCGCTAGAAAAGGGATTTTAGTCCCAACTCTCGCAATTTGGATTCCAATACCGCTCTTTCGATCATCACATTGCGCTTGAAGCAATCTTGCCAACACTTCGGCCACCAATAGGAACAGGTATGGAGATAGGGGGTCGCCCTGTCGTATACCTCTTTTGGGTGCGAATTGATCTGTAGGTCCATTATTTACCAACACTGAGAATGTTACTGTTTCTACGCATTCCCGGATCCAGTTTGTGAATTTTGTATCAAAGCCAAACTTATTGAGTATATGGAATAGGAATTCCCAACTAACGCGATCATATGCTTTCTCCATGTCAAGTTTGACGGCGATCCATCCTTCTTTTCCTTTTTTGCTCCGAAAGGAATGAAAAATCTTGTGTGCCACAAGGTTATTGTCGTGGATACTTCTTTTATTAATAAATGCACCTTGGAGGGGGTGAACGAGTTTTCCAATTACTTTGTTCAGTCTTGCTGTGAGTATTTTGGATATAATCTTGTAGATTGTATTACATAGGCTTATAGGTTTGTAATGATTTGTTGAATTTGAGTTCTCACACTCTGTTTGAGTATTTTTCCAGAATGGAAGAAGCTTTTGACTGCCTTTATAACGTCCGGGCCTACAATATGCCAGTATTTCTTGTAAAAACTTGCTGGCATACCATCAGGCCCTGGTGACTTATCGTCTCCTATGTCAAAAACAGCTGATTTGATTTCACTGTTGGAGACCGGCATGGTCAATTTGCGGTTATCCTCTTCATTAACTTCCCGTTGAATAGCTTGGGATACAACCGATAATTTGGCTTGGTTGATTTCCTGGTATTGAAACCGTTTTTGAAAATCCCTCTGTATTTCACGTTTTATGTTGTCCAAGCCTATCACATAGGTCCCTTCTTGGGAGATAATCTCTTTAATATTCATTCTATTTCTTCTTCCACTTGCAATTCTATGGAAGTATTTTGTTTTTTTTGTCGTTAAGTTTGATATGGTTAGTTTTAGCTCTTTGCTTCCAAAAGGTGTGCTGAAATTTAATTAAGCATTCGCGTTTTCTAGATAGTCTTTCATGTTTTTGTATGATCTGTGAATTTTGGTGCTCTATTATTTCTTTCTGGATTGTGAGGATGTCATCATCAATTTTTTTAATCTGTTCAAAAATGTTTCCAAAGGTTGTTTTATTCCATGTTTTTGCCTTAATCTTGAGCAGTTGGGTTTTTTTCGTTAATTTATACATATGAGATCCAATAGGGTTATGCCGCCAAGCTTGTTTAATGACATCCTGAAAATCTTTCCTAGACGTCCACATCATTTCAAATTTGAATGGCTGGGGTTTAAAGGGTGTTTCTGTTGGCAGTTCACATGAGATCGGACAGTGGTCCGAAGATGAAAAAACGTGACTCTTAGTTGTTATTGTTGGATACCATTGGATTATTTGTTCACTAACAAGGATTCTATCGAGCTTTTCGAATATATTGTTTTCTCCCGTTTTAGATCTTCTCCATGTAAACTTATTTCCGGAGAATGGAATGTCACTCAGATCGCAATCGTTCTTAAAATTGATGAGTCTCTCAAAACGAGACTGATCGGGGATCACCCCACCCACCTTTTCATCAGGGTGTTGAATTTCATTTAGGTCTCCAATAAGAATACATGGTAGTTGGCAATTAGTAATGAAATTTTTCAGTTTTGACCAAAACCCTTCTTTGTCCTGGGCTCTTGGTGGAGCGTATGCAAAAATGAGGTCAATTTTCTTTTGTGCATCTAAATTCGTGTATCTAAGGCTTATAAACCGGTCGTCTTTATGTATAGTTGTGAGGGACTCGTTAAGGAGTTGGTGTCCCTTCCAGAGAACACACAAACCTCCAGAAAGGCCCGTTGATGGGGAAAATTCTATCGAATCAAAGCCGGCTTTCCGCCAGAGTTTGTTATCCGGTGGGTTTGGAGCTTTAGTTTCAACAAGGGCAAGAACTTGGATTCATTCAAGACGGCACAAAGCATCAATTTCCGACCAAAACGAAGTCCGCTTCATACCCCTACAATTCCATAAGCAAAACTTCAGAATGAACTAAATATCTTGCGGCTTTTAGCCATGATTGGTATATGTTTTGGGTAGCACTGATCTTTTGGGGTTGTTGTGGTTTTTGGTCGAAGTGTTTGTATGCTCTTTGTACAATTAATCAAGTCAGCCTTTTAGAGCTCATATTTATCTTTAAGAGGAGAGTTATACAAAAAATAGTTAGGCCGGCTTGTTGCACGAATCATGAAAACTCTGGCTTTTGGATCACTCCTTCCAAGTTGTTCCAAGCTGTACGATTCATCCCTTTTGTTTCTCCTTTCTTTGTTTTTTAATTGAGTTGTCCTCTCCTGCACAACAAAATAGATGATATAGTTAGAACAGTTCTCTTGCAAGAGAAATATGTTTTGAATCCTTTTTGTTCTTGTTATCTTTTCAATCATGTGATTCTTATAATGTAGCCTTGTGCATTGGTTACGGCACAATGTTGATGCTCTTTGTTTGTTAATTTTTTCTTGTTTTTTAATTAGCAATTCAATGCAGTTTGCCTTTCCATTTTCCTCTTTTTGCTTTTCCTTTATTATGTTAGTCATTAGATGTCTCTTATGGAGCCACTCAGGTGTTACCTTACGCCCCAAAAATCTAGATTGACTAGAAAATTTAAGGTTCGAGTGAGGAAGGAAGAAGAAATACACACACAAAGCTAGACATTTCATTAGGACAAGCCTAGGCTTGAAACAACAGAGAGGAAGTGCCAGCCAAGAGACTGCTGAAACACTTCTTACATTAAACCACACTACAGCGACAACACGAAGAGTACAACAAACATTAAAAGATAAAGATAAAACATAGGATAGATTAGGATTTATCCGGGAATTGAGATGGTGATTGTTACCCCCCTTTTTTCTATGTTGGTCATGGTTCCAAGTTTGTAGCTGGTGGGTTACTCTGTTGTTTCTAATTCCTGGATAAATCCTTTTATTCATCATTAATTCTTCATTTTCTTGGGCCCGTTCAGGGACGAGGTAGCAGTGTCTTCAACCCCATCTATCTTCCTCCTTTTAGATGACTCCGAAGTGGACATAGCTTGGGCCTGAAGATCCATATTGTTGTTGTGTATTGCTGGTGAGCTTGATACTTGGGCTGAGTGGAATGTTTTTGCTGAGTTCTCTGTCTCCTGCTCTCCTTCACCTTCATTGTTAAGGACTTGGAGGTATTTTTGCATTTCTGCATCAGAGAAGGAGGCATCGCTTAGGTTCTCATCGAGAAGGTCATCATCCTCCATGAAATTTTCAATTTCCTTTAGCTTCTTTTGTATTTCTTCGGTGTTCTGGTGGGATTCCACTTGAGATGGTTGCTTCTCAATTGCATCCTCTCCTTTTTCCTCTAAGGGAGTTGCACTTTTCTTCTCCTCCTCGTCTTTGCCGTTGATTTCCTGCTCTGCGTTTCTCCTCGTTACTTCTTCTTTGCTGTTTGTATCTTGGCTTTCGTCCGAGTACATGGATTGGTTGGATGATGAATCAGTTTTGTAAATTAGAGGTACTCCTCCCTCATCAGTGAGGTATGGTTTCACCCCTAGTAACGGTTCTGAAGGGCCTTTTTGCCCCTTTCCTTTCCTTCCCTACACAGTAGTCCACTCATCATCTACAGGGGTTGTTTGTGTGTTTGTTTTGTGTTTGGAGAGAGAGAGGTTTTTTTATGGTGATTTGGATTTTCTTGGCTGTTTGATTTCTTTAAGGGCAATGGTTGAAGATGTGGTCTCTTTGGCCGCAGTTGCCACAACCTTCTGGCCAGTCTTCCAGCCAAACATTGTACCTCCTCATGGTACCTTGCTCATCCGGAGCAACAATGGAATCGATTTTTAGGTTTTGGAGGTCAATATTGATGCATATCCTATTGAAGGTTGATCCTTGCTTTTTCTCCCCTTTAGGATCAAGCCTAATCAAGGTACCCAGCCCAAACCCCTTCAGAATCATTGGTAAAGTGTCAGGATTGGTGTATTCGGCTGGGAACATAGGGATTCTTATCCATAGATCAACATTGGTCTTAGGCTCACTCTCTGCTTGGAAGTTAGGTTTCCAGGGTTTAAGCACCAGGAGTTGCCCGAAGACATGGTAAGGTCTCTTATCCCACACCTGGTTTTTGTCGATAGGGTTGGAAAAACGTATCTCGAACCATTGGTGTTGTTTGTTTATGATATCAAAGTCTCCCTTGATATCATGCCATTCCTTCCTAAGCTTTGCTCTAAGCTTTGTAAACTCAATGGGGTTTCCTAGGACAAAAGCTAGAAGGGATGTATCTCTGGTTTTCTGGACCCTTTCTCTGGGCTTTGGCTAGGGTTGCTAGGTATTCTGAGGGATCAATTCTCAAGTTAGCAAGGCTCCTATCAATTTTTTTTTTTCGATCAAAAGGGGGGAGACCCTATTATTCATTCAAACTGGTGGCCGGAACGATTCTTGGGCGGCCGAGCCCATTAACATTGTTAGACAAAAGTAAAATAACCTCCGAAGGAGGATTATCTAAAATATGAAAACCAGTAGGCAGCGAGTGAGCTAGGCTGGCGAGCTTGTCGGCGACCGCATTCGCCTCTCTGAAGATGTGTCGGAATCGGAGCTCCCAATTCCTACGAGTGAAGCCTTGAACCCGAAGGCACAGGCTGGAGAGTGGGTGTTGGCCTGGGACATTGGCCTTGAGGAGGTGATGGATCAGGAGAGAATCGGTTTCAACCACCACCCGCCGGCAACCATAATCCCAAGCGACTTGGAGGCCATGGAGGACACCCCATAGTTCAGCCGCTGGGACAGTGGTGATTCCAAGGTTGCAAGTAAAACCCTTCACCCATCTTCCTTGATCATCGCGAAGGACTCCGCCCGCTGAAGCGCGGTTTTGCGCCACGGATCAATTGAGCTCATGCCATCTTGTTTTTTTTGGGGCCGTTTCTTTGATTTCGAGGACTCACCCTTCTCAAAGTGTGGTTTGTTGTTGAGACTTTTTCCTGGGGCTTCATCTTTTTTTCCCCCTTCTGTTTACTCTCGTTGTTCTCCATCATGGAGTCAGAGCAAACAGCTTCTTTGTACGTCATTGGTTCCTTACCTTTGCTTTTGCTCTCCTTTTGGGTTTTGTTTTGTGTTTCCTCACAGTTTGGGTCGCTCATTCTTCCAGTTGGGATCAATGACAGTAAAAGGGCTCTCTCAAGGCAATACTGGTACTTAGAACTATTAAGAGATGTGTTTGATTTTCGTGGGCCTTTCCCATTTGGTTTCCTTCTTTACGTTGAGCTTATTAGAAAAATTCATAATGTAAGGGTTTAGAAGTTCAAACCTGTCTTCAATCTTTTGGGTGGTAAGGTTCACTTGGCCTAGAGATCTGTGGTAGTCTGCGCTTTTTGATCCTTGAATCCAACTCCGGACGCCAACTAAGATCAGTGGTGGTAGTCTCTTCGCCCGTCGCTTCCTGGTCATTCTTCCCGCGGAGGAGGTCCCGTCATCTCCCCAGTCTTTCTCATTACAGGAGCCTCCGACAGCCCTCGATCGATGCTTTCTCGGATTTTGAAGCCTTTTCTTCCTTTTCATCTCTTTTCCACGCTTTCCCGATCTTCTGCGTTTGCTTTTTCCTCCAGATCGACTCCTCGGATGCCCCGATTGACGGAGCCTTTTTCCCAGGAGCACATCCTCGCTTCCCCTTTGACATCCTTGAATCTGGGTAATAGGGTGTGAGAAGTCCTTGGTCTCGTAATAAACGGGCTCGATTTGATTTGTGATGCTCGGATCTGCATGTTTATGACAACTTTTAGCTTTAGGAGAGTTGGATCTGATTGCAAAGGTGAGGGGAATGAGGAGGATGAAGAGGGAGCGTGGGACGCGTTGATTTTGGGTTCTCATGGGACGTTCCTTGAAGTCTTTGTGACTGTTGAGAACTTGTTGTACAATTTGATTTTTTCTTTCAGAGAGTTAACTTCTTCGCCCGTTAATTTGCTGATATTCTATCTTTCTTTTTTTAGAAGGTTTATAAGATTAAGATTCTATCTTTTTTTTTTTTGTCAGCCTAAAATTCTATCTTTTAACTTAGTTAGCTAGCATAAGTTGCTTTGCAAACGCATAGAAGCACGACCCTCATAAACGGCGTATCCACTCACCCTATTCGATCCATCCAATCCGCACCAATCAACTATGTGTTTTGATTATATATTTCGATATTTATCGGTCAAAATACATGTATTTAAAATGAATAATTTCACTTTCAAATAATGGTTAACCGATTAACCGTACCGGTTTTCATGGTTAACCGACATCGGTTAACCGTTACTTAACATTTCGGTAATGGTTATCATAATTTAGTAACCAATATCAAGTTAACCGAACTTCCGGTTTCCCGTCCGTGCCCACCTCTACTAATGGGAATGAAGAGAATCTTACATGGACATGCATAAATGATACATTGATATAAGATGGGAAGGAAACTTAACCAGACTCGATCACTGCATTCCCTAGTAGCAAAAAGAGGCTAATGGTATACAAAGGATTAAGAAAACAACTCATCAACGTATAATTGTGGGTTTTTTAATACGGGAATTGCATTTGACCATCCCTTATTTCACATTTATTATATTTAATTACCCTTTATCTTTTTTCTATACTTAGTCACTCTTTATTTACAAATGGTTGTATTTAACCACCATTTATACTACCCCTTATTTATAAATTTAACCGCTCATTTGATAAAAATAGTGTTCTCTCTATTAAAGAAGAAAATACATTCTTCTCCTTAGTTTTAATTTTATTTTAAGGAAATTATTTTTGGTACCCTTGTGGTTTTGACAATTTATTTTGGTGTCCTAGATTTTTTTTTTCCTTTTTGTACCCTCATGCATGGTTTATACATTTTTCTTTTGGTAACCAAAACTCTATTTAAACCTAATTTTCATTCAATAAATATTATTTACATCAATAATTTAAATAAAAAAAATTAAAAAAATGGATGCAAATTTCTGTACATGGGATGATTGTTGTGGGCAGGGGCGGACTTACATTGGGCCCAGTGGGGGGTTGTAGCCCCGGCTGGGATTTAACAAATTTTTAATATATGTTTCTGCTTCCGTTTCAAAATAATTGTCTAAAATAAGATTTGTATATATATATTAAGAAATAATTGATTTTTCTATATTACCCATATCAATGTAGAATTAATTATTGGTGTAAAGAAATATGGAATACGTATATGATTACGATGAAATTAATTATTAGGGGTATACATTTAAAGAGATGGAAAAAAATATGAAATAGATAAGTATAATAAAATAACAAAAAGTGGTGTTATGAACAACTATTTTAAAACAGATGGAATATTAAAAGCACATATATATAAATAAACATATTAGTCATACATACACCTTAATTGAAATGAAGTTATGTTGCTCGTAAAAAAAATTATAAGAAAAAGATGGTAAAATGTATGTATACTGTTTAGTGAAAATATTAAATATTAGCTAAATTTTAAAAACAGAGATGAATTTTTGTGTATAATACTTTTTAAAATCCACTTTGGGTTTAATAAAAACTTAAATTTGTTTAATGTTCTTTATTTAAATTAAGACTAATTTTATACTTAAATTAAGCTATTTCTGGTTTATTCCAAGTTCCAAATATTAACCCATTGATCAAAGTTCTAACTTGTTTAATGATTATACTTAAACTAAGCTATTTAGCCCATATGAGATAATTTAGTGGGTCCATCACTGGTTGTGGGGTGTGAACCTGTGATTGATTGCTTGAATTGAAGTTGGATATTATGCCAACTGTTAAGCTAAATTATGTCACTAAAATGGATCCAATCCCAGAGTGGAATTTGTGTGAATACCAAGTTTGAAACATCAAGTGTTAACGAGTAACAAAATGCAGAAGTGAGCTAAATTTTGTGTCCGACTAGAAAAAAAATAATGAAGCTTGATTTTGTGATTTTACTGTGCCTTTTAGTCAGATGAGCAGTTGAGATGTTAATCTGTTCAGACATTAGTACATTACAAAGTTGTTAGTTCGGAAAAATAGATAAGCTCAATTTTGTGGTCTTGCTTTTCCTCTTTTTAATCAAATTAAAAGTAGTTAGTAAGCTCTAACAAATGAAGGAATTCTTTAGTCTTGTCACCTATATGATCCAACATCGTGTATTCTCATACTAGAATATTTGAACTAATGATATGAAAAATTATGAAGTTCTAATGGAGACATGAAACTCGCCTTTGCATGTTTTCTATTTTTTGAAATTATTTTTTATTTTAATTATTAATATAAATAATATTTATTGAATAAAAAATGGGTTAAAATAGAGTTTGGTTACCAAAAGGAAAATATAGAAACTAAAAGGAATTGTAGAAACTACATTGGTACCAAAAAAGAAAATGTAAAAACTAAAAGGAAAATATAGAAACTATAGGGGTATCAAAAGGAAAAACTTTTTTTTCTAGGACACTAAAATGAATTGTCAAAATGACGAAGGTACTAAAAGAAATGTCCCTTTATTTTATAAAAACAAAAGTGAATTATTAAGCTCATACTTGTATCTCCAAATAGGCTAATTTCAAATCCTAAATCTCATCTAATTAACGCCGTATAGTTGGTTCTCAAATTATATCCCCCCGTCTAAGAAATAGTTTTGGATCGTAAAATGAGTCAAAGAGTGACTCGATCTAATCTACTCAGTCATTGATGGGATGAAAGTTGAAACTCAAGATCCGGTAGGTCTATCAGCTAGAGACATTGTTTTATAAAAATACATATAAATTCATAGCTAAATATTATAACCAACTATATTATTAAGATCGATATATAACTAATACTTTGTTTTTTGTTTAATTTAATTTTAAAAATTTTAAAAAATTAATGATATTAATAGTTAGGTCCATTAAAAACCGTACCAAACTCGAAACGAGCTAACCCGAACATTTAATAAAGAACAGTTATATTACTTGAAAGGAACTGCATTATTGCCTTATTGGATGCATGTAATCCCACCAACTAAGGCACATTATATACTTGCTATAAACAGAAATACAAAACGCACGTCGGAGATACATTTGTGTCCCTGAACTCTTCCTCCATCGATCGTAGGGCTTTCAAGACGTGCACCCGTGTATTTGTTCATCCCAAGATGAGTATATAAAGGTAATGGAATTGTACATTTTGTATCTCATCTACATTCCTTAATTATAGAGCTTAAACATCATTCAACATGGCTTTCAAGAGCTCGCCCTGTTGATACCAGGAACTGTCAACGCGATAAGAGACCCCACCGAAACAAAATATGGCCAAGTGTAGGCTTCTCAAGGTGACAATCACGTCCTAAACCATGCGGCCATCGCGATCTGGTCCAGGCGTACCGGGTGAAGTTTCTCCCTTACATGGCAGACTCCATACAAGGCGGGGGTTCGGTCCCGGAGGTTGCGACCACCGCGCTCATCGCCCCGTCCCATCCACGCAAGTGGGGGGCGGCAACGTCCCATCACGCAAGTGGGGGGGCGGCAACGTCCCATCCCGACCCCTGATTGGCCAGCTCCGCGGCTGCCGCTCCGGGAGCCAACCACACAGCGACACGTACCTGGGCGGCTCCCGTCCCACATCGGCATCTCGCTCCAACCCAGCCCGAACCTCCACTATAAATAGCGGGCTCAATGCGCCAGAACGGGGATCGAAAAACTCGCGAATCACACACTCACTGGATCTCGAGCTAAGATCATTGTTGTAACCCGATACACCTAAACGCGATAGAGAATCTCAGTCTATTGTAATCCAACGAGCTAAATACAAAATATCCTTCATATTACCCTCACCGCGTTGAACACCACTAGCGACCACATACTTTCCATCCCTACGTCTATTGATTCGGTTGAGTTCAAACATTGTGCTCTCATCGCGTTCAAGACATATCGGTGTTTTCGGAATTCAACATTGGCGCCGTCTGTGGGGAACTCCTCAAACTAAGCAGGCACCGTTTCAACCGACGCAAAGTGATGGACGCTAACAGCAACGACGCTTACTACGCCGACGGCGCAGCCTTCGGGATGCAGCCGCCACCCCAGTGGTATTACGGGTCACCGCCCGTACCGCAACCGCAGGCCGTACCAGGGTGGAACCCGGGCTTTCGGCAGGGTTTCCAGCCGCAGGCCCCATTCCAGGGGTATGTCCATGCACAGTACTTTCAAGAGTACGCACCCGCGCAGGAGCCCTACGTGGAGGAATACGCCACCACCAACGGGAGTTCGACGGGGCAGGAGGTGGAGCAGGACGCTCCCAACGCGTTGTCACCTCCCAACCCTCACTTCCAGGGCTACGCCCCTGCGTACCAATACGGCCAGGGCGCGTACCCCATGCCTCATGGGCAGGGTGCTTACCCAATGCCCCACCAGCCGTATGTGCCTACTTACGCCGCGGGGTACGTTCCGGGCCAGGCATACCACACACCGCCTCCGGGGAGCTCGAGTGAGGACATGAGCATATCGCGAGGGCGATCTACCTCCCGTTCCCTGTCCACCCGCTCCGGCTCCCGGAACAACATGCTGGTGGATGATCGCGGCACCACCTACGGCAGTCCCTTCGCTGATTTCATCCAGGAGGAGCCCATGCCGAAGGGGTTCCAGAGGCCGTCAGCAACACTGCAGTTCGACGGCACGAAAGACCCGGGGGAGCACGTCAGGCAGTTCTTCGCCCACATGACGTTTAACACCTACAACGACGCCATGTACTGTCGGGTCTTCCCCTCCACCCTTAAGACCGCCGGGATGCGGTGGTTCACCAACCTCCCCGTGGGCTCCATCACGTCCTTCAAGGATCTGACACGGCGCTTTATGTCCCACTTCAGCGGGTCTAGAACGCGCATGAAGACAACGAAGGATCTCATGAACGTGACGCAAGGCGAGGAGGAGTCCCTCGCAGCCTTTTTCACCCGGTTCGTCAACGCGGCGTCGGAGGTGCCTCAGCTAAATGACACCTCCGCCCGCGATATGTTGATCCACAACCTCCGCGACGGAACCTTCAAGGTCAAGATGTGCGGGAAAACCCTGCACACCTACGAGGACGCCTGCAACGCCATCACCAAACGCGTCTTCGCGGAGGACGCGGCAGGGAAGCCTACGCAGGATCGCGGTAAGGGCAAGGCCAAAACCACCCCGGAGGCCCTCACCGTATCCACCACGCCAACAAAGCCTCAGGGGGGGCATCGCGGAGGCCATAACCGTGGTGGAGGCCGTCGCGGACGTGGGTATCAGGGATACCGCGGTCCACGCAACAACCGCGGTAGCAACGGGCCATACAACAACGACCCGTATACCGGGGCTAACACCACCGCCCTCGGGCCCCGCAACGACGGTGGACAGCCGGCACAGGCAAATACTTTGGCCGGCTCCGTGCCCGCGAGGGGGGAAGTCAACCAGAACGATCCCAACCTCTACATCAACACCATCGCTGGGGGTTCCACCCTCGCGGGGTCTAGTGGCGGGGAAAGGAAGCGCTATGCCCGCGCCTCGACCTCCGGTGGCTCCATCAACAGTTTGGGCGCATCGGGAATTCCTCACGCTGACATCACCTTCCGACCTGACGATTCCCGCGAGCTCATCACTCCGCACACTGATCCTCTGGTGGTGCACGCGGTGATCGCCACCAAGATTGTCAAGAGGATCATGGTGGACACGGGGGCGTCGGTGGACGTCCTGTACTACGACGCCTTCGCGCAGCTCGGCATCTCCCCGTCCATGCTCCTTCCTTACGCCGGGAAGCTCACATGCTTTTCCGGCAATGAGGTCGACGTCGCGGGGTTGGTCACTCTGGACATGACCCTGGGGGACAGTAAGGGCGCCCACCGAACTGAGCCCATCGAGTTCACCGTCGTCCGGCTCCCTTCCATCTACAACGCGATAATGGGACGGACTTCGTTGATGAAGTTCCAGGCCGTCGCGTCCATTTACCACCTGGTCTTGAAGTTCCCCGTGGAGGACCGGGTCGGCGTCGCCCATGGCCAGCAAATTGAGGCCCGAAAGTGCTATGAGGCGTCAACCCGCGCTCGCCCCGCCGCGTATGTTATCGCGGGCGGTGCCGGCGCGGAGTTGGACGTACGGCAGGAGCAGGAACGTGAGCCCCTCGGTGACTTTGAGAAGGTCGCCGTCACCCCCTTTTCCGACACGGCCGAGAAACTTTACGTCGGGGATTGCATGACCGGGGCGGACGCCGAGAGCCTCCAAAATTTCCTGGCCCGTTCTCGCGACGTGTTCGCGTGGACGGCGACGGACCTGAAGGGCGTCCCCCCCGAGGTAGCGTTGCACTCGCTCCGAATAAGCCCGGGGTCCCGGCCCGTCTGTCAAAGGCGCCGGAAAACTAACGAGGAGCGCGCCATCGCGGCAAATGAGGAGGTTGAGAAGCTCCTGCGTGCCAACTTCATCCGCGAGGTCAAGTATCCTACTTGGCTCTCCAATGTCGTTTTGGTGAAGAAGTCCAACGGGAAGTGGCGGATGTGTGTCGACTTCAAGGACCTCAACAAAGCCTGCCCCAAGGACAGCTACCCCCTGCCCTCCATTGATGATCTGGTCGACTCCACCGCCGGCCATACCGCGCTGAGCTTCCTAGACGCTTACTCCGGCTACAACCAGATAGCCATGGATCCCCTGGATCAGGAGTCAACCGCGTTCATCACTCAACGCGGGACCTTCTGTTACAGGGTGATGCCCTTCGGTTTGAAGAACGCGGGGGCCACTTTTCAGCGCCTGGTAGACCATGTCTTCCGGAAACAGCTGGGGCGCAACGTCTCGGCCTACGTCGACGACATCGTGATCAAGAGCCACAGCGCGCAGGAACACCTGGCCGACCTGGCCGAGGTTTTCCAAACTCTGCGCGCCCACCGAATGAGCCTGAACCCGGAGAAGTGCGTCTTCGGGGTGAATTCTGGGAAGTTCCTCGGGTTCATGATAAGCGCGAGGGGCATAGATGTCAACCCCGCCAAGGTCAACGCGGTGTTGGAGCTGCGCTCACCGACTTCGCGAAACGAAGTCCAGCGACTGGCGGGCGCGGTGAATTATTTTGGCCGTTTCTGCTCCAGGTTGTCGGACCGCGCTCTCCCTTTCTTCCCTTGCCTCAAGAGCACCACCACCTTCAACTGGACAGGGGAGATGGAGAGCGCGTTCCAGGCTCTGAAGGTCTACCTCGCCAATCTTCCAACGCTCTCCCCGCCCATCCCGGGAGAGGATTTGCAATTGTATATCGCCGTGAGCCAGCATACAGTCAGCGCGGTCATCACCCGCGATTTCAGTTACCCGGTATACTTCACCAGCAGGGTGCTTCAGCCGGCAGAACAGCGATACTCACCCGCGGAGAAGATGTCTCTGGCCGTGGTTGTGGCGGCGAGAAAATTGCGCCCCTACTTCCAAGCTCACCCCATACAGGTCCTCTCGGACCTCCCTCTGCGCCAAATCCTGCATCAGCCCGTGCTGTCGGGAAGAATGACCAAGTGGGCGGTCGAGTTGTTAGAATTTGACATCTCGTACCACCCGCGGACCGCGATCAAGGCACAGGCACTTGCGGACTTCGTGGTGGAGGTCACCTTTCCCGACACGGACGAGAGCCCCGACGAGTGGAAGGTCTTTGTTGACGGCTCGCACTGCGATCTGGGGTCGGGTGCGGGGGTGGTCCTTGAGGGACCCTCCTACGCGTCCGAGCACGCCCTCAACTTCGGCTTTGAAGCAACCAACAACGAGGGCGAGTATGAGGCAGTGATCGCGGGAATTGAGATGGCCCTACTAGTGGGCGCGCGGAGAATAAGGGTTTTCACAGATTCAGAGCTTGTCGCACGACAAGTCGGCGGGCAGTACGAGTGTACCACGGGTTTTCTGCCCCAATATCGCGCAAAGGTCAAGGCGTTGGTCGCGTGCCTGGAGACTTTCGCCATTGAATCCATACCGCGTGCGGCAAATGCCAAGGCTGACGCGCTGGCGCGGTTGGGTTCGGCCCTCCCGCCTGAGGTTGGCAACAAGGTCGTAGTCGAGAGAAAGATGCAACGCGGCGTGACCAACGCGGTGTTCGCGGTGGTCACAGAGGGGTGGATGGCCCCCATAATCCGGTATATCCAAACCGGGGAGTTGCCCCAGGACGATGCCGTGAGCGCGCGGAAACTCAAGCTCAAGGCGGCGCGGTACTGCATCGAAGGCGACAAATTGTATCGCCGCGGCTACGCGGAGCCCAACCTGCTCTGTGTAGACGGGGGCACGGTCTTCGAGGTCCTAGAGGAGGTGCACGAGGGCATATGCGGGGGCCACCCGGGCTGGCGGACTCTGGTCCACAAAATCGTCCGGATGGGTATCTACTGGCCTACCTTGCGCCGCGATGCGGCGGCATACGTGCAAAAGTGCGACAAGTGCCAACGCTTCGAAAACGTCCAACACGCTCCAGCGCGAGAGCTGCGCGGCATCCAGCCGGCCTACCCATTCGCGATGTGGGGTATGGACATCCTTGGTCCTTTCCCTAAGGCAGCCGGGCAGGTGCAGTTCATCCTGGTCCTGGTCGATTACTACACCAAGTGGGTGGAAGCCGAGGCCATGGCATGGATCACGAGCGCGAAGGTATGCGACTTCCTCTGGAAGAACGTGGTCTGTCGTTTCGGCGTCCCCATCGCGATAATGACGGACCACGGCCCTCAGTTCGACAGTGAAGAAACGCGGGACTTTTGTGCGAGTTTGTGCATCGAGCTGAAATTTTCTTCGGTTGCACACCCTCAGTCCAACGAGCTCGTAGAAAATGTAAACGCGAGGATACTCGACGACCTTCGCCGCAGGCTGGACGGCGTACAAGGCCGGTGGGCAGAGCTGTTGCCCCTAGTTTTATGGACAAACCGCACCACACCGCGCAGAGCAACGGGCGAGACACCTTTCGCGATGGCGTACGACAATGATGCCGTCGTACCCGTCGAGTCCATGCTACCCACAGAGCGCGTCGCGGGGTACGATCAGTTCACCAACGACGAGGCTCTTAAGGTTGAAATGTACCTGCGCGATGAGCGCCGAGAGACGGCAGAGCTGCGGTCAGCTGAGTACAAAAGAAGGACCGCGGCGTACTATAACAAGAGGGTCAAGCCCCGCGGCCTCAAGGAGGGCGATTTGGCCCTCCGAAGGACCGACGGGGGCAAGCTTGACGCGAAGTGGGAGGGCCCTTACCGCCTCTCCAAGGAAGTCGTCCCGGGGGCCTTCAAGCTCACGGATCCAACGACAAGACAAACTCTTGCCAAAACATGGAATGAAGCACGTCTCAAGAAATACTATGTGTAAATAAGCTAGTGTTATCACCGCGTAGCGGTCGGTTGTAATGTCTTGATCCCACCTGTTGTTTTTATATGAATAAAACAAGACAACCATCGTGCACTGTCCAAATAATGAATCTGTCGTTACGGGAGACCCGAGTTTCCGTCCTCACTCGTGGTTGACCGCTAACGCGCGCGATGCGCATGGGCGCACTCGAGACTTACGGCTACGCCGCTCGCAGTTGCATAAAGCCTTAAAACATCAAAACTCCACAGTCGTTAGGGAAACCCGAGTTGCCGTCCTCGCTCGTGGTTGACCGCTAACGCGCGCGATGCGCATGGGCGCACTCGAGACTTACGGCTACGCCGCTCGCAGTTGCATAAAGCCTTAAAACATCAAAACTCCACAGTCGTTAGGGAAACCCGAGTTGCCGTCCTCGCTCGTGGTTGACCGCTAACGCGCGCGATGCGCATGGGCGCACTCGAGACTTACGGCTACGCCGCTCGCAGTTGCATAAAGCCTTAAAACATCAAAACTCCACAGTCGTTAGGGAAACCCGAGTTGCCGTCCTCGCTCGTGGTTGCCCGCTAACGCGCGCGATGCGCATGGGCGCACTCGAGACTTACGGCTACGCCGCTCGCAGTTGCATAAAGCCTTAAAACATCAAAACTCCACAGTCGTTAGGGAAACCCGAGTTGCCGTCCTCGCTCGTGGTTGACCGCTAACGCGCGCGATGCGCATGGGCGCACTCGAGACTTACGGCTACGCCGCTCGCAGTTGCATAAAGCCTTAAAACATCAAAACTCCACAGTCGTTAGGGAAACCCGAGTTGCCGTCCTCGCTCGTGGTTGACCGCTAACGCGCGCAATGCGCATAGGCGCACTCGAGACTTACGGCTACGCCGCTCGCAGTTGCATAAAGCCTTAAAACATCAAAACTCAGTCGTTAGGGAAACCCGAGTTGCCGTCCTCGCTCGTGGTTGACCGCTAACGCGCGCGATGCGCATGGGCGCACTCGAGACTTACGGCTACGCCGCTCGCAGTTGCATAAAGCCTTAAAACATCAAAACTCCACAGTCGTTAGGGAAACCCGAGTTGCCGTCCTCGCTCGTGGTTGACCGCTAACGCGCGCGATGCGCATGGGCGCACTCGAGACACGGCCATGCCGCTCGCAGTTGCATAAAGCCTTAAAACATCAAAAACTCCACAGTCGTTAGGGAAACCCGAGTTGCCGTCCTCGCTTGGGGTTGTCCGCTAACGCGCGCGATGCGCATGGGCGCACTCGAGACTTACGGCTACGCCGCTCGCAGCTGCATAAAGCCTTAAAAACATCAAAAACCCCTCATGATTTTCTGCTAATGCGCACAACCCTATTCTACTCGCCTGGTGTCAAGCGCGGTCCTAGCACCTAGCTTGGCATGGGGTTGGGTATGGCGAGTTTTCGCAAAACCTATCTCTACTCGCCTGGTGTCAAGCGCGGTCCTAGCACCTAGCTTGGTCTGGGGTTGGGTATGGCGAGTTTTCGCAAAACCTATCTCTACTCGCCTGGTGTCAAACGCGGTCCTAGCACCTAGCTTGGCATGGGGTTGGGTACGGCGAGCTTTCGCAAAAACGAAAAATCGCATCAACTAAGTATCAAGCGCGGTCCTAGCTTGGCATGGGGTTGGGTAAATAATCACAAAGCCGCGCGGCGGCGAAAGAGGATAGGACGCTTACTTCGCGTCAAGTACAATACAGCCGCATCGCGGCAAAGAGTTTTGTTTGGGCCCCAAGGGCCGGGTGGAGTACCAATTCATCAAAAACAAAAACAAAAAACAAGTAAACAAGCAAATCTTCAGACTTTTCAGAGAAGGCTTCAGGCCTTGGGAGCATCGGTCGCGGTCTCGGAGGCGGCAGGGTCCTCGGGGGCCTTGTCTTTCTCGGCCTCGGCGGCGGGGAGTTCAGGGTTGGCATGCGGGGCGTCGCTCCCCTCCGCGTTGGCCTCCTCGATCCCGGGGGTGGCTTCGCCATTCCGTTCTCCCACACAACACCCATCTTGCGCTTGAGGTCGGGGGCAAAGTACTTCACCTTGTACCTCTCAACATATTGGAGGGCCGCGGTGACTGCGCTGAGGGCTTGGACCGTTTTTGCGTCGTCAACGCGGCGGTCCATATACTCCCGTGACTTGAGGAACTCGGGGACCGCGTTCTCTGCCTTAGCCTGGGCCTCCTCCAGCTGTCGATGCTGCTTCGCAGAGGTCGCTTTAAGCCCCGCCACCTCCTGTCTGGCCGCCGTGAGCTGGGCCTTGGTCGCCTTGAGCTCTGCCGCATCTTGCTCAGCTCGCGTGTGCGCCTCCGCAAGGCTGGCCTCGGCCGCCTCCTTGGCCTTGTTTGCCTCCTCCAGCTGGGCCTCCGCCGCGGACAGGCGATCCGGAAGGTAGTTCAGCCACGCGTTGACCTGCAAACAAAAGCACACGCTCAGCCCGGGTAAAAGTTACAAAGGGCCGACACAAAAATAAAGGGGCCACGTACCATGTGGCCATACTTCATGCACTCCCCTCCGACCTTCGCCGTGTTGAGGGTGCCGAACCACTCCCTTTCCTCTTCGTAGGAGTACTGGCCGTCATTGAAGGTGCCCCACGCCGGCCCGGGGCAGGCGAAGCCCGCCACCTCGGCCCTTCGGGACCAGTGGCGGCGATGCCCGGTGCCCGTCACGATCTGGGCGGGGCCCTTCGCGATGGCCTCAAGAGATTGGCCCTCGACGCGGGCCGGTTCCCGCCTGGGCTTCTTGGCGTGCGCGCCCTCGGCGTGGGCCGCATCCTCGCCCCCCTTGCGCTTTGAGGCGTCCCCCTGCGCGCGCTTGCCCTTGTCAGTGAGGGGATCCTTCCCCTTTTGGCCGGGTGTGCCTTTCGCGGCGACCCCCTTCTGGGCCCCGGCCTTGGCGGTGGTGGCCGCGACGACGGCTGGCGCGGCGGATGTACCGGTGAGCTCGTCAAATACGTCCATATCTGCAAAAACAAAGTCACGAACGTTTAGACTAAACGCGTTCAAAGTAATAACAAATGCGTTAAGATAAAACTAATTCTCAAGAAAGGTAGGAATACCCTCGCCCACGGGCACCGGGGGCGAGAGTGCCGGTGACGGCACCACGTCTTCCCGGGGCGGCGGCGGCCTCAGGCTCAGCCCGGCGCGCTCGAGGCGCTCTTGTGTTATCCAAACACTCTGCTCCCTTTTGTAAGGCGCGGCAAAGGCTTTCTTCGCCGCGGCGGCCTTTTGGGAGTCACCGCGTCTGCGCTTATGGGGGCGGTACTGGTCGGGGACGATTGGGCACAACAGTTCGGTGCCCGTAAAGTCGTGAATGATGAACCACTTCTCCTTCCAGCGCGGGCCGACATTGGAAGTAGTGATCAGCAGATTGCAGTGTGTAAGGCTGAAGTTCACAATGCCCTTGGTGTCCGACTTCACCGTCACTACCTGTAGCATATGAGCCACGGACGGAGGACGTTTGAGCTCAAGGAACCGCAGGTGGTATGCCGCGATGACACTCCAGCAATTGGGCGCCATCGAGGCCGGGGCCAGGTCGTAATGGAACAAGAAGTCCGAGACATATCGCGGCAACGGGGCCCGAAAACCCGCGACGAGGCTGGCCACGTACATAACGGCACCCGCGTCGTAGACCGCCATATTGTTCCCTCCGTCGTGCGGAAGCAGAAGTTCCACCCCGGCCGGCCAGGGATATTCCGACGCGATAACATCCAGTTCGTCGAGGGTGAGGATGGTGGCATAACCCTTTGCCAGCGTCGTCGGGTTTTCGTACTCGGCCAAGTGCCCGGGCCTCGTTTGACGAAAGCGAGGCCTTTCTGCCTTGACGCTGGTAATGTAACGCGAGGGGAAGCTCCTCGCGGTCCCGGAGGTGGACGCCTCGTCGTCCAGAGCCTCATCATGAGGGTCATAAGGCTTGCAGCGGGCCATTGATCGCGAGGACGACTCGCTCTTGGTACGGGCGGCAGAGATGGTGGTCGGGTCGCTCTGGCTCAAACCGACTACTTCGCGGAAGTTGTCCTGAGAATCACTCGCGGACATCTCCCGGTACTCTAGCGAGGGGTCTGGCGCGTAGAAGTCCTCCCAGTCCGCTATCCTATCACCGCGATCCACGCCTGAGGGGCAGGAGTCGCTGGAAAGCTCCAAATCCAGGGCACGGAAACAAAGAGGCTCCTGGAGGAAGGAAAAGAGAAATGATATGCACGGGGAAAGGCCAAAAAAGAGAAACATGTAGCGCGATAAATACACAATGAATAAACTCATAAGCAAGGAAGACAAGTAAAGGTTAAAACGCGGTGCCCTAACCACGGACAGGTCTCACGACGCAATAAGGCGAGAAGTCCTGTCAAGGAGGGCCTGGGGGCGCGCGAGATGTGTGTCAGAGGAACATTCCGCCGTTCTCGACACGCTTCTCCGGGGTGACAGGACGTCGATGGGACGGGACATTGGTGGGACGTGGCGTTGCACTGAGCGTGCTTTCTTCGCCTCCCATGGCGTTTCACCTCCCACGGCGTTTCGCCTCCCACGGCGTTTTGCCTTCCCAGAGGGTCTTCCTCGGCCACTCCGCCACGGCCAGGCCCGAGCCGGGACTAGGGCGGAAGCGTCCGCCGCTTTCCGCCACCGTACCCCCGCAGCGGTTCCGCCGCTGAAGCGACAACGCCACCACCCAAAATTAGGGCGTTCTTCCCCCCAGAAAAATCCCGAAAAACCCCGGAAGCGAGAAAAGAGAAAGGAAAAAGAGAGGGAGAGAAGGAGAAGGGGCGTACCTCGTGGTCGGAAGGAGGCGGAGGCAAGCTTGGGGCGAGCGGCGTCGCTGGCGTGAGAGCAGTTTCCGGTCGACGAGGGCAGCGGGCCGGTTCGAGAGCGAAAGAGAGTTTTCGAAGTGAGAGTGGCGGAATGAGGAAGACGAAGGGAGCAACCGCTCGTTTTGTTCGAAATCTCGACGGGCCAGCGACGAAATGGGCTTCGTCTCGCATCGGCCCATAAAAATGACGGCCCAGCGACTTCCTTCGCCACTTCTCGTCCCAAACGCCTTCGTTTGCTCGTCCATCTCCGAAACAATAGCGTGTTCCACGCATCACGTTTCCGGTTCGGGGTACTTTTTTGGACCCGTCCTCAAAAGGGCATTGAGTCCCGGCCCATGGGGTTGTGTTGATACCAGGAACTGTCAACGCGATAAGAGACCCCACCGAAACAAAATATGGCCAAGTGTAGGCTTCTCAAGGTGACAATCACGTCCTAAACCATGCGGCCATCGCGATCTGGTCCAGGCGTACCGGGTGAAGTTTCTCCCTTACATGGCAGACTCCATACAAGGCGGGGGTTCGGTCCCGGAGGTTGCGACCACCGCGCTCATCGCCCCGTCCCATCCACGCAAGTGGGGGGCGGCAACGTCCCATCACGCAAGTGGGGGGGCGGCAACGTCCCATCCCGACCCCTGATTGGCCAGCTCCGCGGCTGCCGCTCCGGGAGCCAACCACACAGCGACACGTACCTGGGCGGCTCCCGTCCCACATCGGCATCTCGCTCCAACCCAGCCCGAACCTCCACTATAAATAGCGGGCTCAATGCGCCAGAACGGGGATCGAAAAACTCGCGAATCACACACTCACTGGATCTCGAGCTAAGATCATTGTTGTAACCCGATACACCTAAACGCGATAGAGAATCTCAGTCTATTGTAATCCAACGAGCTAAATACAAAATATCCTTCATATTACCCTCACCGCGTTGAACACCACTAGCGACCACATACTTTCCATCCCTACGTCTATTGATTCGGTTGAGTTCAAACATTGTGCTCTCATCGCGTTCAAGACATATCGGTGTTTTCGGACTTCAACACGCCCCTTTTGCACTCTTTTCTTTTCATGGCTCTTGTAGTTATTGTTACCGCAGATTCCTACGGATACAACTCCCCTTCTCCGGTTTACAAATCACCCATTTCCATCCCATCACCGGCCTACAAGGCTCCAGTCTACACCCCGTCGCCGGCCTATAAGGCTCCTGTCTACAACCCGTCGCCGGCCTACAAGGCACCAGTCTACACCCCGTCGCCAGCCTACAAGGTACCAGTCTACACCCCGTCGCCGGCCTACAAGGCACCAGTCTACACCCCATCACCCGCCTACAAGGCACCCGTCTACACCCCATCACCCGTCTATAACGCTCCCGTCTACACGCCATCAGCCCCCTACAAGGCACCCGTCTACACCCCATCATCCGCCTACAAGACACCCGTCTACACCCCATCACACGCCTACAAGGCACCCGTCTATACCCCATCACACGCCTACAAGGCACCCGTCTACACCCTATCACCCGCCTACAAGGCACCCGTCTACACCCCATCACCCGCCTACAAGGCACCCGTCTACACTCTCTCACCGACCTACAAGGCACTTGTTTACACTCCATCACCGACCTACACCCCATCACCCGCTTACAAGGATCCCGTCTACACCCCATCACCGGCCTACAAGGCACCAGTCTACACCTCGTCGCCAGCCTACAAGGTACCAGTCTACACCCCGTCGCCGGCCTACAAGGCACCAGTCTACACCCCATCACCCGCCTACAAGGCACCCGTCTACACCCCATCACCCGTCTATAACGCTCCCGTCTACACGCCATCAGCCCCCTACAAGGCACCCGTCTACACCCCATCATCCGCCTACAAGACACCCGTCTACACCCCATCACACGCCTACAAGGCACCCGTCTATACCCCATCACACGCCTACAAGGCACCCGTCTACACCCTATCACCCGCCTACAAGGCACCCGTCTACACCCCATCACCCGCCTACAAGGCACCCGTCTACACTCCCTCACCGACCTACAAGGCACTTGTTTACACTCCATCACCGACCTACACCCCATCACCCGCTTACAAGGCTCCCGTCTACACCCCATCACCGGCCTACAAGGCACCCGTCTACACCCCGTCTCCAGCCTACAAGGCTCCATTCTACACCTCATCTCCGGCCTACAAGGCACCCATCTACACTCCGTCTCCATCCTACAAGGCACCCGTCTATACCCCGTCACCGGTTGACAAGGCTCCCGTCTACACCCCGTCACCGGCCTACAAGGCACCAGTCTACACCCCATCACCGTCCTACAAGACACCCGTCTACACCCCATCATCGACCTACAAGGCTCCCGTCCACACCCCATCACCCGCCTACAAGGCTCCTGTCTACACCCCATCACCGGCCTACAAGGCACCCGTCTACACCCCATCACCGGCCTACAAGGCACCCGTCTACACCCCATCACCGGCCTACAAGGCTCCCGTCTACACCCCATCACCGGCCTACAAGGCACCCGTCTACACCCCATCACCGGCCTACAAGGCACCCGTCTACACCCCATCACCGGCCTACAAGGCTCCCGTCTACACCCCATCGCCAGTTTACTACAAGGCTCCCGTCTACACCCCATCACCGGCCTACAAGGCTCCCGTCTACACCCCATCGCCAGTTTACTACAAGGCTCCCGTCTACACCCCATCACCGGCCTACAAGGCACCCGTCTACACCCCATCACCGGCCTACAAGGCTCCCGTCTACACCCCATCGCCAGTTTACTACAAGGCTCCCGTCTACACCCCATCACCGGCCTACAAGGCTCCCGTCTACACCCCATCGCCAGTTTACTACAAGGCCCCCGTCTACACCCCATCACCGGCCTACAAGGCACCCGTCTACACCCCATCACCGGCCTACAAGGCTCCTGTCTACACCCCATCACCGGCCTACAAGGCACCCGTCTACACCCCATCACCGGCCTACAAGGCTCCCGTCTACACCCCATCGCCAGTTTACTACAAGGCTCCCGTCTACACCCCATCACCGGCCTACAAGGCTCCCGTCTACACCCCATCGCCAGTTTACTACAAGGCTCTCGTTTACACCCCATCGCCAATTTACTACAAGGCTCCCGTCTACACCCCATCACCCGCCTATAAGGCTCCCGTCTACACCCCATCACCGGTTTACTACAAGGCTCCCGTCTATACCCCATCACCGGCCTATAAGGCACCCGTCTACACGCCATCACCGGCCTACAAGGCACACGTCTACACCCCATCACCGACCTACAAGACGCCTGTCTACACCCCATCACTGGCGTATAAAGCTCCCGTCTATACTCCATCACCGACCTACTAGGTTCCAGCATGCACTGCTTGGCCAATTCATAAGGCACCTAGTAAAACCCCGACTTCATAGCTCAAGAAACTCCAACACAACTACTTATTCAATACTAGGTCCCTTATTTTTTTATTGCTATTATTGAATCGATGATTCAATATTAGCTTGAGCAGTTTAGCTCATGTAATTTTGTTAATTTGTTGTTCTTGATTGTCTCATGCATGATCATTTTCATTTCAAACGAAACAATATGATATATTTGATTAAATATACGTATATTTTCTTTAGTTTTCTCTCAAATTATTAGCCAAATTATATTGTTACGATAACAGGGTACGTGGCGGGAAAACATTAGTTGTGAATTAAATTTTTTGAAAAGTTTACATCAAAATAGGAAAATAAAGAAAAATAACATTCAACTTTTAACCCATGCCCTAATACATAGATTTCAAAGCATTCAACCTCAAATGTGATGGGAAATTTAGTTATGAAATAGTAAATTTTATAAAGACCATGCTTTTAAAAGTTGATTGTGTACGACTTGATTCATATAATCCAAAAGGATACGATCTTGAACAAATAAATATTTGTAATTAACGGGTTATGATCGGGTGAGAATGGAACATCCTTGTAAAATAAAGCATATGGGGCATCCTAAAATTGCATTGCACACGTACGTAACATATAAATTGGCCATCTGTGTTTGTCATGCACAATATTTGGTGCCAGCTGCCAACATGTGTATGAATTTTGCTATGCATGAACTCCTACTTAAATGTGCATCCAAACTGGATGCACATCTTGTAAAAAACAAGAGCACCATTATTTGTACTCTGTCGACAATCTGATCCGCACAAACTTTACCTAAATGTGTATGGAACAATCGATCTATGCACGTACATTTCAATGGAATACATTTGTACATTTAAACATGATCGAATTGATGCATTAACCTAATGTGACTTGAATCTCAATCACACACTGCTACATGTAGTACGGGGGCCAGTCTCGCTATATAAGCTCTCGAAATACATAGAGCTCTGTAATCCGAAGTCAGTCTTCCATAATAATATACGGGTTCTCTGCCCGTGGACGTAGGTAACACACCGTTACCAGTACCGAACCACATAAATCTGTGTGTCATTCTTGTTATTGTTCTCGTTCGATCTCTCGTTACAACATGCACATTCTATTAGGTTGTCAGACGGTCCAGGTCGCTTGTAATCCGGACCGACCCGACACATGCATAAATTACGGGTCGGGCATCCGGGTTTGCGGATCAATTCTATCAATTTTCCAACTCTAGTTTATGATATGCACACAATTCAATGCAGAATTCCACACTCGGTCTCCATATTCTGGCCTCACCTTGTGCGAGAGGTCTCGAAGTTGGTTGTTGCCGACTCACCTCTAGTCCCCCTATCAACCATAAAGCTCATTTGACCAGGTCAAGTGGGTCAAATAGATTGTCCCTTGACCCTACATGTAAAACTTGTAATCTGTAAATCGGGTTACGAATCGAGACTCGGGTCAAACATTTTTTAATTCCAGGTCGACCCATTGAACGCCCCTATATTCGATCTATAGGCGTCCCAATGTTCGGTTTTTTTTACAAGTCGGGTCTTCGGATTTCGAAGTTGGGGCCTTCCCTATAAGCATTAATCAATTATCCCATGCCCAAACCAAAGCCCAAAAAGTCCACAAAGTCGGGCATTTTCGGCCCATGAAAGTTGATTGTGGGGTCCAAACTTTGATTAGAGATTAGAATAGCGGCAAAGTGGCCACCGAAGTAATTATGATAACGATAAAATAATGATTAAAGAATCTTGTTCTGCTACTGAGGTTGTCGCCCCATTGGCATATGTTTTCCAACAATCTTGATCGAATTTCCAAGATCGCAATCTCCTGCTAATGATTTTGCTCCGTTTAATTAAATAAAGAATTAATCATATCTTGATTGGGTTCGATCTTCATTAATTACCCTTATCACTAAACAACCAATCCCCTAATACCACCGTTTATTATTCCCAGGATCTTTCACTAAATTCATCTCCACCACCTCTCTATAAATTACCTTCTCCTCGATCTCATTAATCAATAATTAACTCATCAATTCAAGCCTAATTAAGCTAGGGCTTCTTGAGAGCAGTCAGCATGTACAGATGCAGTTTCATCAAGATTCACACAACGACATTAATTAGCTCGTGGATTAATTAAGGGCTAATCCGCTAGCTTAACTCGTAATGATGAGAATCTTGATGATGCTGCATCAGTGCATACATGACTACGTAAACGTTGATGAGCGAGTCACCACAAATCATTGTGTGTACACACATGCAGGTGATAACTTCCCTATATTATCTTCGATCTTTCATCTCTAAACTTCTACGTTAAATCCATGAAACTTTTTTTTTTTGGGTTCAACGTTAGGCCCATGAAACCAAACCGTTTAACTTTACACTAATTCATGTGTTAACTTTCCCCTGCATGCTAGTTATAATACTAGGGCATACATGCATAAGATTAAGCCAGGTTTGTTGTTCAAATTGAGATTTAATTATTATATATACGTCAATTGTGGGTGAAAATATTTGGATGTACGTTTGTAGTTGCATCCATGTTAGGCTTCATGTACAATTTGTCATGTTGTATTCTTTTATGAAGAAATTATGGTGTTAGTTTTTTTTGTTGGTCCACCTAGAACATGCAGTAATTAATTGCCTTATCAAGAGCAACGAAAGAAGAAGACAAAAGCAAAAGATCGATAGGTCAAACTATGTGGGCACAATAAAGTATGTATGATTGAGCTCCATAGATAAAGATCGAGTTACCTTGATTTTGCATAAAGAGTTAACCATTTCCCTGGAAATTTTACCATATCAAGCTACTATTAAACTGGAAAAAACAGGCTTTAATTTGAAATCTTCTTGTTCCTATACCAAAAAACAATCAAACCAAAACCTTTCCTGACTTTCTACCCTTTCTTTTCATATTATAGCGAAAAAAAACACAGTAATTAACTCATATTCATCCTTGAGCAATTATCGACCGTATAAGGTAGAAATAAAATAACATATCATGCATAAATAGTAGTTGACCAAGGTGTATATATTATATATATGATATTCTAATCGCAAATTTCTCTTAATTAACTCTTTTTGTTACGCCACATTAAATTGCGTTTGATATAAATATACGGACTGAGAAACATTTAAACTTTCTCTCAGTGTTTGACCGGTCAAACCGTTAGCTCGGGGACCATATATTAAGTAAGTATTTTGTTGTATAAAAGTTTCCTACCCGTTGTCAGATTTCACATATACAAAACACACATACTTTTGTCATCTTTTAGCCGATACAATTAACAATCACGTGCCTAAAGTTGGTATTCAATGTATTTAATCACCAACTCCATTGAATTCATTGAGTTTGTAATTTAGAAATTTCACTATCATTCATTTATACAGTAGCTATCACAGCTTTTAGAATAGTACTAGTTTCGGTAACATTTAATCCCCTATATCATAACACGTATGTATATGTACCTTTCTAACCACTTAGACATTGAGGTAAATGTTGAATAACATAAGACAAATCGATCAAGTCTTGTAAGCCCCAAGTATAAAATGTTATGAATCTAGTTCGATCGGAAAGTAGTTGGTCTAAATCAATTTACAAATTAAGACCCATTGGAATTAGTGATAAAAAAATGGTATAGGCTTACAATTATTGATGTTCAAATCCACAAGAATATCCAAAATTCATGCCTCCTCAAAAGTTCAAAACCCGAAAAATACACCTAGTACCTAGAACCAGGGGCGGATCCATAATTGGAATTTAGAGTGGGCTAAATTTTTAATTAATAGAAGTAATAGGGCAAAAAGTAAAATAACTCTATAAAAACAAGAGAAAAATTTTGTTAATAGTGGGATTTGAACCCTAGTCCTCAAGTAATACTTAGTGTAAAGTGGGGAGTTATCACTTGCACTAGTAAAATTTTTTAAAATTTACTCCTACTAATATTATCATATTTTATTTTTGGGGTGGGCTAGAGCAAACCCCAACCCACCCCTAGATCTGCCCCTGCCTAGAACCTGTTAATATATTGTTATGATTCGATAGTTACGATTACTTACATTACTTATCTTGTAAGGTATATCTAGGGTTTGCTATGATATCACAATCTTTGTAATCATGAGCACTATATAAGGTCCCGTTTTATTCAATAACAATTATGGTTGTTTACACAACTCTCATATGGTATCAGCCTAACTCCATGAACACTCTTTTTTCTTTACGAACCCTCACAAACCTATCAATGGCGACTGAACTACCCTCTGTTCTCCCTAATCATTATCAAGTTGAGAACCCGTTCTTATTTGTGCAGCTTCCCCATATACAAAAGCTCACTCTACCAACTATCTTGCATGGAGTACTCAAGTTACCCTAGCTCTTGAAGGTTATGATTTATTTTTATATCTTGGTGGTGATATGGTCACACCTCCGGCTGAGATTGTTCGTGACAATCGCAATGTGGCTAACCCTGCTTATCTAGCTTGGAAACGCCAAGACAGACTCATTCATGGTGCTCTTATTGGGACGCTCTCTGCTAGTGTATATTCTCTAGTTACACAAGCACGCTCCTCTAGGGCCGTCTGACACCTTCTTAAGTCCACTTATGCTACGGCTTCCAGAGGCCACACGCAACAGATCAAGGCCAAGATCCGCACCGCTACAAAGGGCTCTCGATCTATCTCTGAATTCATGCATGGCATGAAGGTGGATGCTGACTTACTTGCTTCTCTTAGTGCTATTCTCTCTCAATAGGATCTTATTGATTATATTCTCCGAGGACTTGACGAGAGTTTTCAGTCGGTAATTGATGGTGTTTAAAATTGAGATAACCCTATCTCCTTTGAAGAACTCCATGAGAAGCTGATTGTCAAGGAACTTGCCTTGAAACACGTCGAATCCAAGGACGCCTCTCCTGTCACTGCCCTACCTGCATCCATGGCTAAAGGTAACAAATTCAAACCCTCTTTTCCTATGCAATGACATCCATCCTTTCCTCCACAACCACCACAAAATAGGACTTCAAACAACAATCGACAAAACCCTAATACCTACAACCAACAACAACCTTTTAGAGGGAGATGTCAGTACTGTGTTGGCCTTGGTCGCGTGGTGAATCATTTCCCTAAATTCAAAAAAGACCACCCTACCTTTGCGTGGCCATCCACCACAAGGTTTCCTACTACTCCTTAGTTGCAAGCCCATACTCTTACCACCACCACCTCTCCCCAATGGCTAGTTGATAGTTGCGATTGCATGAAACAAATGGAACTGAGTTAGATGGAACAAATGGAAGAGAGAAACTAGGATCGAGATGATTTGCTCTCGTAGATTGCATGAAAGAAACGTAGTAATATTCGGATTTGTCTAGGTCTCACGTAACCTTTGTTTCTTATCGCTGAACAAAAAACCATTCATTAACAAAATTAGGACAGATTAACATAATTATAACACTTGAGGAACGCTCAGGTACAATAGTTTTTATGGTGCAACGTGTGGATTAAGGTGGAACGTTGGATTAGTATTGATCAACGGTGATTAATTAGGCAACACAATAACAAAAATAGGGGGAGAATATATGATTTATTATGCGCTGATTTGAAATAGGAAGGTGGCGGAATTTATGGGGGGATTTGATTGCACATTCAAATTAAAAGGCCACGTATTTTAAAAATGGAATTTCCTTGATTTTAGGGATTAACAAGTCTGGATTTTTTTTCTAAATAATTAATTTACCATAAAATTCAAAAATCATTAGTGAATACTAGAAAATCTATTAGTCAGTGTTTGAATAACTTTGTACGGTGGTTTGAAAAATTACAGAGTTGAACATGTTTTATTGCTTTATGAATCTTTTTTTAATTTGGTGTGCTCATATATTACTATAGTTGAATAAGTACTTTAATTATAAGCTGAATCATTACATATTAAACTAAAAATGAAAATAAGGACCTTATGCGATCATTGAAAAAATAAATGTATTGCATTGAATAAGATGAAAATCAGGATTGTTACAACTGGAATACATACTACAATAAGTTTGAAAAAGTGCACCTAATTTTCAATATACACTGGTATGATAAAAAATGTCATTGTCTTTGTCTTCAAACTTCATCCATTATTCACCCCCCTTCTTGAATAACTGCAAAATAAAACACGCATATATGAATATCAATTCATGCATAATAGTACACACAAGAAATATTGTTGAACATGTGTTCATTATGTAATGCAAAACTATCAAAACGAAAATACACTATTGTAAAAGTTGTCTTATAATCATTGAAAAACACTATTCTACAACATGAAAAATATAGAATAATTAAATTCTGCTATTTGAGAAAATATTATCAATATGTAGAAAAACACAATAGACACACATGAAACAGAAATTTAAAAAATACTCTTTTCATCTTATAATGAATAAGTTAATGTAAATATTTGAAAAAGATTCAAATAGAGAAACTATTATACATTTGAAACTAATATGCAAAAAAGTTGTCTTATAATCATTGAAAAACACTATTTACAACATGAAAAATACATAACGAACGACTTATATCTGTTATTGAAAAATTGTTATCAATATCTTGAAAAACACAGTAAACATACATAAATGAAAGAGAAAATTTGGTATGTAGCCTATTTGGGGAGATTTGGGGAGCGGATAGGTGGGAGCAAAAATAAATGAGCTATCTAGTCGGTTTTCCGAAAATACCCCTGGTCAAAAAAAAATTACACGCGTGCCACCGCGTCCCACCTGAAATCCTGTCATCGGAAATCCTGTCATCTAAAAATCCTGTCACCGGAAAATTGAAAACAACTTGTCACCATGCATAATAACTTGTCATCGCTTAGAAAAACTTGTCATTGCGTAGAAAAACTTGTCATTGCGTAGAAAACTTGTCATCCCTTACGAAAAACTTGTCATTGCGTAGAAAAACTTGCCATCGCATAGAAAACTTGTCATCGTGCAGAAAACTTGTCATCGCTTATAAAAAAAACTTGTCATAACGTACAAAAAACTTGTCATGGCGTACAAAAACGTGTCGTCGCATACAAAAACTTGTCATCACTCAAACTGTCGTCACGTACAAAAAAAACCTATCATCACGTACAAAACTTGTCACCACCCTAACTTGTCATCATGTATGTAACTTGTCATCTGAATTTATTAGTATGCCTATGTGGGATTTGAACCCACATTATTGTGCGTTAAGCACGTTGCTCTACCATTTGAGCTAATAGGCCATAATTAAAAGTAATGTATAGACAAATCTAACAATGCAAAAAAAATCAACTTGTCATTACTAAAACCCGTAAAACCAACTTGTCATCACCAAAACCCTCAAAAACCAACTGATCATCTCTAAACCCGTAAACTCAACTTGTCATCACTAAAACCCATAAACTCAACTTGTCATCACAAAACCCGTAAACCCAACTTATAAAGTCAAAGCATGGATGACAGATCAACAAATTAACAAAACAACAATGCTAACCTTGTCTTGACTTCCAACATCCCACACAGTGAAGCTGATGTTCTTGTACTCAACAATCTCCACATTGAATCCTAGAAGAGTATATTCGAGTCAAAATCAATTAACCAAATCAGTTATACTCATATAAATGAGAAGCCCAACAAACATACCAAAATTCAAATTCTACAATATTGGCAATCATGAGAATAAAGAGAGGTGGCAGTGAGAAAAAGATGGCAAGTATACCTATTCATAAAAAAGTGTGCGTTGCCATTCAACAAGATTTTATAATAAGAAAGTTAAGGCTTATTCAACAAGAGAGCCACACATCAAACAAGAAATGAGAAAGGATAATCAACTAGACTGTATAGATGTAGTAGACCTCCATATAGATTAGAATAACAAATTACAAAATCCAGTTCAATAACATGCTAATACACTGAATAAGAGATACATTCATGAAAAGAGCCTAGATTGCAACCAAACTGTCCACCATTTTACTATTTCACCAAAGAACATGGAAAGCAAGAATTAAGAGGAATACCAACACCAGAAACATATGTATCACAGGATTAACACACTCCAAATTTGTTTATGACGAACATGGAATACGCTATGTGAAATGTGTAACCTTTATTAATATCAATAGATAAAATTTTAGTGAAATTTTCTTGTTTTCAAATTGAGCAGATCACAACTTTATGCCAACCATCCTAATTCAGCAACTCACTGAACCATAGGACTTACCGGAGTCGTCATAGCTAGAAAATCTGTCGAGTAAGGCACCGTCTCAAAAGGATTCAGTTCCGATCTCTTTAGATCTTGCTCCAACTCAGCGGAAACAACCAAAAGCTTTTCCACGATTTCTTTAGATCTTGCTCCAACTCAGCGGAAACAGCCAAAAGCTTCTCGGAAAAGCTCAACCGATCCAGAGCTCAAACACCAGATGCGAGCTCCATTCTTTTCAGCAAGAAAAGAGCAAATTTGCACCACCAGCAAATCAAATCAGCAGATCGATCGATGAATAAGATCAAAAGGCCGAGAAGTTGGTTTCACGGTTACAATCAAAAGGCCGAGAATCTTCCAGATTGAAGATTTTGCAATTAACTCAAACTCATGTTTAAGCATGCCGAATTATGAACTAATTTTAGGTCAAGTTCAAATCAACCACCAGCAAATCAAATCAGCAGATCGATCGACGAAGAAAAGGGAGAAGAGAAATTGAGAGAGGATTTTGCAATTAACTCACTAGTGTTTCCTTTCAGCTCTTGATCTGTTTGGCGGTGTTGAAATATGAAGCTTCAATTTGAATTCGCTAAGACCTTGTTCATTGAAATCGGAATTCATTCTTGCCTGATCTGTATCTCGTAGATACGCCTGAGAAACGGATTGATATCCATTTGCGTTGGATCGATTCGCATAATTTGAACTCTGAACCTAACACCTTCTAAAAGCTGCTAATCTGCTATACTTGCCTGGTGAATCTGGACAGTTTTCAACACCAATACGAACCAAATGGTGGTCCACACCTACAACGCCACCACCTACGCCAATTGCACCGCCGATTTCGCCGAGGACGACGACACCTTCGTCTACAATGGCGGAACCGCCTAATTCGGCCGTCCGTTGACACTCAAGGTCCCGCTCACCATCGAGGGAAACAACTTCTTCTTCTCCGACGCCGGCGACGGCTTCAATTGCGAGCACGGAATGCGATTTGAGATCAAAGTCGTCCATGGCTCCGGACTGCCTGTTAGCCTCAGCCAGCCGCCTCCGCCGCCTTACACCCCCGGCCCCGCGTACGAGTCTCCACCGGTGGTTATTGGAGGAGACGGCGGCCAGGGGCAGGAGCTCAGCGGATGTGGACTGCAGGTTGGCGGTGGCGGATCCTGTTGAAGGGTTTCTTGAACAAATATTTTTGTATTCAAGACCCCGCTGAGTATAGCGAAGTCAGGATCGTCCACGGGAGTGAGAGTAGTGCTAAGTTTAGTCGAAAAACTACGAAAAGCAAAGAAAACAAGGGCAGAACAACTCAGGCTCGACCCAAAGAGGGTCGATCTCGACCCTAGGGGGGTCGATCCTGAGAGTAGAAACACACAAAACACACGCAATCACTATCAAAAGCTCGAGCACGACCTAGGGGAGGTCGAGATCAAGGCAAAATTACGAGTCTTAATCAATATAAAAGGCAAATCCTAGGGCTAGGGCTACCACAACAACAACCATACATGCTTTCAACAAGAATTCACAACTATCATGCAATCTAGATCATAGAAAAGTTAACTTTCGCAAACAATTCAAGCTATTCAATCAACTTTCGCAAATTAAACAACTTTCTACCTATCCTTCAACCTAGGAATATCAACTTTCGCAAATAATCCTATTAGATATAATCAAGCAATCAACTTTTCACTTTCGCTATGGTTAATCACAAGACATGCCTCAACTTTCGCAAAGGATTAAGCACAAGATAGGTTAGATATGATCATCAAACATTCAAGTCATGAATTCAAGTTTTAAACATGCATGATTGTGTTGGGTTTTTGCCCAACCCTAGAACTTAAGAGGGCTACTCACACATAGCGAAGAAGAACAAGGTAGAAGAAGAAGAAGACATGATCAAATCAAACTAAAATTCAACTAAAAATGAAAGGTCAATCTTACAAACCTCAAACTTGCTCTCCAAGTCTTCTTCCTAACTCTCCAAGTCTTGGATGATTAATTGATTGAATGAATAAAAACTATAGGTTCAACCTCCTTTATAGACAAAAAGGAGTCCTAATCTAACTAGGAAATACTAAGAAAACACCTTCCTAAAATACAAACTAGGAAACTTCAACATTAAATCCGGAATAAGGGAAGTCGGTCACGAGGTTCGACCCTCTTAGGGTCGATATCGACCCCCTCAGGGTCGATCCTGAGACGTGTTTTCCTTGGGCTCCAAGCTTCTTCACATGGCTCGAGCTCGACCTCCTTGGGCTCGATCTTGAGACTTTTTTCTTGACTTTTCCTCTTGCTTTGGCTTCTCTTTAGCTCTTCTTCTTGGCTCTTCCGCTTGAAATCTTCCTCCTAGCTCGTCCATCCTCTCCTAGCCTCGCTCCAAACTCGTCTTCAAGCTTCAAAACACCTACAAAACGACACAAAAGCGCGTAGTTTCCGAATCTCAAGGAAATACGAAAACTTATGCAAAAAGACTCAAAAACACATGACTCAACTACGAAAAACAACTTAAACTAACCTATCTAAACCCTAAAAATCTACCTAAAAACGCGGACATCAGATCCCGAACTCCCCTATGTTTTTTTTTTCAAATCTGGAATTGTGGGTGAGAAGGGAGAGAGAAGAGGAGAGAGGGAAAAAAATGGGAGGAGAGAGAAAATAAGAAAATTGAGGTTATTTATACCGACTACTTAGTTACCTATTTTTTAAAAGGGTCTAATCATTTCTCGAATGTATCAAAACAGGCTCCACCACCCCCTTCCCTCAAAATGAAAAGCATTCATTTTACTTCCTAATGAATAAGTTCGTGTAAATTGTTGAAAGATTCAACGAGAGAAACCATACATGTCTTTGTTCATGAACTCAAATCATAAGAACCCAAATCGGATCCTAATCAATGTAATCAAACCTTAAAACCAAACACAATCATCAATACGAATTGCAATTTTTATAGAATGTTATCAATTGAACCCTAAATCACTATAAATACATGAAAAACACAATACAAAACATCACGTAGTTTGTCTTAGTAATGAATAAGTCATTGTGATTAGTTGAAAAATATTCAAATAGATTACCAATTACGTATTTGAAACTATAAGGTTGAAAAAAATGTTGTATATCATGAAAAATATTGGACATTTTAATGGAATCGAAGAACCAACCTGCAAGTTTGCGTTTGTTGGACCTCTTTGGATCAGTTGATCTCGCCATATGGATATCTGCAAGAGAAGCGTAATTCTTGTTAGAATGACACCCAAACTCTTGAATACAATTGAAAATTACCAAGAAACAAAATCTCTTATGCTAAAATGACATGAAACAAATGCAGTAACAAAACTACAACCCCAATAAACAAAAGAAATAATCATATCTAACTCCAAACTCCCTAAATCAAGCAAATAAAAGAATGCATCGGTAAAAAAAAACTAACCGTATTCTACTTGTCATCGTTCTTAAAAGTCACGCCAATTGAACGTAATTGCACTAAACAAAAAACCCCAATCGCTACTTGCGAGTTGCTTTTGTGCATCAAAATAAAAAAGTCGAGTGAAATGAGTTTTTAAACCTAAGCATTCACTTACCTACAAATCTGGGACTTTGTAAAACGAATTCGGGAGAAAAGATCACCCAACTATCTTCAAAAAGTCGAGAAATGAACGAAGACATATATGCTTGAGCACATTTGGGCTTTCAACAAACCTTGAAGATGACAATGGGGGATGAATGAAGAATTGGAAAAGAAGAAAATAGTTGATATTGTGTGGATAAATTATGGATGAGAGGAAGATGAGAATCTTAAATTGGAGAGAGAGAAAGAGTGAGAAAATAAGGGAGAAAATCTTGCATTTTTTACAATATATGGAAAATAGATTTTCTAGGGGATTTTAAGAGGTAATCTAGTGTTTCTCATCTATAGTATAATTGTACACCTAATTCCCCCTATTATGCACCGTTAATTAACTTCAAACCAATGGACATTAATATGAAGCATGTTACACCAGAAGAGGTTGCTTTACTGGAGCATTATTCTATAACACTTATGAGGGTGATTAGAAGACTTGCTAATTTCATTTGTAAGACTTCAACCTAGGTAGATTACCAACATGGGTAAGAAATAGTAGTAGAATCGCCCATTAAAACAGGGTCGGATACATACCGAGTCAAATGTCTCTAAAGACAAATCACTAAGCCAAGATACATCATCACAATTAAGTATAGTGGAGAAAGAACCAAACACCAGATCGAGCAAGCATAGTGGAGACTGCATTAAATTATCTTGAAAAGGCAAAACATGCTCCATACACACGGAATCTCTACTTGCAAATGATTTCAACCAAAAAAAACTCTTAAATAATCACACCAAGGCTTTTTTTTACGAGGTCAAAGATATGCAATTAAGTTAAGGAGCTACTCTAAACTCCTACGTATCGCATTTTTCTCGAATGACAATATAAAAAAAATTAGTTTTAATTATACTCCATTCGTATTATACTCCGTAATATTTATAATTTTAGATAACTATACATTTTTTTAGTAAAAGTCACAAATACATACATATATATCCATATTATTATTACTTTATTTCATTTTGTTTTGTTTTTCTATCATTCTTCTCCCAATTATTGAAAAATAACAATAAAGATAAGGGAATAAAAGTAACCGACAAAAAGTTTGAGATGACAAATATATCGAGGGAAAAACTAACATCAAAATGGCAAAAATTATGATACCTAAGGAGTATTTCTTTGTTGGATTGGTAGGAAATGACTTTTTGTTTGTCATATATTGGCACTAAATGACATGCCAAATTGATTAAAACAGCTACTCCATCAACATTTAAGGCATATGGTTGAATTTAATGGCCTATTTTTTCTAATATAGAGTATGAATCATGCATGTGCGATATATAATTATCGCCCCGACTTTTTTCACACTATTTTTTGACTTTTTGCACCACGTCATTTGAAGGCGTCGCCATTTAAAGGCGTATGAATATTATATTAATTAAATTACGGAAAAACAAAAAAGGGAAAAAAGGAGGCGTCACGGGACGCCGGTCAACGGCGTCATGCCACGCCGGTCAACGGCGTCATGCCACGCCGGTCAACGGCGTCATGCCACGCCGGTCAACGGCGTCGTCGGACGCCGGTCAACGGCGTCGTCGGACGCCGGTCAACGGCGTCGTCGTACGCCGGTCAATGGCGCCGTATCCCCGCCTTGGTGCCTTCCCACTTAGAATATATTTTTAATAGAGCCTTAAGACTTCAATAAGTTCAATTAGCCCAATTGGCAATTACTCACTTGGGCTTTTAAATGGGTCCCAAGTTCGAATCCTGTCAATTGCATTTGCATATATTAATTATTATTTTTATTATATGCAAATAAGTGTTTAATTTCAAAAAAAATGTAACTATTGAGATTTGAACATTGAATCTCAAGTATGCCCAAGTCAAGTACTTACCAATTGTGCTAATGGGGTTATGTGATATTTAATATTCTATTAAATTTATATACATAGAAAGACCAAAATACCGTTGATGGAAGGGATGGCGTCCCACGCCGGTCAACGGCGTCCCACCCCGCCGGTCAACGGCGTCCCATGACGACTCAGAATTTTCCCAAACGAAATTTAGTATTATTATATTCTGACGTCTTTAAACGGCGACGCCTTTAAATGGCGTGGTGCAAAAAGTCGAAATTTTGTGTGCAAAAAGTCTATGCCATAATTATATGTAACATAAGATGTAATACTAATCGTTGAATGCAATTAGACTTGTCAACCAGGTCGGGCGGGTTAGATTCGGGTTTCGGTATGTCGGGTTCGGGTTAACACCAAGTCGGGTCATTTCGGGTCACAGCTTTAACGGATTCAAACAAATCGGGTCACTACGGGTTTGTTGTGGGTTCGGATCAATCCAACGGGTTAAAGAACCAGGTTTTTCAAATTTATTTTATTAATTTATCTATTTTTTTGTTGATATTCATTCATGACTCGCTTATTTACTTATAAAGTTATAATATAATTTAATTTGAGCCTAAATATAAGGATTTAGATTTTAATACAAAAGTTACACTTCGGCTTTGTACTCACAGTTACAAATAATTAATCATAACGTGATATCTAACTATTTTAATAAGATATATTTTTGTAATCACTCATGTGCTAGACTAAGTGGGGTGAGTAATACAAGGACAACAAAAACAAGTTTCAATTTCTCATTCATGGTGTCCGCTAAGAAGTTCAATAAGAAATGATTAATATCAAAGTTCAAATCCTAAGAGATTTAAAATTAATTATGAAGAAAAAACGAACACGTGAGATTCATAGAAAGTCATTTGTATGAAAATTTAAATCCTAGAGTTCTTATATACATATATTATAAAACATATATCATAAAACATATATCAAACTAGAAGAAGAAAGCTTACAATTTACATATTTTAAAAGTATAATATTTCTCAACTTTTACATATTTCAACTTTGATTAAGCTATAAACATAAATGTAACCTACAACAACTTTACAAATCAATTCAAAACTTAGACTAGTTCAACAAAACAAAAAACCTTCAAACCGGCCTTCAAACTTTGAGAAGTATACATCAATTTAAGAGACACTAACTTAGTACATCTTTAATCAATTGATATGTTTAATATTCAAAATCAATTCTTCGAGTTGATTTTCTCCATAAAGAATCATCTTTCAATGAATCAATTGGAGTCGAGTTCAGCTATTGACGAGAGGAAGACAAGTCATTACTATGGGTCAATCAAGTCGAGTTAACGAGGATTCAACAAGAGGATTGCCTCATTTATAACTATTGAAAAATATATTTTAATAATACCATATATTATAAGGGTCCAATCGGATGTGAGAAGAGAATGAATAAAAGTTGCTAGAGAAGAAGAATGCATCTAATTGTTTTATGTGCATCAAATCGACTAAAAAGTGCATCTTGTTTGCGAGTGAATTAAAACTAGTAGAATGTAAATCAAAATTGGCAAAATATGCATAAAAAAATAATGAAGTTTAATATTGATGCATAGTGTCTAGAGTTGTCAAAACCTGACCCGACCCGAAAAATCGGCCCGAGGGCCAAAATTTTTGGGTTGAAACTCGACCCGAATATTAGCGAGCAAAGAAAAAAACCGAACCCGATTAACTTGAACTTGTTTGGGTTAAAACCCGAAATTAACCTGATTTTTTGTATACATGTAAAATACATATATTTTCTTTTAAATATTATAATACGGAGTACATTTTATAATAAAACCTATTATAAACAAAATATTATTATAAAAGTCAAGTAAAAACAATATGTAATTATTAATTATTATTATTTAATCATAATATTATTTTAATAATCATTAAAAATTCAAAATTTTGACCTATCAGGTCGACCCAAATTCGCACAATAACCTGTCAAGACCCGACCTGACTTGACTTGTAACCTGATTGACCCGAATCCGCACTCAACCCGAACCTAAAAAGACCGAACTCGAATCCACTCGACCCGACTTGTTTGATACCTCCAATAGTGTCCATGATAATGATGAATAAATACAAGGTTTACAACCATACACATATACAAATGAAAAAGTGGATAATAATATTATATTCGTACAAATAATAGTATAAGCTTAGATACAAAAAGTTCAAAATTAATAAATAATGTGCATCAAAAACTTCAAGTACAAAATTGATCAATATCGACCAACGATACTGAAAAAATTGGATTCCACCTTTTTCTTCCATTTGAATGAATATTTAATCACGATCATTATTTTTTCAAGAAGAACGCATTCTCACCGTAAAATTGACTTTCACATGATCCTTACCGATACTATGACATCTAAATCATTGTTAAAACTTCGATTATGGAATCAAACACAACAGCTATCCAAACAGTTCACTCTACTCGGTTTAGCCAAACGTGACTAAGAAAGGAATCCGGAGCTTGGGATTATGCCATTCTAGAGACGTCGACATCCCAGTTTAGGAATTAGGATAGGCATGGCCATGAACGGAGTCAAAAGAGCGTGTCCCATGTGGTCAACAGTTTCGTACATGTGCTCCCATGGACGGACGGCTTAAGAGTTAAGAGAAGAGAAACACCCCAGTTTAAGAGTTAATCTCCACCACCAATTCCCCCCTTGTCCTCTTCTCCCTCACACCACCTATATCAGCAACTCCCCTGAGAGCAAAACCCCCAATTCCATACTCCCCAAATCCTCTCTCTTAATTTCCATGGGATCCTACGACGACCCGGATTTCTTCCTTCACGAGAAATGGAGGCTGACCAAGTCGACCCACCAAGACTACACCTTTGAATCCCCATCCCCGTATCTGTACAAGAGCTCCTCCCTGAGAGCCCCCCGCCGGAGCTCGTCCCCGCCGCCGGCCAGCCTCCGCCGGAGCTCGTCCACGTGTCCCCACCGGGGCCAGTCCAAGAAAGGCTCCACCTTTACCCGGAAATGCTCGTCCTTCGCCAAGGAGCAGAAGGCCCGCTTCGTCATCATCAAACGCTGCGTTTCCATGCTCGTCCGCTTCCGCAAGAGCTCCGACTCCTAGCTTAGCTCATCATTTCCCTCCCCATTCGTTATTATTTATTTTTATATATATTTATATCTAGTTTAGTCTTCAGTTTGGTCGATTTCAATCCCTTGGCGAATTGGAATTCATCTTGAACTGTTGCACATATATGGATATATATTTGCTAGCGATTGATCGGTTAGAATGAGATTTCAATATGATTAGTCAATTGTGTCCTCCTGTTAATCTCTATCATTCATTATTATTTTATTTTGTTTTATTTTATTTTGAATTTTGGCTGATTAGAATTGGGAAAAAAAGAAGAAGAAGGGTGGTGGGGGGTGGGGAAGGCCTAGTTTGGAAAATGTACAGATGGGTACACAGAAGGCATGTGAGGCTTGTCCTCACTATTCAGTAGCAATTGCTATATAATTCCAACCAAGCCTTTGCTTTAGTTTGGTTTGGTTTGGTTTTGGTTTCCATGCTCAGAGGTGAAACACTAGCAACTTGTCTTTTTCTTATTAGGAGGCGGTAAAAAAATTGATGGTTGTTGTGTTTGTGTGTTGTGTTTGTGTGGTACACCTGGGGACAGAATGTGAGTCGGGAGATTTCCGTATTTGCCATTCTTAGCTCCTTCATTTGGTTTCCAATGGGTCGCCAGCAGGGCAACAGCTAGCATTTGCTGGTTTTGCCCATTTGAAGCAACCATCAGATTTTGATGCCAATTCTGTTGTTTGTGTTTGGGGATTTTATTTCTCTTTTTGATGGAAAAGATGCCTTTTTTTTGGGGGGGGGTGGGCCTTAGAAACTGGGCCGTTATGTCACGAACAAGACTTTTGGGGGTATCTAGTTGGAGTTGTTTAGGTATGTATTATTGTAAGCCAATTCTTTAATCCAACGGACTAGAGGAGTCTATTTACTTGGCAGGAGCAAATGATCAAAGGTTAGTTCATTTTCTTGTGTGACAATGATCATTTCTCTTGTGGTTAAAGGAGAAATTTTAATGTGGATTTCACTTCTAAGTCCTAAGTATTAATCCGGCCAATGCATTGTTGTTGTCGTTGTTGCAAGAAGAAAAACAATGTGAAACGTTTAGAGGTGTCAAACAAGTCAGTTCAGGCAGGTTTGTGTTGCGTGCGATTTCGGGTTAAATGTCAAGTTAGGTCGGGTCCTAACATGTTATTATTCAAATTTGGGTCAACCTAACGGGTTAGAATTTGATTTTTTTGTGATTATTAAAATACAATTATGATTAAATAATAATATTTAGTGATAAAATATCATGTTTTATAGTAGTTTTTATAACAAATAAAATAAACTACAATTATTGTACATATATAAAAAAAATCGGGTCAATCCAACGAGTTCGGGTGTAGTTAAAGTTTCAACCAAAACAGATTCGGGTCAATCAAGTTCGGTTTTTCGTTACACTCTATTTTTCGGGTTATATTTTAACCCTAAATTTCCCAGTCAGTTTCTCTAGTCTGATCAAGTTTTGACAGCTCTGGAAACATGTGATCCATCATCAATTTTCAATGAGTTTGCACCTATGAATGTCCTTTTTAAATCAGCAAAGAAGAAATATAGAGAAAAAAAACTCCTTATTCCTGTGTTTAGCTTCTCCGTTTCTCAATTTCAGGGAATGTTGAGTTGTTTCATAGTCCAAAAACTTCTCCATCTTATTTTTCAAAATAGACATGAAGAAGAAAAAGCATTAGTATTTCCCAATTTTGGGGCATAGACTATTAGACTATATTCTTCAAAATTGAATTCTTCAAACATCTTAACAGAAAGTTTATAAAAATAATATATATATATATATATATTAATTTTAATTAGATATTGATCCTTTTTAGGTGTATTTAATCTCCATAATAGAAAAAGTTGTTGGAATTTAAGTATAAACATTTTAGAGATTTTGGTTTTAATTCTTCATTTTGAAGAAAAATTTGAAGACTCTATTAACATCCTGTATTAGTTTACCCACTATTAGCCTATGTAATAGTTTGATGAGTGTTCCGGTTTTTGTAGTTTGGGTCGTATAGGGCGCATTTCATCTAGGTCTGGAATGCCCCCACCCTGGCCCCCCAGATCCTGCTCTTGCGGGATTCCTTGGGTATATGTTGTTGTTGTTGTTGTATTAGTTTACCCACTCTTTTCTGAACCTTATTTTTTTCCATATCATTTAATTGTATCAATCTTGTTTGTTGATACAACTCTTCCTCTCATATTCATATCCTTCAATTTCGATAATACCAGGTTTTTCGATAATTTCTTCAAGTAGCTTAGAGTTGATTTTGAGTTTCATATTCATTCTCCTTTTTTTGAGCTCCATATGTTGGGGAAATTCCGGATCGTTCATGCAAATTGATAGATAGTAAGCGAATCAAGACAAAGAACACAAGCAATTATTGACCCAGTTCGTCGCAAGGACTACTTCTGGGGACACTACCAAGCCAGGGATTCTCCACTAGATCAGAGGACTCAAGGGTTCACAAGGATTCTTCATAAGCCTAACCTCTCAATCTCGCTCTCATGATCTCTCTCAATGCTTTTTGGTAACACACCAATTACAACAATCAAGTTGAGTATAAATAGGACAACTAGAGCTACAAGATATAATTTTCCTATAGAAACAAAATATCCCCAAAAGATATGGAATATTCTCGTCGAATCTCACGGGTACGCTCCAAAACCCGGCTAGAGACACCAAAAACTCGGCCAGAGACACCAAAACTCAGGCGAGTTCCCAAGCCCCTAGGCCGCGGAATGCCTGCCGAGGCCTCCGGCCCGAAACGCGGTCTATGTACCACAGAACGCGGCCGCGTGATGCAGGCCCCTTGCCGCGTCTTCGCTCGCTGCGAAACCAAAAACCCAAGACCTCCCCAACCCGCGGGCGTGGGTAGCCAAACCGCGGTCGCGTTGTCCTCCGTTGTGGCCCTTCTTCAACTCTCTTCCTTCGTCTTCGGTCTTAGCTCGTTCCGACTCCTTCCGCCCAATCCGAATCAGACTCCATACTCAACACCATATTCATTCTTCTTAGTTCTATTCTTCCAATTCCTAGGCTTATACTTGAGTTAAGACTGATAATGTTTATTAAAGATTTTGGATTTAAAACTTTATATATAAGGAATTATGGAAATAGAGTTTATCTTTTGTTTTTACTAGTGTTGTAATAACTTCTTGACAATGAATCTCATAAGTTAGTTCCATGATAGTTTTTCGATTTTCTTATCCTTCTGAAGCGTTAAAAATTAAGTATGTTACGATCATCTCTAATATTTGAAAGTTTTCTCGCTTAATTTACAAATGTACCTGATTTGAATTCGACAATGTCGACACTTATAGTGTTTAACATGGCTTCACAATATTTTTTGTTAATATTTAAATGTTTAATATGCAAAACTTCTCTATTAATGTAGGGGAAAGTAGATAGATTAGTCATTAATATATTAAAACTTAATATGGATTTTTATAATTATCTGGAAATAAAGGGAAGTAGACACTACAATACTATATAAGGAAAGGGAAACAAAAGCAATTAGGAAAGCCTATCTTAGAAATTAACAGAGTACAAGGTAGTAAAAAAAGACAGAGTACAAGTGGGCGAGATTAGCAGAGTACAAGGCAATAACCAGACAAGGGGGCGAGATTAGCAAAGTACAAGGCAGTAAAAAAAGTAGCCAAGAGAGCGGTGGTGGCCGCAAAGGAGAAAGCGTTTGAGAGCATGTACAAAGATCTAGATGAAAAAGGAGGAGAGAGAGTTTTGTACAAGTGGGCAAAAGCGAGGGAGAAGAGAAGCAGGGACTTTGACAAGGTAAAGTGTGTTAAGGCTGAGGATGGGAGGGTGTTAGTGGACGACCTTCAGATCAGACAGAGATGGGAGAGGTATTTCCGGGAGCTTCTAAATGAGGGTTGTGTGGGGGAGGAGAGTCAACCTGACCTCCAAAGCCGAGAAAACCAACCTAATCAAGAAAGCCTTCACAAACGGGTCTCTAAAGAGGAATTAAGGATCGGGATCCGACTTATGGGAAACAAGAGAGCTGTAGGGCCGGATGAAATCCCGGTGGAGGTTTGGAAGTGTTTGGGAGAAAGAGGGTTAGAGTGGTTAGCAGCCCTTTTTAATGTTGTTCTTCGGACAACCAAAATGCCTGAAGAGTGGAGGCTTAGTAAGTTGATCCCAATTTATAAGAACAAAGGAGATGTGCAGCAATGCAACAACTAGAGAGGTATCAAACTACTTAGTCATACCATGAAGGTGTGGGAAAAGGTGATCGATTGAGATTGCGGAGGCTAGTGGAAGTGTCAGAAAATCAATTTGGTTTCATGCCCGGGAGGTCGTCTATGGAAGCCATTCATCTATTGAGGAGGCTGATTGAGGAGTTCAGGGAGAGGAAGAAAAATCTGCACATGGTTTTCATCGATTTGGAGAAAGCATATGACAGGGTTCCAAGAAAACTGATTTGGGATTCCTTGTCAGCTAAGGAAGTGCCAAACACGCTCATAAGTGTAGTCAGAGACATGTACGACGGTTCCTTGACAAGCGTGTGCTCCCCGGGCGGAATTACAAAATACTTTAAGGTGGAGGCAGGCCTGCACCAGGGTTCCGCTCTAAGCCTTTTCCTTTTTACTTTGGTGATGGACGTGTTGACAGGTGATTTTCAGGGGGAGATCCCATGGTGTATGTTGTTCGCAGACGATATTGTTCTGGTGGACGAGTCCAGAGATGGTGTAAACAACAGACTCGAAGCTTGGAGGGATAAGTTGGAGTCTAAGGGTTTCAGATTGAGCAGATCTAAGACGGAATATGTGGAGTTCAAGCTCGGGCAAGAGGTAGACTCAAGTGAGGTTGTCATGCTAGGAGGGGAAGTTGTAGCAAGAAAAGAGAGCTTCAGATATTTGGGTTCAGTCTTACAGAGTGATGGTGGTTTCAATAAAGACGTCACTCATCGGATCCAAAGGGGCTGGCAGAAGTGGAGGGCAACGTCAGGTGTTTTGTGCGATAGAAAGATTCCGCTCAAACTGAAAGGAAAGTTCTACAGAACAATGATCAGACCAGCCATACTCTATGGAGCTGAGTGTTGGGTCACCACAAAAGCACAGGAACAGAGGCTTTTGGTGGCCGAAATGAGGATGTTGAGATGGATGAGCGGACACACATTGTTGGACAGAATCAGAAATGATGTGATCAGGAGCAGGATTGGAGTGGCCAACCTAGACGACAAGCTTCGCGAATCGAGACTACGGTGGTTTGGGCATATCCAGAGGCGGGGACCCATGGAGCCAGTGCGTAGGTGTGAGAGCCTAGACTTGGGAGTTATCCGCAGAGGGAGAGGTCGACCGAGGAAGCGCTGGAAGGATTGTATAAAGCAAGATGTCAGTCACTTGGGGATTTCGACAGAGTTGACAGTATGCAGGGACATTTGGAGGGAGAAGATTCGTGTAGTGGATGACTAGAGCCTTGTCTTTTTTGGTTTTGGGATCTTGGTTTTAGTATTGTGTAGCTTGGTTTTTGTTTCGTTTCGTGTTTTGGGACTTGTCTGGTTTGTTTGGTCTATGTACTTTGTAGTGACAATTTTCTAACTTTTTGGGTCTTTTGGACGCACCCCCTATGCGTTTAGCCAGGAGTGCCCCCATCCTGACCTCCCAGATTCCCCGTAAGGGGAATTCCACTGGTTCATTGTTGTTGTTGTTGTATATTAGAAATTAAGTTCGGCCAAAGGTTGCATTCATCAAGGCCCATTTAGGCCTATGAAGCTTATCACGTATACTGAGAGAAATAAACTATGTTTCACGTGTTCGGCGGTACCAAGCTAATGAAAACTTATCCAGCTTAATTACCGACCTTATATCAAGTTCAAGGAATAATCAACACCTCAAATTAAACTTATCGAGTTTTATCTTATTAAGCTACAATTTTTTTTTGTTGAATCTAGAAATCAAGAAAAATCAAAAATATTTCACGTACATCGATCTTCAGGGTGCATAAAAAATTATGCAAAAGTATGTTATGGTTATTACTTACATGCGTTGTCATTTGATATGCAGTTCGTGCTAGCCTAATGTTAGATATCGATTGCTCTTAGGAAGTGATTATGCACCCACAACACCCACATGCTGTCTTTTTTAGTGTGGATGTCTCAAAACAATTTAATCATGAATGTTTGATTTCACTTTAAAAGTCGTTTGAACCCGAGCCCTCCCTCTGCTTTCGGTAGACACAAGTTGTCCTAAGCCAATCCGTATCCTCCGTTCTATAAATCCGTCCCCAAATCCGTCCCATTGATTTTGATTGGTCCAAATACGATATATTGAAACATTAAAAAGCATAAAAAATGGCATAATTCTAAATTTGGACCAATCAAAATCAATGGGACAGGTTGGTTGGACGGAAGATACGGATTGGTCCTAAGCAACCCGGTTGCTCATTCGAAGAAAGCTTCGAGAGCTATCTATGATGGAGAGTAGAACACCCTCGTCAATGTAGACAATTGAGAGCCAAAAACCAGCGATTCCTTGAATGAGTTCTAGTGTTCTACATTGCACATACGAAAGGGTGAACGTAACTGCATGCGATCATACGTTTTTTCTTTTCTTTTTGATTTTCATGGTACATTCGACAATTGTATACAACATATCGAATCTTATCCATAGCATCAGGAATATAAATATGTATGTATGTATGTTGTGTAAGTGAACGTGAGTGTGAGGATCGTGGCATAAATAATTTGCTACACGAATGGTGCTTGTGACGTGCATATATGTTTAATATTCAAGTTCGGATGTCATGTTTGTTCATGATCGTTTGGCCCTTCTATAAAAAGACTTTCAACCAAAGGGGCCAAAGTCTTATTATCTCCATGATTTTTATTTATTCAAGTACCTTGCCCACGTAAAATAATTATGCATCATAATAATTTCATAGCCACTCAACTTAAATTTGCGCCTATACACATTTTTTCTTAGTAGTCCAAAACACATAAACACCATTATATACCAAAAGCAAAACCAGCAATTTTATTATAGAAAATAAAGAAATAAATGAGATAAATAAAGAAAAATAATTATTAGTCCAAAAAGATGATGAAAATTCAGTATTTAAACTGGAAAAAGAAGATGAAAAGTGAAAACCTGCCGTAAGTTTTTTTTTTTCATAGGTTATTAGTAATTCTGATTTTCAGTCCATCAAGTGGTTAGCTCTTTGGTCAATTTACCCTAATCTATCGGCAGTTTTTGCCTATTGGATTGTAAAAATTGATCTAAAAATAGTTAAAAGTCTTTCCAAAAACCTAAAATAAAAGCAAGCTGTTGTTCAAGTCTTGCAGTCTGGTCTGGTGACTCTCTCTCATTACTCTCCTCCAAAACCAAACGCTTTCATCTCACACGAAAAAACCCTAATCCCCAATTTGTTAATCGCCGCCTGATTGATCTTCGGCTTCCCGATCTCTTTCTGACGACTCCTTTTACGTCTTATCTATCTTCTTCTTCATCCTCTGCCACTGTTTCAGTTTTAGTTTGGTTTTAATGGTGGATGCTTTGTTTTCTTCAATGTGAATGATAATCATGGCGAGGCTTTTTTGACGACCGATTCTTGAACGCTTAAGTGAAAATATTGATTACGAACGCACATTTTGTGAATTTTAGGAGCTGAAAGTTCTTATATGATCTGTTAGGGCCTGTAAATATAGGCTCCCTGTAGGGTGGAGGGAAGAAGAGGTATAAAGAAACAATCTTTTTTAGCTTTTGTTAGGAGTGTATCACTGTTGGTAAGCTAGAGGTTCTGAGAATTGAAGAATTTAGGGATTGTGAAAATGCTGTCTGAGGTGGGGAGGAGTCCTATGATAGGTGGTGGCGGAGGAAATGAAGGGTCCTTTGTGGGGGATGAGCTTGAGAAGGAAATTGGGTTGCTTCTGAGGGAGCAGAGGCGGCAAGATGCCGATGATAGGGAGCGCGAGCTGAATATATATAGAAGTGGCTCTGCCCCTCCCACTGTGGAGGGATCCTTGAATGCTGTAGGGGGTTTGTTTGCAAATGACACCGTCTTGGATTTTGTCGGGAGTAGCAATGGGAATGGGGGGATTTCGGAAGATGACCTGAGGTCTGATCCTGCTTATTTAGCATACTACTATTCTCATGTGAATTTGAACCCCAGGTTGCCACCTCCTCGTATGTCAAAGGAGGACTGGAGGCTTGCACAGAGGTTGCAAGGAGGCGGTGCGGTGTTGGGTGGAATTGGGGATAAGAGGAAAGTGGTTAAGAATGAGACTAATGGGGTTGAGAGGTCAATGTTTCCGAAGCCTCCAGGGTTTGGTTCAAAGAAAGGAGAGAGGGAGACCGAGGTGGAGAAAGCTTTATCTTCGGCTGAGTGGGGTAAAGATGGGCTTATTGGGTTGCCTGGTATGGGGTTGGGGAGTAAGCAGAAGAGTCTTGCTGAGATATTTCAGGTATCATAGTTAAATCTTTTTCTGTGGTTGTTTTTGTTTGATTATGCTGTTTAGTAGGTTTTTTGGATTCTCATTTCTTATTTATGATCTGATCTTATGCTTTGATGTCGATGTGTGTGATTATATGTTTGAATTCTGCTGAACGTTTTAAAAAGTAAGCAAGCTAGGCAAATCTTTCACACCTGGGAAACTTCTTTTCTGTTATTCATGCATCTATAAGACCTACATTGTTTATCAGATTACTTTCCTCATTGAATTTATTAAACAATTTGTATCATTGAATTTGTATTCCTTCCCTCATATTTCTAAGAAAAATTGTCTCTTATGTGTATAGTCCTAATAAATACATGTATTTTTTTAGGTTGGTTGCTTATCAAAGTCTGTTTTGATTGTTTAATCACCAGTTTGCTTCCACAATGTCCTGTTCATAGTGGGGTGTGTCTAAGATGTTCATCTAAAAGGCGTCAAATTGTTTGTTAAAGACAAAGATACACAAGTTACAATTTGTTGACAAGTTCCAATGTTGCACTTGATCATTGACCATCAAAGTTCACTTCCTACTTTTTTGCTTCTTGATGGTTGTTATATCATGCATCTATAAGACCTACATTGTTTCACCTATTCTTGTTTTCATGTTGTTAGAATTGGTGTTTTTTGTAGGATGACCTTAACGCTTCTAATCCAAACTCCAGACACCCTTCTCGTCCTGCTAGCCGCAATGCGTTTGATGAAAATGCCGATGTACTCAATGCTGCTGAAACTGAGCTGGAAAGTTTACGCCAAGACAAAGCAAATTTTCAGGGCTCATCTACAGTGCATAATGTTTCTTCACCTGCACCATATTCTTATGCTGCTGCTCTGGGTGCTTCATTGTCAAGGAGCACCACTCCTGATCCTCAGCATGTGCCTCGGGTGCCTAGTCCATGCCCTCTACCTATTGGAGGTGGGAGAAATGGGGCCTCTGAAAAGAGAACTATGGCTAGTCAAAACTCATTCAACAATGTAGTCTCTGGCATGAATGAATCTGCTGATCTTGCGGCTGCTCTCTCTGGCATGAACCTTGCCTCTAATGGGGGTGTTGATGATGAAAATATTTTGCATCCAAAAGTTAATCCAGATGCTGGAAGTAACCCTATGTATCACATCAATATGCAAACCCATAAGCATTCGTATGGTGACAAATTGGACTCTGGCCATATGCACATGCCTTCAATGCCAGCACGTAGGAGTAATGCTAGTGGGTCTGGGATGAGGAAACCTCAGGTTGAACGCCCAAAAGTTTTAAACGGGTCATTTGGATCGACCTTTGATGGTGGTCTATCACCTCATCATGGACCTTTGGATGGAACTAACTCGTCATTTTCAAATTATGGATTGGGTGGATATTCTGTGAATTCACCTATGATGTCAAGCCAACTGAATAACTTGAATCCGCCTCCATTGCTTGAAAATTTTGCTGCTGCTTCATCTATGGGCATTGGAATTGATTCAAGATTGGGCCAGAATCTAACTGCTCCATCTGAATCTCATAATTTAAGTAGAACTAATAATCAGATTCTTGGGAATGCTTTCCAAGGCACTTTTGTAGATCCGATGTACCTTCAGTATCTGAGGACTGCTGAATATGCTGCACAGCTCACAAGTCTCAACGACCGCTCCCCAAATGCATATATGGATTCCCTTCAGAAGGCTTACATAGACTCCCTTTTATCACATCAGAAATCAGAATTTGGTGCCCCCCTTTTTAATAAATCTCACCTGAATCAAGGGTATTACGGAAATCAAGCTTTTGGAATCGGCATGGGATATCATGGAAGTCCACTGGGCAGTCCCGTTATTTCTAAATCTGCTGCTGGACCTGGTAGTCCTGCACAACACAATGAATTCAACATGCGTTATCTTGCTTCATTGAGGAACTCAAGCGGGGGTGTGATGAAACCTTGGTCCATGGATGGAGGCTTTGTTTCCTCTTTGTTGGAGGAATTCAAGAGTAATAAATCCAAGTGCTTTGAGCTTGGAGATATTGCAGGTCATGTTGTTGATTTCAGGTATAGAGTGCTTCTAGTTTTCTACTCAACCACTAGCTTCCAAGTCCCTTTCGTTTTTTCCCCTCTAATTGTGTTTCTCTTTATCAACAGTATGGATCAATACGGGAGTCGTTTCATTCAGCAGAAACTTGAAACAGCAACTATTGAAGAGAAAACCATGGTTTTCCAGGAGATCTCTCCCCAAGCCCTTGCTCTCATGACTGATGTGTTTGGTAATTATGTATTTCAAAAGGTCAGCAGACCTCTGTGGTTCTTTTCTGTGTTACAATATAGCAATCAAAAAGATCATCGGCTTATTTCTTTATGCTTCAAAATTTTAATTGATGCTCATCAAGTGACTTCTGTTTCAGTTTTTTGAGCATGGAATGCCAGATCAGAGGAGAGAACTTGCTAACAAGCTGGATGGACATGTTTTAGCACTTAGCCTTCAAATGTATGGTTGCCGTGTTATACAAAAGGTATTCCTAGTTTGCTTTCTGGATTCATTCCATTGTTATCATCCTGTTCCTTTATTTGTTAGTGTTATAGCAGTATTTATTGAAAAAATGAGTAGCAGGGGAGCTTTTGTGCAAGTCATCTTGCAGGATCACATTTCCAGCACAAAATAGCAGTCTCATGCTGAGTTGCTTTTGGGGTTGACTTAGTTCATCTTATCTCTATCTAAGACTTACTGTAATTAAGCTGACTTTTACAAGTCCTTAATTTTACATATAAATTGTAATTTGATTCCTCTATATCCTTGTAAAACCGTCTTTAAAAGGAGCTTATTAATGGAAGGCATTATTTTACTCTTCCTCTCTACTTGATGAATATTTGGTCAGTTATTACACAATAACTGTTTCTAGAACACTTCTCAGAAAAAATGTATAGTGAAATAAGCTTATTGGACTTCCTTTCTTGACTTTAATCAACCAAAATATCTTCTAATATGCTGGTGTGTCTGATGATTGTTTTTTGCAGGCTATTGAAGTTGTTGATCTGGATCAGAAAATTCAGATGGTTAAAGAGTTGGATGGTCATATTATGCGCTGTGTACGTGATCAGAATGGAAATCACGTCATTCAAAAGTGTATTGAGTGTGTACCTGAAGAATCTATTCAGTTCATTGTCATGTCATTCTATGATCAAGTCATCACTCTTTCAACCCATCCTTATGGCTGCCGTGTAATTCAGGTTTGAGAAAGCTAATATTTGCTTCAAACCATTATATGATTAATAGTGCTTAGTTTCACTTGCATAAGGAGAAAATAATTGATACAATTAACTATTTCATTGTTGATTTTCCTGTGTAACAGAGAGTCCTTGAGCACTGTAAGGACCCAGATACCCAGAGTAAGGTTATGGATGAAATTTTGGGATCTGTTAGCATGCTGACTCAGAACCAGTACGGGAATTATGTTGTTCAGGTGTGTCTTAATATTATGAATCTTTTTTAGTCCACTGTTAGGATGTTGGCTCCGTTTTTTTGCACATTTTTGCCTTCCTCAATTGCCACCTTATACCAACCCTACAAAAGTGTAGATTGCATACGGAGTGATCAATCGTGAATTATAATACCTGTGCTTTGTTGTGGCAGCATGTGCTGGAGCATGGGAATCCACAAGAACGCTCAATTATAATCAAAGAGTTAGCTGGTAAGATAGTTCAAATGAGCCAGCAGAAATTTGCATCCAATGTTGTCGAGAAGTGCTTGACTTTTGGAGGTCCTGATGAAAGAGAACTCATAATTACTGAAATGCTTGGCACTACTGATGAGAACGAGCCCCTTCAGGTGGCTTGCTTCACCTCTATCATGACCAAATCTTCATTTCAGCCTGTCGATCATTATTTTTTCATTTTAATACCAATTTCTTAACTCCCGTTTCTTCTGCTCGTGTTTTTCCCATGATTCAGGCAATGATGAAGGATCAGTTCGGGAACTATGTCGTACAGAAAGTCCTGGAGACTTGCAATGATCAGCAGAGAGAGCTGATCATGGCTCGTATCAAGGTCCACCTGAGTGCACTGAAGAAATACACGTATGGTAAACATATTGTTGCTAGAGTAGAGAAGCTTCTCGCTGCAGGAGGTATAAATTCCTTATAGAAAATCCAATATTTATCAGTTGTGTTCGGCCATTTTGGGTCGAGTTGTGATAGGTTGGTTCCAGATTGGTCTGCTTTCGATTGGTGTTGTTGATGCATGTTACTAATGTTAAAAGGGTTGCTTTTGATTATTGTTCTTAAATGTTTCGACAGAAAGGAGAGCCGGAATGTCACAAAACCCTGTAGCTTAAGAGGAGTGGGAAATGTGGTTGTACAGCTAACTTGAGCTCCCAACTCTTCGTCATCATGTCTCGTCTTTCACGATCTACGGCCGCCTTTGATCTGCCCATCTGTCAGGTAAAAAACAGCAGGGACTCTTATTAATTCCAAATAAAACTAGCTGCATATTCTACTATGAAAAGAAATGTAAATTGCCGTTGTGTAGTATTAAGGTCTATACATAGAATCCCGCCTCAGCAAGCGGTATGCATAACGTTACTTAGCGCTTTCGTCTTCTGCAGAGACAGAGATCAAGTCTCTTAAGGTTGTAAAAAAAAATGAGAGTATGTCTAGTTTCATTGTTTCTAGCTTATGCGACTGTACAAAGAAAGTTTACCATGTCCAGTCCAGAGCTGTTACTCCTTTGTGGTTGGGTCAAAGTTTTCCCTTATGTATGACGTTTTTCCTATTATAAGAGAACAGTTTGTTTCTCCTTACTGTTGTTTGTTCACTTCTTCTTTCTGGCTATTATTGATCGTTTACTCTTGTTTTTTTATTTAGCTTCTCTACATTTGGGCAATAAAGAACTGTACTTTCATAATGCAAACTGAGAAATAAGCTGTTCTTTCTTACTGCTGAATGGCATCTTCATCCATGAATGGAGAAAATTGAGAAAGTGAGTAATGATAGTCAAAATGAGTTAATCTAAATGGGATATTTACCAGTTTGAAGGGTTATATGGATGGAGATTCCCTGAATGACATAGCACAAATATATTTAATCCTGACTCACTATACTTAGCAAGATTAGATTGTAGTCTGTAGGTCCGGTTACCAAGTATTTGTAAAAGACCACTATCAGAATTATTATTACCAAAGACTCCATAGCAATCTGTAGGCAAAGGTTTCTTTCTCTGAAATCTACTTTGGACCACAAGTCTTCACAGAAGACCTTTTCAAATTTGTACTTCAAACGGAAATGAAGTCAATAGGCTGTTCTTGGAGCAATTTTCTACAACTAACCGCAGTAGGAATGCCGTCTTAAAGCATTAACAACCTACTACCACATAAAGCATAAATTATATTTTATCTGAATTTCATGTAACTAAACTAAGTGTGCTATAATTGACCCATGTTTCCATAGGGTTGGACAGAATAACTCTAGCCCAAGAAAAAAACTCTCCTCTTCACTAAAAGCCAAGCCTCAAAAATCATCATCTTTCATTCTCATCAATGGCCAAACACACACCAAACTTCCTTCTCTTGGTGAGTTTCATTTTCACTGTTATACTCACGCATTCGGTTCAAGCTCAAAAGCATTTCATCTACAATGGCTTCAAGAAAGCCAACCTTGACCTTGATGGGAGCGCTAAGATCCTCCCCAATGGCTTGTTGGAGCTTACGAACCAAACGTCTCAACAAACGGGTCATGCCTTGTATCCGTTTCCTTTAAGTCTAAGTTCATCTCCTTCACTTTCCATCACTTTTGCTTTTGCAATCATCCCTTTACTTACAAACTCAGGAGGCCATGGCCTTGCCCTTTTGATCTCCTCTTCCAAGGACTTCAGTCAGACTACTGCAAATTCATACCTCGGGATTGTTAACAGCACGACGAATGGTAATGCTTCGAACCATTTATTCGCTGTTGAGCTGGATACCGTTGAAAATTCATATATGGGGGACATAGACAACAACCATGTAGGAATTGATGTCAATGGTGTGAGGTCAAATGCATCGGCCTCAGCTAGCTACTATTCCGACGAGAAACAAATGAATTTGAACATGAGTCTTGTTAGTGGAAAGCCAATGCAAGTATGGGTTGAGCATAACGCAAGCTCGAAGGAAGTTACCGTTGATCTAGCTCCACTCGGTCAGCCAAAGCCGAGCAAGAACCTCTTGTCAATGCAAATTGACCTCTCTAAAGTGCTCTTGGGTACTATATATGTTGGGTTTTCCGCATCAACTGGTCAGGTTTCTAGTAACCACTATGTTCTTGGATGGAGCTTTAGTCAAAACGGGCAAGCCGAAAGCTTGGATCTTTCGAAACTTCCTAAGGTTCCAAGGAGAAAGAAAAAAGCAAATATCCCACTAGCAGTTCTACTACCAATTGTATCAGTTCTCGTTTTAGTGGTACTTGGCATGACATATGCAATTAGAAGGAAGAAATTTGCAGAAATCATGGAAGATTGGGAAGAGGAGTATGCAGTTCAAAGATTCAGTTACAAGGATCTTTACAAGGCAACAAATGGTTTCAAAGACAAAGAGCTTCTAGGATCGGGAGGTTTCGGTAAAGTTTATAGAGGTACTCTTGGAACATTCCTTTCCAACTACTAGAATGCTCTCTTTCAATAACTTCTCAATATTGTAAGGAACAACTTTGATTGTTTTCTTCTTATATTTCTATATTTCCACTACACATGAACTTTTTCCCTTAAAGGTATAAACACCTCTTTGATACTAACACATATGTTGGATACAACAGGCACACTTCGATCCACCAACACACAAGTTGCTGTCAAGAGAGTCTCACATGATTCAAGACAAGGTATGAAGGAGTTCGTCTCTGAGGTGGCCGCCATGAGAAGGCTAAGGCATAGGAATTTAGTTCCTCTCCTCGGATACTGTAGAAGAAAAGGCGAGCTCCTTTTAGTCTACGAATACATGTTCAATGGAAGCCTTGACAGGTTTCTTTTCAACAAAGAAACACCAACTCTTTCTTGGCCACAAAGGTTTAGTATAATACGAGGAGTGGCGTCGGCCTTGCTCTATTTACACGAAGAGTGGGAGCAAGTCGTCTTACACAGGGACATCAAGGCGAGCAACATTCTCTTGGATGCAAACATGAACGCCCGCCTTGGAGACTTTGGCCTTGCTCGGTTATATGATCATGGGACTAATCCTCAAACAACACATTTGGTAGGAACGATTGGATACCTTGCACCAGAGTTTTCCAGAACAGGGAAAGCGACGACTAGCACTGATGTTTACGCCTTTGGGTCATTTGTACTAGAAGTGGGTTGTGGAAGGAGGCCTGTAGAAACGGATGAGGGCCATTTTCTTGTCGACTTGGTATGGGAATGTTGGAAGAGAGGCCATGTTCAGGAGGCAAGTGATCCTAGATTGGAGGGGGAATACAACAAGTCGGAAATGGAGCTTGTTTTGAAAGTTGGGTTGCTTTGTGTACAACCAAGGCCCGAAGCAAGACCGAGCATGCGACAAGTGATGCGGTTTCTGAATGGAGATGTTGAGTTGCCCGAAATGGAGCTCGAGTTCGAAGAAATCGGTTGGTTCGGGAAGAGCTGTGGAACGTCGAGCTCATTGTTTTCTAACAAGGCGTCTACGAACTTAGCCATGTCATTTAACACTATTGATTCGGTTCTGAAACATGGGCGGTGATCTCTCTGGTTTAGAATGTGTACTTGAATGAATGTGTGTGTTCTAAGTTGGTATTTTACGTGTTTGTAGGTTGATGTTTCATTATTATTGACTGTGGTTTAGAGCTTGGACAAGCTCAAGTGTGTTGTTAAGAGATTTGTACTTGGTTTTGTTAAGGCAGCCATTGTTATCATGTTATGTTGAAAGTTTTGTCTACCTAGTGGGATACTGGCCTAGTGCATTGTTTGACCATGTCAAATTTGACTCGTCTTCAATCAACCTCCATCCTTTTCTTCAAAATATTGTCCTTTTCTGCAATCAACTTCCATCCCTACAACTGTCTTCTGGATGCCAGCGTGGCAAATTTTGAAAGGTCACAACGGTCTAACAGATTGACACTTATGTACTGTAGTAATTTGCCCTGTTAAATCTGGCATTTGGATCGGACGTGACGAAAGCTCTTCCCTGATTAGAGATTAATTGACACAAAGTTTCACCATCCCATAAAACAAAATATCGACAGCGACATGTTGCTATTTGTTCAGATTTGGACAGCTCTGCTAGTAATGCTTTATCATTGAGCAAAATTGACAGTGACATGTTGCTATTAATGGTTTTGGTCTTTGGGTAGTTGAGAATAATGCTTTATCATTGAGCTTTCTACTTGCCCTTGAAAATCCGTGCTACTACATCTCAAGATTTGGCTCTCTGTTAAATTCAACATTTAAAGCGCCTCAGGCTAATAATAGAGCCTGAACTTTTGGTTGGGAGCTTAGGAACTCAAGAATTGGGTTTGGTGAGATTGATTGGTGTTTTTCCTTTTATTTTTTGAACATGATTGGCTTTTGTATAACTAAAGAGTAATTACGCTACCAAATGACACCTTACAAGTTACAAACTGTGGCTTCACAACAAGATCAGTTTCACATAGAAGGAAAGACCGAAGCCTCTTGCCTTCTTTTATAAATCTAACAATCAGCCCTTACAACGTAAACACTACAAACATGTAACATAAAACATAAGCCTTTAAGGACAACACAAGCTCAAATCCTTAGCCTAACGCCCTTGCTTCAGAGCTGAATCAGTAGTATTAAAGGAGATGTTCATGCTTGTAGAGGCTTGATCCGAGAACGTTGAAGCCGAGTTCCCAGTGCTTTTCCCGAACGACCAACCGATTTCTTCGAAATCAAGATCCATCTCAGGCAACTTAGCATCTCCATTCAGGAACCGCGTTACTTGTCTCATGCTCGGCCTTACATCGGGCCTTGGCTGTACACATAACAGCCCAACCTTCATAACAAGCTCCAATTCCGACGTATTGTACTCCCCTTTCAATCTAGGATCACTTGCTTCCACAACATTCCCTTGCTTCCAACACTCACAAACCATATCTACAAGAACATGGTTTCCCTCCATTTCTATAGGCCTCCTTCCACAAACCACTTCTAGAACAAATGACCCGAACGCGAACACGTCAGTTCTAGTTGTCGCTTTCCCTGTTCTTGAAAACTCCGGCGCAAGATATCCAACCGTTCCCACAATATGCGTCGTTTGAGGATTGGTTCCATGATCATATAACCGAGCAAGGCCAAAGTCTCCAAGGCGAGCGTTCATGTTGGCATCCAAGAGAATGTTGCTCGCCTTGATGTCTCTATGTAACACGACTTGCTCCCACTCTTCATGTAAATAGAGCAAGGCCGACGCCACTCCTTGGATTATAGTAAACCTTTGCGGCCAAGGAAGAGTTGGCATTTCCTTGCTGAAAAGAAACTTGTCAAGGCTTCCATTGAGCATGTACTCGTACACTAAAAGGAGCTCGCCTTTTCTTCTACAATATCCAAGGAGTGGAACTAAGTTTCTATGCCTTAGCCTTCTCATGGCCGCCACCTCAGACACAAACTCCTTCATCCCTTGTCTTGAATCATGTGAGATCCTCTTCACCGCGACTTGTGTGTTGGAGGCTTGGATCATGCCTCTATAAACCTTCCCGAAACCACCGGCTCCTAGAAGATCCTTGTCCTTAAAGCCCTTTGTTGCCTTGTAGAGATCCTTGTAAGAGAATCTTTGAATTGCATACTCTTCTTCCCAATCTTCCATCACCTCTTCATATTTCTTCTTTCTCATCCCATATGCCATGCCAACAAGCACTAATAACAGAAATGACACAATTGGTAATAGGACTACGAGTGGAACATTCACCTTCTTCTTTTGTCTAGGAGCCTTAGGAAGTTTCGAAAGATCCAAGCTTTCGGCTTGCCCGTTTTGACTAAAGCTCCATCCAAGAACGTAGTGGTTGCTTGAAACCTGACCTGTTGAGCCAGAAAACCCAACATATATGGTATCCAAGAGCACTTCAGAGAGGTCGATTTCTGTCGACAAAAGATTCTTGCTCGGCTTTGGCTGATCGAGTGGAGCTAGATCAACGGTAACTTCCTTCTTCCTTGCATCATACTCAACCCATACTTGCATCGGCTTTCCACTAATAAGGCTCAAGTTCAAATTCCTCTGTTTCTTCTCGGAATAGTAGCTCGCTGAAGCCGACACATTCGACCTCACACTATTGACATCAATTCCCACATGATTGTTGTCTATATCACCCATATTTGGGTTCCAACCAGTGTCCAGCTCGACGGCGAACACATGGTTCGAAGCATTGCCCATCCTCGTACTGTTAACGATCCCGAGGAACACGTTTCCGGAAGTCCGAGTGAGGTCCTTGGAAGAGGAGATCAGAAAGGCAAAGCCATGGCCTCCTGCCTTTGGATATAGTGGGTTGATTGCAAAAGCAAAAGTGGTGGAAATCAAATGAGAAGAGCTCAGCCTTAAAGGTAAAGGATACAAGGCATGGCCTTTTTGTTCTTCTGTTTGGTTTGTAAGCTCCAACAAGCCTTTTGAGAGGATCTGAGCGCTTCCCTCGAGATTAAGTTTGGCGTTCTTGAAGCCATTGTAGATGAACTTCCTTGGAGGTTGGCCTGAACCAGAGAGTACTATGGTGAAAGTGAAGCTGATCAAGAAGAGGAATTTTGATGGGTTTTGTTTGGCCATTGATGGGAATGAGAAATGGAGAACTTGGAAGGCTTGGTTCAGTGAAGAGAAGAAGCTTTTTCACGGGCTGAAAGTTAATCTGTCCAATTCTAATCAAGACAAGGGTCTACTAAAAGAAGGGGGCTCACATGATACAACATCAAGGTTGATCGATCTTTTTGACATTAAATTGCCCTGCTTTTGAAGTAATGAGTGAGTTGTCATCTTGTTGAGGAAACTTGATGGCATGACAGAAAGAGGTGATATGGTGGTTTAATTTAAGTTTCAATGTGGTAGTAGGTTATTACTGTGTTTGCAAGATATTCTTACTGGTGGTTAGTTGTAGAAAATTTCTTAGTAGAGTTATAATTTTTTAACGAAAATGAGGAAAACTTTGCCTAAAGATTGTTCTTGGGTAGGAATTTTTTTGTAATGGTCTTTTTCAAATATCTTGGTAGGCGGGACCTAGAATTTATTGGCTCAGGTTTAGAAGTACTGTGTGTGGGTCAGAGATTTTAAGAACTAGACTACATATGATGGTTCACTTCTCGTATGTATTAAACCTTCATTGTGTTTTTGTGAAATTCCGGTGGGCCGAGAGAACTGGGTGACGTGTCGGGGTAAATTTAACCACTTCGTACATAAGATCGGGATCCACCTTTCTACCCAAAAGCTTAAGCCAATGGGTAGGGGTTTCACCTTATTTATATACTAGTGGGTTTTCTTATGCTTTCCCGATGTGGGATTCAATTCCTATCTCCAACAGTTTTCGACCAAAAAAAAAAAAATCGTTCATTGTGCTTGAAACTATAATTGATGAAACCTGCAAACTGTTTCCTAATGAATCCTTAAACACTAATTGACGTACATGTAGATAAGATTACATTTTGTAGCTGTTTTAACACACGTGATTAGATGTGCACCTCCTCAAGATTTTTTGTTTGTTGTTTGCTACGGCAATTACAACAAGGATGCTTATGTGATTACTTTCAATGGTTGCTTAGCTTGTGGAGAGATAAAAATTACACACTTGTGCCGTCCTATTTTTCTTCAAAATGAAATATGCACCTGCCAACATATCCAATTTACCTTGTGAATTATTCAACCAAAAAAAAAAATTTACCTTATGAGTTAGCCTTCGATATCTAATGAGACGGTTAAACTCCAAGGATATACCGAGAGGCTACTGATACGGCTCTCATGTCGAGTGCCCTCAACCAAAACAGTTTACCCTGCGAATTAAAACTTTATTACCACAAACCGCTCTTACATTTCTTATTGACATAATGGTAAACTTATTAGCGTGACATGGCATCAAATATAATAGGAAAATGAGTATATAATAAGAAAGATGAAGTTCAATCATTTGCATATGACTACGAGGATGGCACTCGTTCGTCAAGATCAAATTTGCTTGCTGGGAACATGGAGGTGGAGTCGAACCGGAAGCCCTTGAGCGGGTTTAGGAATCGGATCGAGGAAGACACCCTCGTTCGGAAGCACAATCTCCCAATGGAATCTTTTCACAACATTGTGAAGGAACACCAATATCTGGAGTTTAGCATAGTTTCTTCCAGGGCAGATGTTCGAGCCTCCACCGAACGGAAAGTATGTATATGGTAACGGGCCATCCCCTTCGAACCTCGAAGGATCAAACTTGTCCGGTTCCGGAAAGTAGTCCGGGTTCTTATGGATCGAACTTTGATTCACATACAACTGCATATATAAATTAAGAAACATATTTATACATGTTAATTATATTGATATACATTTGACATATATATGATCGACCATGTTTGGTTTGCACATTATAATGTGCGATTCAAAGAGACCCTTATCAATTTACTACGTATGAGATACGCATATATGTACGTATATGCATGCATATAAGTGACTAATGTACGTACCTTCCAACCCTTGGGAATGTGATAACCAGCAAAAGTGAAATCCTGCTTGGCTTCGCGAAACATGGCCGGTGAAGGTGGCCATATACGCATCACTTCGCGCGCTGCATTCCACGAGTACTCCATTGATTGTACATCTTCCCAGTTGAGTAGCTCTCCATCACTCTTTTTAGCTACCACATCTAAGTTTTCTGCACATGTACATAAGTGGTTAGGACCTTAGGTATAGTATGTACCATATATATGCACGTGGTTGAGGCGGATTGATCGCGTATGTACCTTCAAGTACACGGTGGTAGACTTGAGGGTGGTCGGCGAGGTACTTGAAAAGGAAGGCGATAACGACGCTAGAAGTGTCATAGCTACCAACAAGCAACCCCAAGACTCGATCTGCTATGTCCATGTCCGACGTCAGAGTTGATAGCAAATGTTGTAAGGTGTCTTGGTGTTCATGGCCCGACGACATATTTGTCGACGATGAAATTCTTCTCTGCTTTGCTATTTCCGCGATTTGTTGCTTCAATCTTTTGGCTGCTTTGGTGGCCCCATGGAACCGCGATCCCGGGAAGTTTACGGGGATGGCCATGAATCCTGCTGACAAATCCTCCATTGAAGCTTGCAATTTTGCTACTAGGTCCACGTCTTCAATGGACATGAAAAATCGACATGCCAATGCAAAAGTGTAGTTCTTCACCAAGGGAAGCACCTTCACCTTTATTTCATTTATACATCATGTTCATAAGTACAAGGGATCGATCGGGACAAGGGGACAACAAATCTTTACTACATTCACAGTTATATTCATTGTACTGTACGTCATTGGATTAGCAACCATTGATATTAATAAAACTAACAAAAAAATTTCACTTCAAGTTAACTCATAAACTCATAAGGATTACATTGTCAGACAAACTATATGACTTTAAAACCCATAAAATAGAGGGGTCGGGTAGATATAGTTAATTAATTAGTTTAAGCAGGATAAGTATTGTTGTAAAACAATAGATTGAAATGAACATGTATCATTTTTTTTTGGTCGAGAAAAAGAAAATGAAAATGTATCATTGTAAACGTAAATATCGGATATATATAATATATGAAATACGTAACTTTACAAGTTCCTATGTATCAACCCCGGCCATATATTTTTTGGTCAACGTCTGTTTTTATATAGCAAGTAGTATCTCCTATGCATCAATATCTTACTCTATATAGTCATACTTTTTATTGGCCATATTGTTAGCTTTAGCACATGCACTATTCATCAAAGTGGAACCGATCATACGACTAATTATAATCAATACTCTTAAAGGATCTTGATTAAATAGCAAGCCTATACCTGATCATGACTCCATTGGTGGGATTCCAAGTGTGAGCGAGCCATACTATCCATGGTTTGAACAAAGCTGTGGAGAAGAACAGATTTAGTACTAAACGACGAAAGAGTCAAGTCCTTGAGCTTATGAGACTCTTGCAGGGTTTGCGAAAATAAACGTTGGAAGGGCTTGGGCCACCACGCCTTCACCAGCTGGTCCCCCGTGGAGAACAGAAACTTGTTTCCAGGGGCCCCGCAGATGACGGCGAACCACGACGCCTCTCCGATCAACGACGTCTTGAAGACCTCGGGAGACGCGTACCGGGCAGCGCGTGCTCGAACGAACTCCTCCGGCCGCCCTGCCCTCCATAGAGACAAGAACTCGATCGACTCCCCGATCCACGGCAGCCCCCGACTACCCGGTGGGACCGCCCGTGCCTGGACTCTGGTGTACTGGAAGAGGAAGGCGCAGGCCATTGCTAGAGAGAGGACTACACCAGCTAGTACGAGCAGCTCCATTTAATATGTCAATTCTTATAGCTAGCTTGGTAATTATTTAGCTACTATACGTACTCTATATGTGTTGTGTGTACGTATATATACGAGTAATGTGCATATGCCATTATCGGCCTATATATATGGATGGAGGTATGTTCAACCAAAAAAAATATGGATGGAGGTATGGTCTACACGTTGAGCACGTAGAAATATAAATTTTAATTTATACTTACTAATGGGATCGATTTGAAGATTCGATCGGCAGCTTGCAAATCTACGTCAATAATACACTTCAAGAATAATGCAATTAACTTAAACACTTCTTTAAGAGAAACGCCAAAAATACACAATCTAAAGTAATAACCGATCGAGTATTTAAGTAGAATAACGTAAATAAAACTCCGTACTAACATGCTGGGACAGTTTTGGATCAAAAAAACATGCTGGGACAGTTGACGTAAGAGGCTAACATGCATATATTTGTATACAGAAGAGTTATCTTCGTATGCGTTAGTCTACATAATAATATAGGATTATCTTATATGACCAAAAAGTTAGGTGTTTCTTTCAACCAAAAAAAAAGTTAGGGGTTTCTGGCCTTTGAATCCGGCTGGAAGCCCCGGATTAACCCGGTTCCAAGTTATCTTTCCCGGTTCTTGAAGGATTAGTCTCCAAGGCGAGCGTTATGTTTGCATCCAAGAGAATGTTGCTCGCCTTGATGTCCCTGTGTAAGACAACTTGCTCCCGCGCTCTACATGTAAATACAGCAAGGCCGACGCCACTCCTCGCATTATACTAAACCATTGTGGCCGAGAAGAGTTACTTGTCAAGGCTTCCGTTGAACACGTATTCGTATACTAAAAGGAGCTCGCCTTTTCTTCTACAATATCCAAGGAGAGGGACTAAGTTCCTATGTCTTAGCCTTCTCATGGCGGGCATTCAGAGACGAACTCCTTCATACCCTGTCTGTCTTGAATCAGGTGAGACTCTCCTGACAACAGCCTGTGCGTTGGTGGGTCGAAGTGTACCTGTTGGATCACAAGTGTGTTAGTATCGAAAGAAGACTTTACCATTTAGGGAAAAGGTTCATGCGTAGTATGTGGAAATTCTTATGATCGCACACGTTAGTTTAGATATGGAACTGTTGAGGAACAGTTTCTTAGACAACAGCATAGTAAGACAAGTAGGTAGTTAAATAGGAACAAGAAACTCAATGCATGTAATGAAACAATTATGGACACGTTTCTTATAGAGGAACCTCTATCGGATCGACTAATCCGATCGAGTAAACCTCTACCTCCCATGGAGGGTATTTGGAATACTTTTCACTTTATATTATTGATAGATGTCTTACAGATCGTCTAGATATAACAAAACATCAACAGTTATTAGCGATTCTCTCTAATCCTAGAACTTTGATCTAAACTTCTCTTCCCTAGATCTAGTAACGAATTCTACTCCAAATAATACAAGTAAGAGCAAACCTCACCAGACGATCCCAGCCGGACTCGTCTTCCTTCCTTCCTTCGTCGAGAACTCTCTTCTCAACAATTCCGATCATCGATCTGCCTTGGTCTCCGATCGTCGATCTTCCTTGGTCGCCGATCACCTTCTTCTTCCTTCTCTTCTTCTCAGTTTTGTGGGTTTTGTGTGTGTTTGAAAGAGTAAATGAACAGTATGACACGTTATTATTTATTAGGATTTTATTGTAATTTTATTGTTAGGTTTAATTACCTCTTCTCGGGTTTTCTTTACGGTTCTTTCCTAGCTAAGACACTTTTGTTGAACCGTTAGGATTAAAGTTATCATTAGGGTTTTACAATTTAAGCCATAATATATAGTAATCTTGTTATTTGGGAAATCAATGAATGAACAAATCGCTTTATCCCTAAGCTCTCTCTTCTACCCTCTCTCTTACCTCTTCTACGTCCCTCTATTCCTCCTTTAATCTATGGGTCCTCCTACGTTCCCTCCAAATTTCATACGTATCAATTAACCCTCTTCTAATCCTCGTCTTCTATTACTTACCGTAACATGTGATGCTTTCATCCCGGAACTCTTCGTCCCATGAATAACGAGGAAAGGGTTTTGGAAGTTGCTGCTCTCCGGGAACTCCTCCACACTTTTCTGTATGTCAAGATCCATGCCCAACTCTATCGGGTTTCTCGTGAAGTCTTGGAGCAAGTGCTCTCGAGCGTGGGAACTATAGAAGACATAATAGAGTTCGATGATGATAATGGATTCCATTCAAGAATTCGTTTTCAAAGTCATGCTCAAACCCACTAGGCATTCAATCGCTTCAATGGACAAAACATCTATGATGGATGTTGTCGAATGGAGTTGTTCTTTGATGACCGAATGTCAACCTCGTGTCTAACGAGATTGAAACTCTGATCGAAGTTCCGGTGGCCCATGCACCCACACCGGCGGCCCCTGCACCCACGCCGACGGCTTCTGCTTTACCGCCACCAGGGGCGCAGGCACCTGTCGCCTACCCGCCAACCGCGGCCTTGGTTCGCACACCACCCGGGCCCGTGACTCCTACCTCAGCATCCGCGCCCGTGATTACTACTCTCGCGGTCGCCGCCAAACCCGTCATCGCCGGGGTTCTCGGCCCAACGCCGCCATTGCTGACCCGTCTTCCGCAGGGCGATCGTCGAGCCGTCGTCGTTGATCACTTCACCAAGATCACATGCCAAAGTTATGATTGACGCTTTGGTTGCGTCTCGTGTTGAGTGGATGCGACTCGTTTGTGTTCGACCCTGGAGAAGCTGATTGACGCCTCCACAGTCTCCTCTTGATTTCCGCGAGTCGACTCTCATCGGGGGAGTAATTGATACGTTTATATTTATTAGGATTTTATTGTAATTTTATAGTAAGGTTTAATTACCTCTTCTCGGGTTTTATTTACGGTTCTTTCCTGAGACACTTTTGTTGAATTGTTGGGATTAGGGTTAGCATTAGGGTTTTACAATTTAGGCCTATATGCATTGTAACATTGTTATTTGGGAAATCAATGAATGAACAAATTTCTTTATCCCTAAGCTCTCTCGATCTTCTACCTTCTTTCTTACTCTTCTACGTCCCTCTATTCCTCCTTTAATCTATGCCTCCTCCTACTTGGCAGAATACATGTTTAGACCCCTCAACTTGTAACTTTTATGCAAATAGACCCTCCAACTTTGAACATCACCTATCAAACCCCGAAACTTAACATTTTTTTCCTATTGAACCCCTTTTGCTGACCTGAGGGGCGCGTGCAAGTCACTCCTCCAGCTGGCTGTGAAAGTTCCCCAAAATTACCTTCATGGCAAAAAAAACATATGCCATGTGGAGTCCCAAACCCCATGTTCTTCTTCATCTTCTTCCTATCCACAATCCCCCCATTTTCAGATCTGGGAAGTCACGTGGCTGCTGAGTGGAATGAAAATGGCCCCGGTCAGCCCGTGTTATTCACACTACGAAAAAAGAGGGTTCATTTGCAAAAAAAAGGGCTCAATAGGCAAAAAAGTAAATTTTAGGGGTTCAATAGGAAATATTCAAGGTTGGGGGGTCCATTTGCAAAAAAGTGACAAGTTGGAGGGTCTACAGATGTATTCTGCCCCTCCTACTTTCCTTCCAAATTCCATACGTATCAATTAACCCTCTTCTAATCCTCCTCTTCTATTACTTTAACCGTAACATAGTAGTGGTGGTGATGACAAAGGTGGCAGTAGAGGTGGTGGTGGCGGTGTTAGTGGTGGTAGTGGAGTTGGTGGTGACGGTAGTGGTAGCGGAGGTGATAATGGTGGTGCTAGAGGTGATGGTAGTAGTGGTGATGGCTGGGGTGAAAGCAGTGATGTTAGTGGATGAGGAAGTGACGGTTATGGTGGAGGTGGCGACGATGATGGTGAATCGATGGTGGCTACGACGATGGTGGTGGGGTAGATCGATGGTGTTGGAGTTGGTGGTGGTGATGAAGATGAAGTTGGTGGTGGTGATGGAGGTGGTAGTGGTGACGACGATGGAAGTGGTGGCAGTGGTGATGATGGTGTGGTAGATCGATGGTGCTGGAGTTGGTGGTGGTGATGGAGATGAAGTTGATGGTGGTAGTGGAGGTGGTAGTGGCGACGATGATGGAAGTGGTGGCAGCGGCGGCGGCAATGGCGGTTGCGATGGTGTTTGACCATCAATGTAATATCGTTGATGGTATCGGTGAAGGTGAATATGACTTTACTTTTTCAAAACAGGATATTGTGGTTCATGTTTTAAGGATTGAGTTTTGGAAACATAAAGGGATCTTCATTTTCACAACAGTTTTACCAAACAGGTTTTGTATTATTTTTATGAGTTAAAAACGAAAAACTAGAAACTCTTATGGTTACCAAACAAACCCTAAGTGATTGGTTTTTGGAGAGCCATACCGTAGGCATATAGAAAATGGGAAGGAAGGAGAATTCAACCTCTCAGCCCAAGCTCCAACTTATGTATTTCTTTTCAAATTTAGGTTTAGTTTAATAAAATAAAGAACCGATATAAATTAAGTAAATCAGGTGAGTTTGTGTGAACTCGAAAGCTAATGACCTAACATATTTATTTGTCCGTTGAATGTAGATCTGCGTCCGGTTCCATCGGAGTCGGGTTGGAACCAGATCCTGATCGGCGGTTCCGGTTCCAGGGATAGTTACATTTCCGGTTCTCCACCCCCAGAATCGCGAAACCGACGGGTCCATCTAATTCTAACCCAACCCAACCCAAATTGTCGATTTCTCCTCTAGTCTACAAACAATATACATAAATAATATAAAACTTACAAAAAATTACAAATCAAGCTCTAAATATTTACATATAATAGCTAAAACCAAATGTATACGTCAAAAGAAATAAGATATACCCAAATCTAATATGGAGTAAAATTTGGATCAATTCCATGTCCGATCCCACAAAATGTGGAATCGGAAACCGGCTAAGGATCGGTTCTGATTCCACAATCCGGGAACCGGTTCCGAAATGTGGAACCGGACCCACACCTAGCTGGATTGGTTCTAGTTCCGAGTATATTTAAATACCAAACTGTAGCAACCGAGTATATTTACATACCAAACTGTAGCAACCGAGTATATTGAAAGACCTCGTTGGACATCGGCTAGCTCAACGACATGCTACTGATGATCCCTTGTGCGAGTTTTGCGGCCGGATTGAAGATGGGATCCACGCTCTAGTGCTTTGCAGAGAAGCGAGAAGGGTGTGGTCTCACAAGACAGAGGGTGTGGGGTTGGTTTTCTAGTCAGGGACTCCGATGGCTCTGTTTTGTTAGCTGCCCATTGGCTTGCTTGTTCAATTCCTGCTAGTGATTTTGTGTGTTTGATGTTTCCAGTTTTTCAGTTGATTTTCAAAGATTTGTAGCTGATGACATTGCTTAATTAATGCATCTGGTTTTCTTTCTTAAAAAAAAATATATATATATACCAAACCGTCTTTTTGGCCGTATTTTTTTCATAGAAATCATGACTGACGCAGCACGACGCTTGAAAGGCAAGCAAACGCTAGCCTTGATGATCAATGATTCGCAAGCGCGAAACCTAAAACGCAAGAAAACTGGAAATCCACTAGAAAATTCAGAGAAGCTCGATCTGTAATTGATAAAAATAATGAAAGTTGTCTTTTGAGGGCTACAATCGATCTATATATAAAGGAACTAAAAACCTAAAAGATAGAAAAGATAAAAAGAACCTAAAAGATAGAAAAGATAAAAGATATAAACTAAAAATTACGAAAATTCTAAAAATAACTAAAACCTAACTAAAAGCCCTAAAACTTTATTAAAAGCCCGTAAAAAGCCTTATGTCAGTGCAAAGCACTGAGTTGGATTTGTGAGCGCGTTCCCTATCCGGAAAGGTATTGTGCGTCCCAAACCGACATCGGATGACCGATATCACTTCTACCGGTTACGGCCTTTTCCACGAACGAGATCCTCTTCGAACCGGGCTGCCAATCTCCCTACATCAATGACGTACATGGAATGCAGTGGATTAATAGCATAAAATCTCTTGAAGAATAGTCAAATTTGACATGGTCAAAGAATGCAGTAGGCACAAAACAAAAAGTGAGCAAACGATGACCAACATATGAACTTGGCAGATTTAATTACATCACATGTTTCTTTCAGTATACATCCATTTTAATTAATGAAGATTTTCTAGAATGAAAACCAGGCGACCAGTCAAAAAAGATCAGCGATTTGCTTATTAATCTCTAGTATTCAACTCCTACTCCCCATTAACAATGACCGCTCTAATAAACTTTGATCAAGATTTCTTCTTCAACACCATAACTTGACTATTCTATTCACATCCAACCACAAAAACAAAACCAAACTGAAATCTCCTAAGCCTTGGCACCAAACATTGCCAACAAAAAAAAAGGAAAAAAAAAATGGCTAAACCTCCAAGAAAACCGAACTTCACAACCATCCTCCTCTTAGCAGAGATACTCGCCTTCTTCGTCGGCGCTGAGGATTTCGTCTACAACGGATTCGAAGGCGCTAAGCTTCAAACTGATGGAGGCACTAACATCCACTCAAATGGCCTTTTGCAGCTAACAAACTTCACAATGCAACAGATTGGCCATGCCTTCCACCCACTTCCTCTAAAATTCAACACATCTCTTTCATTTTCCACCACTTTCGCCTTCGCCATGTACCCTCAGGTTTCGGCGATAAGTGGCCATGGAATCACCCTTGTGATCACCCCATCTACAGACTTCACTCATGCAACAAGTGGCCAGTATTTCGGTATCTTCAACGCCTCAACGAATAACGCCAACACGGATCATATATTCGCTGTCGAGCTGGACACGATTCAGAACCTTGAGTTTGGAGATATAGACAGCAACCATGTGGGAGTTGATGTCAATGGTTTGACCTCAATTGATTCTGCATCAGCAGCTTATTACTCTGACAAGGATAGCAAGAACCAAAGCTTGAATCTCATCAGTGGCGAGCCGATGCAGATATGGATAGACTACGATCACAAGGAGACGCGAATCAGCGTGACAATGGCTCCCTTGAAACACCCGAAACCAAGTAAGAATCTTTTGACAACACACTTGAATCTTTCCGGGGTGTTGCTGGAATCAATGAATGTTGGATTCTCCTCTGCAACTGGGTCAGTTGCAAGCAATCATTATGTGCTAGGATGGAGCTTCAGCCAAGGAAAGGAAGCGCAAAGTCTTGACTACTCGAAGCTTCCGAAGCTTCCTAAGGTTGGAGGGAAAAAGAAGCTAAGCCCAGGCTCAATATCATTGCTTGTCATATTACTGTCCTTATTGATAGTGATTTTGGGAGCAGCCTATGTTGTAAGAAAGAGGAAATATGAAGAGTTAGTTGAAGATTGGGAGCAGGCCTATGTTAGCCAAAGGCTATCCTACAAAGAGCTCAACATAGCAACAAAAGGTTTTAAATCCACAGAGCTTGTAGGAGAAGGAGGATTTGGGAAGGTTTACAAAGGAATCTTGGCTTCTAGAAACACTGAGGTTGCAGTGAAGAGAATCTCGCACGAATCAGGGCGTGGTATGCAGGAATTCGTGGCAGAGATAGCTTGTATGAGCAGAGTAAGGCATAGGAATCTGGTAAGACTGTTGGGATATAGTAGGAGGAAAAAAGAGCTTCTTTTGGTGTATGAGTACATGCCAAATGGAAGCCTTGACAGGTTTCTTTTCAAAAACGACACGCCTGTGCTCGGTTGGAACCAGAGGTTCAGGATCATCAAAGGAGTGGCTTCAGCTCTGCTTTACTTACACGAAGGATGGGAGCAAGTCATCATACACCGAGATATAAAATCGGCAAATGTGTTATTAGACTCTGATATGAATGCTTGCTTAGGAGATTTCGGTCTGGCCAGATTGTATGACCATGGCACTAATCCTAGGACAACCCATGTTGTTGGAACAGTTGGATATTTAGCACCTGAGCTAGCAAGAAAAGGGAAGGCGACGACAGGAAGCGACGTTTATGCCCTTGGGACGTTTTTACTCGAAGTGGCGTGTGGAAGAAGGCCAATCCGGCTTCATGGGCTTACCGAACAAGAGATTTTGGTCGATTGGGTCCACGAGTGTTGGAGGAGAGGAGCAATCTTTGATGTTTGTGATCCAAGATTGGGAGGGCGTTATGATATGGCGGAAATGGAGCTGGTTTTGAAGCTGGGATTAATATGTGCACATTCTAGGCCAGAAGCTAGGCCGAGTATGAGACAAGTGAATCAGTTTTTGATTGGTGGTAGTAATTTGCCTGAAGTGCTCCTTGGAAGTGCTGGGGCTAGTATGTTGTCTTCCTCTAGTAATCAATCCACGTCGTCGTGTCCTGCTTTTTCGTCGTCGTTTGCGAAGTTTGAGGATGCTTCCTTGTATGATACGACTGACAGTGTTCTTCAGCACGGTCGTTGATTTGGAACCGTTGCTAGAGTTTCTGCACAGAGTATTGGTTTTCTGGTTGCTATACAATTTTTAGCCCATGTTAGTTAGAATGTTTTGTATGTGCAATCTTAATTTCGTGATGGAAATAATGTTTGTCCATCCATATGGTGTGATATTTCAGGATAATACTTAAGAGATGTAGATTTTTCAATCTGCAGCAGGAAGAATGCAAATAAAGAAGTGCAATTTTGACAGGAGGCTACGTTGTATTTGCTTTTTTTTTTTTTTTGAGCCCGTTGTATTTGCTTTTGTAAGACTTTTGTTGTCTCAATCAATGTGCAAAGCGCTCGACCAAAAAAAAAATGTGCAAAGCGCAGATGATTAGGAGATCCAAATCTTCGGTCTCACCTACATGCCCCGGTGTTTTTAATTGGGTGAAATGTTATATTGAGACTTCAAAAAACACAAAAAAATTGCTAATTCTAAACTTTTACCCAATCAAAGTCAATGGGGACGTTTCGGGATGTGTATGTAGGACGGAAGATTTAGATCCAAATTGGGATCCTAACTTCTACTAGGAAGCTTGGCAAATTTTTTCGTTGTGTTTTCTGATGGTAAATATAATAATGCTCGTCACGATATAATATTTGTTTTGATCAATAAATTAAGTAGGTATTTAATATTGAATTATGAATAAATTAGTAGATAAAATGAGTATAAAATATGGAATAATTTGATTAAATATTTTCTATTTTTTAAAAATGTTTCGATCAATGGACTCTTGTGTTACAATTAATCTTTGATAGAGCATATAGGTTGTAGTATTTAGGGCATGCTTTGATTAGTTTTCATGAATTTTTAGGTAGATTTTCCTTTATTTTGTAGTTTAGCTTTAGTGTTGGAAGATTCGGTATCTACACTCGTTTGGTTAATATTTGCAGATATGTTGATCGAGTGCCGGATCCATGGTGATGGTGGTCTTGGATGTGAGCTTGAAGGTGCCAAAGAGTGTGCAAGGATGGGAGTTAAAGAAGAAATCAAGTGCAAGAAGCTAGGAAGAGTTCGGTGGAAAATGTCTAGAAACTCGGGCAAAGACGTCAAAACTCCCCCGAGTTTTGGAGGAACACCCCGCGTTTTGGGAGCTGAGGCTCGGCCTTGAAAAATCGCCCTGGTGCAGTCAAAACTCCCCCGAGTTTTGGGTGTTACCCTGATTTTCACCCGTGTCAGCATAAGACGATATTTTTGTACGGGTCTTTGGGCTTTTGGGTTGAAACATCTTTTAGGTAGTATTTTTAGAAACTCTAAGATATATAGTTAGTATTTATTTTCTAGGTTTTATTATCTTCATATTCTTGACTTTGGGATATAGATTATTGTTGGAGCTTTGAGAAGAAGAAAACCTCTTTGGAAAACTTGTAAGCTTTTCAATGTCTTTCAACAACTAAACCCCTTTTGCTTAACTAGTTAATTGTAGTTGTGAACGAAGTATTATTGTGAGGTTTGATTGTTCTTAATTTTTCTTGACTAGATTGTTTTCTCTTTGCTTAATTGAATAATTTTGATTTAGGATTTTGTTAGATTGGCCATCTAATTGAATCTCTAGGTTGAATTACAACTAGATCTTTCTAATTACCGGTTAGTGTTAATTAGATCAAAAGTAGAACCTTTAATCAATCTAGGACTGGTAGGACTAGTTGATTAGAGAAGAGAATGCAATCGCATGTCATTTGGATGTGTGGTTGCTCTTAATGCATGTTTCTATTGATACTTGGATCTTAATGCTGTTGTCAAGTTGAATCTAGGAGGTCTCTTAGGTTATTTGATAATTAGGGATGTTAGTACCGGTCGGGCTAATAACTAGAATTGAAGTAGGATTAATAATGCCATAAAGTTGGGTTATTAGCATTAACTAATAGAATAGTCAAGGTAACAAGAGAATTTTGATAATCAAGGATCAATAATCAAGTTCGCAATGAATATTAACTAGTTGAGCATATCTCTATCATATCTTACAAATCATCTTTAGTTTTGCATAATTTGATTAGTTTTGTTTCTCTTAAATCATAACATTCAAAAAAAACCTTTTTACATTCATACTAGTATACAAATTCAATAAAAAAATACACAAGTCTTTGTGGGATCGACTCTTACTTCCCTACTACATTAGTTGGGTAGTTCGGATTATTTTGATAGATTTTAAGTTGACTAAAATATTATTATCAATCTTTTCAAACAAATTAACATGTATAGAGATGGGTTTTTATAATTTTATAGGCTTGTTTGGCTTATATTTAACTTGAAAGAGTATACATATATATAACTGCTTTCATGTGTGTAATGTACGATTAAAGGTGTAAAAATATAAAAGTAGAATAAAATTTTTATCGACCAAAACGATAATAATTAAAGAGATTAGAACGATTTCAAAAAAACGGTGATGCACTTATTTTAGAGGTCAAGAGGTGGACTATGTTGTTTTATATAATCGTATGTATTTATACGGAATGTAAGTTTTTAGTGGGTAGACAATAAATATACGGCATTCGACCAAAAAAAACAATAAATATACGGCAATAAATACAGGGTTAAATCAGGCTCTTAGTATTACGGTATTACGTGGGCAATGATGATGATTTGCATGATTTGGAATGAGTTAAGATTTTAGCTTTGACTTTAGTTTAGATTGAAAATTTGAGATATGGATTACAAATACTTAAAGTAGCCTTGGCATTACCTTGAAACAATGAGTTAGTATTAATATATGAGGATATATAAGTGTATGTATGCGAAATTGGCATTGGCATTACTTTGGAAGTCATTAGCAAAAGCGGTGTTTCTTGAGATCAAATCAACCTTCGGTGGCTAATTGAACTACATATAGTGGTGTAAGACAAATTATGACTAAAGATATGCAAAACTTAAATATCTTAAAACAACGGTGTACACGTACGTTAAAAACGCGTTATTAATTCTTAAAGTTGGGCTGGACCGGCTGGTAAAAGCCCATAGATGCCCCCATTATAATTGGATGAGCGCGCGCGAAAGGGTCACTGGCTAGTGAAGTGCAATCTTGAAGAGCAAAGTCCGAAATGGTCATTGATTCTTGATTCTTGATTAGTGAAGTGCAATCTTGATACGTCCGGAATGTCTGACTCCAAGCAACACCAATCGGTATGTTGTTTGATATAGCTTGTGTATAGCTTGTGTGAAATGTTGTCCATCAAGATTCACAATCTTGATCTTAATATGTCTTTAGCCAAATTTTGAAAATTTTGTTTTATTTCCATCTTTGAGTGCTTGTTTGTTGGGTCTTTTAGACGCACCCCCTCTACGTTTAGCCAAGGGTGTCTCCATCCTGACTCTCCAGATTCCTCGTAAGGGGAATTACACTGGGTTAATGTTGTTGTTGTTGTTGTCGTTGTTGTGTGTTTTATTGCCATCATGGTCACTGATAGTAATGCAACATTGTCACCGATTAGTTTTGTTAGAGTTTTCTAGAGCATATACAAAGAATTGTGTATTGGAATGAAATATTCAAATTACATTACGGAACGAGCAAGACTATCTTGTTAGAGAACCTTAGGATTGCACACGTTAGTTAGGTAAGGAACTGTTAACCTTAGGCAGCGGAATAATAGACAAGCAGACAGTTAAACGAGGAACAAAAAACTTAAAACAAACAATGGAACAATAATGGACAAGTTTCTTATAGAGGAACCTCTACCAGACTAACTAGTATGATCGAGTAAACCTCTATCTCCCGCACCTTAAGGATTTTGGAATGCTTTTCTCTTGCTCTAATTTATAGAAGTTTTACAGATCGTCAAGATGGGGTACATACTCAATAGTTCCAAGCGATTCTTCCTAATCCTACCACCTTTATCTTACATCTGCTCCCTAGATCTCGTAACAACTCTACTTGAATAAGACAAGTAAACGCAATCCTCACTCAGACGATCCGAGTTGTCTCTCCAGTGATTGGACTTGTCTTCCTTCCTTCTTTCGTTGAGAACGCCTTTCTCAACTTTCCGATCATCGTCTTCTCTTGACGCCGATCACCTTCTTCTTGCTCTCTTCTCAGTTTGTATGGAGTTTTTGTGTGTTGCAGGCTTGAGTGAACAGTAAAATGGCAATTTGCTTCATTATTTATAGGCCTTTTAAGAGGTCTTTCGTTTTTGCTTACCCAAGGTGTCCTTCCTTTTTAGGAAAATGGCAATTTGCTTCATCATCCGTTGGATAGTTTCCACATGTCACTTTCATTCTTTTTTGTGCTTTTATGAGTTTTCTTTTCTTGGATTCATGACATGACATTCCTTTTGGGTGAGACTCAAATACCCTTGAATTTGCACAACCAATTGCGAGAATGCCATTTATGGATTGTTGCCCAAGCTTGTGTACGTCAACTAAATCTTAGTTGTCATCCATTGATACCATACATTTCCTACACTAATGGAATTGTTCCTAACGTAGAGGGGCGGACCGTCGTGCCACTGAGATTTTATAAAAAAACAAATAATATAGTAGTATATTATTTTCTCCGTTTCAAAATAGGTTTTTAAATAGTATTTATATATGTCTTAAAAAATAATTGTTTTTCCTATATTACCTATAATATTATATAGAGTTAATTATTAGTGCAAAGAAACATGCAAAATCGTGATATGATCATGATAGGGTTGATTATTAGGGATATAAATGGAAATTGATGGAAAAAATGTGAAATTGACAAGTATTGTGAAATAAGAAAAAGTGGTTATATAGACAACTATTTTGAAACTGATGGAGTATTAAAAACACATATATAAACAAACATAGTCATACACTATAATTGAAAGAAAGTTAGGTCGTAAAAAAAGATGGTAAAACATATATTTAGTGAAAAATATTAAATACTAGCTAACTTTAAAAAAAATGGATTTTTGTGTATAACAATGGAAGAAAATGTATAAAAATGGACTCTTGATTAATTTTTACCCAAGGCCTCTAATTTGTTAGGACCGGCATTGTCTGCCTCGGATCTGCCCTCCCCCGTCTGCCAAACACTTCACTTCCACATTTCCGCCCGCCTCCACGATGGGGACGCCATCCACCTATCCAAACACGGGCCACTTGTGTTGTACCCAAAATTTATCGGGTTGAACTTTGAACTTGTCAATTGGATCATAATGTTTCCTAAAATCCACTTTCGACTTAACAAAAACTTAATTTTGTTTCGTTGTCTTTACTTTAATTAGGACTGATTTTGTACTTATAGATTAAGTTATTTCCGGTTATTCCAAGCTCTAATGATTAATAGATTGATCAAATTTATAACGACTAGCTATACTTATATTAAGACTATTTAGCCCCCTCTAAGGTAAACACCTAGGTCTACTACTGCAAACGTATTTCCTGAAACACTTATTTACACAAGTTAGCTCAAATGGGTTTGTCTATCATCAAAACCAAAGACAATATTGTTCCTTATGATATTTCCATTATTTCATCACAACGTTCTCTTCTAAAAGGAAGCGTTGTTCCAGTGACATATCTATCATTGTTCGAACAGAGAACATCGTAAATGGTTTTTTTCCTACCTCGTGCAACTTGGGATTCGAGTCACCGAACATATCTCTTTTGTTTATTCTTCTTTGGTTGCCCACTGTCATGTGACATATAACTATTTTATTTATTTTTTGATTGGAATGTGAGACATATAACTATATAAGGTAATATTTGAGCAATTAGGCAAAATTAAGAGGCTAGTTTTATAAATAGTATTAGAGTTGTATAAGGTCCACATAATTTGGAATTGGATATCTATAAGTTTTTTTGTCGAAAATTGGGTATATAAATTCAATACAATTTATATCTCTTTCTCTTATCTCTCCTTTTTTTTTTTGATCAACCTTATCTCTCCTTACTTCTTCCTATGCAACTTCTTCTTCTTAACCCTTCCTAAATGTCCTTCTTTCTTATCATCATTTTTTTTGTTAATGTTCTACCAAAAAAAAAAATCTTTGTTAATGTCCTAGGGAAATGGTGTTATTCATTGTCAAGATTGTTAGAAGTTTGCTAGGCATGTATCATAGTATTAGGTTGTCTAGAAGATTTGACTTTGAATCAATATAAATGTCGTACTATTTAGATGCACTTGCACGCTACAGCGGACGGAAATGAGGGATGCAATGACCATCCGCCCATCTTTCTATCGATTGTCTAGAGGCTCAACCTTCAACTTTATGGGTGTATATGACGCCCACGGTTGCTCACACGTATGTATAAGTCATTTTACATTTGCATAGTTAACTTAAACTTAAGCAAAATGATTTATCGGCTCTCTTTGTGTCTTTTGGTATCATATGTAGGTGGCTATTCGTTGCAGTGAGGGACTGCACGATATACTCCTCGATGAGTTGCAGGCGATAGAGGGTGCGGGGACCGAATGAAGGACTATCATGAGAACATGCTTCCGTCGGATGGATGAGGAGGTTGTCCAAGGTGAGGGTGTTGTTGGCATGTGTCGTTGCCAATTGAGATCACCAACGTCTGATGGTGTCGGATCCACTGCAGCTGTTGTGGTCATCAACTCAAACACTATTAGCGTTGCACATTGTTGGGATTCACATGCCGTGTTGTACCGTCAAGGCACGGGCGTCATTCCTCTCTCCTCAGACCACAAGGTTTGTCCAACCATCGATCTATTATATGTAAAATTTTATACTTTTTTGTTTGATTGATCGTTTGTTTAAATTTGTTAGCCCGATCGCCCGGATGAGCTGACTCATATCCAGGATGCCGGTGGCGACGTCATTCATTGGGATTGCCCTCGTGTCGAGGGGGTTCTTGCTATGTCGAGGGTTATTCGTAAGTACCGACCTACTAATTAATTTTGCTTAATCACGTTCATTCATAAATTAGGTTCATTCATTTATAAATTAGATTAATATTTTGTAAGTAATAGTAAAACTTTAACATAATTTCATAATTAATATGAGATCAAGGATTGTATATTAGATATTTTATTCCCTAAAAAAATATAAGATAAAATAATGTAAATATAAAAACTTTCCTGACAACTGAAATTGAGATATTATGATGAAATTTACTTAATTTCAACTTGTTCGAAAATCGGCCATGGTTAAATAACTTGATTATAGTTAAGGCTAAGATTCGAATCCTTTTTAAAAATTAGTCATACTTATTTAGAATTATCTTCATAAATATTTAAAAGTGTTTGTAACTAAATTGGTTAAGATTTAGTTTCAAAATTATCTTACTGACATGGAAATTCGTTATTCACAATTTTGATCTACAGTATCTCGAGTTAATTTAGAAAACCTTGATAAAAAGTTATAACGGTTGTTGTTAAGGTTAAAAGTATCTTACCAAGGTTAGGAAATCCTATAAAAATCAGTTAAGATTATCTAGATTTAAGGTTAGAATTATCTAGACTTAATTTCAATCGATTTTGTAAAGATTGTTTTGTTAGGGTAAGAGTTAGAAATACATGCATATATATAAGTCATAAGGTTTAGAGCCAACACATTGCCCCACGTAGCATTTTTCTACATGTTATCCTCATATTTTGCCATCTAGAATTTTAATATGTGTCGCAGTGTCGGTCTATCGTTGATTCACGTCACATATTTTTTAATTTTTTATTGAGATACATCATATCCATTTATACATGTCATATATATATATATATTTCAACATGAGATTCTTTTTCCTACCATATAGGTAAATGCAAAGTTTTTTTTTCTTCCAATTAGGTAAATGCAAAGACTTTTTCTACCAAATAGGTAAATATAGAGATTATTTATAAAATATTTTACTTTTTTATATTCGTAAAAATATCCATAACATATTAGTTAAAATAATAATTAAGAAAGTAAAGATTTTGACAATTAGTCTTTAAACATGATTATTCTAATAAAGATTTTGACAATTATTCTAATAAAGATTTATTTGAATTGCATGTTTGTTTAAACTTGTATATTATTTACTAAATTTTATATTTTTTCACCATTAAACATGATTAATTAGAATACCAAAGATATATCAAAATTAGATAAAAAAATTTTAAAATTTTTAAAATGATCATGCATATATCAAATAATCATGTAAAATAATAAAAAAAAAAATTTAATAACGCGTAAGATGTAGACAATTACTCCTTCAAATCATCCACAAGTACATCATAAAATTCAGATGAGAAATAACAATCCGTGAAAACTAAAAAAGGACCCGGGGGTCGCCAAACACTCAACCAATGAGCAGCACAATTCGCCAAGCGTCTACAATTTGTACGTATATTGAAAGAATATAAAATGTGTAGATTTATTGATTTGTATCTAAACTGCCAAAAAAAGTCATAACTACTTTTCTTTTTTATCCGAATCCTAAATCAAACACTATACAAACAACAATAAAAAAATTTAGTAGAAAATCAATTCACTTGTAAAAAAAAGGTATTAATTTCCTAATATAATATGATATCGTTTAAAATTTGTAGTTCTTCTCCAATCGTCATCACTGTACCTAAACTTATGACTCCAATCTCAGTCTTTTCATCATCTTCTTGAAATAATTCTTCTAAATTGGATGTATAAGCTTCATAATGTAGTTTTTTGTATCAATTTGCTTGTTGTAACATCTATTTTGAATGCTATTTATGTTCACCGTTTGCAAAAGTTTTGTAATCAATGATGTTATAAATTTATAATTAATGAAGCAATCTCAAGAAGGGGGAGTTTAAGAGTTGATTGGCACGATATGTGATCGCAACCAAGAAGTGGGAGGATATGGTAGCTAGAGCAATAGACGACGGTCATGGTAAAAGTTAAGGCTGAGCTTTCGGATTATCCGATCCGATCCGATCCGAAAAACCGGATATCCGAAAATTTATTTTGCAAAAAGCTCGATCCGTATCCGGCTGGATATCCGCTAAAACTTATCCGATTGGATCGTATATCCGGAGCCGGATATCCAAACTATCCATTTTAATTTTCAAGCAAAAAAGTGTAGTATAATTTTATATTCAATTCATGTCCAAAAATCTAACTAGCTATAAAACATTATATGAAATTAAATGTAAAGTTATAAACAATAATTAATATTAACATGATTAAGCTATAATCAAATTCAAAGTCAAAACTATTATCCAACTTAAGCTATAATTACTTAATTAGTATTAACATGTGGTAAGAACTAAGAAAGTGGTAAAGGTAAGTTTAGAGTTTTGACCTAATAGTAATTTATTTTCACTTTCTACAAACATATTTTGTATATATATATATATATATTCGGATATTTTCGGATATCCGAAAGACTCAAAACCTCTATCCGTATCCGGTCCAAATATCCGGAAAAATTAGCGGATCGGACCGGATACGGATCAATTTTGAACGGATCATTTTGGATACGGATGTTTTCGGATCGGATCGGCGGATCGGATAACTTTGCTCAACCCTACTAAAAGTGGATGAAATTAGGCACTCAAGCAATTATAACAAAATAATTTTCTTTATCTATTCAAAGTGTAAATTTGACTTCGAATGTTTTTATGTAAACTAGCGTAACCTGTTGTGCCATGCACGACTATTATCTTTAAAAATATTAAAATTAATATTAGATATCTTCTAATTGAGTATTTTTAAGAAAAAATAGTATATAAACTTTAGTGTATAAACATGTTTTTTTTCTAAAAAGAGTGATATATTTTTGAAATTCATATAACCCGAATAATATGTATTAACATATTGTTTACAGTTTTTTTTATAGTTTAATTAAACCTTGTTATAAGAATATACATTGATATTTTACTTACAATTTTTATCATATATTAATAATGATTTAAATATAAAAACATTTATAATGTTTCATCATTTGATAAATTGATAAAGTTTATTATAATACAGAGTATAATAGAAAATGTAGGAAACCACAATTTTACTTGTATTCAAAGAAATAGGTTGAATCCATTATTTAAACATTTTGCTTAATTTGTATGTGAAAGAATTTTCCTTATGCTTGACAAAACTTTTGTTAAATAGATGAGAAGAAATTCAATTGATAACCTTTATAATGCGAAAAATATAAGTTTTTTTTTTTTATAGATGTGAGGTAAGGTCGAAATTAACGTGGAGGTTAAAAAATGACCATATATATGTATATTAGAAAGATAAGAGGTGTTTATATGATTTATAATAATTGAGGGATTCTTATGTAAATAAATAGAAATTATTAAAAGATATGCATGCTCATCTATATTATTTGACTAAAAAATCAAGATTATTATGCAGATAGAAAAAAAAAGTTAGCAAAATATTTGGTTGAAATATTTATGACCCGTAGTCCCGTACCACACCTTTGGTTAATAGAAATTGTCAAAATACCTAGATATATATCACGTTAGAAGTTGTTAGAAGTTGTTAGAAGAGATTAAGAGATGTATGCTTATATACAAATTTTAACAATGATTAAGAAACAACGTGATTTATGTGTTTTATGCTGCATGTTATTTGTCTATCTTTTATAGAAAGGAATTTTAAAGATAGATAATATTGCTTCAAAAATAGATATTAGATGAATAAGAAAAAAGATAAAGTTATAATTTGGATAATTAAGCAAAATAAAAAATATAAAGTTGTTAATATTCATTTAAATTGATTACCAAAAATATAACATGATTAAAAAAACATTAAATTCAATAGATAAAGTGGGGCCAGAATCAACGTGATAGCTCGAAAACGGTCGGCTTTTATAATATACTAGCTGAAGACCCGTACCATGTACGGGTAATGATCATTTTTTTCGTTAATTTGTGTATCTACTATAATCTATACTATATATATTAATTCTTATATATAAGTAGATTAAAATAGGAATTGAAAAAATAAGTTTATTAATATGTATCTTTTATAGAAGGAAATTTTAAAGATAGATAATATTGTTTCAAAGATAGATATTAGATGAGTAAGAAAAAAAATAAAATTAAAGGTAAGATAATTAAAAAAAATTTAAAGATAAATAATATGCCTTTAAAGATAGATATTTGATTGGTAAGAAAAAAGATAAAGTTAAAGATTAGATAATTAGGAAAAATAAAACATATAAAATTGTTAATCAAGTGGGGCCAGAATTAACGTGGAGGCTCGAAATTCTCCGGCTTTAATATATAGTATAGATATTGATTGATTTGACTTGAAATGTTTTTAAATCATGGATGTGAGTTGTATATGATGTGAATAAGTGTAAATGATATGGCTTAATTAATAATAAAAACTATTATATGATGTGGCTTAATGCAGTGGTCGTAATCCTTAGTGGTTTTAAATATATATAATAGATTTTGTAATCCTTAATGGCTTTAAATATATATAATAGATTTTGTCGAGTTTGGGTTTGAAACACTAAGTGGATCCTGCCAAAACTTTTTGAATTCAATAAGATTTGTGTGTTGTTCTTGTATGTTAGCTACTCCAGCATATAAGTTTTATGAGAGTCATATCAGTGTGGAAAAATTCACATGAGAAACATTCTCTTAACCCATGGTAACTTTTAATGAAAACATGAATAAAACCGCTGAGAAAAAAAGGTAAACAGATGAAACGAATCTTTTCTTTTCTTTTTTTGTTTTTGTTTCCCCAATTCCCACTTTTAAGTAGAGCAACATCCTCCACCTTGATTTCCTGAAGCATCTGCAACATTAATGGCAGTCCCTTGACCAGGTAGATTACCAGCAGCTTCTTGAGCTGCCAATGCCTTCTTACTCACTATATGGTATATCTCAGTCAAGACAGTCTGAAATGCCTTCTCAACATTGTAAGCTTCCAATGCAGAGGTTTCAAGGAATGAGAGCCCTTCTTTCTCAGCCAAAGCCCCTCCATCCTCCTCTGAGATGGCTCTCAGATGCTTTAAGTCTGACTTGTTTCCAGCCATCATGATGACTATGTTGGAATCCGCATGGTCCCTCAGTTCACGAAGCCACCTTAAGACGTTATCGAATGTTTGCCTCTTGGTTATGTCATATACAAGGAGAGCTCCAACTGCGCCTCTGTAGTAGGCACTTGTTATGGCCCTGTACCGCTCTTGACCTGCAGTGTCCCATATCTGTGCCTTGACTGTCTTTCCTTCAACCTTTTTTCACATAAGCAGGAATCGTTTAACAATGAGATAGAGATATCATAAGTCATTACAGTCGAAAAAGAAAGTAGTAGTAAAAAGATGAGATAAGACGTGAATTGGGTATTAATCACTATTCCTGTATCTTTTCTTAGTGGAGGAGGATGTCACCTCAAATGAAAGAAAATACAAATATCAGAATGCTGATTCCTTCTTGATCTATCAAATATATGTCATGAATATTCTCGTCTTTAGTTTTATCCTCTCGCATCAGGAGTGGCACAAATGAGAGCAAAGAATGTCAAAATTTGACCAGAGCAAACAAAAAAATGTCAAGCTTTCAATGAATAGTTGAAAAACTAACGTGTCGTCTACAGAATATGCACAGAGCACTATGACAGGTTAATACATCTTAATCACTTTCAAGTCATAAGGGAATTCAATTCAACTCTTACAAAGTTTATTGTGGGCCTTGGAGTAATTCAAAACATGTCAACCCTATGCTTTTCCACCTCCCTAGATTGTGCAGCTATTTACAGCCAGCCAAACATGGCTGACTTATTCGAGAGACTCCAACCATAGGAATTTAGCTTCTTTTGAATTCCTTGCAATCACTAACTAAGCCTCTCATACCACAAAAATGTAGCAAAATATCTAGGATTCCTTCCTATGCCTCTTACATAATGCTATGTCCTTTCCATTTATCTCATATATCATATTCAACCAAGCACAATATCAGACATCATACAAAATGAGGAGAATTCTTCAGCAAGCGAAATATTTAGAGAATTTTCATGTATGTACAGATTAGCAAACAGGAATTATACTGACTTGTGGATTGTATTAACCGAGCTAATTCTATGCAGAATTTAATTTGAATGGCACGCTAAGACAACCGAATACGCAGAAAAGGATCTCGCCTATCTTCCTCAACAATTCATGCTTAAGTGAATGCAATGCGCACAGAAACTCATCCAAGTTCACTAATATAATAAAATGCAAAGCAGCAGAACATAATAATTGACACACATACAAACCATGGTAAAGAACAAGCCACATACAAAATTGCAAGCTGATCAGCAATCAAATCGAATAGATAGAAAACGAAACTCATCAATGGCATCCAAAATGAGAGATTGACCTGCAAAGTCCGAGTAGCAAACTCAACGCCAATGGTGGATTTGGAATCCAAACAGAACTCGTTCCTTGTAAACCTAGAGAGGATATTCGATTTGCCAACGCCGGAATCTCCGATTAAGACGATCTTAAACAGGTAATCATATTCGTTATCCACTCTATTCGCCATTAAGACCTGTACAAGATCTGAAACAAAACGCAATTTCAGATCCAAAACTCGTCAATCGATCGTACAAAACACAAGTCAAGAGGAAAATCGCAAAATCATCTCATGGAAAACCTAATTAGCAAGAAAGGGGGAAATGGAAGGGCTTCTTCGATCACCTAATTGGCAGAGAAATGGAGCAATTCGGAGATTCCGATTCCGGAAGGCGAAGAAACTGCCAATTTGAATCGGAGGAAACGATCGCGGAATGAAGGATTATTGGTAACAGCCGAAATTTGAAGAGAGGGGAGAAGAAATGTATTTTTTCTCATTTGGGAAAATAAAAAAAAAAGTAAAGAATAAATATCTACCGGACATTATAAAAAGGAAAAATCCGCTGGAAGTGAGATGGAATGAATTACGAGTGGGGATATTTGTCACAAACACGATTGGCTGTATATTGTCGTTCCTTTTTCCTTTTTAAATATCGGAATATAGATCTACCTACCAAAAAAATATAAATAAAATGATCCTGCAAAATACTTTGTTTTTGGCATTGAAATAAATTGATGATATTAGGGTTGATACAGATCAAAGGAGACGTGTATCAACTATCAAGTTCAAGTAGAAACTGCAATTTTAAAACATCTTAAAATGCATGCAATGGTGCTGTGCATACAACTAATTTGCAGTTTCAATTTGATTCTTCTTTTTTCTTTTTTTTTTTCGATTGAATGAATGCTGATGTTGTTGATGCTCAATTTGATTCTTCTACGCTTAGCCATATATGCGTCGAAAATAAAATGTAGTAAACTCATTATAAAAAAAATTAAAAAATCCTAAATTCTAAGATTTGTCAAATCTTTTTAATATTAATCTCTTATAATATATCCTTATCACACATAATAGGAAAATCCTTAATATAGGCATGATTGAGTATCCTCATACTAAAAGTTTTAGCATGCTTTTTAGACTCCATCGTAATACTTATCGATTTTGGATTACATGAGTTGAGTATCCTCATACTAGAAGTTATATACGAATATATGGCAAGTAAAATTGCATCAAAAGTATATCCTAAAATAATCAAAAGTCCATTCTTAAATGAAAATATTACGGTGCATTGTATTTCTTATTTGATTGCACTTCCGTATCCAACAGTTAGTGATGCATCTCATACTCCACATAACTTCTATGATGCATCTGAATCAACACTCGATATTTTTTAGGTCGAAATCAACACTCCATATTTATCACCTAAATCTTTTTAACATGGGAAATTACTTTTTTTTCATAATTCAAAACTAGGGTTTGGTTAACCCCTACGAAAGTATAAAAAGAAAGCGGATGAATTAACGTAAACAAATTTTTGATATATTGACATAAGTTTAATATCAACTTGTAACATATTATCATGTTAAACTCAAAATCAAGTATGTGACTTAGGTCTAATGTATTACGACCTTATTTTGGTCTAAGATCAGAGACCAAGATTAGGGGTGTCCTTTACTTTAGCTTTGGGGACCGGCCTAACCAAATCTTACATTTCATTTCACTTTCTGCGCACAAAAGGAATGTGGTTCTAGTTGCCGGGGAATCGAACGTGCAAATATGCGACCTTTGCTAAGCAAATTGCCCTCTTTTATGTATAAACTTGGTTAGTAGGACCTTACACCAATCCATTATTGGCTTGCATAAATTGCCAATTTGCCATGAAAGTTTGGTGAATGCAAATCCACATCGGAGGGCCTAAGAGACATGGCCACGGGAAGCAGTCAAAGGGTGCTAGCTTTTTAATACTACAAGTGTGGTATGGAATCTATCTATATAATAGTGTCTCCTTGAGTAAATAGATTTATCTATCATGTATCCTAACTCCTAAGGGTAGACTATAAGAAACTAGAAAGATTTTGTAAATCTTAAACTTTTTATTTTTTAATCTTTTTTGTGACGAATTTACTATTTTATTTTTAGGGTTTTAGTTTATGTGTTTGGTATGTTTATCTATCATGTATCCTAAGAATTCACTATTTTTTTTTTAGAAAAACCGTTAGTATATATTGGTAGTTTTGAGATTTTTCCATAAAATTAAGGAGTTATATGATTTTTTTAAAATATTCTCAACGGCCCTCTAGAGATTTTTCCCCTTTTAGTATACATTTTTGTAATTATTTTTAATCAATGGGGATAATATCAAAAACATGATTGTAAAATATGTTAAATAACAAGTATTACTGAACAAGAGAAACAAGGTAAAATGACAGATATTTCTAGACGGATGGATTACATAGTTTTTTTCCGGAATCTGCTTAATAAAAGTGGATCATCGTGAACCCAATTTCATTCGATACTAAATAAATGGACCGTTTTTCTGTTGTGTGTCATAAGGGCACACTCTAAATGTACTAAATATAGAAACTAAATCATATAATAGAAATAGTGAACATGTCACAAAAAAAATTAAAAAACCAAAAATTTAAGATTTACCAAAACTTTTTATTAAAAACTGCTTATATTGTGCCCTAAAGACATGTATGTAATTGGATTCGACAAAAAAAAAAAAAGACACATAATAGGAAAATCCATAAACGAATAGGGAATATGTTTGAATGTTTTGAGCATTTTGCATAATCAGTCAATATTCATGCAACGAGACGTGGATTTGGTTGAATTCTTCCACTTTGGAAGATACATATCCATACGGAAGAACTTATTAGCAGTTGGATAATGGGCCCAATTCAATCTTCTTTTAGAAATTGAAGAACCATATCACCGGCATGGGAATTTGATCGAATATGTCCACCTCTTAAAGCCTATTTGATATGTCTACTCTGACAAAACCAACCATGTGTCAAAACTCAAAACCATTCCTCTTTTTACTTCAGGCTATAAAGATGCTTTTTTTAGAGAAAGAGTCATGTAGGAAGGATTGTTGTGGTGAGAAATAGGAATATATCTCCACCGTCCGATCTAACGGATCCAATGGCTCAGATTTAATCAAATTTGACAATTAAATCCCCCCCGCGCGTTTTCGGATAAAACTGTATTTTCAGAATTTTTTTTTCATTTCATATTTAGGCATTCTCTCTCCTCCCGAATTCTCTCTGTTTGTGGAATTGCTCCCGACTTCATCTCCCCTCAAATCTTCTCGTCACTGCTCGGAGACCGCTCCTCTCCATCACCAGATTCATCCGCTCCTCTCCGCCGGATCTGGATCTGCATCTTCTCCGCCTTCCTCCGCTCGATCTCGCCTTCGCTCGATCGCAGACGCTCGATCTCCGCCGGATCTCGACCGCCTTCCGCCGGAGAAGCCTCTTTCTCCGCCGGACCAGTCCGTTTCTCATCGGGAATCGCGCCGAGGGAGGAGAAGGCGTCGAATTGGGGCCCGATCTCGCAGATCTGGAACTCGGAGGCCCCGATCTCGCAGATCTGGAACTCGGAGGCCCCGATCTCGCAGATCTGGAACTCGGAGGCCCCGATGTCGGCGTTGTCGCAGGCGAATCGGCCAAATTTGAAGAAGAGAGCGACGATGATGGCGTCTCCGAGGAGGAAGACGAAGTGGTGGTTGACGATCAGGGAGGAGAAGAGGCGGAGGATGAGGTCGGAGAGCCGGCAGAGGATGAGGTCGGAGAGCCGACGGTGAAATAGGATGAGGTCCCTGCCTCCCTCTCAGCCTCAGGTAGTTCACTACATTTTATGAATTCTCAATTTCGTGTTTCAATTCATGTGAATCGGTCATTTGAACTTCAATCTCATAGTGCGGATTTTTAGCGCGTCCTTGTCTGATTTGTAGAAACTGATTTCGCTGATCTGATCTCTGAAATTGTGCAAAGGAGTCATTGGACAATCATCCTCTGAAATCCACGATCGTGGTTGCACAATCCACGATAGTGGTTGCACAATCCACGATCGTGGTTGCACAATCTACGATCTTCTACTCCTCTGTCACGTTCTTCTTCGTTTGCAAGTGTTTACTCAGATTGGCAGGGATTGGAGCGAGGTGGAAGAGGAATTTCCTGAAATCGGTAAGCTAGGCGGTTAGATTGCGGAAACCTTCATCCTGTAATTTTGCTTCAATTGTGCAATCGAATTTCTACCAATAATATAGTGAGAGATCTGCGCTCTTCTGCATACTCTGCTGTTATGAATTTCTTAGCTAGCGATCTTCGGATTTTGAAATCGGTGAAATCGAATTTCTGTGTTGTTTGATTTGAAAAAAACGTGACCATTGATTTGCACAAACGTGACCATTGGAGTTGCACAAACGTGACCATTGAGTTGCACAAACGTGACCATTGAGTTGCACAAATGAATTCAACACATTGACAATAGAGTTGAAGAACAAATTGACCACTGAGTTGCACAAACGTGACCATTGAGTTGCACAAACGTGACCATTGAGTTGCACAAATAGAATTCAACACATTGGCAATAGAGTTGAAGAACAAATTTTCATTGGTTGCACAAACGTGACCATTGAGTTGCACAAACGTGAACATTGAGTTGCACAAACGTGACCATTGAGTTGCACAAATAGAATTCAACACATTGGCAATAGAGTTGAAGAACAAATTGACCACTGAGTTGCACAAACGTGACCATCGAGTTGCACAAACGTGAACATTGAGTTGCACAAACGTGACCATTGAGTTGCACAAATAGCATTCAACACATTGGCAATAGAGTTGAAGAACAAATTGAACCACTGAGTTGCACAAACGTGACCATCGAGTTGCACAAACGTGACCATTGAGTTGCACAAACGAAAAATAATCAAAAAAAAAATGGGCAAAAATCGGGAAAAAACGAAAAAAACGAAAAAAACGCGTATAATACGCGTATAATACGCGAATTATACGCGTATAATACGCGAATGATTCGGCCGAGATTTTATGGGCGCGCGTGTGATGGGCTGTTTCCTCCGCTTGATGAACGGCCGAGATTCATTCCTATTTCCTACCATAATAATCATTTCTACCGGATCCGGACCCTTTTTTTATATATAATGCCTTTTTTTAAGTATTTTTATTATGCCGTTTGTACACGATAAGTTTGTATAATAACTCTTGAATATCAAAGGCTACATTATCCTTAGATTAGATTTTTTTTTTTTGATCAAATTATCCTTATATTAGATTGGATGAGCAAATAGAAACACAACAGGCTAACACATTTGCTAGAGACATGTATATTTTAATCAATGATACCATGCATATGGAGATCGAGTAAACAAATAGAAAGGAGAAGAATAACAAGTAAAATCTCACATGTATGAATCAGAACCTTTTTATTTGTTCATGGATGGAGTTTAAAGAGGATGTAGTCTAAGCATCCAAACTTAAAAAGTAAAAGTAGATAGATTTATGCTCAAGTATAAGAAAATTCCACGAACAAGTTTGTTTAAGAAGTTTCTTGAATTCATAGCAAGAACACAAACAAGAAGGCATGTACTCGAATGACATGGAATACGGTTCGATATCTTAGGTGTTTTTTATAACTATAATGGACATCAAGACTGAAATTTAAAGAGATAATATCAAATTGGTGAAGTGATAAACTCAACCAACAAGAACTGATCCTTGTACGGTTGATAGATAATCTGGTTCTGAAAGATTTGTTATGTGTGCCAAATTTTCGGTATAATCTTTTATTTGTGAATAAACTAGTAAGTTCGGGGCAGTTGATAGCACATTTTCACAAGGACTGTTGTGTGTTGCAGGACCATCAGAGTAAACAATGTGTGGCTATTGGAAAAGGGATAGGCGGCTTATTCAGGATTAAAGGAGGAAAAAGAGCTCAAGAAGAATTGGATACATGTTTTAAAGATTGTAATAAAGACACAACTTAACATTTCAGTTGGTTAGTATTGGGAATTGTGATTTTGATTTGTTGCATCAAAGACTTTGTCATGTTTGTATTTCCAAGATAAACCATGTATCGAATTGCAAGTTCTCTTTGCAAAACAATTTTATGTGTGAAATCTATACTATGGCTAAATTTCCTAAGTTGCCTGATTCTTGTTCTACAACTTAGTTGATTTAATTCATGTTGACTTGTGGGGTCCTTATCGTGTTGGGCTCTCAATGGTGAAAGGTTTCTCCTCACCATAGTTGAGGATTACAACAAAGCGACTTGGATGTATTTAGTGTAGAGTAAGCACCAAGTTGGAGAGACTTTTGAAGCATACATTAAGTATGTAGAAACGTAGTATGGTTCTTTGCTAAAGGTTGTAAGGACATACAACATGTCAGAGTTTGTTAACAAGAGTTGTGAAATGTTGGCAGGTTTTGGTATAGTGCATCAAAAATCAATGAGTTACAACCTGAGTAGAATGGTTTAGTTGAGGACAAATATAGACATCTCTTGGACGTGATGAGTGCTTTGAAGATACAAGCAAGATTACCCTCTAGATTTTGGGGGAAGTGTGTGCTTACAGTTACATATATCATCAACATTTTGCCTTAATCAGTGCTTCAATGGAAAACGCCATATGAGGTATTATTCTCTAAGTTAGTGACTTATGAAAACATGAGAGTAATGGGTTGTTTGTGTTTTGCTTATAACACTCCTAAACCTAGTGATAAAATGGAAGGTAGGGGAAGAAAATGGGTGTTTTTGGGTTACCCAACTAATGCTAAGGGATATAGGCTGTATGACCCTAGAAAGTGGGAAAGTGTTCTTAAGTAAAGATGTCGTGTTCTATGAGAAAAAAATCCATTTTTGGCCAAGGATAAGGGTTTTGTTCAGTCATCAAAGAGTGAGAAATCTTTTCCACAAGCAGTGAATGATAAGTTTGATTATCGTTTTCAATGTCTGTGTTAATAGTTCGTTCACTCAGATAGTGAGGAAATTATTGAGCCTAGAGAAGAGATTTTTCCTCATCATTCTGAAGATAGTCCTTTGCAAACTCGGGATAATGTGACAACAGTTGGTAATTCGAATTTTTCCTCTCTAATTCTCACCGGCCAGCAATCCAGTTTCACCTTTAGTTAATAATCTAACACTTAGAAGGTTAGAACGAATGAGGAATGTTCCGGTTTGGCATTAGGATTATGCCATGAGTGGGGCCAAACAGAGTTATTATGCATCCCTAGCAAATGTTTTAACCATCAGGGAACCTCAATGTTACGTAGAAGCCAGAGAACATTCTCTGTGGGTAGAAGTAATGGATAAGAAGTTGGAGGCTCTAGAGAAGAATGACACTTGGTCTCTTGCTCAATTAACTTCGGGTCAGACAACAATTAAGTCTAAATGGGTTTATAAAATTAAGTTCAATCCAACAGGAGAGATTGAGCATTACAAGGCGCGGTTGGTCATCAAGGGTTTTAGCCAAAAATTAGGGAAACATTAAAAACATACTTTTTCCTGTGTGGCTAAAGTCCCTTCAGTTCGGATGCTCATTGCTTCTGCCACTTCTAAGTAGTGGGAGATAAATTAGTTAGATGTTAACAATGCGTCTCTCCATGGACACTTGAATGAAGAGATCTACATGGAGATTCTAAAGGGGTACAACAAAGGCAAACTAGGTCAGGTTTGTAAGTTGGAGCGATCCTTATACGGTTTGAAGCAAGCTTCAAGGCAATGGAACTTGGAGTTGTCTTCTTTCCTTGTGCATCTAGGTATGTGCAATCCTGAGTGTATTATTCTTTGTTTGTCAAGGAGAATGGTGAACTTTACAACAATGCTTTTATACATGGGTGATATTCTCATCACTGGAAATGACAGTGCAGAGATTCAGCAGATCAATAATGCCTTACATGGTCAGTTTATCATTAAGGACTTGTGCTTGGCTCGGTATTTTCTAGGCCTGGAGTTGTACGAGGATGATGATGGTGTTATTCCAAGTCAACAAAAGTATATACGTGATATATATCTTGACATATTATAAACCACTGGATTGTAAGGCTATATGTTTTCCTTTACTAACAGCGTTAAGGTTCAGATAGGATGAGGGAGCTCTTTTGCCTGATCTTGAAAAATATAGAAGACTTGTGGGTCGTCTCATATATCTGAATTGGACTCGACCAAACCTATCATACATTGTACAACACTTAAAGTCAAGTTGTATCTTAGCCATGCCTCGCTCATTGGCAAGCGGCTATTCATGTTTTAAGATACCTAAAAGGTTCAGCAAAGATGGGATTTTTGTATCCACAACAAAAGACCTTGAAGTTAACTAGTTTTTTTTTTTTACTCAGATTGAGGCACTTGTTTTACCAGCAAAAGGTCATTATCTAGTTATTTTGTATTTTTGGGTCATACTTTGGTTTCTTGGAAGGGTAAGAAACATAGTACGATTTTTACGTCCTCCGCTGAAGCTTAATATCGGAGCATGGCGTCAACAAGTGCAAAGTTAATATGGTGCAATTATTTCTTACATGATTTGAAGGTGGATGTTGCTTGATCAGCCTATCACATTGTTTTGTGACAATCGTGCAACTTAACAATTGGCAGCCAATCCTTGTTTTCATGAGTCCACAAAACATGTTTATTTGGATAGTCAGTGCATTCGGGAGAAAGTGCAATTAGGTTTCTTGCAGACAACATATATTCCATTAGAACTTCATCTCGCTAAACTCATAACAAAGGTAGTAAACCAGCATCAGCATCATTTCCTTTCAGGCAAGTTGGGGCTTGAATGGCTTCCAACTTGAGGGGAGAATGTGGAAGTGTGGATGGGCAAGTTGGGGCTTGAATGGCTTCCAACTTGAGGGGAGAATGGGGATGTGTGGATGGAATCCACTTCGTCAAGTTGGAGCGAATACATGAATGGCGTGGGACTTTGCATTGCATGTTGGATGAAGGTCACATTTCGTTTTAGAACAAGTTATGGTTTATTTGTTTTAGCTTTTGTTCGACGTACTTAGTTTTAAATACATGTAAGCCGGTTTGTGTGTTAGCCGGACCTTTATATTGGTTTTCCTATAGCTTTCCTTCTTTATAGAAGAATAATTCGTGTTTTCTTTTCAGTATTCCCTTTTGGGAGCTTAGTGACTATCATGGCAATTAGCCATCATTTTGAGTGATTAAACTTGTTTGGGTTGTTATTAGTTGTGTGTCCTTTTGGGAGCTTTGTGACTCTCATGGCAATTAGCTATCATTTTGAGTGATTAAACTTGTTTGGGTTGTTATCAGGTGTGTGTTGAGTTGATTAGCTTGCCTTATCTCATATTTCACAAACTACCCACTACACTAAAACATTCTTTGATATAACTACATCTGTTGGAACATCCTTGCACTTGGCTTCCTTAAAAAAAAACATGAGGTATCCCAGGTGAAATCCAAGGTTGGACACACATCATCCTCCCCTACATGGAATGAATTTGTCATAAAATACATGATGACTTTTGAAGAGAGATCAAAAGGACACAACTTTTCCCCTTTCTATAGGATGGATCGCCTCTCCTTCGACCAAAAAAGGATGGACTGCACATGAGTCTTACTCCATTTTTTATCATTGATAGGCGGTCCATCCTATAGGAGGGATTTGCCATCACCACTTGGCCCATCATCACAAATTGCATTTACATGAATAACTTTTTGTTCATGCACCCTATCGGTCAATATGTACCAAATTTCTACTTAATTATCTCATTCAAAACTCATAAAATATTATTCATTACTCGTTCATAAATTTTTCCCCTTTCCTTACTTGACTCTTCGCATACTTGCCAAAAAGTTACTTTATATTGGACAAGGTTATTGGATCATGGTCTTCCAAGTCAACTTTGATTGCAATGGAGGAAATAAAGGGGGTAGATTGGTGAAGTGTTTCGATCAATTAAATAAAGATTTTCAGATTTGGGTTGAACTAACAAACTGTCGAGTGGATTAGGTCAACCCAACGAATCAAGAGTATATACTTTTTGTTATTATTAAAATAATGTTTTAGTTAAATAATAATATCGAATAATAAAAAAATCATTTAATTTCTCAAATGACTTTATACATTTTAAAAATATAATAAATCGAGTGAATCCAATGGATTTCGATTCTCAATCACCCGAGTAGGTGTTAAACTATGTTGTTGGTTTAAATCTCCAAAACTTTCATGGATCAGATTAAATTTACGAGTCAGATTAGCTTTTAAAATATCTAAACACGATTAAATTTTAAAAAGCAAGTAGCACAAGTAGACATGTCAATTGGGTAGGTTGGGTCGAGTTCAGGTCGATAACGGATCATGAGTCCATCGAGTCGAGTCGATAATAGGTCACATGTTTATCGGGTCGGATCATTGCGGGTTTTTGGGTCGGATCAGATCAACCCAACAGGTCAAGATGATCAAATTTTTTAACATTATTTGAAAGTTTTATTTTTTAAAATACATATTCCATATTCTAAAATATATTAAGTCACATAACGAGTTCGGGTTCAATTGAGTCAGGTTGAAACGGGTTCAGGTTCAACTAGATCAAAGTTGAAATTGAATTTTGGGTTCAACCAGATCGAGTTAAAATTGGATTTCGGCTTAACACGAAAATTTTGGATTGGATCGGAATTAAGGTTCGGTCCAATGAGAGGACTAGACAAGCTAAAACAAACAACTTCCAGGTGGTTTCCCAAAAAGTAAACGTTCTTTGTGAAAGAACAAACAATGTTAGATGTCTCGCAGAAATGGCGTGATATCCGTCTCGCCGATGACGTGGATGGCTTATGGCTGAGCCCATCTAACAATCCCATCATTTTACGATTTATAAAAAAAACACTTAATTAAATCCCAAAATGGTTCAAGGCAAAACCCAGATCTGCATCCGTTCCTCCACGACCCTCTCCGCCCACTTGACCCGTCGCCTAACATTGGAGCGGTCCCGGCCGCCTTCGAGGATCTTACCACGGCCGTCGCGGAGGAGGTGGAGAAACGGATGCAGATCTGGGTTATGCCTTGGAACCAGTTTGGGATTTAATTATTTTGTTTTATTATAAATGCTGGGATTGTTAGATGGGCTCAACCATAAGCCATCCACGTCGAAAAGCTCTGCCCTCTCTCTAGAGGAAGAGCAGGCCGAGAAGGCCATCGTCTTTGCCGAGGAGGCCCACTGCCACTTTTCCCATGGCTTCACCGTCGCCTTCTCCCTTTGCTCCGCCGCCGTCTTTTCCCAAGGCACCGTCGCCGCCCCCAGGCCTTTGGGCTCCCGACTCATCCGTCACCGGACCTCATCTAGGTGTCGATGCCAGATCATCCGCCAGCAGCCGGATCTGCCTTCCACCGCCATTCTCGGGTGTTGCCGCCAATCGCCGTTCTTGTGTGACCAGTCGGAGTTCGCTTGGCTCCGCCACCGGCTTTGGTTGCGTTTGCCGCAATCCGTGGGAAGTTGGTCTACTGCTTCCGTTACAAGCTTCTACTCTTTCCTTGCTTGCCAAGGGAGATGTGGGCCATAGTCCGTGGCTTGTTGGGCAAGCATCTGCTCTTTCCTTGCTTGCCAAGGATGTTTTTTTTTTCCTTTTTTAATAAGCTTTTGTCAGGCAGGATGGATCGCACTTTTCTCCCGTACTTTTGTCTGGAAAGTCGGATCTGAGTTTGGTTTGAGTTCGAGATCATGTTCCGGATGTTGTCCGGGTGGTGTGTTTCCTTTTCAGGCGTCTTGTCACACCTACTCAAGTTGGCTTTTTGCTGTCTTGCTCTCCGGCGACTCTACACGCCTGTGTTAGATTCTCATCTAACCCGCGAAATTGCTTTTCTCCGATTCTACCTCAAGCTTTTGTTCTATCTTTTTAGGCTATTGTACTCTTTTTTATCATTCCTGTCTTTGTTTGTTTGAGTCTGTTAGCCATTTTTTTGGCTGCCGTTTTTAACGGCCTTTCGGTTCACCAAGCCTGTTTGGTTTCCGAATTCTTACCTGTTTCAAAATAAAATATAAAAAAATAAGTCATCCACGTCAGCGGCGAGACCGATATCACGCCATTTTGGCGACACATCGAGCATTGTTCTTTGTGAAAGAACATCCCCCTTTGACGCATATTCTTGAGAAACCGACCCCCCTTTGTTGGGATCCAAATCCTCCGTCCCGCAAACACGTCCCCTCGCATGTCCCAATGATCCTCATTGGTCGAAAGCTCACTTTTTGACTTTAAAAACACATAAAAATAAGTGGAATTTTGAGCTTTCGACCAATGGGGATCATTGGGACGTGCGAGGGGACGTGTTTGCGGGACGGAGGATTTGAATCCTGTTGGCCGTTACACTCTTATAGCGGAATTACGATCGCGTCCCTTGGGAACACATGAGAGTTGCGGATAATGGCCAGGCCCCACCACCACCGCCTTTCAACCCCCAAACCCCCACTATAAATCCCATCTCTCTGTCTGTCCCTCAATTTCAATCCCAACACAACAAACTTCCCCCTTCCCAAGTTCCCAGCTCCCTTCCCTTCCAATCCCCCCTTTCGGATAAGAACGACACGTTTTTCTTCCACCCTGCAAAAATGGAAAACAAGAGGCAATCTGGCTCTCTCCCTTCTGAATTGTTCGGCACCAAGGAACAGCCCTCAACCGACGTTTTCGCTTCCATCTTCCCTCCTTCCAAGGTATAATTCAATTCTTGATTCAACAAATTCGCTCCAATTTTGATCTGGGTTTGGGAGAAAAATCCGATTTTGATCTGGGTTTGAGAGGAAAGGCCATGGGCTCTGTAAATTGGGGTTTCGGATTGGTTTATGGTCAAACCTGTACTTTATGAGATGTTTGATTTCTGAAACTTTTATTTTCAGGGGGCGACCAAGAATTCCACCGGCTCTGACTTGGCAGGATCAAGTACCAGAAGAGGTATTTCAGGTTTCCCTGTTGTTGTTGTTCATCTTCTTCTTGTTCCTTTCTTATGGCAGACCCTACAAGAAAGGAATTATAATGAAAACAGTTTGGGAATATTATCCAATCCTTACTGTGAATTTTGTATTCTTATGAAATACGAGTAAGATTTGCGCTCAAAGTGAAGTTTCTTTTTAGTTTTCCTCAGTGGGGTATCTTCAAAGCAATTCTTAACGTATATAATCTCAGAGATTTGATTTAAAAGTTCAGTCTAATCACTATTTAGCTTTCAAAACCCTGAGATGACAAATTTGCTTTTCTTTGAAGTATATACACAACTAAGCCCGGCAACTTGCATGTATACTTCTTGTATGTCAGTATTTGAATATGATTAGTAGCTAGCATGAGTTTTTGTTCTGAGTCCTTGCTTGCATCGGTCGAATTGCAGATGATATGGACAAAAATGGACAGCAGCCATGTCACATGAGCTCTTCTATTTACTATGGTGGCCGAGAACCGTATTTTCAGCCAAAGACTTCCAACGCCTCAGGAACAGTGAGTCTTTCTTTAACAACGTGACAATACTCTTAACCATGGAATAAGATTGCGGAAACGAACTTTGAATACGAACTCTGTTTTTCCATGTAATTAGTCCAAGAAAGATGCCGGTGAAGACGATGGTGCGTCTAGGGGAAATTGGTGGCAAGGCATGTCTTTCATTTACGTGACCAGAATTCTCAGTTAAATTCGCGAAACCCGGTTATTTATTGGTCTTGTCCATGTTTCTCTTGCAGGATCTCTGTATTACTGAGCCTTTGTCGCATCAAACATGTCAATACCCCTGTTTACCAAGGTAAAATCAACTGCAAATGCTGGAGAAAATAACTTTCTTTTCATATTATTCTCATGATCAGCTGAAAATTGAAGTGAGAATTGTGTTGTTTTCCAGGAAACGGATGGGAAGCTAACAACATACAGCAAAAGTTGGGCTATATCTTGACAAGAATAAGTGCAAACTTAGTAGAGTTTGTAGTAGTAGCAGTATACTTGAGACAGAACTAGTATGTATTATATGGTGTCTGTCGATAGAATGTGAAAATAGTTTGTCTTATGTAATAGAGTTTGGATCTTAGTTTGCTATGGAGGTTTACTTCGTAGCAAAAAAAAAAGGTGTCAAAAAGTGTAGTAATAGTGTCTTTCTACCAAGCTCCTCAGGGGTAGCAGGGCTGTACTCCAAAGTTTGTACTTGGACATTAGATTTACTGGTTTTCAATTTCTGAATGGTATATCTTTCCCTTAGCATCGTCGAAGTTTTTTTGGTTCCTGTAGAGATTTCTTCATTTGCTTGATTTGGGCCATACAATCTAATTCTCGTTAGCCCATTTCTCTAAGAAGCCTACACAGAAATATTAATTCATCTCTACCAACAATGACCTAAAAATCTACTATGGGTGACCTAAAAATGGTTATGGTTACATTAACCATGCTTCGGTTAGTTGAAATCATCAACCTTAGTTAATTTGTGAATCCCTATTAACCAGGTTTTGGTTAACGAAGCTTTTTGGTTTGATTTTATCAGTTAACTAATAACCATTTTTTGTAGTTATTAAATTAAATGATTACAAGCCACTTAAACAATAATAAAGTTATGTTTTTATGTAAAAATATACTCTCTTATGTAGAATTTCAAAATAAATACTAGTTTTACATAAAGATTATGTTCTAAATTTTCATTATAATATGTATATTATATGTACAATCATTTTTCAAAATGAAATATTTAAAAGAAGGCACCATTAAGTAATTAATGATGCTAATAAAAAAAATAATGTTATGATAAAACAAATATCTATACTATATATTAAAGCCGGAGAATTTCGAGCCTCCACGTTAATTCTGGCCCCACGTTATTAACAATTTTATATGTTTTATTTTTCTTAATTATCTAATCTTTAACTTTATCGATATGTTTTTTTGTACCTATCAAATATCTATCTTTAAAGGCATATTATTTATCTTTAAAATGTCTTTAATTATCTAATCTTTAATTTTATCCTTTTCCTTACTCATCTAATATCTATCTTTGAAACAATATTATCTATCTTTAAAATTTCCTTCTATAAAAGATACATATTAATTAGCTTAATTTTCCAATTCCCATTTTAATCTATCTATATAAGAATTTATATGTAGTATAGATTATAGTAAATACACAAATTAACGAAAAAATGATTATTACCCGTACATGGTACGGGTCTTCAACTAGTAAAGCTAAAATCTCAAATAAAGATGCAACTAGTTGAACCCTCATACCATATACGGACAACCTAATAAATTTGTTAGGCACATTGGCAAGAAAAATATTTTATCTACGAAGTTCACTTATTGAATATAGAGTTTATTAAAATAGTTTATAAAATTTAAAGATATTTTGTATATGATTAAACTCTTACAATGAATAGATAAGATCTTTACTTGATAAAACTTATTAAATAAGGTAAAATATTTTTAAATTATTAAAATAAATTATCTATAAAATTCATCTATTTTAATAAATCTTCATTATAATAATAGTTTAGGCCTTGTTATAGTTACCTTCAAAAGTATACTTTCTATTCAAAAGTATACTTTTCTCACATCGAAACTAGCAAAATACAACTATATTTCACGTATTTCGAGAAATAAAAAGCCTACTTTCTATTAGAAACTACTTTTTCACAATAAGTGTATCAAGGCCTTAATGTATTTTAATAATATATTACTATTTGATCTCCATAAAAAATATTTTTGATTAGTATTTTATTTTAGAGGTCTCGTAACTTTGCCAAAATATATTATTTAAGAATTTTATAACTTGCATATGGATTCTATTTAAAGGTATTAGCTAAAATAATTATAGAAAATATAATATTTTATTAAAATAATATTATTTTTATATTCACAAGACCATATTTTAGTTTAACTAATCAATATATATTATAAAAACCGACTGTTTTTGAGTCACCACGTTTATTCTGGCCCTACTGCATATTCCATAAAAAATAGTTTTTATTTATGTTATTTTAGTTAATCTGATCAAATTTCTTAGTATCTATTTATGTAAAAGATATAATCAACTTTCTGGATTTTGTTAAGATATGCTATCCTTTTTAATATATCACTTATCTTTTTAAACGTTGATTTTAGCCCCACATCATATTTAATAGAAAAACTAATTTTGTCACTTTATTATTTAGTTTACATGGTAGGCTTTCCCAGGTACCCCTCTCGTGCATTTCACTTGGCCGCTGAGTAGGTAAGACCGCACACGCTCGACCCTCCGGTTATTACGTTTACCACCCTTTCTGGAGTAGGGGGTGTCTTGTCGGTCGTCTTGCCTCGGTAGGGATTTTCTAGGAGATCGCGAGGAACTCTAGCGTCTGGAGCCGCTTCCCGGATCTTGCCCTTAGAAATCAGGTGTGCTACTTCTCTCCTCAACATGATACAATCCTTGGTCCAATGCCCGTGATTGTCATGGAACTCACACCACTTGTTCTCGTCGGCTCCTGCTTTTGGCGCTTTGTCTTTTCTGGGCCACCTCACTAGATCTCCCATCTTGGAAAGATTCTTCACCAGTTGTGATGGCGAGATCTTTAGGTTGAAGTCTTCCAGGGGAGGTGGTAGCGGTTCGCGCTCCTTTTCTACTGGTGGCTTGTTACGTGCCACGTTTACCCGTTTGGCCGGCTGGCGGTCGTAAGGATGATCGCGCCTGTCCCTTCTCTGGTTGAAGGGTGATCGCCTCCGCTCTGGTTATTCCCTCTTGCGGTCACCGCTGTTTCTCCTATCTGTGCCTCTAGGTTCGGCCGACCTTCTCCGAAGTGATCTATCTTGTTCCAGTCTGACGTGTGCTAGTGCTTTGGACTGGACTTCCTCGAAGGTGGTGCACGGATGCTTGGTCAGCTCCTGGTATAGCCCTCCATCTGGTATGATTCCCTAGTGGAAGGCCTCTATTGCGGTGGTGGTGTCACAATTTGGGATGGTCACCTTCTCCTTGTTGAAGCGATCTAGGTATGCTCTAGTGGTCTCATAGCTCTTTTGTTTGACCCGGTAGAGGTCGCTAGATTGCTTCTCAAATTTGCGACTGCTTGCGAACTGACTCCGGAAGGTGTCCGAGAGATCAACGAAGGATTGGATGCTTCCTCTGGGTAGACCGATGAACCAGGTAAGGGCTGGTCTAGTCAAGGTCGTTCCGAACCCCTTGCACATCACGGATTCCTTCGAGTGGTTGGGGACCGAGCTAGTCATCATCTTTTGTTTGTAGATGGCTATGTGCTCGTTAGGGTCCGCGGTGCCGCTGTAAGGTGTCATGCTAGGAATAAAGAATTTCCTTGGAATCTCAGCTCGCGCGATTCTAGGAACGAAGGGTGACTCGTTGTATCCATCCTGAGCTTCTGGTTGCACAGGCTGGTATCCGGTGTGACTCCTGACCACTTGATCGGAGATGGCTCCAATTTGCTCTATGACCTTCTTTTTGATAAGGGCATCTAGATCCACCTCCTGGCGTCTCTCAGTGTAGGTGTTCTCGGCCATCCATACGTTCCCGGAGCGATTTCTATAAGTGTTTCCCGGGGGCGTGTCCTGGTTTCCGAGGGTTTCCCTGTTCTGTTGCTCGCGGTTGTTCGCGAGGTTAGGTGTTTGTTGAGTGTTCAAGACTCCACCTTAGGTGTCGTTCCCGTTGTTACCCCAAGAGGTTCCTTCCCCGTCGTCAAAATTCAGTCGAGTTACCAGACCTTCAGTGTTTCTAGCAACGTGGGCTGGTCGTCTCGCCGTAGTCAATAACTGGTTTTGGTGCTTAAGTTGGGTGTTCTCAGTGGTTAAGCGTTCTATGTTAGCTTCAAAGAACCCTTTTTGTTGCTCAAGTTCCTTCTGGAGAAACTCCATGCGGCGCCGGAAGTCTGCCATCTCGTCCTCTCGCTGCTTGGACTGGATCTCTTCCCATTGGATGGCGTTGTCCTTACTTGGCACGATTTCTCCAGATTCCGACATTGTTTTCGCCGGAAAACTTCAACAATCAAGCCTGTGTTCATGATTTGCCAAATTCTTTGCCCCACGGTGGGCGCCAAACTGTTTGAGCTAGAACTAAGAAATACGAACTCGAGAATCAATATAAAGAATGCGAAAATTGTATTAATTTCGTGTGTATTCGAATGTAAATGTATCAATCTCTACAATGTATGACCCCCTCTATGTATATGTAGGGGTTCCTTAAAGATAGAGTGTTTACAAGATAAGATATTAACTAGATAGATATGCATCTACTAGATAGGATTTCCCTAAATATGATACAATTACGGCTTCATAAGATAAAAGAAATATCTATAAGATATAACGTAAATCTATCTTATATCTAATCGGGCAAATATGCCGATTTCGTAGCTCATTACTCGGACTGCCTTCTAGAACCTCGTCTCTCGGCTCTATGGGCTTCTCGTGGACCGCTCTAGAATACTCTGTGGGATTTTGATAATAGGGCCCAACAATAGCCAGCCATGCTTGGAAGTTCTTTCCCTTGATCCAATCAGACATTGAATCTTTCCATTGGTTGTATTGACCAACGAGCAGCAAGGGAGACACCAAGTTCCTGAGGTTGAAGATTCATCTTAAAACCTGTTTGACAAAAACACACAATCTAGAGCACGCAGGCTATGATACCAATTGTAGGATCGACGTGTGTTAGTATACAGATGTTGATCCTCCAGAGGGATCAACAAACCGGGCAGCGGAAATAACAAACAGTTCAAACAAGTAATTGTTCACACAAAGAGGTTCAAATCAAGCCAGCCTTTTGTTATTACCAAGTATGAACTTACAAACGCGAATCCTTGATCTTAAGGTATACACAATACCTTCTAACCAGACCTAGATCCTTCAGTGTCGGACACACTCGTAATTCGACTCAATAGACTTGACCCACACCTCTAACCCTCGTACACAACTCGGCCTAGAGTACTTCGTGTGTTCTTTCCTCAAGCACACAGCTCTCTCAACTCTCTTGAAAAAGCATTACAAGAACCCTAATACAATGAACTATTTATACTACTCGGCTAGAATAAATTCTATCCTAAAATACAAATATTCATCTAACAAGATTTATCTTACTTAGGGAATAAGATAATATCTTCAACAAACTAACATATCTTCAAGATCTTCCAAAGATAGCTAATTCGTTCCATCCGATCCCTTCACGCGCGTTTCCTTAAATAGCTTCCAGCTCTGCACGTTGATCCACCTTCCATAAATAGTTTCTGCTTACGCGCCAGCTATTTGATGATCCGGTTGATCCCATCGGATGTTCCTGCTCTATTTCACGCTTAATTCAACCTGTTTGATCCTGAAACATGTAGCAAACCATATCAAATGTTTCTCAAGTGTTCAATCATCATCAAAACCTATTGGGATCGATTGTCGGGACTAACCACCATCCCAACAGGAAAGTTGGGGCCCCATACTTTTTGGGGGCCCTGTGCTTTCTAACCACATGAGCTGCCCATGGGCCGGCCCTGCCAACAACCCGAATTCAAATTGTGAAACAAAAGTGGTCTAAAGTGGGTGTGCATGGAAAAATATTAATTCAACAATTGCAAAACACTTAAAAAACACAACCCATATATATGTTTACCAACTCATATAAAGTTAAAAGAAGAATGGTTACCAAAGGGAGTTGGCTCAGGTGGTAAGCGGTCTGTTCCACATCCATGAAGTTTGGGGTTCAACTCTAGTGGATGTTAAAAAATTCTCTTTGGGTTGCGCGACCCGGGTCGATCTGGATGTAGCCAAGACGAAACTCTGATGAACCAGTGGGTAACCGAAAAAAAAACATGAATTGATTAAATTTAGCAGCTCACAACTCATGTAGGCAATGCAAGAGTTCTTCACTATGAAAAATCCACCACCTCTTCATAACTAGTAAATTTACCAAAATCCCACCAAAGCAAAAAATTCAACAACATACCCTTCACTAATCATAAATTCAATCAACACAGTTATCAATATGGCTTCATATCATCTCCAAAAGATCCTCCAAAGTTTTCTCTAAAATGGGGTATATATTCTCCAAAAAAAAGTTATTCCAAATCCAACCGATTATCTCCAATGGAGAATTCACATTTTTTTTCCTTTTAACAATTGTTACAAGTACAAAGCAATCAACATTTAATTTTTTTTTTAGCAAAGAAACTTTCATTCAAGGATCAATGTCATACAAAAACTTTGGATGACATCGATCCTTCTAGGATGAAAGACCTAAGACCGATAAGTCTCTGTAATGTTCTCTACAAAGTTGTGTCGAAGGTTATTGTTGACAAGATGAAAGAGTGCCTTGGAAAGCTGATTTCTCAAAGTCAGAGTGCTTTTGCTCCGCGGCGGTTGATTACTGATAATGTTCTTGCGGCTTTTGAGTTATTTCATTACATGAAGACGAAGAGGAAGGGCAGTAAGGGTTACTTGGCGCTCAACCTGGACATGGCTAAGGCTTATGACAGAGTTGAGTGGGATTATCTTGAGGTCATGATGAGGAAGCTGGGGTTTGAGGTTCGGTGGGTGGAGCTGGTAATGCAGTGTGCTCACACGGTCTCCTTTTCGGTTCTCATGGATGGGCTACCTTCGGGTAGTTTCAAACCGGGAAGGGGACTAAGGTAAGGGGATTCCTTTTCACCGTACTCGTTTCTCTTATGTGCGGAAGGGCTCTCTAAGATGCTTCGGGATAGTGAATGTATGCATGTGATTCAGGGGATTGCGGTTTCTAGATCGGCGCCTCATATCTCTCACTTATTCTTCGCGGATGATTGTATGTTGTTTGCAAAGGCAACGTGTCAACAGAGCAATGAAATTGTTAAAATCCTCCACGACTATGGAGTAGCGTCGGGTCAACAAGTTAACTTTACAAAGTCAGAATTGTCTTTCAGCAAGAATGCGATAGAGACCATAAGAGCAGAAATCCGAGACATCGCGTGTGTGTGTGAGGTGGAGAAACATGACAAGTATCTTGGGCTCCCGACGGTGGTTGGGCGTTCCAAGAAGGCGGTGTTTGGCAGCGTAAAAGGAAGAGTGATGAAGATGTTAAGTGGTTGGAAGGAGCGGCCTTTGTCTAGGGCGGGCAAGGAGGTTTTGATTAAGTCCGTGGTTCAGGCTATTCCTTCATATTGTATGAGCTATTTTCGTTTTTCATCGGAGCTTTGTAGGGAGATTGAGCAGCTTATGTGCAAGTTTTGATTGTGGGATGGCAGTGGACTGGGGGTTGTTCATTTGCTCAATTGGAAGAAATTATGTTTGCCTAAGGATAGGGGCAGGCTTGGTTTCAAGGACATCGAAAATTTCAACCTAGCTATGCTCGCTAAGCAAGGCTGGAGACTCATCCAAGAACCCGATTCATTGATTGCAAAACTCCTCAAGATACTTCTCACGGACCACATTTTTTGGGGCGAGTCTAGGCTTAAACCCGAGTTTTACTTGGCGTAGCATCTTGCATGGGAGGAGGGTTCTAGAGGGTGATTTGTTATATATGGCACGTCAGTAATGGCAGTGATATCAAAGTGTGGGGTGACCGGTGGATTCCACGCCCGCGTAGCTTCTGGTCGATCACTCCTTGCCCTGCGGGTTCGAATGACTTGAGAGTGGTGGACTTGATTGATTGGTATTGCGAAGCTTGGGATGTGGCTCGTCTTTAGAGCGTTTTCCTGCCAATTGATGTGGAAGCTATTTAGCGAATCCGACTGTCACGCCCTAGCGTGCCTGACGAGCTGATATGGTTCTGGACGATGTAAGATATTAATAAATATTAATAAGATATCATTATGTGGTCCATATCACATTAGGTTTATTTATGGAACATGTTGATTTGATAAGATAAGGATGATGATAGAAGATATGATTTTCTATAAAGTAAAGATATATCTATTATTGAACAACTTTGATGATAGGTTGAAATATATCTTTAGAGGATTTTGACCCCTCTCTCTGCCTATATAAGTGACCCAAGATTCATCATTAGGTCATTATTACGTATTGCATAACTCACAAAATATTAGGGTTAAGAGGCTAAGAGAGAGAAGGCGATTTCCATTGCTCGGTGTATTGTGATTATCGGATCAGATCCCATCATCCTTGCCCTCTCAATCACGATGTCTACTGGTATGTATTCGTAATTAAAAGCATGATCGAAGATCCTAATATTAATCATGATAAGGTTTAAGTTTACATGTGGTATCAGAGCGTTTTAGGTTGAAGATCATTCTTTTAGTTCGAAATCATAGAAGAATCATGCTAGTATCATGTTTTCCGCTTTTATTTAGTTTGATTCTTGCATGATGTTTTTGTATTATGTGTATAATATATGAATTTATGGCCGAAAATTGCATAAGAAAAACCGGAAGTTTAGGATCGACTGAAAATTAGGGTTTTTCCGCAATCTGTCGATGTTGTTTTTCTCTATGTCGGAATTTGACGAAATTTGCATGGTCAATCGGAAACGGCGAGATCTTTCAAGGTCATTGCTATGCAATGAGTAGACCGGAGTTTAGCCGAATTCCATCGTTTAAGCCCTCAAAATTGCGTTTTTCGACTTTTCGACAATTATTGTAATGCTATTTTATGATGATAGAAAATTCGTATGATGTTTTTACGAATTGCTTATTGATCCTGGTAACATGTATAACCTAATGAAGTAAAATCTAAAAAAAAAAAACGTCTTGATTAATTGCTTGTTTGTTATGCATGCTCAATACCGGGATTTCTGTATTCTGATATACAATATCATATTATATTGTTTTGAAACTCACCACAGTGATAACAATTCAATACATGTATATTGTATTTCATCATAGAGTGACATTCATATTATTGTTTGCAATCTGCCACAGTAGATTCAAAGCATGTCTTGGATGTTAAATCATATGTGTTTATTGTATTCTATCATTAAATGACATTCATATTATTGTTTGCAATCTGCCACAGTAGATTCAAAGTATGTTTTGGATGTTAGACTAAGTAATATTATTGATTGGTTTATTTCTTAGCATAATGGTATGCCCACAGGTAGACTATGCATCATAAGTAGAATATAACCATTAAATCGATGATTTTTTTTTATGCGATTGAGCATGTATAGGATATCCACAGATACCATACTTGTTTAATTGTAGGATGTAAATCATTCCTATATGTTCAAATCTTAGTCATGTATGTTATATTTTGCCTCGAAATTTAATTATTGTGAGATGATTCCTTTATATATTGCAGTTCCTCAACCTGCACAGCTTAACTCCTTTGTTAACTCAGTTCCTGAACTAGATGGGACTAACTATAATGAGTGGAAAGAACATGTGGAGTTTTACTTGGGTGTGCTTGAGATAGACTCGGGCTTGACTGCGGATAAACCAGCTGATCTTACAGCTGAGTCCACAGATGAACAGAAACTTGCCCATCAAGCTTGGACTAAAGCCAATAAACTATGCTTGAAGTTCCTACGTCTCACCACAGCATCCAACATTAAGTCTTCCATTCTTGAAAGTGATACCTTAACCGCTAAGGGGTACTTACAGACAATCACTGAACGCTTTAAGCCTGGCGACAAAGCTGTTGCTGGAAAACTTATTGCTGAACTCACCACTGCCCGTTATGATGGTACTAAGACCATGCAGCAACATGTACTTGACATGGCTAACTTGGCTGCAAAATTGGCTAAACTGGGCATGAAAGTAGAGGATTCATTCCTAGTCCAGTTTATCCTCAACTCTTTGCCTCAACAGTATGATCCTTTTCAGATTCATTATAACACGATTACGGAAACGTGGAATGTGAATCAGTTGACCAATAAGCTGGTTCAAGAAGAGGCTAGAATTAAGCAACAAAGCAGCCATGTGCCTAACGCAAACTACATGCATGGGAATGGGAAGAACAAATTCAGAAAGAAAAATTGGAAGGACATTAAGAAAAGTTCCTCCAATCAGAATAACTCTTCCAACCAGTCCAGTCAATCTGCACCAAAGAAAGCTAAGAAGAATGATAACTGCCATTTTTGCAAAAAGAATGGGCACATTCAGAAGGATTGCGTAAAGCGCAAAGAATGGTTCGAAAAGAAGGGTAAGCCTCTGGCTTTTGTATGTTTTGAATCAAACTTTGTAGAAGCACCTTCTAATACATGGTGGATTGATTCTGGATCTAATGTTCACGTTTCAAACTCGATGCAGGGATACCTTACAACCCGGAACATAAGTCCAAATGAAGCTTACCTTTACATGGGAAATAGGATCAAAGCACCAGTAGAAGCCATTGGAACTTTTCGTTTAGTTTTAAGTACTGGTTTTCATTTAGATTTAGAGAATACTCTTTATGTTCCTACAGTTTCTCGCAATTTGATTTCCTTGTCTAAACTTGATCTTGATGGCTTTTCTTCATCTACTGGTGATGGACCTTTCAGTTTGTTTAAGAATAATGATTTAGTTGGTTCAGGATTTTTAGTTAATGGTTTATATCAAATTACTCTTGATAACTCCTTTTCTGAATCCTTAGTAACCTTGCATCCTAAAGTGAATTTGAAACGTAAAAGGTCAAGTGAAGATTCTGCTTTTTTGTGGCATAAGAGGCTCTGTCACATATCCAGAGAAAGAGTTAAGTTATTAGTGAAAGAAGAGATTCTTCCGAGTCTTGATTTCACTGACTTTGAGGTTTGTATAGATTGCATTAAGGGTAAGCAAACTAAACACACCAAGAAAGGAGCCACAAGAAGCACTGAACTGCTTGAAATTATACATACAGACATATGCGGACCTTTCGATTATCCATCCTTTGGTGGAGAAAAATACTTTATTACCTTTATTGATGTTTGTTCACGTTACTGTTATCTTTACCTTTTGCATGACAAGTCTCAATCTGTGAATGCAGTAGAATCCTACATAACAGAGGTTGAGAGACAATTAGGTAAAAAGGTGAAAATCATTAGGTCTGATAGAGGTGGTGAATCTTATGGAAAATATGATGAGTCAGGACAACGTCCTGGTCCTTTCGCTAAACTTCTTGAAAAATTAGGGATTATACCTCAGTACACAATGCCTGGTTCGCCATGGATGAATGGTGTTGCTGAGAGACGCAACCGTACACTTTTGGAGATGGTTAGGAGTATGTTAAGTAATTCTAATTTGCCCATATCATTGTGGATGCATGCTCTTATGACTGCTGTGTATATCTTGAACCGAGTTCCAAGTAAGGCTGTTCCTAAGACATCATTTGAGTTGTGGAAAGGATGGAAACCCAGTTTAAGACATTTACGTGTTTGGGGATGTCCAGCAGAAGCACGCATTTATAACCCACATGAAAGGAAACTCGATGCAAAAACCATAAGTGGGTTTTTCATTGGGTATCCAGAAAGGTCAAAAGGGTATAAGTTTTACTGTCTTAATCATAGTACAAGAATTGTAGAGACCGGTAATGCTAAATTCATTGAGAATGGCGAAGTCAGTGGGAGTGATAAAGTCAGAGAAGTGGTCATTAGAGAGATTCGGGCACCAATACCAATTCTCGTGCCCGGGATTTCGACTGACACTATTCTACCTAATGCTATTGGCCAAGCCAATAATGTAGAACCAATTGTCAATGATCATGCACTCCATCATGAGCCTATCGCCATAGAACCGAATGTGAATGCAGCACCTGAAGTAGCATTAAGGAGGTCCTCAAGACCACGAAGGCCAGCTATTTCAGATGATTTTATATTGTATTTGCAAGAATGTGAATTTAACATGGGATTGGAGAAAGATCCGGCCACGTATTCACAAGCCATGAAAAGTGAAAATTCTGAAAAATGGATGGATGCCATGTTTGAAGAGATGAAATCAATGGCCACACATAAAGTCTGGGAGTTAGTCGATTTACCAGAAGGACACAAGAAAGTTGGTTGTAAGTGGGTCTATAAGACCAAACGCGACTCTCTTGGTAAAATCGAACGACATAAAGCTAGACTCGTGGCTAAAGGATTCCATCAAGAAGAGGGCACCGATTATAATGAGACCTTCTCTCCAGTTTCTAAGAAGGACTCTTTTCGGATAATTATGGCTTTAGTAGCTCATTTTGACCTAGAGTTACATCAAATGGATGTGAAAACGGCATTTTTGAATGGAAGTTTAGAAGAAGAAGTCTATATGGCTCAGCCAGAAGGCTTCACTATAGATGGAAAGGAAAACATGGTCTGTTTGTTAAAAAGGTCAATATATGGATTAAAGCAATCTTCTCGACAATGGTACCTTAAGTTTCATGATACCATTACCACCTTTGGGTTTACTGAAAACATAGTTGATCAGTGTATATACCTGAAGATAAGTGGGAGTAAGTTTGCATTTCTGGTTCTATATGTTGACGATATCCTAATAGCAAGTAGTGACCTTGGCTTATTACGGGAAACCAAGGACTTTCTTTCTCAAAACTTTGAAATGAAAGATATGGGAGACGCTTCCTATGTGATCGGGATAGAAATATTTCGTGATAGATCACGTAGGATTTTAGGATTGTCTCAGAATGCCTATATCTCAAAAGTTTTAGAAAATTTTGGCATGGCGTCATGTGATCCTAATGCAGTTCCAATTCAGAAAGGGGACAAGTTCAGCTTAAGTCAATGTCCTCAAACTGAGTTAGAATGTGATCGAATGAGAAACTACCCTTATGCGTCTCTTGTAGGGAGTTTGGGATATGCACAAGTTTGCACTAGACCAGACATCAGTTTTGCAGTTGGCATGCTGGGTCGCTATCAAAGCAATCCAGGTATTGATCATTGGAAAGCTGCAAAGAAAGTGCTGAGATACTTACAAGGAACAAAGGAACTTATGCTCACATTTAGGAAAACCGATCATCTTGAGGTGGTTGGTTATACGGATTCAGATTTTGCTGGATGTGTGGACACTAGGAAGAGCACTTTGGGTTATGTGTTCATGCTAGCGGGCGGTGCTGTTTCATGGAAAAGTTCCAAACAGTCCATCATTGCATCATCCACTATGGAGGCCGAGTTTGTAGCATGTTTTGAGGCATCAATTCAAGCATCATGGTTGCGGAATTTCCTTTCAGGGCTTACAGTCATGGATTCCATTGCTAGGCCGCTGAAAATTCATTGTGACAACACCGCAGCTGTATTCTTTTCAAAGAATGATAAGTATTCTAAAGGTATAAAACACATGGAGTTGAGATACTTATCAGTCAAGGATGAAGTTCGGAAGAAGAAAGTGTCAATTGAGCACATCAACACTCGTGCTAATATAGCAGATCCATTAACAAAGGGCTTACCCCCTAAGACATTTAAGCAACATGTTGATGTTATGGGTCTTGAGGGTGGTCACTAATATCATTCTCCCTTATGGATTGCTACGTGTTTTGTTATGACATTGGTTTTGAATATTCATTATTGCAACTTCTGAAATTTCTGTTTCATATTATGGATTATTTATGTACATACTAAAGCAAATGCATGATAACAGAACTAGTCTTTCTTCAAGACATTAATGGGGACCATTATGTTTACTTCTACTTATACAGACTTAGTTGTTTTGACTGTCAGCCAGTGGTACATGGAAGGGACTACATTCTTTAATTAATGTAGAACCGCTATGATCCTGATTGATGACTCAAATCAACTAAGGGTAATTAAGATAAACCTATTAAGCATATCATTTCAGCATTTATGCGCGCCTTATGTTTGTTCCTATATGACCACTACAGTGTTTGTCATATGGACCAAGTGGGAGAATGTATGATATTAATAAATATTAATAAGATCTCATTATGTGGTCCATATCACATTAGGTTTATTTATGGAACATGTTGATTTGATAAGATAAGGATGATGATAGAAGATATGATTTTCTATAAAGTAAAGATATATCTATTATGGAACAACTTTGATGATAGGTTGAAATATATCTTTAGAGGATTTTGGCCCCTCTCTCTGCCTATATAAGTGACCCAAGATTCATCATTAGGTCATTATTACGTATTGCATAACCTCATTATTACGTATTGCATAACTCACAAAATATTAGGGTTAAGAGGCTAAGAGAGAGAAGGCGATTTCCATTGCTCGGTGTATTGTGATTATCGGATCGGATCCCATCATCCTTGTCCTCTCAATCACGATGTCTACTGGTATGTATTCGTAATTAAAAGCATGATCGAAGATCCTAATATTAATCATGATAAGGTTTAAGTTTACAGACGAAGGATGGATTCTTTTCCACACAGAGTACGTATCATATGCTTCTGTAGGAGGAAGTCGAGTCTTGTCAGGGTTGCAGTTCGGATAATCGGGGCCTTCGTTCAACTTGGAAGAAATTGTGGAAGGTTGATGTTATTCCTAGGGTGAGAAATTTTGTGTGGCGTGCGTGCAACGAGTCCCTTCATGTTAAGGTGAGCTTGTGGAAGAGAAATATTACCCCAGATGCTTTGTGTGGACTGTGCGGGTTGAGAGAAACGACCTTACATACTCTCTCCTCGTGCATGGAAGCACAAAAAATCTGGAATTTCTTCCCCTTGTTTGATTTCGGCTGGGACTCGTCCTTAGTTCTTGATTTTTTCGAGAACGTTTCGAAGTCTTCCTCTGCGGCTGATGTTGAACTTTGGATGCTGATTTGTTGGAAGGTCTAGGCCAACCACAATAGGATCTTGTTTAAGGGTTGCCACGATGATGTGGGGCAGTTGGTCCATACAATCCGCGAGTTGCACAGAGGGCGGGAGGCTGGTGAGTGTCGTCTTGCATTGGCCGCTGGTGGGTCCGGTTCTCCTTGGAGGAAGTCCACGAGCAGCTTGCTGAAGGTGAACTGCGATGCGAGCTTGAGCAGCAGCGGGGAGATTGATGTGGGCTTTGTTGTTCGGGACGGGGACGAGAGCGTGATGCTACTGGGGTTTGCGCTTGTTGGCGTGTGTGGTGATCCCGAGGTGGCAGAGGCAGTTGCGTTGGAGTGGACACTTTTGCAGTGCAAGGAAGCGGGTATCTCCCACATTGTTGCAGATTCTGATTGCAATGCGTTGGTGGCTAAGCTCAAGTCGGGACGTCAGTGGAAGGGTGATCAGGGGGTTGCTTTGCGTGTTATCCGAGCTGCTGCAAGGGGCTTCCAGGTCTGCGAATGGAGCCATGTGAATTGGGATGGAAATCGGCCGGCTTATCTGTTGGCCTCTCTTAGGCCTTCTCATGCCGTTGTTTCCTTTACTATGGATGTTTAATTTGCCCTTCTGAACTTTCTTCTTTGTTTTTGTATGACATTGATCCTTTAATGAAACTTTCTCTGGTAAAAAAAAGGAAGTAAATTTAGCACGATTCTACCGAGGCAAAAAACAAAATTCAACCACCTACCCTTCACTAATCATAAATTCAATCAACAAAATATAGGCTTAGCATACAAGACCACAAGGTTCAATCCTAAAACCAATGAACAATAAAATAAATAACTCACTAGAATGATAAAAATAAATTCATCCTCAACAACATATACTTCATGACAAAATCAATTTCATGCATAAGAGTTTTAGTGCCTTTCATTCTCATCCTATATATAACTAAGCAAATTTTAAACAAATTACAAGACACATCACGATCATATTTTCAGCAACACTATAATAACTACTACCACCATCACACTAACCACAACTTTCAATACCAACTTCTCGTATCACATATTTGTAAGCTCTTGGACCAAATTAAATATAATGTAGGTATTTACATGTTCGAAATATCCTTTATTCAAAGTGAGCATGTCTTCAAAAGCTAGCATTCATCCCTTTGAAATACACACAACATTGTCTTGCCTACAATCCAAACACATGAAACAGTCAATATATAAAGTTATAAGAGAAATACATAGAGTCCAAGAAATACAACAATATCTGTAGCAAATAACTAGCAAGACATAAAACAAACATTTGTACATGTCAATTCCACATGTGATGTGAAGTAGCTTTGCATTAGCCAAAAGTGGAATATGAATTATGAATCGAAACATGGAACACAATCACAACGCTCAAGAAGTTATACATCACCTAAAAACAATAAAGCACATGATTCATTTGGATCCTTGTGGTTGTGGAAATTGATTTATCAATTGCAAAATAATTCACTTTCCAAACAATATTCTTTAAGCTTTTTTTAATCAGTTAGTAATGTACGGATTTCAAATAAAAATATCCTAACGGACATTTAGGTCTTACCAGTGTTTTAAAAATCTCTTCTAGGCTCCGTCTAAGCGTTAGGCGGTCCTCATCTACATAGCCTTTTAACTCGCCTAGGCGCTAGATGGTCCATCTCCGCCTAGAGACCCTCTAGCGTATTTTAGAACACTGGTTCATACAAAGTTATGCAAAATAAATATGTAACATAAAATTAAGTCCAACAACCTTAAGTTATAAGTGCTTTAAGAAAAATGTAAAATTTGTACAATAAAATTGAAACAACTTGTTAACTTTATCAAACGGGGAACGAGTCTAGTAGGTTGTTGAAGTGACCAATACCAAGAAAAAATTACCCGCCCATTATATTGTTCCAATACTATTATACTAACTAATTCAAAAGTTACCCGCCCATTATATTGGGTCAGGCCAAAAATTACCCACCCATTACATACGTGCACGTAACTTGGCATGCACATTAAACCAATTGGACACATCATATATATTGGGCGAGGCCAACAATTCGTTGAAGAGTCGTCGTGAGCGAAGAAGGGTCCAAACTTACAAGAGTCTTATCATCCTAGACTGTACTATACTGGTGTCATTAATTTGTGCACATTAAAAGGATTGATGGCCCCCCACCTTTCGTTTTCATGGTATTGGTTCGAAACAAACGGCTGCAAACGCCCGATTTCATCTCTTCTCACACTAGTCTTGGGCGCATAATTTGAGCCACTAAAGTTATCCTGATTCTTTCCTTATTTAAAACAAGGAAGAATCACAAATAATAATTCACCTCATAACATCTTATAAATTCGTCCGAAAGAAAAGTTGCCATTTTACCAAGAAACAAATTAGATTAGCCATAAAAATTCAACCACACAATACAGTGTACGTACGTACTCCCCAGTGGCACAAACTCAACAACAGACGTGATCATCACAAACTCTATATTCAGTTAAATGCAAGATTAACTTCCAAATCAAAACACTAATCCCGAATCATCATCATATCTAATAATCAAACACGATAGAAAAACCGATTAAACAAGCCAACTTAATTAACTCAGACAACTAACCAAGCCGTCATCCGGACCCGCCTTCCCGAAAAGCCTAGCCCCGAAAAGCAAGAACCCGACGGCGTGTCCGGCCACGATGGCCAGGAACACGCCGCCGTTGAACGACATGATCGCAAGCATCACCAGATACGCGAGCCCCATCCTAAAAGTATGAAGCGCCGTCCGTAACAGCCCCGTCAGGAAACGGCTGCGCCCGCCCTTTCCCGCGACCTGAAGGCGCGAGGCCCACTCGAGGATAATTGCGAGGACGAAGACGAAGACGAGAGCGAGGACGTAGTGGCCGGTGCCCTTGGTGCCCGGCCAGTTCTCGAAGAGCACCTCGGTCACCGTCCCCCAGAAGAACTCCATGTGCATCACCAGCTTCTTCTTGTTGCTCTTCGGCGGAGGCGCCGTCATGCCTCCCATTCCGTCCATGGTTGAGGAATTGAGATTGATTTGAGGGTTTCTTTCCTTGTGTGGGAGGTTTTATAGAGGCTTTTTTGGTTGTGGTAATGGTAGTACTGATCGATACGATAGAAATTGGAGAGTGTGTTGTGGTTTGTACTGCACAAGTGACAGCCATTCGTGTATTTATGTGGGCATTTAATTTTGTGATTTTTTGGTGGTTGGGATTTGCATCGTTTTATTTGGGTTACCTTCTTTTTTCTTACGTCGAGACGTAGACGGTTTCTAACTTGGCTATATTTGTGTGCCCAATTAGTCAAATCCCACTTTTCTATCCTTATTTTAGTTATTATTGTGGCTTAAGTCAAATGATGCAGGATCCCATTGGTGTCGAGAATGAGCCAATCGTGGAATAAAAAATCATTTATTTTTTGAAACGTTTTTTCTGGTGTACGTATATAAAGTTTCCCGGAAGTACAACTTTTCTTAAGTACAAAGTGTACAACCATGCATGTATCCGTTTCTTCGATGAAAGTATAGAGATAAGTCTTCGTAAATAGTACACTAGAAAATAAATTTTTCAACCAAAAAAAAACACTAGAAAATAAATTTTACTTAAATAACAAAGTTTCTATATGGTCAGTGACAATACTCCAAATTGTCGTCACTTTGATTCTAAAATGGAATGAAATCCCGAGAACCGCATAGGAAGAGCTGGCCTAGAACCCCCCTCTCTTACTCCTTCCGGCCTCCTCATGTATATAGGCTTCAAAACGTAAATATAAAGTGTAAATCAAGTGATATGTTGCAAACATGCATCACTCAAAGCAATGGACTCATCACTTATTTGTACCGTAGTGATATACGATGAGAGTGGAGAGATATCATCGAGTTGAGTCTTCGGGATAGGCAATTAAATAATGTGTTAAAACTTGTTGGGTCAATTTTACGATTGTCCAAGTGTTGAGTATGTCAAAGACGAGCTAAATCAGGACTCGGGCAGTCAGAATTCTCAACTAGTTCGGTAACTTGACAACCTCTTGATCGAACCAAGCTATTTTATGTGTCTATTTCTTGGAAGATCTTTATAATTGAGACTTAATTTGTGGCACCACGCGTGTCAATATATACCGGCTTTTTAGCCAGGAAGATCAATTGAAAATGCCGGTGAAGAAGAAGTAAGAGCCAGCTGTGCTATTTTGTTGGTACGTATTTGCATGCATGAAAGGTGTCGGCCGATCAATATTTTTTTCTCGCATATATACGGCTAAAAGTAAAAGGAAATGTTACATAGTAGTGTTGAGTAATTAAACAACTTCACTTATACAGAGTACATGAAGGGCCTTACGAAGAAGTAACATCCCATGCATATATATACAAGATGCATGGTTTAAAATGATGGTGGAATCTCATGTAACTCCACATCCATCCTCACCCGCGACCACGCCTCGACTATCGGTGGGAGCGAGCTCCTACCAAGTGTTGCTCATACGTTAGGCTGTCCTCACTAGCCTCCACTTGGATCTGTATCTGTACGGTGTCGATAGCGAGTTATGGGGTGTCATTCAAAGAATTGTAACTTGTTTGGAGTAAGGGATATAGGAGGGTCTTTCTTAAAATTGATTCACAACTAGTGATTTAGCTCCTTCCACAGTCTCACGTTCATAGTCATCCCTTAACTAGTTAGGTACTGATACGTTATTATTATGAGTTTTAGTTATTATTATCATATTTAGCTAATTTAATGGGCCGCTTGTTGGGCCGTTAGGGTTAGCACTAGTATTAGGGTTTTATTATTCAGCAGTTCTATATATTGTAATCTTCGTTATTTGGCATTCAATCAATTAATGAACAATTATCTTTATCCCTAAACTCTCTCTTTCCCCTCGGTCTACATCTCCTTCGCAGGTCTCCTGCATTCCTCTTCCACGTCTGACTTCTTGCCTCCTTCCCGGCTCCGGCCGCCTTCTCCCGAGGCCTCGCGTTGCCTCTTATCCCTATCCCGATCAAGCCCCTTGGTACGGATCCGAGCTAGTCCGTATCAGGTACATAGGTGTCAAAATTTGATTCGTAGAGATTAAGATATTCAACTTCATCATATTCTTAGAGAATTAGCTTTTTCGTTTAAGATTTCGTTTTTCCTGTTTTGATCGACACTCCTATAGGTGTTAATGTTTTGTTTTTGGATGATATAAGGATTCTACTTAGAGGTTGATTCACATGAAAATGCTCCTTAAGATACAAATTGTAAACAATTAGGAGCCATTGGATTAAAGAAACGGAGGGCTGAGATTGGATGGTGAAAAAAAATATAAAAATTAGATATTAGATAGACACGGTGGCAATTTTGTGATTATAGGCAAAATCATGGGCATAAGAGGGATTTCTGAATTAGGCAACTTTGCTCCAGCAAAATCTGCCATTGGAGCGTTCATCTCTACCTCGGTACCTCCTCATCTCTCTCAGCTCTTTGCTCCTTCTCCGCTCGCTTCCTCCTTCAACATCGACACAGGTGAGTTGCACAATTCGTTCCGGCCAAGTACTTCTACCGACTTGTCGCTGATTCGTCGTCAATTAGGGCTCCTCCAAGCCTAAGGTCGGCGCTCTTGGAGCTCTGATCCGATGGCAGAGTGGCCGAGGCCGACGGCGGGCCCGAGGAGGCCAAATTGGCGCTAATTCGAATCGTCTCACGGACTAGAAGTTGCGCATCTTGCGTAGACACGGACATAGTCTACCCCGTCGATCTAGCCGGCGATGACTTAACCTTGATCGACAACATTGGAGGGGAATTTGAGCGGAAGGGTTTGGAAGGGGATGGATAAGCTTTCTATAGCTAAGAAGCAGAGGCGGTGAATAAACCAAAAAATCACTCTTTGTTACATTTGAACAAAAAGCAACTTGAACTAATTGTGCAGAAGAATTGACGGCATTGGAAATAGGATTTTCAGTAAGATTAGAAAAATGTTGTTGCCTATAAGAAAAGGAAGGAACAATTTGGGATAAAGAAGTAGAGGAAAACTAAGGAATTGAAGAAACAACGTTTGGAATCTGTTGTTGATCCACCGTATGGTGCAACAAGTGAGGTTGCTCATTTTACTGGATTTTTAACATTTTTGAATGCTGAAGCAAAGATTGGGATTGAGAAGTTGCTGCTGCCTGGAGCTAAGGCTGGCTAACTTGAGCATTTTGAAGAAAATTCTTGAGTTTGTATAGAGTAAGTGTTTTGTTGTTGGAACTGCAGATAGGGTGAAGATGATTGTCTAGGAGGATTGATAGACCTCATGTCACAACTGAAGCCATGAATTGGTGAATGTCATTTGGAAAATTGAACATGGAATATAGCACGACCCCCACAAAAGTTATTGCACAATTAGGTGATTATACCAAGAAAGTGTTACTGATTTTAACTAGTGGGAGGAGAGAGTTGTTATAGGGTTTGAGCTGTATACGATTTTCATGAAATGGATTGCTTCCCTTGTGAAGAATGAAGATTAGCTAGACGTATTTAAGTATGATATCTCTATGTATAAAAAATTACTACCTCTAACACATTTTAGTACGATGTTCACGTATTTAAGTATCATGTTCACGTATGTTAGATGTACGTTCACATATAAAGTAGTTGTGTTCATGTATTTTAGATGTACGTTCACATATTTGAGTATAATGTTCACGTATTTAAATATCATGTTCACATATTTTACATATATGTTCACGTATGAGAGGATCATGTTCACGTATTTTAGATGTACGTTCACATATGAAGTACTTGTGATCATGTATTTTAGATGTATGTTCACATATTTGAATATAATGTACACGTATGTGAGTATCATGTTCACATATTTTAGATGTACGTTCACATATAAAGTACTTGTGTTCACGTATTTTAGATGTATGTTTACATATTTGAGTATAATGTTCACGTAATTGAGTATCATGTTCACGTATTTTAGATATACGTTCACGTATTTGAGTATCATGTTCACGTACTTTAGATGTACGTTCACATATAAAGTACTTGTGTTCACGTATTGTAGATGTATGATCATATTAATGTTGTCAAATTCGTGCACAAGCTTTCGAATTTGCACAATTATAAAGCATGATCTCTCTCTCTATATATATATAATTATAAAAGGACGAGTTGGGCTATAGTGAAAACAAATGAGATAATTCGACGGAGATAGCAAGTAAAAATAAAGAAAAAGGTTGATCACTAAATTTCTAATACATTCTAGTTCATGCATTATATGACGCATAAATAAGTATAAATAAGTTTAAATGGGTGAAACAATTGATTATGTCTATTTTCATGTTCACATAGTTTATTTGGGTGTTCGCATATTTGATGAGGTTGTTCACAATATATTATGTCGTGGTTCATGATAACGATGATTTAGTCGTTTTAAACCACAATTATGCAAAGAAAACCATACTAACTTAAACCAAAGTATAAAGCAAGTAAGGGTCGATTCCACAGGGAGACAGGTTATCTTTAGTAGTGAAGTCTGTGTCAAACAGAAGTAACAAGGGGGGTTTATTGGTTTAATTCACACACTAACATGCAAATCATTCGAATTCGAGAGTTTATTAATCAGTATTTGGAAACACTTAGGCAAACAAATATCCACATTCGCTTAACAAGTTGATCATTGATTTCATTCAATATCTATGCAATGGAAATTCCAATTCCTTTTCAAAAGTAATTAATAGCACAACCAGATACTATTAACCCTAACTAGATAAATAATCATGAAACTATCAAGATTCAATCTAACTAGCAGCATTCAACAACAGGAATATAATTGGATACAAACTAAGATAAAACAACCAGCTTTTACCCTAGAATGCAAATCAATTCTCTTATGCATAAGACTAACACAACCAGATATTAGCATGATGCAGTTGCTACTTATGAATTAGAGATGCTCAACCAGAAACACTCTAAATCTAGCAATAACCTAATAACAATAAATCCTAGATGATCAGGCTAGAAATTATTGAAACAAGTCAATAGCAATTCAAGCAAGAGAAAAGATTAAATCCATGCAATCAATAAGGAATTAGAAATCTCACAACTGAATCAGAACGAACACTTCAATTGTCTGTCTAAGCAAAGAGGCTTAGTTCTCCATAGGTCTCCAAAATACAAAATAATTCTAAACTCAAAAACTAGCTCTAAACAAAGGGTATAAAGCTCCTTAAATAGGAGAAAACAATCTATCTAAAAATACATAAAAACCGGACCAAAAACTATATCCATAAGTCCAATAAATAAAACGCAGTGTTTAAAGGACGAATCCGCCTCGGAACTGGCAGCGGTCGCCGCCTATGGGGCAGCGGTCGCCGCCTCCCACAGAACGTGTATTTCTTCGTTTCTTCATTCCAGCTTCAAGTGGTCTTTGGTGCACTTCGGCTCTTCCTTCTTTAACACTCAAAACTCCATCTTTAGCACCTAAAACATGACTAAAAGTATGCTAAAACCCCATCTAAATATACAACATAAATGTATATATCAGTTCACATATTAGTAAAGATGATACATGAATGAAGAAACAGTTTATTATGTCTGCTTTCATGTTCACATATTTTCTTTAGGTGTTCACATATTTGATGAGGTTGTTCACATATTTTATGTCGTGGTTCACATCTTACTAAAGATTATAGATTAATCCCGATCACATATTGCATGTCTCTGTTCACATATTCCATGTTTTTTTCATATATCAATATGTGAGTTCACATATTTCATATATGTTCACATATTTCACGCCTATGTTCACATATCTTATACCGGTGTTCACATATTTCATAAGGGTGTTTATGAATTTTACCTTTCTTATATGGTTGATACTATAACCGAATTTAACTCCTTCACAAGCATTTATGAAGTGTTTAGGCCCACTAGTTTGGCGAAGCTTTATGATAACTAGAAGTCATTACCCGTGCTACGCACGGATTTAAAAATTATTTTTAAGTTTTATTAATCAATTTTAATTGAAAGGTCTGTTAAATATAACTTTAAATGATAATTCAGGTCATTTTTTTTGAAGCATAACTTTAAATTAAAAAATGATCAAAGTTTAAATCATAACTCAAAGATCATAACTCTAAAAAAACATATTTTAATTCCTTTTATTTATCAACTATCAATGAGATAAAAACAATTAATCTTCGGTTACTTAGTTTCATGACATTTGATGAACATTTTGGAATCTATGTTAACAATTTGGAATGACCCGTGAAATAAATATTAAATACCTTTTGTTCTCTAACATTGAGAATTTTCATTCTTTATTAAGTAAGAATAAATTCATTTCTCAACTTTATCCGGGCAATGGTTTCTAAAAGTCTACGTCATATGTTTATTTACATATATATATATGTATATATCTATATATATTAGAAATATTATTATTTAATAATACACATTAAAAATTATTATTCTTAAATGTTGTACAATTGTTATTCTGTGACAATACGTACACGATATACCTGTAACTTTGATAAAGTATATTTTTTTGGTAGAATTTGATGAAGTATAATTAGCAATCACTAAATCTTAAAACAAAATTGAGATCTTATACCCTGGACAATAGTTCAGGTTTATTGATATACCTGTGTCAATCCAAAATAAAGATCAAATTAAAAAAAGGTTAATTATAAAAATATAAAGGCCGATAATCGCCAAAAAAAAAGTAAATATAAAAATGAACGGAGATGAAGAGGTTTTGTTTTAATGATTTCATAGAAGTATTTGATTTTATAAAAATACACAAAAATGTTGCTAGAGAGGTTTGAACCCCAAACCATCGGGTTATTAAAGGTAGGGTTTACCGCTATGCCATTGTGATTGATTTGATTATGATTGCATATTGTTAAATTATATAGGGAAGATTGCAATAAAAGTTAATGGAACAATAAATGAGGACACCGCTTAACTTTTATATATATAATAGATAATAGACTAGAAGTCATTACCCGTGCTACGCACGGCTTTAAAAATTATTTTTAAGTTTTATTAATCAATTTTAATTGAAAAGTCTGTTAAATATAACTTTAAATGATAATTCGGGTCATTTTCTCGAAGCATAACTTTAAATTAAAAAATGATCAAAGTTTAAATCATAACTCACCGGTCATAACTCTAAAAAACATATTTTAATTCCTTTTATTTATCAACTATCAATGAGATAAAAACAATCAATCTTAGGTTACTCAATTTCATGACATATTGATGAACCTTTTGGAATCTATATTAACAATTTGGAATGACCCGTGAAATAAATATTAAATACCTTTTGTTCACTAACATTGGGAATTTTCATTCTTTATTAAGTAAGAATAAATTTATTTCTCAACTTTATCCGGACAATGATTTCTAAAGGTCTACTTCATATGTTTATTACATATATATATGTATTAGAAATATTATTATTTAATAATAGACATTTAAAAGTTATTATTCTTAAATGTTATACAATAGTTATTTTGTGAAAATACGTACACGGTATACCTGTATCTTTGATGAAGTATATTTTTTTTGGTAGAATTTGATGAAGTATAATTAGCAATCACTAAATCTTAAAACAAAATTGAGATCATATGCCCTGAACAATAGTTCAGGTTTGATATACTTGTGTCAATCCAAAATAAAGATCGAATTAAAAAATACACAAATAAAAAAGGTTATAAAAATACAAAGACCGATAATCGCCAAAAAAAAGTAAATATAAAAATGAACAGAGATGAAGAGGTTATATTTTAATGATTTTATAAAAGTACACAAAAATGTTGTTAGAGAGGTTTGAACCCCAAACCTTTGGGTTATTAAAGGAAAGGTTTACCGCTATGCCATTGTGATCGATTTGATTATGATTTCATATTGTTAAATTATATAGGGAAGATTGCAATAAAAGTTAATGGAGCAATAAATGAGGACACCGCTTAACTTTTATATATATATATAGATTATAGAATGGACCGAAAACCCATAATAGCATTTGAGGTTGTAGTTTGCAAAATGAATAATTTATCATAAATTGTTTTGCTGCAGGCAAGCAAGCCTTTTGTCCAATGAATAAAAGCTTTATGATACTTGATCATAAATTGGACTGAAAACCCACTCTTCTGTTATGCCTTCATGTCCAAAGAATAACATGAAACAACCGATGGTCATTTTGCAATGACCTCTGTTCTTGGTTTGCATTCAATTCCCAATAGTGGCGTACCCTTCCATCTCCTCCATTATCTTCTTCTCCAAGCTCTCAACTGAGAAACTCACTTTCTCTTACTCGAAATATTGCAGATTCATATCTCTCTAAACCGAGGACTGATTCTCTCTCTTTCTCTTACTCAAAATATTGCAGATTCAGATCTGCATTTTATTGTTCTTCCATCCCAGATCCCATATCCCTCTTATCCTAGGTCTTGACATACTGATCGTGAAACTGAGCGGAGTGACCTTGACATTGGTCAACGAAGAGGAACTTGTGAACACCTTACTTTCTGAGATTGTGAGATACGCAAAGGAGGGAGACGGCGGTGACGAGCGCGGAGCAGATGAGGATCTCGAGCTCGAAGGCCTTGATGAGGTACTTTTCGCAATCAGAGGAGCAGTAGTAGAATTCGATGACGAGGACCGGAATCACGATGCCGACGAAGAGGAAGGGAAGCCAGGAGAGGACGAAGCTCGAAGTCGAGTATTGGCAGAAGCCGAACCACCGGAGGAAGGATTCCAGACGCCGGAGCGCTTTGTATAGCTCCAATTGCTGATCGTCGGACTTCGGCGCCAGTGGCGGAGGATCCACCACGAGAGACGCAAAAGGAAAAGGGGAAGGGAAAGCTGGGCAATAAAATGACTTTTTTGCCCCCGTTTTCTTAAAAGTTAAAAAGAGGAGATCTTCTAATCTTAGCCGTCCATTTACATAATCTGATGGCTATTATTTGTTTTTAGTTTTTAGGTTAGGGAGAATTTTTATTTGAATCAAATCCTTCTACTTAACCCATTTTTTAATTATTAATAAAACGCCACACGATGACACACCGAGACTACCGTCACTCCTTCGATCAAAAAAAAAGAAGATTATTCTATCTGTATATTAATTTATATATTTTTGTGTTAATTTATTCTTCAGAGAGTTTATTTTCTTTTAACATATGATTTAAATTAACTTCACACACATGGAACTTCTTCGAATTTCCACCGGAAGAGGACCGGATAAAATGAAATGATTCCATGCATCTCCGATTCTCGTCTATGAGATTATTGATCCGTAAAAATAAAAAGTGCAATCTTTGATTTGACAAAAATTGTTTATCAATTTGTATAACCACTTTGCTAAAAATAAATGTATAACCACTTTAATATGAAAGCCCGTTACAACAAATGCCCATACATTTACTTAATCCTCAAGGACAGACTTTAATCTTCTTATAATGAGGAAATAATATGAATAATACTATGTAATCTTTTATGACCTTAGGTAAAACGGAGTATAACTGTATAAGGGTCCGATGTCTAATAAGTTGGCCTCATAGTTGACCTCGGAAAGCAAATTGTATCCAACAAAATTATCTCAATCTCCCGCATACAATTTCATGGAATATAAACGAAATTGAATAAGCTAAGGTTGTCGCCCTCAATCTTCGAGATTCCCCATCCGAGGTCTTCTATGACTTTGCTCCTCAATGTAATGAGTCATGTTCGCACAATGGTCCATGAACTTGCGTTGCATTTGCGTTTCTCTTACTGTTACACCTTGTAATCCAAGAAAGCAATACAAGTGAGCGAAGTGCTCTTCAAGTCCCTCTAGGTTGAAGCTTAAAGGGCAAGTGGTTTTTCTCTATACAAACTAGTTGGTTTGTAGAGAGTTTTCCACTATAAATCCTTGTGTTCAATTGGGTAACATCCAAGTCTTTCTTGCGTATTAATTCCGTTGCATAACACTAGTTGTTAACTCTGGTCGCCGACACGTAGGTGTCGACGACCTCTGAAGTACTAACCTAGATCCTACAAATACAAAATTGAGTCCAACAACCTCCTAAAGCTGCAACCAAGCTGCAGATTTTCTGTCCAAGAAAGACATTCCAACCCATTTTTTGGACGCCTACATCAACTTCATTGCCCAGAGCCTCCCAGGAAGTGTGACTCTTCCAATCCCGGAAAATAGAGTTCCGGACCCAGTTCCCCTCCTGAAAGAGTTTAGTACAATTATCCGCAAGGATGATCTAGGTTGGCCATTTTTTAGAAAAGAGACCTAAAGTTTACCTTTTGCAAAAAAAAAAAAAAAAAAGTATTTTGAGAAAAGTAGAAATTTTGCACAATAAAATTGAAACAACTTGTTACTTTTTGTTTGCCCATATCAAACACCAGAAGAACGAGTCTAGTAGGTTGTTAAAGTGATCGATACCGAGAAAATTAGCATTACATACGTTCACGTAATTTGACATGCACATTAAACCACTTGGACACATCATATATATATGTATATGTATTGGGCCAACAATTCGTTGAAAAGTCGTGAGCGAAGAAGGGTCGTCGAAAGTTCAAGAGCCTAATTAATCATCCTAGCTTGTCTGCAAATGCCCGATTTCATATCTTCTCATATACTCTTGGGCATAATTTGAGCCACTAAAGTTATCCTGATTCTGCTACCGAAAAAAAAGTTATCCTGCTTCTTTCCTCTTTTTTTTTTTTGTCGAAGGAGAGGCAGTACTTTCCGGGCCCTCTAGGGGCGTTTTATTAATGAATCAAAATGGGCTAAGTGGTACACAAGCGGGAGATAGCCCGACCCCTAACATCATTAGGGCTGGGCACCGGTCCAGGACCGGACCAGACTGGACCGGACCGGGACCGGGAACTTGAAAAGTTGTGGACCGGGGACCGGACCGGGAAAATCTGGTCCGGTCCGGTCCCGGTCTCGGTCCTGGACCGGATTGGACCGGGAACTCCCATTTTAAAAAAAAATATTTTTTTTAAAATAAAATATACTTTTTATATATAAAAAATTATAATATAATTAAAGAAATAAACATATAATTAATGAAAAACAAAATATTATTAAGTATATAATATAAATATAAAGCTTAAATATTAAAAATAAACTATGTAGTATTAAAATTAAAACAATTCATATTAATTTTTTTTTTAAATTCCCGGTCCGGACCGGACCGGGACCGGGAACTTCCATTTTCGTGGTCCGGTCCCGGTCCAAAAATCCGGTCCGGACCGGATTTTGCCCACCCCTAAACATCATCAAGCAACAAAGAAGTAACACCCTCGGGAGGGTCAACCAATACATGAAAACCAGTCTGAAAAGAAAAAGCATAAGAAGCAAGAAAATCCGCTACAGTATTAGCTTCCTTATAAATATGACGAAACTGGACATCCCAGTTCCTACGAATGAAGCTTTGGCATTTTACTACCAAGCTAGCTAAGGGATGACTACACTCTATAGGCCGCCCTAAAAGAAGAATCACCAGCTGCGAATCCACTTCCAGAGAGACCCTCCTGTAGCCCTTGCGCCAAGCAAGCTGCAATCCCTGAGCAACACCCCACAACTCTGCCATCGGGACAGTGCATATACCAATATTATGGACAAAGCCCACCTGCCACTTACATTCGCTGTCACGAATAACCCCTCCAACCGCCGCAAGACCACCCTCTTGGACCGAACCGTCGGTATTCAGCTTAACCCATGAACCCCTTGGGCGAGTCCAGGCCACCTCTAAGACCTCAGTGGTGCGTTGAATGCTCGAGCTCAAAGACGTCAATGCTCGCTTGTACTCTTGAGCATAGGATAATGCAAAGGAGCTCCTACTGCCCGAGAACGTATCCTGCTGAAACACAAACAAGTTACGCCAATGCCAAATCCACCATAAGGAAATTGTAAAAAGCTCCACCCAAACAAGTCCGCCATGAACTTGTTGAGTACAGGTAATATTCAAACGAATCCATAAAGCAAAATCGGAGTCGAAAAACACTTTCCTAGCAAGAGGAGGGTGAAGATCATCCCAAAATCGAGATGTAATGTCACAATCCCGAAAAAGGTGAATCAACGACTCCTCCTCGATAGCACACCGCGAGCAAAGGGCATTAATGGCGATGTGGCGCCTAACCCGCTCTTGATTCGTAAGATTAACACCTTTAAGGGTCAAGAGCAAGAAAATACGGCTACGTTCCGGAACTTGAAGCTTCCAAACACGATGGAAAATAAATCCTTCAGTAGAAGAAGGGATCTGAGGGGCAATGACCTAATCAAAGGCCGAACTCACAGAGAAGTTCCCCGAAGAGTTACCACACCAACTTAAAACATCCTCTTCAGCCGGATTGGGTGAGAGAGCGATCGAAGCAAGCTTGAGCAAAATATGAGCCGGCAACAGATTTTGCAATAGGTCCCAATTTCAGCCAACATCAGACAACCACAACTCACGGGCAACTTTGGACCGATCAGCCAGCATAATGGGCGAAAGGGCGAACTCCTCCAGCGGACGATCCAAGAGCCACTGGTCAGACCAAAAGCGAGTATGTAACCCGCCATTCACGCACCAGCGCGATCCCGGCACCACCACACTAGACATGCCTTTCTTAATCGCTCGCCATATATGAGATCCATGGGCACGTTCCACACCATCCGGCCGAATGTATTTCAACCGCACAACTTCCGTCCACAGCTTCCCTTTTTCCGACAAGAAACGCCACCCAATCGTAGCGACAACAGCCAAATTCAGTTCCGACATCTTCCTCAGGCCCAAACCACCCGAAGCTTTTGGAAGACACAACTCGTCCCAACCAAGGAGATGAATACGACGTTGTGTCTCCGTCCCGCCCCAAACGAACCGCGCTATCAAACTGTCTAATTTAGAGCACACCTCCGACGTTGTGCTTCTTTCCTCATTTAAAACAAGGAAGAATTACAAACTTTCATCTCTTCTCATACTAGTCTTGGGCATCTAATTTGAGCCACTAAAGTTATCATGATTCTTATTTAAAACAAGGAAGAATCTATATATATATAAAAGTTAGGTGGTGTCCTCATTTATTGCTCCATTAACTTCTATTGCAATCTTCCCTATATAATTAAACAATATGCAATTATAATCAAATCAATCACAATGGCATAGCGGTAAACCCTTTGTTTAATAACCCAAAGGTTGGAGGTTCAAACCTCTCTAGCAACATTTTTTTGTTGTGTAATTGGAGGTTAAGAACAGGAATGAGGCGGCCATGGATATAAAGAGGAGCTTGGACAGGTTGCAACAGGCTTTTCTGGATATGGCGGTTTTGGTGGAGGAGCAACAGGATTAGATTGATGATATTGAGAAGAACATAGAGAGCTCTGGGGTGTGCATTAATGGCGGAACCAACAGTCTTCACTATGCTAAGCAGATGAAGAAGAAAGGGAGGAAGACTGTTTACTGGGTTTTGGGTATTGTGTTGATTATTCTGCTTGTTTGCCTTGTTGCTGGGTTCAGTTCTTGAAAAGACAGCCACTGAGATGATCAAGGTTGCAACTTGCAAATGGGTTTTGGCTAATTTTGCTTGTTTAGTTTGGTAATGGTAGCTAAGAACAAAAAAGTTGATGATGGGTTTCTTTTCAGTTTAGAAGGTTTTTTAATGGGTAGCTAAGAACAGATGTTGTAGTTTGTACTTGGTTTGGACTAATGTAGAGTTCTTTCTTCAATTTGATCTTCTTTTAATTTTAGTCTTTAAGCTATAGGACAAAGTTTCATGACCCTCCAAAGTCCAGACCTGTCAAAAAACTTATCTTAATTTTGCACCACAAAAGCTCCTCTAGTACTTTCACTTCTCAGTAATGCTATTCTCACTGGTCTGAGTTTGAGCACCATAAACGCCACTGCCGCACAAACACTTTCTCTACTCGAAATATGCTCGAATATGGAGGAGCTCAAGTCGGTCCATGCTTGGATGCTCAAAACCAGTTTGGTTACGGACACCATTCTTACAAGCAAGGTCTTGAGTTTCTGTACTTCACCAAATAGAGGAAATTTAGCATATGCGAGCATTTTGAGTCCTAATTAACAAGATTGGTTTGACCTAAGGAGCTTCAAGCGATTTGTATTTGAGTGTATAGTGAATTAATGTCAGGGGAAGAAGATGGAAAGGATGAAGAAGAAGATGGGGAGGGCAAAATGGTCAAATCGCGTGATATAACGGATTTTTTGATGGAAAAACGCCATGGGTGGCTATTTGTTAACGGAATTAAAGTTTTGGGTGGTTTAAAACAAATTTTTGTATAACGGGTGGTTAAGTGTAAATTCGCCTATTTAACGGGTGGTTTAGTGCAAATTTCTCTTTTAATAATTCCATTTGGTTTTAAATTTTTTTATTCTCTTCAATTTTCAAAATGGATAGAAACTTTCGAAAATATTGTTATCAATCTACAAAATCTTTTTAACATAATGTTTTAATATTAAAATATCTATAAAATCTCTTTATCTCTATATGTTTTCAAATTAGGAGAAAAAAGTTATTCTGCTAAAAAATATTATTTTTTCAATAAAAATATTAATGAATTTTGTTTTTTGACATTTTTATCAGAATTTCATTTTTTATTTTAATTGACAAAAGTTATTCATTTTGAGCATTCATGCAATATTTTAAGGCAGTTTTACAATATTTCTGGATATTTTTGTAAATTGAAAAAAATAAGGATATATTTGCAAAGTGGATATCAAATAGGGGCATAGGCTACTAACTCATCTTTTTTAATTAGTTATATCTAATATTCTTAAAAATGATAAACAAATCTCTACATAAAATGAAAAAGGTTTTAATTATTAAATAAAATATATATTTTCTTAAGATATCAAAATAAGATAAGATATCAAATATATCAAAAGTTTGATAAGATATCAAGTGGATATATAGAGTATTTCTAGAGGATACAGTTACAAAAATAAAATCATTATTTTGTTCAACGTCGATGACGTGGCGCAAATTTTAATAAACTACATCCGTAACAACCCCGTTCGTAATAAAATCATTATTTTAGACTGTGTTATAAGATTACAACTTACAAATTTACTTAATTAACCCTTAATTGAATTATTTTGATTGTCAAAATCTATAGGGAATCCTACCCGTATTAATTTGTATAGAAATTTTGGAGCAAGTATAATTAAAAAGTAAACTAAAAAACATATGGATGATGACAAAAAACAAATACAAAAAGATATGAGAGTTCTAAGTGATTAATACATGGGGTATCTTTTATGGACTATTGTAATTTTTACAAGGGTAAAGTTGGACAAATGCTTGAAAAAACGGAACAACGTCCAACATTACTTAACCTGATCGGTTGCTTTAAAGAACAATTAAGTTGTACTAATACAAATTATAATGTACCATTACAAGACATAATAGAAATTAAAGAACAATTTCTCTAATATTTAGTATTTTTTATAATCTACCATTACAACACACAATAGATTCTATTGAATAGAATTGGACACACATATATTTGGTACGGTTTTCTAAGAGCAATTGCACCCATGAGAAAAGGGCAATTGCTCGTTTGCCAATTGAATTGTCAATTGCTAATTGGATGGGCAGTTTTCAGCCAACCAATTAGCAATTGTCCACCAAATTGGCAATTGTCTACCAATATATCAATTTAGCGCATTACATATTTGATAGGCAATTGATGCGTCCCATAAATTGCCCAACCAATTCACCGTAGGTGCAATTGCTCTAATAAGAAGTTTGGTCATGCACATGGAGTTCTTCTGGGGCACCGCGGTCTTATCCGACAATTGGCCGGGCACCAAAGGCACTGGCCGGCCAATACTCTCTCGTCTTCGTCCTAGCGATTCTCCTTGAGTGGATCTCGCCCCTTCATATAGCTGGAAAGGCCGGCAGCGAGCGCCGCCGTGTCTTGATGGGGCTTTTACGGACAGCCATCCATACTTTCAGAATGGGGCTCGCATATCTTGTGATGCTCGCTGCCGTCATGTCGTTGAACGACGGCGTGTTCCTGGCGATCGTCACCAGGAATACGCCGCCGTTAAACGACATGATTGCCAGCATCACAGGATACCCCAGCCCCATCCCGAAAGCATGGACGGCCCTTTGTAACAGCCCCGTCGATAAACGGCGGCACCCGCCTTTTCCCGCGATCTGAAGGTGCGAGACCCACTCGAGAAGAACCGCGAGGAAGAAGACTAAGACGAGAGAGAGGGCGTAGCGGCCAATTGTCGAGCAAGAACTCCGTTCCCCAAAGAACTCCATGTCCTTGACCACCTTCTTCTCGTTGCTCCTCGCCACCGGCGGTGACGCCGTCATCGCTCTGCCGTGGCCCATGCTGCCATTCCGTCCGTGTTTGTACGTGGTTGAGAAATTGATTTGAGGGGTTTTGTTCTTGCGTGTGGGCTTTTTATAGAGGTTTTTTTTGGATGTGAGAGGGGGGTAATTTGGTTGGTAGGAGTGATCGACTTATGCTAGCTGGAGAAGGAGGAGTAAGAGCAAGCGGTGCTTATTTTGTTGGTACGTATTTTCAGTTGCATGCAAGAAAGGTGTCTATCGATCGATATTTTCTTCTCATATACGGCTAAAAGTAAGCCGAAAATGGTACATAGTAGCGTTGAGCAATTAATTAAGCAACTTCACTTGTACATAAAGGGCCTCATGATCGAGCAAGTAACATCATATATTCATATCGATCCCATATATGTATACAAAGATGGTTTAGAATCTCCTGTACGTAACTCCACATCCATCTGAAATGAAATTCCGCTACGAAGTGTTGCTAATACATAAAGGTGGGTTTAGTTCTATATTAGAGGTTAGTTTAAAAAAAGAACTATTAATATAGATGGAAAATCATAAATATTAATTAAGAGCTCAAAAACTTCAGATTCGATTATTCTAATTTTATAGTATTAACTTCATATTTTTGTGCTAATTTATCGTTAATATATCTTTGAAAACTCCGTCAGATGTACGTCCCTCAATGTAATGAGTCATGTTAGCATAATGGTCCATGCATTTGCATTTCTCCCAAACACGAATCGCTCCAATTCTTTGATAATGAAACCAAAAGAAGAGATACCAAGATTTTTTTGTCCCGTCAAAGCTTAGCTTTAATTACAAGTCTATTAACAGGGAAATACCCCACAAATATTTTGAAGTTAAACTTCTTTCTGGCGTTGGCCCCTTGATACAAATGTTTTGTTAGAATTAGATACTCAACCAGATGGTGGCTAAGGTTTTGAATTTTCATTGGTGTAGTTTCATGTGTAGTTACTCTAGTAGTTCTATATGATTTTGTCTCGAAGCTTGTTTGAGTTATTGTAGGTTTTATGTACCTATCAAGCAGCGTGATGGGGTCCTTAATTTGTATTGGCCATTGTGGAAGAATGAATGCTTCAATATTACGAGAGAATTTGCTAACAAGAATAGAGTTTGGAAAGAACACAAATTAAGGAGAGTAAAACTTGGATCTTTATTGATGAAAAGAGAGACTTTAATTATTAAGGCTTATCTATTAGTTTTTTTACTTCTTTATTTAATTATTAAGGCTTATGTATGATAATGGGTAATCATTATTACCTTTACTTATTTATTTAATTGGGTCACAAATTTACTTCACATTCATCTTCATAAGTATTACACATATTATGCAAGGTATGGTGACATTGATGTCCCAATCAAAGAGCCTAACTTTAGTAGGAAAACCATCTTTGTCTATTTTCTATGAACTGTCTTTTTAAAGTGGGAGGTCCCCTTTTCCTAATCAATGGTAGCTAGAGGTGTCAAAACCTGACCCGACCCGAAAAATCGACCCGAACCGACCGAAATTTTTTGGGTTGAAACCCGACCCGAATAGTAGCGAGCAAAGAGAAAAACCGAACCCGATTAACCCGAACCCGATTGGGTTGAAACCTGAGACCGACCCCCGACCCGATATATTATGTAAATGTAGAATAAATATATTATATTGTAAATATTATACTATATTTTAGCATAAAACCTATTATAGATAAAATAATATTATAAAAATCTATTAAAAACAATATTTTATTATTAAATATTATTATTTAATCATAATATTATTTTAATAATCATTAAAAATTCAAATTCTTGACCTGTTAGGTCGACCCGAACCCGCACAATAACCTGTCAAGACCCGACCCGGCTTGACCTGTAACCCGATTGACCCGAACCCGCACTCAACCCAAACCCGAAAAAACCGAACCCAAATCCACCCGACCCGACCTGTTTGACACCTCTAATGGTAGCTCTTTTTGCGACATCCATTTTCTATAAATTGGTAGAGAATTGTACGTCTATGCTTAAACTTTAGAAATAGTCGGTTGGGATGGTTATTTTTAGAGAGATTGGTATGTTGATCATGTGATCCACAATCTCATTTCCCAATTCTGGTTGAGTCTTTTTATACCCCATTGATTCTCACTTCTAAGACAGCTAACCACCACCTCTTCTAGTTCTATGTCAATTGTTATTGGGAGATGCTATACATCACACACTTTTACTATACATCACACTTAAAATTATCTTAATAACCTTTCTTAAAGAAAAACTAATAAAATTAAAAGCCTTATGTATTCAGATATTTTGTTGGATTCACTACCTTAATAAATCTCAATCAGCTTTAAAAGGAAAAAAATAACCAATCTCAATCTATTTATCCCTTATTCTAATCTTTCATTTCTTTTAATATTTTTTTACCATTTATTATTACGAAATCATTTATAAAAAAATCAAAACTTATCGTACTATATAAGAATAATAATAAAAATAAACTTTATATACAGCTGTATATATAAAAATAAACTTTTTTTTGGAGATGCTATAGATCACACACTTTTATTATTACAAAATTATTTTACCATTTATTTTAAACTTATTAAAGTTTTATAATAGGAGAAAAATTAACCATTATATAGATTAGAATATTTAAAAAGGAGAAAAAATCATTATATAGTTCTATATTAATTTTATATAATAAGATTAAATATTTGTTTATTAAAAATATTTTTTAATGTAGAATATTTGTAAAGTAAATATCTCGTTGGATGTAGTATATAGATTTTGCTTAAGAATATTCTCGTAATTTAAGGTAGTTCTTAGATTTTGTTTAACTTTTCCAAAATCAGTTTTAAGGGTATTATAGTAAGAAGATTGGAAAAGTGTGAAGGAGATGGAAATTTAAGTGTGATGAATAGCAGTTATGTTGTTATTTTCATGAAGTACTTAAATTGTCTCTCATTTTGTTTCGTTAGCTCTAATCTTTTGAGAAATATGTGTTATTTAAGTATTTGTCATAGAAATTAAGAAATTATATGATTTGATCTAAACATCTTCAATTCGATTAAGGTTTTTTACTTTTTATTATGCATTAGGAATCAAAGTAACAAGTATGTTTTAACAAAAAACAAGAACAAAATGACGTATATTTTTTTTTAAAGGAGAGAGTAGTACTGTAGTAGCATGCCTAAAGAGAAATATATCATATATTGTATGATTTGTCGATGAGAAAATAATGCATAAAGGTAGAATTGTGGGTACTTATTACTTAAAAGATTATATAAAATAACTTTTATATAATAGCTCATGCGTTAAGATCTAATAAAGTAATTCGACCAAAAAAATCAAGTAATTCGACCAAAAAAAGGATCTAATAAAGTAAACAAATTCATCTTGTCCTGCGTAAAAAGCCGTCTGTTACTCTATAACTAGCTCTATTCCGTCGTGTCACGTAGGAATATAACTCAAATTTTATATTTTACAATTATTTTTATTATAAATAGAATATTAGCAAGTGAAAACATATAAATTTTATCATATAAAAATGTTATTTTTTTCTAGACAAAAAAGATTATTTTTCATATTTGTACTACAATACGTATCGCATTATGAAATATATTTTAATTATAGAACAATTTAGTAATAAAATTTACTTATTTTTTCATCCTCTAGAATTTATCTTTAATGGTTAATTTATCATTATCCCTATTATCACAATTTTATGATATTAATAAGTCAAGATAATATAAATTGCTTCAATATATATCAAAAATAAGAAATAAGAATACTAGTTTAATATTAAAAAAAGGGCATTACGAGGCTTTTTTTGCTTAATCATGTAACTCATGCTCACGTAATAGCATGTGCGTATTACGGAACTTCGTAATCAATGACGAGATGTTTAATAGGTAGGCTTTGACAAATTATGGTGCTCAATAGGTCCGTTTCAAAAGACAGGTGTCTTATGTAATAGTTTTTTAAAACAAATATTTCGCTTAAATAATAATTAGATTATTGGATATCAATTTTGATAATTAATTAATCAATTAAAATGATAATTTTCAATTGTCAAATTATATAATTACAATTTATATTTATTACAATTAAAGGATATATTAAATTTAAAAAATTAAAAGTACACAATATTGGTTTTTTGAATTATATACTCTTTTCATTTCATAATATATGGTTTTTTTAGAATTTTACATAATAATTAAGAAAATATAGTTCACCCCTAAAAGTTTACTCGATATATTCATTGGTTGTTATAAATAGTAAATTTGGATAAACTTGTTTAAAATATCTACAAAGCCAGGTTTTATAAAACAACGTAACAAAGCTAAAATACCATATATAGTAAAATTAAGAAGTTTATTGGTGTTATAGACTTCAAATTAAATGATATGTCAGCAAAATTATATACATTTTATTTATGTCATTTTTGTTAGAAATCAAGATAGATACTATGTGAATTATATCTCATAAATAGATAGGAAATTATTATAAACATCCATTATAGAAAATACGAATGGTAAATTTATCATACGTAAAACAAATATGAATGGTAAAATTTTTAACTTATAATACATGATACGTATGAAATTTCAAACAATTTATGTTTTCATATACTTTCTATCATAGAGTAGTTTATTATACATTTTTTAATTGTTTTTGTCATTAATTTTGAATTAAATTTATGACTTTATTATGAAAATTTCTTTAATTTAGTGTTTTTTCTTACCTTCTATCTTCTAAGGTAGCATTATATTTGTTTCTTTTTCTATATCATATTAATGACATAAATAAATGTTTTGTTTTTTATTTATTATATAAAATAAGACTATAAATTAAATATTCTTAGATATATTTTCTTAATTTATAAGTTTTATAGTTATCTTTGTTACAAAAATAAGAATAAAATTAATTAATTATAATTTTATACTGTCAAATAGAGATTTCTACATGTAAGATAATAAATATTTCATTTTAATGCAAGGTAATATAGTAATGTATAACAATATGATATGAGATCTTCACATATATTTAATTAATATTTTATTTGGAAATTCAATATTGAAAGTATTTAGTAAACATCTAATTGTTATCTATTAAATATAAATGAATACAAACTTTTTTTTAAATCAGTTATTATAAAAAGGATAGGTGGTTTATAAAATCTTAATGACAAAACTATTCTAAACTGCTTCCAATTTAGAAATATTTTCTAGTATTAGTCTAGGCATGGATTTGATATAGCTAAAAACTTAGTTTAAATTTTATATAAAGTTATTCAAAAGAATAGTTTGATATAAAATCTTGTACGTATTAATTTTATTTAATTTTTTTCCTATGTGATTTATTTTAATGATATACTAGTATTTCTGATATAATATATTATTTTAATTGAATACAGATTTGTAGGATTATATTTTTTGTAAAAGGATTGAATACTCTTAAGATTTATAGGATTATAATTTTAGTTATATATTTAATTGGATTCGACATATGTTTTTATATATTACTATTTTAATCTTCAATTTAGTATATAGTAAGACTAGATAACTATATATTTAAGGAAAACTAATAGATAGAATTTCAATGATATATATTATTTCATATTTTACATACATATGGGGTCTACAAACAAAATTAACGAATTAAATTATTTTAATAAAGATGAGTGATCTGGTCTAATATGAAGTTGACACGTGTTGTCATAATTATTATTTTTAACCAGCGCTTTAGTATATAGTTATGATATATTGATTTTAAAGATATATAACATTGCTTCAAAGATAGATATTAAATGAGTAAAAAAAGATAAAGTTAAAGATTAAATAATTAAGGATATTTAAAGATAAATAGTATGACTTTAAAGATATATATTAGATAAGTAAGGAAAAAGATAAAATTATAAATTATAAATTATAAATTAGATCATTAAAAAAATAAAAGATATAAAGTTGTTAATAAAGTGATGTTAGAATCAACATGATGTACGATCGGATTTTATCATATATATATAGATTATTTATTAAGGCTTCGTTCATCTTGTCAAAAAAAAAAACTAACTGGAGCTTTTTTAGCGTTTTTTGCCAAAAAAGCTACCCCTAGGGGTAGGGCTGGGCAAAAAACACCGTAACCGTTAAACCGGTATACGAAAGCTTTTTCCGGTTAACCGTGATGAGAAAAACCGGAAAACCGGTTATGGTTAACCGACTGGTTTTTTAAACGGTTTAACGGTTCGGTAATGGTTAATCATATTTTTTCAATCGGTTAACCGATAAACTGATTAATAAAATATTAGTATATTTTTAGAAAGAAAATAATATAAATAAGCTACTTTGATAGTATTAGGCTTTTTTAATAAGAGATTTATTCTATAATTCAAATACAATTAATTACAACTTCTTTATATTAATATCTTCCAAAATAGTTATTGTCTTAAATGAATAACTAGTTATTATAACTTATTAAATTATAGGTTGCAAATGGACACTTGCACCCATTAGTTTGCTGATATTCTATCTTTGTTTTTTTGAGAAGGTTGATAAGCCTAAAACTCTATCTTTTTTTTTGTTTTTATTAGCGTAAAATTCTATCTTTAAACTTAGCTAGCTAGCATACGTTGCTTTGTAACCGCACAGAAACACGACCCCCATAAACGGCGCATCCACTCACCCTGCTCGATCGATCCAATCGGCATCAATCGACTACGTGTTTTGATTATATATTTCGATATTTATCGGTCAAAATGCATGTATTTCAAATGAATAATTTCACTTTCAAATAATGGTTAACCGATTAACCGTACTGGTTTTCATGGTCAACCGATATCGGTTAGCATTTACTTAACAGTTCGGTAATGGTAATCATAATTTAGTAACCGAATTTCCGGTTTCCCGTCCATGCCCACCCCTATCTAGGGGCTAGGAGCTTTTTTGAAAATGTTAAATAAAAGCTCCTACTAGCTTCTTTTTGCATTTTCAAAAAACTCCTACCCCTCTAGGGGTAGCTTATTTAACAAAAAAACACTAGAAAAAGTTCCAACTAATTTTTTTTTTGGACGAGCCGAAAGGAGCCTAACAAACCATTAAACAAAACTCAAGGCACAAAGTTGCAAAGTACTAATATTGTCAAATCGTGTATAGCTGGAAGTGCATTACTGAACGCATGTCCAACCAAGAAAATTACTTACTATAAACAGAAATCAAATGGGCACGTCGGAGACACATTTGTGCCCCTCAACTCTACCTCGATCGATCTTATTGCTTTCAAGACGTGCACACAGGCACATACGTTTCACCGACAAGATTTTATTCGAAAGTTAAACAATAATAATAGATCTTCTCATAATATTTGTTAACCCAAATACCAGTCTATAAAAAGGCAATGGAATTGTACATTTTTTGTATCTCATCTTCATTCCTTAATCACATAGCCTACACATCATTCAACATGGCTTTCAAGAGTTCGTCCCTTTTTCACTCTTTGCTTTTTCTGGCTCTTATAGTCGTTGTAACCGCCGATTCTTATGGATACAACACTCCTTCTCCGGTCTACACCCCATCACCGGTCTATAAGACTCCCATCTACACCCCATCACCAACCTACAAGGCACCCATCTACACTCAATCACCCTCTTACAAAGCTCCGGTTTACACCCCATCACCGGCTTACAAGGCTCCGGTTTATACTCCATCACCGGTTTACTACAAGACTCCCGTCTACACCCCATCCCCGGTTTACTACAAAGCTCCCATCTACACCCCATCGCCGGTTTACTATAAGGCTCCGGTCTACACCCCATCACCGACCTACAAGGCACCCGTCTACACCCCATCACCGACCTACAAGGCTCCCGTCTACACACCGCTTTACAAGACACCAATCTACACCCCATCACCGGCCTACAAGGCTCAAGTCTATACCCCATCACCAGCTTACAAGGCTCCCACCTACACCCCATCACCGGCCTACAAAGCTCCGGTCTACACCCCATCACCGGCCTACAAGGCACCCGTCTACACCCCATCACCGGCCTACAAGGCTCCGGTCTACACCCCATCACCGGCCTACAAAACACCTGTCTACACCCCATCACCCTCTTACAAAGCTCCGGTCTACACCCCATCACCGTCCTACAAGGCTCCGGTCTACACCCCATCACCGGCCTACAAGGCACCCATCTATACCCCATCACCAACCTACAAGGCTCCCGTCTACACACCGGCTTACAAGGCTCCGATCTACACCCCATCACCAGCCTACAAGGCTCCAGTCTACACCCCATCACCGGCCTACAAGGCACCCGTCTACACCCCATCACCAGACTACAAGGCTCCAGTCTACACACCAACTTACAAGGCTCCCGTCTACACACCGGCTTACAAGGCTCCCGTCTACACTCCATCACCGGCCTACAAGGCTCCAATTTACACCCCATCACCGGCCTACAAGGCTCCCGTCTACAACTCATCACCGGCCTACAAGGCTCCTATCTACACCCCATCACCGACCTACAAGGCTCCGGTCTACACCCCATCACCAGCCTACAAGGCACCCATCTATACACCATCACCCTCTTACAAATCTCCCGTCTACACTTCATCACCGGCCTATAAGGCTCCGGTCTACACTCCATCACCGGTCTATAAGGCACCCGTATACACCCCATCACCAGCCTTCAAGGCTCCCGTCTACACACCAGCCTACAAGACTCCCGTCTATACCCCATCACCGGTCTACAAGTCTCCCGTCTACACCCCATCTCCGATCTACAAGGCACCCGTGTACACCCCATCACCAGCCTACAAGGCTCCGACATACACTCCATCACCGGCATACAAGGCTCCTGTCTATACCCCTTCACCAGTGTACAAGGATACCGCCTACACCCCAACAGTGGCCTACTAGGCCCAAAAGTGCACGACTTCGCCAATTTATAAGGCACCTAGTAGCACTTCAACTTCATAGCTCAAGAAACTCGAATACGAGTATTGAGTAATGTATGAAAATGCTCAAATTATTTTTTCATTATTATTATTGAATTGGTGATTTAATATACTACTTGAGAGTTGAGACTATTAAGTAATCTATGAAAATGTTCAATTTTTTTCATTATTATTATTGAATTGGTGATATAATATACTACTTGAGTAGTTTAGCTCATGTACTTTATTAACCTGTTGTTCTTGATTGTCTTATGCATGATCATTCTCAATGAAACAATTTTGGTTGAATACATACATTTCCTTTAGTTTTATCTCAAGTTATTAGCCTAATAATATTAGGATGTGTGACGGGAAACATTAGTGTTGCTACAAAAAAATTCGTTTTTAATGCGCTAATTGAGTACTCCCTTCTTCACTTTCCGTTCTAATCCACTAGTACACACGTAGGGGGTGGATACCAGTTTTTGTAGGAAACGGATACCGGTTTTAGTTCTGGTATAAACGGAGGTGGTATCTACCCTACGCATACCGGTTTTTAATTATGTGGTATGTGAAACGAACGCATACCGGTTTTTTTAAAAACCGGTATCTATGTTTTTCGTCCACAAAGAGTTAAACGCATACCAGTTTTTTTAAAACCGGTATCTATATTTTTTCCTCTTTTTTCCATTCCAATTTATACGCTGAATATCCGATTCATGTTATCTTTGAGAAGCAAAACCACCATAGTTATTCTCAATTCTTAAGAATTAATCAGGTCATTCATCATTAAACAAAACTAAACACAATCAAGAGGCAAAAAGACAAAATCAAACCCAAGAAACACCAATCAACAAAAACAAAAGCACTCAAAACAAAAAGAGTTTCTCAACAATTACAGAAGAACACTCCAAAAAACAAAAATTGAGCAACTCAGCCTTCAACAAAAGAGAGAATAATTTCCCAACAAAGATCAAAGTTATGTACATCTCGACTTGTATTAACACACAAAAAAACTATAGTTGAAGGAAGCAGACAAAAAAAAAACTATAGTTAGATAACAAAAAAAAATCCACCAATTGGAGTATGGCACACCGACTCTAGAGGATGGCAGGAGAAGATGGTCGGAGGTCGTCGGATAGTCAAATAGCCACCAATTGAATAACCATCAGTCAAACAATCCAATCGCAGGGCTTCATAGGAGCACGCGGTTGAGACAATAGCCGGTCGTGCTTCAGACGAGGAGGTGCTCGGGAGAGGAAGCGGGTTTTCAAACAAGGAGGTTGAAGAGGAGGACTCTATAATTGAGATGAGGTGGGAGATGATTTCTGCCATCTAGAGGAGTTAGGTCAAATCCCCAATTTTGAGAGAGGTATTGACGAAGGAGAGAGAGACGGTTTTATCAAACCCAAGTTTGACGAAGAAGATCACGGAGGATCGAGGGTTTTGAAAAAAAAAGTATAAAATTCGCATACCAGTTTTTTGAAAAACTGGTATGCGTGTTTTTTTGTTTTTCTCCGATACCGGTTTTTCATAAAAATGGTATGCGACTTTACATATGCATACCACTTTTTCGCAAAACTGGTATGCGACTTTGCGTATGCATACCACTTTTTCGTAAAACCGGTATGGTCATCTTATTTTTTTAATAAAAAATACAACACATACCGATAATTTAAAAAAACTGGTATGCGAGAGTGAAAACGGATACCATTTTTTTTGACCGGTATGGAGGTTTCGGTATCTACCCCCTATCTATGTACTAGTGATCGTTTCCTTAACCTAGAACCTGCAAAACATTAGACAAAAAGGACGGAAACTCCCTAATCCACCTCAGATGCCTAAATCAAACGAACAGTTGTCGATCGAACGTCGGGGTAAAAGACAAGAAATTCTAGAGAGCTGAGCGAATCAGCTTTGATCTCAGCTTACCCTTCAAACATGGTGATGACATGTCCTTATAATGGAATAGAGAGGGCATCTTGATTCCCACTCCAAGCGAAAATCTTATCTTTCGATTAAGATAAGACTTTCTATAATAACAAATGATCACCATATTTAATTTAATAATAAATACTTATTGATAGGAAAAAGCATAATAAAAAAACAATTATCACGAAAGATAGAGAAAATATTTATGGCGATTAATTTTACACACTCACAATTAGTTAAGAATAAAAATATTATAAATTATTACATAAAAACATGAGAATAAAGAAAATGAACTTTGATTTTTTAACATATGCCTTAATACTACATGTTGACATGTAGTTTAGATATCAAAGCATTCAACTTGAGTGTGATGGGAAACAATAGCTATGAAATAGTAAATTTTAAAAAGAAAAATGTAGTTGTTAATGGATAAATATCAGTTTTCTTGCATTAATGAATGTTTCAATCTTAAACTTTGTATATAAAGTGTCTTTTCTTTAGAACTTGCAACAATTGACAAGGGGCGTGTTTCTCATTATTCCAATTCTTATGCTTAAGTAAAAAAGAGCACAATGTCGATTAGCGCCGAACTAAATGAGATGAGATAACAATTTTTGTATAATGATTCCATATGTATTTCTAGAAGAGCGGAAGGGGCAGATGAGTCGAGTGATCCTGCGACTGACCTAGTATGCACATGCCCAAGCAAGATGATTACTTACTCTTTAAAGAAGTAAATATCCTATCATAATTAAAGATAGAATCCTTGATACTTTCCCTATTCCTCCATATATAATAAGCAATAATTAATATGATGATTACAACAAATAACTTACATTGTATAAGCAAATTTCACATATATCACATTAATAAGAATAATTAATAATAAAAATTTAATTTTTTTTTACCAGGCCACAATTACCCCTTTACATGTAACGCGTACAATGAATCTTCTTATATGTTATCTTCGGTGTTGAATTTTTTTCATTAATACAATTCATCAACGTTGTTCATTTGCTTATGCAAGACTAAATCTAATGCAAAAAACCCGGCTTTTATCATGCAAGACAAAATCTAATAACCAAAAAATACAAAATCTAAGGATCTCATCAAAACCACATGTGAAAAAGAGTGGCCTATGCCCAACATGAAATCCTGATATTGAGCTCGACACACGTGGAGACCTAAGTCAGCGCGGTCGCAATCTCCATCGCGGTCGATGTTGTGCAACTCGGTTTTGTCAATTTCTCGCTTTTTTAAATACTCCGTCTTGGGTCGGTTACCCTACATGCATAGCCATGCCTCCGTCTTGGGTCGAGTCACACCTTCCCTTAGGTTACTACCTTGTCGAAGAGATCTTTAAAGGTGGTGATGGCGGTCTTGTTGTTGCATCTCTCTATCTCAAAATAGCACTCTATGATCCAATTCGCGAAGCCCAATAAGCTCTCGGCTTTCTCTTTCTATAGCCTGAAGAGTGTGTCCAAAGAAACCGAGTCTCGGCTATTGTCGATGTAGTGCCTCGTGAATTTGGTTGCTAGTTGATTTCATGACCTATTCGATTTTGGCTTGAGACATTGGAACCACTTCAATGAGCCATTGTCGAGACTTCTTAGGAATATCATGCACATGGTTGCGTCATCAAAGACCAAAAGCGCCATCATATGATAGAAAGCCACTACTTGGTTCACAGGTTTGAATGTCCGTCATACAAAGAGAAGGTAGGGGGCGAGTAGTTGGTGAGAGGCTTAGCTTTTTCAATATCCCGGTGCAATGGTGTCGAAGTACCCAAAGCCAACTTTTGTCATGCGGCTTGCTCCTGTGATGATTGTAAGGCTCTTAGCCTCCTACTGACGCTTTCAACAAGTCAAACAACCCTTCATGTAAATTTGTCCGTTCAAAGGTGGCAGTTTAGCTTGTCGTGGTTCATTCTTCTGTGACTCACTAGATTTCTTGCAATATAGACCACAACCTGATTATCATACACAATTTGAATTAGAGTAATTCCATCAGCACCCCAAATTTTATTAGTAGTCTACTCAACCAAGGTAACTTAATACAAGTTCTTCAAAATGATATATTCCCTCCCTTAACTAAGGATAAAGTCATAAAGAGTTACGTACTTTGTTGTGTATTGACTTGTAATAAATTAAATTGCATCGAAAAAACAGCACAAAGCCAATTTATAAGGTGGTGAATAAGTAAATTGTTCAAGGTTGAAGCTCAAAACCTGGAGCATTGGAACAAAAGATCTGTTATTGAATTATCGATCTACATCTTGATAGACCAACTTCTCACGTTCTATACATAAAACATAGTTTATTTGGGAATGTAGGTAGGCCAGCTGAGGAATTGGCTGATCTAGACTATTGATAGCAGAAGCCCAATTTCTATCACCTGAACAACTGGCTCATTAAGCCCATTCAATTTTTGAGTCCATCTTTTTTTTTTTTTTTATTTGAGTAAATGTTTTTTTTTAAGTCCGTTCGTAGTTGAAGTTGAATAAAAATGGGATTTAGAGGTTATTAAGCTGAACTAGCCTTTATTGAAAATAAAGTTTAATGTTTGGTATGTAGTCAGACAATATTTTAAATTATAAGTGTAAAATTTTACGACTTTGTTCCATTGAAGACAAATGCACACACTCCTGACATTTTGAAGAATTATGATTGTAAATGTTGTTCTAGAAGATATACAATATACTTGATTATAAAACCAAGTTGTTGCCCTTATGTGCATTTAATCAAGCTCTAATGTGCATTTACTATTCAAAAACTAGAAGTCATTACCCATGCTACGCACGGGTTTAAAAATTATTTTTAAGTTTTATTAATCAACTTTAATTGAAAAGTCTGTTAAATATAACTTTAAATGGTAACTGATGTCATTTTCTCGAATCATAACTTTAAATTAAAAAAATATTAAAGTTTAAATCATAATACAAAGATCATAACTCTAAAAAACATATTTTAATTCCTTTTATTTATCAACTATCAATGAGATAAAAACAATCAATCTTAGGCTACTCAGTTTCATGACATATTGATGAACCTTTTGGAATCTATGTTAACAATTTGAAATGACCCGTGAAATAAATATTAAATACATTTTGTTCACTAACATTGGGAATTTTTTCATTCTCAACTTTATCCGGACAATGATTTCTAAAAGTCTACTTCATATGTTTATTACATATATATATTAGAAATATTATTATTTAATAATACACATTTAAAAATTGTTATTCTTAAATGTTGTACAATATTTATTTTGTGACAAAACGTACGCGATATACCTGTATCTTTGATGAAGTATATTTTTTTTGGTAAAATTTGATGAAGTATAATTAGCAATCACTAAATCTTAAAACAAAATTGAGATCCTATGCCCTAGACAATAGTTCAGGTTTGATATACCTGTGTCAATCCAAAATAAAGATCGAATTAAAAAATACAAAAATAAAAAAGGTTATAAAATACAAAGACCGATAATTGCCAAAAAAAAGTATATATAAAAATGAACGAAGATGAAGAGGTTTTATTTTAACGATTTTATAGAAGTATTTGATTTTATAAAAATACACAAAGACGTTGCTAGAGAGGTTTGAACTCAAAAAAAGGGGTATTTTAAGGGAAATTAATACTCCTTGATTATCATAAAATACCGATCATTTTAACCTTGTTTTTTTTTGCCTCAAAATGTTTGTCATTTTAGGTTTTTTGTCACTTATTTTATGCTTATATCCTTATACTTATTGTTAATTTTTAATAAATGAGGGCAGAATTGTTAGTGATGGTATTGAAAAATGAAATTAGATGGAATACTTTTGGAGAATGCATTAATTATATATTAAATCAAGTCTTCTCCCAATTGGTAAATTTCAAATTTATAATAGTAGTTTATATATAAATATTGTTGAAGTCCGAAAATCTCGAACTAATTACGGGACAAAATTATTAAACTCTCGGGCCTTTCGGCGCGCTAGAAACCGGCTCGTCTTGCTTCGAGCTCTCCCACCCCCCGCGTATTATTTTATTCTCTTTTCGGAGGCTTATAAGACTTTTTAAAGTCTTTCCCGTAAAATAGTGCGAGCTCCTCGGAGACTCAAACACGTCGGAGCCCGTCCTTCGAGAACACGTCTCGGGACAGGCTTTTTCCGATCCCTTTTACATAGCACGTACCTCTGATAACGATGATTTAGTCGTTTTAAACCACAATTATGCAAAGAAAACCATACTAACTTAAACCAAAGTATAAAGCAAGTAAGGGTCGATTCCACAGGGAGACAGATTATCTTTAGCAGAGAATTATGTGTCAAACAGAAGTAACAAGGGGGGTTTTTAGGTTTTGTTCACACATTAACATGCAAAGCATAAGAATTCAAGAGTTTATTAATTAGTATTTGGAAACACTTAGGCAAACAAATATCCGCATTCGCTTGACAAGTTGATCATTGATTTCATTCAATATCTATGCAATGGAAATTCCAATTCCTTTTCAAAAGTAATTAATAGCACAACCAGATACTATTAACCCTAACTAGATAAATAATCATGAAACTATCAAAATTCAATCTAACTAGCAGCATTCAACAACAGGAATATAATTGGATACAAACTAAGATAAAACAACCAGCTTTTACCCTAGAATGCAAATCAATTCTCTTATGCATAAGACTAACACAACCAGATATTAGCACGATGCAGTTGCTACTTATGAATTAGAGATGCTCAACCAGAAACACTCTAAATCTAGCAATAACCTATTAACAATAAACCCTAGATGATCAGGCTAGAAATTATTGAAACAAGTCAATAGCAATTCAAGCAAGAGAAAAGATTAAATCCATGCAATCAATAAGGAATTAGAAATCTCACAACTGAATCAGAACGAACACTTCAATTGTCTGTCTAAGCAAAGAGGCTTAGTTCTCCATAGGTCTCCAAAATACAAAATAATTCTAAACTCAAAAACTAGGTCTAAACAAAAGGTCTAAAACTCCTTAAATAGGAGAAAACAATCTATCTAAAAATACATAAAAACCGGACCAAAAACTATATCCATAAGTCCAATAAATAAAACGCAGTGTTTAAAGGACGAATCCGCCTCGGAACTGGCAGCGGTCGCCGCCTATGGGGCAGCGGTCGCCGCCTCCCACAGAACACATATTTCTTCGTTTTCTTCACTTCAGCTCCAAGTGGTCTTTGGTGCACTTCTGCTCTTCCTTCTTTAACACTCCAAACACCATCTTTAGCACCTAAAACATGACTAAAGGTATGCTAAAACCCCATCTAAATACACAACATAAATGTGTATATCAAACTCCCCCACACTTGAATCTCACTCGTCTCGAGTGAATCAGAAAACTAACACTCGTAATCAATAACAACCTAGATCATCAAGTGCACAGAGAGCCTACAGCTAAGGGTAATAACACATATCGTCAAAGCACCAGCATCTATCAATCCTAACAATACAACTCTAATAAACACAACTCAGCACTACAATCAACCATCAACCTATCTAACACCTACTCCACACATCCAACATCTATCAACAATATGCATCAATAAAGAAGATGTCAATCAAGAAACTACACCTTATCCCTCCAAGTGAAAACCTACCCGAAAACACTCCTATACTCCACTTCTTATGTCGCCAGCTCCAGTCAAAAGAACATCCTGAAACACTCTTTTTTCTTTCACTCTTTTTGCTTAGGCGCCTTTTCAGGTTTTCACCTAACATCTCTCTTTTCATTTTTCAATGTTGGACTCACCATCTCACATCACTCAAAAATCTATTTTTGCCCAAGCCTAATGCCTGTCAGATTACCTGCTTTTTACTTGAACCGCCCTTTCGGGTTTTCAGTCTACCCCAGGATTTTTCTGCCTTTTTCTCTTATTTTTATGGCTTTTTTTTAAGTAATAGCAATAGTAATATAAATCCAACTCCCCCACACTTATAATAAACATTGTCCTCAATGTAGAAAGACAAAAATAATATAAGGGGAAGTAAGGAAAAATACCACTACTGTGAAGGTGGTGGCTAGATCAGATAATTGAGAACCCAAGAATAAGTTCTACTGTCACATATGCTCCTCCATGGCGTTGAAATAGGCCACATGCATTATTGTGAAGGTGGTGGTAGTGGCAGATAGTCAGGGTATGATAGGTATTCAAGCCACTACTGCTGAAAGAATGTCTCTTGCTGTTGAAAGTAGTGTGTCTGCTGCTTATGGTACTGCCTCTCCTCCTCATGAAAAGTAAGAAATCCTCCTCTACGATCATGTTGACAAGTATCCATGCTCTAAATCATCTTCCAAATATGCCTCAAATAGCCTTTTGATCCCCAACAACTATCGCACCCTGAGGCATCTCATCCTCCTTGTCATCAGAATCATCAGTCGCCCTCTCTTTAAACTCAACTTCAATAGATGTAGGGGCGACAATAGTAGAAGAAGATGTAGCCTCTTGATGGTCAATCGCTAGGTAGCGAAGAAGAAAGAAGCGAACAAAACGATTGCCCGAATTTTATTTTTTTTTGATTTTTTTTTTTGATTTTTTTTTGCCGAACCCGAAAAGGCAGCGGTCGCCGCCATGGACACCGCTTTTCTTCGGAAATAATGGCGGCGATCGCTGCCATTTAGGCGGCGGTCGCTGCCATTAATTCGTAGAATGTCGTAGCTGAGCTTGCTTTGGCGGCGGTCGCTGCCTTGGGGCGGCGGTCGCTGCCAGTGCACGCATCATGATTCTTCGGCTTTCTGTAGGTTAGTTCGACGCAATAGAAAAACAAAGGGAAACTAATCTAAGCTAATCTAAAGGAAAGAAATCAACTACATCGGGTTGCCTCCCGATAAGCCCCTTGGTTATCGTCGTGGCTCGACGCCTCGTGTGATTTCACAAGATTGGACATTGTCAATGCCCTTAACAACCTATCAAATTCTTGCGAGCTCATCTCAAAGAAACATAAGTAGCCCAAGGATAAATTGAAACTAAATAACATGTCATTCAAAAATCGTTTCAACTCATCAAACTTGTGTGTCCAGTCTTCATAAAATGGCATATGCTCAAACCAATTCAACATAAGTGGTGGCTTTTTAGAATATGAACAAAAATTGTCAAAGCGCTTACTAGCATTACCACTTTCATTATGGATGAACTTAAAGTAATTTCTAGATTCTTCATTAGGCCCTATACTTGACTCTTTGGGGGGATGAAGAACAATGGGTAATGAGAGATTGGAACAAGGAATACCTGGATCGTCAACAACCAATAAGGTTGATTTCGAAACAGAAGGCATGGGAGACTTTGTTGGTGAAGCACAATCCTCTATAATATCATCTTCCTCATTTGTGTTCACATAGTCGCCCATATCATCTTCAAAGAACATATCACTATCAGAGAAGAACTCTTCTTCCTTCACAGTAATCTCCTCCTCAATCTCCTCAAATCGTGTGGGAAGGGATGCATCTGGCTCATTGATTTCAATGGACTTATCTGAAGTTGTTGAATGACAAAGTGAGTAGCACCTTTCATAGTACTGTGTAGTCTCCGTACTCATATCATCCATCCTCTTAGAAAGATCCCTCATCATATCCTCAAGAGAAGCATCACAAGTCTCCACCGGTGGAGGCATTGATTGAGATGATTCAACCAAAAGACATTGATGGCTCATAAAGCAGAGGAAATCCCAACATTCCATAGGTTCCATAACAAACAGCCTTCTATTACTCATGTAGTAGGCCATCCTTCGAGTCTCAAGATTCATACCCTTGACAATGCCATTGCAAACATCACCCACAGTATAATGATATCCCCAAGCACTAAGGTCATCCGCATACTTTTGGAATCTAGTCAGGTACTCATGAAAGTGTTCATCTTCAAACTGTGTACACTTGAACAAAGCCATGGATTAGTAGCACAGGCGGTGTGAACCATAAAATAGGTTCACACCAAGTTTGGCACAAAAATCACACAAAAGACAATTATTGCCTCCCCGGCAACGGCGCCAATTTGATAACGATAATTTAGTCGTTTTAAACCACAATTATGCAAAGAAAACCATACTAACTTAAACCAAAGTATAAAGCAAGTAAGGGTCGATTCCACAGGGAGACAGATTATCTTTAGCAGAGAATTATGTGTCAAACAGAAGTAACAAGGGGGGTTTTTAGGTTTTGTTCACACATTAACATGCAAAGCATAAGAATTCAAGAGTTTATTAATTAGTATTTGGAAACACTTAGGCAAACAAATATCCGCATTCGCTTGACAAGTTGATCATTGATTTCATTCAATATCTATGCAATGGAAATTCCAATTCCTTTTCAAAAGTAATTAATAGCACAACCAGATACTATTAACCCTAACTAGATAAATAATCATGAAACTATCAAAATTCAATCTAACTAGCAGCATTCAACAACAGGAATATAATTGGATACAAACTAAGATAAAACAACCAGCTTTTACCCTAGAATGCAAATCAATTCTCTTATGCATAAGACTAACACAACCAGATATTAGCACGATGCAGTTGCTACTTATGAATTAGAGATGCTCAACCAGAAACACTCTAAATCTAGCAATAACCTATTAACAATAAACCCTAGATGATCAGGCTAGAAATTATTGAAACAAGTCAATAGCAATTCAAGCAAGAGAAAAGATTAAATCCATGCAATCAATAAGGAATTAGAAATCTCACAACTGAATCAGAACGAACACTTCAATTGTCTGTCTAAGCAAAGAGGCTTAGTTCTCCATAGGTCTCCAAAATACAAAATAATTCTAAACTCAAAAACTAGGTCTAAACAAAAGGTCTAAAACTCCTTAAATAGGAGAAAACAATCTATCTAAAAATACATAAAAACCGGACCAAAAACTATATCCATAAGTCCAATAAATAAAACGCAGTGTTTAAAGGACGAATCCGCCTCGGAACTGGCAGCGGTCGCCGCCTATGGGGCAGCGGTCGCCGCCTCCCACAGAACACATATTTCTTCGTTTTCTTCACTTCAGCTCCAAGTGGTCTTTGGTGCACTTCTGCTCTTCCTTCTTTAACACTCCAAACACCATCTTTAACACCTAAAACATGACTAAAGGTATGCTAAAACCCCATCTAAATACACAACATAAATGTGTATATCAACCTCCTTATATAATGTTTCAAAGGAGGTTCAACTTCATATATGTCGATGTGGGATGGTCAAATTTTGTAGGTTGATTTGCATGTTTTCTTAACATAGGGGTTTGCTTGATTTATGCATAGAAAAGTCAACAAAGATGGCTTTGAAGGAGGTGAGAATCAAGTGGCAATACCGACATGCATCCTCTGTCATGAAAGAAATTGGGCCGATTATGTGATGGTGAGACCGGCCCACCAAAGTGAACCTCCCTCGGCCCACACAATATTGGAAAATAGTGAATAGCGTACGTATATACGCATGCACACACGTACAATTTGTTATGTAGCTGATGGTGAATATATATGTCTCGTGATCGTGCATCCTCACGCCCTTATGCGGACCGTGTACGAGTACATACTTAACGTGTTAAAACGTGCTTAGCACTTTAATTTTTTATGTCAATATTATTTATCTCGTGCATCAACGCGATGACAGATACGGGTATCAACAAATATAATAACGGGTTTTCTAATGTGTGTCCTAAGGGCACATGATAAATATACTAAAAAAAGAAACATAAAACCCTAAAATGAAAATACTGAACCCGTTATTAAAAAAAATTAAAAACCCAAAATTCAAGATTTACCAATCTTTCCATTAGTAACGGCTTATAGTGTGCCCTTAGGGCACATAATAGAAAAATTGATATAATAATGATAAAATATAATTCTTTAAAATGGAGAATTTGTTGGAGTTAGGACATAAAATTTTTGGAGAATGTGGCACTTTCTTCCCCATTTTGGAGAAAATTATAGAGCATCTCCAAGAGATGCTCTTAGCCTCCTTCTCAAACTGCCGAAGGGTATGATCATCAATAGATGCTGAAAGGCTCTCATATAGATGTTGATCCCTAAGCTTCAATCCATAAGTTCAGCCATCGTCTCCGACCAGTAGACATCTTTCATGTCTAGCCGCAAGTCTATGGTTTCACTGGACTTTGAAGGAATTGGAAGCGTCAAACATTCATCGCTCAACATATAAATAGCACCCCGTATTGTAGGTTTGTTCTCTTCCATCTTGAACACATAGTAGCCCTATTTGGATGAATCATTGGATATGGGGTTTTGCACGGTTGGATAGAGTGGAGTCTACTACGTCCAATATATTGCCCTCGTATTCTTCCATACCTATAAGTGATTTTATTAGAATCTGCTAAATGAAAAAGTAGAACCAAATTAGCATAATCATGTATGTAAAATACCGTCATGCACTACTTACAAAGCTCGTTAAGCAATACTCTCCATCGACCGGCTCCGTACACTTTCTTCTAGACATAATCTCCAAAATCATAACTCCAAAGCTATAAACATCAAGTTTTGTAGAGATTAAGCACTGCATTGCATACTCCGGAGCTAGCTAACCGCTGCATATTTTTTTGAGATATACTTATTGCACACAAATTAAATAATAAAAACTATGATTGAATCCAATGTTCAAAACTCATAGTATTCCTTGACATTGGCCAGGAGTATATTACCTACAAAAATTGAGATTATAAATAAAATTTATACAATACTAAAGTTCATAAAAATATTTTCAAGTAACTATAAAATAATAATAACACATACATTCTACCGAAGATAATAATCACACATACAATGGATATTAACAAACTACATATATTCTGGTAATGATATTATCCAGACCTGCTTTAAGATCCCGATGTAAGATTTTAATTCGGGATTCCTCATGGCGGTATCTAATCCCTCGAGCAATCATGTCCACTATTTGGGCCCAAGTCATCCAATCCAATGAAGTGTCTTCATCTACACTCAAACATTACAAGTGGCTGAAGATTAATTAGAACAAAATGTTTAATCCAAACTGTAACTACCCAGAGTACCGACATGAAAAATTGGAACGGGAGCAATCGGAGTTCTAGGTCGTACTTTAACTACCAAGCACAATTTAATTAGAACGGGAGTAATCGGAGTTTTAGGTCGTACTACAAGATACCAACATGAAAAATTGGAACGGGAGTAATCGGAATAATGTTTAACCAGCCAGATTAAGTTGACCAAATCCAACACACAATGCAATTTTAGGTTAGATTTTATTGTTTTGTTCGCTTTGTAATAGAAAGGCATTACTACAACATACCAACAATACTTGTTGATCTTGGGTGGTTAATAAATTCAGAGCTGAATTCGTGAAGGGCTTTGCTGTCAAAGTCAGGGGTGATTCGGTCTTCAAGGCTGAATTGGTTGGGTTGCTGCAGGGGTTGTCCATGGCTAAACAAATGGGGATTGCAAAATTGGAGATTGAAGTGGATGCGGCTGATGTGTTCAAAGCTGTTATGGATCCGACCCCGCGCCATACGCTGTACTGGGAGCTGGTGGAGAAGTGTAGAGACCTCAAGACAGCTTAGGGATGGGAAATCAAGTTTAGGACCATACCTAGGCAGGCTAATCAAGCTGCTGATTGGTTAGCAAAATTAAGCTATGATTGTATGGGGGATTATACTCTCTTTGAGAGTGCTCCTGAGGGCCTTATGAGTTTCATTGAGATAGATAACTGGATGGATGATAATATGTAATTCTCTTATCTATTTAAATAAAATGGCTTATTAGCCTCCTTTTCTGATCAAAAAAACAAAAAAAATGAATTCAGAGCTCCATGGGATGTGCTATAAAACTTAACTTGGTCATATCTGAGTGTACAAGATTGGAGTTACACCCAAGCATTAAGTTGACCAAAACCATTCTCTATTTCCAAAACATGGAGAGTGTATTGTAGGCACATGAGGCAGTCCTTTTTTGCTTAGATCAGGGTTGCACTGCATTGCCGAGTAAATAGTTGTGGACGCATTGTATGTAGCCTCTGCAATTGTAAATTTGAGCCTGGAATCTCCAACTGAAGCAAATAAGAGTGTTTTTCAACAACTTCTAAATTATGCTCGTGTACCCCTTAACGCGGACCAAATCTGATGAATGTATAGCCTTATATCCAACATCTATTATGATGATACATTTCTTACTCTTCTATGTGTTGGATAAGGCGAGTAACGTGTCAGACACGAGTTTGACCAGAAAGTTGTCTCCTTTAATTTCGGGCACATGTTGTATGCATAGTTGAATGTATGAGCAACCTGACATAAACGGCACTCTACAATTGAGAGATCTCCGAAGCAGAAGGATGTCAGATACACCTTGTCTTGTGAATGGCCAACAAATGACTCAAAAAACCCCGTGGTATGCGTGGCCATGTCCGTAATGAGATTCCTTACATTTTTCATGTAAGTTGAATCTACATCATACTTTCCGCTTGAGTAGACGCATCCAGATCCATCTCCTGGTGTTTCCAAGGCAATAACACTAAAAGTTGAGGCTTGAAAAAGCACTGCCGCGAAAACGAAAGACACTAACATCCTTTTGGAGAACTGTGTCTAGTAGGATGGATGAGGATGCATTAGGAAGAAGTAAAATGCAACATAATTGATGAAAACAACAACTAAAGAAAAATGAGGTAGATGATCATGTTATATAGTTAGAACTACAGGATCATAATATTACTTTGCTTTATTAAGTCTATCTATTTTACTTGCAAAATCATAAGATATTAAACAATGAGTTTAGAATAGAATTAAAGTTATATGCAAGCCAGATATTTATAAAAGTTATATATATACAAGTTTGGAATGTTGTTTAACAAGTCAGATATTAAGAGTATATTAGTTCAACATTTGCTACTTTTCTTAAAAAATATATAATTTTCTAAAACGACAAATATTATGATACGGAGAGAGTGTACATGATGAATTAACGATGTTTTTTTTTTGATCTAAAGAAGGGCTAGGCCCTAGCGGAGGAACAGACTAAGCTCTCGAACACCGAGAGAAAGTCCGACCCTCAAGATTCTCCAACAACAAAGGAAAAGAGTCCGTAGAAGGCTCAACAAGAAAGTGCAACCCAAGCGGGAAATTAAAAGCAAAGCTAGCAAGGGAGTCGGCGACTGCGTTCGCTTCCCTGAAGACATGAGTAACGCGGATAGTCCAATTCCGCGTCAAGAAGCCTTGGCACTCCTTTGCCAGGCTGAAAAGGGGGTGGGACGAGCATGGAAGTTTCAGAGCAAGGTGAATCGCCAAAGTCGAGTCGGACTCAAGCCACACACGCCGGAACCCCTTCTCCCAAGCCAGTGCAAGACCATCCCGAATACCCCAGAGCTCAGCCATCGGGACGGTACAAATCCCAATGTTATGAACGAAACCTCCCAACCAAGCGCCTGTTGAGTCGCGAAAAGCTCCTGCAGTTGTCGCCCTTCCGAGTCCATCCACCGCTCCGTCAGTGTTGATCTTGACTTCACCCTCATCCGGCCGGTTCCATGAAAACAGCACAGGTTCCCGAGTACCACCAACACAGCCACCTTTCCACTCATGCCAAGCATGTTGATACTCCTTGGTCTTCAGCAGGATGAAGCCGACCGGATCCGGGACCTCCCTCGGGTTGCCAAAAACTGCCTCGTTCCTCCATCGCCACATCCACCAAAGCGCGTTGCAGAACACCGCTGGCCAGCCTACTCCCTCCTCCACCGAGTGCTTGGACAACATATTGGATCTCAGCCAAACTGCAAAGGGTAGATCAAAAAAATTCAACACATCAGTAGGCAAATTTAAGCTCAACCAAAAGCGCTTAATCTTTAAGCAATCTCTAAACAAATGCTCAAACGATTCAACTTCCCTATCACACAACCGACAAGTCGCATCGTCCGCTAGGTGTCTCCTTCTTCTCTCGTCATTCGTGAGGACCCCTCCGTTGAGAGCGAGCCAAACGAACATCCTAACACGCTCTTGCACCTTCAACTTCCAAATAGCTTTGAAAACGCCCCCATCCACCCAAGAGGTATTATTGGTGTTGTTGAGCAACTCATAGGCCGAAGAAACAGAGTAGCTGCCGTCAACACTAGGCCCCCAGACAAGCGTATCCTCCACCTCATCCATCAGCCCAATAGCTGCAATCTTCATTAACACAACAGCCGGCAACAGCCCAGACAAGTCTGACCAATTCCAGCCACTTCCTTCGCTCCAATAATCTCTGACCATACGCAACGTATGTTCTGGAACCACCGAGACAAGAGCAAGATCCACCAAACGCTCATCACCGATCCAAGTGTCCATCCAAAAATTGATTGATCTGCCATCCCTAACAGTCCAACGAGCCCCAACATTATTCATCTTGTCGAAACCTTTCACCACTCGGCGACACACCATTCAACCTGACATACTTGGCCTTCAAGGCCTTGCACCACAGGCTGGAATCATCATGTAAGAACCGCCAACAAAGCTTGCCAATAACGGCGAGATTCATAGTCTTCATTGGTCTAATCCCGAGCCCCCCGACTTTCTTGGGTTTGCAAATCCTATCCCAGGCCACTGTGTGAATCTTTTTGCTGCTGGAATCGTGCCCCCAAATAAAGTTCCGGACCACCAAATCGATTTTGTCGCACAACTCCTGAGGTATGACTACCGTGGCCATAGTGTACACCGGGATCGAGTTGAGGACCGAACGGGCAAGCGTGACCCTTCCCACCATGCTCAAATATCTGCTTTTCCAAGCCGACAACCTACCCTTGACCTTATCCAACAAATAGGCAAAGGTATCCTTCGTGACCCTAGAGTGAAGAATAGGCATCCCGAGATAACTACTAAGATCCACCGTAACTTCCATCCCAGCTTCCTGACGCAGCCCCTCAGTCGTCCTCTCATCAACATTAGGCGAAACGAAAAGCTTAGACTTAGACGTGTTAACCTTCTGCCCAGAAGCCTTGCAAAAGATATCCAAGATCTCATTAATGACCCTTATTTGTCGAACCGAGGCCTCCGCCACGAGAACCACATCGTCGGCAAAAAAGACATGCGACACCTCGGGCCCATTCCTAGTAAGCTTAGCAGACCTCCACTCTCCTGACTGAACGGCGCTCAGAATCATATGACTAAGGCGTTCCATACTCAAGATGAAAAGATAGGGCGAAATTGGATCACCTTGCCGAATCCCTCTTGACGGTTTGAAACTTTCAGTCGTCTCTCCGTTCCAAAGAAGCCTCGTCGACGTCGTAGAGATACATTCCTGAATCCAATCCGCCCAACAGTCCGGGAACCCAGCATCACGAACCGAATCGACTACGAAACCCCAATCAATACGATCGTAGGCTTTTTCAAGGTCGATCTTCAAAATCATCCACCCTTTCCTGCCCTTTTTCCTTCTCATGGAATGGACCAACTCCTGCACAAGCACAATGTTGTCCGATATAAGCCTCCCCGGAAGAAAACTACCCTGCATAGGACCTATGAGAGTGCACAGAATCGGCCGCAAACGGTTCACCATGACCTTGGTGATCGTTTTGTAGATCACATTACACAGGCTAATAGGCCTGAATTGATTGATCCTGTCCGGTTTAGCCACCTTAGCCAGCAGGACAATAAGCGTTTCGTTAACCCCATCAAGAAGTTTCCCTGTCCTGAAAAAATCCTTGACGAAACCACGAACCGAAGGCCCCACATGTCGCCAACATTTCTGGAAGAAAAATGGTTGGAAACCATCCAAACCCGGAGCTTTCAAGCCTTCCATCTGGTTGATCGCAATGTCGATTTCCTCATCAGTGACTTCACCCATTAACAAATTCCACTGCTCAGAAGAGATAGGCGGAAAATCACCCGACCGAAATCCGAGCCTGCATCCCTGACCTCCACACTAGAAAACAGGTTCTTGAAATAATTAACGGCGAGTTGCTCGACTTCAACTTTGGCGGTAACAAGCTAATCCGAATCATCCACAAGCCCATCAATTCGGTTTCTACGTCTCCTAACAATCGTCGAGACATGAAAAAAGGACGTGTTACGATCCCCGGCCACAAGCCAATTTTCTCTAGATTTCTGCCACCAGAGAATCACCTCTTGCTCGAGAATACTGCTCAACTCCAACCGAAGCTTTCGTTCCAGATCAAGCAGAAATTGATTCACTCTGAGACCACACGCACGTTGGATACCTGCAAGCCTCTTGAGAATGTTCCGCTTGCGAATGTGGATATTACCAAAAGTCTCAGTGTTCCACTTCAACAAGACCTCCCTGAGCGACTGAAGAGCGGACGGCGTCGGGACCTCACCATTCCACTGATCTTCAATCAACGGCTGAAACTCAGCATGAGGAATCCAAGCCGCCTCCATTCAAAAGGTCTCCTCCTGCGATTACCACCAGAATCCGGACAAACAGACAATAAAAGAGGCGCGTGAGCCGAACAAAAGACCGGTAAGTGGCGCACTTCAGCATTCGGCCAGTCTAACCGGGCATCGATGTTCATGAGCACTCTATCCAGACGACGAGCTTTGTACGTCTCCGGCGTCCTTCCCGAAGACCAAGTAAACGTCGAGCCTGAGAAACCCATATCCAGGAGCCCCTCGTTGTCAACCCACTGGCTGAAAACATTAGTGTCCGGAGAGAGCGCGTCTTCAGTTCCCAAACTTTCCCATGAGTGCAGGACACAGTTAAAGTCACCACCGATGATCATCGGACCTTGAATGCCTCCCGAACAATCCTGCAAATCCTGCCAAAAAGGAGCCCGATCAGTTTCGTTAGGAGGAGCGTAAACTAAAATTAGATCGAACACTTTACCTTCTAGTTGGACACGCGCGTGGATAAATCGATCATACAACCGAACCACCTGTATATCCGACGTATCCTCATTCCAGAATAGCCAAACTCCTCCGGCAAAACCAACAGCTTCAATGCGCGTAGATCTTGAGAAGTCCAGGCGACTGCTAACATGATCCGCCCTTTCCCCCGAAATCTTAGGCTCGAGAATCACCAACACATTCACCTTATGCTGTTTGAGCATGTAACAAACAACTGATAAGAAGAGGGTAATTAGGAAGAGTTTTGTATCGACTCCCCCGTGACATCTTCTTGCATGTCATCTTTATCATTCGGCGTCTCTGCCTGCACATTCTGCGCTGTGGCTTCATCAACGGCCATGATCTGACTCCGAAGGCCTGCCAACGTATCATTGTCTTCTTCGAGTCTTTCACTCCCCTCAATCGAAATATGTGAGGATCCGGCAATGGGGGGCGTCACCGGCGACGTCGCTCTTGATTCTTTCTCAATGACGGCTGTATTCCCATCCAATTGCTGATGCAATTTAGGTTTGAACGAAATTGGGCCCTCCATGTTTCTGGGCCTCTTAGTAGACCCACGATCGTCACCAGCATTTGGGCCCGAGCCCATCAAGTTCTTCTTGGACTTATTTTTCCCTTTAAATTTCTTATTCTTAATTTTACCACTTTCTGAAGATTGCCCCACTTCTAACTTCTTCTTTGACGTGAACCTTGGCCCTTGCGTAGCAATAACTTCCGCCCTAGTTCCCACGCCTTGACTTGGGATCGGCTTCTGCTTTGGAATGTTGGACACATGATTGGCCTCGGAATCTCTTCCACGCCCAACGTTCACAGCATCAACTCCAGCCGGCTTTTGCTTTTGGCCCCCATCGGCGCCCTGTTTCTTCTTCCCGTCGCCGGTGCCGTGATCGGCCCCAGCAGCAACCTTGTTTTTCCCCTTGTCATTGTTTCTCCTCTTCCTTTGCACTTCCATCCATGGCCCATGGCGCGAAGCCAAGTCCTCACTGTCCATCGTAGTGTCCGTGGTTGCATCCGTAGCATGGCTAGTTTCACCATCCTTCTCACTGGTTTGTTCCACCACCGGAGCCACAACGACACTGGGGGTTTTGGGGCATTTCGCCATAAGATGCCCATAGCATCCACAATTAAAACAGATCAAGTGCAAACCTTCATACTCAAGATTGAATCTTCTACCGTTGATTTCCACAGTTCCAGGCAGAGGACATGTCAAATCCATTTCAACGCACACCTTCGCGAATCTGCACCGGTTGGAGTAAAGAGTTCTTGTGTCCACCTTAATGGGCGTACCAATCGTAGTTGCAACCCTCGTAAGGAACTCCTCCTCGTAGTACACCAGGGGCATCTTGGCAATCCGAACCCACGCCGGGGAGGAAGCAATGATGTCAGATTCCGGATCAAATTCCGGCGTCCAGGATTTTGTTATCAAGTAATGCCCAAAAATCATCCACGGACCTCCAGCCAGTGCCATCAAGTAATCCTGATCCTTCTCAAATCTAACCACATAGTAATTGTTCGGAAGATCAGCCAGCATGATCCTACCCGAGAGGTTCCAAATTTCCCGCAATTTCTTATCCATGACATGGAAGGGAACGAAGGTTCCAAGAACTTTCACGATCAGAGAGGTCTTCCAGACATTAGCAAGAACCGTAAGAACCTCTTGTTCCACCGTGATAATCGGGTCACTACCTTTGCCACCCCGGTAAGAAACTTTCATCTTGCCATCCAAATACTCCGGGGCTAACTTGGTACGCTGATAACCAGATTCGTTAGTCACGATCTCTTTCCATGTTCTCGGAGAGGCTGTTGGAGCAGCCTGGGCTTGCAGAGGGGGAGGGAGGGGCGGTGGCTGACCACCGGCCACCACAGCGGTGGCTTCCATCACCAGACAACAAGCGAGCAAAGATCCTCAAAAAAGAGAGCGTTTTTTTCTTTCAAAAAGAGAGCGTTTATTTAGCACGTAACATCAACGATGTTTGTTTTAGATTAAGGGCACAAAGATCTCCCAAACCCAAGAAGAGTAGCAATTTGACTAGCCGGTTGTGTGAAGACCAAATTAAATTGGAAATTAGGATTGGGAACACCGAACACCTACATTTCGTTGAGAGATCCACCTGACATTTGGAATTAGAATTTAACACACACAAATCCGAAACATCCCAACGCCTATATTTTTTTAAATTCAAAATTAAGATGAGACAATGGGAGGCAATGTAGCGCATATGGATGGAGTTTTGTAAACCCGATTCTTAATTAGAGGAATGTGACGGTATTGAACTCATCGAACACTTGGAACATTGTACGTACAAGCTGGTATCAATTTAAGTTTATGTAATCATTTCAATTCGTTGGATTTGCTAAGCTTGACTTCTTGAAGACTTGAACCAAACATTCCAAGGGGATTTATTCCATCATGGGTGGGAAAATTTGAAGTTACTCAATATTCATGCATCATCTATACTCCTAATCTCAGGCTAGCTAACATGAGATTAAGTACGTACGAACACGTCTACTTCCTTTTTAAGATACGGATTCGACATACCTAATATAAACTTGTACGAGTTAATGGATCAAAGATCGTGCATATCTAAGTCATGGCTAGTACTATAATTATTCGATCTCAACATGTTCCGCAAGCCATTGACACTTGGAGAATATAACGGGTGGTAGATATCTCAAGGTGTTTCATAGTCAAAATATATCATAGGTTTGAGAGTATCTCAATCTCTTTTTAACCAATTCAATTCATGTGGAGAAAGTTGGCTCGGGGTCAAATGGGTCGGGGACCATGCATATATAAAGTCTATTATATAAGTGTGATGGACCTCTATACTAAAACCAATTCATAATAGGAGTAATTCATGTATTTGTAGACTAAGGTTATTACTCTCAACAAATAAATCGATAGATCAAAATGAACAAAACTAACAACAGCTAGACAAACCGTCTAAGAGAAGTTCGGTCGTTGTATCTTAGAGCATTGGTAGGGGTAGGACAAATAAGTTGATCATAGAATTATAAAACTAATATTTTATTCTTCTGTCTCATTTTTTACCCAAATCATGACCGAATGTAATTATTATCCTTTTAATGGTTGCCCAACAAAATTTTGTTTATCAAAATTTATCAACTTAAAACATATACAAACACTTGAGCTCATCCATTTTGGTCACTTGGATACCTGAGCTTTGAAACGGGCCTATTGAGCATCCTAACTTGTCAAAGCCTACTTATTAAACACCTCATCCTTGATTACGAAGTGACATAATAAGCACGCACTGTGAACATGATTAATCAAAAAAAAGTCACATAATGTCAGATAAGGCCTCCTCGTTTAATTAATTATCATCTAAACCCAACACTATAACACATTGGCGGACAAATTTCTTTATAAGCATAAACTTAAATATATCGGACTTTTAATGAAAACATGCTCAAATCAAGTGTACTTTACACGCGCAATGTCACGTTAGGGACAAGGTGTTTAATAGATAGACTTTGACAAGTTGAGATGTTCAATAGGTCCGTTTCAAAGTTCAGGTGTCCAAATGACCAAAATGGACAAGTTCAGGTTGGTTATATATGTTTGAATTTATCTCCTACTTATTACCCTACCCCATCATATTTACTTTTTCCCTTTTTAAACACATGCTAAGATTACATATAAAGACCAAAGTGGAGAAATGGCCTTGGTGATGACCAGTCATCATCAACATAATTGTTATTTTGTTTACATATGTTATTTTAACACCTCTAGTCTTGGTTGGCCAATTTCGGCCATGAGATGACAATGATTCTCGACTCCTCGATCATGAATATAAGCCATAGAGAGAGAGAGAGAGAGAGATTGAGAAAGAATCAAGTGACAGGAATAAATAAACGTGTGGAAGAAATGAAGTTGGCAAGAGTCTTGGAAAGGGTAGGTGGTGGCTAAAATGGTTCCCGTGAATAGCAATGTCATAAGTACGGAGTAGTAATTGTAGAGCAGTATATGGCCGATGGGTCCTTTAGATTCTCCCTCTCTGCAACATCAGTATGTAGTATGTACGCATAAGAGTAAATGCAATTGATGTGTATCTAGTGGAGTTGTCAGTTTTCACGTACGTCTTCCAAGCAAACAGACAGACAGACAAGAGAGGCAAATTGGCCCCTAGAGTAAGGTTAATAGTTAATACATGCCATCCCGTGCTTTGCATATATATGTTCACTGCTCACCATTTTCCTGCCTGTGTTTATTACCTCTTCACACGTACCAACCCAACTAACATGCGTTCACTGTTTAACTGACACTCTTTTTTTTTTTTTTTACTGTTTAACTATTGTGTATACATCGGTGCATGCCAGTATGCCACTAGCTAATTAGCTATGGTATGGGCATGCAGTCTTTGTTTACTACCCCATGCATGTGGCCTTTCATAAAACTACGTCTTTAAGTTTGACTAATTGGTCAACTACTCAATTCACGTCTTGCATTAATTTATACGAGTCTCTAATTTAGAAAGGTAAAAAAACGTCTCCTTCGCAAACTATATAAAAATGATGAAATATCATCCAATTTTGCATAGCTCGATTGTTAGATTCACAAAACAACGACAACGACAACATTTGATCTAGTGAATCCCGCGATCGTAGGATCTGGGCTCATCCAAACCACCGCAATCTTGTTTATATGAACTTCGCATTCCTACAAAATAAACCTAACGTTATATTTCAAGAATTATTCCGGAAAAATGGCAACAAAATTCAAGGAAAATATGATTATACAATATATATAGGCTCATCACAATGTTTGCCACTCCACATATATAAAGTAAAAAAAAACATAAAAGTACTTTAGTAATGGAAAAGTTCAACGTGAACGTGGGTTGCAGGGTCTTTCGTGTCATTGAGATCCAAATCAATTACAAAAGTTGCAAACTTTATATTGCCGTATCAATGAAACTCATAAATCCATGAAACTCAATTTCACTTTTTTCAATTCCTAATAATTTTTTATTTCTTTATACACAATTACTAATATACCCTTAAGTTATTAATTCTAATTAATTATTCAACTATTTTTTTTATAAAGGAAAGACATTAGACTAGTTGCTAGCTATAAAGCGAGAAACTATCCTATAGCATCCAAATAGATGAGGTCCCTAATGACCGGATCGGAACTGAGCAAACAAGTCGACAAATGACAAAACGTAGCAGCGATGTGGTCTGCAACCGAGTTAACTTCCCGAAAGACATGTCGAATACCCCAACTCTGAAACTTGTCAAGCAAAAGCTGGACGTCTGCCCGAATGAGCTCCACTTCCCACAAGCAGCTTTAATCCCCCAACACTACATTAACCACCTGCGGGTTGTCACCTTCAATCACCAGACGGGGAACGCCACACCGGATGGCTTCAAGAATCCCTGCCGGAGCGCAAATGCTTCGGAAAACACCACGGAACGCCGTCCGAGAAAACCACCACCAAAGGAAACAATGTCGCCTAAAGAATTCCTGATAACAAAACCATACGAGACAAGTGCAAAAGAATTAACGGCACAATCAAAGTTTAGTTAAAAAACATTACTTGGGGGTTTAGTCCATCTAACATTCCTTCTTTTGTTGGTTTGGTATACAGTTTTTAAGCCCTCATCTTTATCATCTTTGTCTGGTTGTTTCGAAAGAATAACTCTCTTCCAATAAGCCATTTGCTTAGATGCAAATTTCATTGTTTCTCTAGGATTTATATGGTGTTGGCCATTCCCATCAAAAATGTTTTTGTTCCTGAGAAACCATGTACACCACCAGAGGTTGAACACAGATTCAATTTTGGTTGTATTGAGTCTAGCTCGCATCTCATTTATGAAATTCAGCGGGTATTGATTTTGTACATCTAGTTGTCCCATAACTCGATCAATTGTGGGATTAAGCGCAATTAGTTGAATAAGCACTGGTGCGATCATACCAGTACTTATTCAACTAGTTATGTATGCATAAATTGTATCTTGACTAATTTTATTAATATAAGGTTTGCAAAATGTATTAAATTGCAAATCATATTTTGAATTTAATTTTTTCTATTAAGATCCTATTAAATTAAAAATTTATCAACCAAATCAAAGCAAGCATATTTCATCAATGAAACCGAAATATCATACTAATAGAAATAAAAGTACATAAAAAGATGGATGAAGCTAAATTAACAAAATGAATTACATGAAATAACATACATAATGTTAATCATAATTAACATACATGAGTTAGTTTTTATAACGGTTACATGTGTGTTTGTTTACTCTAATCTAACCTCAAATATTAATTTGATTATAAAACAATCCAAACATATAGAAATTAAGTCTGTATGGATAGATAATAAAAAATTATGAATCATGGTATCATTTATGATTAATTTGGTTAAGTTAAAATGGACCAAAAAAACTAATTAGAGTAATGTAATTAAATAATGTTAGGAAGTGATACATGTGGAGTGATGGGCTCAAAAGCCTCCCACTTGAAACTCATGGAATGTATGGGATCTCAAAATATGAAACTCAAATAAGAGTTTCATGTCTTTCTCTTATTCTTTTTTTTGCATGAAACTTAACTTAAACTCCTCTTGAACCCTCCAATATTCATGCTCTTAGGATATATCCACTATCTTTTCTTGTGGTGAGACAAATTTTACTAAACTTACTAGTTATAATTAATAGTTGATATTGATTATGACTCCATTCAATAAAATTAGCTAAAACGGTAGTAGAAATTGATTTTTTTTGAATAAATTCATAACTTATTTTAGAAACTGATATTTTAAACTAAGTTAAAGGGTATTTGGTAAAATGAGCTCATTTTTATATAGAAATGGATGGTATATTACTGAAAATTAGTATAACATATTTTTTAATTTAATTTTTTGAGATATTTTATATACTCGTATTAGTCGTATATAATTACCAATATTTATATGCTCGAATAATATTTTTTTGTAAGCTATAAAAAAATAAGTGACAAAAAACTATTTAATCTTCATATCCCTGAATTACTTTTTTCCCTAAAAAATAAGTTATAAAAATCTACTTTAAACTAAGAAAATATTGTTTTTGTCAAATACGTACCAATCCATAAACATTTATTTTACAGATAAACCATTTTAAGCTACCAAAAGCTTAAAAAAACTTTACCGGCCAAACACTAATAAATTGTGTTCACCGTTACAATCTAGTAATCTACTCTTTTTTTTTATTATTTTGCTTTCGCGTCTGGTTCACCCGTTTGGGTTACGTCCAGACCGGGGGAGTAATCTACTCCATTTTAAAAAACATTACATTCTCCACCGTTACGATCTATGAATTTTTTTAAATGGAGGGATTGGGGTGGGGGGTTGTTTTGGGGTGAATTTGGAGAAGCTAACCTCCCCAAAAAATTAATGAACTACATAAGCTTTCTTTCCCCTATAAAACTCCAAAATTTTACTCACTTTCTCTCTCTCCTCCTCATTTTTTCTCTCCTCCCTCTCTCCTCTCCAAACTCTCTCCTCCTCCCTCTCCTCTCCATTTTCTTTCCTCTCCCTCTCCTCATGCCGCCCGCCCTCCCTCTGTGTCGCCGCCGTCGCCCGCCCGCCCTCCCTCTGCGACGCCGCCGTCGCCCGCCCGCCCTCCCTCTCCGTCGCCGTCGTCGCGCCGCCCTCATGTTCGTCCCCCCATCTCTCTCTCTCTCCATTCTCTCCCTCTCTCCTAGATCCGGGCTCGTTGGAGCCAAATCCGGGCTCCTACGAGCCAGATCCGGGCTCCTACGAGCCAGATCTAGGCTCGAACGAGCCGGATCTAGCCAGATTTGGGCTCGTACGAGCCGGATCTAGGCTCAAACGAGCCAGATCTAGGCTCGAACGAGAAAGATCTAGGCTCGAACGAGCCGGATCTAGCCGGATCCGGGCTCGTACGAGCCGGATCTAGCCGGATCCGGGCTCGTACGAGCCGGATCTAGCCGGATCCGGGCTCGTACGAGCCGGATCCAACCGGTTGGATTTTTGGGTTTTTGGATTTTTGAGGGTTTTGGATTTTTTAGATGACAAGTTTACTTTTCGGACTTAAGTGATGACAAGTTTTGTTTGTGGGTTTAGGGTTTTTGAGTTTGTGGGTTTTTTGGATGACAAGTTGAGTTTAGGGTTTTTGAGTGATGACAAGTTTTGTTTGTGGGTTTAGGTTTTTTGGATGACAAGTTTGTGGGTTTAGTGATGACAGGTTTGTTTTAAGGGTTTTTGAATGATTTTATGGGTTTGGATATGTTTTTGGATTTTTTGGATGACAACTTTGTGTTTCGGATTTAAGTGATGACAAGTTTTGTTGTGGGTATAGGGGTTTTGAGTTTGTGGGTTTTTTGGATGACAAGTTCATTTTAGTGTTTTTGGGACGATTTTATGATTTAGGGTGATGACAAGTTGTTTTTATGGTTCTGGGTGATGACAAGTTCGTTTTTATGGGTTTTGGTGATGACAAGTCCTTTTTAATGTGTTTTGGTGATGACAAGTTGTTTTACGGATCTGGGGGTGATGACATGTCTGTTTTAATGTTTTTTGGATGATTTTATGGGTTTGGGTATGTTAGATTTGTATATATATTACTTATAATTATGGCATATTAGCTCAAATGGTAGAGCAATGTGCTTGATGCACAATAAAGTGGGTTCAAATCCCACATAGGTCAATTTCTGAACTCGTCATCACCTGATGACATGTTTTTTACGTGAATGATGGGTTTTACCTCAACTTGTCATCAGATGACAAGTTGAGGTCGTGAGTGGTGAGTTTTATCTAAACTGGTCATCACTGATGACAAGTTTTTTGTACGTGGACTGATGACAAGTAGCTTGTCATCTGATGACACGTCACTTGTCATCATTAATGCCACGCCGGTCAACGCCGGTCAACATGGGTCAACGCTTGATGGGTGATAAGGGGTGCTGACGTCATCAATGGCATATGATGACGTCATCTTGTAATTTTGAAAAAAAGGTAGGGGCAAAATTGGAAAAAAGCCTATGGGACCTCATTGTTTTTCCTTGTAGCCTATTTACTCCATTTTTGCTTGCCCAAAGCCCATGTACACAAAATCGTCTTTTAAATGATGTAAAATCAATATTGACGGGCAGTTTTTCTTGATGTAGTCAAACCAAGTATCATATATTCATCATTTCATCACATGTGTTCAAAAGTTGCAATTTACAAGAGAGTGTTTTACTCATAGGAAGAATTGGTTACGTTTCGGTCGAAACACGTATTTTATAGTTGCAAAATGCATAAATAATAATCTCACAATGGAATATGCATGATCTTAGAACTGAACTAGTGTTAGTCCCGTGCGTTGAAGATAAGGATTTTATTTTACTGCAAACTTAGTTTAAATTTTATAAAAAATTATTCAAAAAAATAGTTTGATATAAAATCTTGTATTATTTAATTTAATTTGTTTCTTATGGGATTAATTTTAAGAAAGGCGATCAGGTGAGATCAGCCCTTAATATAAAATGAGATCAAACCTCATCCGTTAGATCTCTAGAATTCAATGGCTCGGATTTGCCTCCACTTTTTTAAGCCCCTTTTATATGTAAAGGACATCTCTGTCTTTTTCTACTCCTAATCTTCCACCTGTTGCTTCCTGCGTTCATTCCCATCGTGCCTCAATCGTTCTCTCGATCGTTTAATTCGATTCATCCATTGTTCTTCCCCTAAGTTCATCCATTGCTCTTCTCCAATACGATTTCCTTCAATTCTCTTCTCCAATTCCCTTCTTATAGATTTAGGTAGATGTTTTTTCGGAAATTTCACCTGATAACCCTGTGGTTAAGGCAATTTCACGTGTTACCCACTCATTTATGCTATTTCACGTGGTAACCCTGTAGTTTTGACATATTTTGTCAAATAACCCTGCCATTACTTTATAGTCTAAAGTGTTAAATTGGTTCTTTTTTTCCTTTTTCTTTTTTGAGAAAAAATTGTTTTTTTAAATATTCTTTTAAAAATTTCATATTTACAAGAATTAGTAGATAGGTTGTGTTATTATAACTAGAATATATGACAATTATATTATCCATATATGTATATTATGATAACACAACCTATCTACTAATTCTTGTAAATATGAAATTTTTAAAAGAATATTTAAAAAAACAATTTTTTCTCAAAAAAGAAATACACAGAAGATGAGGAGATCGAGGGAAGGAAACCGAGCAAGCCAAAACGAAAAATTCAAAATGCAACATGGAAAAAACCGAAAAATGGGTTCATTAAACTCAATTTTGACGGCTCGAAATTGAACGATGAATCAGCATCAACGGGCTTTGTTCTAAGAAATCATCAAGCAGAAGTTATTGATATGGGGGGCGAGGAAATATGATCATAATTCAATCTTAATAACTGAAGCCCTTGGACTACGAGACGGGGTGAGGAAGGCGAGACAACTTAAATATAAAAAGATCGAAATTGAAGGTGACAATTTGATAGTAATCGAAGCAACCAAGGGTACGAGGAAGTGTCCTTGGGAGATTGACCTACTGATCTCGGACATTTGGGCTTTCCTTCAAGAGTTCGAGTCCGTCAAAATCAAGCATGTGAATAGGGCTATCAATGTCGTGGCTGATAAAATTGCGAAACTGGGCCACGACCACCCTATCAACCACATCGCGAATCACCTAGAACTTGTTGTTCTCATCCGAAAGGATGCTCTAAGACATCTGATAGCAAACAAGATGATGAAGATCCACGAGATGTTGAAGAGTTGATGACGGCTCCAATTCAAGGTCCAATGACGAGAAGCCGAGCTAAGAAGATCATCCAAGGAACATCCATTGCACTCAAGTGTCTTTTTTCAAGAATGGAAGAGCCGAGGAAGACGAAGTGGGTCACTTGCTTGCAAGGAGCCCAACGAGCAGCCTAGAGACGCGAAGATCCCCTCAGGATCGACCCCCCAAGGGGTCGAGATCGACCCTCCCAGGGTCGAGCCTGAGGGCTTGCAAGATCCTCTCAGGATCGACCCCCAGGGGGTCGAGATCGACCCTCCCAGGGTCGAGCCTGAGGTCCGTCCGAACGCGTCCGAAGCTGTTTCCTTTTAGCTTGCGTCCCAAGCTGTTTCCTTTTATTGTTTTCGAACTATTTCCATATTTTTGGATTTCTAGATTTGTGATTATTATTATGAGATATTATTTATATCTTATGATAATAATTTAGGATTTCTTTTTCTAGGATAGAATAAATACTCTAGTTTTCCCTTATTTGTTGGGCAGCGTATTTTGAGAAGAGAACAGAGTTCTCTTCCTACGCCTTTTGTGACCTACGTTCTTGAGACTTGAGTTTGGTTTATGCAAGCTTTGCTTTGATTCATTCAAGTGTTCGATCTTGTGGATTTGTTGATTGTGTTACGATTCGAGAAGTTCAAGGCTATACTTGGTGCAAGGTCTAGATCCGTTTCCGTTCGCGATTGTGTGACGTCAAGGAGCCATCTCCTAGCGTGTCATACATCAAGTGGTATCACGAGTCATCCGACCTTGAGTTACATCGAGTTAAGTCTTATAATTCTCGTTCTTATTTCGCAATTGTGTTTTTGGTTCAATCCTCCACTAGTTTGCCCTAGGTTTTTGCGTGTCTTTCGCATAGGGAATACCGAACACGACCTGCGTGCCCTACCTTGCGACGTAAGCAATTGCGTTGTGCCGTGTATCCAGCCCAGCCGTGCCCTTAGTACTCCCTTGGTTCGAAAATTCGCAAACCCTAGGCAACCTACCGACTAGGATTAAACCAACCCTAGAGATTCTTGTTTGATTGATTGGATTTAAGTCAAATTAAACCAATTTCTTGCATATTGTTTGCTTTAGAAAGTTCCACATAGTAGAAGTTGATTATGTCTTGCATGATTATGTGTTGCTTGATGGCTACGAAGGTTGAAATTTGCATCATGTCTTGCTCTTCTTTCTAAGCTCCTAGTAGTTTCATTGGTAGCATACATCACTCTTTCTAAGGCTAGTAGCCTAACAATTCTAGTTTGCATCTTTCTTGCATTACTTCAACACAAGTTAGTAACTTGTGTATAAAAATCAAAAAAAAAAAAAACGAAGGTGATCTACCCTACTAGTAGAGCGCATTCAAAAAAAAAATCCATTACATTGTTGCACTTTGATTCCTTTGTTTAGGCTTGTAGTTGCATATCATAATTGCATACTCACTTTGAAGGAATTCGATTCTCTTGTGAACAATTGCATTGTGTTTAATTGCCTTTCAATTGTCTTACTTGAAATCTCTTTGCCTTTCCCACCTCTAGTTGAAAGCTTGCTTAGTTACCTAATTGAACTAAATTCTCAATTGTGATTGAGCAAGAACAAGTTTTGACTTGATAAGGTGTAGCTCTAGAACTCGTTGAATACTTTAGTTGTTCGGTGTTGTTTGCTACTTCAGGATGTCGGATAGTGAAGATACCAAGAAGTCCACCGCGGATTCAGGCGGGGACAAGATTTCGGCTAGCCACATTGCTAGAATTGTGGAAGATGCTTTGACGCTGAGGTACCCACGAATTACGGCGGTAACTTTGGAGGCAGCCAAGCCGGAATTTGACTCCATAAATTCTCGGATTGGTGAGATGAATGACCAAATGTCCACATTGACCAACATGATGTTGGGAGTACAAGCTACTCTACGAACATTGGCGGGTACGAGTGCGTCTAAGGAGCCGACGAACGAGTCGACGAGCCAAGTCAACCCCATTGTCCAATTGAAATCGGGTGATGTCTCTCTAAACTCTTCGTCAATGCCTTTGGTTACTAGTTCAGCATGTGTGCCTATGACTTCTTTGCCTTTGCAGCCTTATTCCACACCAATAGCATCAAACAAAGGCAAGAACTTGGCGGACGGGTATGAAGGTGTGAGCAATCCTAGCTTGAAGGTGCAAATTGGCTCGACGCCCTACCCGGACGAGGCGCATCAATCCAAGTATGGCTATACGCCATTGTCACAACCCGGTGCCGTAAGGATCGGCTCCATGAAGGGTCCATACAACTCCAAGGCGACCTACAAACCAACCAACATGCGCGCCGAGGAAGGCTCATGGGACGATTTGCCCTCCACTTGGCAAACGAACTATGTGCCTAACACGTCGCTTCAAAGGGTTATGGGAAGCAATTTCTATGGAGAAGTAGAGAGGCCCGAAGACATGCCACTACCTTGCTTTGTGGGAGAGAACGCCATTCACAACAACAATCACCAAGGCGCACCCCCACAAGCACCGAGGCGTGATGTCAAGATCAAAGTAGAGCACTTCGACGGTGAACTTGATCCGGAGAAGTACTTGGAGTGGGAGCAAGAAACCCACCATGTGCTTGAGCATCTTGGCTACAATGAGGCGGAAAAGGTGGAGGTGGTGTCCCTTCATCTAAGGGGTTCCGCTAGAGCTTGGTGGTACCGCCAAAAAGATGAACGCCAAAGGAGAGGATGGCCAAGAATAGAGACATGGAATCAGCTCAAGTACTTGATGAAGAAGAGATATGTGCCCGAGCAACACATCGAGCAAATGAGGTTGCGTGTGGCCATGTGCAAGCAAGGCTCTCACTCGCCCATCCAGTTTTTCAATGAGCTGGAAAATGTGAGTTATAAGGCGGGGATTCATCACACTCAACAATCCCTTAGAACTCAATTTTTGGCCGGATTGAATCAAGAAGTGAGGGATGGCGTGGAGTGCCTACAAATTGAGGATCCAACAAGGCTAGTGAATGCGGCACAACTCTTCTACAATCAACTTCAAAGGAAGAAGAAACAAGCATGGGGTTCGAATCCTCAAAAAAAGGTACACACCTAATCCTAGTTCCAACCCTAAAACTTTTTCTTCTAATCCTTCTTTCCAGCCTCGGGGAGCCACAAACTCAACCAAAAATGAGGCAAATGTGTCTAGGAAACCGACCGTTGGCAACTCTCAAAGCCAATGCCCAAGTGAGGTGAAATGTTTCAAGTGCCAAGGAAGAGGCCACATCGCTCGGGATTGCACCAACTCCAAAGCGGTGTACTACACCATTCAAGGCTATGTCACCGATGATGAGGATGCCGAGGAAGAGGTAGTGCCAACACAAGTGGAGGAGGAGCAAGCTCATGGCGAGTCTTATGAGGAGGAATTCGTCCAACCCGAAATGGAACAAGCCTATGCTTATGTCAATCAAAAGGACGTCCTCACCCTTCAAGAAGCCCCTAGAACCGACCAAAGAGAGACCATTTTCCATACTAGGTGTACGGTACGCAATCAATGCATTAACATGATTATTGATAGTGGTAGTAGTTGCAACTTGATTAATGCTAAAGTGGTTCATGACTTGCAACTTCCTACTAAATTGCGTACTCTACAATATGGTTTAAATGGAATTAATTCGGGTGCTTCTCAACTCATTACTCATACTTGTGATGTGCATATTACCATTGGTTCCTATAAGGATGTAATTACATGTGATGTCTCTCAAATGGAATGCACTCATATTCTCTTAGGTAGACCATGGTTGTTTGATAAGAAAGTGATATATGATGGATACCTTAATACCCATGCTTTTAACCATCTTGGGAGGAGATTCACTCTTCTACCCCTATCTCCCCATGAAGTTTTACAGGATCAAGTGAGGCGAAACCAAGCTCGAGCCATTGATGAGGCTAGGCGTGCCTCCAAAAACAGGGAGAAAGAGGATGGTTTAGTGGAGGAGCGTCGAGGGAAGTCGTCGGGTGCCCCCAAAGCTTCAAATTTCCCAAAGGAGTCCCGAGAGAATGTCAAGAAACCGGGACCACAGGGGAAAGTAGAGCACCGAGCTCTCACACTAGGCACGATGACAAAAGTGCAAAGCGGAAGGAGGGTCGCACACGACCGCGGGGAGGTCGACCTCGACAACCAGGCCAAATCGGTCGTCTCAGGTTCGAACCAGAGGGGGGTCGACCTCGACCCACGGCCAAAACCAGCTCTCAGGTTCGACCCAGAGGGGGTCGAGATCGACCCCAGGGGGGTCGAGATCGACCCCAGGGGGGTCGAGATCGACCCATGTGCCAAATCAGCCTTCTCAGGATCGACCCACAAGAAGGTCGTGCACGACCCTGCAGCGATGCGACATTGTTACGTGTTGTTCCAAAAGGAGGTTTGCACACTTGAGCAACATCCCGAGGAGGTTCCGAAGTGTGTGCAAGACGTCCTAAAGGAATACAAGGACATCATGCCCGAAGAACTCCCCAAAGGATTACCACCGATCCGGGGAATTGAGCACCAAATTGACTTTGTCCCGGGAGCTTCGTTACCTAACCGAGCGGCATATAGAGCAAGTCCCGAAGAGACAAAGGAGCTTCAAAGGCAGGTGCAAGATCTCATGGACAAAGGCTATGTGCGAGAATCAATTAGCCCTTGTGTCGTGCCCGTCATCTTGGTGCCCAAGAAGGATGGAACTTGGCGGATGTGCGTCGATTGCCGAGCCATCAACCAAATAACGGTAAAATATCGTCATCCCATTCCTCGTTTAGATGATATGCTTGACGAATTGTATGGTGCTTGTTTCTTTTCAAAAATTGATTTAAGAAGTGGGTATCATCAAATTCGTATGAAAGAGGGGGATGCGTGGAAAACGGCTTTTAAAACTAAGTATGGACTTTATGAATGGTTGGTTATGCCTTTTGGTCTTTCTAATGCTCCTAGTACATTTATGAGGCTAATGAACCATGTTTTGAGAAAATACTTAGGGAAATTTGTTGTTGTCTACTTCGATGATATTTTAGTGTTTAGTAGATCTCTAGATGAGCATGTAGGACATTTGAGGGTTGTGTTTGAGTGTTTACGAGTTGAGCACTTGTATGTTAACTTTAAAAAATGTTCTTTTTGCTCGGAGTCTACTCTTTTCCTTGGTTTTGTGCTTTCCAGGAGAGGACTACAAGTGGATGACACAAAGGTGAAAGCAATCAAGGAATGGCCCCAGCCGACGACTCCAACGATGGTGCGTTCATTCTTGGGATTAGCCGGGTTCTATCGGCGTTTTGTGAGAGGATTCAGCGTCATAGCAGCCCCGTTGCATGAGTTGACCAAGAAGAATGCTTCATTCACATGGAGTGATGCCCACGAGGATGCTTTCCAAAGCTTGAAAGAGAGCCTCACCAACGCCCCTCTTCTTCAACTTCCCGATTTTACAAAAACATTTGAATTGGAGGTTGACGCATCGGGCCATGGGATTGGAGGTGTGCTAACTCAAGGAGGCAAACCCGTGGCATATTTTAGTGAGAAGCTCAGTGGTGCGGAGCTGAACTACCCCACTTATGACAAAGAATTGTATGACTTGATTCGGTGCTTGAAGACATGGCAACATTATCTTTGGCCTAAGGAGTTTGTGATACACTCGGACCACGAAGCTCTCAAGTATTTGAAGAGCCAAGCTCGGCTCAATAGGAGACATGCAAGATGGGTGGAGTTCATGGAGACTTTCCCATATGTGGTGAAGTACAAGAAGGGCAAGGACAACATCATCGCCGACGCCCTATCTAGGAGGTATGTACTTCTATCATCTCTTGATGCAAAAATCCTTGGTTTTGCTTTGATTAAGGAGCTTTATGCTAGTGATCCTTTCTTTGGTGACATATATGATCATTGCATAACTAAGGGACCTATCAATTCTTTCTTTGTAGACGATGGCTATTTGTTTAAGAAAGGGAAATTGTGCATACCATTGTCTTCCATTCGTAGGTTGCTTACTAGAGAAGTTCATGAAAGTCGAGGGCATAGGGGTTTAGATAAAACTTTAGAAGGACTTAAGGAACACTACTATTGGCCTAACATGTCACGTTATGTGCAAAAATTTGTTAATAGTTGTGTTGTTTGTCATAAAGCTAAATCTAGACTTAATCCCTTTGGCTTGTATCAACCTCTTTCTATTCCTAGTGCTCCTTGGGAGGATATCTCTATGGATTTCATTGTGGGTTTGCCTAGGACTAGAAGGGTTAGTGATAGTATTTTTGTAGTGGTTGACCGATTCTCAAAGATGGCACATTTCATACCTTGTCACACTACCGATGATGCTTCTATGATTGCTAACTTGTTCTTTAAAGACGTTGTTCGTCTACATGGTATTCCTCTTACCATTGTTTCGGATCGTGATGCAAAGTTTCTTAGCTATTTTTGGAAGTGTCTTTGGCATAAGATAGGTACGAAGTTGCTCTTCTCTACATCATGTCACCCTCAAACGGATGGACAAACCGAGGTAACAAATCGAACTCTTGGAGCTCTTCTTCGTACTATGGTTAAGACTAACCTTAAAATGTGGGAAGAAGTTTTGCCTTTTGTGGAGTTTGCTTACAACAGGTCAATCCATTCCGCCACTAAGAAGACGCCATTTGAGGTGGTGTATGGGCTGAATCCCAAGACGGCTAGTGCTATGGCGCCCCTTCCATACAAGGTCGAGCCGCACGAGGGTGCGTTAGACCGTGTAGAGTACATTCGGCACATCCATGAGGAAACAAGGAGGAATTTGGAGCTCAAGGCCGAGAGATACAAGGCGCTTGCGGATCGTGGAAGGAAGGAGATGCTCTTTGAAGAAGGCGATCTTTTATGGGTGCACTTAAGAAAGGAACGTTTCCCTCATGCTCGAAACAACAAGCTCAAGCAAAGGGGAGATGGACCTTTTCGAGTGATCAAGAAGCTTGGACCGAATGCTTATGAGTTGGAGTTGCCCGATGAGTATGGCGTCCATCCTGTGTTTAATGTTTCGGATTTGTCACCATTCATACCCGATGACGACTCCGACATTGAACCGAGGACGGTTCAACATTTAGTGGAGGAGAATGATAGCAAACAAGATGATGAAGATCCACGAGATGTTGAAGAGTTGATGACGGCTCCAATTCAAGGTCCAATGACGAGAAGCCGAGCTAAGAAGATCATCCAAGGAACATCCATTGCACTCAAGTGTCTTTTTTCAAGAATGGAAGAGCCGAGGAAGACGAAGTGGGTCACTTGCTTGCAAGGAGCCCAACGAGCAGCCTAGAGACGCGAAGATCCCCTCAGGATCGACCCCCCCAAGGGGTCGAGATCGACCCTCCCAGGGTCGAGCCTGAGGGCTTGCAAGATCCTCTCAGGATCGACCCCCAGGGGGTCGAGATCGACCCTCCCAGGGTCGAGCCTGAGGTCCGTCCGAACGCGTCCGAAGCTGTTTCCTTTTAGCTTGCGTCCCAAGCTGTTTCCTTTTATTGTTTTCGAACTATTTCCATATTTTTGGATTTCTAGATTTGTGATTATTATTATGAGATATTATTTATATCTTATGATAATAATTTAGGATTTCTTTTTCTAGGATAGAATAAATACTCTAGTTTTCCCTTATTTGTTGGGCAGCGTATTTTGAGAAGAGAACAGAGTTCTCTTCCTACGCCTTTTGTGACCTACGTTCTTGAGACTTGAGTTTGGTTTATGCAAGATTTGCTTTGATTCATTCAAGTGTTCGATCTTGTGGATTTGTTGATTGTGTTACGATTCGAGAAGTTCAAGGCTATACTTGGTGCAAGGTCTAGATCGGTTTCCGTTCGCGATTGTGTGACGTCAAGGAGCCATCTCCTAGCGTGTCATACATCAACATCCACTGTAAGTGGGGTTTCTAATTTTTACCTAATCATAAAAAAAGTCACACTTTAATGGAAAAATAAAAAAATGTCTCGGTAATTTTTTTTTTTGATAAGGTAATAATTAGGTGTCCCGTTTATGGAGGACGACCTAGAACATCCTTTCGGATGAGAACATTAAGCTCTTGATGATTCTCAATGCGATCAATAGGGAGGTCGTGGCCTAGTCTCGCGATTTTATCAGCCACTGTATTAAGGACCCTATTCACATGCTTGATACAAACTGACTCGACACTTTGGAGGAAAGCCCAAATGTCCGAAATCAGTAGATCAATTTGCCAAGGACACATTCTCGTACCCTTGGTAGCTTCAATAACCATCAAGTTGTCACCTTCAATTTCTATCTTTTTGTATCCAAGTTGTTTGGCTTTCCTAACTCCATCTCGTAGACCGAGAGCTTCAGTTATTAGAATTGGGCTACGTCCATACTTCATAGCCCCCATACAGCCATATTAATCACTTCTACTTTATGGTTTCTTAGAACAAATCCTGCTGAGGTTGACTCATCGTTTAGTTTCGAACCATCAAAGTTAAGTTTAATGAATCCGTTTTCTGGGTTTTCCCATATTGGGCTTTGGCTTGCTCAAATTTCTTACTCTAGTTTTCTCGTCTTTTGTATATTTCCTTGACCATTTCCAGTTAATAATTTGAATTCGGATATATTGGGCCATGTCTATAATTGCATTATCAGGATCTTGCTGGAACACCATTAAGTTCCTTTGATGCCACGGGTGGTTAACCGGATTTCCGGTTAACTGGAAATTCGGTTATTGAATCGCGATAACTGTAACCGTACCGGTTGTTTCCGGTTAACCGGTATCGATTAACCGAAAATTTCAGTACGGTTTTTCGGTTAACCAATAACCATATTTTAAAAAAAATATATAAATTGAAGTATTTAATGGATCATTAACACCGTGTATAATACATATTACACATCTTTAATAGATACTCAAATACAAAATTTAAATACCTAGTCTTAAATATTACGTAGCAATACATAAAACACAAAAACAAACATTGCTTTTTCATAGCTTAGAGATGTCCAAATGCATCTTCAACCTTCAATTGAAATGGGCTCATCGATTTCCAATAAAGACTACTCCTATACCAAAAATTTCATTCATTCCTATAAATTGTAACAAAAGTTAGAGACACAATAAAACATTATACTCAAATTAAAAATAAAAAAATATAATAAATTAACCTTCTTCCATAGTTTCTAATTCAAGTATGTTTTCTTTTGTTGTAAAATATTTATGTGAATTGTGTATCCAATCATGACCACAAACTAAAGCTTCTATCATTCGAAGCGTCAATGCAATACGAAAAGAATCAAGTACACGACCTTCATAAATCATTAAACATTTTTAGAAATGAAAAAATCACCAAACTATCCATGAAAAGAACAATTAAAGCAAATAATAAGATTAAATAAATAACACAATCTGTTTAATAAATTAACCATGAAAAGACATGTAGGATTTAGTTTGGGCTTATAATAGAGTGTGTAAAAAGGGAACATCATAACTAAGCTAATCTAATATCATTAGATTAGATTAGCTTAGTTATGATGTTCCCTTTTTAAAAATATGTATATTATACATTCAGTTAACCAAATATTAAAAAACTAGTAAACGTAACCGAACCGTTTAGTCGGAAAATGTTTCGGTCGGTTAACCGTAATGGGTTTTTCGGTTTTTCGGTTTTTTCCGGTACGGTTAACCGAAAAATTCGATCGGTTATCGACTATTTGGTTACGGTTTTTTTTGCCCAGCCCTAGCCACATGCACCACCATATAGTGACGAGCTCCGTGAACATTTTTTGTACCTATCAATTGGTGTATATCTGTTATTATGTTTCTAGGCGTTTTGTCTGTGGTATCATAATTTTGTATTGCTTCTGCTATTATTGGGTTAATTTGCTGGGTAATGCACTGCGTGTGTGGGCAATCCACGAACAGATGCCCGATGTCTTCATTTGCTCCGTTGCACAGTATGCAAACTTGAGGAACTGTCACGCATTTTGCTCATAACCTATCCTTAGTCGGTAGACCATTCATGTCTATTTCCACAGAAAGTTCTTAACTTTTGGGAAGGTGTCTAAATTCCAAATCCAACTATTTTGGCTCGGGTTATGTGTGCTTGTATTTGCTACCAGATTAACGGCTGAGGTTGTCGAAAACCATTCGTTTTTACTTGGAGCCCAGTATAGGCGGTCACGTACGGGATTTTCTGGTATTTAGATTGCAGTTATTCTGTCTACTACATTCTGTGGCAACAATCGGGTGAGCTCTTCACTATTCCAATTCTTCTCATCGGTTATAAAGCTTTCACCTTCATTTCCTTGATTATACCGTCTGGACTTAGTGCATGATTTCCCAATGGTTCATTGATCGTCCAGTTATCCGTCCAAAAGTTAATGGTTTCTCCGTCACCGACTTGCCAAATCATCCCTTCAAAGAACTCAGATTGAACTTTCATCAGTTGTGACCATTACCACGAAAAAAAGTCTCAGTCATGATAATGCTTAAATTGATGACTAAAATTTCATTTCGACCAAAAAAAATTAATGACTAAAATTTCTCTTTCATATTATTTTATAATTAATTGAATAAGCCCTCTTTTTTTATATGACCAGATTTTGGCATACCAATAGGCATACTCTTAAGCATGACCATTGCCTCGACCAAGCATAACTCGTTTTAGTTCATTTTTCTCTCACCTATTAAACCTAAATATTGTTTGCACATGCATTGTACTTCTATAATATGTATACATGAACTCTTCGATGGGAAGGGGAACCCAAAAGTCTTTGTACTTATCCTGTTAGGGGTGTTCGGACCCGATTAATTATAATTTCGATTAATCGATATTTCAGTTATTCATAACATCCGTTAGTCTAAATCATGAAACTTAACTTAAATATAATTCTCGGTTAATTTATTTTTCAGTTCAATTTTTTGGGTTAGTTTTCTCAATTAACCAAGAACCGTTGATGTAAGTTTACCTTAATTACTTGCTCAAAAAAAAAAAAAGTTTACCTTAATTACTTAAACACTACAATGATACATTTTGAATAAAAAACTTGATAAAACTAGTGAAGTTCACTTTCAATTTTGTACGCTTGTATCATATGATTCATATCGTTTTGAATGATGCAAACAAAAATCAAGAGTATATCTGTGAACTCAAACACAATAATTCTCTTTTTTCCTCATAAAATTTCATAACTTAATCCGGTAAAATCCCATATCAACGAGAAGTGAATACTGGGCTAGTGTATAGATTTTTTTTTTTGATCCAAGTGTATAGATTGTTAAAATCTGGCTTTGGAAAGACTCAAGTTAAAATGGTCATCTTGAAAATCTTAGAGTTAAAGAGTAAAACAAAGCCAAAATAATTAATATTTCAGTTTTTCAACTAACCTTTATATGCAAAGTCATCAACTGAAACCGACCTAATAACATGATACTATAATTTTGATTCAATTAACCTAAACAATGGTCATTTTTTGGTTTAATTTCTTGATTCAATATTTCGGTTTCAGTTTGTTTTGGACACCCCTCTATTCTGTGACACTTTCAAGTCATCATTCATGATGAAGACAAATCTATGGTAGAGACTAGAGAACTAGAGATTGGTTGCAAAAAACTTGTATCTAATAATGTTTTACTACCAAAATTGTGGCTTTACACCATGACTTGTTGACCGTTTAAAGACTTCGCATGACTCGTTTAAAAGTCAAAGGAGACTATCGTTGGGAAGTCGAGATTTTGATCTGTGATATTCTAATTACATTATTTTTTGAGATAGTACAATGCAATCACAATTTTAAAGGAATTTAGAGGATGGTGACTTTAACTGTTCATCTAATTCGGTACATTTAGAGTTCTTAAAACTTTATTCAGTTCGAAAAAACGTCCGATAGCTTCTGAAAAATAGTGGATTAAAATTGTAAAAGTGAACTTAAAATCCAATAAAAATCAAAATAGTCTAATCCGAATGTTATTAGGTTGAAACCTGAACTCGACCAGTTCACATCATACTATATTATACTCCTTTAATTAGTACAGATAAATTAACAATTTGATGAAGTTGTCTAAAGTTTTATTTGGGTCCCAGCACATTCACAATTTGATGAAGTTGTCTTAACCTTTTATCTCCTTTAATTAGTACGGAGTAATTAACTATACAGTACAATGATCTTTTGTAATCTGTGCTCTATTTGAAAAGTTTTTACCATGGTTTTACTCCGTATTACTTTGAGTTTAAAAGGTCATTTAATTTATAATTATAGTTCTAAGATTTAACTTTAACTAATGAAAACATTTTCTAGGTTATGGAAAACTATGAAATTGAAAAGTGTATTCGGTATCCAAGCCAAACCTTCAACCTTCAACTATAAATTTGGACAGCATGCTAGATAGGGAAAAAAAAAGGACAGAAGAATCATCAATATATATTATAAAAGCCGACCGTTTTCGAGTCACCACGTTGATTCTGACCCCACCAGATTTTTAACCAAAATAATTTTTAAATTCTTTTAATTAACTACCACAGTTTTGCTATGTAAATTTTCAATCTTTTAATTAACTACCTTATCAACAATATCTATCCATATACAATATCTATCCATAAAATATTGTACCTAAATTTTCAATATCTTTGACTAAAATTTGCTTACCTATCCACCATATATTGTACGTAGAAAGTGTACAATATCTTAATTAACTTAATTGCTTATCTATCCATATACATATTGTACGTAATTAACTTAATTTTCAATATCTTTTACTTTTGCTACGTCAATAATTTCCAAAATTTCTTTAAAATTACATATCTTTTACTTTTCAATATTATACGTAAATTTGTGGTAGATTCAACCGAATTTGCATATTATCTATCCATATTATCCTAATATTTGTGAGTCACAACGTTGATTCTAGCCTCACTGCATATTTGATAAAAAAAGCTTTTATTTATGTTATTTCAACTAATCTAATTATATTTCTTATTATCTATTTATGTAAAAGATATGATCAAGTTTTGGTAAAATATTTTATCTTTTTCATATACCACTTATCTTTTCTAAAGTTGATTTTGGACCCACTTATTTTTGATTTAAAAAAATAGTTTTTACTTGTGGTATTTCAATTAATTTGATAAAATTATTTTATCTATATATGTAAAAGTTATATTCAAATTTTTGAATTTTGGTATGATATTATATCTTTTTTAATATATCACTTAATTGAAAACATGATTCTAATATATATCTTGAATTTTTGAAATATAGTTACTATGAACTAATTATATTTGATTTAGTTAGTTAAATTAGATTTTTTAAGATAAAATTTTACATTATTTTTTAATAGAAAGAATAATTTTGTTACTTTATTATTTGATTTACGTGAATAAATTTAGCATTTTTAATCTTAAATTTATTATTTTCTATATTTACATGATCTACTATATTTTCTTACCCATTATATTTGCTTTTTTTTTCTATCTTGATAACAAATTTATTTTTCTATCCAAATCATAATTTCGATTTCTATCTTGATAACGTACATCTTTTTCATAATTTTTACTTATTTACAAAATAATCCCATAATTTTCTCAAATTATACAAACACCCCTTATTTTCCTAATACAAACATACAAGTGGTCATTTTGAACCACCGCATTAATTTTGACCCTGCCACATATATTAAAAAAACTAATTTTTATTATTCTCATTATATAGGGTTTTTCTATTGAAATTCTTCTTATCTACTTATAAGAAAAAGCTTTTGTCAATTATTAATTCTTAAAGCATCATAGGAAAAAATCTTTCACAAACAAATTAAAAAAGTTCTATGAATATTGGATTCAACTTAATTATTTCTTTAACAAGTAAATTTGTGATTTCCGGCAATTTCTATTAAATTTTTTATAAACTTTATCAATTTGTCAATTGCTAAAATTTCTTAAATTATATTTACATTTATGATAGTCGTTATTAATATGTGATAAAAATCGTAAGTAAAATATCAATTTATATTCTTACAATCAGGTTTTATAAAAATATACAAATGAGTGAAAAAATTATGTCTAAAAAATATATTTTGGGTTATATGAACTTCAAAAACAATATCACTCTTTTTACAAGATAAAAAACATGTTCATATAATAAAACTTATATAATATTTTGCATATGAATATATAACTATTTTTTAATATTTTTATGTGAAATAGTCGTGCATGGCACGACAGGTTAAAGCTAGTATACTTAATTTGATCATTGATTATTGGTTTAAGTACCGTTTGTTTGATAAAATAGCTATATTACTTGGTGTATATCAGTATATATATAGACTAGTACCAGTTTGAGTATAAACCATACAACATCAACGTGACGCATCGTGTAGTCTAACAATCCTTGTAGTATTATTTTTATTTTGGCGCTTTCGGCGCCCTTTTGCTTGTTTGTTTTCTCCTAGCAATTTGTTCTTTTTATTTAACATATAGAGTTTTTTATATTTTTTTATAAAGAAAGTGGTTCGATGTACCAGACATGCTTGGTAGATCGAGAGACCGAATCAATCACCAGTTGGTCAAATTGACAAGAGAAAAAACCACAACCAAACACGACAAAAATTTAACAATTGATCAAAAGCCGAGCAACGATGCTTAAGCTAGCCAAGGCCTGAAGAAACCAGTATTGGTGGTACACGGGAAGAAACGAATCATCTCCATCAACGGAGTGCACAGAGGGTCACCGCGACATTACTCTCACCTAGATAATGGATCTTTGGGAACCAACTCGACCAAAACCTTGACTAGACACGACTCGATCTTAACTCGAACCATGATCACGAAAAGAAAATTTTGAACCAGCTTGAGTGGATACTTGAAACCTAGAGTTATAAGCCTATAAGAGTATAAATAATGGTTCAACAAATATGTTGGCCATCAAATTATAAAATTTATCACTTATTATTTTGGGAAATTTCTTTTGGTACCCCTGAGGTTTGGACTTTTCCTTTTGGTGCCCAAGAAAAAAAGTTATTCCTTTTGGTACCCTCGAGGTTTTGAAAAAGTCCTAACCGTAACCTAAATTACACCTAAACTCAAATTCCATCCATTTTACACAGATCCCCGTTAAATATTAAAAAGATAAAAATGAAATCAATTGTATTCCTTTTATTTGAAGCTTTCATGTATGTATTCCGAATACTATGCAAAAATGAGTCATTCTGTGTTACTGTATGCAACAATGATGCTTCCATCCAAGATGACATGCACTCAGGCAGCACTTGGTTAAGTCTGATTAGTTAGTGAAATTTACATAGCTTGACACCCATCACCATCTTTAGTTCTAGCTTAACCCAGATCAATCAAAAGCAATATAACTACGATCTCACAATCTACTGTCAAAGCAAATGCTGCTCAATACAAATTCTGAAAACCCCAATTTACAATGAACCCTAATTTCAGATTATCCCCAATTTACAAACCTTAATTTTAAAATTTCCCCAAATTAAAACCCTAGATTTAATAGAACTCTCAAAATTTGAAATTAAACCCTAGAATCATATTAAACCTCACGAAATAGGGCAATTCTCGTACCTATCTCGTCAATTCGATTGCCTCGTTGTCCCTTAAAGGTTTCGTCGACGGTCGAGCTCTTGCCTCATTCTCGTCGGTCGAGCCCTTGCTTCCCCGTTTCCGGCCCCGCCGTTGTCTTCCCGTCGTCGGCCTCCCCGCCGCTGTCCTTGGTGTCCGGTTGACCCCTTCAACAGCACTCTCAAAATTCAAAATTGGAGATGGAAGCAATTCAAGGAGAGGCACGTGAAAATGTCACGTGTTTTTTTGGTTAACAGAAAGGGTTAAATTTGGACGGATTTGTTAAAAAAACTGGATAAGTGGTCACGGGAGCATAGTTTTACAAAATATAAGGGTACCAAGAGGAAATCAAATTTTTTTAGGGTATCAAAAGGAATTGTCTATACCTCAGGGGTACCAAAAGGAAAATCCCTATTATTTTATTAAATAAATTTAAAACAAAAAAAAATAACAGACTTGTACATATATCATCTCCTTGTGAAAAGATCAAGATTCATTTTGATCATCACAGTGCTATATTGGGATCCGAATCTTCTGTCCCATGTTAACGTCCCAACACACGTCCCACTGTGTTTAATTGGTTGAAATATTATGTTGAAGCTTTAAAAAATAAAAAAAACATTTTAAGTTTTAAACTTTCAACTAATAAAACACAATTGGGATATGTTTTGGAACGTTAACATGGGACACAAGATTTGGACTCTCGCTATATTGTTGGCCAAAAATTTTCTTTTCTATTATTTTAATATAGGCCTAAAACATATACAGACACTTGAACTTGTCCATTTTGGTCATTTTGACACCTGACCTTTGAAACGGACCTATTGAGCACCCCAACTTGTAAAAACCTACCTATTAAACACCTCAACTTGTATGAACCTACCTATTAAATACCTCAACTTGTTAAAACCTACCTATTGAACACCTCGTCGGGTGACAATTGATTAAACAAGGAGGCATTATCTAACATTACGTGACCGTTTTTTCGCTTAATCATGTTCACATAATAGCGCGTGCGTATTCCAATACTCCGTAATCAAGGACGAGGTGTTTAATAGGTAGGCTTTGACAAGTTAAGGTGCTCAATAGGTCCGTTTCAAAGGTCAGGTGTCCAAATGACCAAAATGGACAAGTTCAGGTGTCTGGATATGTATTAAGCCTTTTAATATAAACTACTCCCTCCGTTTCAAAATACATGACCATTTGGACATTGCACAAATATTAAGAAAAAAGTGTTATTCCTATATTGCCCCTATCAAATGTAGAGTTAATTATTTGTTTAGAGAAATATGAAGTGTAATGATTATGATAAAGATAATTATTAGGGGTATAGATGGAAAGTGATGGAAAAAAATGTGAAATGATCAAGTATTATGAAACAAGCAAAAGTTGCTATATAGTCATGTATTTTGAAACGGAGGGAGTATGTTATTTTATTAATAAAAAGTTCATGTAGCTGAAATTAATATGAAGATCAAAAAATAAAATAAAAAGTGGTTTAAAATAAAAGAGGTTTGGGGAATCAAAACGCACCGGAAAAAATCGGAACGGAAAACGATGGACAGTGACCTCCTATCGCCCCCTACGCGGGCCCCGCTTCCACGTCACACTCGCGCCCTTTTTGATGCTCACCTTTCGCTTCTTCACTCCGCATCTCAGCCGTCCGATTCATCTCCCCCCCTCTCTCTTTTTCTCCCACCCTGCATATTCTGAAAGGTTTTGAGCGACACTTCGGAAAACTGCCATCTGGATCGGAAGCCATTCTTCTGCGCTCTCTCCCTCTCTCCTTCGGCTCGTTCCCCTGTAACCATCACTGATACCACTCCTCTTTAGCTCCGACGACGCTCGTTGACTCGGCGAAGGCAAGCCATTCGCTGCCTCCCGTACTCTCTTTCTTTGCTATCTGGTGAGTGCGAGTTACTAATGTCTGGATAGTTGCTCGATTTGGTGCTAATTTTACCCTCCGTTTGTTAATTTACTGTTTAATCCGGTGTTCTGCTAACTCGGAGCCTCTCTAGGTCGTGGTTTCGAGGAATGTTGCATCGAACATTGGTATTCTTTGGCTCCGTTTGGTGGTGTGGTTTAGGTTAAAATTCCGGACTGATTTGAGTTTTTCCTGTCTGTAATAGTATTTCCTTGGAGCTTCAAAACTGTTGGATCTCATGTAATTTTTTTTTTGCTTTTGACGAATTGAGCTGTAGATTTACTATTCATCTTTCCAACGTCTTAAAAGTACTTAGGAGTGGTAGGAAAGCGACCTTGAGCTTCTAGCCTCCATAGCCAATGTTTGGTTTTCTCTTCTCTCTCCTTTGTTTTTTTCTTTTTCTGATTTCAATTTCTAAGTTCCTTTTGTCGAAGGCTTGGATTAAGAAAGGAAAAATTGAGCTGGAACTTGAATGGGATGCATGCTAATTCAGTGGTTTCCCACTGACCACAAAAAAAAAAAAAAATACTGGGATCCTTATCTGCCTGGAACTTGTCTTCTTGTGTGCAGTGCTGTGAGATGCTCTTTCTTGATTTGAGAAGTATTTTGTTGAAACCACATGTGTTTGTTTGGCCTTTGATGATGAATGGCCCTCCCAAGTAAATACCATGCTTTGGAATACACTAAAAAAGTGTTTTTTTTTTCAATCACTAGGGGAATTAGCATGCTTAAGATTCAGTCAACACTTGATGGGGTAGATAATTGAATTTATTGGTGGTGATAGGGAAACTTCTTTCTCAACTGTTTGTTGGATTTCCAAAGGCTGCACTACTTGAGCATTTGTTGTGAAGGCTGCCTTCTTGAACTAAATTGTTGCTCTAAAGCTCTAATGTTTTCCCAAGGGTTAAAAGTTTTACAGTCAAGCTTGGAATCATGCCTTTTGTAAATCAATGAACTTTGTCTTCTATACCCTATTTGTGTTTCTTCTACTGCTTGTCAATTTTGTTATTGTTTTTTGTGGATGTGTTTGGCTTTTCATACAAGTCAATCTGAAGTTTATGTTGTTGTTTTATAGAGTGTGCAGCTGAGAACAAGATTAGGGTTGAACCCAGTGTCTTGCTGATGCTGCGCAAACAAGACACTCACTGACTGAGTTGTGAGCATGCAGTGGTAGTGCTGAAGTCCTCAGAAACGTGTAGGATTGATGGAGTTCAGTGAGCCTAGAAAATCTCCAAGGGACCCAAAATTCTTAAGGATGCCAGATAATACTGCAGCATACCGTTCTTGTCTCAGCGCCAGGCTGCAAGACATATTTATGTCAGACAACCCAACCTTGTCATATGCTGATTTTCAGCAACAGATAAGAAGAACTTCAGACAGTTGTTTACCCAAGTCTTCTGGGATCCAGCAAAGGAATGCAGTTGAGGGAAAGGTTGAAGACGACGAGCTGGTCAGACACATGTCCAATTTGCCAAGCTATTTGGAGAAAGGGAAAAGATTTCAGGAGAAACCTCTGAACATTGGTGTTCTTGATTGGAGGCATTTGGAGAAGTGGAAGTATAACAACGATTCCATGCCTCATAGGTGTAGTGATTATAGTTCTACCCCCAGAACATCATACTTCTCAACAGAACCGTCACCTTCTCGTTCTAGCAGAGGTCATAGCTCTTCCCCTGCTTGGCAAAGAATGCAGTCTTCCACATTGCACCCACACCCGGAAGCTTCCCCTATGAAAGCCCATTCTCAAGATAAAAGTTATTCGGTAAAAGGTCATAGTTGCTCTCCTGCCCGTCAAAGGACTTACCATCTTGTTCCTCATTCTCACCATCAAAAGGTATTTCCATCAGATAGTCAGTCTCAGAATGGGGGTTGCACGACACCAAAAACTGTCAAATTTGAAGAGAGATCTCCATCCACTCCTAAACATAGGACTATATCAAAAAATGTTTGCAGAATGGATGAGACTAGTAGAAGACAACGATCAGGAGTTAGGCTGGAGAAGTATGACAAGAAAGAATTTGTCTCTAAGGCAACCTCAGAAATAATGAAGTACCAAACCTGGGCTAATGCTAGCCCGGCATCATCTTCGATAGGAAAGCTGAGGATTCGAGAAAGTGAGCTGATACCTAATCAAGATTATGGTTCAGATTGCTTTAAGGAACACAATAGAGTGGTGCTCCTTGTGCCAAGAGATTCACAGATGAAAAGGGGTTTAACTCAGTTATCCAATTCAGCGTTATCTGCCAATCCGATGCCAAAGGAGTGTGTAGGGATGAAGAGTACCTCTAAAATTGATAATCATAAGGAGCCTCAAGGCTCAGATCTATCTTCTTGTATTCCTTCTTGCCCTCAGAGATTGCAAGATGACAGCAAGAGAAGATTAGAGAGGAAGAGTCCTGCAAGAAGCAGAAAAACTGAGGAGAGGGAGTCAATTGTGGTGCTTAAGAGTCCAATTAAGACCATTCTACCTGGCGAGTTTGACAAGAGAGCTGACTCAGAATCCACTACTAAAGCAAGGCACCCTTCACCTATCCGTAGGCTGAGTTCTGCTGTGGGAAGTATTATCAGAAGTGCTGGCTCTAGAGATAATTCACCTGCTCGCAGATCATGCTCAAAAGATCCTGTTATGAAACCTGATTTAAATAGAGCTGCTATTTCAGCATCCTCAGATGCAGACAAGTCACCGGCTAATTGTAGAGCCAGAACCAGTCCTCTGAGAAGATTACTTGATCCACTAATCAAGCCCAAGGCACCGAATGCACAGTCTGATGAGCAGGTAGATCTCTTAAAAGCACAGTCTCTAAAGGTAAAGTCGACAGTCACCAGTGGTAAAAGATTGGGTGTTAAAGACTCCCATCTATATGTGAAAAAAGGATCTTCCTCGGTCCATGCTCTCTTGCAGATAGCCATTAAGAACGGACTTCCGCTCTTTACTCTTGCTGTGGACGATGATAGCAACATTCTAGCAGCTACACTGAGGAAGTTGAGCAGTACTGAGAAAAATCGTTCTGGCTGGATTTATACATTTTTTACTGTTCATGAAATGAAGAAAAAGAATGCATTGTGGCTGAATCAAGGGAGCAAAGGCAACAGTCATTACGTTCCTAATGTCATAGCACAAATGAAGTTCTCAGACAGCCGGGATCCTGTTCACACCGGACAAAAACATACAGTCTGTGATAAGTTAAGAGAGTTTACTTTGTTTTCGGTTGATGTTGATCACGTTGATCAGAATGCTACCGAGTTTCAACCAACAGATGAACTAGCAGCTATTGTTGTCAAGCTTCCAAAGTCAACTATCAACCCTAACTCCAGTAATACTTTGCAAGATTGTGCAAGGACTCATATTCCCTTGAGCACCACTGTGATTCTACCAGGTGGTGTTCATACCGTGCCCAGTAAAGCGTCTGTGTCAAACCTGACACAAAGATGGAGATCTGGTGGAGCTTGTGACTGTGGAGGATGGGATTTGGGTTGTCAACTCAGAATTTTTAAAAATCAAGGCGAATCCCAGAAATCATTAACTTCATCCAATACTTCAGACGAGATTAAGCTTTTCTCTCAGGTATAATATTTCTTGGGCTGAATCTTGATTCAAATCTGAATTTTTATTGACATTCTTTCATAAACAATATTGTCCAGGTGGGACAGGAAAGCCAGCTTGTTTTGAGCTTGATTCCATTAGAGGATAAGGTATACTCTGTTGAGTTCGATTCATCGATATCACTTCTACAAGCATTTGCTACTTGTGTGGCAGCCCTGGATTGCAAAAGACCATCTGGGGTTTTCAGTACAAGCCATTTGTATGAAGGGAGACCTAGAGCAAGATCCTCGGTTTCTGGCGATCCTGCTCGGATGAAGCCATATCCACCTCATTCCCCTGTTGAACGAGTGTAGCTTACATCCAACAAGTCTAATTGAACGAATAGAGAGAGTAATTTACATAAGCTGGTAAAAAGAAAATGATATCTAGAATCACTGTGTTGTAATTCACTAATTTGTAAGTAGATAGCCTGGTTCCGCCTCTATGTCCTCTTTTGCTGGTGGAAGATAATATGTTTGCTAATGCATAGAAGTTAGCCATTGTCTTGTGTTTGGATTCTAACTTCTTCCCAATGGCTGCAAAGTCATGGTTTTAGTTTATTGGGTTCTTGTTATTGGTGTCCATAATGCAATGTTAAAGGACTTTTTAGTGTTACTTCTCTTTTTACAATGTGTACTTCATTTGTAGATATTAGTATTAGACAGCAAAGAAGACTACTTGGCTGGATGGTCTGTAGGTTCTCTGAATGTCACGTGATTAACATTGATGCATTGAAGAAGTCAAGAACAAGTCCTTAAAAATGATGTGAAACTCTTATGCTAGTCTCATCTTTTGAATATGAATAGTTTTGAACAAAAATAGTACTTTTAATAATAACAATTTTTACTATCGTCTCTCTATAAATTGTCTAGAATATGGTGACATATAGAGTCGATAAAAAATCAAGTGTTAAAACACCGCATAAAAATGAATGGAGGAAGTATTAATTAATTAAAACCCACCCGCACATTTCATTTCACGTAGATTTGCAACCACATATAGTGGACTTTTTGCAGTAGGGCTGGGTTTGGTATTAACCTTCTGGTTAAAATATTGATAGATTTCTTTGCTATTTAATTTCAAAAGTTTCGGTTACTCTTATTATTTTAGTTTGAAGTTTGATTTGTAACGTATTTGATGTCACTTGGGGTCAAAATTTGTTAGCTTTGACTTTATACCTAATTGGCTTTGAACTCACAAAAGTTCAACCCAGATAACAACAGAAATTCCGTACGGAGTATTAACTTTCAATAATGGCGTATTTAGGTGAATTTATAATCAACATTTTCATTGTTGGAGCTGTCAGTCGACCATATCCTCGATCCCTCCGAAGGAATCTTGCCGGGGGCGACCGCGGACACGCGCAGGAGCCTGGGCCCACGGCCTCCCATGGCGGGGGTTAGAGTTGGGGGGCGGCCACACCCCACAATTGAGTTGGCAGAGAGCGCCATCGTCATCCGAAGAGGGGGAATTGGCTGCCGAGATTACTCGCGTACTTCAAGCCAGTCAGTTTGGAGGGGGATTTGAGGGTTTTTTTGTGGATCAAGTGCTTGATCATGATCGTCGTTCCCCATGTTGAGAGTTGTACGTGGTGTTTGGATTTTCCACTATTTCTCCAGATTCCGACATTGGAACTTTGAAAAACAATCAATTCTTCGTTCGTGATTTGCCAAATTCTGTGCCCCACGGTGGGCGCCAAATTGTTAGAGCCAGAAATCAACCGAGTAGAATTGGTGACCCCTTGGCCTAGATCGGGCTTGAACAAAGCAACAAGAACGAAAGAATTGAAGAAGAAAACGCATAAATTTGTATTGAATGTGTGAAGTCGTGTATATTAACGTGTATGTGTCAATGTGTGAACGTAGATTGTAATGTGTACAATGCGTGACCCCCTTTATGTATATATAGGGGTCCTTAAAGATAGAGTGCTCTACAAGATAGAATACTAACTAGATAGATACGCATCTACTAGATAGAATTTCCCTAGATATGATATATCTCCGTTTACATAAGATAGAGGGAATCCTTATTGGATATAATTGACGTCTATCTTATATCTTGGTGGGCAAATATGCCGATTTCGTGGCTCGTTACTCGGACTGCCTTCTAGAACCTCGCCGTTGGGCTTTATGTACTTCCTGTGGGCCGCGCTAGTGAGCTCCGTGGGCTTCTGGCAATAGGGCCCAACAAATATGATACAATAGATAGAATATTTGGCTAGATAAGATATGATGTTCTTCAATATGGTGGAATGTTCCGTGTAACAGCTTCGGATTCCCTTGAGCTGCTCGTTTCTCGTGGGCCTATCTGGATACGCGTACGGGTTCAGTAAGGATTATGGGCCTCAAGCCTTGGGTCCAACAATACCCCCGGATCGGGTTGCAAGTCCAGATCCGCTATGGAGTTGGAAGCCGATTCGTAATATGTCGTCGAAGTCTGTACTGTCTTAAAACCTTGCTGACCTGTCCAGAACCATCGTCAAAGAGGATTCGAGAGTTTGAACACTCTTGGTAAATGTTTAAGAAACTGAAGAATATGCCTCAGCTTGAAAGCTTATGTCTTGAAAACTGCGTCCCGAAGTGACTTCTTAAGGTAGTAAAACTGGTTGGCCTTGCTTGTCTGCACCGGAAATTCTCTACGTCAGCTAGCGAGTACTCGATGAGTTGCACTGCGCTCGGGAAGTGAAGCTGTGAGGGTGACCTAGCATTTGGTCAATGCGGTGGCCGTCGTGGTTGCTTAGTATTTGATGAAGCCTCGCCTTGAATATTTCTTGAGATTTTGCTGCTGAGAAGTATGGTTGTTAGGACGTAACCACATATTGGAACAACGTTGCTATGTATCTCCACCCTAGTACCCTAGTACTAGGAGCTTTCGTAAGACCTTGTCTTTTGCAAGTGTACCCCAGACAAAATAGCGAATATAATGTCGTTTAAGGCCTTTCAGAATGTACTTGAACCCTTGTCTTAGGTCAAAGATGATCGGCCAGATTGTGATCATGATGGGCGTGCTTCACTGAATTCTAGTTTGCTGATCCAGAAATGGTCACGAGCAGTCGTAGATCATTGGATTCTTCAAGTACCCCTGTGTTGTTATTGCTTCCTTCTTATAGAACGTTGGTCTCGAATCGACCCCATTGTGTATTGCATCCTCTAAGCCAAGAACTTCTGCTGGTGTCATGACGTCTTCATTTTGTAAGAATTTTGCATACCCCTGTCTGGGTTCGTGTTCTTGCTATGAGATCCAGAAGCGACCGTTCGGTCTTGTTCTATTGTACCGTTCTCTAATTGCATGGAGTGGATCGCTGTCTTAGTAATGATAAGGTCAATCAGTATTATGATCACCTTTCAATAATATAGGTAGGCCATGTCTAATGGCTCCTATTCCGAAGCAGGGAGGTGTATTTCTAGAGTCTATATCTAGAGATGATTGCTCTGCTCTGGTCTTTTGTTGAACAATATACTCGTTCTTTGACTATAGGGTGTGGGTTGATGCATGTTTCAAAGGTGTTTTTATAAGCTTGTTCCAGGATTGTACCCCGGACGTAAGTGTGATGCGGCGTTGATGCGGCCTATTTTGTATAGGTTAACTCTTGTATTTTAGGGCTATATTGAGTGTGTTTAGGTTAGAGTTTGTGGTAATTGTAATATCTAGGCCGAAGACACAAGGATGCAAGGATTCAAGAGTTTTAAGGCGTTTTGAGCTGTCTGCGCGACACCACTTTCTTGCGAAGGCCATATCTTGAGCTACAGAGGTCGGATTGAGCTGATTCCGGTGCCATTGGAAAGCTAACTTCAAGAGCTTCAATTCATCTTTTTACACCGAAGTCAGATTCCAAGCGGAAGATGGTCAAAACAGCCTCCGAAGTGACACCAGAGGTTCTGTCGAGATACCGCGACCGCGGATTGTCCACCGCGACCGCGGTGGCCGCCGAGACGAATTGTTCCTTTCTGTTGCGATAGCGCGGGCGCAGAGGTGTCAACGCGGTCGCGGTTCGGTCAAATTTTCACGCGGACAAGATTTCACCGTTTCTATCTTATTTCCTTTTCTATCTTTTGCCTCTTTCCTTATCTATCTCGTGGAGCTTGTTCCTTGGGCTATATAAGGAGGAGCCAGCCTTAGGTTTTTAGTATCTTCTACATTCTACCTTCTACCAATTCTTCTCTTTTAGTTTAGTTATGGAGATCTAGTCTCCTTGAGTTTGTTCAAGGGAGAAGCTCTGATGTATGAACTCGTGAGATTTTGGTAATTGATTTCTATCCTTTGGTTAATATTGATTCTCTTGTGCTTCATCTTATGAATGTTTATTGTTTCTCTAGGAGTAGCTAACCTATTGAATTGATTTATGTTCTACTGTTGGATTAGGTTTGGACCGTGGACAAAACTAATCTGTGAAAACAACTTAACCTAGACCTGTTGTCTATGCAACTAGGATTAAGAAGAGAATTGATTGTTTTATCTTGCAATTGACTCGTAGCTTGATTGTTTGATATTATATCCTGCATATCCTTGTTCTCTATGTTAATTCTAGGTTAAGCGCCCTTGCCTAGGGTTATAGAATTGCTTGGACCGTGGACTTGCGATTGTTAATGATCAGGATAGGAATTAACCATAGGTGTGAATGGAATCAATGGATAAATCTATGATCGAGGGATTATATCATGAGTGGATCTTTTGAATGAACTTGTCTCCTTATCAATTGTTTCCCCCTATTTGCATGTTTGTTTATTTGTTTGTTTGATTTGTTATTTGTTTCCTAGTTTAGTTTAGTTTAGATCTTTCTCTTAAACCCTCCTTTCTTTGGTTGATAATTATATTAATATTAGAAGCCATAGTTCTCTTGGGTTCGACCCCTTACTTGCATGCTATACTTAGTTTGTAGTTTGGGTTATTTTATCTTTGATCTTGGCACGACGACTTTAGCCGAGTCAGGCGTCCCGCAATAGTGGTTACTCGATGTAAGTATGCTCTAGAGTTTTTTCAGTACGTAAATCGTACCAGGGGGAACTTCCTGGTTATATGTGTTTGTAACTGTTCCAGGGGGTTGCCTGGTAGGGAGTCTTCGTACCCGACTTACGTGATCGCGGCGGTTTTTAGGATGGGTATGTATTCTAGGTACCGTGTCTAGAGAGTGTATCTAGAGACTTACGTGTGTATTTGCTCGAGCAATGCATGCGTTTGTGACAGAGTCCTTAAAGGTATTTAATGCGTCTCAGCGGTCGTTTGTCGTGATATCACTAAACAAGCTTGTTTGTACGACGTGCTAATGTTAGCTCGAGATGTCAAATTTTGATGGCGTATCTAGGTTGTTCAACCAGGTAGTATGTGTGGATTAATCCGTCGGATGCTAGCATATGTGTCAGGCGAATTGTGCCTTATTTATGGATCCAACTGTTCGTGCGAGTTTTGCAATACTGGCGATACTTGCCTAGGTCTCTTATGGGCCTAATCATTACGTCCACGAGTTTTGTGGAATTTCTGGCGATAAATGCCTAGGTCACTTATGGGTCTAATATATCCTTTCTCGCGAGATTTGCGGGATATCTTCCGCGAGATTTGCGGGAACATGCGTTTATGTGTGTGTAATGGTGTTATAACCTGTTGTTAGCTTGATCAGGGCTACTAGGTAGGTATCCTAGGGGGGGACTTTGTGTCGTGCTGGTTTTTGCACGACACTGTCCATGCTAAGTTTGCAAACAATCTTTAAGCGTAGTCATACTAAAGATATATGTAATATGTTGAAAGAATTACAAAGGAAGGAAAGAACAATAGTGTTTCAACTAATGTTAAGTGCTAGAACTATTATCTAGAATGCAAAGTTGGGTGCATAGTGTACCACTTTCTTGTGATCTTTGAATTTTTGTGAATAACCAGTGCCTGGTGCTGGCACGGGCCTTTCTTGCGTAGTCGACGTGTAAGTATTCCACCTGTAACGGTTGGAAATCATATGAGCGTTAGCATGGATTGCCCTTAAGGCGTTATCAAAGAACAACGTAGCCATGAGTATGGAAGTCAATCTTCAAGAAATATAAGCATTAGCAACTAAGTACTAGATAGGAAAAAACTTAGCCAGTTTCAGAGTCTAGATACCGAAACAAGGAAAGATCTGGAGTAGTTCTCTAATAATGTCATGTGATAGTAGTAACTCTAGATAATTTGTCAACAATAATGGACGGAGAGTATATATGCTCAAGATCAGATCCAGAAAATAAAAATGAAGACATTGACATAAGAGTCGAAAAGTGTTGGTTAAGGATGCTTCCCTGAGTATTGAAGATGTAGAACCCCTCCTAGGTCATCTAGGTATCGCATAATCTGAGGGCACGGATCCTTCGTTGTCGCAAAAGATCGTGACCTTCCCTCTATGAGGTTCCTGTCTCAGTATATGAAGGACTGGAACGTGATCCTGACTCCAGAAGGGTCGTCTAGGTCGATTTGTCCGGGCTGGCTTCACGTTGTATTTCTCCAAGATATGGCGTCAAAGCTGCTACGTCCCTTGATGCTTCTTTGCGACCATCAAGGTATAACCTCAATGATTTTTCTAGAAGTGTCTGGAAGTAACCCAATAATCAACTGGATTGGCTTGCTCTCCAAGTAAGACAGTTAGATGGGTGTCATAGCTAGAACTCGCGTCTAGAAACTCCGATTGCGTGTAAAAACTGCGATCGCATCTAGATACTCCGTCTAGAAACTCCGATCGCGTGTAGAAACTGCGATCGCGTCTAGGATCTCTTACTGGTTTCTCCGGTGGCGAAGTGTTCGATGTGTGTTCGATTTCTTCTGGAGAATCTTTGGATGGCATCGGTAATTAGCCGTCTTGTCCGCCCCGAGCTTTCGCCTGCTATTTTTTGTGTTGGGCGTTTCCAGCGTTGTTTTGATCCGTGACGTTGTCTTTCGCTCTTAACATGGTTTGTCAATAGGATTCAAAGTTGATGGAGAATTGGAAACGTGATCCGGATTTCGGGAGAATCAGATTGACATGGATGCGTCCAAGCTAGGAAGTAACAACACGATATGGCTTCCGGGAATCATTCAACCATTAGTCTGCATTAGCAAGGATGTTTTTGGGTTTCGAGTCCCGGTGGAATACTTTTGCTGTGTGCATATATTTTAAACCTCGGAGAAGTTGATACTGTAAAACTCGATGGTGTTCTGGAGTAATTGGCTTTTAACAGTTGGTGAAGGTCGGACTCCATCAACTCAAACACCACATAAATATCCTTGAATTCCCTTTATGTGCCTAACTTGGACAATATATGGGTGATGGAGGAACCTGAGCAGCTTGATTTCTCTCAGAATTCGCGTGGCATCGGATATATGCTCGAGAACATCATTGATTTTCTTTATTGCCACCCTTTCTCCTGTGTGGGTATCGATTGCAGATGCAACAACACCATAACTTCCCTTTCTAATAACCTCTTGGATTTCATACCGATTTGCCTCGCCATACTCAGTAAAGGACTCTTTCTCAACTGTGCCTCCGCTGAACTTCTTTTGAGGGTCGTAATCGGCGAGATTGTGGTGACAATGGTGCTTAGGAACCCTAACAGGTTTGAGATGGGAGAAATCGGAGGATGAAGAAGCCGTAGCAGAAGTGGTGGACTCGTTTTTGGGCAAGTCAACGGGGTTGAAATCGGCGGTGGTCACACAAGATCGGCGGTTGAAACACCGGCGAAACCCGTCGAAAGCTCCTCCTCCGCCCATACCGGACTGAAATGGCGGATTCCGATGAGGATGGGGGTGGCTATAAACTGTGGTTTCAATCGAGCAGTGAATCGGTGGCTATGGCTACCAACACTGGCCGCCCAATCTCTCCTACCTAGAAAGAGAAGGAGTTGGTTTTCTCTCTAAAGATGGCTGCTTTTTCGTTTTGGGTTCTCTCTCTGTCTTATGGAGAATGTTTTTGTTTGGAGTGTGCTCTGAATGTTGTTGGCGTTGATCTCCTTGAAGCTCTCGGCGCAATCCCCGCCTTGCAAGAGGAAGGCCTTGCCCATGGCGGCGTCGGCCAGGCGCTCCTCGAGGGTCCTGGCCTCTCCGGCGAAGACGATGGGCGGGAAGGACTCGATGGTCTGCAGAACCGTGGCCAGCTCGCACGGGTCCGGGTACTCGGGAAGCTGATGGGCCTTCTTCGACCGCCAGCTGTCAGTCGACCATATCCTCGATCCCTCCGAAGGAATCTTGCCGGGGGCGACCGCGGACACGCGCAGGAGCCTGGGCCCACGGCCTCCCATGGCGGGGGTTAGAGTTGGGGGGCGGCCACACCCCACAATTGAGTTGGCAGAGAGCGCCATCGTCATCCGAAGAGGGGGAATTGGCTGCCGAGATTACTCGCGTACTTCAAGCCAGTCAGTTTGGAGGGGGATTTGAGGGTTTTTTTGTGGATCAAGTGCTTGATCATGATCGTCGTTCCCCATGTTGAGAGTTGTACGTGGTGTTTGGATTTTCCACTATTTCTCCAGATTCCGACATTGGAACTTTGAAAAACAATCAATTCTTCGTTCGTGATTTGCCAAATTCTGTGCCCCACGGTGGGCGCCAAATTGTTAGAGCCAGAAATCAACCGAGTAGAATTGGTGACCCCTTGGCCTAGATCGGGCTTGAACAAAGCAACAAGAACGAAAGAATTGAAGAAGAAAACGCATAAATTTGTATTGAATGTGTGAAGTCGTGTATATTAACGTGTATGTGTCAATGTGTGAACGTAGATTGTAATGTGTACAATGCGTGACCCCCTTTATGTATATATAGGGGTCCTTAAAGATAGAGTGCTCTACAAGATAGAATACTAACTAGATAGATACGCATCTACTAGATAGAATTTCCCTAGATATGATATATCTCCGTTTACATAAGATAGAGGGAATCCTTATTGGATATAATTGACGTCTATCTTATATCTTGGTGGGCAAATATGCCGATTTCGTGGCTCGTTACTCGGACTGCCTTCTAAAACCTCGCCGCTGGGCTTTATGTACTTCCTGTGGGCCGCGCTAGTGAGCTCCGTGGGCTTCTGGCAATAGGGCCCAACAAATATGATACAATAGATAGAATATTTGGCTAGATAAGATATGATGTTCTTCAATATGGTGGAATGTTCCGTGTAACAGCTTCGGATTCCCTTGAGATGCTCGTTTCTCGTGGGCCTATCTAGATACGCGTACGGGTTCAGTAAGGATTATGGGCCTCAAGCCTTGGGTCCAACAATACGGACATCTGATATTTGCATAGACAGTTCCAGAGTTGGCGCATTTCTCATGTCTACAAGGAGGCGAACACGGTTGATGACTAAATCATAGACTGGTTCAAGGGTGCTCCGTCCCATTCGCTTGAGTCTGACAAGGTCCTTCGTGACCTCATCCGCATATATGTTATATGATAGTGCTCACCTGTTGGGTCTAGCCTAATTCTTTCCTTATCTAAAAATAATAATAGTTTGATGATATATCCTGCGTCGCTAATCTTTACCGTGATGATAACGATATTTGATCAGTTAATTCTTGGTATCTTCGTCCATAAAAATGATCTTAGCTTAGACGACTTGGTTATATCCTTCTAATTTCTACCTCATAAAACTATATACTAAGGAAATGAGTCTTTTATATCATATGAGCCTCAGTTTAATGTCTTGCCCTTATGTATAACGTCATATCGATCTTCATGCCTTTTGAAAAACAAATTAGACTATTGTCTCTTCTACTCACTAGCTTAACCTGTTGTATCATACACAATTATTACACTTAAGAATATTAAGATAAAAGTTATATACTTTATAAATAATTATTTATATGAAAAATATAATATAAGTTTCATTGTATAAATATGTTTTTTTCTTCTAGAAAGAGTGATACTACTTTTGAAGTTCATATATCCCAGTAATATATAAGATATAATTTCTACACTCATTTATATATATTTTATAAAACCTGATTATAAGAACATAAATTGATATTTTAGTTATATTTTTTTTATCATATATTAATAATGACTATCATAAATTTAAATATAAAAGTAAACAATTACAATATTTCATCAATCGATAAATTGATAAAGTTTATCATAATTTAATAAAAAAAAGGTAGGAAAACCACAATATTTTACTTGTATTAAAGAAATAAGTTGAATCCAATATTTAAAGATTTTGCTTAATTTATATGTGAAATATTTTTTCCTAAAATGTTTAATAATTAATAATTGATAATAGTTTGTTTTACAATGCATAGGAAGAAATTCAATAGGCTTAAAATTTATCAACATAGAAGAAAATCAAATATAATAGGTAAGGAAAAATCTAGTTGATCATGTAAATATAGAAAATTACTGCCGCGTTTTATAACATATATTGATTCAACTAAAATTATCTGACTTGATAAAATTATGACAACTTGAGTAATTTCACTAAATTCATATACATTTTTTTATTTAGTTTTTAGAGTATTAAGGGCTTTTACATAGTCCAACTGAAAATCACTTATTGTCTAAGATGTGTTTTACGTAGCTGAAAACTAAATTTTAATAGTATTGTTTATATTTAATTAAACCTTTCTACATGATGAGAGAACATACCTATTTAGAAAAAAAAAAAAAATTTAACGCATATGTTGAAAGTATGTCCTAAGAAGAGACGTGTCATACTATCATATGTATATCAAACCGTTTTTTTATAGCTAATTCTTAATAATTTTTTCATGGGGTATTTGCAAATAAACATAAATAATGAAATTTTGTACTATATTTTAAATTAAATTACATTATAACTGCGTGTACAAAATTTTGTGCAGTTTACATAAACAAACAGGCATTAGATGAAAATGAGAGCATGATGATTGATCAAAAAATGAGTCTGAGCAAGCACTCAACGGCCTCACATATACAGAGAGAAATGGATGATAAACAAGAAAAAAGAAACAGTAAGTTTTTGAGAGGGAGCTTGGGGAGAAATTCTCTCTCCTCTTTCTGAATAAACTAAGCTGATGCTTCTTGTCTTGATCCCTCTCCCCAATTTCTTAATGAAACCCCTTTTGGGTCTTCACACCCCATTTTGAGGAGTTGCAGGAAGAGAGAGAGAGTACCAGTGTGTGACCTAGAAATCTGATCTGAGCCTTCTCCTTCTGTGTTCACCCAATCAAAGCTCTTTTTTTTAGTAAGCAATGGGAGGTGGGTTCTCTCTCTGCTTTGGCTCTTCCAACAACGCTAAATCAGGCATCCCACACTCTGCTGATCTGGGTAACACTGAAATCCCTCATTGATGTTGTTTTTCAGCTGATTTTGCAGTCTTGTGGAGTTTAATTTCCATCTGGGTGTGGTTTCTTATGATTGGTATTGCAGATGGGAGTGGGGGCAGAGGTGAAGCTCATGGATTGCCATCTTTTACTGAGTTCAAATTGGATCAGCTGAGAGCTGCAACTTCTGGGTTCTCACCAGACCATATTGTGTCAGAGCATGGAGAGAAAGCTCCCAATGTTGTCTACAGAGGGAGGCTGGATGATGGCCGTTGGATTGCTGTCAAGAGGTTCAACCGCTCTGCTTGGCCTGATTCAAGACAGTTCCTTGTATGGTTTTTTCTGTTCCTTTTTTCAGTATTTGATTGTGGTTTGACTTGGTCATTGCTGATGGGCTTGTTTGTGCTTAAACTGCTGCAATTGCTGTGTTGAAATTTCTGTGTTGTGTTCTATTTTAGGAAGAATCTAAGGCAGTGGGGCACCTTAGAAGCGAGCGATTAGCTAACTTGATTGGGTGTTGCCATGAGGGCAATGAGAGATTACTTGTTTCTGAGTTCATGCCTAATGAAACTCTTTCAAAACACCTTTTCCATTGTAAGTATTTCACCCCAATGCCTATTATGGTCATGCCATTCAGATTCTGTAATGAGACTTGGAATGAGATTTCGTTCCCTTGTGGTTTGATGTTTACAACATTGCATTGATCCATGACTTGAGTTGGCTGAATCATTCTAGGGGAAACTCAACCCATGCAATGGGCAATGAGGATGAGGGTGTCATATTATCTAGCTCAAGCATTGGAGCATTGTAGCAGCAGAGGAAGAGCGTTGTATCATGACCTTAATTCTTACCGAGTTCTATTCGATCAGGTATATATACATATATGATAAATATACCTGTCCATTTTGCAGCATTCCTCGTTGTTGTATCTATATGAACTATTTGTCATGACTGGGCTCTTGGCAGGATGGTAACCCCAGACTTTCAACCTTTGGCCTTATGAAAAATAGCAGAGATGGGAAAAGCTATAGTACAAACCTGGCTTTTACTCCTCCAGAGTACATGAGAACAGGTCAGAGCCTATGTGAATTGATAGGCTATTTAGTGGTTGCTGTATGAGCTTAGCTTAGATCATCTAGTGTACATGTAATATTTTACATGTAGATGTGTACCTTTTTCTATCAGTAATTCTAATGTTGCATGTTTTCCATTGGCAGGTAGAATCTGCCCTGAGAGTGTTGTTCATAGTTTTGGCACATTACTTCTTGACCTCCTCAGTGGCAAGCATATACCACCCAGCCATGTATATTTGCTTTCTTAATCACTCATCTCCTGCAGTCGGCATAACTTTTTGAATTTGATTTCGTCTTAAAATTTTGCAACTGCTATGGATCATAACAGTCTATTTAAATTTGGTTCTCTTATTGACACAATATCTGCATCAATTAATCCATTTCTTGACCAGTGATCACCAATTTGACCTTATACCATTCTCTACACCCATTTCATCACTGTCTTTATATTTAGTGTCACTCTCTATCCTCATTAGCTTCATAGGTTATCTTGGCTTACAAAGACTGTTGTGCTAGTTTGGTTGTAACTAAAGGTTGTTTCTTCAATCTCTCAGGCACTTGACATGATACGGGCCAAGAACTTCCAAATGCTAATGGACTCGTGTTTGGAGGGCCATGTGACAGATGATGACAGAACCGAACTAGTTCGGCTAGCTTCACGCTGTTTACAGCATGAACCTCGTGAAAGACCCAATTATAGATCGATTTTAACGTCACTTTCTTCTCTCCAGAAAGAAACGGAGGTGTGCTACTGCATTGCTCAACTCTACCTATTCATTTGAAATGAATCAACTTGAATGTTAAATCTGCTATTGCTAACTCTAATTTTATGCAAACTGCAATATAACTTTGGGGCCCACGTATTGGGCAGCCATAGTACTATAATTTTGGGAGCCTGCTATTAGTTTTGTCATCTTCTATATTCTACATTATTGACCTGCACTGAGCCAAATCTCAGCATTTCATTGATTATTCTTAATGGTATGTGGCAGGTTCCATCACATGTTTTGATGGGTATTCCACAAGGTATTGAGTCACCAAAAGAGAAGCAATTATTAACACCACTTGGTGATGCTTGCTCAAGATTGGATCTCACTGCCATACATGAGATTTTGGAAGATATTGGTTACAAGGACGATGACGGTGTTGCAAATGAGGTTAGATTCTCTCATTGGATTCAAATGTACCAAAATAAGATGGGCCTTTTAATCCAGCACAGAAAAACTATTTAAGCACCTGCTGTATGTCCCTAAGATAGCCTCTATAAAGCTGCTGCAAAGAACACCAAATAAAAAACTTAGAGGGATAAGCAACATAGCCTTGTGATAATTGCATCTTGAAAACCTTCTAAAAAAATGCATTGCAATTGCAATTGTTTGATGGCTGGTGCATTGCAATGTGTGGTTTTGTGAAAGCTGAAAAGTAGGGTATTTATGGGGAGGTTTTCCATAACTTTTCCTACTATTTATTATATTGGAAGCCTCCAAGGATACCAATATACCATCTGAATTTGTTGCAATTGATCATTCATCTTGAAACCTTCTGTTTCAGCTTTCATTCCAAATGTGGACTAATCCAATTCAAGAAACACTGAACTCCAAGAAACACGGTGATTCTGCCTTTCGCATTAAGGATTTTGCCACTGCTATTAAGTGTTACACTCAGGTAACTTAATCACCTTTACAATGTTTCAATAATAACTAATTCTTGATATGTTGTAGCACTTACTTATAAACTGCTGGTACTCTTTTGTGTATAAGCAGTTTTTACCATATTTTCATAAGCTAGCTTACCAACTCATCATGCCAAACACACCCTAAAATGATGCAACCTTGATTCACACAAATGCAGTTCATTGACGACGGGTCTATGGTTTCTCCAACGGTATTTGCAAGACGGTGCTTGTCTTACCTGATGAGCAACATGCCCCAAGAAGCCCTAGGGGATGCAATGCAGGCACAAGCGGTATCTCCGGAGTGGCCCACCGCATTCTACCTTCAAGCTGCAGCCTTGTTCAGCCTAGGCATGGACAATGATGCCCAGGAGACCCTCAAAGACGGAACTTCCCTTGAAGCCAAATGGACCCGACGCTGAAAAAAAGAAGAAGAAAAGTGTGTATAGAATTCTGACCCTTTCTGAATCCCTTGCCTTCCTTCCTTACAATATATTTGTATTTATCTTGATTCCCAATTGGCGATTCGAGTATATTTGGGTACTTGCTGAAGAAGAAGAAAAGAGGCTCTGGGCATTTGTTTTAGAGGCTTTGTTAGCCTTCTATGCTTAGAGCCATTGGAGCCAATCAGCCGAACCGGCTTCCTTTTCATACAAATGGCTGGTCTTTGGTCTGTTATACTTGGCCTCCTTGTGGGTTTCATAGCAATGGTGAAAATTGCCATTTCTTGCAAGTTAGCATTAAACTTATGTGGAGTAAGGGCATTTGTATCAGTGGACAGAATCTCTTTTGAGTTTATAACAATCTCTTTCATCATCTATACTGTTGATTATGTTTTTGTCAGTTTACAAGGTGACCAAGTGTACCTGGCTATTATGAATGTTTGAGGTAGTGATTAGTGAATTAACATTACATGCATTGTTTCACTAATAGGTTCATAGAAGCAAAAGCAAAGACAATATAAGCACACGTGCAACCATTTAGAATCTCTCATCAAACTTATCACCAGGATAGTGTACGGGCAACCGAACGAAAAGCTAGTGTACAAGACTGCAGCTTTCTAGGCCTTGTCACAGACAACACAAAGTGATGAGCAAAAGACGAGGAAAATGTCAATAGATATTAATTAACGAGGTATCTTATATATATATATATATATATATATATATATATATAAGAATGGGTTGTTGTCACCATTTATTGCCTTAATCACTCCTCCTTCCCACCTTTTTATATATACACTTCGATGCAAAATAAGTTAGTAAATCAATGTAGTTCAAATGGTATCTATGTCACCGTAGATACACTTGGTCTAAGGTTCGAGTCTTGTCTTATACCCCTTTTGATTTTATCCCAAACAGAGCTTAAAAAATAATTTAACTTTTTATTCATACAATCAATAAAATAGGGTAAATTAATCTCATTTCTCCAACTTCAATATCAACTAAATTACAATCAATTTAATGACGCCAATGAAAGCTCATAAAATCAATAAAATAGGGTGTTACGGTATTGTGTAAATTAATCCCATTTCTACAATTTCAGTGTCAAAATAATTACAATCAATTTAATGACGGCAATTAAAGCTCTCAACTTATCCAAACAAAGGGTTTTGCGCTCCAAAAAATGCTACTCAAGCAAAATTCGAGTGAAAAAATCTGAAAAAAGATATAACGTATAGAGCGAAAAAAGAGAGGAAAGAGTGATTGTCGGTTTTAAGTCATGTTAATCCGAACGTCTAATTTAAATTACCATCAATCAATGACTATGAAAAGATTGGATTACATTAATTTATATGCAATCTTTTCAACTCCATTTCTAACATAAATATATATATAGATAAAATCTTTGCCCCGTGCGTAGCACGGGCATAATCACTAGTAATGTATAACAACGCTCCAAAAATAACAGACAAATTACCCTCGTTTGCATTGTCAAACAAGTTTGCAATTTATTGTAAATTTAATGGCATTGTAAAGCTTTTGGTCAAAGGATACAAGTTTCTTACCAACGTGACCTTATAACAACAGTCATGACTAGTTCGGGTAGTGAGCACATTTGAACAATTTCTGACTAGTTCGGGTAGTGAACGCATTTGAACAATTTCTTACAAGGTCTTCAATATTCATGCCCTTGGGGATGCATATAACAAGAACCCAGAGTTGAGTCTCTATTAGAGATTTGGATTGCTAAAAATGATCAATAATAAGAGTATGGAATAGGTGCATCATATAAGTTATATGCGATATGAGGTGCATCACTGGCCGTTGGACTCAGTTGACGGCATTGACTACTTCTGCCTCCGGTTAGTCTTTGCCAACGAGCCTTAGCCTATGCACTGGAGCCCTAGAAGACAATTGTGTCATCGGCTCATCGTCATGGGCGGCAACCATGGCTATAAGCCTGCAGTAGAAGAATGGAGGATATTTGGGTACTCCTAGTCAACCAACAGGTTATTCAGGTGTGGTTTGAAGTTTTTATATTTTCCGGATGGTTTTACATACAAACTTAATTATTCGGGTGATTTTGCGTAAAAACTTGTACTTTTGGGGCGGTTTTCTCAAGTCCACCCAAATAAATAAACAAAAATAAAACGACCGTCACCGTGTATTGAAGTAGGAGAAGAAATTCTCGAAACGGGATTCACCAAAATCCAGCCTTTTCTCCCTCCAGGTTTCCCGTTTCCACTCTCTCTCTCTCTCCCCACACTCCTCACTGTTTAAAGTCCACGCCGCCATCTCTCCGGCGACCTCCCTCTCCGGCCACCGGCGCACATGTGACCGGCAATGGCTCTGAAGCTCCTCCTCCCCCACCCCAAGCCGAGCCGCCTCTCCCCCTGCCACCGCCACCCTGACCAGCCTCTCACCACTCTCTGCGCGCCCTGCCTCCGCGAACGCCTCTCCGTTCTCAATCCCTCATCTTCCTCCTCCGCCTCCACCTCCACCTCCGCCTCCGTCGCCGCCACCGCTACCTCCTCCTCGTCCTCCTCCTCCGCCGCATTGCCTGAGCTCCGCCGATGCAAGACCTTCTCCGGCGACAAGTGCGAGAGGCTCGCCGGAATAGGAGGAGGCGGCGTCTCCTACGAGCCTCGCCGGAGATCCTGTGAGGTTAGGGCTCGTAGCACTCTCGAGGATCTGTTCTCCGTCGACGACGACGGCTCTGCGCATGCCTCGAGATGTAAGGTTCAATCGGCGAATCTAGGGCTTCTCCGAGGTACGTATCCTGTCCCTGAGCTTAGAGAGGAAGAGGATGAGGCGATTGGCTGTGAAATTAGGGTTTCTGATGATGCGATTGTGGCTGGCGACGGCCTGAATGCTGTTGCTGTTGATGAGGAGGAGATCGAAGATTCGAAGACGATGAAGGAGTTCATTGATCTCGAATTGAAGAAGAACTCCAAGCCTGTTAAGAGAGATTTCAAGGAAATCGCTGGAAGTTTTTGGATTGCGGCCTCTGTCTTCAGCAGGAAGCTGCAGAAATGGAAGCGGAAGCAGAAGAGCGAAAGGCTTGTTGATGGCGGTCAAGTTTCCCATGGATTGGGGAAACTGAGAGGAAGCCGATTGAGAGAAACGCAATCGGAAGTAGGAGACTACGGATTTGGAAGGAGATCTTGTGATACAGATCCTAGGGTTTCCGTTGACCTAGGCAGAGCATCCATTGATGGATCAAGAATCTCTGTTGATGGAATTGGAAAGAGATTCTTTGATACAGATCCAAGGTGTTCAGTGGATGCCAGAGCTTCGGTTGATTGTGGTCGAATGCCGATGGAGGAGCCGAACCATAGACGGTTTGATCCTCCTAGGGCTTCCTGGGATGGCCGAATGACCAAGAAGCCGCCTGTGGTTTCAGTCATTGAGAATGCAATGGCAACAGTTTACGGTTTGGTTGATGAGAAACCGAACGTCGAGAATGAGATGAATCAGGGATCAAAGCTGCTTATAACGGAGAAGGAACTGATGGATTCCAGGATGAATTCTGTCAAAGACGATAGCTCGGCTAGCTTCGATACTACTTCCAAGGATCTGACCTCTTCGGCCTCCAGCAGTAGTAATGGAACTTCATCTAAAAAGTCGGTGAAATGGGGCAAGTTCTTGAATGTCTGGGGCCTCTTGAGTGGCCAGAAGCAGCACAAAGCAACTCATAATGATGATGATGATGTCAAGTTTGATAGAAGGAACGAAAAGCGTTCGATTGGAACGAATGGTGGTAGTGTTATGCTGGAGCGAAATCAAAGCGGTAAGTATGCGCCCAATGAAACCGAGGATGGTACATTGGGCTTCTACTTGACGCCATTGAGGAGAAGCAAGGTTGGAAAGAACGGGCTAAGCAGATCTCGTTCCTCGGCTCGGTCAGTTTTGAAGCCTGGATAAACCTGGTTATGAAATGCAGTATAATAGGGTGATAGTAGAATCGACGAGTATGTTATTAGGGTAGTTTATGTTATTGACTTATTGTATTGTCTTTGTTTCAATGTGTAAGGTTATACAAAAATGCAGTTCCACTGGATGTAGTCCTCAAAATCATTTTCATCTGATTAGTATGTGTATGTGTATGCATATATAGACAGTTTGGCCGTTGACTCGTTCAAGTTCGAATACATAGTTGCATATATTTTATAGCTTGATACTGTATAACCTAAGAACTCTTACGTTTTGATTTTTAGGTTGACGGTGGATATAAACTAATCTAAAACCTAAGAAGGTTATAAACTTAATTAGCAAAATTTGAACAAATGCACTAGGGTCCAATAGAAGGTTGGGCCTCGGCATTTGCAAGCCTGGATTTTAGATTGATCAAAAGGGCCAAAACTAGCACATGTATCCTTCTTATTCTTCCTCTGCAACCCTATTACGAGCGAAACTGAAACTGAAGTTGAATAAACAATCGAGTTAATTGAATTGTTAAAGATTTTTAGTTCCGAGAGACAATAGTTTAAGATGAAGCCGAATTAAATATTTTTTTTAAATTTAAATATATGTTGCTTGGGTGCTTCAGTATAATGAAGTTGAATGTATAAAGTATAAACGATACTAGTAAAACTAGTGAAGTTTCCCGCGCCTTGCGCGGATTTTGTAAAATTTAATTTTTTTTATCTATATTAGTTAATTAGTAACTTGGTTATTTGGATAATTTTTCTTCAAAAATTATTTAATATATTACAATTTTTTCTTTGAAAGTAAGATAGATTAATAACTTAGATAGTACTCCACGTACGAATTACATGAATTTCTTGTACATGTTTTTACTCGAAATAATATCTCTGTTATAATGCATCTTGTTATATCTTGTTGAATAGATCTAGATTTTAGAAACGGTCGTTCTAACCTATAACCTTAAGACATATGATTTCAACCCAAAAAAAAAACCTTAAGACATATGATTAGTTTTCCGATTTTAGAAACTAAAACCATAAAAGGAAAAATGTATAAACCCGTCCCAATTTTTTTTTAAATCTTTAAAATGTATAAAACCATCACGAAAAAGTTGAAAAATATTTATATAACATAACTTTTGCTGATAATGCTTAAAATTGTAGTTAAAAATGCTTATAAAGTTATTTATTTGTTGATATTATCCTATTGATAGATTTCAAATCCTAATTCAAAATCTTAATTTTGACAATTACTTAAATTTGGAAAGAATGATCATATCATCTAATATCTTTTATTTAGTTATAAAATAGATGATAAAATCAATTTCAATGATTAATTTGGTTTTGGCAAGATTTGGTTAACTAAATTATGAAATTTTAAGAGTATCATATATTTTATCAAATATGTTTATTGATATTTAGTCTTAGTAATACAAACATATTTATAAGCTAATGAAAAAAAAAAACTAAATATAGAAATGTCATTCTATAAATTGGAGATCTTTGGACTTGTATGAATAGAGAAAGAAATGATTTTGCATAAAATTCATCTGAATAAAAAGAAGTTCGGTTTGTGATTAAATCAATTGAATATGTAGTATAATTTACGTTTTACAATAATAATATAATATATTTGTGTGACAAAAAATATATATAGTTTGAAAAGTTAGAAGTGGAAGTTAGAACAAATAAAAGATGGAGATCTTAGGAAAATAAAATACTATATAGGTGTGTACGTATACCCTTATCTTTGAATCACCGATCTTAACCATAAAAAGAGAGTATCTTTGAACAATAACTACTTAAGATTTGTTCCCTATATAGAAGGATATATACACTAACTATAAATATATTACTCCCTAATTTTTTGAGCAATATGACTCCGTGATTAGTTTGTTATCTAAATCTTGCAGCAATAGTAACTACTTAAGATTTATTTATATCAAATCTTTCTGTATTTAAATATAAGTCAAACATTTGTGAAAGATTTGGTAAAACGAAGTTGATTCATAGTAATTTTTATTATCCAAAAAATATAAAAAAAAATGGGTAATTTGCAATGATAGAATATAAAACTGATTTAAAAAAAGGATTTCTGGAATATAAAGTGTAGAAAAATGTCATTTTCATGCACAACATAAAATTGTCCTCGTTCTAAATCTCACGCACACTAAGGGTAGTTTCTATGGATTTTTATTCTGCTTGTGCTTTTTTTATGGCTTCCATTGTACGTAGCTCTTCCTTTGATATGTTTAATTGATATTGTTTGTCAGAGGGGGCAAACTCTTCGTTTGCTTGATGGTAGAGAGACGTCACATGCGTTGAAGGCAACACCGAAGGTATCGATGGCGGTGACACAACCGAGGATGTTAATAAAAGAGCTGGACATGAGAGTTGATGGAGGATATTCATATAGATGTGTATGACTTGAAATGACATATGTATATGTATAAACACTACTCCATATTCAAATAAAAATAAAAATTCTGAATTGGTCTATATTTAAATTGTAAATTTCTGAAAATAAAAAATGATGTGTAAGTGATGTGGCAAAAAATAATATGGTGTGTTACATGTGTAAATGACATGTCAAATTTTTTGTAATATAAAATTGTTTTAAATAAAAATAAAAACTGTTCAAATTAATATGACGATGACACGTGGCAAAATCTGATGTGGCGTAATCTTGGAGTGACATGTGTAAAATGCTGAGGTGGCGCAATGAGAAGGCTCTAATCCTTAGTGGTTTTAAATATATATAATAGATTGCAGAAAAAACGGTTAGGGGTTAATTTTCGGATGGTTTTTTTATCGGATAAAGTTTTTGCATCAACTCTAAGGAGAGCCTATATATGTTCTTTCTATGTTTTTCGGAAATATTCTGTCGTTGTGCTTGGAATAAGAGAAAAATAAATTAGATGGTTTACTAGATACATTAAGCAAGTGGGCTCAAGAAAAAAGACACACTAGGCATTAATGTATGATCACTAAGACGTCATTTATTTATATCCAAATTGTTGTTATCATAAATAATTTTGTATCATGTAAATTTATCCGATGTGAATGAGATCACTTACATTAAGTATTTTCTTCTACCAAGCAAAAAAAATGATGCCTTGACTAAGTCGTGGTTTAGTGCGTGCGTTAAGTCTCTTTCTGTACACTATAATGACAGCCCAAATATTAAAAGTAACACCGGGTTATTCTCAAACCGTCGAGCTTATATGAGCTAGGAAGCAGGAAACCATGAGGAGCCAATTGTTGTAACCCATGGAATATTCGACGTTGATGCTTTGCTTTTTATAATATTATAATTATTCATGGTGAGCAATGACTATAAAAAATTCGTCCAAGTTAGATTTCGACTATATAAGAAATTGAGATATCTATCAATTATTAAATACTCTTAGAAAAATTTTGTTTTGTAATCGAAACATTCATGTTTGTGATGCATACATAAACGGTCCCGGGTATACTATTGGTATGTATGTGGAATTTTAGGTTAAATATTAAAATAGTTTAAGCTAATTTGTATTAATATGACATTAAAATCATTTAATCTAGATGGTTTATTGTTCAATTTTGTTTTCATTTTACAAAGGTTTAATTCCCCATAACATCATTTTGTTTTTTATTCACATGTAATTTAATGTATTCCTCTCCAATTTTTTTGTATAAACTAGTCATTTATTAGATGTCATACATAATATAACTTGTTTGATAAACAAGTAGCTATTTTTTTACTATTTAAGAGTATCAAGTAACTAAATTTATCGACTATTTTTTATTCACTGGATCTCATAAACAAGTTGTGCCCCCGCTTTAAATTCGTTCTGCGTCTGTCACTGTATGCATATCAACATATAACGTTTTTGGCACTATATGCATGTTATAGGTAAGGATTCAATCGTTCTCACATAAAATCTATTCAGCCTATAGTTTTTTCGTTACAATAACATCTAATCCTCCCATTCATAATGTGTCTTTAAACATGATTTGAAACGGGCACCTAAAACCGATATGGTCATGGACATATTGTTCAATAAGTTTAAACTTCGTCTTAAATTAGGACTTTTAAATACTAACGACTCAACAAAGAGTTAAGGAAAAGTATAACATAGCTATGATTTGGTGTACATAGACCTGTTAAAAGCTGACCCGACCCGTAAACCCGACCCGAAATTTTTAGGGTTTCAACCCGAAAATTTGAACCCGAAACCCAGTTTCAACCCGAACCCGATAAACCCGAAAATTTAGGGTTAGGGTCAGGGTCAAACCCGCTGGGTCAAGAAATCTATAAGGCGGAAAACTTATTTTAGAATACACTCTATTATAATGAAATGACGGATTGACGGGTAATTGTGCACCCAAAGGTTTTAATTATATTACAATATATAAAATTTATTTTATAAAATTATGATAAATTTTATTATTAAAATATTTACAAATAATATTTTGTTATTATATTTTATTATTTTAATAATATTTTATTTAAATTTTAGTCAAAAAAATGATACTCTTGACCCGTTGGGTTGACCCGACCCGAAAACCCGAAACGACCCGACCCAGTTTGACCCGTAACCCGATTGACCCGAACTCAACCCGAACCCGGAACGACCCGACCCGAACCCGCCCGACCCGACCCGATTGACAGGTCTAGGTGTACATATAGCTTACACTTTTTAATACATCATTACTTACATATTTGTCTCCGTCAACATATTGCCCTTTGGGTGATACATACAGCCAAGCTAAGCTGAGCGTTCGGTATGTAAAATTTATCACATAGCACGGGTTTCCATTCTTTTGATCTCTTTTTGAGCAAATAGTGGTCCAACAAAAACTCTTCCTAGCTAAGTTGTATGGTTAAATTAGTTAATTAACGGGAAAACTCAAATCCCTAGCTAAGTCAATTATTTGTTTAATAATGAACTTTTGATTTCTATAACGTTTTTGGTTGAATTTACCTAACTCCATGCCATGAATGATGAGACCCAGCCATCTTATGTGGCAATAATTGAACACAAGGCGAAGGAAAAAAATTTAGCACGCGTTAAATTATGAGTGGAGTTGAATATAAAACGATATACAATTCCAAACGGTTCATTAGTCATTGCTCACCACTCACCAGTAGAACCGTCAAAACCTAATAAGATAAATGAATCCGAATCAACCGAAAATTTAGGATTGGAATCAAATCCGAAAAATGGAGGACAAATGAAAATATCGAACCCGATTAATCCGAAATTAATTGGGTTGAAACTCAAACTCGAACCGAACTTGTTGGATTGACCTGATTTTTGTATATATGTAAAATAAAATTTTATTATAAAAACTATTAAGAATCATTAACCATTTTTAATCATGATATATAAAATATTCTATTATAAAAACTATTTTATTATAGAACTATGTAAAATAAAATATTTTATTATAAAAACTATGTAAAATAAAATATTTTATCATAAAAACTATGTAAAATAAAATATTTTATCATAAAAACTATTATTTAATCATATATTTTATAATCATTAAACATTCAAGTTCATGACCCGTTAGGTTGACCCAAACCTACATATATAGTAACGTACATGCTAGGATCCGAACCGACTTGACCTGTAACCCGATTGATTCAAACTCGCACTCAGCCCAAACCTAAAAAGACCAAACCCGAACCCGCATGCACCGACCCTTTAACACCTCTACTCGTTAGACATAAATGCCATTTATTTAAAAGACATTAGACATACATATCATGGGTCAAATAAGCCAAAATAATAATGTCATCTTTGAAATCCACCAAACTTAGTACTAGTCAAGTTAACGTGGAATGTTATTTTGATTGAAAATGAATTTTATACAGACCATTTTGATCATGTTATGCAAATTGGATGTGATGTGATGCGAATTCTAAATTAACAAATGAATCGATTTAAGAAAAAGCGGATAAACGTACCCTTGTTAGTTATACCATCTCGGTAGAGACTGAATTAATTAAGAAGGTCATTTTCGTTTGTTTTGTTTTAATTTGTTCTTAAAACCTTTGTGTTGATGGAGGCAAATTGTGAGTTGGCTTCTCCTCATAAAAAGAGGGTCTTACGTATATCATTTTTTAGGATTGATAAGCTTGATTTACTTTTTCGTCATGATTTTAAATTTGTACTTTGATTTGTTATATTGGGCACAATTGAGTTATTTTTTGCCTGAAAGAAGATATTTGTAGTGAGATGAAACCGATGATCGTTATCACCGACTAAACTACCTACCACTCTCCAATTCACTGTGAATGTAGGTCCAGTTTAAGTAGTCGACAAGAAAACATGCATGTGGGTTCAACTCCAAACCCTATTAGGTCGGGTCGTCCATGGAAGCATGGGAGAACAATTTCGGAGGTGTCATTCAAGCACTGGCCATAATTGAGAGGAGTTAGGGTTGGTTTAAATCATCACGAAAATGACATTTTTCTGCTCTAAAATATGAGATTTTATTTTATACGATTTTATATTAAAGCCTGTGTTATTATATAAAATATAACTACTACCAAAAACAAATTATATAAAATTTATTTCGACAAAAAAAAAATTAAATAAAATTTATTATTTGTAGCTCTTTTTTTTTCTCATATTTTTCCTAATCCTACCCTAATATTGAATTCTTTTTATATTTCCTTACACTCTTTTATTGTTTCATCTTTTTTTTTTTTACACTTAATTGGGACAACTTAATTAATGGGAAAAACAATTTCTGCATATATAAACATTGTGTGAATCATGTGTACATTAGTAAATATAAGCTCGAACAAAAAAAAATACGGAGTAGTAAATATAAGACGTATGAGTTTCATTCATAAATATATTTTAAATAATTTACAATATAATTTTCATAATTTTATGATTCATTTTTACTTGCATTATATTCATATAAAATATATTTTCGGCACTAGGTTGCAAATGTAATTGCTCAAAGGGTGAAACGGAGGGACTGAGGAAGTAATCGCAAAGGCGGAATAATGTAGTTGCCAGTTGTCATATTGTGTTTTGATACATTAATTAAAAAGTATTCCAACCACTCAGATGTGTACACGTGTTGTATAAGTGCAATGAAGACGCTATTATGTCGGATGCTGACCAATCAGAGGTAAAACGTCCCATACTCAACCGGGCCCACCATTAAAAATATAATAAAGTGGTCTTGGCTCGTTGTGTAATGTTGTTCGCCTCGCGTCTCGTGCTTCTCGTCGACGCCCTCACTTTTTTATTACGAGGAATTCTGTCTAGTATATGTCTTCTTATAAAAATGTCATTTTAACTTTAAAATTTTGTTTTAAAATACATGTCTTTTTATTTTTGTCATTTACTTTACAGATTTATCCTTATAATCATTAGCAGTTTATTAGTAGTGGTTTTCAATAAAGTAAAAAAGTGAGGTAATAATTAGGGGTATAATAGTACATTTAATAACTTCCATAATATATGTGCAAATTGCTAAAATAACACATTCATTGAAACAGAGGGAGTAAGTAGTAACCATAAGGTGTTTCAAATTTCGTGTGCGTTAATCTTGATATATTATATTCTATAAAGTTTATACATAATATTTATTTAATTATAAAAAATTATTCTTATTATTTTTTTATTATCTAATTTAATTTTATAAAGCACCTAAGTTTATAATTTTAGTATTATATATATTTTTTATTTACTTTTTTTATTTTTTATTTACTTGCTATTATAAGACATGTCTCATTTTTCTACTTTTCTACGTTTTTCATAATAAATTTTGATCTAAAAGTCCAATTTCACCCAAATTAAAAAAGACCCGAATGAGCGAAGTCAAGATTTTTCTTTTTGTTAACTTAACATGATATTTAAGAAGATTATATTCATTTTATTATATATATATATATACAATTCATGGCTGCCAACCACAACGCTCGGTACAAACATACTTCGAATGATAGAGAGTCTTTATATATTTTCCCAATTTAGGGAACCAAAAGTAATAATCTCTAAAAACACTCACCTTAACTCCAATAGTTTCTTCACTTGAAAAACCTTACATTTATTATTATTTATATATAAAAATGTATTTTAAATTATTATGAAATTTATTATAACCAATTATATGTTGTCATGTGTACTCTTAATTAATCCATTCCTCAAATAGGGGGGAAACTCCTCATTTTTGACATCAATCTCCATTTTAGAGAACAAGATAGAGAATTTATTGGATACAAAATTCTGGATAGTCACATATTTCAATACATAAAGGGAAGCTCCTAGAGCTCTAACAACATCCTATATTGAACAAACAAACATGTATTTTTTTATCATAAGTCAATTTCAAAAAAAAAAAAAGTTTACCATTTGCAAAAAAAAAAAATCACATTAATTTCATTATATGAGTTTAAAGTATCAAGTTTAATAAAACAAATGGGGCTTCCCTATTAACTTGACACAATTTTATGAGTGAAAAAATCATTATTGAATTTGATTGATATTCCATCCATTTATTAAATAACTACCTTAGAATTTTATGATACTTATATCTGAATTAGACTTTGTAATGTATTCAATTTATTAATTTTGATTTCTATATAATAATCTTCTACTTTCTCCATTTCAAAATACTTGTCCATTTGGACATTGCATATATATATTAAGAAAAAAATGTTATTCCTATATAGTTAATTATTTGTTTAAAGAAACATGAAAAAGTTTAATGATTATGATAAAGATAATTGTTAGGGATATAAATGAAAAAAAGATGGGGTAAAAATGTGAAATGGACAAGTATTATGAAACAAGAAAAAGTTATCATATGAACAAGTATTTTGAACGGATGGAGTATATAAATCTATCTTCTATCTATCTATATCTATACAACACTTGTTTTTCTCTCCTTTGGGTTAAAATAAATGCATGTTTTTTTTAGCTGTTTAATTACAATTGCACATGTTAAAGTCCGAAAACACAGTGTTACAGAATGCGATATATATGGTATCGAGAGTTGGTTTCAATCGAGTCAATAGCTAGGAGATGAAAATGTGTTTTATTGCTATGAGTCAACGCGATGAGGGTAGTAAAAGAGATGTATTTCGGTTGAATGAAGGATTACAAACACAGGTGAGACTCTCTGTATCGCGTTGAGTGTTTTGGATTACAACAATGATCTTTGCTCAAGACTTAGTGTTAGATCACGAGGTTTCGGATCCCGTTCTCTAGGACGGAGCTCGCTATTTATAGCCGAGATCCGAGCTGAGATCTAAGGAAATGTCGATGTGGGACGAATACCGCCCAAGTACGTGTCGTACACCAATTGACCTACAGGGGCGGCATCACGTTGGCACGAATGAGACGTTGCCGCCCATCCGCTGGCACGAATGAGACATTGCCGCCCATCCACTTGCTTGGATGAGACGTCTCTGACCTGGACGGGACGTTCCTCACCTGCTTCTACCTCCAACGCGATGAAGGCATCACCGCGGGGCTCTGACACTTGGTATAATTTGTTTTGAGGGGGTCCACCGTCTAGGTGCTCAACGCGGTGACGGTTCCACGTTCGAATTATGAAATTTTACCGTTTTAACATTTTACCAATATATTATGTCAAATTAAGTTCAATGGTCAAATAATTGAAATTTATAATGATTCCTCGTGTAAAACCAAAGTAGGATAACAGTTGTTCACTTCGTCACCCGCAAATAGTTATCTCTCAAATCTAACATTTACTTGTTTTGATGTTACATATTAATATTCAAAGAAGAAACATAATACAATTTCTATACATTTTGAATTTGTATAGTTTTTTTTTTGGTAGAATATACATATTGTTTTTGATCAAAAGGTAGAATATACATATTGTATACTTAGTGTATATTCACTCAAAGTTTAGCATTTTCATAAATACAAAATAATAACTATAAGAATCTTATTTTCAGCTCATTCTAGGATCTGGATAAATAAGGATGAAAATTTGAGATTATGGACCAAATTATTGATTAATCATATGTCGTACTATCAAAAAACAAATTATTGCAAACCAAGTTGTCCGTCCTTCGGATGAGACAAGCTTTCTAGTTGTATTTTATGATTTACTTGCTCAATTTTATATGCTCAAGAATTGAATTACTTATGGATTTTAAATCAATGTTATGGGATCCGTTTAGATTATAACAAAAAAAATATATTCTTTTATTTAGATGTATAATATATCTTCATAACGCAACTCATTTGTACCTAAATTCATATGAATCATTTTTAGCTATCTTTTTGTTTTATATAGTATCTCTCTTTCATCTCACTTCATTTTTAGATCTTATTTCCCTTTTCTATTATGAACATTGATCATCATGCCAAGCCATTCCTAAAATAGAGAACTAGTCATTGTGATAACCATTATCACACTCTCTCTTCTTTATTCACAATCTCCCAACTTTTGATATTTTATAACTCTTTTTTCTCTTCTTATATCCAAGTTTTTGCCAACTGTTTGCTATTCTAAGGTTATATAATCTTTTGAATTTTACTAATAGAAGATGAAGTTAAATTTATTTGTTAATTTTTGAATAGAATTGAGGAGTTTTGTGTCACCCATATTTACGAGAGATCAATACAATGACTAGCATATTACTTACTCCAATAGATTCTTTTATCTTCAAAACGATCTCCTTATATCTTTTTGATCTCATTCAGTCATTCGTGTAAATGCTTTGGGGGAGCCTACTTCTTTTAAATTCACCCCAATTTCTACCCTTTTTTTTTTTTATGAAACCCGATTTCTACCCTTAACACAAAAGATCAAAACTTTAACAATTTACCTGGGTTGAAACATTTTACTTCATTGATTAACATGCAACATAATAAAGTGTACTAGTCTTACATAAAAAAACAGAAAAAGAGACTTGACTAGGAATTTGGTCCAATGTTATCAGGATCGAGATCCTTGGATCGGATCGGAAGGGGGTAGCAGGATCGGTTCGTAGAATCGGATCGTTAGGATCGTAAGATCCTACTAAATTAATGAAATTATGGAAGGTTTAATGGTAATATGTTATGTATTAATCAAATATTAAAATAAATCATTCAAAATACATACATATTGTTTATCAAATACTCCATGTTAATTACATTTCTAAAGAGAATGAATCTATACATAACATGAATTGTACACAAAGCAAATATCAATAATTGAGTCCAATTTATTGAATAGCTACGTTCTTAAGAGTCCTATATGTTGAATCAATAAAATAATAATAATAATAATATTTTATCAACGAAAAAAAGCAGTCAATTATTTTTTTAGATATGTTGATTTCAGCTTGAGGTAGGAAGCATATAAATTTAAAATTTTAATTTATTTTTAAATAAAAAATGGAATCAATTAAGAATAATCTAAATGTATAAGTGCTCGTTTGGTTATACGTAGGAATTAAAATTCACGGGAAGTTAAATCACATGAAGTTAATTCCCATATATTGAGTTTCACATGATTTGAGAAAAAGTGTTTGGTTATACTTAATTACCCAGTAATTGAATTCCCACAATTTGTTTGGTGAGAAGTGTAAAATCATGGGAATTTGTTTGAAATTACCACAATAACCTTTATCCATTAAAAACTATAATGTAAATTAAGGGCAAAAATGAAATTTATAATTTAAATAAAAAATAATTATTTTTAATATATGGAGGAATTGAATCTTACCCACCCCTTCCATGGTAATTGCAATTCCTCCATTTTGGAGGAAGTGCAAATCATGGGAATTTAATTTCCCATGATTTTGGTGTGAAACAAATATAACCAAACGCAGGAATTTAAAGCCAATTCCTGGGTTTTTTCAATTCCCATGATTTTGAAAGTGAACCAAACAAGCACTAAGTTTAATGAATTTAAGGGTGAAAATAGTCCAAAATATTTAAAATAATGACTTCTAATTTTATTAGTGTGATTTAGTAGGATCTTACGATCCCACCTACGATCCTACGATCCTACGATTCTATACGATCCTATACGATCCTGTACGATCCTACTTGCGATCCCATTTCTTACGATTCACTACGTACGATTTGAGTCGTTTTATGAAAATTGGATCGTAGGATCGTAGGATCGTACGACTAGGATCGCGATTTTGATAACCTTGATTTGGTCTACTATAAAAACTATTACTCTTTCAACATGTCACGTTCTTGATGGAGGGGTGGCTGTTATTTACTTGGACAATTACATAACTACAATATATAAAAACTTTAGAGCAACTACTACGAGTTCTTTAATAAAAAAACCTATATATAACTCTCAAAAAGTGGCTACTTCACCTCATAAACTACTGAACCCTCAATCATTAGCAACACCGTCTGAAACATTAAACCCAATTTTTTCCCTAACATGTACACATTTTTCTCAATTATTAATTCATTTACACTTCAATTTTTCAACACAAATATTTCTATTTAACGCCTATATAAACGAACAAAGGGACTTGCTCTCCTCTCTGAGCATGATTGCCATTATTTTTATCTTTTGTTTTGAGCCCTTTTATTTTTATCTTTTTGTTACAAAAAGAATTAATATTCTATGATTACACTATAAAAAGCACTCAACTTTACCTCCTTTCCATTTGCAGAATCCATAAACACCCCCTTTCCTCCATCGGAAAACAAACCCACCAACAATCTCGGCGGCTCAGCCACCGCCGCCGCCCCTTCCACCTTCCCACACCACTCAATTTTAGATCCCCAATGTTATTAACCCTTTTCTAATTCCTTTCTTGCCCCCTTGTTGCTCAAATCTCAAGTCAAAAGTTGAGCAAGAAAGCAAAACCCCAGATCCCTTCTTTCCCTTTCTCTCACCACAAGAATTTACTACCTCTTTCCCATTTTCAGATTCTGCCCTCTTCTTCTTCTTCAATTCCATTCACCCCACCTGTTTAGTACTTCTGTTTGGCTGAAGGCACGAGAAACACAAAAAGATCAAATCTTTGAGATCTCTCATCTCAGTGCCTGCATAATTGAGCTTGTTCTTATCCCCTCAAATTTACCACTCCTTTTCCCACTTCAAACCCATCCAGCTGATTTAATCTCCACAGATTTTTAGTTTTCCCTGAGTGGGTCTTTAACCAGATTCCTCAAGAGAGATAAGCCTATAAACACAATCAAAAGCAAAAGAGAGTACTAGTAGTATTCTATTCCTCCCCCAAATCCTCAAAATTCCTGATCCGGCCACTCCAATTTCCCACCTCTGTTTTTGCATCTCCCCTGTTTCATCACCCACAAAAAAAAAAGCAACCCAATTCCACCCACTTAAAACCCCCAATTGGGTGCTCTTCAAACCCTCACAAGAAGAAAAAAAAAAGAAAACAAAAAACCCTCCTCATCCTGTCATCCATGGAAATTCTCTCCCCAGCATCTTACCTCTCGAACGCCAGCTGGCTGATCGACGAGAGCAGAAAAACGGGGTGGACCCACGCCGAGAACAAGCTGTTTGAGGACGCTCTTGCCCTCTATGACACCAACACGCCTGACAGGTGGCAGAAGGTGGCTGACATGATCCCGGGCAAGACGGTCAATGACGTCCTCAGGCAGTATAGGGAGCTCGAGGACGACGTCAGCAAGATCGAGGCCGGGCTCTTTCCGGTTCGCGAGTATACCACGTCTCCCTTGTTGTTGGAGTGGGTTAACCGCCATTGTGGCAATGGCGGGTATGATGGGTATAAGGTTTCGTATAGCCCGGGTTCGAAACGAGGGCCCGGTGTTCGGCCTTTGGAGCAGGAGAGGAAGAAAGGGGTTCCTTGGACTGAAGAAGAGCACAAGTGAGTAAATTGAATTCTCTGAGCCTTTGTGTTTGTTTGTTTATCAATTTTGTTTTGACTTTTAGTTGTCTTGGATGTGGTAGTACTAGTCTAAGGCCTTGCTAGTTGCCAGGCACATTTGAGATTGTCATCATGGTTTGAATATGGAAAAGAAGTGGGTTTTGTTGACATTAGTAGAGCACTATTGAGTTTTGTCTAGGGCAAGAAGGGTCTGAGTTGAGTGAATTTGTTAGCACTTGTGTTGTGGGATTATTGTCATTTCCATGATTAAAGTTTTTGAGGAGGTAGGTGCATCTTTAGTTGGATGCAACTTGCTTAGGATGGATGGAAACGCTAACCCAATTGCCCACAATAGGCTTTTTCTTAACCAAGTGGAATGACTAATGAGTCAAGATTGGTGTTGGATTAGTGGCTACTGACTCATTTTGCATATGATCTTAAGACTTTTTTTACAAGTGGTGTTTGTGTGTTGTAGTACCTAGCTTCATGTTCTAATAAGAGGAGATTGATCTTTTGCAGACTATTCTTGATGGGCCTAAGAAAATACGGCAAGGGCGATTGGAGGAACATCTCAAGGAACTTTGTAGTCACCCGGACACCGACTCAGGTAGCGAGCCATGCACAAAAGTACTTCATAAGGCAACTTTCGGGCGCAAAGGACAAGAGAAGGGCTAGCATCCACGACATCACGACTCTAACCCTTGACAATCATCAGGTTGTCGATAACAGCAACATGGACATGCCAGATCAGCACCACCAGTACCACCACCAGCAGGCTCAGGGCAATGCACCGACCTCGGCCTTCAATGCCTTGCAGATTGAGGGGACCGAGTTCGGGTCTCAATACGGGGTGGGCCCGTATGGAATTAAGATGCAGGGCCAGGATGGGCAAATTGGACACCATCTGAACATGGGTTTTACCTGTAACCAGCAGTACCCTCATGGCTGATACTGATGAATCATGATTTTTCAAGGCGCCTTTTTTTTGATATTAGGGATGTCAATGTAGTGGGTCCGTTGCGGGAAATTCCCGTATCGTTTACTGTCTTACGAGACCGGAAAGAGGGCGAAGATGAGGCAGATCAATACCATCTCTTGCCCCATTCCTATTGTTAAGGGTGGCTTCTTTTTTCTTGCTTTTGGTGTCTTTAGAGTCTTTTGGCGTTTTCTAGACTACTTGTGTCTTTCTTTTTCTCTTGTGGCCTTATGCTTTGTGCCTTGTGAATATATCTATGTCTGTAATCCGGATCTTGGAATTAGTCCACATAAATATTCGGATTCATATTGGAAAGGGGCAAGTTTGAATGTCATGTTTCTTCTTGGCCACTATAAAGTATAAACCACATTGTAATAAGCCAGAATAAATCCTTGAAAGGCCGTACATCTGAATAGACAGTTTGTATTTTTGGCAATAGTCAGATACCTGCACGGAAAGCTAATCTATTTCAGTGTTTTCTTTTCAGATTCTCTGATCTGATCAAATACTGAAACTAGGTCGTTAAGGCAGACAGATGTTGTGATTCCTTCAAGGATTTGCTCCTGGTAAAATATTCTCTATGTTTTGTTCGCTAAACCATTAAGTGTGATTCTCCTTATCTTTGATCAGTGAGGGAAAAAAGATGCTCCTTTTATCTCAAGCTTAGAAATTATTCTATTATGATTTGATGAATGTCAAACCCTGTTATTCCAAGCTAGAAAGCTTATAAATCAGCTATGATAGAGCTTTCTGAGTTATGAATACAATTGCATCCATCTGTGACCTGTCTATTTTCAACCCTTTTTGAGACCACAGAAAGCTAAACTAGGCCTAATTACTTGCATTGCTGTCATTGTATTACTGCCCAGAACCAGTTTCTGTCCTTGTATTAACTAACTATAAACTTGTCATCTATCTAGAAAGAGAGCAAATCAAACCAAGTTCATTAAGTGCTTCAAGTTTGGTAGGTAGCTGAGTCACAAATACACTAAGCAACTCAGTAAATCCTCAAAAATCTCATTTGTTGCTTTTCTTCCCATCTTTCTGTTAGAAAACGTACTTAACTTCCTTGACATTGTATGATCTGAGTCAATGTTCACCACAGAAAACCCATAAAAAACATATGGCAACTTGCAAAGTTGCACAGTGCCAGAAGCATATCCTACCACACAAGCCAGAGGCATCTTATTCTTCGAATCCTTCATTTCGCTCCTTTTTTATCTCTTCTTTTGCAAGCTTTCGGTTTCGTATCCTTTTCATTATTCATGGAAGATCCTCCTCCGCCTCCTAAGGAGATGTGTAGTACTGCTCATTCTTTCTTGGTTTGTGAGGATACACAGACCAAAGCAAATGATCATTCATGGGTTATTGCTTTTACGGCAGTTTACTTAATCATCACTTATCTGATTAAGACTTATCACATAAACCTCTAACTCTAATGACTACCTCAAGGGTGAAAGTTAGAACTTCATTAGTAGACTGTATGTTGGCGACCGTTGCTAATCCGATTTTGATTTTGATTCATCTCTAAGGTCTCAAAGAAACGAATCAAGCCTAAATGACAATGAAGTGATGAAACTACCACTTTCTTCATCCACCACCCCTTTTACTTCTTTGAAAAATAAGCATTATTTCTTGCAAATTGCATCAGAAAAAAAAAGCATCCTCTTCCATTAATACTTTATCAATTATTCTAATGTGTGTCATACTTGGTAAGCTTGTTCCAACCCCACACATAAAATCAGAATTATTTCACAGTTGCTGTTTATCTTGTTCTTTATGTTTCAGGTATTGCAAGAGAGAAAGGATTCAGATTCTACTTCTCCACAAAAAAACACATAGTAAAGAAAAATGTGTGGATGCTTCAAACCTTATCAGAAGCATCTGACATGAAGAAAAGAAATGGGGATTAGAATCTAATCTAAGTCAATGAATCAATCATCTCAAAAGCTTAAACTGTTATGTTTAGTTTGTGCTCTACTAGGTAGGAATATCACATGGATGATCAAAAATCGTTTTGGAAGCAACAAGTATGCTAAATACTAAATCTCACAAAGACACCTTTCATAAATTGCTAGAAAAACTAAAATGAAAAGAAGGTACCAAGAAGAGAAGACAAAGTTTTGGGAGATAAATTAACATATAATATCTGAATACAATATAAATACATGCCTACTTTATAAACCGGTAGACTACTCCTCCTGATGCCAATTGGTTTTAGGTGGGTTCGTACTAACGATCGTACATGCACGGACGGTCGAGATTTAAGACATAGCATTGGGAATTACTAGATTGGAACTTATGTACATATCTCAATGTAATCATAGGCTTATTTGCATTCCGGAGAAAAGGTGTCTACAAATACAAAGTAGGAAGAGTTCCAATATTGCTCACACTGTAAATGGAGGGAGTGACCATCTCGCCAGGTCCAATAACATAATGGGCCACTTAATGGGCCGAGAGCATTATTGAAAAATGGAAATAAAAACTTCCGTACGAGTGACCCAAAAAAAAGAACAAAAGTTTAAAAATAAGAATTGCTGCCGTGGACGTGGAAGAGAGAGAACCGGGGAAAATTGCGAAGGTCTTGAAAAACTGATCGAACCGGACTGTCTTTCTTCCCAACTTCACCTTCAACTCTTGAAAGAGAGAAGCTTTCCCTGCAATACAAAATTTGTCTATCTATCGCTCTTTCATTCTTTCGTTCTTTACATAAAAAAAAAAATTCAGAGAAAGGCTGCTGTATTGGTTGATTTCCTTGGTTTAATTTTGCACGAGAATTCTTCTAGGGTTCTAACAGAGATGCCGGCGATTGGTACATTACATCCGCCAATTTACGCTAGATTGTGCGACAGATGTAGCTACTCAAATGGCCGCTCTACAATTCCAATCCATCGGCGTAATACTGTGAATAGTCCGCTCAAGTTTGCTTCTTATAGTATGAAATCGAAGAGTTTGAAGCATTTGGGAGGTTTTGACCTAGGTAGAGGGCTGAGCCAGGGTTGGAGGGAGAGTCGAATACGAGCGAACAGCTCGTGCGAGCAGGATACGGATTCGAAGGCGAGCTCGAGCTCTTCCGATAAGACGGAGGCGAAAGACGGCGATTCGAAACCGGCCAACCGAAATCCGGCAAATTCGAAGTCTCCGCCGTCTCCGAGGAAGGGGGATCAGGGGAAGAGCTGGTTAGGAGGCGGTAAATGGCGGTGGAAACCGCTAATTCAGACTCAGGAAATTGGTGTTTTGCTGTTGCAATTGGGGATTGTGATTGGCGCAACTGGTATTCCGCTGCCGGGGTCGGAGCCTCGGCCACCGACGACGTTCGTAAGCGTCCCGTATAGTGAGTTTTTGAGTAGGATTGACGAGAATCAGGTGCAGAAGGTGGAGGTTGATGGTGTTCATGTAATGTTTAGATTGAGGAATGAGGGAGGAAGCAGTAAGGCCAGTGAATTGGGGAGCGTGAGCAAGTTTCAAGACTCTGAGGTGTTGTTGAGGAGTGTGGCGCCGACCAAGCGGGTGGTCTACAAAACCACTAGGCCAATAGATATTAAGACTCCATATGAGAAGATGTTGGACAATCGTGTTGAGTTTGGGTCCCCGGATAAGAGATCTAGTGGTTTCTTCAATTCTGCACTGGTATGGCTCTTCAGCATTGGACGCTCACTATGTTTCTAATTTGCATGTGTTGATTTCTTTTGGAGGATATTATTGTAGGAGCTTATCCTGTAAGTTTAAGTTATTCCCAGAATCCAAGATATGTTATTGCCTAGGCTATGTTTTCTATGAGTTTTGCTATGATTATTTTTGTACTTTCAAGTTGTGTACTTTCATTCTATTTTAGCTCTGAGATTTCAGTTACCATTGTGTGGTTGATGACATTCAGCTTAATCATGTGTGATAAGATTCTGCTGTTCAAGCACAGTGCACCATGTTTAGTTATTATGTGTGCTGTTGCCCATCATGCCAAAATATATTACTGCCTGGGGTATGATTTTGATAAAAAGTTCCTATGAGGTTTGCTATGATTAATTTAATACTGTCAAGTTGTGAACTAGTAACTTTTTTTCTACTTTAGCTCTGAGATTTCAGTTACCTTCATGTGGCGGATAACATTCCGCCTATTCCTGTATGATCAGATTTCACAGTTAAAGTAGAGTGCACCATGTTGATTGTACATATAAAGGCAGCTAGTTTTTCTGGTTGCTGTTTGTTTAATAAAAGAACACTATTCAAATTAAGTATCATGTAAACGATAAGGAAAGGATGACATCTTGTGATCATTTGGTCATATGTTTGATCTTCTTATACCATAATAGCCTACGGCCTCCTATGGTCCAAAATGTTTTGGATGAGAAGGAACAGGCTATGTAATTATGTATTTTGACAGTTTATGGTTAAGGTAATATGTTGTGTTCTTGTTAAGTAGGACGGCTAAGAGATCCACAAATCCACAATAATATATTAAGCCTTGGACTAGGAGAAGTAAGGAGATGAAAAAATGCCTTTTTCATAGTTGCATTGCATTCGGAATACATAGTGTTGGCTTAGATTTTGTTATACTAAATGCCTTTTGATTCTTAAGGGCTAGACAATAAGTGCGAAATAGAGGATGCCTAGTGGCTGGTGTCTAGTGATCCTACTTTTGTTTGGTGTAAATTATGTCCCAATACATCTTTTTTTTTAATCTCTTATCATTGCTCATGGGTCAATTTTCTTGATCAGTAATGTCTATATGCATTGATTGTATTTAAATGTGCATGAATTTTGCTTCAATATCTTGCTTTGCAGATAACTTTGTTTTATGCTGCTGGCCTAGCTGCCCTTCTGCAACGATTTCCCATTAGCTTTTCACAGGTTTGAACCTCTTCCCCTTCTGCCCCTTGGATTCATTTATTTCTTGGTTCTTAAGTAGGATTATGGTTGCAGCATTCTGCTGGCCAGCTCCGAAATCGCAAGTCTGGAGATTCTGCCGGGGACAAAGTTCCTGATCAAGGGGAATCTGTTTCATTTGCTGATGTTGCTGGAGTGGATGAAGCTAAAGAAGAGCTGGAAGAGATTGTGGTATGTCCCTTGGCAATATGGAGTATGGCTCAATATCATCTTTGGGTAATGAAATAAGTTTGCTTTTTGTTTTCACTTTTCAGGAATTTTTGAGAAACCCGGAGAGGTATACAAAGCTTGGAGCTCGCCCTCCTCGTGGAGTTTTATTGGTGAGTAATTTCCCTGAATGAGGATGTTGTTCAAGAAATCTAGGTTAAATTATTTTTAATGCCAGATACATGAGGATGTCCTTATCAGCTCATGCCTAATGCAACTTATCTGTGTATATAGATGTCCTTATTTGCCAACTCCTCAACAAAAATCTGATTCTTTCTTTTTTGACACATTTGACAGGTTGGTCTCCCTGGAACAGGCAAGACTCTTCTAGCAAAGGCTGTTGCAGGTGAAGCTGACGTGCCCTTCATAAGTTGTTCTGCGAGTGAGTTTGTAGAACTCTATGTAGGTATGGGAGCTTCTCGTGTTAGAGATATTTTTGCACGAGCAAAGAAGGAAGCCCCATCGATCATTTTTATTGACGAGGTATCTAAGAGCTTTATTTTCTGTATGGTATTAATTCTTCAATATTGTTTACTAGATCCCAATGAGCATAGGACTTTTGTTGTTTATGCTGCAGATAGATGCAGTTGCAAAAAGCCGTGATGGGAAGTTTCGAATTGCCAGCAATGATGAGCGAGAGCAGACGTTGAACCAACTGCTTACTGTAAATACTCCTAGTAAAATATTTTTCTTTTAAGGCATAGTTTTCCATATTTTCTAGACTAATGCATGTTTATTATGCAGGAAATGGATGGATTTGATAGTAATTCTGCTGTGATTGTTCTCGGAGCAACTAATCGTGCAGATGTCTTGGACCCAGCTCTTCGCCGTCCTGGAAGATTTGACCGGGTGGTTATGGTTAGTTTTTTTTATCTACTTATACATGGTAAAATATAATAATCAAGGCTAATGTGGTGATCGGCTGGCTTTATCTGATTGCTTTTTTAATGTGGTTCTCAGGTTGAAACTCCGGACAGAATGGGAAGGGAAGCTATATTGAAAGTACATGTAACAAAGAAAGAACTTCCTCTGGGAGATGACGTTAGTCTTAGTGATATTGCTTATATGACTACGGGTTTCACAGGGTAATTACTGTCCACATTCTTCATTATGGTCCATTGAATATATCAATATAAGCTTTCTGTCTCATTATAATTAATGCTTTGGAGGTTAATAATATTGCAGGGCAGATCTTGCCAACTTGGTCAATGAAGCTGCTTTATTGGCTGGTAGACTGAACAAAATTGTTGTTGAGAGAACAGACTTTGTTCAAGCAGTGGAGAGATCATTAGCGGTATATCCCTCCTCATAGAGTCTGTGTAATTGATTGCACAGGTTACATTTTAGTGCATATACTCTTAAATTTGTGTGATTCTGAAAAATATTGCCTAAACAGGGGATTGAGAAGAAGACTGCCAAATTAAAAGGAAATGAGAAAGCTGTTGTTGCACGTCATGAAGCAGGGCATGCAGTCATTGGAACTGCAGTTGCTAATCTTCTTCAAGGGCAGCCACAAGTTAAGGTTAAGTTCTACTCCATTTCTCTCCACTTTCTTGAACAAGCTGGATCAATATATAGTTGTGGGTAGTATTCTGTTTCCGATTATCATTGGTTTTCTGAGGGAATTTGTATTTTTGAAAGTAAAGCATGATTGAAGCAAGTGAAAAATTCTACTTAAACCCAAAAAATTATCCAAAACTTCCTCGGTGCAGTGCAGATAACATGTTTATGATCTAGCCAGTTGGTTTATAAAGATGATGAAGACCACGTAGGAGTACTTGACCTGTCTAATTTTAGTAATTTATTCATGTCATGTATATCAAGTTAGAACAGGGACCTGTTCTTCTTCCAATAATTGCAATTGTCATGGAACTTAGTTGCTGCAGAAAAGAAAAGAAAATGTATCATATCATCTTCACGAAAATTCTGTGCACATTTGTAGCATTATGGTTCATATCTATCTATGAAATCCTGAATGAGCAAATAGATGAAGTTCTTGACATTTTTCTGTTTATTTCTTTCTTCTGTTAATTTTGTCATCAGAAGCTGAGCATATTACCAAGGACTGGAGGGGCGCTGGGTTTTACCTACACTCCCCCTTCCACTGAGGATAGATATTTGCTTTTTGTTGATGAGTTACGTGGAAGATTAGTTACTCTTCTTGGAGGACGTGCAGCAGAAGAAGTTGTATATTCAGGGCGTGTTTCAACAGGTGCACTTGATGACATTCGTAGAGCCACTGACATGGCCTACAAAGCTATAGCCGAGTATGGTCTAAATCAAGCCATCGGCCCTGTCTCGGTTTCCACTCTTATTGGTGGTGGGATGGATGAGTCTGGTTCTGCATCTTGGGGAAGAGATCAGGTACTGTTATCTGTTCTGTGCAGTAATGAATTCTGGTGTTTGTTTTTGTTATCATGCAAGATGCTTATGTAAACTTTGACACAACAGGGGCAACTAGTGGATCTGGTTCAAAGTGAGGTCAAGGCTCTTTTGCAATCTGCCCTTAATGTGGCATTATCCGTTATACGTGCAAATCCTGCCGTTTTGGAGGGGCTTGGTGCATACTTAGAAGGTAAACACTTCCCTTGCAACCCTTTGTTAGAATCTCTTTGCTTCATAAAGATGGTGGGAAATAAAACTTTCAAGATCTCTCAGAATTCTTAATTCAGTCACTATATCTTATTTATGTGCAACGTTCTACGTGCAAGTGCACAGCCTCTATATACTTGATTTAGAGATGGCTGGCTGTATTGTACTAGTTTTTGTATGTTATAGTTCATACCATATGTAGATTGAAATCGCAAATTCAGTGCAAAGAGCTCTTTTGGATACAATATGTAGTGGATCATGCAATGTGAAATTCCAATTCACTTAAATGCTTCTGTGTACTGACAAGCATTATCCCCCATCCTGGTGCTCAAACTTGTCTTTTGTTTTTCCAGAAAAAGAGAAGGTCGAAGGAGAAGAGCTAGATAAATGGTTGAAGTTGGTGGTGGCTCCAGCTGAACTTGCGCTCTTCATCAGTGGCAGCCAAGTGACACCTGCACCAGTCCTTCCTTTTCAAAAAACCTCCTCATGAAGGCTACATTCATGTTTTCTGCGCTGCTCTCTAACGTCTTCCTGGAAACACGAGGAAGAAAGGTCTCGAGGCTTATTTTTTTCAATTTAAGCTACTACTGTTGAAGGTTGGCCAACAATGCATCAGAAGGAACTTTACGATTCAACATTGCGTGAATCCTATGTTGGCTTCTAAATACAGAATCGGGAGCAAATGAGTAACGACCATTGGGAGTGTCAGATCTCAATTCACGGTTTCAGAGTTGCTACCTTCTTCATCCAAAGCTAGAGATCTTTAGTACTTTTCAGTGTTTGATGTACATTATCTAAGCATTTGTATATATATGAGAATTAGGAGACTTTTTTTTTTCTCAGGCAAAATAAAAGGAATACCAACTAGCTTTTTGCAAGTGTACCCCTTGTTCTGCTGTACAAATGACCCATGAAATTGATATTAGTGACTTCTTGTATGCTGATTTTTGCAATTTCACAGTTGCATTAGATGGCAATGTATTAATATGATCTTATCACAACCATTCCCTCATCACCGTCTTGTCCGGATGCAGCCCTCTTATACCAACTTAGGAAACTCCTAATCAGCATACTATTTATTGTTCCAGTGAATTGATTGACATTAGAGACAACTTTCTCCGGAAAGTTGTTTGACATTTTGAGAGCTCTAGCATTCCATTGGTTGGCTTTGTGGGATTTGGTGATGGAAGTCCCAGGTAGACAGGGTACACAGTCAAGGGTGTACCCTGATAAGCAAAGCAACCGAGCAAGAGTCGACGGAAGCATAGTGAAATATGTAGAGAACGATGGGCGCAAAGAATCTGCGCTAGCGAGGATTTTGAAGTGTTTTTGGAGTACGCCGACTGGCTCTTGTCTGATGGTCCCGAGGAGGAAGAAGCCGCCGATGGAGGAGTCCGTTAAAGGTACGTCGAGTCCCATTCATGGAGCTGATGAGCTCAGGAGTGAAGTTATGAAGGATTGCATCGAGTACATTCACTCTTGTTCTGCTACCAAGGGTTGAAGTTCAATCTCGGTCTTATTTAAATTCCAGTTATGAACATGTCTTTGGTTATGATAGATTCTGAGGTGATATTTCTGTGATAAAAATTGGTCGAGCTTGTAACTCAATCTCGTCAAATCTAATGATCCTTATGTCAAGGAATGTCCTTTCACGACAATCCAAGCCATGGTTTATTGATAAGCATCTACGATCCCATTTTATATAGAAAAAATAGGAATGTCCTTGATAAAAATATGCCCACCAAAGAGGCAATATAGAGGTGGTCTTTTATGCAATAGGCAGATGACGAGGACCCGTTCTTTGATGACTAGTTTTGACCGTCACTTGGCTTCTTGCTTGTTTGATTATAGTTTTTTTTTTCTTGCTCTTGGTTGAGACTTGTCTGACTATTTGTTCCAGCCAGGCCTCTTGATCTATCAAGGTCGATCTATGTAACTTTAAGTGAAACTAGCTAGCTAGCTGTTTACTTGTTTTCTGGTTGTTGTTGACAACGAGATTGATTAAACAATTCACTGTTTTTTCCCCTTTCAAATAACAAATCATAAATTAGGTGGATCTGTATCATCCACATACATAGCAATATGTCAATTGATAATCATTTCATTTAGTTTACTCACCTATACACTTGAGTCGCATTATTAATCATTTAATTTAATCTATAATTATCATCACCGTTGAAATCAGTAAAATCCTTTTTTTTTGATCGAAATCGGTCAAATTCTTTGAACACCTTCACTTTTTATCAATTCTTTTATGGAGACAGTTGGAATTTATTCCATATTTGTTGGTTGATAGAGTCGCCACGTTTACCTTATCACAAGCCTGCTTCCTCAACTATACCGTCTATACGTTCGATAGGCATCACAAGCCTGCTTCCTCAACACACACCCATTGTCTTTTCTCAATTACTTGTGATCGATATCAATGGCGGAAGCCGCTTTGTTCAGCCTTGCTTCCAAGCTCTTATCAACGATTGCCTCCCCTGCTTTTGACAAGGCATATGAAAGGGCTCGATCGGCCATCTGGGGAGCAAAGAAGGAGCTTGAAGAGCTTAGGGACACCATCACAACAATCCAAGCTGTGCTTATTGATGCCGAGACCAATCACAAAGACTCTGCTCAGGTGCGCAACTGGATCCAAAGGGTCAGGGACGTGTTGTACGATGCCGAAGACCTGTTCGATGTGGTTGCCACTGACGATATCCTCAAACAACGCCAGATCAAGGGCAAAAAACACGGCAAAGAGGTACGGGTTTTTTTCTCCAAGCTCAATCCAATAGCTTCCAATGACTTCATCGCTAAGAAGGTCAAGGCTATTAGGACGGATATGCATAAGATTTCCCAAGACATGGCTCTGTTCAGCTTTGTTAGATGTGAGAATGAGAAGCCGGTTAGCGGTATCAAGAGAGGAGTTGAGACTGGGTCTTTTGTAAGTCCAAATGACATCATTGGTAGAGATGATGAAAAGCAACAAGTTATCGAGTTTCTTTGTGATGACAAGTATACCAAGCAGAACTTTTCACTCATTTCTGTAGTTGGGATAGGGGGCATGGGGAAGTCTGCTCTTGCTCAACTGGTTTTCAATGATGACAGGGTTAAAAATGGTTTCCAAGAAAGGAGGTATTGGGCTTGCATTTCTGATATTTTCGATGAGAAGGAAGTCCTCGGTAAAATCTATCAATCCATGGCCAAAAAGGGAAATTATCAAGGATTCAGCTTGGATCAGTTACAATCAGGGATCAGGGATGTCATAGATGAGAAAGGACAGTTTCTTCTTGTACTGGATGATTTGTGGGATGAAGATAAGGCCAGAGGGAGCAAGTTGCGGTCTCTGTTAAGTAGTGATGGTGCAAAAGGAAGTAAGATAATTGTCACTACGAGACATCTATCAGTTGCTAAGGCGATGGAAGCGGATCAAACTTTAGAGTTAAAGGGCTTATCAAGTGATGCATCGTGGGATCTGTTTAAAAGGTTTGCCTTCACTAAGGAACAAGAGAACGACCCTGCTTGGATTAGTCTTGGAGAGAAGATTGTGAGGAAGTGTGTCAATGTGCCCTTAGCCATAAAGAGTATCGCTAGCCTTCTTAGTAGCAAAGATACCATCTCAGAATGGAAGTCATTTGAGAATGAAGAGCTCTCCAAGATAGAGGGTGGTGAAAAGCGCATTATGTCTACACTCAGATTGAGCTACGATCACCTACCGTCGTACTTGAAGAATTGCTTCGCTTATTGTTCCTTATTCCCAAAGGATACGAGGCTTCCTAAAGAGGACTTGATATTCTTTTGGATTGCCCAGGGGTATGTCAAACCAAAGAACGATGAAACACTTGAGGCAGTAGGTCATGGGTATTTTATGGAGTTATATAGGAGGTCATTTTTTCAAGAAGCAAGTACAATAGATGATATATATGATGGAATTGAAAGTTGTAAGATGCATGATTTAGTGCATGACTTGGCACAAGATGTGGCTGGGGAGGAAACTACTATACTAGTTGAAGGAATGGATGTACCTCATAAGAAAATCCGACACTTGTGGATTTCCTATAAGATAGATGAGTCATGGAGATTTCGACCCTCACTGCTTGAAGTGGACCGATTACGTTCATTGGTAATGTATTCATCCTATAATAGCTCGGGAGTTGTTGATCAAGAGTTGAAGAAGCTCAGATTCTTGCGTATGTATGCGGGGGTGGCCTTTACTGAGGCTCCAGTTTCTATTGGAGAGCTGAAACACTTACGGTATCTTGATCTTTCGGGGGGTGGGTTCTCACATCTTCCGGATTCTATCACAAAGTTGGTGAATTTGATCACTTTAGACATCAGTTGGTGTAGGAATCTGGTAGAGTTGCCCAAAGATATTGGGGAGTTGACCAGCTTGAGGCATTTAACTAACAAGGATTGCAAGAGGTTGGGGGAAATGCCGGCTAGTTTTGGGGAATTGACATCCCTTGAGCGGTTGAGTGAAATCAGAGTGGGGAATAGTGGGCTTGAGGCATTGGCTAGAATCAGCCTCCATGGAAAATTGAAGATCACTTATGATGAAGGGTGCACAGACGAAGTGAATAAAGTGATGTTGGAGAGGGGCCAGATCTCTGACAATCTAGATTCACTAAAGATTATAAATTACCCGAGCAAGAGATTAGCAGCTTGGTGGAGGGACGATCCGGCTTCGAGGCTGCCCAAACTCGAATGCCTACTCTTATATAATTGTAAGAATGTAAAGCATGTAGCCCCTCTCAGATGTCTCCCGTTTCTTAGGTTTCTTCATGTTGAATGTCTGGATGAATTGGAGTACATGGAAGAAGAGGCTGGACCTGGTGTATCCACTCCTCAACTCTTCTTTCCTTCCCTACAGACACTTCAGTTATATCAATTATGGAGCTTAGAGGGATGGTGGTCACCGGCAGATGCTGAGCAACCCCCGCTTATGTTTCCCCTTCTTACACAGCTAGATATTTACAAGTGTCCCGTTCTTGTATCCGTGCCTCCAGCTCCACATCTTAAATCAGTGTCTTTGTCTTGGATTAGGGCAGAATTGGTAGAACAAGTAGTGTCAGCATGCGCAACGTCTTCTTCTGCAGTTACTAGTACCACTCCGTCAATATCACCTTCATCTTCTTCTTCTATTGAGAGTATTAGAATTGTACACTGCAATGGGCTGACAACCTTCCCGGGTGAAGGCCTTACATCCATCCGCACACTTAAACTTCTTGATTGTCCAGATTTAAGGAGTGTAAAAGTAGCACCAAATAAACATAATGTTGTTGAGGAGTTGGAAGTCACAGAGTGTCCACAGCTTCAGCTGTGGGAAAAGAGAGGGGAGAAAGAAAAGACTAGTAGTAATAGTAGTATTAGTATCGATTGGGCTTCCTTTTCAAACCTCCGCAAGCTGAAAGTTGATAAAATCCCAGAAGAAGAAGAAGAAGAAGAAGAAGAGGGAAGGCTGCCCGATTGTCTTCAACACCTTATATCCATTGGCCAACTACAAATCAAGACCATATAGTTGAGTATAGGTTAGTAGCTTCACCTTTACATCTACTATTTCTCTTTCTTATCGATTCAACCCATTCAAAGTATTTCAAGTTTGAAGCATTAGATTTTTAACCTTTTGGATTCACCTGATTCAATCTGCAGGCCGTGGTGGGGATTTTGACAAAATTGAAAACGGAACCTCAAGAGCTGAGATCCAATTATTAAGGTGATTTACCCAAATCCCTTTTGAACCTAGCTACATATCTAAATGTTGAGATAAAGGTCTTTTTTATTTCCGGCCGGTGCTACTGCCAAAGTGCAAATTGCCAATCTTCAAATTGGTTTGCAGGCAAGTTGCAACCTCCATATTAATTCTGGACACAATACCTTCAACCATTGTATGTGAATTGTTGATTGCTCTGCACCCTGATTAGTGTGTGAATATGGTAATAGACCACGTACATCTCAAAAGATTATAAATTGTAACCACCCTATCTCGTTATGTATATGAATTTTGTTGGCCTGTATTTACAAATTAATAGTATCATGCAAGTATGCCACGCAAACTTAAGTAGAAAAAAAGAGGTTCAGGTTCGAACGAGCAGATTTAAATTCTCATATTTCTTGTCATTTCATTTTATACTCCTTTCCATTTTTTGTTCATTTATTTGTTTATGACCATCGTATTACACTTGCTATTGCAATTTGTTCATCTTCTTTTGATTCTCGTGGGATTCGTTTGTTTTTTTTAATGTAGGAAATGGATGTGTAATTAAATTCAGTTCATGCAATCAAGCTTCCATCTGAACTGAATTGGCCCCTTCAATAGTTCAATATTAAGGTGACTAGGTGAGAGTTTTTTACTGCTAAAAAGAATTCGATTTGGATTAGCCGCTGTCATTAGTTTGAAAAGTGAACCTGAAATTGTAACAAGAGAACCTATTAAGGAACCTGTAACAGGCCTTGATATACAACAATGGCTTACACACAACACGCGCACTCTGCATAATGTATATCGATTGGGCTTCCTTTCCAAACCTCCGCTTGTTGAAAGTTAATAAAATCCCAGAAAAAGAAGAAGAGGGGAGGGTGCCGGATTGTCTTCAACACCTTATATCCATTGGCCAACTACAACTCGAAGATAGGAGGTTAGTAGCTTCACCTTCCCATCTACTATTTCTCTTTCTTATCCATTCATTCCCATTCAAAGTATTTCAAGTTTGAAGCATTAGATTTACCAATTTTTTAATTCACGTGGATTCGATCCCAATCTGCAGGGTCAGAGCGTTGAGACGAAGACAACTCAACTCGAGAGTTACGATCCCATTATTAAGGTGATTTACCAAAAACCCTTTTAATCCTATATATATATCTAATTCATGAATTCTTGGGATTGGGACACAATATCTTCAATAATCAAGTATATTCACGTACGTGCTGCATTTCTAAAAACATTCATAGATTTCTAGTTTTATTACAAGAAAATTAGGTCGGCTAAACTCTACAAGAGTTCAACTTGAAATTAAATACTTGCTGAGATTAAATTTTTTAAAATTATTCATCCAAGTTTGGTAGCCTCACCTGCGGATTGTTCATAGTCTAGGCTAATTATCAAACGAAATCTGTTTTTAATGTGAGTGATGTATAAAATGTTCTATTACTATAGTAATTGGACAATTCGAAAAACAGAAAATTAGAAATTCCTTAACTACGGCACTACAGGAGATCCAGATTGCATGACTATATATAGTGGAATTGAATGTGTGTGTTCATTATATTGCATGATCATATAAGCCGCTATATATTGACTTAAACTTGTAACTTACTCTACCTCTTCTTCAATTCACTAAACTAATCGCCAACCAATTAATGGGTATGTTCATCGATCCTGTACATAGTTGATCAAGTGTGTGTATTTTCCTGAATTACAGGTAATTTGTAATAAGAACATGTGCCAAGAATCAAAGCACTAAGCCCTCGGCAAATGATGGCGAACATGACAAACCCCTCCTCGATTGCATTCAAACCCTCTGATTCCCGCCTTCAAACCACCATCTCTATTACGTCGTGCCGCGGCCAAAGCTTCAGTTCTTGTGTCCAAGTTGAATCTGTTTCGAATGTCCTATTGTTACCGTTCTTGTGTTGTACACAAAGTGTTGTAAATAAGTATCTGTCTGTTTAAATTAAAATTTAGAAAAGTAATGATCATTCGGTTCCAATGTGTGAGCAAGAAAAGGAATTTTTGGTAAAGAGACTTGAAACATTTGACTCATCTTCTTCACTGGAGTACGTGGACAACATCTCCCCTGATAATTTATCAGTTTGTACCATTTCATTGTGGAGACTGAAAATAAGCATTGGGGGGACAACATTAAGGATTAGCAAACCCCCCTATATATATGCTTATTTGCACGTATACAAGTCAAAACGAAGTAGTTTGAAGATGGGTTTTTAGCTTTTTACCCATGAATGTGTTTTGTGAAGCTTCATGCTAATTTCATTCAGAGATGGGTTGAATTGCTGTAGGATTATGAAATAGATAACTACATAAAACAAGATTTTATTATAAGGGAGGCATACCCCAAAATTAAGAGCATTGATATTATATAATTTTGTGTGTTTTACCACAAAGGAATATTTATAGTTTAAAGATGTGTTAATTCCATTAAATGATTTCATGTCATTTTATTTTTTTCGATGACTTCGGTCGGTTGATTTCAAGTTTCGCTTATTAGCGGGTCGGATTATTTTAATTTTGAGTCCATGTAAAATTAGTTTATTTGGGTAGAATTGAATTCAAATCATTTTTGGATTCGAGTTAAGTCGGTCTGGTTATCCATTATGTCAAACTGGCCAAATGGCACGGTGAGAATATCAGTGAACAATCAAGAAGTCAATATAGCAAACAACAAACTAAAAGTTGTATATATATCCTAGATATAACTAATGAATAGATGTAGATACCATCTCCATCAAATCCATCTCCTTCCTTCCTTGACCACCCATTAATCCACTTTCACTATCATCACTAATGCTATAGCCATTGGTCGTAGTAGCATGTTGTTCTTCATTAAACTGGTCCCCTACAACTTGTCCTGCCAAGTACATGGCTCGATAATGATCATGGCATTCATAAAACTTGCCATCATTCGTCTGATCTCTGAACTTGTCTCTCCAAATCAACGGTGGTAGAGGTGGTAGTAGCCCTAACGGCTGGTGGTGAGTAGAATTGAACAAGTTTAGCATGAAAACTCGTTCTTCGTCGCAATTGTTTTCATTAATCAAGGGCAAATTGGAGTGCTCGTACTCGAGCGGCTCCAAGGGTCTAGGAGGAGTCAAGGTGGAGACTTCCGAGATAGTAGTGGATGGAATTATAGTTTTGTTGTTGTGGGTAATATTGCCTCTATTACAACCATAATTGTTCCTCTCTATGTAGTCTTGTAAGAGGGAAGAGGGTTTTGGGAGGTTTTGGCTTCCTTTCTTCTTGCGGAGGTTGGTCTCTTGCCTACGCCTTCGTTTGGCCGCATTCCAATGGTTCTTGACGGCGTTTTCTGTTCTCCCCGGAATCCTCTTTGCGATCTCCGACCACCTGTTGCCGAGCTTCTTGTGTACTTCTACAAAGATCTTCTCTTCTTCTTCAGTCCATGAGTCTTTCTGTAAAAGTAATAACACAAACAAATAAAACTTAGGGTTACATAATTATATGGCTCGTTAAATGTTATTGAATATATCCTCTTATAAACTAGGAAAACAATACTACATGCAAGAGACAGATTCAACTTGGCAAATAGCCCATATCATATGCATGAGCATAATTTGTCAATGGTAACGTACGTACGAAGTTTGAATGAAAATGAATGTATATGGACAATCATTTGCTAAATTTCTGACAAAGTTTGAACACATATATATGTATAGACACTATATGCAATCTAATATAGATCTCTCCTAAGGTAGGCCTTCGATCTAGTGACAAATACAGAAAGATTAAAATGAATTGCTACTTGTTAGCTATTAATAAAAGAGGAAATTTTAGAAAGAGACCTTGATATCTGGACGGAGATGATTTTGCCAGCGCTCCCTACACTGCTTTGCACTTCTTCCATCCAACTTGTAAGCAATACAAGCCCATTTCTTCATCCCATAATCCTCCACCATCTTCGCCAATGTCCTTCATATTAAATTACCAAGCTCAATGAGTTACTTACAACCCTAAATCACCATTTTACAATCTTGAACTTGAGAAGAAAAAAAAATCCTATCTTTCTTGTAAGAACTATAAAGGCATGTGACATTAATATTACAAATTCACGCACCTATCTTCTTCATCTGTCCATTTTCTCTTAACCAAAGTTGAAGAAGATCCCTTTCTGGCTCTTCTAGAAGTCTTTTCGTCCGAACCCACGCCATTTTCGGGACGATCATGGCTGTTGTTGTTACCTTGACTTATCATTCCATGGGTATCATTATTATTAGACATGATAACACCCTCATGAAAACTATGATCATGACAAAAAGTAGTACTATAGGGCTCGTGATCTCCTTGCAAATCAGGAAGAAGCCAAGAGTTTGGAGACCCATATACATATTGATGTTGATCAGCGACAACACCATAATAAGGTAATGAAAACTCACTAAGCCCACCTTCCTTTTGATCGTTACTAGTGTTGCTTTGAGCCTGAAACTCCTGAAAATGGGTTTGACCGGTCAAGAATCTGTCTAGGGCAGAAAATGGAGGGTAAAACTGTGATTTGTCAAGGTCAAATCCCATGGTGGAATGCTTAATTAGCAAAGGAGGAGGATTGAGAGTTTGAAGGAAAGAGGAGAGCAAAGGTGAAGAGACGTTTTTGCTGAATTGTCGTTGGCATTAGCATAATTTATGCTTATGGATTTAATGATTTATATAAGATTTTTGAATATTTTGTTTTCTTTTTTTGGTTAATTTGGGAAGTGAGGAGACAAAAGAAGCTACAGCTTAGCATTGTGGTCAGCAATTGTTCATGATCCGTTGATGCAATCAAGCATATACTCCTCACTTCTCCTTGAAAAAAACAAAATTACAAGAAATTGATCAAATTAGTAGTTAATACTCATTAATATTGGGACAATCCAATTCAAAGGTCGACGTTACGTTTTTACCATTTAAATAACAAATTAAATGCTGCCTTAAGGCTCATTTTTGCAAGTCGTTTACTTGTCATCATCTCCAATTGTACTCATCGATCCTCTAGGACTTCAATTCTTTCATGCCGAAATATTAGATACATCTATCCGATAACTAATTTTTAAAATGTTAATGCTAAAAAGATATATATTCTAAGTGCTTATTTGTTTCACTTTTAAAATTATGGGAATTAAAAAATCCCAAGAAGTGACTATATATACATGTGTTTGGTTACAATTATTTTACACAAAAATCCCTAGATTTTAAATTCCTAGGAATTGCACTTCCTCCAAAATGGGAGAATTGCAATTACCATGGAAGGGGTGGGTAAGTTGAACTTCCCCCATATATTTAAAATGTATTTTTATTTTTAAATTACAATTTTTTTTTTGTCCTTAATTTACATTATTATTTTTAATGGATAAAGGTTGTTATGGTAATTTCAAATAAATTCCCATGATTTTTCACTTCCCACCAAATAAATTGTAGGAATTAAGTTACTAGGTAATTAAGTATAACCAAACGTTTTTTGTCGAAATCATTTGAAATTCAATATATGTGATTTAACTTCCTATGAATTGTAGGAATTAAGTTACTAGCCTTACGTGGTAGGTTCCAAGAAACCGCATGACTATACTCATATAAGGACCAAATGTGATACTTTGCTAGTTTGCTTCAGTTGTTCCCTGCGACAAGGATAAGTTTAGTCCTCGAAGCAAAAGGTCTGCATTCTTGGGTTGCACACTTATGGAAAGAAAGGAAGGCGAGTTTCAGAACTTGACACAGACAAAAGTTTCTTCTCTTACCACCCTCCAAGCCAGCCGCCCGCCTCCAATCCTACTACTCCAAGAGGTTGCCTGAAGCTCAATGTAGACCTTCCTATTGTTCATATTTCTGTCCGTCTCCTATTCACCAGGGTAATACACCTTCTAGTCCCCTGGTTGAAAACTGAGACATGCTCTAACAAAGTCGCCCGCGTGCCTCTAATCCTAATCCTCTAAGATGTCACATGTAGCTTATGACATGACTTGTGTAGATCTTACTATTGCTTACGATTCTGTCCCTATCATTGAGATCCAAGTACATTTCAACCTATGTTCTCGCCAATGCCAAGCCATGGATGAGACGATTTTATTTACAGATAATAACTAAAGAATCATTTCACATACGGTGATTATGTACCCTTGGATGCTTCTGCTTCATCTAAGAAAAATCCGTATGAAGTAACTTATATAATTTTTTCCATTGATGAATGCAGTGAGATCGATTGTTGAATTAACCCCGTTTAGACTGTATTCATTTGAGAAGCTCCTACTACGGTCGAGCTCCCTTTCATAGTTTATTTCAACATAGATCTATACGTCACTTGTCGGTAAGAAATTTTGATGTTAAATGACGATCAGAATTAAATATAAGAAAATGAGATTGCATTGTAAACCTATCAATCATTAAAGAAATATACAAAGTCATGTCGTTAGTTACGTCAGCATTCACGTACAGATGTAGAGAAAGACCACGACTATCTTCTTTTTTCAAACATAAACATGACCACATAAGAACCGGAAGATGCATTGTGAGCAACTTGCAAAGCTCATCAGTCAACTAACCCTACATAATAGCTATAAACACAGACATGTAGTATAACGTTATAAGGTCATCATTCAGACAAGAAACTAAACTAGATGTGCTTTTCAAGTTTGCATACCAACAACCACAGAGGAACAAACAATTTTAAAACGTCTGCATAACCGAAGGTCTGCATACTACAATATGGAGAGACAAGAGGACTGCTCAAATTTCTCCTCTATAGCCACCAGAACCAAAGTAATCCCTTCTCGAGCTAGCAATTTGTACCGCCTTTTCATGCTCATACTTGGGACAGTTCTGTACTCTATGACCAAGCCCACCACAGTAAGCACATCCCTTGACTCCACTTGCCTGAGCCAAAGCCTCGGCTTCTTCCATGGGATCATTCAACTCAGCCAACACAGGAGGAATTCTTTGCTTCGCTTCCTGCAACAGATGTTTCAAGTCTAGCAACGTAGTCTCACTTTGGTTTCTGTTTATAAACGTCGTTGCAATTCCGGTCTTCCCACACCTTCCTGTTCTTCCTATACGATGAACGTAGTTCTCAATCTCTGCAGGCATGTCATAGTTGATCACATGCTGAATGTCAGGGAAATCCAAACCCTTTGAAGCCACATCAGTTGCGACCAAGACATCTTTTTTCCCAGCTTTAAAAGATGCGATTGCGTACTCTCTCTCTTCTTGGTCTTTACCTCCGTGTACAGCAACTGCTTCAACACCCTTGAGTAGAAGGTACTCGTGGATGTCGTCCACATCAGCTTTGTTCTCACAGAATATTAACACGGGAGGCGGTGTCTTCTGTAGGCATTCAAGAAGGTACACAATCTTTGCCTCCTGCTTTACATACTCCACTTCTTGAATGACATCCAAATTTGCTGCCCCGGCTCTTCCTACATTCACAACAACTGGCTTGACTAAAGCGCTCTTGGCAAAGGTCTGGATCTTTGTAGGCATGGTAGCAGAGAAAAGGACAGTTTGTCTCTGGGCTTTGAAATGATCAAAGACTTCTCGGATGTCGTCTTCAAATCCTAAATCTATCAGCCTATCTGCCTCATCCAAGCATAAGTAACTGCATTCATCAGAATCCCATCAGAATGTGACACAATTGGAAGGTAAAAACACTTGACAGACAGACAGACAGATGGTTCAAGCTATTGCTAGAACTATAACTGAGATTCTGAATAACCAAACCGTAAAGCAGAAACCATTCACACAGGGCAAAAAAATATGGTAAGAGAGATACTGAGAAAGGAACTTTACCTGCAGCAGTCGAGACTCATTTTCTTCTTCGCAAGCAAATCCTTCAACCTTCCAGGAGTAGCAACCACAATATGCACACCCCTTTTGACAGCATCCACCTGAGATTTGAGGTCAACCCCACCAATGCAAAGCAAAGGCCTCAGCTCTGGGTATCCAGCCTCTCTCAACGGTGCCAAAAACTGCTCCACCACCTCGTACGTCTGCCTAGCAAGCTCTCTCGACGGACAAACAACCAACCCAAAAGGCCCTTCTCCCGACGCAATCGGCATCCTCACCTCCTCTTGCAAAGCCACCATAATCAGAGGCAGCACAAACACTAGGGTCTTCCCTGAACCAGTAAACGCAATGCCGATCATATCTCTACCAGACAGAATCACAGGAAGCCCTTGGACTTGGATAGGCGTTGGTTGCACAATCCCCTTAGTCTTAAGCATCTTGAGTATCGGCTCAGGAAACCTCATATCTTTAAAATTCTTGATTGGGGGCGGAACGTCGTCCCCATCGACAATGATATGCCACTGCTTCCTGACGGCCTCACACAGCTTCGTGGACATCCTCCTGATGGGCAAAGGCGGCTTCCACCCGGTCAGAAGAGGCTCCGTGTAGGTTATCCCTTTGGCCAACTCACGAACAGACATGAGGCTCTTCTTGTCTGATAGGTGCTCTATCATCTCCTTCTCCTGTTGCACTATTTGCTCAGTAGGGCTCACCTCAGGGACATCACGCTTCAGCTGTGTAGCCTTCACCAGCAAACTAGGCCTTGATTCTGCCAGCTTTGCCTTCTCGGGGTCGTCTTCTAATGCCGAAACTTTCCCCTTCCGCTGAAGAATCTTCTGCGCCTCCATCGCCCTCCGTTTATGGACAGGGATGTATTCGACGTAATCATCAGCCTCCTCCATCTCTTCAGGCACTGTCGCACACACAACACCAATTTTAGCTTGCCAAACAATAATGAAGCAATCTGAAAATCAAACTGAAACAGTAAGCTGAGTTTAGCACAACCAAAAAAATAAAATTGAATTGCTAGCACTACCCGTAATCTGTAATCGATTCATCCAGCTCAACAACAACAACAACAAAAACAACAACAACAACAATTTTAGCTGCCAAAAAAAACATAAACACCAATTTTAATTCCATTGGAAGATGAAACTGAATAGTTTAGCCGCGTTTAGCTCAAACAGATAAAAAAAAATGAATCCATAGCCGTACCCTTATGAACAATTTCTCCCCAAATCCATTAAGCCAAGAAACCCAATTCAACCAGAGAAAAAATCGAAATTAAGCTCGTAAGTTGTTCCCCACCCTTATTGGCTAGCTTTTGGGGGTGGTTCTACTCTAGCTTATATACCCTGTAACAAAGATATCAGAGCTGGGACCGGCCTTCCGACACGATGTCTTCCGTTGTACCCCGAGTGCGCATCGGTAGGGGTCGTGTGGTACCTTCGTTGGAACGTAAGAGGCAAGGAAGCCAGTTTCCGGTGGAGGTACCCGTCGGAACGTCGGGCTTACGTCCCGGTGGTAGTTACAGGGGTGGTGGGTAGTCGGCACCTAGTGCGGACCGACCCCGGCGGATTAAGGGCCGACCGTGGCCAGGGCACCTGGTGCAGACCCTGGTGCCTGGATCCCTGTAACCGTGCCGCCGTAGACGTCGGCACTCAGCGGGGGTGCTTTGTTGTAGGAAATCCTTAGGGGGATTTCCCACATTGGAAAGTCATGACCTTCAATGTGTGATATATAAGTGGGATGTTCCCCACCCCTATTGGCTAACTTTTGGGGTGGTTCTACTCTAGCTTATATACCTTGTAACATAAGTTGAGACTTACCTGACTGAATCAGAAACTGGGGGTGAAGAATGGGTTAAAAGGCCTTAATTTGGGGAGAAATTTCCCTCCGATGCCCTTCCTTGTTCTTCGCCGACCAATTCTGATGTCGCCGGTGGAGAACTCGTCGCTGTTCCCTCGGGGTCGGTTGTGCGTGCAAATGGAATTGAGTGGCACAAGTTGGCATTCAATCAGGGTAGAATAGGTTTCCAAATCACGTGCCTTGCACATGTCTGTGTATAAATATATTGTTTTTTTTTTAGTTAAGGGTGATGCACATACATGCGATTTTGGTCTAAAAATTAGGGTTGGAAATTGATAATCAATATCTATCTATCTATCTATTACTATATACTAAAGCGGAAGCAAATTCCGCTCCCATATTGCGCCACATCACCCCTTTATTGAAAAAAAATATCTTATCAATCGTAGTTTTAAGCTTAATCTTATACATATTTAATTAAAATATTAGTTCTATCTTAAATTTTGAGTTGTTTTTTATCCTAATAAATAAATCTCAATCTTATCATTATATGGTCACCTATTTAGTTAATATATTAATTTATCCAAAATATTTTATTTAAAAAAATCATTTTTACCCATTTACTTAAATATTATATTAATAATACGTATTAATTTCCTACTTTTGTCTTATAATTTTCTAAAAATCAATTTTAGTAGCAAATTTTGATCTCTTAAACATTTTAGGCAGTACTAACATAATATTTTAAAGTCTTTTCACAACAAATGTGACATTATATATATTTTATACACTTTAAATATAATGACTAAGCATAAGTGTAATTGTAGCATTTGTTTTATCAAGAGTCACTTGCTGCAATAAATGCTCTTATTTTTTATACATAATCTAATGTTTTCATGGCATTGTATGAGTGGGGTCTACCATATGGGTAATTAAATGGATCGTGCAGTTACACAATAATGCAAATTTGATTAACACGATTTCACCAGACGAGGATGAGATGAAGACATTTGATCAACCCTTAACTGCAGGGACATTTATTCTGTATTTAATTTAATGGGATAAAAAACATTGAATATGTTAAAAAAAACGCCAATATTAACACAGGCAATATTAACGCCAATATTGGACTGTTGGCCTCGCATTCTTAACGCATGCAATATTAACGCCAAAAATAGGCCGATTGCCATAGGCGGCCGGGGATTTGTGGCAATCGGTTCTTCTTCTTCTCCACTAGTAATCAGGCCCGTGCATACGCACGGGTCCTTCGTTATATCAAAATACAAACTTATATTTTATACTATTTTGAAGTCTTTTCACAACAAATGTGACATTATATATGTTTTGTGCATTTTAAGTATAATCTATAATACTATAATATATATATATATAATAATAATAATAATATAGTATAATATAATAATAATAATAATAATAATATAAAGAAGAGTTCTCTGTGTCGCAATAAATGCACATCATTCTATACAAATAGCAAGGTTTTTATAACATTTTTTTTTGGGCCGGTTGAGACGAAGAAGCTACATCAACCGTTAGGTGCATCCATAATTAATACTCCCTCCGTTTCAAAAAACATGGCCTTTTAGACAATTTAGGTTGTTTCAAAATACATGACCAATCATTACACCTTTTCATATTTCTTTAAACAAATAATTAAGTCTACATTTGATAGGGGTAATATAGGAATACTATTTTTTCCTTAATATATGTGCAATGTCTAAATGGTCATGTATTTTGAAACGGAGGGAGTACAGTTTAATTGTGCAATTCAATTGAATCCCTATAATTCAGGCATTAAATCCCTTAATATTCGTCTGCCCCTTTTTAATGTATAGCAATTGGATCACGCCTCTCCCTCTCCGAGAGCCCATTCATTATCGGCCTTCAGTTCTCTTTTAAAATCAGAGAGGCGAAGAGATTTGCAAAAACAGGGCAGCCATGGATGTCACGTTCTTCGTAGCGTCCACAAACCCTGGCCTCAGCGCTAGCCTCGCCGGTGACTACGAACAAACGAAATCCGAAGCCTCTGCCACCGGCTTCGACGCCTTGACGAGTTCTCGAAGAGGATTAAGTAATTGGCCCGGAAATTTCAGATATCCGACGGCTCGATTTACCGGCCGGGATTGGGGATCGGGGATCGGGAGGCGCTGAGATTGATGAACCAATCCCAATGGCCACCGTCTCTGAGCAAGATGGAGGCGGCGTGGAGAGTGTTGGCCACCATGGTAGGTGAACGAATTGGCCTTGGTAATCATCCTGACATTCCCAAACGGGGTGATTCCTGACGAAATCGAGCCTCTCCTCAGCGGAGGAGGCCAAATCAAGGTGGACGACGTACGAAGTGCGCGGGTGGTAGAGGGCGAAGGGGGTCCGACGGAGACTTAATCTACGCCACCAGAGTTCAGTACCGCGCGAAATCTCAAGGTCTCCGCCAAATCCTCCAAGGTATGTCAATTTATCTCTCCTTGCTATATCGATTCGCTTAATCTTCTTTTCCCTATTCACAAACAGAGATAGCCATACACTCCAAAGGAATGTGTTTTGAGTTTGTTTATGGAGTGATTGATCTGAATAGACATATTGATTTCTCAGGTCGGTGATTTCTCATCAGCGAATCCCTCATACTAACCAGGCCGCTGCTTGATTCCTTTGTTTGAAATAGCGCCTTTGTTTGATCTGTTCATGATAGGTAACAAACAGAACCTGTGGAATTTCTATGGTAGGAAAAGTACATACTAAAAGATCCAGCCAAGTATGATGTCAAATTCCAGGTGATTTGAATACAGATTCAAGCAATTTGTTTTACTTGATTCCTTTCTAGATTGGGTAAAAACTCAGTTCCATGTTTTGATTTGATGCTTGCAGGCGTGTGCACAGCCATTTTTGGTACTAGGAATTCTGGTCATTGCATTAGTTCTTAGCCCATGAACAAACATAGGCCCCATAAATCTGAAGATGGGAGTCCAAACAGCCTAACACAATCAAAGCCGACACTTCAAAATTGTAATAGTTTAGTAAGAAATCTCCTTCTTTCTGACTTTTACGAGTGATAGATTTTTGTACCTTTTACATATATTTTTGGGTTAGTGAGTAAATTATATTCCATCTGTTCATTTTCGATCATGAAGAAATCTTACAAGGGCTAGCACAAAGGGAATTTTTTCTTCTTCTTAAAAATTGTAGGCAGTGACATGTATATGAGGTCTTTCGTGGTGCATGTGAGTTTCACATATTTCATTGTTTTCATGTGTATGGATTGGATCTTCTTACCTGGTTCTCGGAAAGCTATTAAGGGACAACGTGCATTTTAGATAAGGGATCAAGGCTTAGAATTTGCTGGAAATCCTCTTGACATGTTTTTGCATTTTGAAATATGGTAAACTGCAACAATGTTTACTATCTTTATTGACAGGATTGTGGAGGTGAGCAAGAAGAGGGAACGGAATAATGCATGTGCTTTGCTCAAGGAAATTTACACAGTCGAAAAGTGGGTGCGGGAGATGAACCGGTTGCTGGATTCGTGTTTGGAGTCGAAAAGTCGAAAAGAGGCCGAGGTAAGAAGCAAAGCGGAGGAGCTACACGAGGCCTATGAAGGGTTGAAGAAAAGTCTGGAGCCATTGGAACGACAGGTTCGAGAAGCTTTCCATGTGATTGCGAGGAGTCGGATGTAGGGTCTTGATTGTTTGGAAGGAAGTTGTGATTGTAGTAGGCCCAAGAGGCAGATTGATGTTCAGGCTCTTGAGTCTGTCTCTTGATTGAGGTAAAGACTATGTCTTGAAAGTTCGAAACGATTTCGTAGCCCCTCCGGCCTACTACAATCACGTGCTTGCTGTTACAAATGTGTATTATGTATTTAATAACATATTTAAGCCCGAGCCCGTGCACTGGTTGTTACAATTGTTTATTATGTATTTAATGATATATTTATTTTCCTTTAATTGGCAATATAAATTATATAACTCAATACAAAGATCCAAACAAATTATTAAAAATATAATTATTTAGTTGTACAAAATAAAACAGGAATAAAAGGTTTAAAAATTTGTCAAAAAAAATTTAGATAATTCAAAATTAAACTTCAAATATATACGCATATGATAATAAAAAATTCATAAATCAAGATGAAGTATTATTGCCCAAAAATCATGTTACAAATATTTTGTTGTATATATAGTCTATATATCGTATGTTTAAATTTTGTTGATAGTGATTTTTATTGACATTTTGTACATCTTGATTGTTATTATATTGCATTTCGTGACCGATTTTTATATAAATATCAGAAATATTCATATATTCTGCTGCAAACAAAGCCCGTGCATCGCACGGGCATTGACCCTAGTGATTAAGTATAAGTGTAATTGTAACATTTTTTATCAAGAGTCACTTGCTGCAATAAATAGTCTTCATTTTATACATACACTAATGTTTTCATGGCATTGTATGAGTGGGGTCCACCATATGGGTAGTTAAGTGGATCGTGCAGTTACCCAATAATGCAATTTTGATTAACACGATTTCACCAGACGAGGATGAGATGAAGACATTTGACCAACCCTTAATTGCAGGGCCATTTATTCTGTATATAATGGGATAAAAAACATTGAATATGTTAAAAAAAAGGCCAATATTAACCCAGGCGATATTAACGCCAATATTGGACTGTTGGCCTCGCATTCTTAACGCATGCAATATTAACGCCAAAAATAGGCCGATTGCCAGAGGCAGTCGGGGATTTGTGGCAATCGGTTCTTCTTCTTCTCCACTAGTAATCAGGCCCGTGCATACGCACGGGTCCTTCGTTATATCAAAATGCAGACTTATATTTCATATTATTTTAAAGTCTTTTCACAACAAATGTGACATTATATATGTTTTGTGCATTTTAAGTATAACGACTAAGTATAAGTGTAATTGTAACATTTGTTTTATACATGAAAGATGAAATATTAGTTTTTGACATATTAATATCAAAGTATGTAAACCTGATTAAATAAGTTGTTATATATTGGTATTTTGGTAATAAGTGGGTCTTGATTAAGAATTTATCATTAGTGATAGGCAGAGGTGTCAAACAAGTCGGGTCGGGTGGATTCGGGTTCGGTCTTTTCGGGTTCGGGTTGAGTGCGGGTTCGGGTCAATCGGGTTACCGATCAAGCCGGGTCGGGTCTTAGCAGGTTATTGTGCGGGTTCGAGTCAACTTAACAGATCAAGAATTTGAACTTTTAATGATTATTAAAATAATATTTTGATTAAATAATAATATTTAATAATAAAATATTATATTTAATAGATTTTTATAATAATATTTTATTTATAATAGCTTTTATGATAAAATATATTATAATACTTATAATATAATATATTTATTCTACATATATATAACATATCAGGTCGGTCTCGGGTTTCAACCCAATCCGGTTCGGGTTAATCGGGTTCGGTTTTTTTCTTTTCTCGCTACTATTTGGGTCGGGTTTCAACCCAAAAAATTTCGGTCGGTTCGGGTCGGGTCAGCTTTTGACCACTCTAGTGATAGGTATATATTGTACAAAGAATTCATGTTAAATATAGGGAAGTAGATGAAATACGTCATTTCAACCGGAAATCAAAAGGAATGTGTAAAATGATTAAATCATGATGAGTAATATTAGAAAGCTATGAACGACTACTCATTGCTCAACTTAGGTAGCTTTAATCAATCAATTTCTGATGCTAAGAAATCACGAAGAAACAAATTTAACTAAGATTTAATGGTTGGTAAGCTAATACTCCACAATTATGCCATGAATCTTATCATTCTGGAACTTATTCCAAATGCAACATAAGAAAGCAGTTGTAAGCATGGAATTTATCAATTGAGCCACGAACGCTTAAACAAAAGACATGTGATTCGAGGGAAGAGATGACAATCTGGATAAAGGGCATTGACCAAATTAAGAAAAGGGAGCAACTTGAATGTGAGATCAAAGACATGCTCTCTCTGCCTTTTCCATTTTCTCCTATTTTAAAGCTGCCCACCAAGTATAGTTGAGGTACACATTCGACATGCATATATATAGGAAGAGGAAAAGAATATGCTTAGGGTGGATAGTTTGAAATTGAGTGATTAATGTGTTGTCATGGTGGCAATGAATATCAATACACATTCAATTTGATTAATTATGCATGCTAATTTTGTGAGGGTTGTTTAGAAATGAAATGTAACCGTATCATTTATTTTCAAATGGGTGATTTTGGATCATTATAGTATCAATTGATTATGGATGCTAATTTTGTGGGGGTGTTTAGATTTGAACCTGTAAATTATGAATGGAGACATTTTCAATTTGCTAGGGATGATACATTGTTTTCCATTTGAAAAATAATGAGTTGCAAACTTTATCTAACAACAATATATACATACAAATACCTCATCATTCTACGTTTGAATGCAATATTTCGTCCAAAAAGAAATGTTCTAATGCAATATGTATGTAGCTCTTTATAAGGGAAAAAATGTAATTGGTATACATTTCTAATATAATACATTTTTCTCATAAATGATCATGTTTTCTAATTTAATACAGTTTCCTTTTAAGTGATAACTGATTTTTTAATAGTTTTTTATCCATTCATGTCTAATATAATAGTTATATCCCATTTTTAATACAATAGTTTTATTCATAAACATTTATAATATAATAGTTGTATTAAATGATCACATATATGCTTATCTCTAAATGCTAAATGCTATTCATTTATGCTATAATAGTTTTCCCTCTTAAATCATAACCTTTTTTTTAAATTTTTTTATGCTCATTTCTAATACATTGGTTGAAATGATCACATATTTTCTTATTTTTACATGCTAAATGCTATTCATTTCTAATATGGTGGTCACAAAATAATTAATGTGTGATGAGGGCATTAAATAGCCCTCATGTACACAAATTTATATAGATAGTATAGATATAGATATATAGATATAGATTCGCATTCTTCTTCTTCTTCAGCTATCTGAAAATCCACTCTTGGAGCTTTGCAAGTTGCTACTCTCTGTAATTTATCGTAAGCATTTCCGAATTTCCTTTCAATTTTGTTCGATTACGTGGTTTCAATCTCCGATTACGAATAGTATTCGGCGAAATCGATGCTCTGTTGAGTAATTTCTTCCATGGGAGCATCGCATTCGAGTTTTGCTGTTCCAAATTTAGGGGGTTTTCGATTTGGGGCTAAATTCGGGAAGGTCCGAATCCGAGCCTAATTTCTGAAATTACGAGCTCTGTTGTTAATTTGCGCTTTACTTTTGAATTGAATAGTGGGAAAAAGCGAGTTTTGAACAAAAAATACCAGCTACTGTCATTGAACAAAAAATAATTTCAACAACAGAAATCGTAAAAGCATAGCGAAACTATTAACATTAACATGTTCACTAAAAATAAAAATATGGACAATTTTCCGGCCAAATTTTGGATTATTGGTATTATTGTATGTTCCTTATATATAAGTTAGAGATATACTTCAAGTAGATTTAAGTTTTAAGAAAAAATAATCAACAATAGGATCATATTTTACTAAGTTTCCAAAGTTCTTTTAGTTATATTTATGTAATTTTTCAATATATTGATTTATACTTTTATTGGGACCTTATATTTCTATATAGGTTTTTCAATCATTTATGATCTTATTAGCTTATCGAAAATCACCAAATTTTACACTGGCTCAAGTCGGGACCGAAGAAGAATATTAACTTACCGTATTTATTAATTTTTACACTGGTCCAAGTAGGGACCGAAGAAGATTATGGAGGTTCTAATGTAATATCATCAGATGATGAAAGTCTTTGGTCTAACTTCTACTACACATATATCATGGATGGAAATTTTGTAAAAAAATCGGTCATTAAAACATGCTCATATTTTTAGGATATACATAACCAATATCTTTGATTTCTTTCTAAAGCAACAATCATTTTGCTGTAAACAAAGCCCGTGCATCGCACGGGCCTGTAACCCTAGTGTTTTTCATAAGGTAAGAACTTATACAAAATTTATACAAATCGGATGGGACATGATTTCATGGCCCTATAAATTGGGAGGTTTTAGTCTAGAATATTTATACGAAGTTGATTAGATGAAACCTCTATGCAAAATCATGGTTGAACCTCATAATATTTTCAACTCGCTAATAAAAAACATCTACAATAGTGAGAATGTCATTTAAAATTTATCAAAGATTGAGGTTTAAATATTTGTGTATATGAAGAAGGGTGGAAGGAAATGGTTTCACAACTTTGTCGTTGTATTGTATCCTTAGATCAAAGAGATAGATAAGAGTACACCTAGAGCAAGAGGGTTCGCAGTCATTTTTGTACGAAAAATGAGGTGACTCAAGATAAGTAAAGTGATTGATGTATCGTAAAACTAATATAAATTAATTTCATTTACATTTATGTTCAAGTTTTCATATATTGTCATTGTCCAAATGGGTCATGAGCATCTAACGAGATCGTATGATATATTATTAGGAGAATTATATATGTTGATCATGAGAAACGGACCATCAGAATTCAGACTCACCTTAATGCTGTTTTGATCAAGGTTTACAGCCAACTTGCTACAAAAATAAGGAGTTTGATCAAAAAAAAAAAAAAACAGGAAGAGTTGGACATAATATAACGATACATAATGGCTATAGACAGAAACATATATAACTTTATAAGATCATCATTCATACGAGAGATTAAACTAGATATGCTTTTCAAGTTTGCCATACATCTAATGAGCAACTAAGGGCAAAAAAAAGCAACAAATTAAAGCAGCATAAAGAGCGAAACTTGAACCAGAGTTTCCTACACTTGAACAGAAGGTATAGCTGGGAAAACCAGGCTCTCCACAAACTCATAAGCAACAACGAAAGGCGCGCCCCTAGCTATAAAACCCGAGCTCAAACCGACACGATTGCCCCTCGAATCATACATCGCCAGACGTCCATCGGTAGATTGCGCCAACACTCGGGGGCCGCTTTCATCCATCCATAAAACATCCCTCAGGCTGTGGGAAACAAGGTCAAGAGTGAACACCTTGCTCCACGATCCAGACCGCATCGCCCAAACATTGCATTCATAGCCCCACCAATGCAGAACCGACAGGGATCCCTGCCACTTCCAAACATTCATCACATTGCCCTCGTTCGCCAACTTCTTAGGCAACTCTATCGTTCCGAACTTCTCCTGCACAAAATCAAAGTAAGCTATAACTCCGCAGAAATGGACTTGGACATACGCAAGCCAATGCCCAACTCCGCCTATCACCACTTGTCGGAACGTGCTCTCGCCCCAGCCGACCTCAACGTCGCTAGCAACTTCCGTCCACGCCTGGTTCCTCGACGAGAAAAGCGAAACCCTTCTCTGTTTTGGACAGTAGACCACGATTTTCGAGTCGAATGTGGAGGGCTCGATCCAGAACCCGCAAGGCCTGTAACAGAGGGAGCTAGGAGGATCGGGTTGAGGAATGCTCGAGAGGCGGTGGATCAAAGGGTTCCAGAGGTAGAGAATGCTGTTGAACTTGAAGCAAATGACGCCCATTACGCAGCAAACGATCTCGTCGAAAACGAGGTCTTCGTCGTCCGATCCGATCGGGGATCTTAGAGTGGCGAAACTCGGGAGGGCATGAGGATCGATGAGGAGATAGTGGAAGGGGATGTTTTGGGCGATGAAACGAGGCTTTTTGGATGGGGCCATGTAGGATTTGGACTCGACCATCTCCTTCCACCATTTGCAAACGCTTCGGCATCGCAGTAGGTCTTTGATAGGCAGTAAGTTCATGATCTTGGTCAGGACGTCTGGGTTGACGTAGTCCGACATTGTTGAATTGAGGAGAAAATGAAGCGACTTTCAATCACAGATGAGGGTTTTGAGAACGAGATGAAAAGGGGTCTTTTGTTTCTTTTTGGTTAGGATACGCATCGGTGGAATGCAAAGTGTAACGGTGAAGTGTGAATTAAATAGGCGAAAGAGAAGTGTACGTGGGAAAAGTGGGATAAGTGGGAAAAGTGGGAAAAGCAGTTATTATATACTCCGTATTTGATTTGATGTATTTTGGTTAAATTAGGAAAAGAAATCCGAAAAACAAACAAAGTTAAACCTATAAGGAAAGCTGCGTCCTTGATGCTGGATCGAATGCTGCAGGGCTGATGTTTCGGAATACTGTTATCACAATTGAAAATGCAACACTAATATTTTTAACTTTTTTATTCACTTAAACTTATATCCTTGTCTATCAACTTAAACTTTGTTCATCAAAAAAAAAAACTTAAACTTTTGGATTAAATATTATAAAAAAATTAGGAATAACAAAAAAGGATCATGTGAATATTATTAATTTAGAGAAAAATGAGAACCAACTATGGCTATTGGATTTTAAAAAAATGTATTAAAATTTCCTTAAATATAAAATATACTATACGACTAGGTGTGCATAACCTCTTGAACCAATGTATACGTGAGCAGTGCACACATACCATTAGAACAGAGTATATACACTCTTGTAACTCTGTAAATACGAGTGTGTATAATTGAGCGTATATGATTATATAGATAAAGTCTTACACACTTCTAAGAAGATGCACAATCAATATTATGTTCATACATACTGAATCATACAATCATGGATATATCTCAATATAAAATTAGGCACCTCATCTATAATATAAAATCATGGCCACTCAATTATAATAATGTGTATATACGTTTACAAAGTTATAGACATTTTAGTTGTAAGATTATGCTACTCTTATTAAATTTCGTGTACGTCTTTCTAATAAAATTTAATTTGATTGTAATTTTTTTTTTCAAATTTCATATTTTTAAATGAAGTCTTAATTTCTTTAGAGATAGAACGAGTATACATATACTCGATTTACCTGGTTCGTGGTCTCTGTAAAGTGGACAATACATTCGGGATTTGTTACTATAGTGAATTTCTCGTCATAAAAGACTATCGGCCTTAATTAAAAATTTTACGATAAAACAGTATGTCTAAAAAATCAGCTAGTCTCGTCTAAATCAAAACAATTGGGTCTTGACTCTTGAACCAGATGATCGAAGGTTCAGAAACAATTTCAACTCGGATGGAAAAGCAATCTCAACTTGATAGCGTGATTACGGGTAGCAGTTTGCACTAAGCTATATGCGAGACTAAAGAAAGAGTGTTTTTTCATTTATCACAAGTGTAAATGAGAGGTAGTCTTTGAAGCACCTAAAAATCACCGGTTCATCTCTCATGAATCCTACTCTCAAGTCTCAATAGAAAAAAGTCTAAATAAGAAGTAAATTTTTTTTTTGTGCTAAATAAGGTGTTATTAATTTCCCTGATCATTACGAAAAGTAATGTTGTTCAATTTTTCTTGGAAAAAAACACTGAAAATTGATATATCTCTCGAAACGACACCACAAGTCCACAAGAGTTCTCATTTGGCACTACCTGGTGAATAAATCAGCCACGTCATCTCCCGCCAAGTCCAATATCGAATTTCCCTATTTTATCCTTCCCTTTGCAGAGTAACAGTTTTAGGTTGTAGGGACAGAAGAGTCTTATACAAGCGAAGTCGGTTCGCTTCTTTTCCCTCTTCCTTTTCGATGCATTTTTAACTCTGCTCCATTCGTAGTTAATCTCTCTTTGGTGTTCTTTTGCTCCGTCGTATACCTCCGATTACCGTTGCAGATTCACGAAAATGGCCCCGCAAACCAGAAGAAGTTCTTCGATTCCAAATCTAGTGGAAAGGTCGTCGGACGACGAAGAAAGTTCTTCATCGGAAGACGAAGAGGAGCAGGTTGAAGCTGAAGACGAAGAAGAAGTTGGGGATTTTGGCGACGTGGAGGAAGAGACAGTGGAGAAGGAATCGATTGAGGAGAAGAAGAACAAGAAGCCGATCACTATCAGTCTCAAAAAAGTTTGTAAAGTAAGGAACCGCTAAAACCCTCCGAATTTCTAGGGTTTTTGAAAATCAAATTTTCTTAGTTGTTGAATCTTTGAGTGATTATTGGTGTTAGTGATTGATTCGTAGGTGTGTAAGAAGAGTGGTCATCAAGCGGGGTTTCAGGGTGCTACCTACATTGATTGCTCTATGAAGCCGTGTTTCCTCTGCAAATTGCCTGGTGAGGCTCTCTTAATTCCTCTTCCTAGCCTTATTGTTGTCAGTATTCATTCTTATGTAGTAGTTGAAATAGCAAATTTGGAGATGCTCAAAACAATAGATTTTTCCCCTTTAGAAGGGTCTGTTTTGGATTTTTATTTTTATTTTCACTAGCGTAGACAATCATGAGCGTTTTTAACAGCAAAGAATGCTGAATGGTTTTGGCTTGTTAATTGAAGGTCATACAACATTGACTTGCCCGCATAGAGTGGCCACCGAGCACGGTGTTGTTCCAGCTCCTCAAAAGAGGAATACGCGGCTCTTGGTGGATTATGTATTTAAGCGCCAGCAGAAAGATAAAATTCCATCGGTAAGCTTTCTGCTTAACTGCTTGCATATGCATATCCAGTTTATTGCATTTGAACAGAGAAATCGCATGTTTATGAATCATAGGCATGAAAGTGTATTGGTCTTGTAGTTCGTGTTGTTCGATCGCATTTCCATAAGATGCTCTCCACGTGCTCGATTTATAATGGAGTTGTCGTAATTACCACATTGGATCGATTAAGCGCCTTCTAGAGACTCTCACCTTAGTTTGAAATGTTAGATAAATTACTCTGGCTTTCATTTGTTATATTATCTAAAAGTACTAACTGTTGAATCCTCATAGAGATATTCTATATCAATATTTTGTTAGTGGATCAATGCCTGAAATTCTAGATCGAAAATATAAGCTTGAGGACAATTTATAGAAATTTAAATATTACAGCCAAAAGTCAGCTTATTTCAAAATTCAGTGTTTAAAAGCATCTTATTTTTTCGAATCATGAAAGTTGCCTCTCTTTCTTTTCTTTTAGTGTCACATTCATCAGTTTGTCCTGTTGGCACCTCAATGTGAATTTTTAGAATCCTGAAGATCTTATCAGTCTCCAACTAACATAGTATGACTTACCTCTTGAATTACATTGGTTTTCTTCTAGGTTAAGCCATCATATGTGATTCCAGATCATCTGAGCTGTGGGGTTCTCAAATATCACTCTAGAAGAGTCACATGCTTGGAGTTTCATCCAACCAATGACAATATTCTTCTATCAGGAGATAAGGTGAGCTTTGCCTTCTATATACTATATGATGTCAATTGGTGTGGTATTTGACAATTTGTATACATATGCATTCAGAAAGGGCAACTTGGAATTTGGGACTTCCATAAAGTATCTGAAAAGGAGGTCTATGGAAGCATACACAGTTGTATCCTTAATAATATGAGGTACTTGTTTGTTAGGAAAATCTATGATGCATCCAATATCCTTACATGAGTTCAAATAACATTGGATTTTTTTATGCAGGTTTAGTTCAGTCAATGATGGAACCGTATATGCTGCATCGTCTGATGGAACCATTAGTTGCACTGACATTGTGACTGGAATCTCAGACTCAATGATGAATCTCAATCCTAATGGATGGAATGTACGTAATATCTTATATATAAATCCTTCTTGCAATTCAACTCTCACGTTTTCATTCTTCATTAATGTACGAAATGTTTTCTTACATTTCAACTGAATTTGTGGGTTTACATCTAAATATGCTGCAGCAATTCCTCAGCTCTTCAAATCCTGTATACATTTTTTGTTATGTTCAATTACCTTGTTCTTTTTTTTTAATAATCCCTCGCTATTTTACTAACTAGTGTTTATATGAACCAATGGAAATGTACGTAGGGCCCTAGCAGTTGGAAGATGCTCTACGGTCTGGATGTCAACCCAGAGAAAGGTCTAGTTCTTGTTGCAGATAACTTTGGCTTTCTTTACATGTGAGTAATTCTACTTTCAAGTTATCATTTGAAGAAGCACTCGTCTAATGTTTGTCTACTGCTTGCTGAGCACCTGTTCATGCTGGTTTGATGCCTTGATTTGTCACCACATTTCATCTTCTATAATTTAGCATTAAAAAGCCAATAACTGAATATGCACTAATGCAAGTACCTGTTTTTCTGACATGTCATCTTACCTATGTTTTATTACGAGTATAGTGATGATCAACCCATTGTTTTCGACAGCTCTTAGAAGTTGTGGGACTTTTGTCAGTCATGTATGGTTTCTATTCGAGCCATTTAGTCTTCCGTTTTAAGAATATGATTATATTTTGGCATATGGGTCTTCTCATTCTTACTTCTTAGGTTAGTTAGGTAAGGATCTGTGTCATTTTGTGATGAAGATATAATGTGCCTTAGTCATTGCATTTAACTAACAGAGTGCTTAAATCTTCTTCCTACATTCGGCTGGACTTACCATCTGATGAATGCAGGCTAGATTCACGGACCAAAAACAAAACTGGCGAGGAACTCTTGATTCATAAGAAGGGATCAAAGGTTGTCGGGCTACATTGCAACCCTCTTCAGCCTGATCTATTCTTGAGCTGTGGCAATGATCACTATGTAAGCTCTATGCTCTGAGTATATTCTAATATCTTTGTATATCTGAGTTTATAACAAAACATTGGCTATCATAACAAGGATTTGGCATTATGAATGAATCATTATAGGGGATTTGATCAGCATAATTCAGAGTACTGTATAACTCAGAATACTTCTTCTTTCTGAATAGTTTGATCCTCTACTTAATTTGCTTTCACTTTATCAGGCTCGATTGTGGGACATACGTAGATTACAACCTGGAGGCTCTCTAACTAATCTTCAACATCGCCGTGTTGTAAATTCTGCTTACTTTTCTCCTCTGACCGGAAGCAAAATTCTCACCACATCCCAGGATAATCGTATACGTGTGTGGGATTCAATCTATGGAAATTTAGATATCCCAAGTAGAGAAATTGTCCACAGTCATGATTTCAACAGACATCTAACTGCTTTTAAAGCTGAATGGGATCCAAAGGTGTGTAGGGCGTCAATATCTTCATAGATGCTTGAAACCCTTCTTTACTAAATGACTGAATGGTCTCATGTATGATTTGTATAAACAGGATCCTTCAGAATCCCTCGCGGTCATCGGTCGCTATATAAGTGAGAACCATAATGGGATCGCATTGCATCCCATTGATTTCATAGATGTCACTACAGGGCAGCTCGTTGCAGAAGTGATGAACTCTAATATTACCACCATCAGTCCTGTGAACAAGCTACATCCCAGAGATGATATTTTGGCAACCGGTAGCTCAAGGTTTTCCCTTCTTATCCTCTCATTGTCTTGTTTCCATTCCAGCATTTAGTTTGAAAGGAGTTCTTTCCAAGTTCCTTGCTTGTTACGCTTTCTGGTCTTAATTAGCCATTCTACGAATTGGGTTGTAAATCAAGATTCGTTTTCTGGTTACGGTATTTTGAATAGCTATTCTTATGTTATACAGATCTCTTTTCATCTGGAAGCCAAAGGACAAATCTGAGCTCCCACAGCAGGATGAGTTTGCTCAGAAGATTGTTGTTCTGTCTGGTAAAGCCGAGAAGAAACCTGGAAAGCGCTCCAAGAATGACAGTGATGAGTCTGATGATGATATGTTTAAATCTATCAAAAAGTTGAAAGGCAAAGGACCCAAGTCGAAATCAACTCCCATGAAATCCAGGAGGTGACTAACAATTGTCTTTTATTTTTGGGATGCGGAGTTTTCTGAGGACCCGTGATTTTGAACAGAGTAATGCAAGTAGATCTCAAGTTCTTATCTTGAAGCTCTTCATTTTGGTGGCTAAATTATGTGTATAGTAAGCAGTATCTTTTGCTATTTTCTCTCCTGTGACAGAATGAGGCTCTGCTGATGCAACTAATGTTCCCTGGTAAGGTTTGTGCAATGCAAAATTTTCTTCAGTGCCTGTGAGGTAGTTTGAACTTGACTACGCTCAGAAAGTATGCTGCCTTGCACGTGCTCTATACTATCAGAATGTGTTTTTTTGAAATGACATTATAACTTTAGTCCATCAAATGGCATCTTTTGCTGCATTGGGTTAATGAATTCAGCTCGTTGCATTGCCCTTCTATATATTTGTTGACCATTTTGGTATTTTCCATTGGTTTGAAACTAGATGAAGAATATTACTTGCTCAAAAAAAAAAAAAGATGAAGAATATTACACACTGAAATGGGATCATCATTCTGAGGCTTTTGTTGATTTAACATATAGCTCTGTCAAGTTCCTTTAAAGGAAAGTGAGTCATCTGTCACTTAGGCTGCAACTAAATTTAGCCTATAGCCACCCTCTTTTGCACCCCCAACGTCAATATTCCACCATTGCCAACTACTGGCATTAACTACCATTCTTCAACAGACTTGTGGTTGGTTACCCCATTTTCCATTTCTATTTTGGGTAACATGCTGAAATGTAAAGTGGTGTTCGGTGTGATAACGTCTAACAGCTCTAAATAGTGAGCTTAACTAGCTGTCTAGCCACATCTACCATTACCACTTTCGAGATACACACCCATAATAAACAGATTGTTTCCAAGCATGATACCATTAATGGTAAAGTCATGTTTGGCGTTATAAACGTCTAATAGCTTTACCTGGAGGACCAGTTTCACTAGCTGTTACTATCCAAATGGAAGAAGAAGAAGAAAGGGATGGTTACACTATACCACCTCCACTTCCTCCATCGTCTTCTGGTGAAACCGAGCCTTCCGACTTATCCTCAACAGAGTTGCATGCTAAACAACACCAGCAACCTCACACCCATCAAGCCCACCGGCGCCACCAACGCCGTCGATTCCTCCAGGACTCGCCGGAAAACTTGTCTTACCGTTTCGACTTGTCCGAATTCGACGTGGCACCTAGTGACACGAGGGATAATATCGTCTGGCCTTGCGTTGCCGTCCTCATCACATTATGGCTTTTTGGTACGTTATTACATATAATTAACCCTTTTGTTTCTCTCTATTTTATTCTAAGATGGTTCTTTTTCTCTTCAATTTTCTGATCAGCAACATCCATTACTGTGATCCTGGGGTTCTACGGATCCTGGACCTTACGATTGGGGCCCAATTGCTCCCGCTTGGTCACTTCAATAAATCCATTCTTTGTGCACTTTATTCAGGTTTATTATTTATAACTACTACTATTCTAAGAGATCTTCTGAAACTTCTGTGCAATAAGTTTTGTATTCTGCAACATTCACTGAGTTGCAAGTTTCATTTATTTATTTTTTGGGTCAATCAGGCCGTTTGATGACAAAATTGTACACTTTTTACTCTTGAAAAATTACTTATTTCCTTAAAATGCAGGCACAACAAATGGAAGGAATTGCAGGCCCCATGGTATATGGGTTTAGAAGTAGCCCAGTTCTTGATGTGGACACCACATGGACAGAGACACACAATGCATCTCTTCAGCCTAACCTGCACAAGGTATATGTTGCTAGTTAATATAGCAATGCTAGGCTTCTTAAGAATACTAATGCATGTAAATGAACTTGTCGATATGCGCACGTGTATGTGCAGGAGTGGATGTATTACCTAAATACAGGATCAAAACTGGATATATCATACTATGTGAAGAGCCCGAGCTCATCCTCTTTGACACTCGTGATTTCGCAGGGTAAGTAATGAAATGACTTGACCATAGGGAAGCTGAATTCATTGGATTTGAGTTGATGTAGATCTTGTAATGTTTATGCTGATATGGTAGTTCATTTACTTGAGTAATGTTTCCTGTCAGAACCAAGCGAATATGTACAAGGATTCATGGGAATGAAATGCATTTTAGTTACAAGTATCCTATATACTGTCTCCAATTTACTTTTGTCTTACCTTACCAATTAATTTTGATCTATAATAGTTGGAATTTGCACTCAGACCAAATGAGGAGGCATACTAACTTTTGCAAGACTCTTCTAGGTGAACAAAGCCTCATTGAATGGCTACAGGATCCCACGGATTCGAACACAACATTGTCATGGAACCTAATCTCCGGTAAGAGCATCAAATCTTGTATACTTTAACAACATTCTCTCCCATAGCTAACAAATAGGACTATAATGAATTCATTTCTTGGATAGGACACGGTATGATTGAGCAGGAAATCACAAACTCTGCTAACTACTACATAGCAGTAGCCAACTTGAATCCTGATGCTATTTTACAGGTAATTCAATCGTTCTAATTTTTAAGTGCAAGAAACTAATCACTTTATAACCGCCTGTTGGTGTTATAATAAATGGTTTATGTTTCCTATCAGGTTGAATTGAATTTCACCATAAAGGCTCTCTTCTATAACATCAGTCATGCCTCCTTCAGATGCTCACCGTATAACCGAGTCTGTACTTTCTCGCTTGTGTTTCTTAGGAGTAACACTATAGTCCTTACTTCCCCAGGCCCTCAACAGGTTGATACCAAATCAAAAATTCCTTCTTTTTCTTCCCCACATTATGTAACATTCAATGAGTTTTGAATCACAGATATTCATATGCTTGTTATGATCATTCATACAGCCTAATGACGACGATGGCTGGTATATCAAGTTGTCATACAAGCCAAGATGGCTTACTTACATTCTAGTATCAGGTTTTTGCTCTTTTTGAACATTTTGTTTCTGATTCCATTTCAGCTCCAGTCCCTTTCTCAATCAAATCCATGTCGATTTTTGCAGGTGCTTTGGCAATGGCAGTGCTTCTAGTATACAAATTCTACACTCTCATCCAACCAAGCCATGAAGATGCCAATAGAGCGGAGCCATTTGATGACTATGATCAAGAGGAGTCATTTCTTTCTCCCAAAGACGACGACCTCTCAAGCTTGGGATCGTCTTATGACTCTGTTTCTAATGATGAAGATCACGAGTTTGAGGAAAAGCTCCTAGAGGAAGAGAAGAAAGCTAATGCTCTTAAGCTTTGTGTTATATGCTTTGATTCCCCAAGAGATTGTTTCTTCCTTCCCTGTGGCCATTGCACAGCTTGCTTCGCCTGCGGATCAAGGTACATAGTTAGTTGTTATATTAGGATATAACATATGACCATTTTTTTATTACTCTAAGAAAATAAAGAATATTTTCAAACTTAAAGCTCAACCATGTCCAAACGAGTCCTAAATTTCCAGAATGTGTCTTCTTCTTCTTCTTTAATTTGCCCTGCAGGATTGCAGAAGAAGCGGGTAGTTGTTCAGTTTGTCGAAGGCTGACGAAGAAGGCAAGGAAGATATTTTCAGTATGATCAAGCTTATCATATTAAGATAATTATCCATTGATTAATTAATTGAGCTCCAGCTGGGATTTTAGCTCACGTATACTAAGGTGAGTGTGGAATGTTTCTTCTGTAACTAGAAGTTTAGTTTATCTTGTAACTTTCCAAATTCAGTTCGCCAGTTTATAAAGCAAGCTCAGGGAACAGTTTTTAACTTGGCAGGAATTTTATTTAAGCATTAGTTTCCTTAGAACAGAAGGTACCCATATAAAAGGCATGTCTGATGCCTCGTCTTGCTAAGCATAAAGGATTCTCAAGTCAACTAGTTATTTATATGAAGAGAATGGCATTGCTTGTTGAAGTAATTAATCATATCGTAGCTACAGCTAGCTAGATGTCTTTGAATCTTTCATGATATAAAGAAGCCCATATCTTACTTTGACTTATAACTCAAGCACACTTAATTGTACACATAGTACTACAACACAAAAGGCACATATTCTCCACATTGTTCACAAGCAATTCCAAAGTCATTAATTCCTCGCCAAATCCCAGCAAGGAACTTCTCAAGGACCCACAAACTAATTAAACATCATCAAACACCACAACAAGATCAAATTTAAAACCCACCAAACCAAAAGACCCAAGATATAAGATTGCACTACAAAACTCTTCATTGAATCTCAACTAGCTAGCTAGGTCAGCTAGCTATGTCAAAGTCACAGGCCTTCAAGTTCTGCTTCTGCTTCAAGCGCATGTTCAAGCTAGCGGGCGCGGAGCCTCCCAAGGATGTGAAGGATCTGTTCGAGCAATACTCCGAAAATGGAGTGATGTCGGTTGAGCAACTACATAGGTTCCTAGTCGAATTCCAGGGTGAACACCGAGCCGGATTGGAGGATGCGCAAGCCATCTTTAACAGCCTTAAGCTTCTTAGCCTCTTCCAAAGGCGTGGTCTTCATCTCGACGCCTTCTTCAGATATCTTATTGGTGATTTGAATCCTCCTCTTCCTACAATGGTATGTACGTGTATTCTTTTGTGTGTGTTATGGCAATTGGTTATATTGGTACATGTTAGAGTATAGCTTCTACAATGGTATGTGCATGATTTATGACTTGCATAGTATGTTTATATGCATATAGTTTGGTGTCGTCTTAAGACTCGTCCAATTCGATTGACTACTATCGCTCTATGTTCAGACCGGATCCTTACTAGCCCTGTTTTAAAAGGTTATAATAGGATTAACGTTGGGCAAATGGATTGAGTGTGTGTAGGTGCACCAAGACATGAGTGCTCCATTGGCTCATTATTTCTTATACACCGGCCACAACTCCTACTTGACGGGAAACCAACTAAGTAGCGATAGCAGTGTCGAACCGATAATCAGGGCTTTGAAGAGGGGCGTTCGAGTGATCGAGTTGGATCTTTGGCCTGACTCAATCAAGAATGGCATTGAAGTTCGTCATGGAGGGTGAGATCAAGACCGAGATCTAGATCGAGATCTCTATTCGATTAGTTTGATCTAGAGCTAACGTAATCAAATTACTCAAAGAGTGATGTTGTTTTTGTGAAGTGCAGGACCTTGACCTCTAGCGTGGAGCTAAGGCAGTGCTTGGTTGCCATAAAGGACAATGCGTTTTTCGCTTCGGAATACCCGGTTATAATCACATTCGAAGACCATTTGAATCACAGGCTTCAGGCTAAAGTAGCCGAGGTAATATATATGGACTCTTGATGGATGCTTGATTGAAATAACTCGGTAGCTAAGTTTGGCTTACCATAAGTTTGGGATACATTTTTCAGATGGTTAAAGACATATTTGGTGACATGTTGTATTACCCACGGCCAAACATGCAAGAAGTTCTTGTACCAAACAAGCTGAAGAATAAGATCTTGATATCCACCAAGCCACCCAAAGAATCTGAGGAGAAAGAAGAACGCATGCAAATGTTAAGGGATCAAGAGGTAAGAAATAATTATAACCCAAGTTGTGCAAAGTAAAGCTAACATCCTAAACTACTAGGGATATATTAAGCTTGATAGGTAAAGTCATAACACAACTAGTATTGATAGAAGTAAGGTATGTTTAATTGCAGGATGAGGATGAAGACGAGGAGAAAGTGACTATTGAGTACAAGAGTTTGATTGCAATTCATGCAGGGAAGAAGAAGGGTAGCATGAGGACAACATTGTCTTCGGATTTCGACATGTTTAGGCGACTGAGCCTTAGCGAGCCACAACTAGACGATGCCCTAGAAAAAAATGAAGGAGCTGATATTGTCAGGTAAGAAGCTTTGGGATTTAAATCAACTAATTAAAAGTCGTCTGATTTAAGTTGATCTCTCGGGTTACCTCTGGTGTCAATTAGTTTAGGATGAACTACGCTCAACTTATGCATGTGTTGGTCTTATCATGCATGTGTGCATGGCACCCCTTCCACCACTTATCCACTGGCCTTACGTTTATTTTTGAAAAATCTGAAATTGCTTAGTGTAATGTATATATATTAACTTTATGAATGCAAAACAGATTCACCCAGAGAAACTTATTGAGGATTTTCCCAAAAGGCACACGTATTGCTTCTTCAAATTTCAACCCTATGATCGGCTGGACTCATGGAGCTCAAATGGTAGCCGTTAACATGCAGGTAAACTTCTCTTGCGCGCATCGCCTTCGACTATTCGAGTTGGACAAGTTTTGTCATACATTAGTGAGCCTAGCTAACTAACTAAGGTGATCTACTTATAATCAATATTGCACTAATAAACTTAACTACAGGGTTATGATAAGTACTTGTGGATCACACATGGGATGTTCAGGGCCAACGGTGGGTGTGGCTACGTTAAGAAACCAGATTGCCTTCTAAAAACTGGACCAAACGGCAGCGTTTTTGATCCTCAAGCTTGGAGACCTGTAAAGACCAATTTAAAGGTCAAAGACTTTCTTTTTCATGGCCATTCTTTTAAACTTTAGCTTGTCTAAAGGCTCTATTAATCTTTAATAAGTTTGTGTACTTGTATTTTTTTGATCCAATAAGTTTGTGTACTTGTATGAAGGTCAAAATATACATGGGGGATGGCTGGCATTTGGACTTCGCTCGCACTCACTTTGATCCATTTTCTCCTCCGGATTTTTTCACCAAGGTAAATTTTGCATACTCATCTTTACTCATACCCTAAGTACTTATTACCTAATGAAGAGCGATCCATCAAGGAAAATGATGCTAGTGTTAATATAAAACCTAGTGCAAACTATATATATAAAAAACTCTAGTTGCCATAATCTAGGGTTTAGTACGTTGTCTTACGCTTTAACTGAAATAACTGTCAACATACAGATCCAAATCTTGGGAGTTCCAGGTGACAAAGCAAAGGCACAAACACATCCCATAGAGGATCAATGGACTCCGGTTTGGAACCAAGAGTTTGAGTTCCCTCTTACCGTCCCTGAGCTTGCACTAATGAGGATTCAAGTGAGGGAGTTTGACACCGACAGGCGACACGCCTTCGGAGGCCAAACTTGCCTGCCGGTGTCGGAACTGAAGACGGGCATTCGAGCGGTCCCATTGTATGACAAGAGAGGGGATAGGTACAAATCGGTCAGGCTTCTCATGCGGTTTCAGTTCGACGATGAAAATAAATTTGAATTCTAAGTGTTCTTTGCAAGCGTGTGTGTGTGCGTTTTAGATCTACGAGTTTGTGATTTGTTGTGTAATGTATGATTGCTATTGTGAATAAGAAGAATTCACGAGGACATATATGAATTCTCCCACCTTATAAACTAGTTCCGAATGTGATTGTTTTTAGTGAAAAATGGCCACTGATCACTCTCCCATTCACATTGTTTTTTTTTTTTGAAAAACCGGTTAATTGGATTAAAAAAAAAGGTTACAAAAATTGCTAGATTAACTAGCTATTTACCTGCATATCTCTCTCAATACTTTCCAAGAACTTCCTAAGCTCTCTTGAACTATTTTTCCATCTTGCTTTGCAACTACTTCTAATGTGATTCATGCACATGCAAGTGCAATCCTCCACACTCATTCTCTGCTGACTAAAGACAAGCAAGTTTCTAGTTTTCCACACAAAATTCATGCTAACACATATGCAGTAATTCCAAAGATTAAACCGAAAGGACTTTCTGCTCTTGAAACCACTTGAGGAGCTAATCCAATCTTCAATGTTGATGATTCTGCGCCCAAACTTAGCCCACGAGAGGACCCTGTTGATCACTTCCTTGGAAAATCTGCACTCAAACCATAAATGGTTAGGAGTTTCCTGTTGAGACATGTTGCACAAGGGACATTGGTCATCAGCTGAGAGGCCCCAAAGGTGTAACTTATCCCTTGTGTGAACTCCTTTGCTAATAATCTTCCAAGAGATAAATGCCACTCTGGGAGAGTTGATCTTGTTCCACACAAGGTCAGCCCAGGGCACCTTCTGACCTTTGTTCCTCCTGCTATCATACAAGCTCTTGCCATCAAACCTGCCAAGTCTAGAGTTCAGTGTGCTAACATTGACATTATCATTGAGGGACTCAAGCATATCATCTCTCATTTTCATCACAGCTTTCCAAGTAGCACTGTCAGAGTTCTTGCAAGAAATCTCCCAAATACTTTGGCCTCGCGTATGAGTTTGCTCAACCCACCAAGACCAAATTGAACCATCATTTAGACAGGCATCATATAACAGCTCAGTGACATTCACCCTATTCCAAGTGCTAAGGTCTTTAAGTCCAAGGCCACATTCAGCTTTTGGTCTACAGACTGTCTTCCAAGCAACTGGAGCTCTAGTTCCATTGCTTCCTCCACTCCACAGGAAGTTTCTCATGGTGCTTGTGAGGTCATTGATCACAGCCTTGGGGAGGAGGAAAATCTTGCTCCAATACTGTATCACACCATGAAAGATAGCTCTGATAATTTCTAATCTCCCAGCATAGGATAAGTGCCTTGCAGCCCAGGCATTGGCTTTGTTCCAAGATTCATTCCAAGAATGCCACAAATGTTGTTTTCCTGAAAGCTCTGCAAGCCAGCACAAAACACCTTGGATTTAGCAAGGTTCATTTCAAGCCCTGAGCACTTGCCAAAATCATTGAGCACCCTCTTGATGGACTGAATAGAGCCAGAACTTGTCTCAAACCTCTTTTTGCTTGAAAATGCCCACAGTGCTCCTGACCAATTTTGATGGTGAATTGGCAACATGATATGCATTCTTTTATCCAGTTGACCATAATAGGATGGAAGTTCAGCTTCTCAAGGAGAGTGAAGAGGAACTCCCAACTCACTGTATCATAGGCCTTTCTAAGATCAATTTTTAGAGCACACCTTGGGCTGATGTACTTTCTAGCATAGCTCTTGACAACTTCTTGGCACACAACAATGTTATGTCTAATGCTGCGGCCTTTGATGAAGGCTCCTTGATTTTTATCAACAATCTTGGGGAGCACATCCTGAATTCTAGCCACAATCATTTTAGAGATGACTTTGTATATCACATTCACATTGTTCTACAGCTGCTCATACTATAATCATAACTCTACAAATTCCTTATCTTTTTTTCATATGGTTTATGGGTATATGAGAGTTTGTACAATGTTTTACTCAAATTGTCCGAAACAACACTACTGAAAATAGTCACCAAAAAAAATTACGTCGTCTCTCTTTTCCCTAAAATATGCCTATGTTTTGTCAAATTACTAAATCCAATTGTCTTCTGTCTTTGAACTCTTTCTGACCTTTGGGCGTGACTATAAAAACCAAAGTTTACGTTCTTGGGCATTACTACTAAACTAGTACGATCGAGCGTTTAACAACATACATATATGTCAAGGAGACACGTGTTACTTAAAATGTTAATCTTAAATATATCTCGAATCAAATGACAACACAATTTATAAGTTGAAGCTCCTGACTAATTCCATATATTGTTTTTGTTAATTACTTCTTGATAACAGATCTCTACTTTTCATTAGGGATGGACCAGCTAGCGGACGCGCGTTACAGAAAAAGAAACAAAATGGTGCCATTATACAAATTGATTTGAAATTGCAGAATGCAAGCATCGATCTCTTGCTTGCTGTTGTGGTTAGGGATCGATATTTAGGGGCCAACTTGATATCCCATTCCAAATCTGAAGCTCTTTCCTATGGTATGTTTTACGTGATGCATGTGTTAATATGGTTTGTTTGTTTTTTGGCAAAAATGTCTTATAAAGTACATTGCATAAAGATCTCTTTCTTTTCTTGGTAATTCTTACCAAAGTATATACGTATAGTAAGTAAGTCGAGCTCGAATTGAAGAGAGGCTAATTCACACTCATGGTACATATGCTAGCTTTTGGCAATCAACATTTTTGATAGATACCTACAAGTTCTTCATTGCTTGTAAATCTAGTAAGGAATTAACTTGTAGCTAGCCCTCCTCAACTCTTGGAATTATTTAAACAAATGTCTCACCTTGCATTGTTCAATTTATCTGAAACTCCTCAAGTCCTATAACACTACAGGATTGAGTTCAGGACTTCATAGTTAAGCTTCAAATGGGATGTTGGAAGCCCAAGACCGATCATGTACATCTAGAACCATCGGGCGATATCAAGGCGTTGTTCGAACATCCGGATTACTCAGACAAAGGACTAATGTCCCTTGCTCAATTCCACAAGTTCTTGTGTGAAGTCCAGAGGGAAGACCATCTTATTGATGCTGAAGATATAATCAAGCGCCAACTCGATCATCGTCGCATTACCCAACAAAACGGCCTTCGTCTTGATGACTTCTTTACCTATCTTTTTGGGGACCTTAATCTTCCTCTCCATAAAGAGGTAGTAAAAATAACACTTTTTTTTTGGTAGAAAAAATAACACTTTTTTTTATACCTTAGAAGTTACTTGCATGATATTTTCTTCTTACCTCTTAACTATATGTTTAGATGTCATATATGTTTGTAAACTTAATATAAACGTATCTCATATCTAAAGTTGAGAATAAAATAATCTAGTGCTAGTTTAACCCCCGTACCATGTACGGGTAATGTGATTATAAACCCGATTTAATATAGATATGCTTCACGAACTTCTTCGATAGGAAATAGTATAGGTATATTTTTTTTTGGTTGAAGAAAATAGTATAGGTATATTGTTAAGTAGAAATTAATCCTTAAGGTATAGATATATCATATATGATGGCTTCAAAGATTATTACATGATTTTATCTTCATTGGTTGCTTGAAAAGATAAGAAATTTAAATTTAGTAGGTAGGAAATCATGAAATATAGATATAGTCTAATTATTTGTTTTACAAAAATCCGAAATTTATATCAAAATTATAAAAAAAAAGTCTGAAAAAATAATCTCATAGTTGTATTTTTCGATTTTATCTTAATCTTTATAATTTTGAAATAAAATTCGAATTTTTCAAAAATAATTAGATTATATCTATATTTCATTATTTCCTAATTTCCTGCTTACTACATTTAAATTTTCTATTGTGATTGGTGTTTTTTTTATCAATGATAGTACATCAACTTATAATATAAATAAGTTGAATATGCTAAAAATTTATTTTATGATAAATATGATATCGGTCCACCGAACTTTTAACAATATATCGTAGATAATGTACCATTTACTTGTTGACATGTGTGTTCATTGTTCACCTACACGAAGTTGACATGTGTGTTCATATATATTGCTCACTTATACGTTTTTAGGTGCATCAAGATATGACTGCTCCATTAGCTCACTATTTCATCAGCACAAGAGTCAAAATACGTTTGTTTTCAGCTCGGAAAGGCCAGTCGAAACTAACCAAGTCAAAGAGAAATATTGCAGCAATTAGAGAAGCTTTGAAGATGGGGGTTCGAATGATTCAACTAGATCTTTCCTATATTCCACATAAGAATGGTGGCATTCACAATCATACCCATGAAGAGTGAGATCCTAATCCTACTTTAGACATCTTTGTCTTTATTAATATGTATCAAGCTATTTAAAATTTCACTAAGAGAATAAGTTATGGTCTGTTAGGATCGCCACAAAAATGACATTATCTTACATTATAATGTACAATTTGATGCGACTTTACATTAAAGGTCCGCATCGTAATGTAGGATAATGCCATTTTCGTGGCTATCCAAACATGCCCTTAATTGATTCTTGCTCTGAAAATCTACCGTCATGCAGTTTAGATATTCGTGGGAGCCTAAGACATTATATGGAAGCAATCAAGGAACTTGCATTTGAAAATAGTGATTATCCTTTGATCATAGCATTTGAAGGTGATTTCGGTTCAAGGATTCAGTCCATCGTAGCTGAGGTGAGTAAACATTTGATACTTTACCTAGCTAAAAAAATTGTGTTACGTACCCAATGTTTGTAACTATATGTTTGTGATTTCTAATTAAATGGTTTTATGCCTTGTTCTCAGATGGTTCAAGCAATATTTTCAGATAAATTGCACAATCCAAACGTGAAGACCCAAATGGTTCTTTCACCACAAAATTTGAAGAATAAGATCTTATTAGCCCAAACACCAAAAGACCATGAGATGGAGAAAGAAGAACGTACCCAAAAGGTTAAGAAACATACAAAAAGAGTTGCATCCAGAGAAGCAAATGTATGTAGCTTTGCTTAAAGCACAAATGGGCAATTATTATATATTGTTCAACATCCATATTGCTACTTTTTTCTTAATTTTTTTTTGATAATATGATTCTTGTTTGCAGATGAACTTGGAAAAAGAAGAAAATAAAGAGTATAAGAGCTTGATTACGTTTGATAATGTGAAGCTAGAGCGCAGTCTAAGCGGGATATTAACTTCTAAACATGATAACATTTGTTACTTTAGACTGACACAGCCGAAGCTAGAGAATGCCATAAAAACACATGGAGCTCAAATTTTGGAGTAAGTTTGATGAAATTCTTTTATGGAAAATGAGCACATTTCTTAGAGAATTTAGATTTATATACCATGTAGCATCTCAGAAGAAGATTTAATTTGATGTTACCTAGTCTTCTCTCTAATACATCTGACCAAGATTTGATGAACCCTAATCTCAGATTCACCCAGAGAAATTTGCTGACAGTTTATCCTGTGGACAAGCTTTCGGGTTCTTCGAATCTCAACCCTTTGACTGGTTGGAGTCATGGAGCTCAAATGGTTGCTGTCAATACACAGGTGAAACTTGCTGAACTTTTACATTAAGTAAATCTTACTTTACTTTACTTTATAACCCAGTGGAGTTCCCCTTCCGGGGAATCTGGGGGGTCAGGATGGGGGCACCCCTGGCTTACGCAAAGGGGGTGCGCCCGAAAGACCCAAAGAAAAGAAAAGAAAACTGAAACTCAGTTATGTGCCAATCATAACTGAATTTAGTTAAAATGCACCAAAATTGATGTAGGGGTCATATCCAACTCAAAGGCACTATAACATTAAGTAAATCTATTATAATTATTATATTTCTCATTATCTTATCACAGTTTTTGCTCCTCTTTTGTATTATGGTCCATTAACCATTTAAGGGTCGTGATAAGTACCTTGGAGTCATGCAAGGAATGTTTAGAGCCAATGGTGGATGTGGTTATGTTAAGAAACCACAAATCTTACTTGACCATAAGAGCTTTGATCCCAAAATCACTCTTGCAGTTAAGAAAATTTTAAAGGTACAAAAAAAGTGACATGTTTAGATAAAAAAAATCTATATTATCTCTATTTTATCCACTCTATTTGAGCTTAATTCAATTTTATGTGTGTACATGTACATACATATATACAGGTGAAAATATATATGGGTGATGGTTGGCATTTGGATTTCTCTTCTATAAAGTTTGATTTACTTTCTCCACCAGATTTCTTCTTAAAGGTATGGCCCTAATATAGAGCTTTTTTTTTTTTTTGGTTGAAATATAGAGCATTTTTTAGTTATGTCTGGAATTTGTAACTTGCATAGAATTTAGTTCTTGACAAAACTCTAAAAGTGTTACAAGTAAAAATATTGTGTAAGTTAATTTGGATGAAACTATAGTGTTAAGAGGGATTTTTATTTTTGCTTACAAGGTCCAAATGAGGCCCCTTTTAATGAATATGCAACACACAGCTAGAAGATGTCGCATAAGTTCTATATCATGGGTTCGGTTTGGAAATATATATCTTAAACTACATTTTTGAAGGTCCAAATATTTGGAGTTACGGCGGATAATGCAAAGGATGAAACATATTTGGAAGAAGATAAATGGAGACCCACTTGGAATCAGAATTTTGAGTTTCCCCTCACAATCCCAGAATTGGCATTGTTAAGGATTGAAGCTCGAGATTTCGATGTAGATGGAAGTCATGCCTTTGGAGGCCAAACTTGCTTGCCGGTGTGGGAGCTTCAAAGTGGAATAAGAACAGTTCCACTGCATAATAAGCGAGGCGAGCAGTACAAAAACGTTAGGCTTCTTGTACAGTTTGATCTCACTGATCCCTGAGTATTTATATATGCCTTGTGTACGAGTTATGGGTTTGTGTTTGTTTGTGCCAATACATGGTGTGCAAGTGCATCTATGAGTTTATTTGATTGAAACAAATGTGTAAGTTTGTGAAATGACTTAAGATTATTGATTCAATGGCCTTGGGTGGATCAGTGCAAGCCGAAAATTTTCATGTGAATTTGCAAGATGAGATACAATTTTCCCCTCTTGAGATACCATTATGCATTCTCTCACATAGTCACAGCAGGAACCGGGCTCTAAAGTTTAAATGAGCAGCTCTTTCTTTCTTTTATTGGCACCATGGAATTTGGTGTCTTGTTTTTTTTGGGTCAAACATGAGATTAGGTCTTTGTGACGAAGGACCTTTATGGGCCGGAACTATGGAGGCAGTCAAAATGCCCACCAACCAAATCGTTTGATAAGCTCATATCCTCCTCCCTTTAAATACCCCACGACGTCCGTGACAGCATAATAATCTCATTCTCTCTGTAATCTGTCTAGTCACAAAGATTGCGAAAATTAGGGTTTTTTGTGCTCCCTTTTGCTTTCTCTTTGAATTGGGATTTTTGTAGTGAATGGGGAAGCTTCATTTACTGGTTTATGCGGAGTTTCAATTCTCATATGACTCGTTCCCTTGAAGCCAAATTAAAGTGGGTAGCTCCTTATATTGATTCTCTCCTTCACCTAATATTACTATTAGGTTGGTGTTGGAGAACATTTGGTGCAGCCACATTTTTTACTTAACTCAAGCCTTCTTTCTGGTTTATTATGGACTTTTGCTGGAGGGGAAACTGTGATGAGCCATTTATTTGCAGACCTGTAATGATTTGCGGACATGATCGCATTTCTTTATGAACATCTAAGGGACTGAGTTTTCTCCTCCTTCTTTCCAGTTTTTCTATTTGTGTTGAACGGAAGATTTACAATCTCTGAAACCCCAGAACAAGAACATGGACAATTATAGGACTCCCCATACTTAGCCAATATATGTATTACAACCATTAGATTATGTTGGACTACTATTAGGTAATTAATTCGTTTGTTGACTCCTGAAACACGTTGCAAGTTGTAACTGGTCAATGACTCACATTTACTGCTAGAGCACGTAAAGAAGTACCCAAAAAAAAAATCAGATAAAAAAAAAAAGTACAAAAATAAGTTAACTACAGTATTACAATTTACAACTACTCACATTAACAACAATTATCGAGTTCGTTTCTTCGCGAGTAATACAAGTATAGAAGCGACTATAATTAATAATTTATTATGTAACTGATCATTACCGTTATATAGTTTCATTCATATACAAGTTTTTATTGTAGAACCAGTCACCTAACTATCATAACTCAAATTGGACCAAAAAAAATCTATCATAATTCAAAATTTTGTATACATCGCCATCAATTCAACTAATTATATAATAATGGAAGTTAGCTTAAGGAGAGATAAAACGAGCACAGGACAATTATAAAACCAGGGAATTAGGGTAAAGGAATCACAAAACATTGAACTGAGATACAATACAGTCCAGTAATGTTCTTAAAGCCAACCAAAACAGAAACCAACGAAGACATTACAGATGAGACTCAAATGTCTGACCTATACACGTGGCAAATCCGCCACATTCAACAAAATCCGACAACTTCAAAAGCCTAAATGCAAATTGAGGCATCAAATGACATGAAACATTACAAACGAGTTGAATCCAAAAGACAGTATATAATGTCCAAGACTACTCAACAATGAGATTTAGTAAAAAAAATCCGCCTCCAGCTGAATAAAGAATAAACGCTGACACACATCCACAACCACTAGATGAGCTATAAACATTGCCACAAAGCCTCTTTTCCTCCAATCACCCTGCTAGAAATACTTGATTTCTTCACAAAGGCTACAAAATTTTCCTAGCTTCCAAGTTATTTAACGACTAACCCAGATTCCTTGGTGTGATCTCTGCATGCGTCAACTTCAGTAGGAGCCCATGGGTGGCATGCCGAAAGGAGGCATTGGGGGCATACCCATGCTGCCCATACCTCCCATTGGTGGTGGTGGACCATAGCCACCGCCCATTTGGCCGCCCATGCCTGGCATTGGAGGTGCTGGTAGAGCAAGAGGAAGCAACTGGGCATACATATTCTGCAGAAATTTTTAATAAATTTACAAGGAAATGTCAGCAACTTCAATAGGTTTGCAGTAACATTTATGTTGGGCATTATCCTTCCCATCCCCTGAAGGTTGGGTTAATTAATGAACTTCCTCTAGGGATAATAAGAGATTCACCCTACATGAGTGCAAATTCTAAGACAGCAAAAGGGAAGAGTCGGCATGAAAACAATCATACCTGTTGTGCAACGAGATCCTTCTCCTCATTCTCTTTTGACTTAGACTCTATCTGAGCTTCAATTTTGTCCTTGATAAGCTCATCTACCTTGCCAGTGTACTCTCGGATGAACTGTTTCAATAAAAGCAACATAGCTTTAGAATAAATCAGGGATAGAAGACCAAAACAATATACGGTTTAAGGAAATTACCTGCAATAGGTATGGGAAGGCAAAATCTATCATGTTGTTCATCCAAGCAAGCTCCAGAGCAACATCAGCACGGATTAGTTCATAGCACACGAATAAACATGAAGCAAAGCATTCCTTCTTTCCCTGCAAAATATCCAAGCAAATAAAAGCACATTAAATGGAATGACAGATTTGCCATGAGAGCTTCGATGGTAGCACCATGAGCAGATGATAAATTACAAGGAAATCTCCCATCTAATCTTCCAGCCACAAATATAATTAAGTAGCAAATAATGTGCCATATAAAAAATTTTATATAATACTGATGAAAGTTTTATATACAATTTAGGAATATGGGCTTAAATATAGTTACTAACAACTGGATATAATACTGATGAAAATTTTATAGACAATATAGGAATATGGGCTTAAATGTTGTTACTACATAGCAGGAATAACGAAATCATACCTGCTCGATAAAGTAAACAAGCAACTCCTCTGCAAGTTCAGGATCACCAGACTGTGATGCTGTCTCCATAGCATCTTTGTAAAGCTGGTCCTTCTTTGACAAGGCAATGGATTGCTTCCATCTGCCAGCCTTCTTGTAGATGTAAGCAGCAATACGCCTCATTTCAAGCAATTCATGTTTCTCAACCTGTTTTGGAAATTTTAGAACAACAGATTAACAGCTATTTCATAACAGCTGTACTAAAAAAACCTTCGCAAAGTTTAGAATTTAGCTACCTTCTGTGCAAGGCCAATCTGATCGAAGTTATCATGCATATCAATAGATTCACGAAGCCTGTCATAGTCTTCCTCTTCAAGATAAATTCCATTCAAAGCTTCATTTACCGCAGCCACATTATTGCTCTGGACTGCCACCATGTATGGCTTCACAAGGTGCAGGTGACCAGCCTGAATCAAAAGGCGTAAATGAACGAATGAGAACAGCATATAAAAATTGTACATTTTCAGAATCAATGAAGTTGAACTTTAAAAGTTAGGATACGACAAAACTACCTTTCTCATTATATCAACCACTCGTGTGTGGTCCACACGAAGGGCAAGGACATTAAGAACATCATTGATGAGATCGGGATATTCTTGTAAGTAGAAGTGTACAGCCTTGTAATAAAGCTCAACATTTGCAACCTTGACAACTATGTCCTTGAACTGCATGTGGTCCCACGCTTCAGGAGAATGATTCATCACAGTAGTTGCAGCATTGTCAAACTCATCATACTGGATGTACAAATAGGTCAACTCTTTCCAGTGTTGTTGTTCGTCACAAGCCCTTATCAGCTTGGGGATGTTGAGGCGAGTAGAGAACAATTTAATATGCTCCATAAGCTTCTCAGGACGATACCTTGCATATAGAACTCCCAACTCCGTGAAGATACCCATATGTGCACGCTCTAGACCCAGACCACTTTCCATGAGTGAAATTAGCTCATTGAAACAACCACGGTTCTGATAGTACTCACTAACCTCTTCTAAGTCATCCACCTAGTAGTTACAGAAAAAAAAAACATGGGTTAATTGAAAGCAAACACAAAGAATGACAAAGAAAAGTAAAAGGACCAACATAAAGTACCTGAATGATGACATTGAGCCCACAAATTTGAGCCAAGCGGAACTCCTCGGCATCAACACAAGCAAAACAAACTTCTTTCCAGACCTTTGAGCTGTTTGCTTTCCTTGCAGCATCAACAGCGCCTTGAAATTGCTTCAACTTCACGAGGGTACAAGCTAGCTTAGCCCAGTTGGAAATGAAAGCAAAAATTATTTTTGCAGCCTCATATAAGGCCTCATCAAACAACTTATCCCCAACATTTTGGAGGTTAGCAACATTTGGCATTAGGATAAATTCTTCAATATCACCAAGTCTGTCAATCTTTGCATATGCATAGATAAGCTCACTATCGACCTTGGGCTCTTTCACCTTCTGCCTAACCATCAAAAGATACTTCACTAAGTCTTGGTACACATCTGCATCCTCTGCAGCACGGATGACTTCTAAGAATTGTGTAGCATCATCAGCACGAATGAAGGACTCGATAGCATCACTCACTAGCCCTTCTCTGAGTTGGGCCATTGCAACCTGGCTCCAAACAGAATCCTCTTCTACACGGAATGCAAACTCCACAGCACGGTTAATGTCTTTAATGTTATCTAGTAGCACATTGACAGCTTGGACATTCAAGTTGAACTTCTTAAAAATTGCAAAGGCTTCTTCATACAACTGTGCCTCTACAGCTACCTCACCAACAGCAGGTCCATCAAAGTTGTCCAATCTATTGATGTAATCCATGACCCTTGATGAATCAGCCTTAATTGCAGTGAGTATAAGCAGGTTCTGGAGATTGAAATTCCCACTAAAAGCAGAATTCTGAAGCACAATTTTCTCCAGGAGCTCAATGAGTTCATGTGGAAGATCAGCCGTCATAAAAGCTTTAACAGCTGCAGAAACCTGTTCAGGGCTCTTGCTCTCAGGCAAAGCAGTAGAAACTACTTGATCTATTAACTGCCTTCTATACTCATTTTCAGGTGTGAGGACCTTCTCCCAAAGATCACCATCCATTCTCTCCACAACATACCTAATATAAATTGAATGAATGTGAGAAACTAATCCAGATTAAAATCTTTAAAAGCGAGAATTAAGTTTAAGAACACAATTTTGTGTAGCAGAGATGACAACGGATACCTGGCTTGCAGTTTGAACAAGGAATTCTTATTTGTGACATTAATAAGTTCATCATCACACTGACCCCTACGGTAAGCAACAACTGCAAGAGTGGGATCCCTTTTCTCACAATATTTCCCCACAACACGTGAATCATAGTACGGGTTGGTGGTCAAAAAGTGTTCTGCATTGTTGCCGCTGTCTATGATGATTTTCCCTAGAGCATTGTGAACATGTACATCTGTGCTTCCTTCACTCACCAGATGCTCCAAGAACTGTGTTAGCAAGCGTAGACGATTCCTACAGGCAAAATTACAGGAATATGTGAGTGACTACTGAAATGATACCAGAGAAATGGTTACATGAAGAAGTAGCCAACCTCTTTTCACACTCCTCCACAAGTGGCTCCACTGGAAGTAGAGAACGAACTGAGAGGATGAGACCTTTAATAAAATCCTCAGGACATTCATCATCCAAAAGTTGACCAACAACTAGGGGAGCATTGCCAGGGTTAACCTGTAAAACAAAACGCTCAGTAATGATGATTTAAACAAAATTGTAAATGTATAAAGACAAACAATCAAAAACTTAACATGGCATAGCCAGATTAATGATAATCACCTTTTGCACATAACCTTCAATATAACGAAGCATGTTGTTCCTGTAAAGATAATGAGTTAAATCTGGCACAAAGCCAAAACGATCACAGACATTGATCAGGGGCCTTGCATCTGGAAGTTTGGCTTCCATTAAAAAGTTCTTTGTCTTCTCTGCATCATAGAAGTTTGATTCCCTAGTTACACGCTCAACCTCCTTAATTTGCCCAGTCTTGGCAGCAGCCTCGATGTACTTGAAGTGCAACTCAGGATCCTCACTGCCCACAAGCTGAAGAATTAGCACACACAGTCCAAACAAAGTGAAACAATCGCAATACTGTAATTCATTCTAGCAAATGAACTATCACCTGGAGCTCAAAAATGAACCCAAAAAGAAATACAATCCTTCATAAGACTTGAACTGCTCAAATAGCTTAATGCAGCCATCTATACCCAGCTGCTCAGAGTATTCTTTAGCAACCTGCACAGCAATGCGTATAAGCATTATCCAGTAACGAAGAACTATTTAAATCTGCGACTTAAGGAGAACATGTACCTGAACAATTATCTGAAGATTTCCTCTGAGATTAACCAGTAGAAGATCTTTCATGCACTCAAGAGCCCATTCTTTAGAAAGAGTTCCAAAGAACTCCACAAGTGCCTATAAGAAAATCGGACATCTTAGAGAGGAACATTCAAATATATGATGAAATTCAAAGCAAAATAATAAACCTGTGGTTCAATTGCATGTGTGTTGACTATGACACGCTTAATATCTGGCAGCTCACTGTAATGCTGTACAGCACACACAAATTTAGTTGTAAAACCGATCCAAGCTTCCAATAAGAGCACAATTAATTGAATATCAGAATAAGTACCCGAAGCGCCTGAATATAAAGGCCAGCCTTTTCACAAAGTTGGGCAATGCGAGGACGATCATAGTGACTGAACATGCCATTAGCTAATATGGCATCTGCTACATTTGGATATGTAACTAGATTGATTTCCAAGACCTGTTTAGAGAAAATAAGTTTCAACAATATGTTTAAGGGGGGAAATGAATAACCACAACCCTAATTTATGTGTAACTTGCAGATAGATTGTGTAGGCTTCCACCTTTGTTTGAAGGAAAGCATGTTCTGGCAAATTGGGCTTCAGCACATCCAACAAGAAGGCTGTTGCTTCACGGATCAAGTTTCTCTGAACAACAATAGTAGATTTAGTTTAATTCAGACTGTTTAACATAATAGGATCATTATATCATCATACAAATCATAAGCTGTGATGCCGTAATGGAAAGACATATAAGTGGAGGGGCACTGTGTTGCACCTGCAAGAAAAGATCTGTGATTGTATTGTAGTCAACAGGACATCCTCCCTCCATTTGTGACATCATCAACGCAAAGTTAACAGCTCCCTGTCACAAAAATCAACTTGCAGATGTTATCGGATATAAATAAAATATAACATTTCCTCCCCAGTTCGGGTTTCAAATAATGCATTACCTGTGGATCTGCACGTAGAATGGTTTGCAGGAGGAACAAGTAGTCAGGAGTGTACCCAACCTACAATAGTGAAACAAGCACAAAACTCATTAACAACATAAATTGCAGCATTTAAAAGAGCCAAGGCTTATGAATCAGAGCACACTAAGAAATAAAAAAGAGAATGCATGCTCTAAAAAAGGAATATTTGCTTCACCTGCTTTGAGTATATCAATATTTTGTCAAATTCCCTCCTCTCAGCAAATGCAGCCACAACCTTGGGAGTTGCCCTGGCTTTGATAAATATTTTTAATGCAAGATCATTGTCCACAGTCTGCAGAGTAAACAAAGATGAATATAGGTATTAGGAAAGGTGCAGTATATGAGCAAATTAATATCAATCTGCCCTTACAAAGGAGTCGAATGACAAAAGTGCTTAATGCTGCCAACAGCTATAAATCAAATAGCAGTAAATGTTCACACGTGTTACCAAATAAAAAATCTCAAAGACTAACCTTCACAAGATCACCAAGCTCCTCACTACATTCCAGCTTGTCCTCTGCTAACCAATTTTCCAAAAGATTTTTCTTGTTCTGATTTACGACCAAACGAGACAATTCCAGGGACTCGAAGGCATTTAACTTTCCTCTGGTCAACAATGTCCCAAAGTACTGCAACAATGGAGGCGTTTGCCCAGATTGCACAGGTACACTCTGCAAGATTGAAGTTAATAGGAAGTGAGAAGTATGACATAGCCAAAAAAAAAAAAAACGCAGCAAATTCTATCCTTAAAGATTAAGTTAGGAAGGCAGCCATAAGCCTGAAACACCACAAGAAAGTGGAGATATGTAATATCAATTAATACAGAATAGGAGGAGTACCTGAAATTTAGCAACTGTATCAGGAGTCCTAAGTATACCCTGAGGAGATTCCGCAGCAAGCTCTGCAGCCTCCTTATACTTTGTCTGGGCAAATAATTCTTGAAACCGCTGGACAACCTGAAAGAAAGCAGCATAGACCCAGTATAAACATGAAGTCAAGTTATTTATTCAGCTAGCAACATTTCATAGGTATATTATAAATTTTGAGATGGATCTATTATGATGGATTAAATTCCTTCATCTAATTGTTTGTTCACACCTTCCACAAGCACTCAATAATGAAATATATAAACCTTGCCTATTAAAACACGTTCAACTGTCAAGATGGCATTTATGATTCTGTTTAAGAGTAGAAAATGTGCTAAACTGACAAAGGATGACTCGTTGCTCATGCTTAAGAGCCACAACAAAGCAAGTTGAACACATCATTGGTTTTTCAAGAGCCAACAAAGAAGATAAGAAGATTATACAGGAAAGTTTTCTTACCAGATTTTCTGCACCAGGAAGGTTCCCTCGCTTTGCTAGATTGACAGCCAACTCAAGATTGTTCAACTGTAAATGATCACAATAATTTAGGAATATAACGATACAATTTTGTGGCTTTTTATGACCAAACACAAGAAACCAACCTGGCCACTGACAAAAGGTATGATTGTGGCTTCATTTACTGTGGCAAGTAAAACCTGCCCTCGTCTATTAACAGCATAAAATCCACCTACTGACGTGGCTTCTGCTGTTAAAAATATTGGATCTGGACTGATTCTGTTTCTGTAAACTGCAGTAGCTGTCTCTAGATCATAGACAAAGAGAAGACCCAACTTTGTAATAACATATATCAAACCGTACTTATTGGATATCTGCATACAAGATAAACAGTAGAATGTTAAATTCCTTGTCAAATATATATGAAGATTTAAGTAGAAGTACTAATCAAGGTTACGCTACAAACATCTACCTGCATTGAAACTGGAAAGTCATCAGCAAAATCTGGAGGGAAGAAGAGATCTGCTTGTTTCTTAGAAAACCCTGGTTTCCCTGAAAAGCAAAGTTACGATGTAAATATCAAGAAAGTGAATAAAACAATGCCAAGATGTTATTGCAAAATGAGAATAGCCACAGAGTGGTGTGTAATGCAAAATGAGGATAGAACTTACATAATCGCAATAACTATGCAACAAGGGACTAAATCATTTTGCCTTCAGCGATATTTGTTTATGCCTAAAATGCTGTGAAAATTTATTTAAAAAAACAAGGGGCTAAATCAAGCAGATGCTCAACAAACCTGGCTGAGCACCAAGTTCTATCACGTGCAACTTTGATGTAACTTGTCCAGCATTGAATGACTTTGTGGCAAAGCATATAAGAGTTGAAGGGTTCTCATTTCCTGGAACCTGGCAACAGCACAAACACCATGTGAATTCCATCCAGCCACCGACATAAGAAAGTTACAATGTCCCTTGAAGGCTGAAACCAGGACTCTCTAACAGAGATAAAAATGAAAATACAGAGGCAACTTTGAAGTCTCACTTTGAATTGTGCAAATGATGCTGCATGAGCTTCAAGGGCTTGACTTCTTTGCTGTTCTACAGAGAACAGTTGCATACTTCCTTTGACCAATTGTGGTCTCTGCAATATACAAAATACATGTTACTGGTAATCTCAAACATACTAGCAGGCTTTTTTGTTTATTCTATGTCTAGGATTTCATTACATGAGTTCTAACAGACTTGGGCGCAGTAGGATATAACAAACAAAATCAAAAGCTGGACTAAGCAATTTCTGATATTATTTCAAAATTGCATCTGATGTTCTCAAACCACCAATTAGGTCAGTTTTAACATTGAGAACATTCCTCTGCAACATTTAACCAGAAACAGAGTGCAAAGTTTACAGCCTAGAACATTTTTTGAGACTTGTCAACAGCTCAGGTCAAAAACCTATAATATTCATGACCGATGAATATTTTCTCTACATGACTTTAGTTTTCTCCACAGCCTCGTACTAAATATATACAAACACACAAGATGCCTAAAATTCAGTAGAGAAATCAATGATCAATCTTCAGTTTATAATTGCTCATAAATCATAGCAAGCACAAACAGGAATTTATTAAGGTACATGCCTCTGCAGAGCCAGGAGCGATTCCAATCAAAACCAACCACTTCTCTGAAGGATCACAGCGGTAGTTAATTATTTGATTGTTTGCAAGATTTGCTGCCCTTTCAAACATCTTCACAGGCTCCGATTCACCTATAGTCGAGAAGTAGACGAATATAGTGAGCAAAATCTGAAGTTAATTACCCATTAATAGGAAGATATTATATAACACCATGAAAAGACATGACACATTAAGTGCTTCACCTTCAATTGACCAATGGTACACTGAAGTTTGTGTAACCAAGCCCAGCAACTTAGGAGTGATCCATTTCCAGAACACAACCTAGACATAGAGAGAAAAATTGTTAAACTCTTAATCAGCAAATTTCATAGACATGAAGGGGGATACTTGTAACATTCTTAATCAAAAAATTTCCAAGAGATTATAAATAACATGGAACATATGGTAGACTTCAACTTCGTATGTGTAGCTAAGAAAGCACAAGACCTGCTCAGGCATTTGGTGAGACTTCAACTTTGCTTTAGCCTCAATATTGAATATCTGCAGGTGATCCTGAGTGGTTCCTGGAAGTTGAGCTATACATACAGCATCAAGGACAGCAAATTAGTTTTCCAAAAGAGAAACAAAGTTAATTTTAGAAAAAAAGTTATTTAACTCATGCATAACAAAATAAATGAATATTATTCCTTATGGTTCCAACCTCTAACAGTATCTCTCAAGACAAACAGAAAACAAAAACACAGTTCTCCCAACTAATACCCCATATCGGAACCAACAGTTAAAAATGTAAATTATCATCTTCAAAGTAGAAAAATAATACCAGTAGTTAAAATATCAAACCCTACATGATGAGCTTCACTTCAAAGGTCAAAAAAGATTTACATATGCTACAGAGTCGAGCAATATAACTTTGCAGTTAACAAAAACGCAATACCTATACACCCGCTATGACCAACATAGATGATCTGAACCAAAATGTTATCATATTATTTTATTAATACACTTCTAGTGACATATCAAAGGTAACTTTACCCTTAAGCGCGAGAATTCTCGAATTGGGGTTCATCAAAGCCGAGTCAGCGGTAATCGGCCTCCTCAAGGGCTGCATGGGCATGGTCATGTCAACAATGACAACACTGTTCTGTGGTGCGGTCTCTCTTACACATATGTACTTGTCAGATTCCATGGTCACATGAGTGAAGGTTATGAATTGTGGATTTATCCCGATGCTTGGAAGCTACAATTATTAACAAATCACCATTAAGTACGTAATAGAAACCTCAAAAGCTAAAGTAACTATTAAGATGTCTTTAGGTCTTTGCATCCGGAAGATCATTCACAATAAGCAGAAACATTCATGGACAATCCAAACTTTGCACACTAGCAGAATTCTAACACTAGATCACCAATCTAAATGACTAGATCACAGCCAAAAGGAATCTATAACCTTAGCAATCAGAAGATACAAGCTATAAAAATCAAGTCAATCCTAACAGCATGATCAGCTCAACAACAGCAAATCTAACTGAAATCACAGTAGTAAGCAGACACAATCTGGAAAATCCATGAAAACATCCGCTCAATCTCCAACGAGAAAGCGTAATCCAAGCGGAGATCTGGATAGATCCAACACCAAACTCAACGAGGACACAAACGATCTATTACGAAACCTTCGACAACTCCAGATCAGATAATAAGCAGCCACAAGACTGTAGTAAGACTTTTCAATCTACATCGCGGGGATTTGAAACCTCGTAAACTCGCAGGACTCGATAGAAGGCCGACGAATCCGATCAAAATAATGTCTGCGCTACTCGTACAGAAACCGAATCGAAGTGCAAGAACAGTTGTGAACAGCGAGAAAGACGAGAAACATACCGTCAGGGTTTCCTTCATGACTATGGGGGCGTTGGCCGCAGCCATGGTGAAGCAGATCGGCGATCTCAAGCGCTAGCGAAGGACAGATTTTGGAAGATCTGGAAATCGGAACCCCCAGGAGCGAGGGTTCGAAGGCGATTTCACACCAGAAATGGAGATGAGCGATGGGGGGTTTGAGAGATGAGAAAGATCTGTTTGGGAACGGGGGGGAGAGATATATCAAACGGTGAGAAGAGAGAGATCTGAGAGGAGGGCGAGTAAAAACAACTGTAAAGAGACTTTTCTTTTCTTTTTCTAATTTATTTGGTGTTCTTCTTTTCTAGTTTTTGTTCAGGTTTCGGCCCTCTTGTGAGTCGGCGAAATGGAGGTCATTACACCACTGGGCAACAAATTAGGAATATGGCTTGGCTAGGCAGGCTTCACCGCATCCGGAAATATGCGTGTGAAACACGCTCAAACTTATGTTACGATGCGACAGGAAGGCCTTTCTATTTCAGTATTTCTAATGTTTTTATTAAGTTTCTTTTCGCTATAATGATTAAATAAAAGTTATCTTTGATATTAATATGAAATATTAGTGTGTTTTGATCAAAAAGAGAAATATTAGTGTGTAATTCATTGACCATAAAGCTCACACACCCTTGTTTAAGTTTACTTAAAGTAAAGATTTTGAGATTGGATCATCCGTCCAATACAATGAACAGATTTGAACAAGATATATAACCCGACTTGATCAGAAGATCGTATCGTGAATGTGCATTGAGTAGGTCCCATCTCATGCAAGCTTTAAAGGTCGGTCAACAATGCAGGTATTTTACATGTATATGTGTTTATAAGATCATAGATCTCCGTACAAATATCAGATATCTAACCTTTTAACTTCACCTCCAAATTAGTTAATAAAAATAAATTATATCATAATATTTGTCTTGTCATTTTGGATTCAGTCGTGGATTTAGGGTCATTTTAGACAATTCGGATCATCTTGTACTTAAATTTTTTTTTTTTTTGAACCGGTAAAAATTAGGAGACCCCCTCAAGGGGGACGTCCTAGAGCGTCCGAACGGACGAGAACTTTCAGTTCTGGATGATTCATGATGACATTAGTAGGGAGGCTATGGCCCATTTTAGCAATTTTATCGGCCACAGCATTACACACTCTACTGACGTGGGTAATTCGGACAGTCTCGAACCAGTTTACCGAGACTAGGATATCTACAATTATTATTTCAATGTCCCATGGGCTTTGTCCCTTTTTGTTAACTGCATTAATTACTACCATGTTATCACCCTCTATCTCTAGTTTTCTTAGTCCCAATTCTTTGGCCATTCTAATTCCATCTCTCAATGCCAGCGTTTCAATTTTTGGTACTGATATATTTCCATACTGGTTCGTTCTTATTTTGATTACCTCCGCGTTTTGGTTGCGAATTACTATACCGGAAGCGGTAGATCCGTTAGTTAGTTTAGATCCATCAAAATTCAGTTTGGCGAAACCTGGGTTTGGCCTATGCCAAGTAGTTGTCCTCCTTTGCTGACGTTGTCTTATTGGTCGTTTTTGTATTTGATCATTTTCTTGTTCCGTCCAGTTTTTGGCTTGGGCCCAACTGAAAATCTGAGATTTTATAAACTGGCCTAGGTCAGCTATAAAATCATTATCAGATTGTTGGAAAGCAAGCCTATTTCGTTGATACCAGATTCCCCACCATACAAAAGCCAGTTCTGCAAAATCCTTTGTTCCAACTATTTGGCTAATTTCTGTAATGATTTGCCTTGATGATTTATTTGATGAGTTGTAGCTTTGCAAAACATAAGCAGCCTTTGGGTTGATCTGTTGTAGTATGTTGCGGGTGTGGTCACACGTGACAAGAAGGTGTTCAGTGCTCTCATTCTGGCAACTACACATAAGGCATCCTCCTAGAACAACAACATTTTTCCTTCGCAATCTATCCTTTGTTGGGAGACCGTCATTGTCAATTTTCCATAAAAAAATTTTGACTTTCGGAGAAGTATCTAATCTCCATATCCAAGAGTTTGATGTAGGATTGTGGTTCGTAATTTTAGTGATGTGGTCAGCAGCTGAGGAGGTTGTGAACCAACCATGCTTACTAGGGGCCCAGTATAATCGATCTGTGATCGCATTTTCCGATATGGGAATGTTCTCTATTTGTTTGACTTTCTCAATTGGTAGATATTGTCTTAACTCGTCAGTTTTCCATTTACCTTCCCTAGAGATAAAGACATGAGCCGTACAATTCTTATCAATTTCATGGGGTGTAAGGGCATATTTCTCCAGCGGCTCATTATCCACCCATCGGTCTGTCCAAAACTTAACTGTTTTGCCATCACCAATTTGCCAAATGAGTCCTTGTTCAAATTCTTTTCTTAGCTTCATTAGTTTCTTCCATTGCCATGATGTGTTGGTTTTCAGCTTGTACGAGTAGGGTTGTGCAATGATTTTCCATAATAGTTTTAGTTGAAGTGCTTTGTTCATGTGTTCTGTTTTTCTTATACCTAAGCCCCCATATGCTTTAGGTTTACCTGATCTATCCCACCCTATGAGAGGTTTATGGTTTTCACCTTTGTTCCCGAGGAAGTTTCTGTTTAGTTTATCTAGCTCTTCATGTATGTTAGATGGTAGCATGAAGCTTTGCATTACGTAATTTGGTTTGGAGGTCAGATTGGATCTAATGAGAATTGTCCGGCCCTCTTGAGATAACGAATTTGCTTTCCATTTTGACAGTTGGGCTTTTGATCTTCCTACCATGTCGCTGAACGTTTCCTTGTTCACTTTCCCATTTATAATTGGGCAACCTAAGTACTTTTCTAGGTTAGCCATGGTGGGGATGCATAGGACTTGTTGAATCTGTTGTTTTTGGTGGTTTGTCAATAGTTTAGAAGTTTGGAAAGCAGATTTGTGATAGTTTACTTTTTGTCCTGAAATGACGCAATAGTCACTAACAATACTTTTTACCACACCATAGGCATTGTGGGTGGCCCTAGCTAAAATAATGATGTCATCTGCAAACGAAAGGAAAGGTATTTTTGTTCCGTTTCTTGTTAATTCGAAACCAATTGTTTTGGACACGGTGTTAGACTCTTGTTGAAGACGTCTTGCTAGGATTTCTGCACCTATGATGAACAATCTTGTACTTAATATGTTACCAATGGTCAGTGGCGGAACCACCTTATGCCCAGTGAGGGCTGTAGACCCCACTGGGATTTTAAAAAAGAAATTTTTTTTTTAGGTATTGAATAGCAAAGTCAACAGACCTTAATATCTTCACTATACCAGAGTAATAAAGATAAGGAGGCTAACTTGTTTTATCCACTGTACCTTCAGCACCAAAACACATTTTTTTATCCACCTTCAACACCAAAACTTGTTTTGTATTTAGGTTTTGAACTTGTCACTTGCCAATGAAACCTTCTAAAACCCATCAAATTTTGTTCTCTTAGACATGTGCGTTTTAAAGCCAAAAAAGTTGTATTGGTGAACTTTTCTACCATATATTTCACCTGCACAAAAAAACTCCATTCTTCTCTTACTTCAACCACAAGTCTAGTGTTAAATTTCTGTTTTCTTTTTTTATGTATTGTTCTTAGCATTGTAAAAAAAATTCCTTATATGACATAAATGTGGAGAATTAGATTTTTGGGCTTGACAATCATTTAAACTTCCATATTTGTCAAAATCGACTACAACCGCCAACCGGAACTGGAGGTTTGAACTTCCATCCTTTATCGAAATCGATTACAGTACTTGTAGTCATTTTGAACTTTTTCACCTTGTCGATCAATTTCACAAACTAGTAGACATATAAATGATTTGAATTTCAATTCTTTAATATATTCTAATCTCGACCCCGATCCATCAAGTGTTCCGAGCGTGTCTAGTGTTGATCTGCCTAGAATTTTTCTTATATTTAGCCCCCTCTAAGAAAGATTTATGGTTCCGCCACTGCCAATGGTGCTCCACCAATCAAACCTCCCCACGTGTCAATTAACTTGCATTTTCTAATTCAAACAAATTATGAAAATTGTATTATTGTATTTCTCCTTATCAGACTAAAAACGAACTTCATATATTCTATTAAAACTAATTCTTAATTCTTGTTAAAGCTTATACTTGATCGCAACTTTCAAGCATTTACTTGATTAAAAACAAATCGTCTTCTAAATCATCGAAATTCCTAATTGGCTCCTTTTAGGTTTGATTATTCATTTTAAACATTCATTCAACATTTAATCAATGCATAACTCTGTGATTGTTGTGAATCAGGTATTTGATTAGTTTCATAGTTATTTCTTTTTTCTTTTTTTTTTGATCGAGAGCACTGCCCATGAGAGTCGAACCGGTGACCTCTGGGTACTACACTTGGAGGCTTAACCGTTTTGACTAAATGCCCGAAGGCAGTTTCATAGTTATTTCTTTGTCTTGCACTACGAATAAATTATTATATTATTAATTTTGCTACCTACAATCCATGTAGCAACATAAAAGTAAAGGTCTAATAGGGATGTGTCTAATAGGAAATGATCACTTGTTCACGAAAATATAAACTTCTAGTCACTATCCTATCTTTTATATGGGTATGAAGAGAAGGGTGGACTAAATGGAAGAAAAAAAGAAGGAAATTAAACCTTCTTCAATTCTTGGCTTCCTTTCCATCATTTAATTTAATCAGAAAAGTGACACATAGGGAGATTTGATTTGGGGAGCACCATTTGTAACATTTAACTTATCATAGAATCCGGACTACATTTTAAGTATACCTTAAGATAATTTCAAACTGAGTACACATTTTCAAATCAATCATGTCACAAAAATATATAGTAAACTCCAATCCATGAGAGTGAATAAAGGAAAACAATTGTTCTATATATACTTGAGTCATTATCGACACAACTCACAAGATTCGCTAAGAATGAAGCTAAAGGAGGAGCAGTTTGCAGGCTTGCACAATCCACGTAAACTCATCTTTATATTCTTGTGAATCTTAAATATGAATTCTCATTCCCAACGACACTTGTTGTAAACAAATGACATGTAAACACTTACTAACCAAAGAATGACATGTAGAAGACTTAAATAATCTTGAAGTGGAATGGTGTAACCCTTAATAGTATACACCCATTCCAAACGTAGAGCAACTTTGTTCAATTAAACCTAGTTGAAGACCAAAATTTGCTAAAAAAAGATATGGAAAGAATGAGAGATTTGAGTAGTCCTTTCGAGTTGTAAAATGGACATGGTGCGTTGTCGATGGAAATTTTCAAGTAGTCTCTTTAGGGCTTAAGACCATTGGATTAGATGTGCTTTTAGGCTTTTTTCAGAGGAGGTAAAAAAGACAAATAGGTATTTAAAGTGACCCTCTTCAAATACTTTAGTATCTTAAAAGACGATAGAGAAAAATGAGTATTTAAAATGACTTAAAATGGGCAAATAACTATTTAAAGTGACGTAGAGGAGACAAATATAATTGTTTTTCATTATAAAAAAATCATAGGTTAGTTTACTAGTATATTAAACCGGTTTAAGTTAATCCAAACCGGTAAACCCTTTCAACAAACCCACCTTTTTTAGCCACACTCAAACACAGTAAAAATACCGCTCTTCTCATCTGTACACCACTTAGGAATGGATGAGCTACTCTATGAGCTTTTGAACCTTACAAATTAAAACCCAGTAAAGCACGTCAAAATTATGTTCATTCATGTATTATTGTTGAGCAGACATCCAAATATAATCATATATACAAAATACAAAAGTAAAATATAAATCAATCCAATAACATACCAACTTGGACACACTAGTTAAACGCCCCGGTTTTTTGCACACTAATTTTTGACTTTTTGCACCACACCATTTAGAGGGGTCGCTGTTTAAAGGCGTCAGAATAATTTCAAAGTGAGTAGACAGTTTCAAATTTATAGGTAGGCTTTGACAAGTTTAGGTGCTCAGTGTTGAAGGGTTTCTAAAACAAATAAATTTGTAGTCAAGACCCCACTCAGTATAGCGAAGTCAGGATCGTCCACGGGAGTGAGAATAGTGCTAAGAATAGTCGATAAACTACGAAAAGAGCAAAAGAAACAAGAACAGAACAACTCAGGATCGACCTGAGGAGGGTCGATCTCAAGCCTAAGGGGGTCGATCCTGAACACTAACAACCACGAATCAAACACACACACTAGCAATGGTTCGAGCACGACTTAGGGAGTCGGGATCAAAGCAAAAAACACGAATTTCAATCAATATAAAAGGCAAATCCTAGGGCTAGGGTTACCACAACAACAACCATACATGCTTTTGACAAGAATTCACAACTATTATGCCATCTAAATCATAGAAAAGTTAATTTTCGCAAACAATTCAAGCCATTCAATCAACTTTCGCAAATTAAACAACTTTCTATCTATCCTTCAACCTAGGAATATCAACTTTCGCAAATAATCCTATTAGATCTAATCAAGCAACTAACTTTTCACTTTCGCTATAGTCAATCACAAGACATGCCTCAACTTTCATCAAGGAATAAGCACAAGATAAATAGATATGATCATTAACCATTCAAGTCATGAATTCAAGTTTTAGACATGCATGATTGTGTTGGGTTTTTACCCAACCCTAGAACTTAAGAGGACTACTCACACATAGCAAAGAGAAACAAGGAAGAAGAAGAAGAAGACATGATCAAAACCAAACTAAAATTCAAATTAAACCAAAGATCAATCTTACAAAGTCTCAAACTTGTTCTCCAAGTCTTCTTCCTAGCTCTCCAAGACTTGATTGATTAATTGATTCCCCAAAAGATGAATTATGAAAACTAAAGGGTTCAACCTCCTTTTATAGAAGAAAAGGAGTCCTAATCTAACTAGGAAACACAAAGAAACAACCTTCCTTAAATACAAATTAGGAAACTCTACAATATATCCGGAATAAAGAGAGTCGGTGCCTAGGATCGACCCAAATAGGGTCGATCTCGACCCCCCTCAGGGTCGATCCTGAGAGTTGATTTCCTTGGTCTTCAAGTTTGTTGATTTGGCTCGAGCTCGACCTGCCTTGGCTCGATCCTGGGGTCGATTCCTTCACTTTTCCTCTTGATTTAGCTCCTCTTAGCTCTTCTCCTTAGCTTGTCCACTTGAGATCTTCCTCCTAGCTTGTCCATCCTCTCTTAGCATTACTCCAAACTCGTTTTCAAGCTCCAAAACACCTACAAAACGACACACATATGCGTAGTTTCCGAATCTCAAGGAAATTACGAAAACTCATGCAAAAAGACTCAAAAACACAAGACTCAAGCACAAAACACCACTAAATCTAACCTATCTAGACCCTAAAAATCTACCTAAAACGCAGACATCACTCAGTAGGTCTCTAAATGACCAAAATGTACAAGTTCAGATGTTTGTAAATATTTTAAGCCCTTCTTCAATTCTTGGCTTCCTTTCCAATATTTAATCTTCCTATCTCTAATTTGTGAAGCCAAGTCTTCACAAAAGTTTTAGCCACGTGGCTGCACAATCTTCCAACAAGTGGCCCAATACAAAATAAGTTACATTATACAAATCTGCAGTTATTCACGTGACCTGATAAGAACCCTAAACCATTCACCACCATCTTCTACCCACGTTTCACAGATTTAAGAACAAATTAACCGCTACAATTGCTTCCTTTAAATTCAACGATGTGTATGCTTGCTCTCTCTTTTGATAACCAATCTGCTCGATTGGAGCTATTTCACCTTCCGCTCTCTGAAATCCATCCCGCCTGCACCACACCATCATGGCAGCCGCCAACGCCAGCACGTGAGCCGCCATCGACACCGCCAAGCGCCAGCGCCCTCACGCTCACCATTTGGAAGAAGATAGTATACGGTGTAGCAGTTAATTTACTCAGAATGAATGATTTTGCTGCCAATTTTAGGCCTTTTGATTAGTTTATACCTGATGTAGTGTGAAGATTTCAAAACTTGAAGATTATAGGTCTTTTGCTGATGTAGCTGATACCCAACAAAAATCGAATCATAGTTAATTTTAGGCCTTTTACTGCCAATCTTCTTTGTCTTCACAAGTGTAAATTGGTTGTTTTTTCATATCTTGATGAATGTAGGGTTGTTGGTGATAAGTTGGACCGGGAAAATTGGACTTATTCGGTCTTGGTGTGACGAACATAATGGGTTCATTCTTCTTTGCATACCCAGCTATAGGTCTCATTTAAAATGTTATCAACCAATTTTTTTCTTGCACTGATGATGTACTTACAAGCTTATTGTCATGAGATGAACTGGTTTTCTTACGATGAATAACTATATTTTCTTTATTTGTTCAGGTTCGTTTTCTAGATCAATTGTGAACAATGAGAGTGGAGTTATGCTCATATTATGACAGGAATGTTAATGGGATGTCTTCTTTTGTTCTTGACTTCATTAAATAGACTAAGTGAGAATCTTTATCAAATTTTCTAGGCCTGCCCTTTTGCTTTCAAGGGTCAAATTTGCTAGGCTATTATTATTTTCTATACTGCATTATGTATTGGATTTCTTGTAGGATGTCCTTGTGGAAAACCAAAGATGTTTGGTGCTTCTATCATGATTGAGTTGAGTGTTGATTTAGTGTAGCCCAAATTTTAATTGAGTCAGTTTCTTTGTTTCTTCTTTACATGAAGCCAAAGCACAACTCCTTTAAGTGAGGGATCAACCACTAAGGACAATTTTGATGATGGTAAATTGTCCCTTTGGATTAAAATTTATGTCAGCATAATTTGTTTGCATAATCATGTTTTTTTTTGCATATATTACATTTCTGTAAGTTTATGATCAATTTTCAACCCATTTGTTCAGGGTGGGTGTTAGTCATACTTTATTTTATTATTTGTGTGAAACATGTTTTATAAAATGTTTGAAATGACTGAAAAGCATAACTGAATTTTCAAGTGGGTTTATCTAATTATCTCCCTATTAGAGCATCAGCCACCGCATGACATAATTGAAAGGCTATATTTTGAATTATGGCTTATGGAGGAGCTAGAATCTAAAATGGGTACAAAAGCTATATTTTTCTTGTGCCATCATAAGGTAAAATTTAGTAAGCTATACTTTAAAAAAATGTGATAACGACTGCTTTTTAAAGGTGGCAACGACTACATTTCAAACGTCATTTTTTTTTTATAAAATAAAATATAATATTTTTTGGACTTTTATAACGGATATTTTTCTGAACTTCTATATAAGGTGGCTACCATCACCATTTTCATCACACCATATTCTCTAAAACTTCTAATATTTGCCAACCGGCTATTCCCACCATGAATAATTCTCATATCTCATCATCCTCTTTGTCTTCATCAAATCAAATCGACGAATATTACTATCAGGTCATGTCTTCCTTTGATCAAGAGCAAAATTTATTGATTCGCACTTACGCGAACAATAATTAACTCTTAGTAGAGTTGGATGGCAACGTTGATGTCGACGGGGCTGAATCGAGTCATCGAGGAGCAGTTCCTGGGCATGTAACTTATTTTCGCGATCGAGAGCAAGTTGCTTATAATCTTTACATGGATTGCTTTGCCAAGGTTCCAGTATATCCAGAGCAAGCTGCTTATAATTCTGATGAACAAATTTCTGCTCAATCGATTGAGCAGAAATTTGTTCATCAGAATTGCAGATGCTGTCAAAGATCATGACAATTTCTTTGTGCAACAACACGATGGTATTGGTAAGGTTGGATTAAGTACCTTTCAAAAATTAGCTGTTGCTTTTAGAATGCTTGCATATGGTGTACCAGCTGATTCTCTTGATGAATACATAAAAGTTGGTGAGTCGACTGCAATTCGATGTTTGAAAAGGTTTTGTAGAGCAGTTGTAGAGGTCTTCGGAGCTCGGTATTTGAGAACACCTAATGTAGATGATGTTGCAAGACTGTTGTATATTGGTGAAGAACGCGGGTTCCCATGAATGTTAGGGAGCCTAGATTGCATGCATTGGCGTTGGAAAAACTGTCCAACATCTTGGGCATGCATGTATGCAGGGCGTAGCAGATCACCACCTATTATTCTCGAGGCAGTAGTTGATTATGATCTTTGGATTTGGCATGCACATTTCGGGTTACCAGGTTCCAACAATGACATCAATGTGCTTGAGGCATCTCACCTATTTGCAAATCTTGCAGAAGGTAAATCTCCTCCTGCTAACTACACAATTCTTGGTAACGATTATGACAGAGGTTATTATTTGGCTGATGGCATATATCCTAAATGTTCTACATTAGTGTAAACTATTCATAACCCTCAAGGTCCAAAAAAGTATTGTTTGCTAAAAAACAAGAGTCATGTCGAAAGGATGTTGAAAGAGCATTTGGAGTTTTCCAATCACGTTGGGCGATTGTGAAGGGACCTGCACGCTTTTGGGCTAAAAATGTTTTACATGATATAATGACTACATGCATCATATTGCATAACATGATAATTGAGGATGAACGTGATCTAACAACTCCAATCAAAGATTTCAATCCCGCCCCTACATTTTCTGTTGAGTTGGTAACTAATGAATCTACACGGTTTGAGGACTTCCTTGCTCGACATAGGAAAATTAAAGATAAGTCTGCTCATATAGCACTCCGAAATGCATTAATTGAGCATATTGGGAACCAACATGGTATACAAGAATGAAAGATGTGTGATACTTAATTATTTATTACGGTTGTGCTTATTTCTTCGGGGTATTAGTTTTATGTCCCCCCCCCCGAATTGTATTATATTTTGAATAAAATAACGCATGTTTGTTTTAAATAATTTTGCTCATGCTGAGTTATTTCATTCCATTTCCCAAGAAGATCATGCAAACATTATTTCTTTTCAAGAAGATATTATCTCATACATCTACCGTTGGATTTAAGATTGCAAGCCAATCTCAGACCATTGAAATATTATCTAAGATTTTCATCTTATCTATATATCTCACAAGATATCATCTCATACATCTACCGTTGAATTCCAGATTGCAAACCAATCTCAAACCATTGAAATATTATCAAAGATTTTCACCCTATCCATATCCTATTATATATACATATATATATCATCGTTTTACTAATAATCACTCACAACTTTCTTTACATAACAATATCTCTCCATACACTTCAATGGCAGATATTAGTAAAAAAAAATCTAGTGGCCGAAAAACAAATTTTTCTCCCGAAGAAGATATACTCTTGTGTAATGTATATCTTCTAATTTCCGAAGATCCTATTGTAGGTATTAATCAGAAGAAAGATAGGGTGTGAGAGAGGATTTCCGAAAAGTGGAATGAGGGTAAAAACGAACTTCAGATGCGAAGCACCAAATCTCTTCAAAGTTGATTTTCAGATCTTACCTACTATGTAGACAGATTTCGTGGTGCACTTCGGGAAGTCGAACATCTGAACCCAAGTGGTGCTTCAGAGAAAGATATTGTAAGTATGTGATTATTTTTTCTAGTAATAAACATATATCATTGTTTATAATAGTTACTTTTACACAATTATTCGTTGTTAACATTTGTAGCATACTTTGGCAAAGCAACATCTACACAATGATCCTACATTCATGAAAAAAAACCTTCAATTCGATCATGTGTGGCCTATACTTAAAGATGCTGAAAAGTGAACTAATAATGGTAAAAGTTCAACTACTCTGCGACAAAGAAGTATTTCTGGGGGAAGGTATGAATCCCACTCACACATCTCAATCGTCAAGGAGTGTACCATTTGTTGTACATTTGAATGCAGATGAAGATGAACAATAGTTATATAATGAGGAGCTTGGTCAAGCTTGTCGTCCTATTGGTATAAAGAAAGCAAAGTCGAAAAGAAATGAGGAAAATGAGAAGATCAAGCTTGCTAAGCAAATAAAAAATTCAAATCAAGAGATAAAGGAGCTAATGGAAAAAAGTATGCTAGAAAGAAATGCATTTGTTGCCAAGCATAAGAACTATGCATCCAGAAAGTTAGCTATGCAACCACAAGCATAAGAACTATGCATCCATACGACGACGACGACGACGACGACGACGACAACAACAACCACAACAACAACCACAACAACAACAACGACGACGACGACGATGACGACGACGACGATGACGACGACGATGATGACGACGACGACGATGACGACGATGACGATAACAACAACAACAACGACGACGACGACGACGACAACGACGGCGACGACGACGACGACGACGACAACGACCACCACAACCACCACAACCACCACCACAACCACCACCACAACCACAACAACCACCACAACAACCATCACAACCACCACAACAACCACCACAACAACAACATGTGGCTTTGGTAATTTTAGTAACATATACCAGGTTCAACGTGGTACACATGAAGCTGCTAACACTAGTAACTTTGCTAGCCCATATTATGGAGCAAGCGAGGATCATCATAGAGGAACAAATGGATATGGTGGATTCCCACATTATGGAGCAAGTAATGGATCTAGTTCAAGTGGCGTGCAAGGAGAAGCACAATAGTTCGGTGATAACTATGGAGCGGAAACAAGCAGTGGATATGGCTGGATGGAAGATCATAGGAGAAATGATAATACTCTGTCGGATTACTAGATGTCGTAATTGTTAGTTTATTTATATTTTTGCATTGTTTTGTTGTTTTATTTTGCATAAGTGTGGATGGTACTCTTTCCGAGCTCGGAGTTATCTCCGAGAAGGTTTTGACGAGGCCACTTTCATATCGTATTATGATCGGTATTTGTTTTTTTTACAACTTTAATTAATGCTTATGTATTAAATTGTAATTTGATCTAATTGTATTCAATATTATACTCAAATTAACAAGCTTGTTATGATTTTTGTAATGGTATAATTTTTATCATTAGTAAAACTTTATAACATCAAATTAAAGGGTAATTGTGAATTATAACTAAAATTAAAAAAGGGCATTTATAAAGAAGGGTAGAAAAGGTTCGAATAGCTAAAATAAACAAAATGGGGGCAAGTATAGCAATTGGGTTTGATCGGTATATATGGGGACCTACTATTCACAATCTGGGAAAAAAAATTTTGGGAATTGAAATATGGCTTATGGTGGGAATAGGTTGTAAGGTATATTTGGCTTTTTTTTGCCCTTTTGCCATACGGTGACTGATGGTTTTAGAGCACCTCTAAGAGCTTCCCCATATTCTTGAAAAGTGTGAATATGGAGAATATGATACAAGCAAACCTAGGTTTAATCTATAATAATATTTTGATTAATTCACACATGTTTTTTGTATTTAAATTTGATTAATTTCATAGAATTGATTTAAAATGACAAATTTTTGCTTTTTAAATATTCAAATGTCCAAATTTTTGTTTTTTAATACAAATTTGTCTAAATATGCTTTTAAATATTCAAACATTCAAAAGCAGTATTATTTAATATCAATTTGACATTTTGACCATTTGTTTTTTTTTTTATCACTTTTTAAAATACTTACGTATCCAAAAGGGTAACTTTAATTTTCGACCAAAAAAGAAAAGAGTAACTTCAAATACCTATTTGTCTTTTTTTTTCTGCTGTTTGGAGAACAAGGTGAAGCAGAAGCTAGACTTAAAGGATAAGAATACATTTCCCTCTCAAATGCAAATCCTATAAAAAAAAAAAGCTTGTTGCCATACATACCCATTTTTTAAACCCTTTTTTACAGTGTCCTATGGCCGAAACTTTTTCCAGACCCAACACTGGTCACTAGTGACTTCTAGTTTACTGCAGTAGACATTCGACACAATGACCTTGAGATTTCTGTTACATACTTAGGCCTATGAAATTAACACTTACTGGATCCAAAGCAGCAGTTTACATCAATGTATAAAACAGCAGATCATGTGACGATTTAGCCCAATTTACCCCATTTACTTACACCCGCCATCTTAGGTGACAAAACCACTGGGTTCTCTGCCGAACCCTTCTTCCATCGGAATCACCACCGTCTGAGAGCTGAGCCCACACGCTCCTAGATTTTCCGCCTCCACTGAGGCGATCCTCCTCACAACCAGCAACAGTCTTCAATAGCTCTAACTGCAGTGCTCCACAGTTTTCCTTCAGCTGCTGGAACCCTTCTGATCGCATGACCGCTGAAAAGGAACAAGCCACAAGAAATGACGTTGAGAAGATGCAGAAAAGGGTAAAGGGTGAAAAAAACTAAACAATCTTTTCTACAGCACATCATCAATAGATTCAATCTTTGCTTCCCCATGAGAATCAAAGTATGTTACGAGTACCTACGAAATACTCATCATCTTAAAAAGATATAATATTTTCTGTTTCTCATCTAATTTACCACATGACCCCTAAATTCTTTAAAAAAGAAAATGTATCGTTCTTGAGATTTCATAATGAAAAACAACATATCAGTCCCTAAAAAGACATATACTAGATGATAGTTAGCAAGAGCTTCTTTTTGATTGTATTATAAACATTAGCTCAGAACACATTACTATCGGGATCTAACACTACTTGCGCTGTAATTGTCAGGCCTTAACAAAGATCGAACATACGGATGCAAATAACAGGGAGAGGAGAGGAACCTGCAAGGTTTTCAGCAGCAAAACTCAGACAGACAGCCTTCAACTCGGTGGCATGGTAACGATCAGCCAAAGATAGGATCTGAGCCACTGAACTCACAGATATATCTTTGCAAATATGAGACTCACAAATCCGCTTTAATCTTGCCAAATCGTATTTGTCTGACACAGCCAACAATTTTGCTACCAAAGAATCTGAAGAGTAGCCAATAGAGCTCGATGAAATCAGGCCCATGTCTCCTATGAGGATGTCTTTATATACAAAGTGCAGCATAATCTGTTGGTTATAAGAGATTAGTACTTTGAATGAGCATCCCTTACGTGTTACATAGAGAAGCTTTAAAATAGAAAAAAACAATTCCCCATAACTATGACACTATTAACATGCTACACTAAAAAGAAAGAATTAAAGCGAGGATATCACCTTAAACACCTCAGGCTCTACATCAGTCACTAGGATTTCTAGTTCATCAACCTCCGTTTTCTCATAAAAATCATGTCGAAACACAGGTGACCGAGCAGCTAATACCAACTTATGTGCATGGAACTTTTCTCCGCCCACATTAAACACAATGTCAGAACATTGTTGACTTTCCAGAAGCATGCCAAAATGTACCCCTATATCAGACTCAGGGACTGGTTCTGGACGCAGTTTGGAACAGTCCATTCCAGAAACTACAACACCAACAGTACACTCAAGCTTTAGGCAGTCATTCTTGAGGAAATCCGATGTCTCAAGAACTGTTCGTTTGAAAAAGCGCTTATAACCCCTGCATAAAATATTTAACAGTAAGGTTAGCCAGGATAAACAAAGGATGGTAAAGCATATCATTCTATTGTCACAGTAAAGACCTGATGATCATTGTAACTAAGGCTTTGCTTTTCTCAAATATTTATAAAGCCCTTATTGTTCGTAAGTAATCAAGAAAAACAAAGGCTGAATCATTCTACAATGAAGAAAGCAATTACAATCATGATCTACAGCTTGTGATGCACCCCTATGCGTAAACCTTGATAATTTGCTAAATGGACATATGTTCAACAACCAAATGCCGTCAGACACTTCGGTCAGACACATTCATAAAGCCCAAGCTTAAGTTTCAGTTATGATCCTTCAACCTTACAGTAATATATCTAGGGCCCTAGGCCCCATAACAGCATGGAACTTCTCCCTCCAATACCATCTAAAACATCCTGGTAAGTGACTGGCCCTTCAACCTAGTCCCATCACATCCAGTCCATATATATAACTCTTTGAACTTTTCAACCGTCCACAGGATATAATCCATATAGAGGTCCAATAGCTACTCGAAAGAAATTATATACAGACTAATTTGGGAGGGTTGCACAAGCATCAAGTCTTTATATGAGTCAGATACAAGATTTTTTTGTAGATTCAGGTAATGTGCTACATGGTACACCAGGATATACCCATATTAGTACAAGTGTTTACTCAGTTATATGTAAGCTAGGGTATTTGTAGAAATGGGTAGGTGGGGGACCCTTTGCAAGGTAATTAAATTAGTTTAGGGCTTGCGAGGTAATTGTTCTAGAGTGACAATCAGTGATTTAGGGTTGGGTTAGACTATAAATATACCCACGTTCCTATCCCCTTGTAGTAGGCATTCTGACAGGACCACTATTAGCAAGGATCTTGCAAAGAGGAAATTGCTGCAAAATCCAAAATTTTTGATTGATGATGAAGTGAGATCCCTATCATCTCAGGAGAGATTTTAGGACTTATTATCTAGTGCTCTAAAATTAAAAATCAGAAACTGACCTTGACTCCATCTCCTACTAGAAAATAAGAACTGACTTGCTAGGCTACTAACTACAATATGCAGGAATAAAATAAGACAGTTAACCAGGAGTTAGATCAAGCCTGACTCAATCATGCTTATTTTATCTTCTAATGTAGGTCTTCCATAGCTTGGTTTTCACTGGGGTCATATCACATTCAGAATTGCTGTATTTTTATTTTATTTTTGTCTAGAAGACATTATCCTTGTGGCCAAAGAGAATACTCACTCTCTTCTGTGGTTAAGTATTTGTGGCCAAGAAACTGCATCCCTATAGTTACTAACCCATTTTGTGTGTGTGCCTTGTGTATGATATGACTCGATTCCAAAAGCCCAAAAGACGGTAACTACCACATACGTGCACACATCATAATTCACAAATGTGCAGGAATGGCCTTCTAAGTTTACAGATATCCAGAAACTAACTTCATATTGTGTTTACGATATAAAAACCCACTCATAACTATTTCTAATCAAAATTTGTTCCACATGGATCTATGATCTCCCCAGGCTGCTCATACTTTCATGTTTTCTTTTTCCTTCTTTAGATTTTTCTCCTAATAAAGTTATACTTTCCAATATGTGACATGTCGAGAGAGCTGCATATTGCAAAAGTTATGGAAAATGCAGTTACATTTAACAGGCAATTGTTGAGAAAAAAAATCTAAATGTAAGTTTTACACAATGACAAAACTAAGGAAAAATAATGTGGCCATATTAGTGACATGCCTGTTAAAAAACTTCCATCGGTGTATGTTTCCCAGCAACTGAAACAGCTGGACTAGAGAAATTGCATATTTCAGAGACTACGGACAGATCCAAACATACAGCTATTGCTATATAACATATAATCAAACACTATTGAAGAAAGCGGTAAATCAACAATTTTTCTCCTAATTAAGATCCCTACAATCATAATATGGCAACTCAGAAGACTGAATATTGCAATAGTGCAGAGTAAGTAATGAAACGTAGTTAACATTAATGATGTAAATGTAAAGTCTAAAAACCGATAAACCAACAAAAGATAGTGTAGCCATAGTTCATAATCATCCATCCATTGAATGTTCCCCATAAGTGATAACAGCAGGACAATTAGAATTTAGGAGTTGTGCATCTATTCAGCTACAGCTTATGAAAGCAACAAATTGACAACAGAGGTGAAAGATAAACATCTCAGCAACTTTCTAGCGACCTATATCCCCAAATAACATAAGCATCTAACTTCCTTATCATTCCAACCTTATTACATCAAATTCCTTCATTATCAAGAAGTAATGCCTAAGCTCCAAACTGGAATTCAAGCAAACCATAACTTTCAAACTCTAATAAGTAATAAGAACGACAAGTTCTTCTCCATTGTCTGATTTACTCCATTTATTCTGGTAAGTTGCCCAATATCATCCAATCCACATAATTTGCCATCATATTCTTGCTGAAAAACTATAACTCTAAACAAGAATATAAATACAATTTCTATTCCAGTAGCACTTATAATAGGAGATCAGCATCTGGTTAAAGAGGCCAGCTTGGATAAGTATCCAATTCTACTGGAAAAGGCAAGTTACAATCAAGCAAGGATTGGTAAACATAACAACAAATGTCACAGAAGTAAATCATAAGCATCAAGCCAAGAGCACCACTTCCCACAGCCAGGATCATCCATACAACTATGCATACATAAACTGATCCCCTCCGATAAATCCAATTCACCTTAGGGGAACCAAGAATGAAAGAATGAAGAAGGTCAGATTCTGAGAATTTACCACATGCTTCCCCTATATTTCAAAGTATACGGCCCACTGTCGAGCGACCGATCGAAGTGGCTATGGACCTTGTGCCTCCCATTCCCGCTCTGATCAACTAATGTCAGCTCAAACAAAGCCCTAACATCCGTCCCTTCGCTAGCCAAGGCGATGAACACAGACACGTACACGGAGTTATCTTCCGGATTCTTCCCATCAGGATAGAAATAGATCGCCCATTGGTATCCACCAACCGTGAAAATATCGCTCGCAATGTGCTTTCCAACCCCCATTCCCTTCGCCAGAGAATAGCCTTCGATTACGAACTCGTGAGACCCGTTCACCGTTTGCGTAACGGAAAGAGAGCTCGTCGGAGGCAGCACGGCACCCCGTTTCGTCCCGGAATTGGTAGCCATGGCGGAGGATTTCAATCTCAAGGAGCTGGTGCATATGGAATTGAAGATCAACTCGGGGAGCTTGAATTTGAATCGGAAAGTTGGAGGTGGGAGATTACTTTTGCGGAAGCAGGATTTGAAAGAAAGAGGGGCTAGGGTTCTACCTTTATGTATTTTTATTTTTTCATTTCTTTTGGCTGGAAAGGGAAACGTTTGAACAAGGCAAGAAGTTAAGCACTTAAGTTATGCTACCATCAAGAAGTCTCGGGTCGAGATTCCAGGACGGCAGTTTACCCTATTTGTTTTAGAACTAGTTTCTTCCCTTCTAGATGCTCTAAATGAACCCAAATAGTACTTTCCAACTCTCGTAAAAAAAAGTTGTTACTTTCATTATTGTGGTTTAGTATACATTTGAGCATGCATTCATCTTTGATCACACTAATTACCTCCCACTTCCACAAACCCTGTTCACATAACCAACATCCAGAGCTATAGCCACAGCCACCACAGCAACTACAGCTAATGTCTTCAAATTCTCTGGCTTCTTCAGCATCTTATAAATCCCTCTATTTCCCACCTTAGTCCGGCTCACTTCTTCACACTTCTCCTCTGCATCAGCTGATCTGCTCGGCTCGGTTCGTTCTTCCTCTTTCGCATCAGCCACGTTGTTCTCAGCTGCTGGAGCCGGAGCCGGAGCCAGGGCTGGCTGGGTCGGCGGAGGCACACATGGTGCGTCTAGTGGCGTCGTCACCTTGGGTTGTTTGACGTAAAGTACACCCTCTTGGAACTTAGCTGTGATTTCTCCGGTGGCGCAATTTGGTGGGACCGGAATCCCCTTCGCGAACCGCTGCCATTTGTTGGCTCCAAGTTGTCGCTCACCGCTGATCTTTAGAAGCCCGGCTGATGTTAGCTGAACCCTCAGCTGATCCTTCTTGAACTCTTCGTTAGGAAAAATAGAACCATATCATGTGAGCTAGATGTAAATTAAATTGACAAAATATATTATTGTTATGCAATATTGTTTCTCACAATGGTTAGGAGAAAGGAAGCATATATACCAGGCAGGTAGATTAGGACTGTCTCGGATCCATCCTCGGATACCACTCTCGTTTCGGGAATGAAGTCTTCGTATTGACGGGAAGCCTGCGCACGCATTCTGGTGTCCATGACGACAACTGTTTGTGTATGTTCTTGTTAGGTATAGACTTGTTGCTTTGTTACAATCAAGAGAGTTGAAGTATTGTTGCTGAGAATGTAATGCAAATGAAAGGCCCTGTTTGCAGTTTATATACTAGTCTTGGCTGCATCATGTATGAATGGTGGCTGCTTGTTGGGGTTGGTTTTTGTTTCCTCCAAAACTGGATATTCCAATTTGGAGTAAGTTGCATGGCTAATGATGCTTTGATAAAACTTGGGTGTGTACAAGGGCTTTTGCAGATCCCTGTTGTAGTTTGCAGTTTTTCCTTGCTCTTGCTTGTTTGAGGAAATATCAAAACATGGGAAACTATTTCATCAAAAAAAAAATAAAAAAATAGGAAACTATTAAAAAACACGTGTTATCTCATGGGTCAATATGCCAACGGAATTTGGGCGGCCCAAGCCCAATTTTGATAGTACTCCCTCCGTTTCACAATAAGTGTCGTTTTAGCTCTTCACACAGTTTTTAAGAAAAACAATCATTCACTTTAAAACTTACAACTTTTTCTTAATCTTACCACTCATTACATTTTTTTGGCCAATGCATGAACAACTTTAGTCAACAAATACACATTCCAATAAAAACTATCATCATTCACCCCTATTAAATCACTTTGAAAACCTAAAATGACACATATTATGAAACAAACTAGTTATACCCGTCGTGCCATGCACGACTTGTATTTTTAAATTTATTATTTGATATATAATAAATAAAATATTAATGTGAAATGTATAATAAAAGTTTTAACATAATTTGGTTTCATCGAATATTAGAAGTTTTTAATTGTTAAATGATTGATTGAGAATATGTTATTATGCAAATAAAATACTTATATTTTATAGTCAATATAATACATTATTATGCAATTTATATTTATTTATATTTTAGTATGCAAAGTACCAGCTGCTTGATATACCCAAATTAAACATGTAGTTATTTTAATCATAATATTTAACGAATAATATTTTGCCTCTATATGTAGGAATAGACCAAAAAATCTTATTAAAATATAATATATTCAAAGATCATAATATGTTGAATCTAGAAAATGATTGGTATAGAAAATATTAGGAAATTAATAGAAACTATTAAAAACAATTTGAAAACAATATAAGGTGGGGTGAGAATAATTTTTTTTATATAATCTTTAACATTTTATGAATTCCAAAATTAATTAAATAAATTTTAGTTATATGAACTCCAATTTTTGATTCAAGTTAATATGAAAAAATAGAATATAATGGCCTATTGATTCTATAGGAATAAATAATTGAATAAATATTATTAAGCTTCCAAAATGCAATATTATTGCGGTGGTCTAGTTATAACCGTTGTGTCATGCACGACGTGGATTTTTAAATTTATTTGTGGATATATAATAAATAGAGTATTAATTTGAAAAGTATAATAAAAGTTTTAACATAATTTTAAATTACTTCTTACATAAAGAGATTTAGAAGATAACTAATAGATCGAAAAATATAGAATATCTTATCAAAATTCAAATAATATCTTTTATATAAATTGATAGTAAAGAATGTAATTAGATTAATTAAATAAATGTAAAAAATTATTTTTTAATTATGAGAAATAAAATATAAGTTATTAGGAACATAATAATATTGTTGATGTCCGAAAACGCCAATATGTATTTAACGCGATGAGAGCACGAGGTTTGAACCCAACCGAATCAATAGACACAAGGATGGAAAGTATGTGGTCGCTAGTGGTGTTCAACGCGATGAGTGTAATGTGAAGGATATTTTGTATTTAGCTTGTGGGATTACAATAGACTGAGATTCTCTATCGCGTTTAGGTGTATCGGGTTACAACAATGATCTTAGCTCGAGCTCAAGGGTGTGAGATTCGCGAGTTTTTCGATCCCCCCCTTGGTGCGCGGAGCCCGCTATTTATAGGCGAATTCGGGCTGAGATCGACCGAGACGTCGATGTGGGACGAGCGCCGCCCGGGTACGTGTCGCCCTTGGATTGGCTCTTGGGGTGGTGGCCGCGGAGCCGGCCAATCGGAAGCCCGGATGGGACGTTGCCGCCCACCGCTCGCCTGATGGGACGTTGCCGCCCACCGCTCGCCTGATGGGACGTTGCCGCCCGCCCCCTTGCATGGATGGGACGGGCTCCTCTCCTCGCGGTTGGGAGGCGATGTACGCGATGCGTACATCGTCAACCAGGTTTTGCTCTTCGGATTATGCTTTGGCAGGGGTTTATTGTTCTGATCGCGATGGGAGCAGGGCTTTAGGGCCTGACGCCACCTTGAGAGGTTTTATACTTAGCAATATTTTGTTCTGGTGGGGTGCTTTACCGCGTTGACGGTTTCTGGTATCAACACAACCCCATGGACCGGGCCTTGATGCCCCTTTTGAGGACGGGTCCAAAAAAGTACCTTGAACCCGAAACGCGGTGGTCGGAACGAGTGGGAAGGTGAGGGAGAACACAGGGGGAGAGTGGCGATGAGGACAGTTGGGCCGTATCGTTTAATGGGCCGCTTGCGAGGCTTGGCCCATAATCCCGCGGCCCGGCATGAGCTGACATAAAAAAGAGCGGAAAACCGCTCCGTCTTCCCCACTTCGTCATCTTCAAACACAAGACGCTGAAAAACCTCCATTTTCGCTCTCAAACGCCTTCGCCTTCTACCGCCGGGCAACGCCGTGTCTCCAGTGCCGTCAGCGCAATCCTCCGTTGCCTTCCTCCTTTTCCGGTACGCTTTTTCTCCTCGCCCTCTCTTCTTTCCCTTTCCGCCTTTTTTCTGGGTTTTTCCGGGGGCTTTCACGGGGAGCGTCCTTGCTTCAGCGGCGGGACCGCCGCTGGGGTGTGGGGGCGCCCGGGGCAGCCCTTTCCCGAGAAAGCGCCCACCGTGGGGCGGGCTTAGGGTTTTTTATTTTTGATTTGGGGGACCTCTGGGTGGCGGAAAGCGGCGAACGCCTCCGCCCTAGCCCCGGCTCGGGCCTGGCCGTGGCGGAGTGGCCGAGGAAAAAAAAACCTTTGGGGGAGGCAAACGCCACGGGAGGTGAAACGCCACGGGGGGCGGAACGTCATGGGAGGCGAAGGAAGCGCGCTTAGCGCGACGCCACGTCCCACCAATGTCCCGTCCCATCAACGTCCCGTCGCCTCGGTCTGTTCCTGGAGACGCGTGTCGAGAACGGCGGAATGTTCCTCTGACACCCATCTCGCGCGCCCCCAGGCCTTCTTTGACAGGACTTCTTGCCTTATTGCGTCATGACACCTGCCCGTGGTTGGGGTGTCGCGCTCATTGCCTTTTCTTTTGTTTTCCATGCTTTGTCGCGTATGAGCACCATCTTTTGCTGTGTATTTATCGCGCTACATGTCTCTTTCTTTTTTTTTGCTTGTCTTTCCTTTCCCGTACATATCACCCTTCTTTTCTTTTCCTCCAGGAGCCTCTTTGCTTCCGTGCCCTGGATTTGGGGTTTTCCAGCGATACCTGCCCTTCAGGCGTGGATCGCGGTGATCGTATAGTGAATTTGGAGGAGTTCTACGCGCCAGATCCCTCATTGGAGTACCCGGGGATGTCCGCGAGCGATTCCCAGAACAACTTTCGCGAGCCTGCTGGACTGAGCAAGAGCGATCCTACTACGGTGTCCGAGGCTCGTACCAAAAGCGAGTCTTCATCGCGGCCCATGGCCCGCTGCAGGCCTTTAGACCCCCACGACGAGGTCCCTGATGACGAGGCGTCCACGTCTGGAATTGCGAGGAGCTTTCCCTCGCGGTACCTACCGCGCGGTAGGGCGGCTGTCCCTCGCTTTCGCCAGACCAGGCCTGCGCGCCTGCCCGACTATGAGAACCCGGAGTCGCTGGCCAAGGGCTGCGCGTCCATCCTCACCCTCGAGGAGTTGGACGAAATCGCGACGGGGTATCCTTGGCCAGCAGGGGTGGAGCTCTTGCTACCCTTGGACGGGGGTAACAGCTATGCCGCCAACGAGGGGGGGCACGTGGTGTACGCGGCGAGCCTTGTCGCGGGTTTCAGGATTCCGCTGCCGCCCTACGTGTCCCAATTTTTATTCGATCTCGAGCTCGCTCCTGCCTCGATGGCTCCTAACTGCTGGAGCTATATCGCGGCGTACCACATAAGGTGTTTGGAGCTGAAGTTCCCCCCTTCCGCGGGGCATCTGCAACAGATCCTCACTATAAAAGCAGATAAAAGAGGCATTGTTAACTTCAGCCTTACCAATTGCAATCTCATCATCACTCCCTCCTACGTTGGACCGCGGTGGAGGGAAAAATGGTTTATTGTGAATGACTTCGAGGGCGACGTTATGCTCTGCCCCCTCATCGTTGATAGGTTCCGCCCCTACAAGCGTAGGCGCGGTGCCACGCAAATAGCCGCCGCGGCTAAGAAAGCCTTTGCTGCGCCCCATAAGAGGGAGCAACAGGCGTGGCTGACCCAGGAGCGCCTTGAGCGCGCGGGGCTCAGCCTGAGGCCCGAGCCTCCTCGGGAAGTTGAAGCGCCCCCGTCAGACGCCGCGTCTCCGGCGCATACGGGCGAGGGTATTTTTTTTTTCCGGGGATTCTTGTCGTTTTTGTATATTATTCTTTTGTTTTGACCGCGTTGGTTGTGATTACTGATGGTTTGTTTTGCAGATATGGACGTGTTTGCCGCCCTAACCTCGGGTAAGTCGGCCCCTGCCACCTCCGGGGCTCCCTCCACCGCCAAGACTGGAGGACTTAAGGGGAAAAACGCGAAAGCGGGGGATGAGGCCACCGCGAAGGGTCGTGCCGATGCCAAAGGCAAACGGGTGCAGGCAGAGGCCCTGAAGCGTAAGACCGCGGAGGACGTTGCCCGCGAAGAAGGGATGTTGGTAAAGAGGTCCAGGCGGGACGCCGGCGCGACTGGGGATCGACCTTCTTCCCCCTCGAAGGGACCCGCCCAGATTACCACAGGCGCCGGGAGCCGTCGACACTGGTCGCGGAGGGCGGAGGTGGAGGGCTACGCGTGCCCTGGGCCTGCTTGGGGTACTTTTGAGGCCGGCCAGTATGGGTATGAGGAGGAGAGGGAGTGGTTCCAGACCCTCAACGCGAAGGAGGTCAGGGGGGAGTGTCAGAAGTATGGCCATATGGTACGCGGTCTTTTCCTTTTTTTCGTGTTATCTTGCCATGGTTTCCATCTTTGGATCTGTAACTTATGCCTTGATTCGTAGGTCAATGCGTGGGTAAACTACCTCCCTGACCGCCTGGTGGAGGAGGAGGAGCGGGCGGAGGCGGCGGCTAAAGCCAAGGAGGAGGCGGAAGCGGCGCTCCAGGAGCTGCGCGCGCAGGCGGAAAAAGATGCCGCGGCGCTTAAATCCGCCAGGTCCCAGGTCGCGGCGCTGAAGAAGGAGGTCGAGGGCCATAAAGCGCGGAACGAGGAGCTGAGTTCACAGCTGGAAGCAACCAGCAAACAGCTGGAGAGCGCGATACCCGACTTCCTCGAATCGTCGGAGTACCTGGAGAAACGCGTCGACGACGCGCGGATCGTCCAGGCCCTCAGCGCGGTTACGGCCGCTCTCCAGTACTGCGAAAAGTACAAGGTGAAGTATTTTGCCCCCGACCTTCATCGCCAAATGGGAGTCATCTGGGAGGATGGGGTGGCGAAACCGCCCCCGGGGATCGAGGAGGTCAACGCGGAGGGAAACGACGTCCCGCCGGCTCACCCCGAACCCTCCGTGGCCGAGGTTGACAAGGATAAAGCCCCTGAAGACCCTCCCGCCTCTGAGACCGCGGTCAATGCCTCCAACGCCTGAAGCCCTTCTATGAAGTCTGAAGATTTGCTTTTTTTTTGTTTTTATAATTTTTGCTGAACTTGTATCTCACCTGGCCCTTGGGGCCCAAACAATATCTGTTGCCGCGATGCGGCTGTAATTTGCATTTTGACCATGACGCGAAGTCTCGCGTACTAACATCTTTTTGCCGCCACGCGGCCTTGTGATTATTTTTCCTTCATCTGTCTCTTATCCTTAGATTTTGTTTATTTTTTTGGAAACTCTGTGTCCAACCCCATGCCAAGTCAGTTGCTAGGACCGCGCTGATAGTATGCGCATATAATTTTTTGTTTTTGCGAAAGCTCGCCGTACTCAACCCCATGCCAAGCTAGGTGCTAGGACCGCGCTTGACACCAGGCGAGTAAAAAACAGGGTTGTGTGCAATTAGCAGAAGACCATGAGGATTTTTTGATATTTCGTGGTTTTATGCAACAGTGAGGTGTGGATCCCAACTCGAGCGCGCCTAAGTGTATCGCGCGCGTTAGCGGATAACCCCGAGCGATGAAGGCAACTCTGGTTTCCCTAACGACTGTGGAGTTTGATGTTTTAAGGCTTTATGCAACTGCGAGCGGCGTAGCCGTAAGTCTCGAGTGCGCCTATGCGCATCGCGCGCGTTAGCGGATAACCCCGAGCGATGAAGGCAACTCTGGTTTCCCTAACGACTGTGGGGTTTGATGTTTTAAGGCTTTATGCAACTGCGAGCGGCGTAGCCGTAAGTCTCGAGTGCGCCTATGCGCATCGCGCGCGTTAGCGGATAACCCCGAGCGATGAAGGCAACTCTGGTTTCCCTAACGATTGTGGAGTTTGATGTTTTAAGGCTTTATGCAACTGCGAGCGGCGTAGCCGTAAGTCTCGAGTGCGCCTATGCGCATCGCGCGCGTTAGCGGACAACCCCGAGCGATGAAGGCAACTCTGGTTTCCCTAACGACTGTGGAGTTTGATGTTTTAAGGCTTTATGCGACTGCGAGCGGCGTAGCCGTAAGTCTCGAGTGCGCCTATGCGCATCGCGCGCGTTAGCGGACAACCCCAAGCGATGAAGGCAACTCTGGTTTCCCTAACGACTGTGGAGTTTGATGTTTTAAGGCTTTATGCAACTGCGAGCGGCGTAGCCGTAAGTCTCGAGTACGCCTATGCGCATCGCGCGCGTTAGCGGACAACCCCGAGCGATGAAGGCAACTCGGGTTTCCTGTAACGATAGATTCATTATTTGGACAGTGCACGATAGTTGTCTCGTTTTATTCACATAAGAACAACAGGTGGGATCAGGATATTACAAACGACCGCTACGCGGTGATGATACTAGCTTATTTACACATAGTATTTCTTTAGACGTGCCTCATTCCATGTCTTGGCCAGAGTTTGTCTCGTTGTTGGATCTGTGAGTTTGAACGCCCCCGGGACGACCTCCTTGGAGAGGCGGTAAGGGCCCTCCCACTTCGTGTCAAGCTTGCCCCCGTCGGTCCTTCGGAGGGCTAAGTCGCCCTCCTTGAGGCCGCGGGGCTTGACCCTCTTGTTATAGTACGCCGCGGTCCTTCTTTTGTACTCAGCCGACCGCAGCTCTGCCGCCTCTCGGCGCTCATCGCGGAGGTACATTTCCACCTTAAGAGCTTCGTCGTTGGTGAACTGATCATACCCCGCGACACGCTCCGTGGGTAGCATGGACTCGACGGGTACGACGGCATCACTGTCGTAAGCCATCGCGAACGGCGTTTCGCCTGTTGCTCTGCGCGGTGTGGTGCGGTTTGTCCATAAGACAAGGGGTAACAACTCTGCCCATCGGCCCTGTACGCCGTCCAGCCTGCGGCGGAGGTCGTCGAGTATCCTCGCGTTCACATTTTCCACGAGTCCGTTGGACTGAGGGTGTGCAACCGAAGAAAACTTCAACTCGATGCTCAAGCTCGCGCAAAAGTCCCGCGTCTCCTCACTGTCGAACTGAGGGCCGTGGTCTGTCATTATCGCGACGGGGACGCCGAAACGGCAAACCATATTCTTCCAGAGGAAGCCGCATACCTTCGCGCTTGTGATCCGTGCCATGGCCTCGGCCTCTACCCACTTGGTGTAGTAATCGACCAGGACCAGGATGAACTGCACCTGCCCGGCGGCCTTAGGGAAGGGACCCAGGATGTCCATACCCCACATTGCGAACGGGTAGGCCGGCTGGACGGCGCGCAGCTCTCGCGCTGGAGCGTGCTGGATGTTTTCGTAGCGTTGGCACTTGTCGCACTTTTGCACGTATGCCGCAGCATCGCGGCGCAGGGTAGGCCAATAGATCCCCACCCGGACTATCTTGTGGACCAGAGTCCGCCAGCCTGGGTGGCCTCCGCATATGCCCTCGTGCACCTCCTCGAGAACCTCGGAGACTGTGGCCTCGTCTACGCAGAGCAGGTTGGGCTCCGCGTAGCCGCGGCGATACAACTTGTCGCCTTCGATGCAGTACCGCGCCGCCCTGAGCTTGAGTTTGCGCGCGCTCATGGCATCGTCCTGGGGCAATTCCCCGGTTTGGATATATCAGATTATGGGGGCCATCCACCCGTCCGTGGCCAGCGCGAACATCGCGTTGGTCACGCCGCGTTGCATCTTTCTCTTGATTCCGACCTTGTTGCCGACCTCAGGTGGGAGGGCCGAACCCAACCGCGCAAGCGCGTCGGCCTTGGCATTTGCCGCACGCGGTATGGATTCAATGGCAAAAGTCTCAAGGCACGCGACCAACGCCTTGACCTTGGCGCGATATTGGGGCAGAAAACCCGTGGTACACTCGTACTGGCCGCCGACCTGTCGCGCGACGAGCTCGGAATTTGTGAAAACCCTTATTCTCCGCGCGCCCACCAGTAGGGCCATTTCAATTCCCGCGATCACTGCCTCATACTCGGCCTCGTTGTTGGTTGCTTCAAAGCCGAAGTTGAGGGCGTGTTCGGATGCGTAGGAGGGTCCCTCAAGGACCACCCCCGCACCCGACCCCAGATCGCAGTGCGAGCCGTCAACAAAGACCTTCCACTCGTCGGGGCTCGCGTCCGTGTCCGGGAAGGTGACCTCCACCACGAAGTCCGCAAGGGCCTGCGCCTTGATCGCGGTCCGCGGGTGGTACGAGATGTCAAATTCTGACAACTCGACCGCCCACTTGGTCATTCTTCCCAACAGCGCGGGCTGATGCAGGATTTGGCGCAGAGGGAGGTCCGAGAGGACCTGTATGGGGTGCGCTTGGAAGTAGGGGCGCAACTTTCTCGCTGCTACCACAACGGCCAGAGACATCTTCTCCGCGGGTGAGTATCGTTGTTCCGCCGGCTGAAGCACCCTGCTGGTGAAATACACCGGGTAACTGAAATCGCGGGTGAGGACCGCACTGACTGTATGCTGGCTCACGGCAATATATAACTGCAAATCCTCTCCCGGGACGGGCGGGGAGAGCGTTGGAAGATTGGCGAGGTAGACCTTCAGAGCCTGGAACGCGCTCTCCATCTCCTCTGTCCAGTTGAAGGTGGTGGTGCTCTTGAGACAAGAGAAGAAAGGGAGAGCGCGGTCCGACAACCTGGAGCAGAAACGGCCAAGATAATTTACCGCGCCCGCCAGTCGCTGAACCTCGTTTCGCGAAGCCGGTGAGCGCAGCTCCAGCACCGCGGCGACCTTGGCGGGGTTGACGTCTATGCCCCTTGCGTTGATCATGAACCCGAGGAACTTCCCAGATTTTACCCCGAAAACGCACTTTTCCGGGTTTAGGCTCATTCGGTGGGCGCGCAGGGTTTGGAAAACCTCGGTCAGATCGGCCAGGTGCTCCTGCGCGCTATGGCTTTTTACCACAATGTCGTCGACGTAAGCCGAGACACTGCGTCTCAGCTGCTTCCGGAAGACATGGTCTACCAGGCGCTGAAACGTGGCCCCTGCGTTCTTCAAACCGAAGGGCATCACCCTGTAACAGAAAGTCCCGCGTTGAGTGATGAACGCGGTGGACTCCTGATCCAGGGGATCCATGGCTATCTGGTTGTAGCCGGAGTAGGCGTCGAGAAAGCTCAGCGCGGTATGGCCGGCGGTGGAGTCGACCAGATCATCGATGGAGGGCAGGGGGTAGCTGTCCTTGGGGCAGGCTTTGTTGAGGTCCTTGAAGTCGACACACATCCGCCACCTCCCGTTGGACTTCTTCACCAAAACGACATTGGAGAGCCAAGCAGGATACTTGACCTTGCGGATGAAGTTGGCACTTAGGAGCTTCTCAACTTCCTCATTTGCCGCGCTGGCGCGCTCCTCGTTAGTCTTCCGGCGCCTTTGACAGACGGGCCGGGACCCCGGGCTTATTCGGAGCGAGTGTAGCGCCACCTCGGGAGGGACGCCCTTCAGGTCCGTCGCCGTCCACGCGAACACATCGCGAGAACGGGCCAATAGACTTTGCAGGCTCTCGGCGTCCGCCCCGGTCATGCAATCCCCGACATAAAGTTTCTCGGCTGTGTCGGGAAAGGGGGTGACGGCGACCTTCTCGAAGTCACCGAGGGGCTCCCGCTCCCGCTCTTGTCGTACGTCCAACTCCGCGCCAACACCGCCCGCGATGACATACGCGGCGGGGCGAGCGCGGGTTGACGCTTCATAGCATTTTCGGGCCTCAATCTGCTGGCCGTGGGCGACGCCGACCCGGTCTTCCACGGGGAACTTCAGAACCAGGTGATAAATGGAAGCGACAACCTGGAACTTCATCAACGAGGTCCGTCCCATTATCGCGTTATAGATGGAAGGAAGCCGGACGACGGTGAACTCGATGGGCTCAGTCCGGCGGGTGTCCTTACCGTCCCCCAGGGTCATGTCCAGAGTGACCAACCCTGCGACGTCGACCTCATTGCCGGAAAAGCAGGTGAGCTTCCCGGCGTAAGGCAGGAGCATGGAAGGGGAGATGCCAAGCTGTGCGAACGCGTCGTAGTACAGGATGTCCACCGACGCTCCCGTGTCCACCATGATTCTCTTGACAATCTTCGTGGCGATCACCGCGTGCACCACCAGTGGATCCGTGTGCGGAGTGATGAGCTCGCGGGAATCGCCAGGTCGGAAGGTGATGTCAGCGTGAGGAACTCCCGACGCGCCCAAACTATTGATGGAGGCCCCGGAGGTCGAGGCGCGAGCATAGCGCTTCCTTTCCCCGCCACTAGACCCCGCGAGGGTGGAACCCCCAGCGATGGTGTTGATGTAGAGGTTGGGATCGTTCTGGTTGACCTCCCCCCTCGCGGGTGCGGAGCCGGCCAAGGTATTTGCCTGCGCCGGCCGTCCACTGTCGTTGCGGGGCCCGAGGGCGGTGGTGTTGGCCCCGGTGTATGGGTCGTTGTTGTATGGCCCGTTGGCGCCGCGGTTGTTGCGTGGTCCGCGGTATCCCTGATACCCGCGACCACGACGCCCTCCACCACGGTTATGGCCACCGCGCTGTCCACCATGAGGCTTTGTTGGCGTGGTGGATACGGTGAGGGCCTCCGGGGTGGTTTTGGCCTTTCCCTTCCCGCGATCCTGTGTGGGCCTTCCTGCCGCGTCCTCCGCGAAGACGCGTTTGGTGATGGCGTTGCAAGCGTCCTCATAGGTGTGCAGGGTTTTCCCGCACATCTTGACCTTGAAGGTCCCGTCGCGGAGGTTGTGGATTAGCATGTCGCGGGCGGATGTGTCGTTGAGCTGAGGCACCTCCGACGCCGCGTTCACAAATCGGGTGAAGAAGGCTGTCAAGGTCTCCTCCTCGCCTTGTGTCACGCTCATGAGATCCTTCGTCGTCTTCATGCGCGTTCGCGACCCACTAAAGTGGGACATGAATCGCCGCGTTAGATCTTTGAAAGACGAGATGGAGCCCACGGGGAGGTTTGTGAACCACCTCATCCCGGCGGTCTTAAGGGTGGAGGGGAAGACCCGGCAGTACATGGCGTCGTTGTAGGTGTTGAACGTCATGTGGGCGAAGAACTGCCTAACGTGCCCTCCCGGGTCTTTCGTACCGTGGAACTGCAGTGCCGCTGACGGCCTCTGGAATCCCTTCGGCATAGGTTCCTCCTGGATGAAATCATCGAAGGGGCTGCCGTAGGTGGTGCCGCGATCGTCCACCAGCATGTTGCTCCGGGAGCCGGAGCGTGTGGACAGGGAGCGAGAGGTAGAGCGTCCTCGCGATATGCTCATGTCCTCACTCGAGCCCCCCGGAGGCGGGGTGTGGTATGCCTGGCCCGGCCCGTATCCCGTGGCGTAAGCAGGCACATATGGCTGGTGGGGCATTGGGTAAGCACCCTGCCCATGCGGCATGGGGTACGCGCCCTGGCCGTAGTGGTACACAGGGGCGTAGCCCTGAAAGTGAGGGTTGGGAGGCGACAACGCGTTGGGAGCGTCCTGCTCCACCTCCTGCCCCGTCGAACTCCCGTTGGTGGTGGCGTATTCCTCCACGTAGGGCTCCTGCGCGGGTGCGTACTCTTGAAAGTACTGCGCATGGACGTACCCCTGGAATGGGACCTGCGGCTGGAAACCCTGCTGAAAGCCCGGGTTCCACCCTGGCATGGCCTGTGGTTGCGGTACGGGCGGTGACCCGTAATACCACGGAGGTGGCGGCTGCATCCCGAAGGCTGCGCCGTCAGCGTAGTAAGCGTTGTTGCTGTTAGCGTCCATCACTGCGTCGGTTGAAATGGTGCCTGCTTAGTTTGAATGGTTCCCCACGGACGGCGCCAATGTTGATGTCCGAAAACGCCAATATGTATTTAACGCGATGAGAGCACGAGGTTTGAACCCAACCGAATCAATAGACACAAGGATGGAAAGTATGTGGTCGCTAGTGGTGTTCAACGCGATGAGTGTAATGTGAAGGATATTTTGTATTTAGCTTGTGGGATTACAATAGACTGAGATTCTCTATCGCGTTTAGGTGTATCGGGTTACAACAATGATCTTATCTCGAGCTCAAGGGTGTGAGATTCGCGAGTTTTTCGATCCCCCCCTTGGTGCGCGGAGCCCGCTATTTATAGGCGAATTCGGGCTGAGATCGACCGAGACGTCGATGTGGGACGAGCGCCGCCCGGGTACGTGTCGCCCTTGGATTGGCTCTTGGGGTGGTGGCCGCGGAGCCGGCCAATCGGAAGCCCGGATGGGACGTTGCCGCCCACCGCTCGCCTGATGGGACGTTGCCGCCCGCCCCCTTGCATGGATGGGACGGGCTCCTCTCCTCGCGGTTGGGAGGCGATGTACGCGATGCGTACATCGTCAACCAGGTTTTGCTCTTCGGATTATGCTTTGGCAGGGGTTTATTGTTCTGATCGCGATGGGAGCAGGGCTTTAGGGCCTGACGCCACCTTGAGAGGTTTTATACTTAGCAATATTTTGTTTTGGTGGGGTGCTTTACCGCGTTGACGGTTTCTGGTATCAACAAATATATAATTTAAGTAAAAAATAATAAATATAAATTGATTTAAAATCAAAGATAAAAATATTTATTTATTTAGAAAAAGGGGCTTTCATTTAAAAATTCTTTTTAAAATTCGAATTTCTTGTATTACTTTTTACATAAATAGATTAAAATGGTAATTGAAAATTAAGATAACTTAATTAATATGTATCTTTTATAGAAGGGAATTTTATAGAAAGATAATATTATTTCAAAGATAGATATTAGATGAGTAAAAAAAAGGATAAAATTAAAAATTAGATAATTAAGGAAATTTTAAAGATAAGTAGTATACCTTCAAAGATATATATTAGATGGGTAAGAAAAAAGATAAATTTAAAAATTAGATAAAGAAAAAAAACATAAAAAATTGTTAATAAAGTGGGGTCAGAATTAATACGGAGGCTCGAAATTTCTCGGCTTTAATATATAGTATAGGTAGACATTTATATTGATTACATGTTTTTTTATAAAATATGTGTTTTTTTATGTTCAATCATCACGTAGGATAATTGTGAATTTGAGATCAATGAAATCTATTACTATATACTAAAGCGGAAGCAAATTCCGCCACCACATTGCGCCACATCACCCTCTTTGTTAAATCAATATAATATATATAATTTTTTTTATCATCTACTGAATTCAAAAATTTATCTTTATTTACCATATAAACTTATTCCACGTACAATATATATAAAGATAAGATAAATTTATCTTATTTTAAAGATATACTAAATAGTATCATACGTGGAGTATAAGCACATTATCACTTCAATAAAAAAAATATTTTCCATGACAGTAAGTGCCTATGATATTAATGACTTTTTTCCCGCTCATATATACACGATCAAGTTTAGGTTTTTGCAAAATATTATTTTGTTGATCTTTTTTATTTTATTTATTTAAAGAGGATTAAGGAATATAAATTGAAGATGATAATATTTGAGAACTTTCTTCGGTTTAAGAAAAGGTTAGTATCCAATCAAAAATTTTAATTTATTTTAGTTTTGTATTAGGATAGTCTTATATAATAAAATTATTTATATATTGATTAAGTCTTATCAATTATATCATGTTGTAGTCTTTTCAAATTTGAATTGGTTAATGATAGCCATAAAATAACCCAAATTTCAAGTGAGCCTTCTTACGATCCATGTGAGATTTTCAATGCTAATTTGCTGAACATAATCCAAAAGATAAGTGTAATTTTAAAACATAGTATACACATAATAATATTTATAATTATTATAGTAATATGTATGAAGTAACAAATAATATATATCATTCCCGTACAAGGTGCGGGTCATCTGCTAGTAGTTAACTATATGTAGTTGTTAACAACGTTTATTTTACTTGTATAATTTAGCTATTGAATGATTTTGTTAACGTACAACTTTATCCTATATTCGTATCTATTTTCTAACATAAGTTAGGTATATTTTTTTTACCAAATCTTTGTTATAAGGTTTATGATAGAAAAGTAAGGAAAATAAAATTAAAGATAGATAATAAGTCTTTAAAGATAAAATTGAGAATTAGATAATTAAGGAAAATAAAAGATAGTATATAGTTGTAATTATATATATGAGTTGAAAAAAAAATTAAAATTAAGTGGGGCCAGAATCAACATGGTGGCTCAAAAACGGTCGATTTTTATAATATAATATTGACATTGATTGATTGATTTTAAGTGCTAAAACGACACTTATTATGAACTTATTATGAAATGGAGGGAGTATCATTTTTCAAACAACTTTCCCTCTTTTCTTATTTTACGTTTTCTTTTTGGTTCTCTTCCTCCTTCTCGTAGATCCAGCCAGAATACCCGCCATTGGAGTGACCACTTACCGCTGTGTACTGAGATTCTTAACAGTTAACAACTTTCAAGAATCCGATCGTGACGCCAGCTAGAATTGAAGGTCTTTTCGATTGCTTCGATTGCTCAAGCTATTTTGCGATGCGGTCGAGAAGCTGAAGGTGTTCAAAACCCTAGTTGTTGAACCCTAATTTCATCAAATCGCTGTCTTGGAATCGAGCAATGGCGGTCGATTCGAGCTTCAGTACGTTATTTCAGAAGCTCAAGTTGGATGATCCGTGGCTTCCCCCTAAACCTTGGGAATCCATACCTTCTGAAAGCGGCCGAGTGTCTTCGTCGTCGAATCCGAATTCCCCTTCTTCGAATTCTAGCTTTTATGATCTCTCCTCTGTCTCTGTAAGCCTGCTTTCTCCCTCTCTTTCACACTTACTGCCATTTAGCTTGTTTGAGGAATAGTTTTCTTTTGCCATGTCCCGGATGAAGTAATTTCTCACTTGATCAGTGAATTTGTGGGAGTGCTTATGTGTATAAGTGTGTATGACGCAAAATTGGCTGTCATTGATCTTTTCGATTTTGCTTACGGTATTTTTGAATATTTTTTTGTAGGAGGCCAGTTTGGTGCGGCTTGTGATGTATGCTTTGCAGGGTTGTCAATCCTCTCTAATAAGTATTGAGAAGATCTCTGAATCATTTTGCTCTGATCCCGCTGACAGATCTGCAAATCGAATTCCATCTCTTTGGACTCGATCCTTGAGCACAGATGTATTGGGGAAGATACTGAAATCTGTTGGTTCTACAGGTTCAGTCGTGTTACTTCTCCATAAATTTGTGGAATATTTTACCTCTTTGAGTTCCGATAGCATCAGTATTGAGAAACGGGAAGATAAAGAACAAGCCTCTCAAAATGAAATTAATGAGAATGTAAATGTTGAGGCACATTCTGCAAGAAGCCTTGTCAATCAGGCATTTGCAGTTGCTGTAGGAAAGATTTTACAGGGATATATTAGTGCAATCAGTACAGTGAACGCATCAGCACTTTTAAGGCGTTCTAGGAGCAAAGTTAATATGTTGCCAAAAGATTCTCTAGAGCCAGGAAATCTCACTAGTGTTATGCATTGTGAACTTACCTTGCTGGAGGTTTACCTGCACACAGAAGAAATGAGAACCCAAATTGAGGCCCTTGGAAACATATGTTGTCTACACGAGACAAGCTGTTTGTTCTCATTGTCTTCGTTGGACGACTTGATTTCTAATGCAGCGGTGGTGTTCTCTAACTTCCCTAGGGGAGGGAATCTGCTTACGTATTTGTATCACCAGCTACTGGTGAGCCTAGTTGGCTACTTCTTCAGCATTTAACTGTTTGCTATGTATCTAATTTCTGGGTTGTTATGTGAGTATCAGCATAGCGGATTTGATGAAGTTATCTTAGATTTTGCTCTCCAAAGTAACTTTCTTCCATTAGCTAAGTTTCAAACATCATTTTTTCTGAATCTTACTTTATATATGGTTAAATATGCAATTTTGGTCACTGCTACCTCACTTTTTGTGTCTCAAAACATCAAATTATTGTATCTCTCCAAAGGTTCCATGAAAAATCTGCATTTAAATTTTAGGCATGATGCATTTATGCTGATTACTTCTCATTCTCTTGAATTATTAATGATAGAACTTACTGCTTGTTCTTACTTTCCTTATTCTTAACTAGTGTTTCCAAACATAATTAACAAGTACTGATCAATACCTACTTTGGAACTTATTCTGACAGTTGCTATTGTTATTTGCAGTAGAAATCTTCTTAAAGATTCCTGATTACTTTGTATAATGTTTGCTAGGTTGCTGATCCAGTTCATGCAGCTCTTCTCAAGTTTCTTTTTCATCGTTCATTTGAACCATATTGCAGTTTTATCCGGTCATGGATTTATGAAGCAAAAGTTATAGACCCTTATGGTGAGTTTGCAATAGAATATGAAGACAATCTGACACCTTATTCACACGGTGAAGCTGGCATGCTTGTTGAGTTCCCATTTCCTAACATTAGGGTAAAAACCTTTTTTTGTATCCATGATTTGGATTGAGAGGCTTTCTCACTTGGCCGGTGAGTCTTTTATCTCAATATAATGGATTCTATTCAAACTCTCCCGCAGGTGCGTGATGGAATTTCCATTCCTATCTTTCTGAAAGATTTTACAATTCCACTGCTGAGAGCAGGTCAACAGCTAAAAGTAGTGCTTAAGCTTCTTGAATTATGCAAGTACATCACTACTGGAGAGTATACTTTTGAGGATGTCCTACCAGGATGTGGTGGCTTACCAATCCATGATGTAGTTAATGCATCTATGTTAACTTTCAACAAGAAGGAGATAGAACACAAAGTTATTTCAAGGAAGAAGTTTTACAGAATGATGCTGGAAAAACTTGACCATGTGATGAAAAACTTTGAGATAAAGTATCATCAGGTAGTTTCTTTTATCTGTATTTTTTTCTTACCTTTCCCCCATCAGATTGGCCCCGGCTATGTTTTTCTTTCTTTCATTCAACCAAAATAAAGTTTATTAATTTCAGTAGTTCCCTTAAACATCTATCCATGGTCCTGCAAAATAATAAATATTTTGATTCTTGAATAATTTTGCTTAAAGAAGGATTTTCTGTATTTGTTTTCTGTAGTTATCGTCTATTCATGCTCCCCTTTAGGCTAATTTGTATTTTCTTAAATTGTGTGTATAATAACATGGCTAAAGACATATTAAGGACATAAGTTGCTAATAATGATTTATACAAGTCATAACAGCCTATAAATAAGTCTGATGATTAAAAAAAGGTAGCATTTCATATAGTTGAAGCTTTTATGCTCAAATATAAGCCATTGTGATTAGAAAACTAACCATAATTTTGTCAGTTGGTTCTAAGAACACCATGATGTAATTTTTGTAGGTAACTTTGCATCATCCACTGAGAGCTAGCATCAACACTGGGGGAAGTATAGACGTTCAATCTTCATTTACGGTTGATGAAAGATTGATATTTTCAGCTACTGGTGAAAGGGATCTGAATGGGTACTCCCTCCATTTCTCTCTCATTTCGATAATATTGCCTTCACTTTTGGTACATTTATAGATGCTCTTGATGTGAATAGTAGGAAGATTTTATGTTTCTTATTTATTGGTTTGTTTTGCTTCACCTTAGACCCTAACATGGAGTCAGATGCTCAGAATTTTTTCATCCTTACTTTCAGGACTCCTCAAGATGAGGACTCTGATCTCTCTAGCATGGCTGATGAATTATCATATCCACTGGAATCATCTGAATGTAGTTCAGAGGAGCAAGATGATTGTATGCAGTTAGCTGAGCTTCTTGAAGGTTCATCCACTCCAAGGCTGAATTATTTGTCTGCTTTGTGCTTCTCCTCTATAAGAATTGTTGATGGTTGCACCCAAGAGTTGTTGCAAACTGACAAGGTTCACCATGTGAGGCATGATGTTAAACTTTCAGAGGCATCTGATGTATCTGGTCCTCAATTGGATCGTTCTCAGAAACAAACAATATTAAGAGGTGATCCTGAATCCTCGAGTGAGTTCTCAAATACCTCAAAGCCATGGATATTCGACATGCAATATGCAGATGAAGGTCCTGGGCTTGGATGGCCAGTAGGAAGTCTACTGAAAAATCCAATGGACAAGTGGATGCGTACAGATTCTGCTTGTGGTCAACATGCTAGTACTTGTGATTTTGACATTTTAGAGGACATTGGCTCAAGTAATAGAACACCTAATTGCTTCCGTGATGAAAGGGTAGCCAAAACAAATTCCTCATCTAATTCGTACATTTTGCAATCATGGAATGCAAAAACACCAAGCAATCTCCTCAGCATGAACCCTATGCTGACAAGAAATATCTTCCAAAACCTTGTGTGGAAGACTGGGAATACAGAAACTAAAAAAATTAGCAAGATTTTCCCTTGCTTTGAATTCTCATCTGTTGAGGATCCTCTTCAGCTACAGAGAAGATGGTTTCGATCTATCCCAGAAGAGCAACCTAGAATTGCAAGCTGTGTTGCTTCAACTGTACAGCCCGAAGATGGTTGCCTGGCCAAGCAGTATAGTCAAACTGATGTTACAACAAACAAGAAAATCATGTTCTCTCATGATTCTTTGAACTTGAAAGATGCAAGTAAACGGACTATAGATGCCAATTTGAAGGATGCTCGAGGAGGTAGTGCATGGGCAAGTTTACTACAAACACGGCTTAGAAGTATCAGTGAAACCAGCTCTAATCATGGATTTACTTCTGACGCTCTCTTTGAAATACCACTTGATTTCATTATCAGTAAATGCATACAGCAGGACATTTTATATCAGTATCCTTATAGGAAGTGTTCTTTCTCGGTCTCTCGGGTTCTATTGGCAGTTCTATTGCACCGCACAATTTTAACTTGTTTTTTGAGCTTTTTTAGTGTTGTTTACTTTCATCATCACTTCATTTCCAAAGAAATTCCACCAAGTTTAGATTCTGTATTCGTGTATACATGTTAGCTTGTCTTATCCTTAGTGCTATTAGATATAATTATATAAGCCGGTTGACAATCAAATTGCTGGAAGAAGGATTTGCATTGCAAGAGCATCTACTTACCTTGCGTCGATATCATTTTATGGAGATATCAGATTGGGCAGATTTATTTATTAGATCCCTTTGGCATCAGGTAAAATTACCCTATTTTGTTTGCATTGTGTCTGGTTGATAAGGAGTCTTATAAATTCATTTCTTCTCCGATAATCAGAAATGGTGTTTTATGGAGGCTGATCAGAGAATCTCAGAAGTTCAAGGATTGCTTGAGTCATCAATTCAGAGGTCTTCATGTGAACAAGACCTGCATAAGGATCGGCTGTATATTTATGTGAAAGATTCTTGTGTGGCTTCCTTGCCGTGTTCTGCAACAGGTATTGATTTATACCTTTGACTCTTCCTGCTGCATACTCGTTGCTCATATTTTAGTTCTGCAGTTTCTGCATGCGTGTACCAGGCAGTAATGTGTTTCCCTTCCATTTGCAGGAGTCCATTCCTTCAACTTCATTGGTCTAGGTTACAGAGTGGAGTGGCCTATTAGTATAATCTTAAACCCCAGCGCGTTGAGAACATATGCTGAAATATTCAGCTTTCTCATACAAGTTAAACTTGCTGTTCTTTCATTGACTGATTTATGGTGTCTAATGAAGGTAGTCTTATTTTTGATTGTGTCAAATTTCTTTGTTCCATCAGATGCATTTGTGTTAGAGGATGCAGACCTGTATTATAACTTAATGGGTGTGTTGTTTTCTGCCTTACGTTTTGATATGTTCTGTGTGCAATTCGGGTGTTACTGCTGAGCATTGTTGGTTTCCTTGGGCCAGACTTCTGGTGCAGGCACTGAACATCTGATGCTTTTGAAGCTTTTATTTTAAAATAGTGATGAGTTCCACGAATCAAGGTAACTTTTACTGTAGGTTTTAATATTTGTTCTTCTGGTAGGATTTCACTCATATCTACAGTCAGCGTTCAAAGCAACATGGAATGTCATGGAGCCTTTTTAACAGCTTGACCAAGCTAAGGCAAGTAAACATCAGAAATAATATTCTTTATGTCATCAGGGTTTTAACCATCAAGTATTCTTTTTTCGTCCCTTCTTTCTTCTTGTTAAACAATGCTTAAGAAATAAATGAAATATTAATTTTTCACTTTGTCAACTTTTACATATTTTCTTTTTAAATGTTCATGTTTCTTACCAGATCCTTCCATTCTTAATTCTAGGCTTGCATGATATAACCATCAAAGAGAGTGTCAGTTTCTTTGCAATAAGTTTGCCAATGTCTTATTTTTTGGTATAGCTTTAATATTACACAATAGTCCTGTGTCTATCTTTGGGTCTTGTCTTAGCCCTATAGGAAAAGAAAAACGAGCTTATGTTTATATGTGCACGAACCCGGATTTATAGCACTGACTCAACTCTGACATTTGTGGCTCTCTTTATCGATTTCTTAGATACCCAGTCACTTGAAGCTTTCCTGCATATAACCTTTTTAGTTATCTGATCTTTTGGTCCTGTTTCAGGCACCAGGTTCATCACTTTGTATCAACGTTGCAACAATATGTTCTTTCTCAGCTTTCTGATGTGTCCTGGTGTAGATTTATCTACTCTCTTAAGCACCAGGTTGGTTGATAGACATGCTATGTTTTGTAGCATCTATTTCTTCATTCTTGTCAGTACCTACTTTGATTATAAGTTAGGAATGTAAGATACTTAAACCTGCTCTTGACTAAATTTTCTCACTCTTTGGTTAGAAACTGATATCTTCTTTTGATTATACAGGTTAAAGATATGATAGATCTTGAGTCGGTTCACATGTCCTACCTATCAGATTCATTGCGCATGTAAGTTAACGCTTGCCTATACAGGTTATTGTGTAAAACTGCGAGTCCTTGACTATATTTTTCAGGTATAACATGGTTATTTTAACCCCTTATAAAGCATGGTTTATTATAGTTTTGGAATAGCTTGCACTCTCCCTTTCTCTTTTGGGGAGCGTGCTCAATCTCCTTATTCCCATCGAGTAATCCCTGACCATTTATGGATGATTAGTTTTCAGTATGTTGATTGATGAGTATCAGACCCATATAGATGTGAATTTAGTTATAAGCAGATAATCCCTGTCTGTCATATTTTCAGATGCTTCCTATCAGATGAAACAAAATCCACATCGAATACTATTCAAGGGATTTTGCAATGTGCTTTGGACTTCCATTCTTGTCTAGTGCAAGATAACAAGGCAGATAACAAAACTGATACGAGCAACCTCTTCCAGATCAATAATCCCCAGGTGATACTTCCATCTGTGAATGTACTATTCTCTTGTTATAATGTTAAAGTCAACTGGGGTTTCACTGTGTTCAAATCCTGCTTAACTAAAGTCACAAGAACTGGGCTTTTCTTATTTGCTTTGTATGTGTCGTTTTAATTTCACAGCTACTGTCCGTAAAGAGAAGGTTTGAGGCATGCATGAACGAATTGCACTCGCAATATCTCAAGTCTCCCAAGCATGGAGAGTTCGGCCTTTCCCGGTTTTGGAGTTGCCTTAATTATAATGAGTACTACTCAAATACTTTTAACAAGGAGATGCCGTTCTATGCCCTATCATTATAATCGTCTTTCAATGCTAATACATCAAGGACCTCTTAACATCCGCCTTTCTGAATAGAATCACGGTTTATGCTCGGGTTTGGTTGCAGCTTGCAGGTGTGTAGTTGTTGATACTTCTTGTTTTGCTTCTTTAAATGATCATAGAAGTATCATGTGGAGTAGAACTGCGGTTACCATTTCAGTTGTTCCACTATGTTCAGGGTTATTTTCTGCTGTGTTTTGGGCGAGGTCTGTATAGCTCAAGTCTACCGTTGGTGTTTTAACACTGTGATCATCTTTTCATTTTTTTTTGGATGTGAGGAATGTACATGTACATATGCAATGTTAATTAGGAAAATTTTGTTACCCCTTTTGGCAATTTGGCATGTGAAATTTAATTAGCTGTAAAAGTTGTTATGACATTTGCAATATACTACTGTTTTTCAATGTAGGCTTCCCAAAACTCTGTTTAGAGTAACGCAAACTGCGTCCCAATGTGTTTTCCTACTCTTAACATGCCCCTGGCTTTTTAACAAATGATATGGCTACAAATAAATATCAAATCAGAACATGCGTTACTACTACGTATATTATTTATTTCTGGAAATTAATTACGAGGTTAACAAATATATATGTATCATATCAGCTCCAATCAAAAGCTTAAGATGGACCCTAATCACCTGCCCACCATTATAAAATTACTCTGGCATTGACCAGAAGAGTGAAGAGATTAGTTCGTCCGTCGTCATGCATGATGAGAATGAAAGTGTAAAGAATAGACCCGGAATCCACTAATTGGTGATTTCAACTTTTGATCAGCATTAAGACATTTTAAATTCCAATATTCAATGCTTAAACATCGGTCTTATCTACTAATCTCTTTTTTAAGACACTATTTAGCTGTTTTTTTTAGCGCCGCCCCTATTATTTAATTCTAATTTTGAGTGCTGTTGAACGTGGGATCCGAGGTTTCTTTTATTAAAGGCGGTGAAGAGATGTGCAGAGCTGAATCAGTTGGGTGACACTGATGAGCCTAAGCTTGATCGAGAAAGATTAATGGAGGAGATCACGAACAAGAAGTTGGTGTTTGTTGTAAATGGTGAGAGATTTGAAGTCTCAGAAATCCATCCTTCAACTACTCTCGTCGAGTTCTTGCGATCCTCTACTCGTTTCAAGAGTGTCAAGCTCGCTTGTGGTGAAGGTAGATTTTATGTGCTCTGTTTTTGATCATCTTCTTGTATCTTGTTCTTGTGTTTTTTTGGCTTTACTATTTCCTCTTGGGCATTGCTATTTGCTTGTATTGTTCCCATATCGCATATATGGATTTCCAGCTGTTGAAAATTGTTGGTGAGATCAAATCTCAGTTTTACCTCCATAATTTAGAACATGCTTTCAACATATTCTACTGAAAGTTCTTGAGTTTTTATGAACTATGAGGATACTTTCTTACAAGCTTAAAAGCTACCTGGAAAAGCTTCTATCAGGAGAGTAAAACTGTAGATTCTTCTAAGGATCTTAATTCTGCTGAAGTGTTGCAATTATTTGAGATTTTTAAGAATCTCAAAGAAAAGAAGAATTAACAAACTTCAGTGAACACTCAAGTGAGAAAGTAGATAACTTACATTAATGATGCTTTTGTTTCATCCTATGTAATCTCCACAAATCAACATGAGCACCTTTGTTTCATGTACGCAGGCGGTTGCGGGTCTTGTGTTGTTCTCGTCTCCAAATACGATCCTATACTCGATCAAGTGGAAGATTACACTGTCAATTCATGCCTTACACTTCTATGCAGTGTAAATGGATGTTCAATCACAACATCGGAAGGTCTTGGAAACACAAAAGACGGATTCCACCCCATACACCAAAGATTTGCCGGTTTTCATGCCTCCCAGTGTGGTTTCTGCACCCCTGGAATGTGTATGTCACTTTACTCGGCTCTTGTCAATGCTGAAAAGGCAGATCATCCAGAGCCCTCTCCCGGATTCTCCAAGCTTACGGTCTCTGAAGCCGAGAAAAGCATAGCAGGAAACCTTTGTCGTTGCACTGGCTACCGGCCCATTGCTGATGCGTGCAAGAGCTTTGCATCCGATGTTGACATTGAGGATTTGGGATTGAACTCCTTCTGGAGAAAAGAGGATAGCAAGGAAGTTAAAGAAAGCAAGTTGCCTCCTTATACTTCCAAGGATCAAGTCTGTACATTTCCTGAGTTTTTCAAGGAGGAACTGAAGTCCTCTATGCCTTTAAACTCAAAAGGATGTTCTTGGTATAGTCCTACTAGCATCAAGGAGCTCCACAATTTACTGGAGTTGAGCGAATCGGACAAAGCAAAGGACCGGGTAAAGCTAGTTGTCAGCAATACCGGTGTGAGTTACTACAAGGAGCTAGAGAAGTATGACAAGTATATTGATCTGAAATACATTCCAGAGTTGTCGGTGATTCGGATAGATGATGAAGGAACATGCATAGGGGCAGCGGTGACCATTTCTAAAGCCATTGAGTCACTGCAGGAAGGTGGCAACAACGAGGGAGACACGTTGTTGCTAAGAAAAATCGGCGATCATCTTGAGAAAGTTGCCTCAAGATCTGTTCGAAATTTAGCAAGTATAGGAGGAAATTTGGTGATGTCACAAAGGAATGGCTTTCCCTCTGATGTTGCTACCTTGATGCTTGCTGTGAATGCAACAGTAGATGTAGTTACCATTACAAGACGTGAAATGATCACTTTCAAAGATTTCCTGGAAATGCCTCCTCTTGATCCCAGGGGCTTACTAGTGAGTGTTCTTATACCGAGTCATAAGCCGGTCTCTGATGATTCTAAGCTGTTGTTTGAGACATACAGAGCTGCGCCTCGGCCTTTGGGAAATGCATTGCCTTATTTGAATGCAGCTTTTCTAGCTCAAGTCTCTTCACAAAATGTGATAAATGATATCCGTTTGGCTTTCGGGGCCTACGGAAATGCTCACGCGATTCAGGCTAGAAATGTTGAAGAGTTTCTTACAGGAAAGTCACTGCAATATGATGTTTTGTATGAAGCTATCAAGTTAATTCAAGAATGTATTGTTCCGAAAGATGGCGTTGGACATGCTTCTTACCGTTCAAGCTTGGCTGCTGGTTTCCTTTTCGAGTTCCTTCATCCCCTGATGGACTCTTGCCATGAAGTTTCTCATAGCACCCTTAATGGATCTCCATTGTTGTCACCTGCAAAGCAGGAAATAGGATCAAGCAAAGAATTCCGTCCCATCGGGGACTCTCTTGTGAAGACCGGAGCTGCTCTACAGGCTTCAGGTTCTCTTTTCTTACTTGAAGATTTAATTTTTCTAATAATGATGTCTGCTGACTTAGTTATAGCTCAAAAGTGTAGCTTTAAGTGGTTATGTCTTCAGGGTTCCATGATATAGTGAAAGTAAACTTATTGATTATCCATTTCTAGAGTTTTTCACTTACTATAGGACATATCTAATCCAAAGACTTCTTGTAGGTGAAGCTGTGTATGTGGATGATATTCCTTCCCCGCCAAACTGTCTGTATGGAGCTTTCATATACAGCACAATGCCAAGAGCAAGAATCAAGGACGTGAGGTTCGAATCCGGATCGTTTCCTGATGGTGTTGTTGCAATTATCTCATATAGGGATATCCCAAATGGAGGAGAGAATATAGGATGCATCACTCGGTTTTGCAGAGAGTCCTTATTTGCTGAAAACATCACAAGTTGTGCCGGTGACCGAATCGCTGTCGTGGTAAGGCAAAGATTTACCTAGCTCAATTTTTTTCTTGTAAGAAGATTTTGTTTATGTAGTTTTACGACCAAAAAGGAATTTACATAGGTTGCAGAGACACAGAAACAAGCAGATTTGGCAGCAAATTTTGCAGTGGTTGAGTACGACACGGATGGACTAGAGCCGCCGATTTTAACTGTGGAAGAGGCTGTTGAGAAATCCAGCTTCTTTGAAGTCCCTCCCATGATGGATCCAAAACAAGTTGGGGATTTTTCAAAGGGCATGGCGGAAGCAGATCATAAGATTCTTTCCACAGAGGTTCACCATCTTTTGATATCAATTGGAGTGTTGTATGAACTCTGTAGTAGTCTTATGCTAACATGAATGGTTCTTGTGGAATGCAGATGACTCTGCCATCACAGTATTACTTTTACATGGAGACACAAACTGCACTTGCTATACCAGATGAAGACAATTGCATGGTGGTTTATAGTTCCACCCAATGCCCTGAAAATTGCAATACAATGATTGCAAGATGCCTCGGTCTTCCTGAGCATAACATTCGCGTCATCACTAGAAGAGTCGGAGGTGGCTTTGGTGGCAAAGCTATGAAATCAATGCCTGTGAGTATTCTCAGTGACCAAAAACATCTTCTTTCTTATAAGCTGTCATTTGTTATTCTCTTTTCCATTTACAGTGTTATAGCAATTTATTGATCATAAAAGGAGCAGCACATCTTGTAGTTATGCAAGCTTAATGAAGGGAATGAATTACAGATTATGAGGATTCCTATAACTTGTTTTTTTTTCCTGTGATTTTTATTATCATTATTATTATTTTTCCAATATTTGTTGTTGTTAGACTCCTAACAGATTCCTTGACCTTTTCCAGACTACTGCAGCTTGTGCATTGGCAGCGCACAAGCTTACTCGTCCCGTAAGGATACACCTCAACCGAAAGACCGACATGATAATGGCAGGAGGAAGGCATCCTATGAAGATAACTTATAGTGTAGGATTCAAGTCAGATGGGAAGATCACTGGCTTGCACCTTGACATACTAATCAATGCAGGGAATGCTGAAGATTTTAGTACCATGATGCCATTTACTATGATTGGTACGCTCAAGAAGTACAACTGGGGAGCCTTGTCTTTTGACATAAAGGTGTGCAAGACGAACCACATGAGCAAGTCAGCGATGCGGGCTCCAGGGGAGTTGCAAGGATCATTTATAGCTGAAGCCGTGGTTGAACATGTAGCAGCTAGCCTCTCCATGGACGTGGACGCAATAAGAGCGAGGAATCTCCACTCGTTTGAGAGCTTGAGCTTGTTTTTCGAGGAATGCCCTGGTGAAGCTCACGAATACACATTGCCTTTCATCTGGGACAAGCTGGCAGAATCTTCAAGATATGCCGAAAGAACCCAAATGGTGAAAGAATTCAATGAATCTCATGAATGGAAGAAAAGGGGAGTCTCTAGATTACCCATAGTGGCCGAGGTGATGGTAAATCCGTTTCCGGGAAGAGTTAGCATTTTGTGGGATGGATCTATTGTGGTTGAGGTTGGAGGGATTGAGCTTGGCCAAGGGCTACACACAAAAGTAAAACAAATGGCCGCATTTGGTCTAAGCTTGATCCGGTGTGACGGTAGTGAAGATCTTGTGGATAGAGTTCGGGTTGTGCAAGCGGATACACTGAGCTTAGTTCAGGGAGGGATGACTGGAGGGAGTACATCATCCGAGGCTAGTTGCGAAGCGGTTAGAATTTGTTGCAGTATTTTGGTTGAGAGATTGAAGCCACTCAAGGAAAATCTTCAACAAAAGTCAGGCTCAGTTGGTTGGAAGACGTTGATCCATCAGGTATGGTAAAGTGTACTATTACATCATGGTAAAATATAATTTTGGTCAAGTAAAAGTAGAAAGATTTTTCTTGTGTGAATACTAATTGTTTCTTATGTGCAGGCAGAGCTTCAGTTTGTCAATTTATCAGCAAGCAGTTACTACGTGCCAGAGCTCAATTCTATCATGTATTTGAACTATGGAGCAGCAATGAGTGAGGTAAAAATCTTCGTCGAATCACCATTTTCGCTCTTATGGTCGAGTTGAGTTCATAATATGATCTCTTAGACACTACCATCAGCAAGAAATTACTCTTCACAACAATCAAAAGCTAATACGGTTGATGTAACAGGTGGAGGTGAACCTACTTACAGGGGAAACCACAATATTGAGGTCGGATATCGTTTATGATTGTGGACAGAGTCTTAACCCTGCAGTTGATCTAGGCCAGGTTGGTTATCATGTTATACTAAGGGCATGTTTGGAATGACATGAATCATTTGGTTAAGGCTTTATAGTCAGCTGTCAACTAACTTTGTAAGTTGCCTTTAATTGCTTTTGATTGTCATAGATTGAAGGAGCTTTTGTCCAAGGAATTGGGTTCTTCATGATGGAAGAGTACTTGACTGATTCAAATGGAATGGTGGTTGCTGATAGCACATGGAGTTACAAGATCCCAACAATTGACACCATCCCAAAACAGCTCAACGTCGAGATACTCAACAGTGGACACCACCAGAAGCGTGTTCTTTCGTCGAAAGGTATTATGATGAACCGGTTGCTCACATAAAAAATGCATCATCATTCTTTTGTTGGGCAAAAAAACTTACACTTGTATATGGTTTAACCTCGATTAATTTCCGGGTTTTGTCCTAAAACCAATTTTCATCAAAACCCAATATTCTTGAGGAATATGAATGCATTCATAAATGAAGCTAATGCTTTGAGGTTGTGCAGCGTCTGGGGAGCCGCCATTGTTATTGTCAGCAACCGTTCACTGCGCTACGAGAGCTGCAATCAAAGAAGCTAGAAGGCAGATGAGATCTTGGGGAGAACCACAAGTGTCTGAATGTAATGACGTTTTCCAAGTACGTGTGCCTGCTACAATGCCTGTTGTGAAGGAGTTGTGTGGACTCAACGTAATTGACAAGTACCTTCAGTATAAGATGGCTTGTGGCACTCACTAAATAAAAAAAGAGGGATTAGGAGTAGTTTTGTCTTGGTTGTGTTTGGAAAAACCCACAGATTATGTTTTATGTATGTGTACGTGTTTGTATTAAAATTTATGAATATATTTCATCTAGTTTGATATATTTCTCTGTTCGTTTTATAGAATGGTTAATTATTTTAACGTAATGTTTGTGAATATTCGTCGAAAATGGTTAATGGAGAATAATGACTAACTAACCATAGGGGCTTAACCTAAAGCTACCAATATACTCTACTCTCTCATAATTAGCCTAGCTAGTGTAACCCCGTCCTTTGTACGAGATTTGAATAAAATTTAAGTTTAGTATTTTTTAATTATAAATAGTATATTGATCTTGATCATATATAAATAAAATCTATATATATAGCTAATAGTGTTATAAAAGACATAATTAGAATTTTTTGAGAAACTATAATCATATTAATTTATATATTCATTTTTTTAAAATAAAGAGTACGATCGTGCAAAGTATTAAAAAGATAAACTGTATACAATCAATTTTTTAATTAAGAAATAAAAGAATAACTAACATATTAATTAAGAAATATTCTTTTTGACTATTTACAATAATAAGATGTAAGGAGATAAGCTATATAAAGTTAAATTTTTATTTAAGAAAAAAGACTAGTTCACATATTAATTAAGAAATAAAAGATTTTGACTAATTGATAAGAATATCTATTGACAAATATATAATTATCAAAAGCTTTCCTTTCTTAATTAGTATCTTGTAGATAAGATTTGTACAACTACAAAAAAAAATATTTTATAAACAATCTCTATATTTACCTATATGGTAGGAAAAAATCTCATTTACCTATATAAATATAATATGGCTTGTTAAATGGATATAATGTGACCTAAAAAAATCTTATGTGGACATATATATGTGACATGGATAAATAGATATGATGTGACTTATTAAAAAATTAAATAATATGTGACATGGAGCAACGATAGACCGACACTTGTCAAAATCCTAGGTGGCGAAATGTGAGTACGATACGTGAAAAAATCCTACATGGCGCAATGTGGTGCCTCTAAACCTTATGACTTATATATATATATACATAGATAAATTAAAAAAAGAAATCAAAAGTAATTTTTTTTTTGCGCATTTTAGTTTCTCTAAAGCAATATTGTTAGACCGAGAGATGCCAAATTTAAAGTTCCTTTCATCCATCGATGTAGTAGAGATTATTAACATGCCAAATATCCACACAGACATAGTTTAAATTTGGCATGAAATTTGGCATAACAATGTGACATTTCCGGAAATCTCACACGTGGAAAGCCTCTATTAGTCGGCTCGCGATCCCTGATCTATTCGCCAACAGCCTTCTTCATCCGATATGAATCCATCTACGTAGCCAAGGCACTACATGGCCGTTGCTATGGTCTAGTCTATTCACTCTTCTACTAGACATAGTTTTCTTACCTCTCAAGCTAAGGTTTGGAGTAAAAGGAGTTGTCATGGCCACCTATATCACAAACTTTGTCGCCCTCGCCTTCCTCTTAGCCTACATGATCTTCACGAAACCGAGAAAACCGAACTCACCAACATACACACCATTTCTATTACCATCTAAGACCATGTCTCCACAAACAGAGGAATGAGCAACACTCATAAAACTAGCATTACCAAGTAGCCTAGCAGTTTGTCTAGAATGGTGGTGGTATGAGTTCATGACACTCTTCGCTTAGCGCAACCTCAGCCATAGTGATCCAAACGACCTCACTCATGTACACGATCCCTACTTCGCTTAGTGCGTCGGTCTCAGCTAGAGTTGGCAGCGAGCTTGGGGCCGGTCGCCCACATAAGGCTCAGTTAGCGAGAATGGTGGCAATCGGGCTTGCCCTGATGAGCTCGATTTTCGGGGTCTTGTAGACTACTTTGGGGAGAGAGGCATGGGCAAGGTTGTTTGCTAATGATGATGATGAGGTCCTTCCTCTTACGACGGCTGTGCTCCCGATCATTGGGCTTGAGTCAGAATTATTGTTAAACACGAACCCGCAAAAGTTTGAAAAGTTAAAGACTTATTGTTAAACCCCCAAAATAGGGATTTTGTTGTTTTAAGGATGTTTTTTCAAAAAAAATTATTGGAAGGGGCACATCCGCAAAATCTAATGGATAATATTCTTAAGATAATCTCGGACATGATTGGATAAGATTTACACATTTAGCCACTAATAGTCTTATGGGTATACTCGATATATTTCATGTCAAATCTTATCCATTAGAAAATTAAGTTATCAAAAACTTAGTTATTCCCTAAGATTATTATCATATCATCATATCATATCATCATAACTATATGCTAAAGCGGGGATTAAAAATAATATTTAGCACGACACATGTCAACTTCTTATTGAACCGCATTATCATCTTTATTAAAACAATTTAATTTGTTTAAGTGGTTGAAGAAACCACTCTGTCTCTAGGAGAACCATCATCATCATCATCATCATCATCATCATCATCATCATCATCATCATCATCATCATCATTATCATCATCATCATCATCATCATCATCATCATCATCATCATCATCATCATCATCATCATCATCATCAAGGGACTTCAATATTCTCCAACACCAATCTACAATCCTTTTCAGCCAACCTGTTTGCACCCACTCAAAAATAGCACTGAAAACAGCTCATTGTGACAGCCAATTCACCGCGGAGTTGAACCACTTCTTTAACTTTGTGGCCATCCATTTTTATAAACTCTTCAAAAGGTACTTGATTAGTCCTTCCAGCACCTTTTATACGGCTTCACAAAATTGCTTGGCGGCTATAAGTGACAACATTAAGAAGAGCCCCAAATACATTGTTTCTAGCCAAGAAACGACGAATGGTGTCAAAAAGGTAAAGGATGTCAGGTCCACAAAACCAAGCAGTCTAACTGTTTTCCCATGAAACATCCTCTGTGGTATTTTGCGCTGCTGCGTTGAGGATGTTTTATGGGAAAATACTTGGGCGGCGTGGTTTTGCGGGCTTGATATCTTCTATACTTTTGACACGATTTGACGTTTTATGGTTAGAAACGGTCTATTTGGGTCTCTTTCGTACCTTGTCACAGTTATAGCCGCCAAGAAATTATGTTTATCCATAGAAGCGATTTTGACAGCATTTATCAAGCATTTTTTTTGAAGGATTTATAGACATGGATGCTTTAAAAGTTAATAAGTCAATAGCATAAGGGGGCGGAGGGCGCAAGGTGCGCATTAAATGGATAAATGAAATCATTAACTATATTTCATGCCAAATCTTATCCACGAGAAAATTAAATTTTCAAAAACTTAGTTACTCTCTAAAAAGTACGGGATTATACGTGTTCGGTTTAAGATTATTATCTTTTGTATTACTTAGTATTATGAATAATGATTAATGAAGTTTTTATTACTACGGGACTGTAGGTGTTTGGAGATATATCTTAGATTTCTAATTGTAATTTATTTATTCTTTTTTTTATAACATTATTTTTACTAAATACTGTAGAATTTTAGTTTCTCTAAAGCAAAATTGTTAGACCGAGAGATGCCAAATTTAAATTTATTTCATCCATCGATGTAGTAGAGATATCTTTGTCACCGGTCACCGGATGAGCTGGCCAGTGAAAGAAAAAGAACAGATGCTGATGGGCGAGGTGGGGAAACCCCACGGCATAGTGTTGTCGGAGTCTCTCAATGGTAAAATGAGTGAAAGTCAGTGGCATAATCGGAAGATCGGGATGCTCAATACCATGAATCCAATCCTGAAGGTAGTCCAGACATCCTGAAGGTAGTCTAGACATCGTTGAGGAGTGTAATTCGTCCTCGGGGTGAATGGATAGGGATGGAAGGAATGAAATGGCAGTTCATCATTGAGTTGGACATTCAAGTTTAGTGGAAGATGGGTAAGCACAGGATCATAGTTGGCTATTTTCAAAAGCGGAAGCTGGAAACTGACAAAAGACAATATAAATGGCACAGTGTCAGTTTACTTATATAAGAATCACAGTATAGTTTATATAACTTATAACCCATAAGAAGTGTTGATCATACAACAACTGCATAATATATAGTTGTATGGAAAAAAAACGAACTCAGTAATCTAGACAAAGACACTATAGAGATAGAAATCGCTAAAAATACAGGTACTTTGGAATAACATAGAAAAGAAGAGGAGTAAGCAGATTAGTGGTTGGTGGTATATAAGAAACACAAAATAGGGATTTTGTCGTTTTAGTGATGTTTTTGCAAAAAGAATTATTGGGAGGAGTACATCCGCAAAATCTAATGGATAATATTCTTAAGATAATCTCGGACATGATTGGATAAGATTTACACATTTAGCCACTAATAGTCTTATGGGTATACTCGATATATTTCATGTCAAATCTTAGCCATTAGAAAATTAAGTTATCAAAAACTTAGTTATTTCCTAAGATTATTATCATATCATCATATCATATCATCATAACTATATGCTAGAGCGGGGATTAAAATAATATTTAGCACGACACATGTCAACTTCTTATTGAACCGCATTATCCATCTTTATTAAAACAATTTAATTTGTTTAACTGGTTGAAATTTCATTGTAGATCCCACATTAGAACTCTTCTTATACACTGCTTTCCATTTTAATTTTTTTTTTCTAAAAAAAAAAATCAAACTTTAAATTTTATATATAATTTTTCTGAAAATTTTCTTATCTACTAATTTTAATTTCAATCTTAATTTCTTTTTTATAAAATCGCGTCTTGATAAAAATCTTAATTTCAATTCAATCCTTTTAATTCGGGACTTTTTGCTTGATCAAAATCTTAATTTCAATTGTCCCTTTAATAGGTAGGGACATATTACTTTTTGTTTGGATGTATGAAACAAATAAATCTTGAAAAAAATATATCTGACTTAATCAAAATATAGGATCAATTTGATTCGTTGTAAATATTGTAGAATTTGTAGAGTCTATCTAATATGTTATATATCATCCATTGCTAATAATTTTCTAATTATATTTAGATATTTTCTTATTATTAAAAGTAATTATCCAAAGCTTAAAACAAAAAATTGATGTCTACCCCTTATTATGGGGAACGTGTTAAGAATTCTAATAGGAAATCAAAAAATTTAATTAAGATTAAAATAAGGAAATTACCATAAATTGATTAACACCGGGAGCGTCAACTCCATATTCATCGTCAGGAAGAAGGAACTCTTCCAATCTATACCCACCGGAGCGCCTGTCATGAATACTACCATTAACAATAATTTGCTCTCTAAGACGATAGTTATACTAATAGTCTTGAAGAGCACCATCATCAGTGCGAATGGTTCTTCTCCTTGTTATCTCCCTCCAATCACAACAGTTCACAACATCGTTGTCGATTCTCTGAGTCATATATTTGTCCCCATGCACCGGATGGGCTGACCAGTGAAATAAAAAGAACAAATGAACTCTAGCAAGGTGGGGCATCCCGCCATAGTGCTGATTGTATATATAATTTAGATTCATGATACGTAATATAGATACAATTTAGATCTATATGATATATGTTATCGACCCGTATCTACGTTTTGATCGATCTTATCCTTCAACGTGTAATTATCCTTTAAAGAAATATTTTTGGTTAAGTTACATTTCGTTAATAAATTTTTTTGTCCTTAATATGTACCTTATTATGTATATTTGAAACTAAAAAAAACATATTTAAAAATCAGTATAATAATTCCTTATTAAAAATAGGGTGGATGGTTTAAAAAAAACTTATTGACAAAATTACCCTTAACTGCTTCAAGTTTAGAAGTATACTAGTAGATGACTCGTACCTTGTACGGGGGTGTTATTTATTTATTAATTGTTTTGTATATAAATTTACCGTAACAATTACAGATATTATGATATGCATACTTTTTTAAAATGATATTTATCTTCTAGATTATAAAATGATATAATTCTTGCATTTCATCAAATATTTATATAAAAATACATTTATTTACATATTAACTTTTTATACATACATAACATAAATTTAAATAATCGAGGAAGAAAGTCTTGAGATAAGATACATTATCACATTTTATTAAAAGTTTATAAAAATCGTTTGACATTTAAATTAAATTGCTTAAACTAACCTGTACAACAAAATGAATAATTTTAAATAAAAACTCGGATTAATATAGTACTGCATTAAAGATATATAAAATACTTAATATATTTAATATGATAAAATGCAAAACCAAATTATCTTATATATATATATATATTATTACGTTGTGAAAAAATAAAAAAAATATGAAATATATAAATATCTAATAAAAATGAAGAAGCATGATCTTAGGTAAGAAAACTTGCTTTCTATTTAGATTGTAATCAATATGTAATATTAGAGATATATTTATGGTAAATATGACATCTAATCTTTTTATTGAGATTTTAATATGATATGATAATAAAAAAACATATTTAGTATATTGTTTGAAAATAATGAATATTTGGCTTAAATATAGTGGTAGACTATGCTACCATTAATGATTTTTAAAAAATATCATATTTAAATTATGAATAATAGTTATAATTAAATTTGATATTAACTAAATGGGTAAAATATTAAGATTATTATTTCTATATTATGACTAAATAACAATGTTTTAAAAAAAACTTATGATAGATGTATGTATTAACTAAATGGTCTAATGATAAATTTGGAGTTTATATATTTGGATAGAATTATTAATTAAACAACTCAAATTATAATATAAAAATAATATCTTAATTAAGTATGTATAAGATTATGATAAAATTAAAATTTAATAAGATAACTTTTCTAAAACTGGGGGTGATGTGGCGCAATATGGTGAGAGAATTTATTTATTTCTTTATTATAACAATAAGCATGAATTTATTTATTAAAACCCCAAAAAATAAGCATGAATTTATTTATAAAAATGCTCTTAATTTATTTATTAAATGGTTTTTTTAATTAAGTAGAATTTGTTTTTATTTATTTACGCATGAATTTTATTTCCCTATAAAAAAAGAGAATGAAATCAATTGATTAGCAAAAATACGTAAAAATAATACAAATATGTAATTGATTGTGTAGAAATTCTAACCTATGCATCTATAAAAATTAGCTCTTTCGACGATATTTCACTATAAGTATTAACAACGTTCTACATCTCAAAAGATGATCAAAAATTGTATATTTTTTGTTCCTTTGATTAGTAAGCACATCAAAAGAGTGAATCTCCATAGTAGCATACAACAACAACAACAACAACAACAACAACAATAAGATTTAGAATATAAACAAAACTAAATCATATATAAATCATGATGAAAAAAAATACCTTTGATTGGCAAAGTTATGTAAAAAAAATGGGAACTAATGGTATAGAGAAACGAAAATTTATTGTAGAAGAATGAGTGAATGAGAGGTGTATTTATAGGAAAGAAGTTCTAGATGACCGGGTAAGGATTAGGATAATATTTAATACAGATATAATTAAGATATATCTTAGTTAAAAGATAAAATTTTCATGCTAATTGTATATTAAGATAAGATATATACCTTTGATTTTCCATGTACTTACATTAAAATATATACCTTATGTTATCCATGTACGTACATTAAGATTCTAATAGAATTTTTATCCAATGATATCCAAGGAATACTAAGACGCAAGTCACCCCGTACATAAGCAAAAATAACAAAATTTAATTTTTTTTCAATTTAATAGATAACAAAAGATAAAATTTTCAAGTTGAGAGTAGAAAGATAAATTTGCCAATTTAATGGATGACAAAAGATTATTTTTTGGAAAAGATAAAAATTGTACATGTTAATTGTAAATTTCCCAATTTAATAGATGACAAAAGAATTTAAATAAAATATATTATTTTAATAAGAGGGGTGATGTGGCACAATATGGTGACAGAATTTGCTTCCGCTATAGTATATAGTAATAGATATATTGATTAGGGCATAGGATAAACCAAATATAAAGAATTCCAATTTTTATTTATTTAACTTTATTTTGGCTTAGATTAATATCTTTTCTTATATGAAATAAAGATTTGGATTTCGAAAAATTTACTCCAAAGATGACCCATGCCTAACTACATGAAGGAGAGCAATCCCATCAAAGAAAATCTAAATTGTGAAGTCTAATCCGATGTTATCCTCAACCTCTCAATCCTATTCCACAATGAGAAAAGGCATATCTAACTCACATCAAATAATTCAGAAAAGTTTCTAACTTCTAAACAAAGTTTTGCAGTTAATGAAAGTAACAACATGAAAGTATTGGGCTGGCTTTTCATGTGTGCAACTCTCAATTTCTAACTGACAAAGAAGCTGATCATTCCGTTGTTAGTACCACAAATATCAAAAAGAGTTACTCAAAAGCATTTTCCCACCCTTACAAGTTACAAATAGTGCGAAAATCTTCAATTATTAAGGAAAATATCTCCATCCTAAAAAAAAGGTACATAATTTTCCACTTAATAGATGATTAAGAGATATAAAAGCCCGATTATTGTATTTTTATTAAGAAATGGGACGAATCTCTACAGTTTTATTGAAGATAATTAAACGTCGAATGTGTGCTCATCAGGAGCTATAAAATGGAAACTCATAAAAGGGAAAAAGAGCATCCTGAATCGTAATAAGTTTAGTATAGCTAATTGAAGTAGATTAGGCGGAATTCGCCAGAAAATCAAAGTAAACGCCTGATTATTATCCTTCGAGATAGTAAGCAACACAGCCAAAACTTTTTTGATTATTAAAATATACACAATATACTGTTTATTACGCTTGGCGCATAAGCTCATTGGTTGAGCACTCATGGGTGTACCATGAGGTCTCGGGTTCGAGACTCCAGGACGGCGATTTGCCATATTCTCTTTAGAACTAGTTAGTAACCAGATGCTCTAGGCGAGCCCAAGTAGTGCTTACGACGGCCCTAATCCCTTTTCTTATCAAAAAAATAAATTACTTAGTATTTTTTTAGATAACTTCAAGTGATACTTAAAAGCATGTTTTGATCCACTTCGAATTGAAAATTGTAGCTTTTGAAATTAGCTTTCTAATGATACTAAATTCACCTCAATAATCGTAGCTCCCGAACAAAATATTACAAGATAAGTGTGTTGAAACAACAACTCCAATACATAGCCCAAATTCAAGTATTTTTTTTCCATCACATCTTGGGTCTTAGTTCTCATCAAATGCGGGTTGAATTAACTTGAAACTAGGCACTTGAACATCTTCAATCTTAAATTAATCCTTTGACTCCTACAACCTTTCCTATCTCCTCGATCACCGATATCCTGCCTTCTCTACAATCGCTCATCTTTTGAATCTACATGGAACGCATAAAAGAGTGTATGTTTTGAATCTTCTAACAAACTAAACTATACTATAAAATATAGCAAAAATCTACCTAATAATGTATAAAAATCATATAAACCATGCTCTAAATACTACCACTTATATGCTGTATTAGTGGAGTTTGTAGAGGAGTTGATTTCAGATTCCATTCCTCAAGTAGAAAATGTGGGAGAAATGGGACGGTCTCAAGGTGCTACTACTACCACTCCCACCAATGTCGATGATGGAGATCATGGACATGGAAGATCCGTGTTCCAACGATATTTTTTATAAAACATTTTTGAAGGGGTAATATGATGAATCTAACAAAAATAAATATAGTTTATTGTAACTGTTGTCTTAAAGAGTATCAATGGATCGCGGAATCATGCTATGGAACGATATCGAAGCATATGAAGAAAGTACACCCCAAAAGCTTAGAATGATGCTATCTAGAAAGTATTAAATCTGTAGGGACCGATGAATCCCCCACTTACACATGGTACATGTAAATTATTAAATTTTTAGAGACCGATGGATCCCCACTTGCCCATGCTACTTGTAAATTATTAAATTTGTAAGGATTGATAGGTCGATCACAGATTGTACATATGTACTCCTAATAAGAGCACCTACAATCAGTGACGGACCTACTTTGGGCCCAGTGGGGGCTACAACCCCCACTGGGTTTTTATATTTTTAAATTATACCGCTAATATAATTGTAAAATATTACTTTCGTTTCAAAATAGTTGTTCAAATAGCATTTTCACATATATATTAAGAAACATTTGTTTTTCATATATTACCTCTATTAACGTAGAGTTAATTACTATTGTAAGTAAATATGAAAAAATGTATATAATTATGATTGAGTTAATTATTAAGGGTATAAATGAAAAAGAGATGAGAAAAAAATGTGAAATTGATAAGTATGGTAAGACAAGAAAAAATAATCATATGGACAAGTATTGTAAAACTGGAAAAAGTGATCATATGGAGGACTATTTGAAACGAATAAAGTATTAAAAGCACATATACAAACAAACATATTAGTCATACACTATAATTGAAATGAAGTTACTTTTATCGTAAAAAAACAAACAAAAATAGTGAAACATATGTTTAGAGGAAAATATTAAATATTAGTTAATTTTTAAAAAGGAGATGAATTTTTGTGTATAATAATAGAAGAAAATGTATACAAAAAGAATTAGTTTTCGCTCAAGGCCTCTAATTTGTTAGGATCGGCCTTGTCTGCCTTAAATATGCCTACCTCCATCCGCCGACCACTTCACTTCCGCAATTTCGCCCACTGTTAACAAGAAGGAAGAGTTGTCTGGCTCGTGACCCTCATCAAAGCAAATTCATCTCCAATATTTATCGGTTTGAACTTTTAATTTGTCAATTGAATATCATAATGTTTCCTGAAATCCACTTTGGGTTTAATAAAAGCTTAAATTTGTTTCATTTTCTTTACTTAGTCTAAGAATCATGTTATACTTAGATTAAGCTATTTCGGGTTTAATTCAAGTTTTAATGATTAACTAATTGATCAGGTTTCTAACTTTTTTACGATTATAGATTAAGATATTTAGCCCCCTTTAGGATGAATTCCTAGGTCCGCCACTGCCTACAATTAGGAGCTCTCAATGAGTCTCTCAGTATTTATAAAAAGAGAAATAAAAAACATAATATGATTTTTTATAAGATGAGTCCCTCCAAAGAGGAATTTTGAGAGCCCCTTAAGACTAAAAAAATCAAAATTTAATTGATGAGAGACCCATTAGGTCTCAATATAGGTCTCTCACCAATTAAAGAAGATGCACTAAGTACGTTAGATGGGTTATATCATATATTAAGATTATGTTCTTATAATTTTAGATGTGTGAAGTACTTATTCTCATGGGTCCGATCAAGTTAAGTTTATAGACAAATTGCTCTGATATTATATTAACTTTTTACGGACCCATGGATTTAAGGTTGTGCATATATAAGCTCAATACATAAGCTCGATAGGGTTTCATCCTAAAAACAATTGACAATAAGAGAAGTAACTCAAGAATATGCGTAATAAGGCTATTTTCTTCCAACTTTATAGGTAAGAAGTACTTGTTTTCATTATAAATCAATGAATAGATCACCCTTCATTCAAAAAGAAAAAGATAAAAATAAAGAAATTGATATATATTCTTACAACCATATCTAATCAAGATTAACACTCCGGGGAACTACCTTAATTAGGGACAACTAGAGAGCCTTAATCAAGAGTGTTGGATTAGTAAAAATTAATGGATGAAAAAAGAGTATAAAATTGGTTAAAAAGTGGATGCACCAAATTAATAAAATCATATTTTCTTTTTTGGGGATTTTGGTTTCCTTAAATCTCTCTCTCCACATATATCTCCCATTTTCTCAAATTGATAGCTCTCTCTCTCTCTCTCTCTCTCTCTCTCTCAAAAAAAAAAAAAAAAATCAGATCCCCCTATACAACCTCCTCTTCTCTCGATCTCCATGACAACGATGAGGAGAATTCCGCCTTTGAAGACCACGAATAGCAATGAGAGGCGATATTTGTAATTCCATTAGTAGGTACTAATTTCTTTATCGCCATTGAAGACCGACAAACGAGTATCGTCATTATCGACCACGATGAGCACTGTAATATTGGTGATTCCATTAGTAGGCATTAATTTCTTCAATCAAACATCATTTATTTGTTCAGATCTATTCAATATTGGTTAGATCATTCATAATTTTTTTTGAATGGTTACGATAAATTGAATTTATGAAAAGAATTTACATGCTCAAAAAACTACACAAGTGCAAGTTTATACCCAAAAGGTATCAAAAGCAACAAGAAAACAAAAGAGAAAAAAGACACAACATCATATTCTAAGCAAGACTCTCCAACGATCTAATTCATTCTTGTTCTTGTTCCGATTCATGACAGTGTAATGCTTTATCACTTGAATGATGCTCTGACTGCATCATTCACAATTTATTATTTGTGTGCTTGAGTAGACTGATACATTCATTCTATATTATTAGTTTAAACTTGGTGTGGATTAGATCTATGTTTACTTGTCTTGCATCATTTATTCTCATTTGAATTTGGCTTAAGATTCAATTCTATGTTTGTGGATTAGTGTTGTCTAATATAGTATATTAGTCGGTTCATATTGTTGATCGTTGGCTTTCGTCCTTTATGCAAATTCATGTAAAATTTGTTGTATTGTGTAGGTTGTTTTGCTGTTATTTGTAAATTCATGAATTGATACGTTATTCACTCCGTATTTCAAAGTTTTTCAAATCGTTACTCATACTTATTATCACTTTCTAAATGCAAATTTTGTCTACTTGTGTTGCATTTTACATATTGTATTGTTGTTTTCGCAATGTCATGACTTGTTTTGTTATTAATTATTTGTTTGAAAGTTTTTCAAATCATTATAAATAATTATTTATCACATAATGAATGCAAAACATTCAACAAGTTGTTACATTTTGTATATTGATTTGTGATTCATATCGTCATTTCTATTATTCAATCTTTGTATAAAACTTTTTCAAATCACTATACACACTTATTATGACTTTTTGAAAGCAAAACTGCCAACAAGTTGTTGAATTTTGTACATTAAATTGTTTTCATTCGCAAAGTCATGACTTGTTTTATAATCACAAAATGGAATGTAATACGTAGTGTTTCCAAGAGAAATTGAGATCTTTAATCCCTTGTCATCTTCAACTTTTCCTTTATTAGAGAAAATAAACATCAACACTAAGTAAGAAAAGCCATAGGAATGAAAGAAATACTTTGTTAAACTCTACTCAATATTTGTTCATCTCTCATGCCGACTTGTTCACCCGTATTCCAGATTTGTTCAAGTGCATGTACTTAATCTTGTGTCACACAACTTCACAAGCTGTTCAATCATATCTACAAATTGTTCAACTGAGATATCAAATTATTCACCTTTGTTGCAAATATGTTTCAAGTGCTAGCTTGTATTACGTCAAAATCTGTTCACAATTTGTTCAATTATATCCCCAATTTGTTAATCCATCACAATTTTGTTCACCTCTGTTGCCAATTTGTTCACGTTTTTATGAATTTTCGACCTCCAATATGATTTTTATAATCTTTTCACTCAATTTCCTATTTGCTCATCTCTAATGGCAATTTCAAGGACAACAAACAATTTCGACTACACAACAAACAATTTTCGAACATCAATATGAACTTGTGTGAGAGAGTCGAAGAAACATTTTACGGCCTGGCTCTATTGCTGATGCGACCTCGCTTGGGCAATGTCTCGGTGATGCCGATCTAGACCGTGTATGACGAGTCTCTTGAGGTTTGGGACGCGGAAGCAACAAGTAACCATCTTCAACGTGATGAAGACTTCGCACGCCAACGTGATGGAGAGCCCTCTCTAGATCTACGTTAAGAAAAAGAGGAATGGACGATAGCTTTGGATAGATGTGAATTCGGTGGACACAAACCAAAGGAAGGAGGATAAACTCTCAACTTGACTTTGGATTAAAATGTGTCTAACCTTTTACAAGAAGAGGTCTCGGCCTTATATAGGCAAAATGATAGAGCAAAGCTAGCTAATGGGCCGATGGGCCTTATTCTAGCTAAATGGGCCGGTCTCTTAAGCATAAGAAGACACATGCCCAAAATAGTAATAATATGGAAATAGCTACATACTACAAATGGAAAATGCTAAATAGGGAAATATATATAATAAATGAACATGTCGGGACCCAAGGTGGACGCCATGGTCTCGGTGTCCTTGGGTCGTCCTGGACCATGCTGGAGCTAGGGCTGGGACGTATCACTCTCCCCCACTTGGATTCGAAGCGTCCTCGCTTCGAGCGTGGTGTCGTCGGGGAAAGAGCTCTATAGGCAACATTGAGGTGTTGTGCATGCAAATCAGCTCCGATCTGGAACAAATTTGGCACAAGCTCATAAAATGGTGAATGAATCTTGTCAACCAAGAATGGCTCCGTTTGCACGAGTGGATCCTGAAAAGCGTCAGGAGTCGATGAAGGCGTAAGAGCACACTATGGGGGTTGGGGGCATTCACTGGGTAAAACATCTCCAAATGGGACCAAAATTTGCAAGTGGTCATCTTTAGCATAATCATGGTTATCCTCCAAATTTGGCTCTAATTGGACCACGGTAGCGTGGGTAGTCTGTTGTTGGTGCGCAAGGGCACAATCCTCGACTCGTGGGCACTCTATGAGTGTTTGATCGCCAAAAGAGGCCAAATTTTGTACAAAGTTGTCTTGAGGGGAAATAGGAATCTCCACAAAATTTGGGCATGTTTCAATGTCTAAATCCTGGTGAGTGCTAAGTGACTCCGATGGCGCGCCAAAGCATAGCATAACCGAATGGTCGGGCTCGGTTAAGGACAGTGGCTGTGGGAACTCGTCAACTAGACCATATCTAGGTTTGACTTCTGGTGGTGGTGGTGGTGGTGAAGGCTTGTGTTGATGATGATGGACCCTCTTATTGCTTCTTGAGGTGGGGGCTCGTCGTCGTAGTCAGAGTGTTGATGACGAGGCTTAGGGCGATGATGATGATCCTTCTTATGGCTGCGCTGGAGTGGGTGATCATGTCGGTGATGATGGATCTCCTAATGGCTTCTCCATGGTGGTGTCTCATCATCATAATGTGAATGTCGATGACGATGCGATGATGATTTCACCCTAGGCTCGTCGTAGTGATGATGACACCGAGAGGGTGGCTCACCATAGTATGAAGTTCCCCAATAAGCGGCTTGGTTTTGTGGAAGCTTCGGCGGTGGAATCCAATCGGGGTCGCGAGGATCCCATGGATCAAACTTTGATCTACGCCTCGACATTGTACCTAAGATGACACCATTCAAAAGCAAGGATCACGAAGCACAAGGTAGGAAGAGATTTCGGGATGCCTAAGTCAAAACAACCCGAAAGTTCAAAGCACACACGTAATGTGAAGGCTTGAATAGGTTATGGATGGCTTAAGGAACTCAGAACCACTTGTAACTTGTATCAATCAAGCAAGGAAAGTGTGCAAGAATGAAACAATCAAGAGAGAAAGCAATGTGCAAGACTTAGAATGAGAAGAGAAGAGGTTGAAAATCAGCAATCACACAAAGATGATTGATTGATTAATGCAAGATTGTGTAGAAGAGAAGAAGGCAAGACAAATCAATCAAGTATAGAACTCGGAAATCAAGAGAAGATTGAGGGAGACAAGGATCAAGTAAGCCAATCAAGGAGCAATCAAGCATCAATCAAGAATTGTATGCTAGACAAGATCAATTAAAGATGATTGGAATCAAGCAAGCAATTACACATCAATCAAGACAATCAATCAAAGATAGTTGCCAAAATAAACTTGCCCAAAATTGAATTTTAAATTGATTTTTTTTGATTTTCTTTTAATAAACACTTTTGCCAAGTATTTGTTTGAATACTTGCTGTTTATGATTTTTTTAAATAGGGACAAGGCTAGACAAAATAATACGGCTAGATTGATGTCTAGCAACTTAAAATGGTAAGAAAGATCAATCAAGGGAGACAACAATCAAACACAATATGCACGTTTTGGGGGAAGGAAATAAAGGAAATATGTGGCTGAAAAAATCATGCAAAGAACTTGAATGAATCAATCAAACACTTAGCAAGCAATCAATCAACAAAATCACAAATGATTCCAATAGGACATGGCTGATTTTTGTTTGAATGTTTATCATTTTTTTCGTGGCAAAGAAAAAACTTTGGACCTATGTGAACGATTTTGATGATGGATTCTATGGCAAACAAGAACAAGGATGATGGAGAAGAGAAAAAACGTGTGCATGTAATGAACCAACGAGTAGAATATAATGAGACATACACGGCCCCTAGCTCTGATGCCAATTGATGCAACCTCGCTTGTCTCGGTGATGCCGATCTAGACTGTGTATGACGAGTCTCTTGAGGTTTGGGACGCGGAAGCAACAAGTAACCAAGTCTTCAATGTGATGAAGACTTCGCACGCCAACATGATGGTGAACCCTCTCTAGTTCTACGTTAAGAACAAGAGGAATGGACGATAGTTTTGGATAGATGTGAATTCGGTGGACATAACCCAAGGAAGGAGGATAAACTCTCAACTTGACTTTGGATTAAAATGTGTCTAACCTTTTACAAGAAGAGGCAAAATGATAGAGCAAAGCTAGCTAATGGGCCGATGGGCCTTATTCTAGCTAAATGGGTCGGTCTCTTAAGCATAAGAAGACACACGCCCAAAATAGTAGTAATATGGAAATAGCAACATATTATAAATGGAAAATGCTAAATAGGGAAATATATATAATAAATGAACATGTCGGGACCCAAGGCGGACGCCATGGTCTCGGTGTCCTTAGGTCGTCCTGGACCATGCTTGAGCTAGGGCTGAGACGCATCAATTGCTTTCTTAGTAATTGGAATTCGAATGCGAACTCAGATTTGTTCAAAATCTTAGTTTTACGAGAGACGGATTGAGTTTTTGTAGTCGAAAAACGTTTCTAATCTGTAAACCTTATGAACTCAGAATTGGATGAATGTTCGAAGCTACAATAGTGAAAATCAATGCTACTATTTGCGAAAGAGAGATTGATCAATGCAAATAACAAGTATGATGTGGAATTGTAGACTTTTTCAAAACCGGATTTGTGTAGTTTGGATTGAGTTTTTGAGAGAACTTGCTTTTTCGTCAAGGGAAGAGGGTGATACGTGTTTTGTTCGTATGAATCGCGTATTTTTTGGCCGAATTTTGCGTCTGTTGTTGGGCAGAGATGGACGGTCCAGATTTGCTCCTATTTCTCACCTAAGCGCTCATTCTCACCGGATCCGGAACCATGTAGTATATAGTAAGATTAATTAATTATATATTTAAGGAAATGTTATAGGTTTAATTTTAGTGATATTTATTCTTTCATATCTTACATATATGTGGGGTTTACAATCAAACCAATTAAATTAAAGATGAGTGACATGGTTCAACGTGAAGTTGACACTTGCATGATAATTATTATTTCTAACGTTCTCTTTAGTATATAGTTATGATGGATTCTTTATAACATTATGAGCCTTTTTTTTAATTGATTTTTCACATCAAATAAATAAATGGGCCTTTTTTAATATGAATGGGCTTTTTTTAGATATTACTAGTTCCATTTTTATTAAGTAATTTTCAGTCTGAAGACCTTTATATTTTTTAGGCCCATGTCGACGACACCTGCTGCCTGCTGGCCCACCCTAAAAGCCGAGTCTGACTATAGTGATACACAACGAACAAATACGAATCGTTAGATCTAAAACTAATAAAGGGTCGAGATTTAATCTTTAAATTCCATTTTAAAATACTTGACCGTTTGGACATTGTACATATATTAAGAAAAAAATATTATTCCAATATTACCCCTATCAAATATAGAGTCAATTATTTGTTTAGAGAAATATGAAACAGTGTAATGGTTATGATAAAGATAATTATTAGAGGTATAAATGAAAAGAGATGGAAAAAAATGTTAAATGGACAAGTATTATGAAATAAGAAAAAGTGGGCATATGGAGTATTATGAAACAACTTCAAGTCAATTTCCCCAATTTCGCAGCACTAAAAAATCAGCCAAGTATTATATCATCATCCAGTATACAACTATATATCATTTTTCACTTAGCATATATCATGACTCATGAGACTGATCATGTTCAATAAAGTCCAATGCCTTGTCCTTGGACACGAGTCCGACGCTGCTGACTCCATTCTTCAGAGTCACTCCATAAGTCCAATCAGCCGCTCTTACGAGCTCCGGCCGAAACGTGGTGGTTATGAACTGAGTCTTGGCTCGGTCAGCCAACACGCGAACCATATCTGACCAAAATATATTGAGCCAAACATCAGTTGATCAGGAACCAACAAATGCAAAAATGAACGTTATGAATGAATGTGAACCACGTATGATCAAGAAGAATATATACTTCCAACAGCGGTCCTATACTGAGGATCAAGGGCTGCATCTATGTCGTCGAAGAGATAAAATGGCGCCGGATCGCAACGCTGTATGGCGAATATAAGAGCCAGCGCGACAACGGTTCTCTGGCCGCCTGATAGCTGCTCCATGGATTGTGTTTCCCCTTGCCCAGTAAATGAAACCTGACATGAAATGCACACAAGAGAACTAATTCAGAAAACAGAACAAGAACAAAAAACAAATTCTCTTATAGACATTATAGACATGCCTTCACTTTCACGCCAGTGTATTTATCAACCCTGCCTCCTGGTTCATCTTCTTGAGGTTCGTCATCATCATCTTCGTCGTCGCCTTGGTCAACATGCTGTAGAAGTGTAGACGCCAAAAGTTAGGATTAGACATGTGAGGGAGAAAGAATTGTAATGAACTTCAAAAGAAGCATAACAGGGGATTGCAAGAAAAACTGACAAAATATGCTTCTAACAAAACCTTCTTTTTCATCATAACTAAGAAGCCAGTTCCGCCCTGGACGAGCTCGGAAAACACTTCGCGAAAACCACGAGCAACGCCCTTGAAAGTGCGTTCTATAGCTTCATCCTTTCGCTGATCCAGTCCATCAATGAGTTCCTGTATTTTCTGCAAGAATCATATTGTTCATTAGTGAAACAGGAAGAAGAAAACACTATAAACAAACAAAAGGTTTACCATCGAGAACAACTTTGAGGTCATTATAAGAAACACAGCCCAGCCACTAAATTTGAATAAGGAAATACCTGATCCCTTGCATCCAACACGGCTTGCCTTCTATGAAGCTCTTCGCGTTGCTCTTTGAAACTTGCATATTGATCAAGGGCTTTTTTGTTTAGATGACTGAAATGTTGGAGCTGCTCATTGCACCTATGAAGCGCCTTTCGTAATTCCTTCACACTTTCGCTTCTACGCGTATAAATTTCAGTAAGAGCACAGAATAGAATATGTTATAAGTTTCCTCATATCACAAGCCAATGTAAGATGATTATATTGCATTTATCCTTTCTCACTCTGCCATATATTGCAAACAAATCTCAGATAACTAAAATAAACAGTAGCCACTAGAGCACTTCTACGTCACGCATTGTCCTAATATACCATTACAAGAAATGGAAATGCATTTGAGTTCAAGAAATTCGCTTTGTCAAATCCCTAAGATAAGACCTCTAGAACACTTGCTAAGTGACACAATATCCTAATCGACCGTTACAAGAAATGAAGAAGCATTTGAGCTCAAGACAAAGTCATACCTCCCAAAGGAATCTGAAGACAGAGGTCCTAATTCTCGAATCTTCTTTGAGTATTCCTCTTTTTTGGCACGGAACATATCTGATCTACCTATTAGTCGCTCCATTTCTTTGCATTCCTCATTAAAAGTTGTTGCATACGCCTCTTCCTCAGCCTGTGCTCAGAGTAAACCTTAGTTACCCTAAAACTATCGACATTATCATCACTAGAAGCTTGAGAAATCGCAATTTCATACCTTCAGCTTATCCTTGCCAACCTTAATGTTCTTAAGTTGTAGCTTGATCTCATCAATGTCTTCCAAAACTTCTGCAAGAAAGAAAAAAGAAAAAAAAAAATTAGAACAAGGGACACAAGTTCTGAGCTACAATACTTGTAAAAAGATCCTGCTTACTTTCCAGTTCCTTTGTTGACACTTCAACGGAAGCTACAGCATCTTTGAAATGCCTTCTTTTTCGAATCAGCCTCAGCCTCGGCTTGTAAGGACTCACTTAGCGCATAATCCTTTAGAGCTTCTAACTCCTCTTTACGCGGTAATAAATTAGTCGAAAGACTGGCCTTAAGATCAGCCATCTTCGTTTCAGCCTGAGAAATAAACATGTATGAAGGATTACAAGAAAGTAGAGCATGAACACATCCGTATCAGTCAATAGAGACAGATATGCAAACCTTCACGCGCTCAGACATGCAAGATTTCAGCTCCTCATTCATCTTTCTAGTTTCAGAATTCAGTTTAGACAGACGATCTCTTTCCTCTGGTGTCAAATCATCAACGAGTTCCGCGCCCATCTCCTCCTGTTTCGCAGCTATATTTTCTCTAAGTTGTGCAATCTGAATTTGAACATTAGAAAGCAATTCACCCTGCAAGGAAAGATTTTAGAAAAAGAAACACCAACCATAGTTAAGTCAAATAAGTTGCAAAGAATACCATATTAACAATCAAACAAAATCAATTTAACAGCTAACGCGCCTTCTTTTCAAGTGCGGTAAAAAGAGATTTCTTGTGCCTATTGGCTTCAACAATGTCCTGACGAAGCTCCTGTAGTTTTGATCTATCATGAGCTCTCTCGAGATTCATATTATGCAGATTAGTAGTAAGTCTAGTAACCTCGCTATCTATAGGTGCGCCATGTTAAGTAAATCTGGAGGGTAAGAAGATTAGAACACTAAAACATCATAATTTGAACGGAAATCAAATACATTTAAGTTCACCAACACATCAAAAATCAGCAAACAAATCACAAATACAACACAAACAACTATAGTGAAAAGAATAAATTCGTGCCCGGAATTAGATTTTTTACTAATACTCAAACTTGTGAAAGCTTTATCAAAAGGATATCTTTAAGACCAGCCTTTACTTTATCCAGTTCCTGCTGCTTCTTTGTGATTTGCACCTCATTCTGCTTAATTATATTCATCAACTTCAGCTTTGAGCGCCTATGGTCATAAAATCCTCCGGTCATGCCACCTTTTTTGCTTATTAAGTCAGTAAGTCACCTATTTCATTCAGTATACAGGCACTTAATTAAGACCTAAATCAGCAGCATATAGTGTTTCCAGAATAACAAAGAAAATGAGGTACCACACAACCATCACAAGTAATACAATCCAAGCCCTCATTACGAGCAACCCTTGTGGCCACATCCAGGCTGTCGCATATGACAGTTCTACCAAACACCTGAATATACAAACAGTATGATTTGTAGAGAGACAAGTATGAGCAATGGAACACTAGAAAATTATGCATATAAGATCCACAATCTGGAAAACACAAAAATTGCTAACCTGAGAAAAGGCTTTGGAGTAATCCACTGAAAATTTCAGTTCCTTTAACATTGGTGTCACAGCAGGGCTCTGAGGATATGTAACATGTGGAGGCTTGACCTTATTAAGAGGTATAAACGTTACTCGTCCACCTTTCTGTGCATTGAGATGTCTGATTATTCTTGTTGCCGTCTCATCCGAATCAACAACTACATGGAATAAGCTGGAGAACAGAAAGACGTTTTAGAAGGCTTCAGTAAATCATACACCTTTCTGATTAGCCCAACTAATCCAAGGAAAAAGTTGAAATCCCACTTAGTACCTGTTTCCAGCAGTTACTTCCACAGCAGTATGATATTTCTCGTTGCACTCGAGCAAGTCAATAATAGAACCAAACATTCCATTAATTCTCATGTCATTTCAAATCCTGCGAACTGAAACCAGGCCTCTTCAAACATCCTGTAGGATCTCAAGGAATCAAATACACTGGCCTCCACATAATACTTAACCAAGACAGAAGAATAAAAAGGTTCAAATTGGGATGAAGACGTAGAAACGCAATTCATAAGATAGAAGACAAGGCTAAAAGCAACACTCACGCCAGGAATAGCATGATCAAGGTTCTTCTGTGCCTTAACTTTTTCTAATTTCAGCTTATCAACTTCAGCAGAAAGTTTATTCTCCTCAGAACATTTGGACCTTAAATAAAGGAGATAAATCCCTAACACATTCAGTTCATCCTAAATAGTGTAAATTGAAAAAACAAAAGGCGAGGGAGGTAGCGAAAAGCACAACTCACTCGCGTTCGTCTTGTTTCTTGTCCCTTTTCGCCTTACAGCGGATAAGGTCTTCATTGGTCTGCTTAATCTTGTCTTCTAATACAGTTACACTGGCCTGAGTGAGGCCCAAATCATTAATACACTTATCTTGATCACTTAGTTGAGCCTCAAGCTGATTAATTTCATCTTGAAGTTTATTTTCCTGAAATACACAAAAACGACATTTGGATAAAACATGACGTTCACAAATTACAAACCATGCATGTAGCAAGAATGCATGGATAATTTTTGTTTCATTAACTTCTATAGTACAGAGCAAATGTTGCATTATGTTATTTTTTTGCAATAAATAAATAAAAATTATAAATTACCTGGGTTAAATTAGTAGAAAGAACAAGCTCAAGGTCATCAATTTCCTTCCTAAGCCATTCATCACAAGCATCTTTACTTGTCCAACTTAGCTTTTGATTAAGAATAGTCAGCTCCTTTTCATGCTTCCTTACTCTACCAAAATACCAAAAGGGGAACAAATGAAAGAAGTTATTGTAGCTCCAATTACAACTCTTAAAACATAGTCTAAATTCGGAAATTTACCTGTTTGACAGCTGCTCCTCCTCTTTCATCTTTTGATCATAGAAGGGCTTGATACTATCATGTATCTTCATGCATTCTTCAATCTTCTGCTCTACAATTTCCAGCTGTCTTGCTCCTGAAAGAACAAACGTAAATGTGCACAAATTTAGTTTCACAACCTTTATTCATAAATGTTGCTTATTAAATCAGATTAAGTTTAAAATCATTACTCTTGTAAGTTTCTGTTCTTTGATCTTATCGTCAATAACTTGGTGATCAAGCTCAAGCTGCCTACTCCTCTCTATGGCAAGTTTTCGCCGTTTCTCTGTCTCTCCTTTCCCCTTGATTTTTCCTTCAAGATCTATTTTCAGCTTCTCAAGCTCCCTTTCCAGGTCCTCGGCTTTTACCTGGGTCTCACACTTACAATCATATGTCTTTCTTGATTTCTCGGAAATCCTTGCTCGATCATCTTCTACCTGCAATCAACATTGTAGCTTGGTTTACCATAAGGTAAACAAACTTTCTATTACAGATTCTACTTAAAAACTGCTAACCTCAGCCAATTTCTTTTGAGCATCAACAAGCTCTTTATCATAAATTGCATACATTATTGCTTTCCTCTGCTTGTCAAGCTGCTGATACTGTCTCAACTCCTCTTTCTCCTCATCCATCTCTCTTAATCTCTCGTCAATGTACTCAATACCTTGAATTATCTGCCTTCTTTTCTTACCTAGATTGAAAGGACAGTTTAAAAAGGGACAAGATAAGAGGAAATAGAATGATACTTATTCAGTATTGTGCAGCAAATTTGATTTTGATCACTTGCCAGATTCTTGTATGATTTTTAAACTCTCGCCACGCCTTTCCTCATAGACTCGGGTACCCGCGATTTCCTTCAGCAAACTAAGGCGTTGGGTATCTTTCATCAGTGTTAATGATGCTATCTACAACATACACAGATAAACAGGTTAATTAATAAAAGAAACTTCAAACAAAAGATGTGAGAGCGCGTTGTGTTGTTCATCCCAACGTACCCTAGGAAGTTCGTGCACTAAAACCGATACATAGGCATGGATAACTAGAATAACTACCTTTCCTTGTTGCACTACATAATAAGGATTTGAACGAGAAAACCCAGCACTTTCAAGAAGGTTCATGGCTTCATTTTTTCTGTTATGTATGAAACAAATGCTACTTTAGTACTCAAATAAGCTAACATGTATAAAGAGTATGAAGAGTTCAAATTAATCATCTATCTTTGTATGTATCCTCACGAGATATGCTTCCCATCCAAAAAGTACTCGTCTTTCTTGAGCCCGATTGATCTTCGCAGGCGAACCTCCTCCTTTTCCACCTACAAGGATGACAAACATGATTCAGTGTGATTCTTATACATATGGCATTCTTGTGCATATATAAGTGTACTTGTCTTCATTAGCTGCAAAAACAAACAAGAGATGAACAAATGTTACCGGTATGCGACTATCTGAGTTGTCGAATACGATCTCAACAAAAGATGATAACACTTGGTTTCCTGCACCCTCCTATCCATTCAAATATAAGCATTCAACTGTACAATCAGTAAGATTATATTAAAAAATAAAAACACACCAAATGTCATCAGCAAATAAGCAGAAAGCTTTATATATATGCATTGCCAAAGACATACATGAAGTAGTGCACGTCTATCATCAATCCGTAGATTATGGAAAAGATCTCCAAGCACAAATCGAATTGCTACAAAAGGAAAAAACACAAGCATATATAACAAAACATTGTTTACAATTAGGATAAATGAACTATAAGAAGGCAAGAAACACCTTGGAAAAAGTTTGATTTTCCAGACCCATTTGCTCCAACTGCATGCACAAAATATATTAATATAACCATAAAAGGTTCTAACGCTATAGTGATAGAGTTGACAGGAAAAGCCAATACCAACACAGTTAACTTTAGAGCTAAAAGGTTCTATTACAGTCTGGTCTTTATAGCTTTTAAATCCTTCAATAATAACCTGCAAAAAATGAAGAAATAACCCATGTAAGGTATGTAGCAAACCAGCTTCATTAATTCGGAACATATATAAATGAACGGCTTGCAATTTGAAAACATAGGCCCTAACCCTTGTCTAAACTTTAAGGTGAGTAAACCCTAGTATTACTGTATTCGTACGTAGCTACGTAGATAATGCATGACACGACATGCTTAATTTAACAAGATCATATTATTGACTAGGGCAGTTGTTTTTCAGTTTCGTTAATACATTAGATAAAAAAAAGATTAAAGCAAGAGATGATTGATGAATTGGGGTTACCAGCGTTATGTTTTTTTTTGATCGAACTTACCAGCTTTATGTACATGTTGGTAAGCTTCCTTGAAGCTAAATCAGTAAATCATGAGGTCTGCAAATACAAGAAGCATGAAACAAACTTTCAGCAATGGCCGATTCTCATGATCATCTATCCCTTGAATGAACCGTTTCTTTGGCCTTCCTGGATTAGGAGGATATCTTTTATGACGGCGGCAATGCCTTGAAGAGGAAGGAATGGACTGTTGACGGTGGCGATGACGACGGCACCACAACCAACAACAAGACTTGAAAAGGAACACGGCTGAGGTTTTATGGGAGATCACATCGCTACACTGCCTTACGGGCTTAAATAGGTTTAGACTAGATTCATTTTAAATTTAAGGGAAATTTGCATTTAACCACCCCTTATTTTACACTTGTTGCATTTAACCACCCTTTATATTTTTTTCTACACTTAACCACCAATTTGACAAAAATGATATTCTCTCAAAAATAAATGACATTTTTGCCCTTAGTGTTATATTTTATTTTATAAAAATAAAAGAATTATTAAGCTCATATAGTATCTCCCAACTGAAAAAATTAGTTTCGAATTCTAAAACTCCTCCAAAGTTGTATATATGGTTCTCGAATTGTATCTCCCAACTAAAAAAATAGTTTCGAATCCTAACATTCCTCTAACGTTGTACAATTTTTTGTGTTAAGACCCGATTCGAAAATCGCTTTGTAAAAATAGTTTATCAGTCGTAATTGAATAATCTAAATACTTTATTATTAAGATGGATACATAAATAATATTTATTATTTTATTATACTAATTAAAAAAAAAATTCTATTCATAGTTAGGTCAATCCAAATTCATATGAACTTGAAGTGAACCAAACCGAACATGTAATAGAGGGAATAATATTTTTTATATAAACAATGGGTGGTTAAGTGAGACTATTTGTAAATAAGGGGTGGTTAAGTGTAGGAAAAACTATAAAGGGTGGTTAAATACAACAATTTGTAAATAAGGGGTGGTTAAATGTAGAAAAAAATATAAGGGGTGGTTAAATGCAACAAGTGTAAGATAAGGGGTGGTTAAATGCAATTTCCCCTAAATTTAATTAATTAGCTTCGTAGGGTAGCTACTAGACCTGTAAAAAGTTGACCCGACCCGTAAACCCAACCCGAAAATTTTGGGTTTCAACTCGAAAATTTAGATCCGTGACCCAGTTTTAACTCGACCTGATTGAAACCCGAACTCGTTGGGTGTAAACCCGAACCCATTGGGTCAGACCCGATTTTTTACAGTTTAAATTATATTACAATATATAAAATTTGTTTTAGAAAATTATGTTATGTTTTATTTTTAAAATATTTAGAAGTAATATGTTATTATTTAAATTTTGGTAAAAATATTGATACTCTTGACCCGTTGGGTTGATCCGACCCGACCCAGTTTGATCCGTAACTCGATTGACCCGAACTGGGAATGACCCGACCCGACCCGACCCGACCCGACCCGACCCGATCGATAGGTCTAGTAGCTACTTACTACGGAGTATATCTTTTATGGTTGTTGATATTATTTTTACTTAGGAAAAAATAAGCATTTATGAACTATTATTTATTTAAAGATATAATGTTAAAAAAATTATTTTTGGAAAAAATCTTAAGATATCAAAATTTGGGTAAATTATCAAGTAGATATAAAGAAATTGGATAAAATATCAAGTAGATGTATAAGGGTGCGTTCGGCAAATTAAGTAAGATACTGATAAGTTAAATGATACTGATACTGATACTGATTTTAGGTACTGATGCTGATACTGATTTAAGGTACTAATAAATCAGCATCAATATCATTTAACTTATTAATATCTCAAATCAGTATCAGTATCAGTACCTAAAATCAGTATCAGTATCAGTATCATTTAACTTATCAGTATCTTAACTTATTTACCGAACGCATCCTAAGTTAAATGATACTGATGCTGAAAATGAGTGTTCGGTAGGAAGATTTGCTGATTAGTTATTTTATTAGAAAATAAGCATACTTATTTTGAAATAAGATGGGGTATAGCTTCTTATTTTTTTAGGTGCTTATAAGTAACAAAATACTTATTTGAACAAATAAGTATCTAAAATTTTAAATTGCCGAACAACTCTCTCGGATACTTATAAGTATCATTTAACTTATTTTAACAAATAAGTAACTTATTTTGGGTTTACCGAACGCACCCTAAACTATTTTTAGAAAATATAATGTAAAAAAATAAAGTCATTATTTTATTCAGGCTTGATGACGTGACACAAATTTTAATACAAACATTGATTCTGCTTTATACTGTAGTAGTATTAGTCACGTGCCTTCAAGGTACGAATTTAATTTAACTAAAAAACTTAATTTAAACTTTATATGTAGTTATTCAAATGAATAGTTTGATATAAAAATTTGTACTATTTTATTTAATTTGTTTTTAACAGGATTTATTTTAATGATATTATATTTCTACTATAAATCTATAATATATACTTATAACCAAACAAATATTTGTACTATTATAACTTTTTGTATAAGGATTGATACTCTTAAGATTTTGTAAAATTTATTTTAATGTTTATGGAATATAGTTTTAATTATATTTAATTGGAGTTGACATATATTTTTCTATATTATTATTTTAAGAGAGAATTGGGTGGGAGGGGCTAAAGTGGTGACATATTGAAGGGATGGGGCTCATGGTGGAATTAATGAAACAAATGGGCTAAATTTGAAAGTTGACGGTGACAAGCGGTAATATAAAACCCCTCACTCCTCTTCTCCTTTCTCTCTCCTCCCATTATTTCCTAGCTCTCTCTCTCCCTCTCCCTCTCCCTCTCCCTATTTCCCAACTCTCTCTCTCTCCCTCTCCCTCTTGATGTCCGCGTTTTTAGGTAGATTTTTAGGGTCTAGATAGGTTAGTTTAAGTTGATTTTCGTAGTTGAGTCTTGTGTTTTTGAGTCTTTTTGCATAAGTTTTCGTATTTCCTTGAGATTCGGAAACTACGCATATTTGTGTCGTTTTGTAGGTATTTCGAAGTTTGAGAGCGAGATTGGAGCAAGACTTGGAGCGGATGGACAAGCTAGGAGGAAGATTCAAGAAGAAGAGCCAAGGAGAGGAGCTTAAGAGAAGCAAAATCAAGAGGAGAAGTGAAGACATCGATCCCAAGATCGAGCCCAAGGAGGTCGATCTCGAGCCACTTGACCAAACTTAGAATGCAAGGAATTAGAGCCTCAGGATCGACCTTGAAGGGGTCGATATCGACCCTCCATGGGGTCGATCGCGCGTCACCGCCTTCACTTGTTCCGGATTATCTTGTGCAAGTTTCCTAGTTTGTATTTTAGAAAGGTGTTTTGTTTGTGTTTCCTAGTTAGATTAGGACTCCTTTTTGTCTATAAAAGGAGGTTGAACCTATAGTTTTTATTCATTCAATAATCATTCAATTAACAATCAAGACTTGGAGGGTTTGGGAAGAAGACTTGGGGAGCAAGTTTGAGGTTTGTAGGATTGATCTTTGGTTTTTATTTGAATTTGAGTTTGGTTTGATAATGTCTTCTTCTTCTTCTTCCTCGTTCTTCTTTGCTATGAGTGAGTAGTCCTCTTAAGTTCTAGGGTTGGGCAAAAGCCCAACACAATCATGCATGTTTAAAACTTGAACTCATGACTTGAATGCTTGATGATCATATCTACCTTATCTTATGCTTAATCCTTTGCGAAAGTCGAGGCATGTCTTGTGATTAACCTTAGCGAAAGTGAAAGTTAGTTGCTTGATTAGTTCTAATAGGATTATTTGCGAAAGTTGATATTCCTAGGTTGAAGGATAGGTAGAAAGTTGTTTGATTTGCGAAAGTTGATTGGATAACTTGAATTGTTTGCGAAAGTTAACTTTTCTATGATCTAGATTGCATGATAGTTGTGAATTCTTGTCAAAAGCATGTATGGTTGTTGTTGTGGTAGCCTTTGCCCTAGGATTTGCCTTTTAGATTGATTAAAGTTCGTATCTTTTGCCTTGATCTCGACCTCCCCTAGGTCGTGCTCGAGCTAGTTGCTAGTGATTGTGTGTTCGTACCTATTTTTGCTCTCAGGTTCGACCCCCTAAGGGTCGATATCGACCCTCCTCTAGTCGATCCTGACTCTGTTTGTTTGCGTTTCTTTTGCTCTTTTCGTAGTTATCGATTAAACTTAGCATTACTCTCACTCCCGTGGACGATCCTGACTTCGCTATACACAGCGGGGTCTTGAATATAAATTTTATTTGTTCAAGAAACCCTTCAACAAATTGGCGCCGTTGCCGGGGAGTGTGCAATAGTGCCGAGTTTGGTTGATATTTGGGTGAGGGACTAGCCCAAACCCTTTGTGTGTTTTTGATTTGTTTTGTTTTTGTTGTTGTTTTTAGGTTAGATGTAGCCATGGAGACTTTTGAGGACCTTGATAGAAAGTTGGCCGATCTTGAACTTCAAGTGCTAAACCTCCAAAGAAAAAGAGAAGCCGAGGCTTATGCAAGTCGAAGAGAATGGGAAGCCCAAGCCTACCTCAATTGGGGTTATTATGAACCACGCCATACTTATGCAAGTCAATTTGAAGAGACCAATTATACTTGGGATCCCTATTGGAGGAGTGATGATTATCCCAATTGGGGTTATTATGAACCTCCTAGCTATGAAGAGCAACCATCATGGGTGCAAGGGCTGAAAGAAAAACTCATGGAAGGAATCCATGAAGTCTTCTCCGAGCTTAATGGAGTTCAAAACAGAGAATTTGACTCATGGAGGAAGGATGACAACTCCCAGCATGGTGATCTAGCGACTCAAATTCCACAACCTCAAGGGCAATTATCGGGCCACCCCGATGAGAACCTGAGAGGCCACATTGCCTTAGTTCACCCAAGGAGCGGAGAGAAGTTGCCGGAGAAAAGTTTGAGTAAGAAGACGGCGGATGAAGAAGACCGACCCAGCCCAGGGGAGGTCGTGTCCGACCCCCACATGGTCGACACCTACCCCCCCCACCCCACTACGGAAGAGGTCGTCACCGACCATCATCAGGTCGTGGTCGACCCTCTTCCCAAAGTCCCGAAGTCTGTTTCTTCTTCTTCTTCGACAACAAAGGCGCTTCCTTTCCCATCCAAGATGGCTAGGGAATCTTCCATTGAGCATATTGAGCCTTTATTCGAGTCAAGTCCTCCACTCATTCTAAGCCAATCATTATTCATCACGACCGGAGCTATCATAGATGTTAAGAAGGGACTCATATCATATTCTAGTGGTGAGGAGAAAGTAGAGGTCCCCTTCGACAATGCTTTGAAAGAGGTCCGTGAAGGGGAGATGAAGAATTCGGAGGATGACCCGAAAGAGAATTTCTTGCTAGATGAGGCCGAGAAAAACAAAGTCGAGACCCAAGCTGAGGATAAGAGTCTCTTGCTAGGAGAAGGCGAAATTGAGGAGGTTAAGGCCCAAGAGGATGAAGGATGTACGGGGTCTTTGCTACCAATGTTGAAACCAAACCCACTCATAGAGGAATGTGAAGGAAAGGTGGTCGGGTTTGGACTTTCATTGACCCCGGATGCTAGCAAAGAGCGGGCCAAGCATGAAGAGATGAAGATCGTCACCGTGGGTCCTTTCGACTTTCCTACGTCAATCGTGGTCCCTAGGCTTGAAGGCGCCTACAAATTCTATCATTTTCCTTTCAAGATAGGACGCAAGGAGCTATGGACCTGCAAGGATCCCTTTGTTGAGTATTGTGAGGCACCACCACAACCACCAAACTGGTTTTATCCCTACCCATCTCACGTAAATTATTCTTGCGCTTTTGATAAGTTGAAACGATCTTTGAGTGCTATATCATTTGTTTTCAATTTATCAATATGTTACTTATGCTTTCATGAGGTGTCTTCACAAGACTTTGACAGGTTACTTAGAGCCTTGACGATGTCCGATCATAGGTATTGAGCTAAGGAACTTCTCGTCAAGCTAATGACGTTAAAAAAGCGCTTACGGGAGGCAACCCGGTTTCTAGATTAGTTTTTCCTTTTTATTTTCTTCATTTTTGATTTTCCAATTTCTAGACTAGATTTTTGTTTCTTCTAACCTTCCTTAGATTAGATTAGGATATATTTTGTGTGGGATAGGATCTTTGTGATGTTTTTGCAGGACTTTAAGTTGCAAACTTGAGCTCAAAAAGACGGGACAAGATGCACCTCCTCCTCCATGAGGAACTCCATCTCCAATCAAGCTTCCAAGAGTTCATTGTGAGTTTTCTTTTCTTTTCTCTTTACTTTGTCATGTGTTTTCATGCATGGGGACATTGCATGATTTAAGTATGGGGTGGGGAAGAAGAAAGCTCATATGTTGTACATAATTGAGTCCTTCTTTGTGTGTTTGCTTTGTTTGTTTGGTAGTTTGCTTGTTAAGATAAATCTTGAAAAATCCAAAAAAATGAGAAAAGTTCAAAAATCCAAAAAAATTGAAAAAATGTCAAAAAATCCAAAAATATTTGTGTGTTTGTTTTAGGATAGAAAACGTTCCATCTTAGATGTCCTATGATGAAAATTAATTTTCATGCTTGTCATGTAATTCCTTTGGCATAATTAGATAGTGTAGCCCAAGTCTATGAGAAATTGTTTTTGATTGTGAAATTGACTTGTGATGAAATTGAGCATATGTGTTTTAAGTGAAGGTAATTGCAATCCAACAAGTTTTTACCTAGTGAGAACTTTGGCCTTATAAGGAGAACATCATTACTTCCCTCTTCTTTGTTTGTGTGGTTTTACTCTCTTTATGCATATGTTTCTTGTCATTGGTATGGTTATCTATTTCTTGAAACCGCTATGAGATTGTTCATGCATGTTGATTGTGATTAAGAACTTATATTTTTAGCCCATATTCTTCCATGCCTACCTTGATATATCCTTGATTGAAACCCCGTTCTAGCCTTGGCCTATGATTGAAGCTCCACAAAAATTATCCCTAGCCTATTAGCTTGACCCTATTTCGGGAATTGAACTTAGAGGAAGTGTTGGGAATAATTTTTGTTGAGTGGCATTGTGGTTGGGTTTGAAAGTGGTGACATGGTTAAAAAGTAGAAAACAACTTGTTAAGGTGTAATGTAATAGGATTCTTGGCTTGGATTGCACATTGTTGAAAAAAGAAGAGAAAAAGAAGGAAGAAGCTCGAGCTAGTACTCTCAGGATCGACCCCCTTTAGGTCGATACCGACCCTTCCCAGAAAACGAGCTCTCAGGATCGACCCCCTAGGGGGTCGATCTCGACCTTCTCTAGGCAGGAAAAAAAAAAGGGAGAAAAAAAATGTTTAAGTGCTAAGCCAAGAATTCCTAGTATTTCTAAGTTGTATTGTGGGAATTTGGGTTAGAAATTGATGGGTTTGAGTTTCATTGAAGTGTTTGGTTATGATTTGAAAAGAAAGGAAGAGAGTTGTTTTGGTTTGAAGTGTTGTGTTTAGGAGTTTGATTCCCGGATTTAGCACCACATGGCCAAATACTCCCTACCTTATGTTATTACCGAGCCCCATTACAACCCGGCCGAATGGAGTCTTCTATGAAGATTTCATTGAGCCTAAGTTCTTATGAATATTGATGTGTCTTGACTTCTCTAGGTAGAGAGATTGGTGATATAAGTCTCAATGATGAAGTAGATGTTGCATAAAGATTGAGATAAGAGTTGATTTGATAGCCTAAACACATGAGAGTAAGAGTGAAACACATTTATATCCCTTGTGAAGTTGGATTCTGATTGCATAGCTTGAGACTTATACATATGTGATGACGTTAAAGTTACTTGTCTTCTCTTTCACTTGTGCTTAAAATGTTTTGACAAAGGGCTATGCTTGAAGGTTGTGTTATTGGTCTTGATTTGCATGATTATTGCTTGAGGACAAGCAAGTCTAAGTATGGGGTGTTTTGATGTCCGCGTTTTTAGGTAGATTTTTAGGGTCTAGATAGGTTAGTTTAAGTTGATTTTCGTAGTTGAGTCTTGTGTTTTTGAGTCTTTTTGCATAAGTTTTCGTATTTCCTTGAGATTCGGAAACTACGCATATTTGTGTCGTTTTGTAGGTATTTCGAAGTTTGAGAGCGAGATTGGAGCAAGACTTGGAGCGGATGGACAAGCTAGGAGGAAGATTCAAGAAGAAGAGCCAAGGAGAGGAGCTTAAGAGAAGCAAAATCAAGAGGAGAAGTGAAGACATCGACCCCAAGATCGAGCCCAAGGAGGTCGATCTCGAGCCACTTGACCAAACTTAGAATGCAAGGAATTAGAGCCTCAGGATCGACCTTGAAGGGGTCGATATCGACCCTCCATGGGGTCGATCGCGCGTCACCGCCTTCACTTGTTCCGGATTATCTTGTGCAAGTTTCCTAGTTTGTATTTTAGGAAGGTGTTTTGTTTGTGTTTCCTAGTTAGATTAGGACTCCTTTTTGTCTATAAAAGGAGGTTGAACCTATAGTTTTTATTCATTCAATAATCATTCAATTAACAATCAAGACTTGGAGGGTTTGGGAAGAAGACTTGGGGAGCAAGTTTGAGGTTTGTAGGATTGATCTTTGGTTTTTATTTGAATTTGAGTTTGGTTTGATAATGTCTTCTTCTTCTTCTTCCTCGTTCTTCTTTGCTATGAGTGAGTAGTCCTCTTAAGTTCTAGGGTTGGGCAAAAGCCCAACACAATCATGCATGTTTAAAACTTGAACTCATGACTTGAATGCTTGATGATCATATCTACCTTATCTTATGCTTAATCCTTTGCGAAAGTCGAGGCATGTCTTGTGATTAACCTTAGCGAAAGTGAAAGTTAGTTGCTTGATTAGTTCTAATAGGATTATTTGCGAAAGTTGATATTCCTAGGTTGAAGGATAGGTAGAAAGTTGTTTGATTTGCGAAAGTTGATTGGATAACTTGAATTGTTTGCGAAAGTTAACTTTTCTATGATCTAGATTGCATGATAGTTGTGAATTCTTGTCAAAAGCATGTATGGTTGTTGTTGTGGTAGCCTTTGCCCTAGGATTTGCCTTTTAGATTGATTAAAGTTCGTATCTTTTGCCTTGATCTCGACCTCCCCTAGGTCGTGCTCGAGCTAGTTGCTAGTGATTGTGTGTTCGTACCTATTTTTGCTCTCAGGTTCGACCCCCTAAGGGTCGATATCGACCCTCCTCTGGTCGATCCTGACTCTGTTTGTTTGCGTTTCTTTTGCTCTTTTCGTAGTTATCGATTAAACTTAGCACTACTCTCACTCCCGTGGACGATCCTAACTTCGCTATACACAGCGGGGTCTTGAATATAAATTTTATTTGTTCAAGAAACCCTTCAACACCTCTCCCTCTCCCTATTTCCCAGCTCTCTCTCTCTCCCTCTCCCTCCCTCTTCTCATCTCTCCCCCTCTCCCTTTTTCATCTTCGTCCATACATAATGACGACAAGGCCATGGTGACCAGCTTTTCGGGGGTAAGCGACGAGGTGGCCGACGAGGATACCCGAGCTTGGCGACCGACGAGGCGAAGAGGTGGCCGACAAGGTGGCCGACGAGGCGACGAGGTGTCCGACGGCGTGTTTCAAGGTATGTATACCAACTTTAGATCTAGATCTAGTTTTTTTTTGTTAGATTTTTTAGATCTAGGTTTTTTTTGAAAGTTCTAGATCTAGAATTTCTAGATCTAGTTTTTTTTGAAAGTTTTAGATCTAGAAATTCTAGATCTAGATCTACAAGGCTGTCACCGGGGTTTTCATTGGGCTGTCATCGGGGTTTTCATCGGTTTTCCTTGAAAGTTCTAGATCTAGAATTTCTAGATCTAGGATTTTTTGAAAGCTATTTCTAGATCTAGGTTTTTTTTTCGAAAGTGTCTAGATCTAAAATTCTAGATCTAGATCTATGATTTTTTATAGATCTAATGTCAAAATCTGTATGTGGTGACAAGTTTTTAGGTTGGTAACATAATCTGTAGCAAAGACATGCTGAATGTAACCAATTTTCTGTGTGGTGACAAATCTGTACGTGTTTTATGGTTTCTGTGTTTGTCACCAAGTTTTGTTTGCAATCTAGGGTTTTCGGATTTTCAGTTTGGTGACAAAATCTATACGCGGTGACATGTTGAATGTAAGCAATTTTTCGTTGCGGTGACAAGATCTGCATGCGATCTAGATTTTTCTGTTTTGTCACCAAGTTTTGTGTGTGATCTAGGGTTTTCTGTTTTCTAGTTTGGTGACAAAATCTGTACGCGGTGACATGTTGAATGTAATTCAGTTTTTTATGCGGTGACAAAATCTGTATGCGGTTCTATGTTTGGTTTAACATGTCACCACATTTTGTGGTGGGTGACACCTTTGATTGCTAGGTGATGATAAGTTTTTATATATTACTTTTAATTATAGCCTATTAGCTCAAATGGTAGAGCAACGTGCCTAGCGTACGATAATGTGGGTTCGAATCCCACATAGGCTTACTAATAATTTTTGATGACAAGTTTAAGTGCAATTTGGGGGTGGTTCTAGGTAAGGTGACAAGTTTTTGTACGTGATGAACAAATTAGAGTGCAATATTGGTGATATTAGTTTGAGAGGTGACAAGTTGTAAACGCGATGACAAGGTTTTGTAGGGGGGGGGGTTGTACGTGGTGACAAGGTTTTGTATGGGGGAGGGGACTTTTCTGTACGCGGTGACAAGGTCTTGTTTGGTGGTGACAGGTTTGGGTGTCATGACGCCATGTTCTGGGATGTTTTTGTAGTTGTCACCAAAAAAGTCCATTTACCTCATTATTTCACCGCGCCGTCCATTCTCCACATTGTTGTCACCATCCGAGCCCCATTACCCAAAATCGTCTTATTTTAATCTCCAATCTAGTATAAGTAAAATTTATTAACTATATCTTTGAGGAAAACTTATGACGGTTTTGGGTAAATGGACACAAAGGGGATCAACAATGGGGTAAGTGGACGGCGCGGTGAAAAAATGAGCAAGATGGGCTTTTTTCCGAAAATACCCCCTTGGTTGGTGACAATCTACGAGCCCCTGCCATCCTCCCTTCTTCACACCCATTCGGCCATACGAGGGAGAAATCCCGTGAGCTCCACCCCATTCCTCACACCCATTCGCAAGCGGTCGCGATTTCTCCCTCCCCCTCATCTCCGACTTCGTCGGAGGGGCTGAACGGAGACAACTCCCATCCCGGCAGTCCTCACCAATCACCCGCCCCCAGTTTGTAGGGTTTTCTCCCCCGTCGATCAAATCCTAGGGTTCCCTCCCCCTGTTCACCCGATCTCCTGGCCGATGTCTAGGGTTTCCGTCGATTTCTAGGGTTCCATCCCCTGTTCCATCGAGTTTTAGGCTCAAGAGCTCCGAAGAAGATATTGTCGATGCGAACCGGAGGCAAATCTGTCCCGTATAGCTCGCCGGCTAAACAGGTATAAAAAGGGGCTCACCTTCCTCGTGTACGTTGGCAAATAGGAGTGGATCTGTTGAAATCTCCACAAACACGCTATCTATGGTGACAGACTGCATTTAATAAGCTGTTGGGTCTTGACAGTTTCACATTTAATGCGTGGTGACAGACACGCATCTGGAACATGTGTTTAAAGATCTTGCATTTAAAATGATCTATTTGCATTAAATGATGTACGCATGTGTAACATGTGTTTGACCCCCCTTTTCCTATGCATTCATGACATGTGTTTACTTGTCACCGTGCACATGTGTTGTCACACTTTTATTCGTGCCTTGTGTATAAAGTGGGCCATTAGCCATTGTTGGGCCACCCCCTGCACTCCACCCACTAAAAATCTACTTCTTTATGGTGACATGTTCCATTCATGAAGATTCTCACCGTTTACTTCGGGGGTGAATGAGATTCTCATGGACAATATGTTGGGAATGTATCCTCGAAGGCTGTGGTGCTTACGGATGATGTCACCGTACGATCATTGACCGCCACCATCACCAAGCGTTGCAACATTGATCCTGGGGAGAACGAGGTGCATCTGTGCCACTTGAACCTCTTCCAACCCATCAGCCATCCATACAATGTGGAGAACGATGATGACTTGATGTCTTTCTTTGCAATTAATTCCTCTCCACAAGTCCAATGGAAAGCTTCCGTGTATGTGACCTTGACGTTGAAGAGCACCGACAACCTGCTGATGTTGGAAAGCACCACAGTTCCAATGGAAAGCTCCCCTGAGAGGGGGTCACATGCTGTCACCCCCGGCAATATCTTGCTCCACGTGAATGATGACAATCTGTTGATTTCGTTGGAGATGTTGCATGGTGTCATGGTGCCCTTACCTGGTCATGTAGAGCGAGCTTGCCGTAAGGTTCCATGTAAAGGTGGCAGGGTACATCCAGCCATGGATGGTGCAAGCGCAAGTCGCGTGCGTGGGATGCCCGATGACACAATGGATAGTGACAACATGGATCAACATATGAATGATCCAAGTGATGATGACATGGTGCATCCAGGTCTAAATGAGGTTGTTGGCGGTGCCTGGACTCTCTGGTCACTTCTTGAGAGTTGGCCAACTCTATCCCTCGAAAGCCGCACTAAAAAAGGATGTGGAAGCCCTAGCATTGGCTGGGAGATTTGAATACAAAGTGAATAAATCAAAAAGCACCTTGTATAATGTGGTCTGCGTGGACAAACAGTGCTCGTGGTTAATCTATGCGACCAAGGCAACCTGCAGTGATCACTTCGAGGTCAGGAAATACATTCACAGGCACACATGCTCCTTCGAGACACGGTTCAGACCTCATCGCAGGCCCTCCTACAAAACTGTGGCTGCTCAAATAAAAACAAGGTACACACGCTTAGTATTGTCTTGTCACCGTACTCTTTAAATATTCGCTGACTTGTCATCGTCTCATGTTTTGATTGCCTTCGCACGCACTTGGCTGTCGCCAACTGTAGGTTTGAAGGAGTGAAAAATGGGCCAGCTGTGTATCAAATCCAAAATTATGTGCAAAAGGAATACCTTCAAAACATAAGCTATTGGAAGGCCCGGGCGGCAAGGGAGGCCGCGCTGAATATGATACGAGGTGACCCCGAGGAAAACTACACAATGCTTGCCTCCTACTGCTACATGTTGGAGAGAGTTAATGTTGACACTTACACCAAACTTGTGATAGATGCTCAAACAAATCGATTCAAGTATGTCTTTTTATCTTTTGGAGTCTCTATACGAGGCTTCCAGCATATGAGGAAGGTGAATTGAACCCCAACCTAACATGTCACCGCATATTTATTTCTCAACCAATCTAACCCCGTCACCAACACATGTGTTGTGTCTTTGCTTGTCATCGTGCAGATAGTATCAATTGACGGTACATTTTGGCATGGTAGGTATGGCGGGACCCTGATGACTGCTGTTGCATCAGATGCTAATCACCAAGTGTACGTACCCCCTTGCATATGCTGTGGTCGATACTGAGAATGATTAAGGCCTGGATTTGGTTCTTCCAACAACTTCTGCATGTCGTGCAATCCACCTCAGGTTTGGTTGTTATCTTTGACAGGCATAAGAGGATGAAGAAGACAATTGCAACCGTCTACCCATCAGTTATACACGTATGTTGTGCCAGACACCTGCAAGAGAATATCCGCACAAAGTTCCACGACAAGGGGCTGCTCCATCTGTTCACACAAGCAGCTGAGTCTTATACCGTACACGAGTTTAATGTGCACTACAAGGATATTTGCACCACGAACGCGCGAATGGGAGAACACCTGCTAGCATCAGACTTCAGAGTTTGGAGCAGGGCACACTGTCCAGGCGACAAATATAATATGATGACAACAAACAACTCTGAGTGTATGAATTTGGCTTTAAAGATTGCTAAATCTTACCAACTTTGCGCCCTGTTTGAGTTCATAAGAGAAATGGTGACAAGGTGGTTCGCTAAGCGCAGAGTCAAGGCTGTAGCGAGACAATTATGGGAATCTTGAAAGAACGGCTTACGTATTCCAAAAGGTATGTTATCACCATGTCACCATTCTACTTACATTGTGCGCGAACTTGTCACCATGTCACCGTTCTGTGTGCTTCCCCCCCATCATACCATATCCTGTCACCACACCTGATTTCAGTGTATTTTTGACACCTCACACATATTGCATGCCCCCCCCCTTGTCACCAGGTATGATGTAAAGTGCTTTAAAGATGCACAGTTTGAAGTTAGTGGTGGGCAATTCTCTGGTATTGTGGATCTTCTTAAGAAGACCTGCTCTTGTTGGGTATTTGATTTGGATAAATTCCCTTGTGCACATGCTATCTCTGTCATAGAGTACATGGATTACAAGATGGGCGACTTCATAAGCGAGTTTTACTCAAGTGCGACATGGCTAAAGGCATACGAGGAAACCATGTATGTGCTGCCCCATAGGAGCTGTTGGGAAATCCCGGCTGATGTTGAAATGATAACATGCCTTCCTCCGGATAATCGTAGGAAAAGTGGCCGGCCAAGGGTTAACAGGTTGCCATCAATGGGTGAGGTTGGCAGGGCTGTTAGGAAGAACCCAAATCCATCAACGTATAGGTGTGGCCTTTGTGGGAGTCCTGGTCACAACCGGAAGAGGTGCCCCCGGAACATGGCGCTGACGACCACTCCAACAACCAGGGGGTAGCTTATCATGTCCCTGTCATAAGAGATTACAAGCCGTTGGAGTGTTATTGGGGTATGACGGCTTGTCTCCACTGATGATATGTTTTTGCGTATGCAACATATGCATGTCATATGTAAATGCCTCATTATATTGAGACATTGAATCTTGTCATCACTATTGGCAAGCTTTTTTGGGTGTATTCTTTTGGGACATTGAACCATGTCATCACAATTTAACTTGTATTCTAGTCTATCAAGTCTGGTGTGATGTATTTATTGTCTTTTTCTTCTCTGCTTAGTGTCACCATTTGTCCATACAGTGAACAACATGCATGTACTTGTTGCAATCCCATTTCTATACAAAGGTTGCACCAGCCGACTTTGGCAAATGTGCAGACAGCCACGCCCCCCATAAATAGCCCGCTGGTCACCAACAGCCACACCCACCCATAAATAGCCCCCCTGGTGACCGGTCCATAAATAGATGTTATTATGTGTCTTTGACATGCATTGGAATGTTGTATCCCTCCATAAATAGGTGTTGTCTCCGGCTTTGACTAAACTAAAATAATGTACTATAAATCTGGCTCATTCCTCATCCAATCCCCCCACATTTTGAATAACCAAAAAGCGCTCTATCCCACCTCTTTCACAATGACAATGCGACACTCAACCAGGGGAAGAGTGTACGTGTATGGAAGGGACAACACCATCGGCGCTCGCATTGTTAATTAGGTGATATAAGCTCCTACCATCCTTATGCCCACTTGTCACCTCATCTCTTTTGTCAGCTTTTCATCTCACCTCTTTTTTCCATCTTGTCACCATCCATGCATTATGCAGGATGGCCGTGTGACAATAATGACAAATGTAAAGGGGAGTACTAAAGTCAAAAAAATATTTGATGGGTACTGCCTACGATAACACCAGGTTGGGTCGACTTCTACATGGATGATGAGCAAGTCCACACCACAGACGACCTCACAACACAATCGGTGTAAGTTATTATTATCCCTGTCATCGCTCATTATTGCATATTAACCTTGTCATCGCTCACTATTGCATACTAACATAATCGGAATAAGTTATTAACCCTGTCATCACTCACTACGGTGCATGTCCCCACGCTGACTCTCCCTATCTCCTTATGTTTGCAGCTCGGTCTAATTCAAGGGAGCGAGTTTCGAGCCATAGAACACCCCCCCGGCTACTTCCGTGGCCAATGGAGGAATGCTAACTAATCTTGGTGGCAGTTAATTGTGTACAATCTTGTTATGTACAAATCTTCTTGGTGGCAGTCAAATTATATCCATTTATCAAGCCACCCGTTTATAATTCCACAAATCTTCTTGGAGCTCATCTCACAACAACTTGAAAAGAAGATTGAAGAAATGGACAAAAAACAAGAGGAACGGTTTGAGCAAAAACTAGCTTCTATGTTATCCAAGATAAAAGAAGCAAATTCTGGAGTTGATCTTGTCATCCCGGACTTATCGACAAATGAAGGGGATGCAAGACCTAGTTCTCATCAAACTTAACTAGGTGTGCTTCGATTCATCTTCTATTCACATCATATATAAAGGCACTCTACTTTTACTCATCTTCTGTTGATCTTCTTCTATTCACATGCATATTTTGTTGTTTTTCAATGGAAACAAAGGAGTAGCTCGGAATATAGCTAGGGGATGTGATTCAGTATAAGTGCATTGTCATTATAATTATACTATATGACTTGTTCTTTATGCTGAAGCTATTTCCAGGCTCTTTATGTTGAGGCTTAATATTTTTCAGATGTCATATGGATGTTGTGCTTGATTTCCCTAACAAGAATAAGTTACAATATGCATATTAAGTGGAAATACCTTCTAGTTCTCTATTGATAATATGCATTATATATAATCATTTTATTTCTTGCTCTCTGTTGGTTAATTCTCTGCTGATAATGTATGCTGAGACTATAGAAAATAAGACCTTGTGATGTTTATGACTACTAAAGTGATAAACCTTGTGATGTTTATTTCTTGCCCTGTCATAACTACTGTAGTTTGCTTGTTCTCTGCAGTTTGCAGTGTAGTGATAAATTAGCCTTGTGATGTTTATTTCTTATGATGTTTATTCATTCATTTTATTACTTGTTCTCTACTGGGACTATAACTTCTGCAGTTTGTTGTTGGGGCTATATTTGGAAAACCTTGTGATAATGCATTAATTCAATGATGGAACCAATAGCAAAAATACTGCCATTATTAGGTTGTAATAGTTGCAGGACTTGATAAAATGCAGATGCAAGACCATTAGGTTGTAATAGTTGGACTTGAATTAATGCAGATGCATATATATATATGTCATTGGACTTAATGTAGATGCATTTTTGTATCTGTTTTGGCTACTAATTTATGTGGGCTTAATTCATTTTGCAGGTGTATGTTTTTGCAAGCAGGCATTCATTTTGAACTGAGACGTTTTTGCAAGAACTAGCTATATGTATGTGTCTCAATGTTGGATACAATGCTGAATTTGCCTTTGTTTTGGCTTGTGATATATGTAAGTAAGTTAAGTGACTGAATTTGCTTGTTTTTGGTAATAACACTTCAAGCAAATTCAAGTATATATATATAGAATAATGCTCAAGTAAAACATCTCATTATGGTACAACATGCAACAAGGGGGGAGTCGTTAGATCATGCATATTAGACGGTCTAGATTAAAAAAAAAGAGGTGCAAATAGATGATATGGGTGAGCAACACTAGATTGTACCATAATATCTCTATAGCATGATTTTAGGGATTTGATTTACACAATTTTCACCATATCTTTAATTCATTCCAAATTTGAATAATCAACCTTATATACTCAAATTTATCTCTCCGCCTCTCTCTTCATCTCTTCTCTTCGGTTTAATTCTCTCTCCATTCGAATACCTCCAAATCTTCACGATCAGAAGTTCTACCGGAGTTCGACAAGAAAGATTGAAACATGCAACATGGTCGAGCATAATCAATTTCTACACGAATTTCTCAAGATTGGTGGAAAAAATTGATAAGTTACATATGTTATTGTCAAGATTTCTCCCCCTTCTTCATTATCGTACTTGTTCTATTTCAAATCTGAAATTTTACTTTCATGGTTTGATTGTATTCCCCACAAAATTGTGATTTTTATGACAATTGTGCTTGCTTTTAGGGTTTGATTACATTCGTTAGGGTCTGATTTGGGTTCTTGTGATTTGAATTCATGGACAAAGATGTGTATGGATGCAGCTTGAAAGAGATCGTCGGAAAGACGGGTATGGTTTCCCTCTTTGAATCTTTTTCAACTATTTACACGGATATATTCATTACGAGATAAAATGAATGTTTTTCATTTCTGTTTTATGTATGTCTAATGTGTTTTTCAACATTTTGATAACGATTTTTCAAATAACGAATATAGACCTTTTTGTGTTTTTCATGTTGTACAACAGTGTTTTTCAATGATTAAAAGACAACTTTTTAACATATTAGTTACAAATATATAATGCTTTATCTCATTGAATCTTTTTCAAATACTTACACGAACTTATTCATTACATGATGAAAATAGTGCTTTTTCATTTCCGTTTCATGTGTGCCTATTGTGTTTTTCTACATATTGATAATACTTTTTCAAATAACAGATATTAATTGTTCTGTATCTTTCATCTTGTATAATAGTGTTTTTCATTAATTATAAGACAACCTTTACAATAGTGTTTTTCGTTTTGATATTTATGCATTGTATGATGAACACTTGTTCAACAATATTAGTACATATTCGTTATTCAAACTCAACTTCTAGTAAAATGCAACATATAATTATTCTACACAAAATATGTACTTATTCATAAATATCAGCATTTTCCAGCATTGATTTCAACTTATTCAAAATATAAAATGCACTTATGCATAAATTGTTATTCATATATGTGTGTTTTGTTATGCAGTTGTTCAAGAAGGGATATGAAGTAGTAATGGATAAAGTTCAAAGACAAAGACAATGACTTTTTTTTTTATCATATCAGTGTATGATAAAGTTCACTCTCTGGAACCACTGCCACTGCGTGGTTATGTATCACCTATGGAAAGATAGAAACCTGATCATGTTTAATCAAAAAAGTACTAGTGTTGATGAGTGTATTGGAACTTGCAAGAGGTTCATTAGAAATAGTCTTAAGGCAAGGTGGAAGAAGCGATCGAGAGAAACCTGTTGGTTTTTGGAAAGAATGGAGTTTGAACAAGTTGTAAATTGCTAGCTTTGCTAGCATTTTTGTAACCTTTAATTTCGTTTAATTATATTTACCCTTTTATTCAAAAAAAAAAGTAGATATACTTTTTCAACCTTATTGTAGCATGTGTTCGAGTTGTAACAATCATTATTTTCATGTTATTCAATGCATTACATTTACATATTCAATGGTTACATAAGGTCCCTATTTTCATTTTTATTTTAATTTGTAATGATTCAACTTATAATGAATTGATTTTCATGTGAAGACAAGTACTTATTCAACTTTAGTTTATATGAAAACACCAAATTAGCAAAGGTATCATAAAACAATAAAACATGTTCAAGCCACCGTACAGAGTTATTTAAATACTGACTAACAGATTTTATATAATTCACTAACGGCTTTTGAATTTTATGGTAAATTATTTATTTTTCAAAAAAATCTTCTCACTCTTGTTAATCCCTAGAATCAAGGAAATTTCCTTTTAAAAAAACGTGGCTTTTATATTGAATATGCAATCAAATCTCCTTCTACAAATCCGCTACCTTCCTTTTTTAAAATTAATTTAAAACTAATCCCCACTAATCTAATACTCCCTCCATAATTTTCTTATCATGTTGCCTAATTAATCACCCTTGATTATCTCCAATCCAACGTTCCTCATTAATCCGCATGTTGCACTACAAAACCTATTGTAACTGAGCGTTCCTCTATATAGATATATACATATATATATATATATTAAAGTTCAATAGTGAACACATAAGTATTAGAGAACAAGTGAACAATTGTAGGCCTTTAGATGCTATTTCAATGGATGGTCCAGATTACATCTCGAAATTTGACCCAAATTCAAATTTGAACCTCATCCCTTAATTATAGGGAGTGTTAATTAATTTTTGGATTTATAGAAAAATTACAAAAATAAATCCCTTAATTATAGCAAGTGTTACTTAATTTTCAAATTTCAACTCAATCTCGTAATTATAGCAAGTGTTAATTATATATTGGATATCCACACGTCTTGTACGAATTATTAAATATATATATACATGTCATAGTCTTGTATATACATACTGGGATCATTATATACACTATATTTACAATATTCCGGGAGAATTCGTTTCACGATTAAAATATGAATACAAATCGGTAAGTGATGTATTGACATCAATTGAGTCATTTTTTGTCGATGTTGGACAAGTCATAACCATTTAAACTAAAATGAATCCATCTCATGTATATTAACTGAAATGCTCAATATTTATACATTTTATTTATTCGACGTAGAACTAAAAATAGTTTACAAATAAACCATGTATATTAACTGTGAATTACATGTATATACGCTAATAACGAATGTATAAATAATTCAAATTGTACATGTAAAAGACATGTTTTCATTAATTGTACATATAGCGCTTGTCGCATCAGCTCACTGGTTGAGCACTCATGGTAGTACCATGAGGTCTCGGGTTCGAGACTCCAGGGCGGCGGTTTGCCCTATTTTCTTTAGAGCTGGTTAGTAACCAGTTCTCATCCCTTGTGGATGCTCTAGGCGAGCCCAAGTAGTACTTGTGGCGACCCTAATCCTTACCTTATCAAAAATAAATAAATTAATTGTACATATAATAATGCAAATATTATCCAGACACATCAATTTTGTATATACATTTATCAAGTTGTTATATACAATATTACAATAGATATATACATAGGATCGACGCTTGCTCGACGTGATGATTCGTCGTGGCCGAAATTCTCCAACGAATAGGTCGCATAAACAATCAAGAGAATGAGTCAGTATATATATACATTCCTCAGGTTGTCATATATACAATATTACCATACATATATACATCTTGATTTGAAGGAATAGGTCACATAAACAATCCCACCACAACAAATTTGAGATATACATTACTCATGTTGTCATATACACAATCACTGTACATATATACATATTAATCTGTATGAATAGGTTACATAAACAATCCAGCCACAACAAATTTCGCATATACATTCCTCAAGTTGCTATATACAAAATTACTGTACATATATACATCTTTATCTGTAGGAATAGGTCATTTAAAAAATCCAGTCACAACAAATTTTGTATATACATTCCTCAGGTTGTTATATGCAAAATAATCCACCCACTTCACATTTTGGGAGAGAATAGCCCACTTTGAAAATTAACTAACTACCTAGTCGGTTTATATACAAAAGCCCACTTTCTAGAATCATTTTTCACGCCTCATTTTCTCTCTCCTCTCTCTCGCTTCTTCTCTCTCTTCTTCGTTCGCTCTCCTCTGATCTTCTCAAAACCGCTTCGCAACCGCTGTCTTCGATCCTTTTCTTCTCTTCTTTTGGAATGTGATAGAAGATCTGTCGTGTTCGTCTTCGCTCTCTCTCCCTTTGTTCGTCTTCTCTCACTGTCAGGTATGGTTTTTGATTTTCTAGGGTTTATATCGCTCATTTCGTGGTTTTTAGGTTTTGTGTTTGATTTTGGAGTTTTGATCGAGTTTGTTATGTTTTGTTGTTGATTTTCTGTGGTTCGATTACGTTTTCATGCTTTCTGGTTGTTTGTGTAGTTAATCTAGGGTTTCATTACTTTCGTTTCAGGATTTTATGTTCTATGTGGGATTTTGCAGGTTTTATCTGGTGTTTTAGGTTTTGTTGTTGATTTTCTAGTGTTTTGGTCACGCTTTCATGTTTCTGGTTGGTTGTGGTCAAGTTTTTGGTGTTTTAGGGTTTCTGTTCGTTGTCATGGGTTTTCCTGAATCAATGACATGTTCTATCTTCTTGGATGACAGGTTTAAAAATGTGACAAATAGTTCTCAAATCTGTTGCCCCCCCTGTTTCTTATGACTTTGAGAGTCTTCAGTCTCTGAAATACTATTATTCCCCTAAACTCGTTTTAGGGGGAGATACAATCAATACACAGACATGTCTGTTTTTCGCACTATCAGGGAAAATGTGACTACAAAGTACAAAGCAATGGAAGATGTTATGTGATGGTGTTTTTGGTGGCATTTTTCTCATTGCTGAAAAACTGGATTTCTTGGGGGTACTTGTTCACACTATGCTTATGCATGAAGTTAAGACAAGGAAAACCAAAGAGTTGTGGTTCAGAATTAAAGGTCATGTTGTCAAGTTTTCTTTATTGGAGTTTGCTGCTATCACTGGACTTCCCTCCTATAGTTATTGCTCTGATTTTGAAGTTCCAGAGGTTGATATGGAAGAAGTATTGGGAGTTCCTAAATGCAACTTGTCTGAGTTGGAGGCTATCTTTAAACATGAGGGATCTCCACAGAGAAAGATGATGCTAGCTCATCTCTTGGTTCTAGAGGGTCTTCTACTTCCTCACAAGGCTCCTGGGAGTATTAGTGCTGAGCATGTTGCTTTAGCATCTGACATGGACAAGTTTTCTAAATTTCCCTGGGGTAGGAAGGTCTTTGAAGTCACTCTTGACAGATTGAAACAAGTTAGTGAGGCCAACAACCCTTATGACAGGCAATGCTTCACATTAGGTGGATATCCTCTTGCCTTTCAGGTAGTATTTTTACAATCATGTTGTTTTATTGTTGTGTTTTCATTTTGTGCTAGTTTTTACAAACTGATGACAAGCTTGTATTTCATTTTTGTAGATATGGATATTGGAGACTTTTCCAGGGTTGAAATCAGTGTGCAATGTCAATTACAATTTCAATGACAAGAAGCTGTATGGGCCTATATGGTATACAGTTAGGTCTGACTAGGGTTGGGACTTAGGACCCGAAGTTCGGTTCGGTTCGGGTCGGTTCCTGGAAAAAATGGGCTGACAAAATTGCGGTTCGGTTCTGGAAAAACTTCGGGTTCAGTTCGCGGTTTTTGAAAAAAAAGAAGGAAAAAAACCGAAGAAGGAGGAATACCCGTACTTTAGCTTTAATTTTTAGAATATCCTCCCTCAACCCTCAATAGGCAATGCGCTAAACGCGTAACCCTCGTTCCCAATTGCAGCCCCGCAGCCGCAGGTGACCTAGCCCGCCGTTTCTGACGTAGGCAGCCCGCCGCCTCCCCTGTCGTTCTCGAGCCACCGGTTGCCGGTCTCCCTTCTTCGGCTCCTCACGCCTCAGAACCTCGTCGGCCGCCAACTCGTTGTGAGTTCAACTCCTCACGCCGCCGTCGCCAGCCTTCGTCCTCACGCCTGCCTCCTCCTTGAAGCCCTCACCAGGAAGCTCGAGCGCCAGATCGCGGCCGCGAGTCGCCGGTCGCTTGGACAACTGCCTCTTTCTCTCGGTGGTCGGCCTTTTGAGTGCCGGCCGTGAGCTTTCTGATTCAGTTCCGGCCGTGAGCACCTCGGGGTCGGAGCTTGCTTTCTTCTACCTCACCGTACGTAATTCCTCCCTTCTTCTAGCTAATTGGTATCGTTTTAGTTGGAGCTTGCTTTCTGATTCAATTCCTTCTCTTCAACTAAAGAGGCAGTTGATCGGTTAGGGTTAAATCCTCCTAAAGAGGTTAAATCTCTCGTCAATTCTGGCGATGTCGGCGCTGGATGCTTGTGGTATGGCCGTGTTTGATTTGAATCTTGCAACTCTTCTTAGCTAGTTTTGATGTTAAAATTAAAAAGAGAGAAGTAGAAGAAAGTTCAGCCTCTGGCTTCGTAATGTATTTTGCTAGCTTGCTGCTAATGGTGTAATGGAAATGCTGAATCTTGGTTCGGATGTAATTTGGAACATGAATGTTATTTTATTCAAACTACAAATGCTTGACGTTTCTACTTCTTTTGAGTTCTGCATTTCATTTTTCATGTTTGTATGGTAATTCTTCTCAACTGCTTTTGAAACTTGGGTGGAATGAATTTTTGTACGTGTAAGGCTATGAGATGCTTACTGGGATATAATCTCATGACATATCTGATGAGGAACAGAAAAAAAAAAGTGTGACTAAGTTCGGTTAACCAAATTAACCGAAGTTAGGAACCGAATAAAGTTCGGGTACGGTTATTACGGTTCCTCACTAAAATTCGTAGGAACCGAACCGAACTAAAAAAAAATTTACCCTGCGGGTAGGCTAAAAAATACTCAAGAACCGAAGTATCCCAGCCCTAGGTCTGACTATCAACTGGCATTCTAGAAATTGGAGAAAACAATTTCTTATGATGATGCTCTGGTATGTGACTTAGCATTCATGTTTTTGCTAGTAATTAGAGGTTTATAGTATGTAGAAGAATGAAGGAATAGTAATTGTTGCTAGTTTTGTTTTTATTTTTTGGTTCAGGAATCTGTGTTCAGATATGATGGAGTGAATTTTGGTGATTTTGTCTGGTCTGATGAGGAAGCTGACCCTATCATTGATCCCTTTGATGAGTGGAGGCTCTCTCATGTTATGTCTCCAGAGTCGGTCAATGAATCTCTAAATTCTAAAGAAGGTGACAATGAGGTAGGTGTCCAGGCTATTAGGTTGAGGCTGAGATATGCTCTTCACACACACACACATCTCTATCTGCCAAGAGCACTCCCAAGCCTTCAAAAGGTGTGAAGTCAGTGTCTAAGAAAAGGAAAGCTGAGGATGAGCAAGATGAAGGTAAGCCAGATGACAACATGGAGGAGAATGTTGAAGAAGGTACCTCAAATGACAAGGTCAAGAGAAGGAAATCTGAAGCTGTGAGAGAAGTAGATGTTAGCGAGACATTAGCAGACATGAAGAAGCATGTGCTTGGTGAGAAGTTTAAGTTACCAAGGTCTGTCAAGTTTGTAATGATGAATACAGAAGAAGATTGTGTTGATAATAAGGAGGCCCAGAAGTCAGAAGGCAAGTTGGGTGGTGAAGCACATGGGGATGACAAGTCTGTTGGGAAGGATGGTGTCAAGGTGGATGACAAGTCTGGAGATGAAAAGGGAGATGACAAGTCTAAAGAACAGAAGGATGACAAGTCTGCTGGGAAGGGTGGTGTTAAAGGGGATGACAAGTCTGATTTGGGTGTGTCTTCTCGCTTGATCGAGAAGTGGTAGTTCAAGGCAGTTGGGAGTTGTTGGAAAGGAGAAAGTTCAAAAGAAGCCAAAGAAGGCTGATATGAAGGGCAAGAAGCCAAAGGATGCTGGAAAACAGGCTGATAAGTTGGATGGTGTAGGCAGTCAGAAGGCGCCTGTTGGTGGACAACCTGTTAATGATGAAGAGCCTACATGGGCAAAAAATTTGAGAGATGATATCAGGCTAGTTGTACATTCATTAAAAAGTATGCAATGGAGAGTTCAAGATTTGGCAAATCATCTTATGTTGTTGAGTGATAGGCAAGTGGATATGAATAGTAAGCTGTATGACATGGTTGAATTTCTGAGAGGTAGAGGATATCCTGGTGCAAGCACCTCTGACAAGTCAAGAGATCAAGGTAAATCTTTTAATAATGTATTGCATGACATAATAGCTGATTGTTCACAAGCAGATAATCATTGGCATTTATTCAAAAAAATTCAACAATGTGCAGTTGGTGTTGACTCTCAGAAGGTGTAAGATTCTTCAGAAATAGAGTCAGATGATGACATTTGTCCTGATATTGAAATTCCTACTCAAGTTTCTGTGGATGGTGGAGAAGATGTTACTCAACAAGAAGTTGTTGTGGAAGAACCCTCAGAGGTTCCTACTCAACAAGAGAAGTCTGTGGATGGTGGAGATTCCAAGGATGACAACTTAGATGAAAAGACTATATTATGTGTTGAAGATGCTAAGGAAGAAAAGGCTGATGACAAGCTTCCAGATGATGCAGCTGAGATTGTTGGCGAAGATGCTATGGAAGAGATGGCTATTGATGTTGTTCCAGATGATATTGGTGGTGTCATGTCTGGTGAGCAAGATGTTGTCCTTGGTGCTGCTCCTGTACAAGAAGATGAGGTTCCTCAAGCAGACGTTGCTCAAGGAAATGAGTCACCAATTGCAGATGTTGAGAGGGAGGATGACAAGTCAGAGGATGCTAAGCAAGATGATGTCAAACCACCTGTCAACCCTGTGAAACCAGCTGTGAAGCAAGAGGTGAAGCAAGAGGATGTGAAACCAGTTATCAAGCAAGAGGATGTCAAACCAGTTGTGAAGCAAGAGGACCGGATGTCAAACCAGTTGTGAAGCAAGAGGATGACACTGAAGATGAGGACATCAATGCTGGTTTGAGAAGGTCTACTAGAAATGCTAAGCCTAGTGATTATTTGGTTTCTCCTTACACTGCTGAAAAGAAGAAGAAGATGCCAAGAAAACCAAGGAATTCATTCTATGAAAATGAAGACAGAGCAGTGTTCTATGCTTGGTTTCTTGATAAAAGGTATTGCTATCTCTCATCTTTTTCAATATATGTGTCTTTGTTATATTTTATTAATATTATTTTGCTTTGTTTTCGTATAGTGCAAACAATGCTGGTGTTCGTGGGTATGAAACTACACTTCATAAAAGGTTCTTCAAGAGTATTATCCTGAAGAGCTGCTAGTTGGGTGATGAGGTAAGTTAATCTCTTATGGATGACAAGTTTGAATATCAATTCACAATTACAACTGTCAGCTCATACAATTTACATATGTATCTGTAACATATAAATGAAGCTTTGTTCCATATGAGAAAGAGGATTCATGATGAGGGAGATGCTTGGAAAGATGTTGCGATCATGGACATCTTTTGGGCATCTAGATTCAATCATCCTATGATGCAGAAGCTCTTGGAAGGTTCATTCTACTTTAGTACCAGCTGGACCAATTACCTTGATGGATTGCTGCCTCTTATGTTTGGTAAGCCATGGTTTGATGTTAAAAGGGTATATGCACCCTTTAACATCGAGGACAAGCACTAGATTGTGGTAGAAGTTGACATTATGGAGAAGATAGTGAATATATATGATTGTCGCCCAGATTTATACACTAATGAGCAGTTGGTTCACCTAGTGACGCCTTTGCGTATTATGTTGCCTTACTATATCCATTCTTGTGATAGAATGGCTCACCTTATTGAGGAGTTAGGTACTCCTTTCCACATGTGTAGAAAATTAAGTAAATGTTAATGAAGACAAACAAGGTGAACGAGGACAACATTCAAGCATACAGGGAAAAAATGGCCATAGAGTTGCACCAGGGTACATGGGTGTTTGATGATTAAATGGAAGTGAATGCAAACTGTGGATAGTAGTTTGGCTAACTCGTATGTATTTTGGCTAGTTTATGTTGTTTAGGTGATGATGACTATGTCTTTTGGGTAGTATTTTGATCAGGTGGATAGATGATGAATTTGATACTTTGGATAGATGACAAGTTAGTACTTTGACTGTCTTTTGGTAAGTTTGTCAGTCTGATGAGAAGTTAGTAACTAAGTAGTAAGTTAGTATTAAGCAATTAGAACTGTGTTGATGTGGTACTCTGGATACTAATGTGATGCATTTTATGGTTTACATATGGTGAAGTATTGTTTTTACATAGTAGTAGTTGTATTTGCATTATCACAAGTTTGTATGATCAATCAGGAAATCAAAGTTGATGACACACGTTTAGACTGATGACACCATATAGGATGACAACATTATAGTTGTATTCGCGAGTTTCAAAAAGTGTTTTGCACGATAACATTTTCCATAATAGATAAAAATGAAGGCAAATTTGGGTCCTGAGTTTCAACAAGTGTTTTGCAAGATAACACATCATGCACTAGAGTATTAATGCAAGCATACATCAAATTATTTCCCTGGGTTCCAATAAGTGTCTATGTAAATCTGCTCAAAAAAAAGTGTCTATGTAAGTCTGTAGATGACACATCATGCACTAGATGACAACTTCAATTCTTTATGTAGGAGTAGCTCCTTGTGTCTTGGTCTCTTCTTGGGCATCTTTTTTTGTTGTGACCAGCAGTCCCACACATGCTGCATTTGTAGGGGTTTGCTTTTCTTTTCATCTTGACTGGCTTTGCACGCTCTCCGAGAGACAGCAACCTACAACACAATTAGTATGATTTAGTTCTGACAGGTTAGTATAATGGTAAGATGACAGGTTTGCAGAATGAAGTAGCAATGATGACACCCTGTTCACCCTAGGTCTCCCAATTCTCTTGCACACCTTTGGTGGAGAACACTTTAGCAGGCTAATTTCTTCTGGCAGAATCCATTCAGATCTTGGTGGCACTGGGTATATTGTCTCTTGATAAGCTTTCAGCCAAGCATCAGTTGTGTAGTATTCTTCCATGAAATCTGTCATGTTGTACTCCATATATCCAATTGCACAAATAGCATGTACACAAGGGATGTGATCCAAATAAAACACTCTACAGCTGCACTTCTTTCTTGCAAGATCAACTACCCCAGTAAAGTCCCCACCACACACCTCAAATTCTGAATCATTCAGAGTTTTGATGTTATACCTCTTTGAATTATGCTCCCTTTCGACCAATATCTGACGCACCTTTAGTGGCGGTTGATTATGGTTCTTTGTTACGTTTTTCCTGTGTATGTAAAACCACCTTGTCACCATGTCTCTGATGAACTCAAAGAGGGAAACCAACTGGTATGACCTAGCAATCTTCAAAGCTGCATTGACACACTTAGAGTTGTTGGATGTCATCATATTATACTTGTCACCCTCACAATTAGCTCTATTCCACTTCTCAATACCAGATTCTTCTAGGTACTTTCCCATTTCTCTATTCGCCTTCCATGTATCTTCAAAATGTCTCTGAAACTCTGTTTTAGTGTATGCCTCTGCAGCTTTACCAAACAAGTTGATTACCCCAGCATCATGGAATCTGTTTACCAGATTTTGTTCTAGATGCCTTTTACAACACACATGTTTATTTAGCTGAGGGGTAAGCTTTTGAGAGGGCATTTTTAATGCTTTCATGCCTGTAGACCACTACTGTAATATCCGGGATTTTCAGAATAAATAATTAGTTTAAAATTATTTTATAATATATTCTTTTGAAACTGGAATTTGAGGTAATGTGATAAGTTAATCTTATCACTTTAAAACCGTAAATTATATGAGTTATATAAGTTAATCTTATCACTTTATCATTTTTTTGGGGTGAATGGATTTGCTACGGGTGAAGTTGCCGGCCACAGATTTCAGGTCGGTCCCCTACCGCTGATCACCTTGCCTTCTTTCCTTTCTTTGGGGAAGATGGACTTCTCTGGGGGGGAGACGGGATCGAACTCTCGTCTGGTGCAACCGTTGGTAACGATGCCGTCACCGGCTACCCGCGGGGTTCCCTCTGTCTTGGCCGGACCCGATCGTGTATGCCACCTCCGCCCTTTCTCGAACCAGTTCTGACGGAGCCGTCGTCTTCCGCCACGGACCCGATCGTTTTCGCCGCCTCGTACCCTTACTCCACCGCCTGAATCCTAGCTCGCCTGCTGAGCACCTTGTTTCTCTATTCGTGTGCGGCCTCAAATCCGAGCCCGGCGGTGAAGCCGTCAAAGTTTGCCCAACTCAATATATAAGGTGCTGATTTATTTAATTTCTTGTTAAAGTTTTTGATCATGCATGGCCGTAGCTAGCCTAGCAGATTTTGTTAAGTAGTAACTAAGCTCAGTACACGTTAATTCCTGGTTCATTTACAAATTGATAAGTAACTTAAGTTGGACGAAGAGCTAAGTGGGAAATTCTCTAAGGCCCGTGGAGTTATTTGGGTACAAGTGCAAGTGGTCTTTAGACTTTGAGAAATTGGGTTGTACTTTGGATGCATTTTAACCTGTACGTGTTTATAGAATTCAAAGAGGAGCCAAATTTAGTCAACCCATGATTAGCTAAGTTAACCATGGGTATGCTTATGGGTTAATCTAACTTAGTTGGAGGTGATATGTTTTAGTTAAGACAAGGGGTACGTAAGTGTGGTTGAGATATACAATTAATTACTGGATTTGGTCATATGGTATCGAGAGGGCTATCACAGTCGGGTACGAAGCAATTAGCCCTATTTGTAAACTCGTTAATTGGTGATAGGTTGGGTGGAAATAATCTTCGTTGATAATTGTGGGTGTAATATGAATCCCTGTAAAGAGGCATGTGCTTTTCTACGAACAACCCTAGTGACGGGTATATGTGGAGTGAGGTTAATCGAACCTATCTTAAAACAGAGTGGTGATTCGTCACCCGAGTCAACTAATATTAGCTTCCATGCCCATTAACTCATCTGTTCTAGACAAGTGGTTGGTTCCTGCATCTTATATATATGCATATATCTTTCATAGCTATTGTTATTGTTATTGTTATTGTTATTGTTGTTTCATTGTTGTTGAGGGCATGTTATTGTTATACTAGCTAGCTATGATAAAACTGTTATGGGTTAACTGAGTGGTTTGTATGCTGGATACACCTCATTGAAGGTGTTGTGTGTGCTAGGATAACATTAGAGATGAAAGCTATCGGTTTGGTATACCGTCTGCCTAAAGGATATATGTTCGAACATTTAGATATTGGAGTTCTAATATGTAGGGTCATGACTCCGGTCTTCTTCTGATTTTGAAGTGAACATTCGTGCTCCGCACTTGTTAAACCTTGCGTGTTATACGCTTGGGATTCGATCATGGAATTGTTATTTCCCTCTGATCTTGGCCGCACTCGGCAACATTCGTGCTCTGCACTTGTTAAACCTTGCGTGTTATACGCTTGGGATTCGATCATGGAATTGTTATTTCCCTCTGATCTTGGCCGTACTCGGCAACATTCGTGCTCTGCACTTGTTAAACCTTGCGTGTTATACGCTTGGGATTCGATCATGGAATTGTTATTTCCCTCTGATCTTGGCCGTACTCGGCAACCTTCGTGTTCTGCACTCGTTAAACCTTGCGTGTTATACGCTTGGGATTAGATCATGGAGTTGTTACTTCCCTTTGATCATTCGTGTTTTGCACTTGATAAACCTTGCGTGTTATACGCTTGGGATTCGATCATGGAATTGTTATTTCCCTCTGATCTTGGCCGTACTCGGCAACCTTCGTGTTCTGCACTCGTTAAACCTTGCGTGTTATACGCTTGGGATTAGATCATGGAGTTGTTACTTCCCTTTGATCATTCGTGTTTTGCACTTGTTAAACTTTGTGTTCTATACGCTTGGGATTCGATCATGGAATTGTTATTTCCCTCTGATCTTGGCCGCACTCGGCATTATTCGTGCTCTGCACTTGTCAAACTTTGCGTTGTTATACGCTTGGAATTCGATCACGGAATTGTTACTTCCCTCTGATCTTGGATGTACTGGGCATTATTCGTGCGTTGCACTTGTTAAACCTTACACTTTATACGCTTGAATTAGATCACGGAATTGTTACTTCCGTTTGATCTTACCATTCGTGCTTTGCACTTGTTAAACCTTGCGTCTTTTCTACGCCGGGGATTTGATTATGGACTTGTTACCTTTCTTTGGTTCCGGTCGTACCTGACATTTTAAAAGCTATAAACATGTGTGTGTTATATCAAGAGCCATATAAGATATGTGCGTTAGGCAAATTAATGCACTGGCCAGAATGTTTGGTCATTCCTGTTCGGTTTAGTTGTCGGGAACTCTTGAGAATCGTATGCACTTGTGAATCGTTCCCGACACTGTTTTTTTTATCTCTTGATAACGGCCAAATATAGTGCTAGTCACTAAAAGTGTTGTCGTATCCCATAAACTATGCATGATGAAATTCCTGGAGTATGTGTTGTTGTAGAAGGAACCAGGTTGTTGATTGTAGCGATGCAACTGATATCTATGTTGTGTGTGTTGCTACTTTTATTGCTAGTATTATTGGGATAGTCATTGTACGACCGAGCTTAGGTTCGAGTAATCGCGACCTTGCTATTTAATATATCTGGTTTGAGATGTCTGGAATTGAAATAGCTTGAGGATGAGAGTTGTTGACTCTGATATATGTATCTCATGAAACCATTTAGGTAAAGAGATGTCATTTAATTGAAACCTTCGAGTCACAATCGTGCTTTCATTCATCTCTACGTCGGAGAGAACATTATAAGCTAAATATTTAGGCGCTCGCGCCTTGATAAATTAGGTGGTCACCACCCTGACACATTAGGCACTTCGCGCCATGATAAATTAGGTGATTCACGTCTTGATATATTAGGCGCTCTGCGCCCTGATAAATTTAGGCACTTCATGTACCTTTATAATTGGCACTTCGTGCCCGGCAGGTTAAAGATCTTTATCAATACGCTGATCTTGAATCATGACCGTTGCCACTCTATTACGCTATGGACATTCGTACTCTAGCGTGTTTTGTGAAGTAAGTTGCTTTCTCATATTCTATCAGCAAACTGAACTTAGGTTCGTGGTATCTCGTTTTATCTGCCTGGAATGGTTTGCTTGACTCATGGATTCTTTCGATTGAGTCTCTTATGACTGTCGAAGTGAAGAACAATGAGGTTTCGTGACTGAGTCTCTTTATGAGTATCCAAATCGAGACTGGTAGAATATTCGACGGAGTCTCTGTTGAGCGTCGAATAAAGACGAGTGATTAAACGACTGAGTCTTTTATGAGCATCGAAATTATGAACAATGAAGCATTCGACTGATTCTTTGACGAGTGTCGAATGAAAATGATGAGTTAACCAATCGAGTTCCTACGAGTGTCAATGTAGGATTTGGAGATTGTGCTCTAGGTCATATTCATATATGAAAAGATTCTTTTGGCCGAGTCTCGTTATGAGGGAAAATGAATGAAAAATAGTCGTACAGAGTCTTATAACTGAGTTTCATTAAGAGGGCAAAGAAGGGAGTTGGGATGTATTCTGCCTTAATCAAGTCTCTATGAGGGTTAAGGATATCAACTAGTGACAAGTTGGTAACGAATTTGTGAGGTGCTCGTATTTTAATAATCCTTTGATTATTCATGGTCCATCTAGTATTGGATAACTTCTTCAGTTGTGATTACAGAAGTTCTAATTTAACCTCAGGTCAGGTTGAGTCAGCAGATAAATGATCCTTACTTAATCCATTGCAGATTTGGATTTGGATTGACTACAAAACTCTATATAGTCGAGGGAATGGAGACCCTTCGACGTGAAATCCTATGATTGTTCTTTATGTGATATTAACTACCTCATAAGTTGTGAAATAGAGTTGTCTCGAGGATATCTAGTGAAATCGGGATCCGAATTCTACTCGTTTGTTGGTAGTGGAGTTACCGACCGATCTTATCCAGAATTCTACTCTTGCGTGACTATTCTTTAGGATCAACCTCCCTTCCACTTTCTCTTCCTTTGTATGTTGCCTGGTGTGTTTGGTTATCTGACGATATATCAGGATTTAGAGGATTTGGTCAATGTGTGAGATTGAATATTGGAAGCTGGAGGGCTCATCTACCATTAGGGGATAAAGAAGAAGTTGTAGCAAAGTCGTGAATCATATTTTGCTCATCAAGCCAGCTTCTAAGCTGGTTCTTAGTCAACCATTTGTTTTGCTTTTGCAGCTGTATTTCTAGATAACCCCTTAACGCATAGTCAGATTTCAACAATCTGACCAAATTCCAGTCATAGTATCACTTGTTTACACTTCGAATGTGTTTTGTCAAAGCATGAGTAATCTCGGGTTGGTTAAACCCGTGATTACTGGCGGTAATGCTCCTTAATAAATTGGGGGCGTTACAACTACTAGGTCTTGTGAGCTTGGTACAACATTGAGGAGTTGTTCAAAGAACCAGTTCCAGGAAGCATCATTCTCTGAATCCACCACAGCAAAGGCAAGGGGGTATACTTGTTGGTTTGCATCTTGTCCTACAACACTCATCAAAGTCCCCTTATATTTTCCATGCAAAAACGTTTCATCAACTGATACAACCTACACAATTAGTGTATTATATGTGATGACAGGTTTCAATAATGAAGAGATGACAGGTGTGTTTAAGAAATATAAGAGATGACAAGTGCATAATACGAAAGAGATGACAAGTGTGTTTAAGAAATATAAGAGATGACAAGTGCATTTCTTACCTTTCTGAGATATTTGAAACCCCTTATTGACACCCCAAATGCCAAGAACACAAATTTGAACAAGTTTCCTTTATCTATCACCAGCTTGGTATATGTCCCTTCATTTACTTGTTCGAGCATGTAGTAATATGCAGGGAGTAGAGCATAATTCTCTTCGGGTGATCCCCTAATCAAATTTTGAGCTCGTTCTCTTGCTTTCCTAGCTTTCCAGATGCTAATTGATTCATGGTACTCTTTCTGTATATCATTTTGTATTTGGTGTGCATCTGGGCCATTTTTTACTCCTTCAAACCTGCATTTAACAATTACAAAAACCTGTTATCTTATGATAATCCAAAGTTGTCATATAATTATATAAAACCTGGCATTTGTGTATAGTGTTTGAATTACCTTGTTCTAATCTTCTCAGCAATGCTTTGGTATGAGGGCTTGCGGTGTTTTCTGTATCGAATGTCGAACGGGCAAGTATGTTTGTGGTTCAACTTTCTAATCTCAAAGTTTTAGGTCCCTCTCAATTTCGAAGCCATCATGTGTCATGAACAATCTTTATCTATACACTTCACCTTGTATACCTCTTTGTTTGACTTTGTGATGCGATATCCAAACTTCTCTCTCACACCTACGTACCCTCTCCACATTAGCTTTCAGCTCTTCCTTTGAACGGTACAACCTCCCAACCTCCAAGAAATTTGTTGGGACAATGCACAACTTGTCACCAGATTCTTCTTCATCTGTGTCTGTCATATCCTCAGCGGCTGCGTCTACTGGCTGGTAGTCATTAGTTTCTGTTATTTGGTCATCACCCTGAATCTTTGCAACAGAATGCTCTTCATGAGAAGTCACCTGAAGACAAGTGTTTGTCTCCAAAACAAAGGTGTCATCAGTCCTTGGATGGAAGTTGCTCAAAGCCAAGTTCTCATCAGTCCTTGGATGGAAGTTGCTCAAAGCCAAGCTGTCATCTGCTTGTGGATGGAAGTCGCTGAAATCAAAGCTGTAATCTAGCATTGGATCGAACTCTGTTACTCCATAGCTGTCATCAGTCATTGGATGGAAGTCTCTTAATGTAACACAAAGTGGTACTTTCTAGTTCACATCTGGTGATGCATTAATTTCCATGAATGAGCTCAAATCTTCATCATTTTCAACAGTGTAAGGATGAGTGATTTCTTGCCAAGGATTTAAGTGTGATAGAATGAGTTCTTTCCCTGTCAAGTTGATGTTGCACCTTTGCTCGATAGTTGACCTCAATCCCTCTAAGCTGATATTCTCTTTAAGTACCAACGCCTTGGAAGATATATCGCCAACATATTTGCATTCTGAATTCCACTCTCCTCCGTAATAAACTGTCAAAACCTTCATGTCACCTAACCTGTCATCAGTACAAACAAAGGTTGTAGTCGTTTTGTCACTCAACTGAACCATATTATTTTACTGAAACATGTCATCGTGTGGTTTTTTTTGACTAATACTCGAACAAAACATGTCATGTGTACTAGGAACCTGTCATCATGTATTCTCTATGGCATAATGGTAACAAAAACTTGTCATAGCACTAGCGTAACGTCTCATCTTGTCATCTATACTAACGATTGCATCAGTACAAAACTGGAGCATCAAATAGTTGTCATCGTAATTTCGCAAATATGAAAAAACGCGGTATACGTTTTAAAAACTAGATTCGCGTTTGGATATTAATCAAAAGTCAAACAATGTGTCATCCAATGTTTTAAACTTGCATTCAACGGGTCGTTAAAGCAGATTTTGTCATGGTTTCCATTGAAACAGTGTAGATCTAAAAAATACGTAATTCTGCTGATTCGATCTTCGTTTTAAAGCTTGTCGTTGATCGATCGATCGTCCTCTTCTTAGATCTACATGGGAGAATTGCTCACCGACTTCTCTCTGGTTTTCGCGCTGGGAGAGAATCGCTGCGTGGGAGAGAGTGGGAGAGAATGGCTGCGCTACAGAAGTTGGCTTGGGGAACAAGAAAGCGGTGGCATGGCCGTAATTTCCCCTATTTTACAGGGGCAAAGTCGGAAAACCGGCTAGATAGTTCCTTTATTTTTGGTGCCGCCTATCCGCTCCCCGTATCTCCCCAAATAGGCTACATACCAAAAATTCTCGATTTATAATTCTAAGGAAGCTATTGCACATAAATTAAATTCATAGGAATTGCATTTCCCACATACAACCAAACAAGCACTTACATGTCGACAGAAAAACGGATGACTTAAGTTGCATGTAATACATTTTGTACGTGTTTAGAAATATCTTGTTGCTTACTTTTTCAAATAAGTATATTGAATTTTAATAATTTTAAATACTTATAAAGATTTGGTTCAAGTGAGGACTAATCTTATGGTGGACAACTCCTTCTACTGAGAAGTAATCTCATCCATTATATTTACCCTACCATGTAATCGATGGTCTAAGAGATATTTTTTTAATGTTGTCAATATCATTTTTCTTTTTTGAAAAATGCCGTTACTACACTTAAGTACGACAGTTCAATTTTTATACACTAAAAGTTCAAATTGATATACTAAAAGTCCGTTTTATAAAATATTGTGAGTTTAATTTTCAATATTAAATGGATTCATTGTTTTTTAATATTAGTTCAGTTTTTTGTTCTATGAATTCAATGTTTGTATCGTTCGATTTCCTTTTTTATACTCCCTCTATACCTTAATGTTTGTCTCATTTCGTTTTTTTCGTCCCAAAATGTTTGTCGTACTCTTCCCGTTTTCCTTTTTAATCTACTACTTTATAACTTTTTACTCTCACACTTTATCACTTTTTACACTATCTATCTACTTTTTCATCTTCTTTATTTCTCATTCCTACTTTCATTCATCAACTTTTTCCTACACAAAAAACTTTTTCCTTTCCTTAATCTACGCGTGAATAGTGCCATGAGACAAGCATATAAGGATGGAGGGAGTATAATTCACTTTCACAAAAATAAAATTATTTTAGTAAAATATTTTATTGGTTCAAAAAAATTGTTTGCTACAAAATAACGATTGTAATACATAAATAAAGATAAAAATCTAAAAATAAAATAGTGTAATAATAATGACATGATAATGATAATTTAATCATCATTTGAATGCATTTATTCAAAAAAAATGCAAAAATGCGTGTAGGTAAGATATAGATACAGATATTCAATAAATAAGTAATGAAAATTGTGTCAGTTTACAAAAAGAATTTCACAATCAAGTAAGGGATTTCTTGTATCTTCTTCTAATTCACATTTAATGGACTTTTAAGGAACATTCAATCAATAAGCACCAACACAAGTAACCGAGCAAACAACACGTACTATACATTATTATTATTCAAGCAAAATAAAATTAAGATCGTAAATAATGTAATACATCAGTATGTACATTACATATGAGCAGAGTGTTATCACTTTCAAGGGGAGGGGGTCTAACTCATATACTAGTAGTATATTACATTTTACCAGAAGTCGAATATATTCCCACAAGAAAACAAACAAAAAATCAAACAAAAAAACAAACAAGAGGAACATAATTCCACACTAGAGATTTATTCCACAATAGAGATTTATTTTGGAGAGCCTCATCAACGTTGGTTTCTTGACCTTCTGCAAATAAAAAGGAAAAGTAAAAAAAAAGGACAACTATGATATATATATATAGAGGTAGGTTCTATAGTGAACAAGCTTCTATAGAGAACAAGTGTTTGTAATGGATGGTTGGATTAGTGTCTCTAATATCAATTAATAAGAAAATAGGAAAACCCATAAAATTCAAAATAGGGACTTAGGGAGATTATGCCAACGTGATTTCCTCCCTTCTTCATAACTACCATAATTAATTTATTTTTATTTTGGTAAATCAGCATATAGCCATAATTCACATCATTTGATTCGGTAGTTTCTATGCTATTGATCCACACTACAAAAAAACTCCGGCGAGCCACCACAAATCTACATCGACAAAGAAACCGACGAGCATAGAAGAAAAACAGGACGCCACCACAAATCTACATCGACAAAGAAACCGACGAGCATAGAAGAAGAACGGGATGCCACCACAAATCTGCATCGAAAAAGAACCCGACGAGCATAGAAGAAATCGACAAGCCACCACAAATCTGCATCGAAAAAGACGAGTCAGTAAGTATGGTGTAGTAGCTTCATTCAAAAATCCATAAAAATCGTCCACATCTAAAAAATCAATAATCCAACTAGCTATTTCTTATTTGTGTTGTTTCTTAATTAAATCAATGACAAGAATTCACAAATTTGATGTTCGGTAGGAAGAAGATACAAAAGGGTGCCAAATTCAAATAAATTATTCGCCCCACATTACCGTCCGTCAAACTTCGTTCGGGTCCCATTTCTCTGTCGGAGTTTCGCCCCCAAGATGTATATATGTACAGTAATAATGTATATGCCAACATGAGGAATGTATATACGAAATTTGTTTTTGCTGGATTGTTTTTGTAACCTATTTCTACGGATCAAGATGTATATATGTACAGTAGTATTGTATATGCCAACATGAGGAATGTATATACGAAATTTATTTTTGTTGGATTGTTTATGTGACCTATTTCTACGGATCAAGATGTATATATGTACAATAACGTTGTATATGCCAACATGAGGAATGTACATACGAAATTTGTTTTTGCTGGATTGTTTATGTGACCTATTTCTACGGATCAAAATGTATATATGTACAGTAATATTGTATATGACAACCTGAGGAATGTATATACGAAATTTGTTGTGGTTGGATTGTATTCATATGTTTAATCGTACAACCAATTCTGCCGGAATACTGTAATATAGTGTATATAATGATCCTAGGATGTATATACAAGACTATAACATGTATATATAGTTAATAATTCGTACAAGATGTGTGGATATCCAATATATAATTAACACTTGCTATAATTACGAGATTGAGTTGAAATTTGAAAATTAATTAACATTTGCTATAATTAAGGGATTCTTTTTTGTGATTTTTCTATAAATCCGAAAATTAATTAACAGTTGCTATAATTAGGGGATGTGGTTTAAATTTGAATTTGGGTCAAATTCTGATATGTAATCTGGACCATCCATTGGAATAGCATCTAAAGGCCTACAATTGTTCACTTGTTCACTCATATTTAAGTGTTCACCATTGAACTTTAATCTATATATATATATATATATCCTTTATTTTAAGTTATATATGATTCAAGTTTATAGGGTTATAGACCTATAGTTGTTGCCTGTTATCCATAAATCAGATAAATTATGCATGTAAAAATGGAACCAATAATGAAGTATCACTTAAGACTCTTATAAACAAGATGACAACAATTAATGCTCATTTATTCAGTTTTTGTATGTTGCTTAATTAATGAAAAGCTTCACGAATGCTCATTACCAGTTTCTTGCTTACCTAGAGATGATGGAACCTGCTACTAGACCACCATGATAGAGGTTTAGTTTTCCGGTCCATGTATAATCTACAAAGAGAAATCAACAACTTGTTATAAAATACGGAGTATTCTACATTTGACAAAAACAACAACTTGTTTAGTACTGCTGAAGTTTTAGACCATAAGCTCAATTTCAAAGACTCCTTCTAGCTGTCAATGTCCTACACACCTTGCTAGTATTTATTATCGTCCTCACAACCATATATCACAGATTTGACAAGTAATGATTATCTACTAGCTACATGCTTAATTCATACGAGTACAAACTACACCAAGTTAAGATTAATTTTTTAAATATGTAATAAAAACAGAAAAATAAAGTTAATTACCTCTAAATAATTATGTAGTTCAAGCATTTAGATTCCAGGTCTCCATACACCCTCTGAGTTAAACGGAAAAAAATCATGTCGACCACATTCAACTGTCTCCAAATACATCAACTTTGGGAACATGGTCTTTAGTTCAGGCCACTTAATGTCTAGCTTGTGCAAATGCTTCAACCGCAAAGTGTCGAAATTCCATCTACTCTCGTTGGTACCTGATCCAGGAAATTTCCGCAGATTTCCTCCCACGATGTACAACTTCTTAAGGTTCTTGAGCTGTATTGGATCCAGCCAATGCGGTGCGTTTTCATAGGGGAAACACCACAGCTCCAGCTTTTCTATATTTTCCAGAGGTTTGCTTTCTTCTGTATCATCTTCCTCTTCGACGTTTTGGCATTGTTGATGCTTCCAGAACGTCAGCTTGTTATGCCATCTAGCAGGTCTTGTTGATGAGTCCTGCCCATGAGTAGTTGTAACGTCTTCATTGAAGAAGCTACTTTGCCACAAGATTTTCAATTTGCAAAGCTTCCTCATTTACCTGAATACTTTAAGGTCTCTGTCTTCGGGAAAGTTGCTGATTTTCACGATGATGCTCAACTCTCTCAACCTCTCCAACTTCAACAAATCTCTAAACGTGCATGCCTCATTCTTTTGACGAGAGAATAGACCACACCAGTTAGTGTTTGTCGTGTCACGAGCAGCATGTTGCTCGGAGATCACGAGCCCTTTAAGCACTTCAAGCTTTGATAGCAGACTGATTCCTATGGGAAGTTTATAGAGGAGGGGACAAGAGCTTATGTCCAGATGAGTAAGACATTTCAAGGATCCGATATCATTAGGAAGCTCCTCCAAATAGCTACAATCTTTAAGGTCTAGAATTATGAGGTTTTGGAGGTGACATATTGAATATGGAAGCTTCATGATTGTTGGCATCCCTTGCAAGCTCAGAACTTTCAACTGTCTCATTTTCTTCAAATCCTCAAGAAAGTTCTGATCATTCACCTCAATGAGATCTGTGTTTTCAGATCCCCAAATCCCAAGATGAAGCACATACAAGTTCTTCATCTTAGAGAACCACTCCCGTTTAACATCGATCATGGACGTGTTGACATTGAACAACGTCTTCACAGTTTCGAACCTTTTTAGTTTGTTAGGTGAACTGCAATAGTTCGCCCAGAGCTGACAAGAGGACGGGACGCTAGCATGAGGATTCAGTAAACATGCCCTTTTTGAGCGAGTGAAATAGGAGGTGAGCTTGCTGCTGTTTTGGTCAAAATCAAAGAAGCCTTCTTTCTTAGCTTGTTTAATGACAAAAGAAAGCGCAGATGGGTGAATGCAACAACTTCTGTTGGGCCGTCGGGAATCCGAGCCCACAACGCGAGAGTGGAAAGGCCCATCAACAGAATCTTCGTCCACGACACTTACAAGCTCCGATGATTTCGCACATCTTTAATACCACAACGGTACTGTAGCAACGGGAATACCGCAACGGTACTGTAGCAACGGGATGATCATAGCGTAACGGCAAGAGCGAGATTTCCGGGATTTGGCCATTAATTGCCAACGGCTAAGTCAAAGGCGAGATCTTAGGGATTGCCTCATTAATTGCCAACGGCTTGAATAAAACAATAATCCTGAGCATTTATGACAAATATTCTAGCATTTACACCATGGAGATTGAAGGCGAAAATCAAGGGATTTCCTTAACCAATGGGCAACGGCTAATTAGAGGGATAGCAGCATTATAAAAGGCAAGGAAGGCACTCAAGAAAAGTGAATCGACTCAACAATCAACACAACTCTCGACACACAACTCTCTACGCCCCAAAAACACTCTCAAATTCATATGTTCTTGCTATTTCTTTTGTTCTAAGGAGAAAGACGATCTCTTGTAACAATTGAGGAGTTCATATACATATACACGATCAATACAAACGATCCTAAGCATTCTTTTCATTTCCTTACGTTTATTCAATTTCTGTTTGTTATTTCTTCTCGATTTACATCTTATTCGTAACTTGTAACGCGTTGTGACGACTTTGTGACTAGGATTCCCTCATTATAGCGAAGTAACACGTTTACGTGGTTAATTCGCCCAAAACAACTTCCAGATTCCCTACCTTTCTTCATCAAAGGCTTAATGAATCCCTTCTCTATTAGTACCTTCAGAATCTGTTTACCAATTTCCTCAATTGTCTTTGATTTCTTCACCCCGTTATAACCTGCCTCAATATCTCTACTTGGCATCATTTCCTGATCAAGATTTGATGTTGTGTGTGGATTAGGATCTGGGTTTCGGAGATCGATAAAGCCTTCTCCAACCCACCAGTAGATTAAGACCTTCTTCTTTATCACTATGCTTTTCAAGACATCTGTGCTCTCGTCTCTGTCTTCATTATAGGGAAAAACTGAAAAGCACAACAAGCAAATCTTTTGGGTGGAAGTTAGGGATTCGTAGGAATTGAGAAGATTAGGTTCCATTTTCTCCATACCCCTGCCAATGCTGGTAATACCATCATCCTCTTGGTTTTGGCTTTGGCTTTGGCTCCGGCTCCGACTTCGCTTGAACAATGACTTTTTCTTCTTCTGCTTGATTACTTTTGAAGCTTCTGACTCATCCATCTGTTTACGAGGAACTAGGAGCTTCAACTTGACAACGATTCGAAAAAGGTGCTTGATGTCGATAGAATCAAGTGCAAAGTGAGCTGTTGACAAATTAGTTGCAGCATCCATGACCTCCTGCAAGAGCTCCTTGCCACTCTTCCAATTGGTAGAGCTCTTGAGCCTGTCATAGTTTTCTTGTATATACCTCAAATCATTATCTAACATATCGACTTGCTCTTGAGTCATGCCAGAGTTTAAATTCTTTTGGATGTTTGAAATGAACATTGTGAATACCTTTTCAACATCGTCTGAACTTGAGGGTAGATCGCAATTGGATTCATCATTGGCAAAAACAACATGAATCTCAACAGGCTTGGGGACTGTTTCTTGGGGTGACTGTTGTGGTTCAAGTTTACTTTCCCAATCTCTAATGTCAGTTCCACGGAGATCTAGGATCTCCAAATTCAAACTGTCAAATGTTGTCAGATGGAATAGCTTCTGAACTCCGCACCTATTGGTCAATATCAACTTCTTGATACTCTTGGGAACTGGAAAGGAGGAGGATAGATGATGAGCTTTGGTTTCAAAATGTAGTTGGCTATTATGGCTAGAAGAAGAGTCATTTGGTAAAGAGAGGTCAAGTGTCTCTAAATTTGTGAGAGCTTGTAGGTCAGGCACAACATTCAAGCATTGACAATTTGCCAAGAGAAGCTCCTTGAGTGCTACAAGTTTAGACAAGTCCGGTAGTTTAGCCACGGAGGTCTGTGAGAGATTGAGAAACTGAAGATGCTGGAGAGACTCCAAGAAATCTAACTTGAAGAACTCTTGAGAGGAAGTAATAAGGAGAGCAGTGAGGTTGAGTTGTATCAACTGGTTTGGAAGAGAAGACAAGGTTTCAAGGGATTCCAACTCTAGACCTTGTAGGGAGAGTATAAGAAGACGGTTAAGATTGGCAAAGGACGGAAGATGTTTCACTTTTGTCCAAGAGAGGTCGAGTTTCACAAGGCTTGGCATTTTGCTTAGAAGAAGCTCGTCTAGTTTTGTAAAACAACTAGAACCAGACAAGTCAAGCACGTGTACACGGTGACTATATGGAATAGAGCTCAAATATTCCAACTTTGAACCTCTTAGATACAGATGAGAGACACCGTAAGTTGATGATATGAGTTCCACGGGATAAAGAGGAGTATAAGAGGTGTCCAATGCCCCAAAATAAGCTTTACAGAGCACCAGTTTTTGCAAAGAGGTGCAGTGCGAGACATCCAGCGCCATATATGCATACTTGCGTGCATCTCCTAAATCCAACAAGGACAGTTTACAACACCCTCTCAAAATGAGGCGGTCAAGCTTTTTAAGATGCAGAAAGAAAGATCTTGGAAGCTGTTCAATGGACAGGCCAGATAGGTTGAGGCATCGAAGCTCGGACAGTCGGGAAATGGAGTCCAAGGGAATAGTGGTCAAACGGGTTGAACCGGATATTTCAAGAACGATCAAGGCCTGGCCTCTGTCAAGAAAGAAGTCGTCAGTTGGAAGCCACAACTCTTGAAGACCTCTGAGCTGTAACAAAGAGGGGTCGTTGGAGTTTTGCAAGAGTGCTTTTAGAGAGTCCGGGGTGGGATTGGAGGCAGCAGAGTACGTCGAACCCGTCTTTCCATTCAGGCTCAACATTTCATCTTCAGAGAGCACAACCTTTGTGGTTTTGCCCAGCACCTCTAAGTAGGTATAATAAAGAAGGTACATCGGGATCTCGTCGAAACGAGATCCGGGGTTATAAAAGGACAGCATTGGGTTCTGGTTAAAGCAAGATCCGGGGTGTCTGCAGTTTGCATTTGCATTCGGTGATGACGATGATGATGATGATGATCCAGCAAACTCAATCATCCCCGGATGGTGATCCGAGAGCTTGAGTATCTTGTGCCTGTGCACGAGATCGAACAGGATATCAAATCCTTTCCTATAGGCTGCATCGATGGAGCCAACGCCGAGATATCCGGCCATCATCCAGAAAGATATCAGCACTTTGAAATGGATGGACTGAATCTGTTGGAAGAACCACCAACACTCACGCCCACAAGTAGTCATGTTGATTTCGTCGTCGCCCACCAATGACGTAGCTCTGCAAGGCCTCCTTGATTCAGCCATCATTCCGGCACGTACACCGGCTTCGAGGATCTATCGGATCAGAGCAAAAGAAGCTGCAAGTTTGATCTTGTGTTATGTGGTACTGGTATGGGTAATCATCGATGATAATCTTAGATTTGATTTGTGTGCACAAGGCTGACATTTAAAGTAGCGTCCACCTTCAAAAAGGAAAAAGCAAAAGCAAAAACAAAAGAAAAAGAGAAAAAGAGTAAAGTAGCCTCTATGTCTGCCTATCTATCTATCATATTATATAGTAAAGCGGAGGTTAGATTTAATATCGACTTTTCTATAATGTGCCCTAAGGGCACACTATAAGAGTCCAATAATGGAAAGAATTTGTAAATTTCAAAATTTTGGTTTTTAAATTTTTTTTGTGACGGGTTCACTATTTCCTATTTAGGGTTTTAGTTTTTGTTTTTGGTATGCTTATCATGTGCCCTTAGGGCACACAATAGAAAAACCGATTTAATATTTAGCCCGACACGTAGCACTTCCTCATTGGACCGCGTCACCCATCTTTAATAAAACAATTCAATTTATTTGATTGGTTGAAATTTCATTGTAGACCCCACAATAGATTTCTTCTTATCTAACCAACTTTTTTAAAAAAAACTCTATCTAATATATTGCTTGAAATAAAACAATATGTGTTGCACAAAAAAATCTAACAAAAAAAAAATCTATCTAACTAATCTAACGAAAAAAAATCTATATAACTTACCAAATCTATCTAACTAATATATCCAATTCAAATATGAAATTTATAAGATATAAAACATTAAATTTATAGATAAATAGCCAAAGGTTCTTAATTCTTTTAAAATATAAATTATTTTATTAGAAATGTCTAAATGAAATTGGATATGTACAAAACTACTAAAAATAAATAATTAAAAAATACTACATAATAACAATTAATGAAACATGGATAATTTATTTAATTCAAGTCGTGCCCTCCCGGGCACGGGCACTGTTACTAGTCTTTATCTATCTTTAGAGACTATATACTGGAGTAAGTAAAAGCCATAGTAAATGTTAATTTTTTTTGGAAATCCAGACGATCCGCGCCGACAAGGCCCTCTCGGGCGTCTCCCCGATCCCGCTCTTCTCCACATTCACCGCCAGCCAGGCCATCCTGGAAGCCATCGACAGCTCCAAATTCATCCACATCATCGACTTCTACATCCCCTTTTTGTTTTTAAAATTTATAAAATCATTTTTTTTCTTTAAACATAATTTACACAGAAGTGGATGGAGGAAGACAAAAGGGAAACAAGAGTTCAGGGATAGATTTCGAAATAAGTTTTTTTTCGAGGACACCATTCAGAAAAGTACAAAACTTAGGGGTACTAATCGGAATTTTCCTTCTTTTTTTCGGTAGAAGTAAATTCGTTAATTATATTATGGTCACATTACTCCTTTTATCATAACTATATACTAAAGCGGAGGTTAGAAATAATATTTAGCCCGATATGTGTCACCTCCTCATTGCACCGCGTCACCCATCTTTATTAAAACAATTCAATTTGTTTGATTTGTTGAAATTTTATTATAGACCCCACATTAGATTTTTTCTTATCTACTAATTCCCATTTTAATTAATTTAAATTTAATAAAATAAACTACCGTATGCTATAGAATTTATCCAAAAACAAACAAACCCTAACTTACCAAATCTATTAGGAGTAGTACGCATATCTAGCCAAATTAAACAAAATCTATCTAATATATTGTTTGAAAGAATTTATACCGGAGAAATCTATTATGATTATTATAATCTATTAGGCACAAATTGAATACTTACCAATGGGCCAATGGCACGGAGAAATCTATCTATTTGGAGAAAAACCCACATTGTAGCATCAGTTTATCCAAACTTATACGGTAGAAAATAATATCCTAATTACCATAACTTACGTGGGTATATATCAAAATTTGGATTAATTAAATTCGAAAGATATTCTTATCTACTAATTTCCATTTAATTATTTTTCTAAAATAAATTATATGTTAACATTTTCACATAATTTTTCAAAAATTATTTTTATCTACTAATTTCGTTTTTTTATTTATTTTTTAATAATAAAATGTTTGCACTTTTTTTAAAATAAAAATTTCCACATTTTATGCCGAAACATAATATTTGCACATCAATTACTTTTCTAAAAATAAAATATTATTTTCAATAACATTATATAAAATATAAAATAAGTTTTTAGTTGTCAAAATCGTGCCTTCAAGGCACGGGACTGATACTAGTTAAGACTAAATTAGCCCCCGTTCCTATATCACCATGCCTTAAATATTGAAGTTATTTTGAATACATTATAGGGAAATTCCGGTTGGTACCCTCGAGTTTTTGGCTTTTTCGGATGGTGCCCAAGTAAAAAACTTATTCCGGGAAATACCCCCGAACTCTTGCAAAAGTTCGGCTCGTGCCCTTAAATGTAATTTTTCCCTTATATTTCACCATATTTCGTTTATTTTCTATAAACAATACATACTTTTGTTATTATTAGGTCAAAATTCAGTTATAAGATAAAAAAATAATTTAAATAAGTTTTAAAATATACTCTATAAAAATATTATATATCTTATGTTTTCAATCGATATTTTGTTATATTTATCGAATTAAAACCAAACATATTTAAATTCTTATATTAAAATTAGAGATTAGATATTTGAAATTTATCATTAAAATTTTACCTGGTAAGCTTTGATAATTTTAAATATTCCTCTCTCTATATATAAATATGTATATATGTTGATAGAATATATGAATTTTCATTTATTAAATAATAGGAGAAAATAAAAAAAATATTGTTCAATAATATTAAATGACCTTTCCAGATATACATATATATATATATATTCACAATATAAAGAAATTTTAATTATAAGTATGGACAAAATTTTTGGTTTTAGTTTGATTAATGTAACATAAATTAACTTGAAATCATTGGTTATATTATATTTTTATAGATTAAATTTTAAAACTTATTTTAACTAGATATTATGTTATAATTGATTTTTTAACTTAGTAAATATAAAAATATTTTTTATTGAAAAAAATAAACGAAATTTAGTAATTATAAGAGAAAAATTACAAGTAAGGGTACGAGCCGAGCTTTTGCAAAAGTTCGAGGGTATTTCCCGGAATAAGTTTTTTACTTGAGCACCATCCGAAAAAGCCAAAAACTCAAGGGTACCAACCGGAATTTCCCTACATTATATTATTGAATTTATGCACATTTAATTCCACTTACTAATAAGATATATTATCAAAGGGCGGTTCAGGTGCGTACGGGTCCCTAAGAGAGACCTAAGACTAAATAGTAACCATTGGATCTTCCAGATCCAACGGCGTGCTAGTGCGCGCGTGGAATGCACGTGAAAACAACCCTTGCACGATTTTAATAAGCTCTTCCTCCAAAAAAAACAGTTTCTCTGTTTTCAGCGAAAAAACGAAGGTTTCGTGCGCGGCAATCAATTCAAAATTCAATCTCCCATGGAGGACAATCAAATTGTACTACGATCTAATGAAACAGGTGATGCATATGATGAATATCGCTGTGTGCTTTCGATTTCATTCGTTGTTTTTGATCTCGCATACCGAATTCCAATTCTAGGTTTTAAGATCGAGGAGCAATTCGCTACACAGACATACTCGTATAATCGTCATCGTTTTAGAATCGAAATTAAAAATCTCAATTCGCTACACAAACATACTCGATCGAGAAGCAGTATTATTGTGTACTTTAGATTTCTCAATGTTCATGCTCACTTTCTCTCGCACAAAATCTCATGCTCAAGTCCTCTTACTTTCACTCACTTTTAATATGAACTATACATGGCATTAGTTGTCCGCTCATGTTCATGCTAACTTTTTCGATCAAGTTTAACTCCTTTACAAGTGTAAAATCATGTTTTTATTTGGGAACAAAAAGCACATTGAGAACCAATGTGTGATAGATCGATACTTGAATGTGTTTTGTAATATCATATGATTGTGTAGTATATTACATTTGAGTGTGTGCTTAATTTTAGTGTGAAATACATGACTATGCATATTGTTAGTTTCTGACTGTGTAAGCATTTCAAAATGACTGTGTGTTACTGGTGTGCATGAATGTGTAGTAGATTAGACATGTGTGTGTGTGCTATTTTATTTGAGAGTTGTATTATGGATGTCTATCAAATATAATTATGACTGTGTAACATATATTCACTTGACTGTGTGTTGTATGTTAAATTGACTGTGTGTAATGTTTGCTTATGTCTTTGCGTGCCCTTTTTAACTAGGTGATCATAATAAGCTTCAATGCCTTGAAGAAGGAGAGAACAACTCTGTGATGAGTATTTCTCTTGGAAATACAGAGTATTATATCCCAAGATGTGTCCTTGAATTTAAACCTTACATAGGGCAGAAACTCCAAAACCCTGTTGATGCTGTTGAATTTTATAAGAGATATGTTACAATGTGTGGCTTCATTGCAAGGAAGAGCACAATCAAAAGAGATGCAAAAAATCCTGACCTCATCATCTGGAAATACTTTGTAATTGAGAGGGATTTAAAAATGTGGTTCCAAAGGATGAAACAGAGACTGGTGAACAAGAATCATCAACAAAGAGGCAAAGAAGAACAATCTCCAACAGGTGTGGCTGTGATGCAAGACGGAGTGTTCGGTATGCAGGGTGTGAAGGATACGTTGTAAGGAGATTTGAAGAGAGACACACACACCCATTGCTACATGATGCCGTTAGGCATTTTGCCAAAAGCAATAGGAAAGTGTCCAACCTTCAGAAAGGCTTCGTAATAAACTGCATGAGGGCAAATATTGGTTTGAGTTCCTCTTACAAGGTGTACAAGGAGCTAGTTGAATCTTATTCCAAAATTGGTGCAACGCTTGTTGATTTCAAAAACTTCAAACGTGATTTGAATGCCTTTATGGTTGCCTGTGATGCTCAAATGATTATTGATGACTTCTACAAGAAGAAGCAGGTGTGTGAAGCCTTTCAATTTGATTATGAAGTTGATCAAGAGCAGAAACTATGTCGTCTGTTTTGGTGTGATCCTATTGGTCGAAAAAGCTTTTCATATTTTGGAGATGTTGTCACAACAGATGCTACATACAGAATGAACAGGTACACATTCATATGTTAAAACAATCACACAATCATGCTTATCCGAATCACACATTCATATGCTACAACATCACATAGTCGTTCATATCCCATTACATAGTCATTGTTATCCTAGGTACACATTCATGCTTATTCTCAGTACACATTCCATATACTACGTAATACACAATTCCATATCCCATTACACAGTCGATGTTATCCTAGGTACACACCCGTGCTTTCCTATGGTACACATTCATTTTGTTTGACATCACACAGTCATGCTTATTCTCAGTACACGTTCCATATGCTACGTAATACACAAACATATAGTGTATATGGACACAGTCATTCCTCTTACGTGTACACATCCATATATAATAACATCACACAGTCATCCTTATAAGAAAAAAATGTGGATTTCCAGGTACAATATGGTGTTTATACCTTTTACTAGAGTTGACAACCACAAAAGATCGATTACTTTTGCTGCTGGATTGTTACTAAAAGAGGACATTGAAACTTATGCTTGGTTGTTCGAAAAATTCAAGAATGCAATGGGGGATCAACTATATGTGTTTCTCACAGATCAGGACCGTAAAGTTGTTGTTGAACAAGTATTTGACAGATCCATGCATCGCTTTTGCATGTGCATATAATGTACAAGATACCCCGCAAGATTATAGCAGAGAACAACACATGATTCTCGAAGAAATTTGGTTCAATTGTTTGGAGCAAAGAACTGACACCCCAGGAGTTTGAGGAAGCATGGCATTCTGTTGGGATCGTAAGTCAAACAGAGAAGTCGTCCTTAACAAAATTAAGGGCGTCGTTAGATGTGGCGTCCTTAACAAAGGTTAAGGCCGTCCTTTAGTTGCAGCGGAAATAAAGTCTTAACAAGTGAAAACGAATAAGTAAAGAACGCGGCTATTTATAGAGGAACCACTCAAGACCAAAGCAGTCCTTGAGTGTAAACCTCTACCTCCTTGGAGGATTTTCGAATAGCTTCTTTCCTTTCTTATTAAGAGTTCTTACAGTTATACTGGCGAGTGATTACAATTCTCTGGCACTTAGAATGCATCCCTAAGTCCACTAGTAACACCCCTTTAAGCCTATAAATGTAACCTAACTTAATCTCCTAAAGGACGTTATTCTCACGTCCTTACTGTTCGTCGTAAGGATTGTCTCTCTCTTTCTGGTTTTTCTGTTACAAACTGTTTTGTGGTTTTGTGTACGCTTCTCACTCGTTCTAACACCTAAGACTCGCGTGTTCTTGAGCTGTTCTTGGTGTTCTTGAGTGACTGACAATATGCTCTGAATATTCTCTGAAGCGTCAAATCACAATAAATGCTCTGGAAGAGTATTTATAGTGACCTAGGGAAGGGCGTCATTCTCTGATGATCATGCCCTTCTGGGACGTTGCTACAGGATCGGCTTCCACGTGTCTCTAATAGTGATGAGGGAAGCTTCCTGGCAACTACCGCTGGACTTGGCTACAGGATCGGTCTCCACGTGGTGATGAACTTGTGTACAGGATCTGCTTCCACGTGGTGATCATGATCAAGGCTTGTCTGGTGATGTAATCTTGTCGACCAGCCTTGAGTGGACTCCTATATAATGATTAAGGACGGCGTCCTTTGAAGAATCATTCCAAGTCGCCTATTCCTAGATGTAGCGTCCTTATTCCTTAAGGACGGCTACACAACTTGTTGTCCTTTTCATGACCTGCGTTCCTGAAACACTTGGACAACTTATTAGATCAAAGTGAGTTTGTCATATCAAAACCAAGGGACATTAGTTACAATGTTAAGTACAACAGGCGTCCTTAACATTGTTCCAACAATTTCCCCCTTTCTGATGATGACAAACCCTAAGCAAACATGGTTTTGAACTTAAGGCTTTCGCATGCTTGAAAACTTAAAGGGCGCCCTCTGACAGTTAGCAAAGTTTTATAAGCACAAGTTTTTAGCCTTTGATCTATCTAACTTTTGGATTTTAGGGAGGGGACGACGTTCTAAGCAAAATTCTTTCTAAGCGGCGTCCCACGATTTTATTTAGAGTAGTAGCGTCCTTTGGTCCTTTCACTAAAATTCTCCCTTAATACTTGCTTATTCTAGATAACTATTATGAAGCTCATCTCTGCAAAATTACACTTCCCCCTTTTGGCATCATCGAAAAGGATAACAAGTTAGCTAAAGACGATAGCATAAAATCATAATTAGAGGCAAAAGAACGCTTAAACTATCATATGCACACAAAACGGAAACTGCCATTAGAATAGAAAATTTATTACACACATTCAGATAAGTGTTTGAAAGCAAAAGAAGCACAGGCAAAAAATTATGAAGGGATTAAGATTTAGGAAGCAGGTGATCCAGAAGGACGGACAATATCGTCCACATTGGCGTTCTCCTCTTCCTCTTGAGTGTCTTCTTTTGTCCCTTCATTGAGAATGCATGGCTTGGACTAGCTCTTTCATAATCTCCGCACATCTTGGAAGTAAGCAAAGAGATTCTGAATGATTGTGTTCCCTTGCTGTGCGAGGACGTTCTGGTTATGTATGACAAGAGCAGTCAGTCGCTTCTGAGAGTGATTTTCAAGATGAGTAGGAGCAGGAGATGTATGGTAGAGGGACGCCTTTGTATTTTGAGCAGAGTGGCTAGGAGAGAAGGTGTAGTCCATCGTAGGTTGATTAAGGAAGGAGGACAAGTTTTCAACTTCAGTAATGCGTGCTTAACGTTCCTCTTCTACTTCAACAACTTGAGTAGAATCAGGGGCTACAGTCTTTCCCTTGTCAGCGGCAGCTTTGGTGGCGGCCTCTTTCCTAGCCCTTTCTTCATCAACCTGTTTTCTCAAGGCTTCCTACTTCAGCCTTTTCTCCTCTGCCTTTCTAGCTGCTTCCTCTTCTTTCTTTTTCTTTTCTGCCTCCTTCCTCTCTTTCTCTAGTTGTTTGCGAATGGAAGGAAGCTCTTGGTCGTGCTTGATCTCCTCAATACCAAGACGTTGATCCCAGTGCATTCCCAGAGTTATTTCATTTTCAGCAACATAGGACTCGTTCTCAATGAGCAAAGCTTTGACAAGTCCGGGATAGGGAAGAGCATGGTTCTTTCGAGTGCACTTGGCCATGTGCTCGATGACTATTCGGGCCAAGTTGATCGACCTGGGCTTTAGAAAGGCGTCCAGGAGGAGGCAGTCTAATTATGTTTTAACAATAAAATATGTTTATTTGTTTAAGATAAAAAATATAAGTATTTTTATCTTATCCAATTCTTATTTATGTCAAAACAATATCTATGATCCATATTTAGTATCATACCTTATATAAAGTATTATTAAAATTAAGACAAAAAATAATGGAGAAACTTGATCTCTTATAAAAGGTGTGAACGATATACTTTCAATTTCTAATAAAATTATGTAGTCTTATATAATATTGTGGCTTTGTAATATAATCAGAACTTGTGATAAGTAACTTGAAAATGTCTTAGTTTATTTATATTGTTAATGGATCTTTTAGTTTTTGATGAACACTGATCGTGTATATCAATGATTAATTAAATAAATTAATACGGAGTAGTATGTTTTATTATCTTTAACTAGTTTAACCCAAAATTTTATCTGACCCACCCGTTAATATAGGATAGACTGGATTCGGGTGACCCATGCCAACGATTCGGTTGAGTGGGGAAACTCATAATACGGGTCGGGTTTGGATATGGTCCACACACCCAAAATCCGACTCATTGCCATTTCTAATCTAGAACATCATTTTGGATGAAAACATCAAATTCTCGATGATTCGTAATGTGATCAACAACGAGGTGGTGTTCAGTTTCACGATTTTATATATCAACCACGACATTAAGAGCCTTATTTACATAATTAATCCTGGATGACTCAAACTCTTACAGGAAAGTCCAAATGTTCAAGATCAATAAATTAATTTGTCAATGACACTTATTGTTGTCCTTGATAGCTTCATTTACCATCAAGGTATTACTTTCAATTTCTATCTTTTTTTACTTCCAAGCTAAGTCGTTTAGCTTTTCTATTTCTGTACGAACCAAGGGCTTAAGCCATTAGAATTGAGTTATGGTTATACACTTATACCCAATTATTGCTTGTAATCGTTCAATAAATGCATTGCTAGCAAATATTGGAGTCTTCCCCCGCCCCAAATGAGTCATGGATGACGAAAACGAAGAAAAGACGACAGAAGATAGAAGATACCCGAGGGCATCCAATTTTGAATATCATTAATAACAGAGATGGACAATTAAAATGGTACCATATACACATTATCAACTCCTCTCCATTTTATTACACGCACAAAATAGCCGTTCAACTCCAAATTCAAAGCCGACAAAGTGAATTGGACAACTAATTCATTTTAATCCATAGGACATCCAGTATCAACAGAAATGGACAGCTGAAATTGGGCCACACAAGGTTATTTTTCATCAAATTGTACAAAAATGACAAACTTTTGCTTTTATAATACTCACATCCAAAGTTTTGTTTTTATTAACTCATTTGTCCGAACATATTTTTCTAAATACCCAAGTATTAAAAATTGGTATATTTTAATTAATACCAATTTGTCATTTTGGCCTTTTAATTAATTACACGCACTAATTTAAATAGCCGGTGATGTGGGCAATCTATTGGTTAGTTCAGTGGTACTGAGCCAAGCTTGAGCGAGAGAGGCATATCAAATGGAGGAGACTAAGAACAAGGAGTTGGTGTTTGCAGTGAATGGGCAGAGATTCCAAGTCCCCAAAATTGATCCTTCCACTACTCTTATCGACTTCTTGCGTTCTTCTACTCCGTTCAAGAGTGTCAAGCTCTCCTGTGGTGAAGGTAGTTAATTAAGTACTTTAATTTCTTCTTTGTATTGTGTTTATGGATTTCATCTATTCATAAGTCATGAGTTTATATGGTGAGATTATAAGTATCTTAAGTGTAGAGTATCGACAATATTACTCTTGATCGATTTAGCCTACTTATATAATATCCAACCTTCCCCATGTAGGATTTAGTTGGCCCGGAAATACTTGCATGATTGGATTTGATGCTTGCTTGTGGTTTCTGAATTGAACTGATAAGCATCTGTTCTATATTATTATTTTAACCTCCGTTTTAATATATAATTAGGATTATGGCTCAGTTTCTTTATTTGTTAGAAAAAGGTTCTTGTTTGATAAACATATATACTTACATACTTTAAGAGGTTGATTCCGGTAAAACTTTTCTTATTCTATAAACTAAAAACGCGAACAAAATTAAATACATAAATATGTGAACACTAGTAAGACATATGTGAACAAAATCAATTTTTATTATGGATCATATTAATACATGTAATAACATAATTTCTCATCATCATGTGTTATGAACTAGATTACTAAACATAATAACAAAAGGTCATAAATACTTTTTGGAGTTCATGCATTTTTGTTTTGTATTCACGTATTTCTACTTCATGTTCACGGTTTATAGTTTATAGGTTAAGAAAAGTTTTCATTTAATTCAAATTCATACTTTTATTAGGCATGTAAATGGGTTTCAACTTATAACATCACCATCTTTACATATTAAAAGGTTATCCTCGACTCAAATTAATGCTCTATTTAATTTTAAACCATTTTTTTAGTTTATCAAAGCATGAAGAAGAAGAAAAAATCGGAAGTTATAACATTTGGTATAATAAAAGGAAAAATACAAAGATGTATTTTTTAAAATAAAAAGTACATATTAAGTGAGTCACATGTATGATGTATCTATCACTCTTTTTATACAATACTTTCACAACACTTAAAATAACATCATTTAAACAAAAAAACTTGAACTATATTTTGATCTAGTTATAAATAAGTACTATAAAAGTTGTTCATATTCATAAGACTATTCATCTATAAACATAACACTCTGTATTATTAAATTACTCTTTAGGATTAAAATTATATGTTTTCTAATAAGTTTTATGATTTTTTTGTTTCATTAATTATGTAAACATAGAAAATGTAAATATAAACATCTTATGATTGATCAATATGCATTAATAATTCAAATTATTGTCAATTATGTGGTCGTTTTAATTAGATTTTTTCTAACTCAAACAAACTAAATCTTAATCTTACCTTGTCTTAATTTTAAGATATACTAATTCAAATTGTCCCTTTTTACCATATAAATGGTCCATCAATTGAAGCGACAGAGATAAAGCAAATTTAAGGTATTTACACAATAAATTTCTTTGCTCAAAAATCAAAATAGATGACGAAAAAGTATATGTTGTGAAAGATATTTATGAAAACTTAATTGCATATGTTTTATATCTATTTTATTTAAGATAAAATGTGACAAAATCTATAAAATAAAAAAAATTATGATAAAAACTATAACAATTTTATAAGTAAATATCTTACTGACACTTTTTAATAACTTACAATATGTAATATAAAAAACATATTGTACGTATCATATTATAACTTAATTAGATATTTCGTATGTTTAATCACATGTGACGAACTGACGATATTAAAAAATATAACCCTATAAGATAATAACTATTATAAAATAAAGTATTTATCCCGTCTAATGGATGAGCTGAGCTCATCAGTGTATAATAAATTTTATCTTCTTTCATGAGAATTTGCCAATACAATAAGACTAGATAAGCTTTGTTTACCATCCCTTCTGCAAGAAATTAGACAAAATAAATTTAGGGATGCATTTGTTTCATCACATACAATCTCTATCATACAATACTAACACATTTGTTTCATATATAACATAGGTGGTTGTGGCTCTTGTGTTGTTCTCGTCTCCAAATACGATCCCCAACGCGATCGAGTGGAAGATTACACGGTTAACTCATGCCTGACTCTTCTATGCAGTCTAAATGGTTGTTCAATCACAACATCTGAAGGCCTCGGAAACACCAAAGATGGCTTCCACCCAATACAACAAAGACTTGCTGGTTTCCATGCTTCCCAATGTGGCTTCTGCACCCCTGGGATTTGTATGTCTCTCTTCTCAGCTCTTGTCAATTCTGACAAGACAAATGGTTCTAAGCTTACGGTCTCTGAAGCCGAGAAGTGTATATCAGGAAACCTTTGTCGTTGCACTGGCTATCGACCCATTGCTGATGCTTGCAAGAGCTTTGCATCTGATGTTGACATTGAGGATTTGGGACTGAACTCTTTCTGGAGGAAAGAGGATAGTAAGGAAGTTAAAGAAAGTAGATTACTTTCTTATACTTCCAAGGATCAAATCTGCACATTTCCGGAGTTTTTGAAGGAGGAGTTGAAGTCTTCTGTGCCTTTAAATTCAAAAGGATGTTCTTGGTACAGTCCTACTAGCATCAATGAGCTCCAAGGCTTGCTGGCATTGAGTGAATCAAACAAAGAAGAGGCTCGTGTGAAGTTAGTGGTCAGCAATACCGGTGTGAGTTACTACAAGGAGCTAGAGAAGTATGACAAGTATATTGATCTAAAATACATTCCAGAGTTGTCGGTGATTCGGATAGATGATGTAGGAACTTGCATAGGGGCAGCAGTGACAATTTCTAAAGCTATTGAATCACTAAAGGAAGGTAGCAACGTTAAGGGAATCGGGTTGTTGCTGAGAAAAATTGGCAATCATCTTGAGAAAATTGCCTCGAAATCTGTTAGGAATTCAGCAAGTATAGGAGGCAATTTGGTGATGTCACAGAGAAATGGTTTTCCCTCTGATGTTGCTACCTTAATGATTGCTGTCAATGCAACGGTTGATGTAATAACCGGTCCAAAGCGTGAAATCATCACATTTGAAGAGTTCTTGAAAAGGCCTCCACTTGATGCTAAAGGCTTACTTTTGAGTGTTCATATACCAAGTTATAAACTAGTCTCTAATGATTCTAATATGCTATTTGAGACATACAGAGCTGCCACTCGTCCTTTAGGGAACGCATTGTCTTATCTAAATGCAGCTTTTCTAGCCCAAGTTTCTCCAAGGAATGTGATAAATGATATTCATTTGGCTTTTGGGGCCTTTGGCAGTGCTCATGCGATTCGGGCTAGAAATGTTGAAGAGTTTCTTAAGGGAAAAACACTAAGATATGACGTTCTGTACGACGTTGTCAAGTTAGTTCAGGAATCTATTGTTCTAGAAGGTGGGAATCAACATGCTTCTTATAAGTCAAGCTTGGCTGCAGGCTTCCTTTTCGAGTTCCTTCATCCTATATTACAGAAGATGAACTCTTGTAATGGAGGTTCTCATGATAACCTTATTAAGTCTACAATGTTGTCACCTGCAAAGCAGGAAATTGGATCGAGTAAGGAGTTCTATCCCGTTGGGGACTCTCTTGTGAAGACCGGAGCTGCTCTCCAAGCTTCAGGTTTTCTTTTTTGCTAGATGATTTATGATGTTGTTTATTCTTATTATGACTTATATATATCGTATGTTTGAAAGTATAGTTCTAAGTGGGTGATGCCTTTGGGATTCTTTGACATGTGTAGGTGAGGCTGTGTATGTCGACGACATTCCTTCACCGCCAAGTTGTCTATATGGAGCTTTCATATATAGCACCATGCCACTAGCACGGATCAAGGGCATCAGATTCAAATCAGGATCATTTCCTGATGGTGTTGTTGAAATTATCTCATATAGAGATATCCCAAAGAGTGGAGAGAATATAGGATGCATTACTCGATTTTGCATTGAGCCCTTATTTGCTGAAGACATCACAAGTTGTGCCGGTGACCGAATTGCTATTGTGGTAAGGCACGGATTTGTATACTTCATTTTTGTGTAAACAAATTTTGTTTGTCTTCATAAGATAATTGTTTTTTGTATATATAGGTTGCAGAGACACAAAAACAAGCAGATTTGGCAGCAAATGTTGTAGTGGTTGAATATGACACTGAGGGGCTAGACCCACCAATTTTAAGTTTGGAAGAGGCTGTTGAGAAATCCAGTTTCTTTGAAGTCCCTTCTTTTCTTCAACCACATCAAGTAGGAGATTTCTCAAAGGGAATGGCTGAAGCTGATCATAGGATTCTTTCTGCAGAGGTGCATTGTCTTTTAATAGTAATTAGAGTGATCTATCACCTCTAGAAAGTTAAAAAGTGAATCTTATTGTAAAGTGAATTGTTCTTGTGAAATGCAGATGACTTTGCCATCACAGTATTATTTTTACATGGAGTCACAAACATCACTTGTGGTACCAGATGAAGACAATTGCATGGTTGTTTACAGCTCTACTCAAAACCCTGAACACTGCAATACCATGATCTCAAAATGCCTTGATATTCCCGAGCACAATATTCGCGTCATCACGAGAAGAGTTGGAGGCGGCTTTGGTGGCAAGGCCATGAAATCAATGCCTGTGAGTATTCATATCACACTATAACTTCCAGTTTACCAAAAAGAATTTCATTATCTGAATCCTTGTAACATCTAGGTCTGAGATACCCCCATCTTGACCCCCCAGATCCTGCTTGTGCGGGTTTTCCCTAGGTAAATGTTGTTGTTGTTGTTGTTGTTGTAACATCGTTAAACATGTGACTCCTTTTCTCAGGTTGTGGCAGCTTGTGCATTGGCAGCACACAAGCTCAATCGTCCCGTAAGGATGTATGTCAACCGAAAGACTGATATGATAATGGCAGGAGGAAGGCATCCTATGAAGATTACGTATAGCGTAGGATTCAAGTCAGATGGCAGGATCACTGGCTTGCACCTAGAAGTACTAATCAATGCAGGGAATTATGGAGATTTTAGCCCGGTAATGCCGTTGTTCATGAGTGGCTCAATCAAGAAGTATAACTGGGGAGCCTTGTCTTATGACTTTAAGGTGTGCAAGACGAACCACGTGAGCAAATCAGCGATGCGGGCTCCAGGGGAGGTTCAAGGCTCATATATAGCTGAAGCAGTGGTTGAACATGTAGCGGCCAGCCTCTCCATGGATGTGGATGTTGTAAGAGCGAAGAATCTCCACTCGTATGAGAGCTTAGGCTTCTTCTATAAGGCATGTGCTGGTGAAGCTCATGAATACACATTGCCTTCAATTTGGGACAGGCTAGCAGTGTCTTCAAGATACACCGAAAGAATCCAAATGGCGGAAGCATTCAATAAATCTCATGAATGGAAGAAAAGGGGAGTCTCTAGATTGCCCATAGTGGCCGAGGTGATGGTAAATCCAAATCCCGGAAGAGTTAGCATTTTGTGGGATGGATCTATTGTGGTTGAGGTTGGTGGGGTTGAGCTTGGCCAAGGGCTATACACAAAAGTAAAGCAAATGGCTGCATTCGGTCTAAGCTTGATCCAGTGTGATGGAAGTGAAGATCTTGTGGATAAAGTTCGCGTTGTGCAAGCGGATTCACTGAGCTTAGTTCAAGGAGCGATGACTAGTGGAAGTACTACATCTGAGGCAAGTTGTGAAGCTGTTAGAATTTGTTGCAACATATTGGTTGAGAGATTGAAGCCACTCAAGGAGAATCTCCTACAAAACTCGAAATCAGTTGATTGGAAGACACTAATCTATCAGGTAGTTTTTTCCTAGTGAAATTTGATGCATCATTGTACATCTTTCATCTACCTAAAATGGAGATTGATTATGTTACTTCCAATGAATTGCAGGCTGAGCTTCAATCAGTCAATTTAGCGGCAAGCACTCTCTTCAAGCCGGAGCTCGATTCCATCCAATATCTGAACTATGGAGCAGCAGTGAGTGAGGTAAATTATTATGCAAAACAACCATTTTTCCCTCTTTTTGCCTACTTTGAGTTCATTATCAAGTTTTCTTCTTTATGATCCAATGCTATAATAATAACACTTGAAGGATCAAAAAGAAAGAAAGTTGCACTACTCAAAAGATGAAAAACTCAAAGCTTGATTTTGATGTAACAGGTAGAGGTCAATCTCCTTACCGGTGAAACCACAATTTTGAGGTCGGACATCATATACGATTGCGGACAGAGTCTCAACCCTGCAGTTGATCTTGGACAGGTTGGTTATCATTTATTAGGCTTTATAGTCAGTTGAAAGTTACATTAGCAGTTGTCTTACTAAGCCTATTATATGTTCAAAACACTTTCTTGACAAGTCATTATAAACATTGCCCAAGGGAATAAAATCAAACAATTGCTTGATTGTTATAGATCGAAGGAGCTTTTGTGCAAGGAATTGGGTTCTTCATGATGGAAGAGTACTTGACTGACTCAAATGGAATGGTGGTTTCTGATAGCACATGGAGTTATAAGATCCCAACAATTGACACTATTCCAAAACAACTCAACGTCGAGATACTCAACAGTGGACACCACCAAAAGCGCATTCTTTCATCGAAAGGTATATCGATGAAAGAACAAGAAATGCATTATCATTCTTGGGTTTGGTAGAATTTTTGCACTTGTACATTTGGGTTTGGTCGTAAAACCTCTTTTCACCAAAACCCATTGTTCTTTATGAATGCATTTGTAAATGAAGCTAATGCATTGAACTTGTGTAGCGTGTGGGGAGCCGCCATTGTTGTTGGCAGCAACGGTTCATTGTGCGACGAGAGCGGCCATCAAAGAAGCAAGAAAGCAGATAAGATCTTGGGAATTAGAGAGGTCTGATTCTAATGATGTTTTCCAAGTAAGTGTGCCTGCTACAATGCCTGTTGTGAAGGAGTTGTGTGGACTCGACGTTGTTGAGAAGTACCTCAAGTATAAGATGACTTGTGGCACTCACTAAATCACAGATCAAATAGCAGTTGAGATGTGAAGTATATATATGTTTGTATTGTGTTTGAGACCAAATGTATAAAGTGTAATCGTATCAAAGTTAATGAATATATTTCATGGAAATGGTTAAGCATATATGAACATAATGTTTGCTTATATTAGATGTTGGAAAAGTAGCTAGTTAACGGTTAACCGTACGTAAGAGCTGAGCTTAACTTCTTTAACCATGCATTGCGTTAAGAATAAATGCACTTTGTACACTTTGAAGTGATATTGAATAAATGCATGTACTTCACAATTTTGTAAGGAGGAAGAGTACATTTCAAAATGTACAAATTAAAGGGTTTGTCCGAGATCCACCCAAAGGCAATCACGAGCAGGACCACATATTTTCTATTTACGAACACTAGCAAATTTGGGGCGTGAGTACACCCACATACTGAGTTATGTGGATTCTTTGTGTTCACATACTGAGTTATGTGAATTCTTTATTCAACTTTGATCAAATTGATTTAGGTCCCTTAGATATTGATAAGATGTGCTCAAACTTGAAATATATAGTGGTCGAATTGACCCCTCAACAAACCTCCTAATCTTGGACCAAAAAAAACAAACCTAGCCTCCTCATCTCCTATTAATTTCTTTGATTGCTGCGGATTGCAAGTATCTTTCTTTTCTTCGACCAAGAAAAAAAAAGTGTCTTTCTTTTCAAAATATTATTGAAAAATTGAATTAACTTTAATTAGCCAACCTCGATCAGCTATAAATTTCAAGTCTTCAACAATCAATATAAGTGGTCAACGTTTTATAAGTGAAAAGGACTTATTATAACTGAAAGACACAAGCACACATCTTTTTTTTTTTGGTCAGAGCACACATTTCTTGATGTGGCATGCACGTGTTCAAGGTTAGTAAGAGATACAGAATAAAATTCGAACAAATTTATTTTGAACAGAAAATGTAAGTGTACACTACGTACAACAAACACACCCATATATACATGCGAACAAAGTTATTTTCTCACTAGAAAATCATTAATCTACTTTCAATAACCTGTTTACGAGAGAAAAAAACACCGATATATACATATACAAGATTTCTTTTTAGATGATCCACAATGAAAAACACCAATGTGCTTAATCACAGCAACTAAATTCAAGAAAAATTCCAACGTACATATAGAGAACAACCCACATACATACAAGAACATTACAGTATTAATTTGCATGTATTAAAATTATATAGCCACAACGACGTGGATTAAAAAAAAACAGGGATATCAGCACGTCATGCCTGATGCAATTTTCATGTCCAATTTTTAGTCACATCAACACAAATTTTAGAATGCTAGCCAATGTGAAATATACAACTAGATTAGTCAATGATTGTGTTCTATAATAAAAAAAATATGATTTAGGTTGATGGCTATATCATTGCTTCTTTAATTAATCATCGATCAAAGGTTAACAACATCATATCTGATTGATTAAGGATTTTTCTATTGCGTTCTCTAAGAACACGTTATAGGTCACTATTAATAGGAAGATTTTATAAAACTTTATTTTTGGATTTTTATTTTTTTATGACAGATTCACTGCATCCATTTTAGGGTTTTAATTTTTATATTTAATCGTGTTCATAGGCAGACAATTATCATTAATTCCCATATGTCCCTTTCCGAAAGTGGACCACTCCAAGCTGAGTAATGTGCAGACCAAAAATTCCAAACTTAAAAAAAATTACAACATTTTCACACAAAGGGAGGTAGGCAGGTAGGTGATAATCTCCATTATTATAATAAATATACATGATGACAGGGAAAAGCAGTATACAAAAGCTGATTGTCATCTTCAAACTCTCGGAATTGAATAGCACTACCATGGAAGAAGATTTCAGCAGGAATGTGGTTTTTGCTGTAAATGGGGAGAGATTTGAAGTCCCAAAGATTCATCCTTCAACAACTCTTCTTGAGTTCTTGAGATCCTTTACCCGTTTCAAGAGTGTCAAGCTTGCCTGTGGCGAAGGTCATCCCTTTTTTCCCTCTCTTTCTCTATATAATGAGTTGACTTGCAGGTTAACTCAGCTGTTTTTTTTGTGTTGTGATAGTTAATTTTTGTCCTCTTGAATATATTCATACGATCATTATTTGTTTTATATTCCAAATGGGTATTGTGTTTATGGACTTTGCTTATTGAACTGATCCTTTTTTTTGCAAATTTCAACAAGCAACAGAGCACCCCTGGTTACAAATTTCAGCTTTCTGAATGAGAATTTTCATCTATGAACTCCATAGAGTAGCATTAACATCTTTCTTAGCTCGATTAACTCGTCTCAGGTGGTTGTGGATCTTGCATCGTTCTGGTCTCCAAATACGATCCGAAACAAGATCAAGTGGAGGATTACACTGTCAACTCATGCCTTACACTTCTATGCAACATAAATGGCTGCTCAATCACAACATCAGAAGGTCTTGGGAACGCCAAAAATGGATTCCATCCAATACACGAAAGGCTTGCTGGTTTCCATGCCTCCCAATGTGGCTTCTGCACACCTGGGATGTGCATGTCACTCTTCTCAGCTCTTGTCAATGCTGACAAGACAAGCCATTCCAAGCTCACGGTTTCGGAGGCCGAGAAGAGCATAGTAGGGAACCTTTGTCGTTGCACCGGCTACCGGCCCATTGCTGATGCGTGCAAGAGCTTCGCATCCGATGTTGACATTGAGGATTTGGGACTGAACTCCTTCTGGAGAAAAGAGGATAGTAAGGAAGTTAAGGAAAGTAAGCTGCCTCCTTATACCTCCAAGGATCAAGTGTGTACATTTCCTGAGTTTTTGAAGGAGGAATTCAGGAACGAGCCGTTGAACTCGAAAGATTGCTCTTGGTATAGTCCTACGAGCGTTAAGGAGCTCCAAGGATTGTTGGAATTGATTGGGTCGGAGTCGGGTGAGGAAAAGACCCGTGTGAAGTTGGTTGTTAGTAATACCGGTGTGAGTTACTACAAGGAGCTAGAGAGGTATGACAAGTACATTGATTTAAAATATGTTCCGGAGTTATCAGTGAATGAGATTGATGAAACAGGAATGCATTTAGGTGCAGCTGTGACGATTTCTAAAGTCATTGATTCACTTAAGGAAGGTGCCAACGACGTATGTAATGAAGGAACCGGGTTATTGTTCAGAAAAGTTGCTGATCATCTTGAGAAAGTTGCAACAAAATCTGTTAGGAATTCAGCAAGTATAGGAGGGAACTTGGTGATGTCACAGAGAAATGGATTTCCCTCTGATGTTGCTACCTTAATGCTTGCTGTCAATGCAACGGTTGATGTAGTTACCGGTCCAAAGCGCGAACAAATCACATTTGAAGAGTTCTTGGAAATGCCTCCTCTTGATGCCAAAGGCTTATTACTGAGTGTTCATATACCGAGTTATAAGCCAATCTCTGATGACTCTAAGCTATTATTTGAGACATACAGAGCAGCACCTAGGCCTTTGGGAAATGCATTGCCTTATTTAAATGCTGCTTTTCTGGCTCAAGTTTCTTCAGAAAATGTGATAAATGAAGTCCACTTGGCTCTCGGGGCTTTCGGTAGTGCTCATGGAGTCCGAGCTAGAAACGTTGAGGAGTTTCTTACAGGAAAGACACTAAAATATGATGTTTTGTATGAAGCTGTCAAGCTAATTCAGGAATCTATCGTACCAGAACATGGAACACAACATGCTTCGTATCGGTCAAGCTTGGGAGCAAGTTTCCTTTTTGAGTTCCTTCATCCCTTGCTGAATGGTTATGTTGAGCCTCCACCAGAGAGCAATGTATCACCCATATTGTCACCAGCAAAGCAAGAAATAGGTGCGAGCACGGAATTCCATCCTGTTGGGGACTCTCTTGTGAAGACCGGAGCTGCTCTTCAAGCCTTAGGTACTAAAATTTTCAGTTATAGAATATTTTGCATTGCACATAATAATGCAATGTCTATAATGGATTCTCAAGTTCAATCTCAACACACCAAATTGTCCTTTCATGCATGAATTCTTGTAGGTGAAGCTGTGTACGTTGACGACATTCCTTCTCCGCCGAATTGTCTATATGGAGCCTTCATATACAGCACATTGCCACGAGCAAGGATCAAGGATGTGAAATTCAAGTCAGGATCATTTCCTGAAGGAGTTGTTGCAATTATCTCCTATAAAGATATCCCAAATGGAGGGGAAAATATAGGATGCTTTTCACCACTTTGGAGAGAGCCCTTATTTGCCGAAGGCGTCACGAGCTGTGCTGGCGACCGAGTTGCTGTCGTGGTTAGGCAAAGCTTGCCTGTCTTCAGTTCTAGTATAAGCATGCTTATTTTTGTACAGTTTCATGAACACAAGTTTTTTTCTTCTTCTTTCATATAGGTTGCAGAGACACAAAAACAAGCAGATTTAGCAGCAAAGCTTGCTGAGGTTGAGTATGACACAGAGGGACTTGACCCGCCAATTTTGACAGTTGAAGATGCACTTGAGAAATCCAGCTTCTTTGAGGTCCCCCCTTTTCTTAGACCAAAGCAAGCAGGAGATTTCTCAAAGGGTATGGATGAAGCTGATCATAAGATACATTCTGCAGAGGTACTTTCTCAAATTATGCATTCTATACAGCTAGAACTTTTAACTTAAAACTGAGTCTCAGTGTAAGAAAGTAATGGTGTTGTGATATGCAGATCACTTTGCCATCACAGTACTATTTTTACATGGAGACACAAACTGCACTTGCTGTGCCAGATGAAGACAACTGCTTGGTGGTTTATAGTTCCACTCAAAGCCCTGAGTACTGCACTTCCTTAATTGCAAAATGCCTTGGTCTTCCTGAGCATAACATTCGTGTCATCACGAGAAGGGTTGGAGGCGGCTTCGGTGGCAAGGCCATGAAAGCTATGCCTGTAAGCACTCTCATTGATCAATTCATGTTTTTAGAAGCTGCATCTTTTCAGATAGCATTTGTAATTAGGGAAACCTGGTGAATGAAATGAGCTAAAAATTGTGAGGATTTCTCAGAGTTGGTGGAGTAGAGATTCTTGCTATTAGAATTCTATACCTCTTTTTATTTTTTATGGTTCTAACAAATTCTTGTCCCTTTTCCAGACTACTACAGTTTGTGCATTGGCAGCACACAAACTTAGCCGTCCCGTAAGGATGTACCTCAACCGAAAGACGGATATGATAATGATAGGAGGAAGGCATCCAATGAAGATAACATATAGTGTGGGATTCAAATCAGATGGTAAGATCACAGCCTTGCACCTTGATATACTAATCGATGCCGGAAATAACAACGATTTCAGCATAGTAATGCCAATCTGCATCATCAACACCGTCAAGAAGTACAATTGGGGAGCATTGTCTTTTGACCTGAAAGTGTGCAAGACAAACCACACGAGCAAATCAGCGATGCGGGCCCCAGGGGAGCTACAAGGATCATATATAGCTGAAGCTATAATTGAGCATGTGGCAGCTAGTCTGTCCATGGATGTGGATGAACTCAGAGCAAAGAATCTTCACTCATTTGAGAGCTTAGGTGTTTTTTACGGCAAAGGCGGCTCTGGGGAAGCTCATGAATACACATTGCCTTCCATTTGGGACAAGATTGGCGAGTCATCAAAGTTCTTGGAAAGAGCCCAAGTCGTTAAGGAATTCAACAACTCTAATGTATGGAAGAAAAGAGGCATCTCTAGAGTACCTGTTGTGATGGAGGTTGCACTAAGGCCGTGTCCCGGAAGAGTAAGCATTTTGTGGGATGGGTCAGTTGTGGTTGAGGCTGGAGGGATTGAGCTTGGCCAAGGCCTCTGGACAAAGGTAAAACAAATGGCTGCATTCGGTTTAAGCTTGATCGGGTGTGATGGAATTGAAGATCTTGTGGATAGAGTTCGGGTTTTGCAAGCGGATACGTTGAGTGTAGTACAAGGAGGGATGACGTCCGGGAGTACTAAGTCTGAGGCTAGCTGTGAAGCTGTTAGAATTGCCTGTAGTATTTTGGTTGAGAGATTGAAGCCTCTTAAGGAGAATCTACAGCAAAAGATGGGCTCAGTTGATTGGAAGACATTGATCTTTCAGGTTTCTTTCTTCTTACACATATTCTTATGATTATTCAATCATTCTCCTACATTTTGGAAGACATTGATCTTTCAGGTTTCTTTCTTCTTACACATTCTTATGATCATTTATTCATCCTCCTACATTTTATAACAACCACTTTGCTCAAATCAGAGTAAAAAAGCTTATTATGTTGCTACTGATTTTTCAAAGTGAATTAGGCTGTTGTTTTGAAAACTTTTGTTGTGTAAGGAACTCTATAGGTAGAATTTCTTATGGAAACATTTAACCCCTATAAACCTTTAATTGCAATTCAGGCAGAGCTTCAGTCAGTCAATTTATCAGCAAGTTCTTACTACGTGCCGGAGTCCGATTCCAACCAATATCTGAACTATGGAGCAGCAGTCAGTGAGGTAAGCTCTTCTGCACAATAACCTCTTTTCCCTTTTATAGCAAGGCTGAGCTCATAAGCCTTTTGACGTGACAGGTGGAGGTGAATCTCCTTACAGGGGAAACAACAATATTAAGATCAGATATTGTATATGACTGCGGACAGAGCCTGAATCCTGCTGTTGATCTAGGACAGGTTGGTCTTCTGTTGGGAAATCGACCCCTCCCAGGACTCTTGTACACCCACCCAAACCCGACCGAGACAAAGACACGATATTACAAAAGTGACTTTGTATTATATAGTGGAAATGTACAAGACTCATTTATACGGGTGACTCGGGACTCTTTATAATACGGGAGACTTCACTCTACATCACACATGATCACTCTAAGTTGAGTGATGCTCTAAAATGATCACACCTACCCCTATTTATACATGTTGTAGGAATGCTCTAGAACCAAACATTACAACTTTCAAAGTAGATATTTGCTTAGAGAATTCTAGTCCTTAACTTTCTCATATTCTCTAGAATTCTCCCTAATCTTCTACCAATTATCAAAAGCTTCCACTTATTCTAGTAAATTCCACAATAATCTCCACACTTCTCATATTTGGGCCTTCTCTCTTTTGGGCTCTTTTAACCCAAAATATGTTTGGATATTTGAATTATAACCCAACATCTTCTTGGTAGGCCAATATACATTTTTCTTGTATAAGACACTAACATCCTATAAAACTGTTCAAACAGATTGAAGGAGCTTTTGTTCAAGGAATTGGATTCTTCATGACAGAAGAGTGCTTGGCTGATTCGAATGGGATGGAGATCAATGATAGCACATGGACATACAAGATCCCAACAATAGACACCGTCCCAAAGCAGCTCAACGTCGAGGTACTCAACAGCGGGCACCACCAGAAACGCGTCCTTTCCTCAAAAGGTACATGACCGAGGTGCAAAATATCCAATCTAATTATCTCGCTTTGACTTGAACTTGCCAAACACCAAGTGTTCTTACTTGATGCATTTGTAACTGAATTCACAGCTTCTGGGGAGCCGCCATTGTTGTTGGCTGCAACTGTACACTGTGCTACGAGAGCGGCCATCAAAGAAGCAAGAAGGCATATAAGATCTTGGGGATTAGAGAGGTCTGATTCTGATGACATTTTCCAGGTTAGTGTGCCTGCTACAATGCCTGTTGTGAAGGAGTTGTGTGGACTCGACATTGTTGATAAGTACCTTCAGTATAAGATGGGATCCAAAGGTTCAGATTACAGTTGAAGCATATAGTATGCATAGGTTATTATAATTACACTACATTCAGGAAAATAGTGGGATGTGTGAGCTATATATCAAGACCTGTTACATGCTCCTTATTGTTTTGTAAAGATGGGTCATACTACAGAGTGCAGGGCAATGAATAAATAAGTTGAAAGTTTCTTATTTGTAATTTTGAAGTTACATGATATAGCCTGGGAACTTGAGCTACATAATATTTTGTTACTTTCCACAAACACTAGATATAGTGTAATAATGTGTGTACATGGACTCCATGCTAGTATTATGTGACCACGAATGCAAACATTGATAATTTTACAAAGCCAAAGTAAATGCTAATAAGATAGTGAAAGGAGAATCAGAAGAAGATGAGCAAATTGCAATGACAAGAGTCATGATTCATAAATAAATGAACATAAAAAAAGGACTTCTGCCATAAATACATGCCGTTTTGTGTAAATGTTCCTATACATACATGCCATGTCTATACGTACATACTAATAAAAAAAGGTTCATGGTAGATTGGTAGCCAATGCCATGTCTATACGTACATACTAATAAAAAAAGGTTCATGGTAGATTGGTAGCCAATAATAAAGACTTCATCATCTGACGTACCTTAATTTGGTTGTTGTGCTACCACAAGCGTAGGATCTTCTTCGTATTACCGCCAGCTCCTAAGTGGATCTGAATTCCATGTGAATCAAGATAAGCAAATTGGAAAGACAAAAGAATAAAAAAAAAATAATAAGGGTATTGTGCAAAGTGCAAACCAGGCTTTCATGACGACTCGTAGTTGGCCGAGGGATATAAGTTGTTGAAGACAAACAGGCAGCTTCCCCTCCTCTGGAATTTCATCAACTTGTAGCAAACTGAGGTTCCCAAAGGAAGCCCAATATGCCACACTTTGCTCCCACAACTGCAGCTGTGGACAATTATAGACTACCAACTCCTCAACAACATTATGTTTATGTGGTGCTACTTTTACAGTCCTTAAATTTCGACAATGACGAAGTTCAAGTCTACGGAGGGAGGTTAAGCCTTCACCCTGGAAGGCTGTCAGCCAAATGCACTGTATTTTAATACTCTCAATAGAAGAAGGAGAAGGTGATGCAGAGGGAGTGCTATTGTTAACTACAGAAGAAGGCGTTGACACCAACTGCTCTACCAATTCTTCATTGATATCATTCAATTGCACTGATTTAAGATGTGGGGCTGGAGGCACAGATACAAGAAGGGGACACCCGATAATCTCTAGCTTTGTAAGAAGGGGAAACATAAGCGGGGGTTGCTCAGCATCTGCCGTTGGACTTGGATCCCCTCGTAGTTGCCTTGCTCTTGCCGGTGACCACCATCCCTCTAAGCTCCTCAATTCATGTAACACAAGTGTATGTAGGGAAGGAAAGAAGAGTTGAGGAGTGGATACAACAGTCTCACCCTCTTCTTCCATGTATTCCAATTCATCTAGACATTTAAGACGAAGATACCTCAGAAACGGGAGACAACGAAGAGGGGCTACCTGCTTTACTCGTATACAATAATGTAACGTTAGGCGCTCGAGTTTAGGCAGCCCCGAAGCGGGATCGTCCCTCCACCAAGCTGCTAATCTCTTGCTCCGATAATTTCTAATTTCTAGTGATTCTAGATTGTCAGAGATTTGGCCCCTCTCCAACATCACTTCGTCTGTGCACCCTTGATCATAATAGATCTTCAATTTTCCATGGAGGCTGATTCTAGCCAATGCCTCAAGCCCACTATTCCCCACTTTGATTTCACTCAAGCGGTTAAGTGATGTCAATTCCCCAAAGCTCACCGGCATTTCCCCCAACTTAGAACACCCCCTGTTAATTAAATGCCTCAAGCTGGTCAATTCCCCAATATCTCTAGGCAACTCTACTAGATTCCTACACCAACCGATGTCTAATGTGATCAAATTCACCAACTTTGTGATAGAATCCGGAAGATGTGAGAACTCAACCCTCGAAAGATCAAGATACCGTAAGTGTTTCAGCTCTCCAATAGAAACTGGAGCCTCAGTAAAGCCTTGGCCTGCATACACACGCAAGAATCTTAGCTTCTTCAACTCTTGATCAACAGCTCGCGAGCTACTATAGGATGAACTCATTCCCAATGAACGTAATCGGTCCACTTCAAGCAATGAGGGTGGAAATCTCCATGACTCATCTATCTCATAGGAAATCAACAAGTGTCGGATTTTCTTATGAGGTACATCCATTCCTTCAACTAGTATAGTAGTTTCCTCCCCAGCCACATCTTGTGCCAAGTCATGCACTAAATCATGCATCTTACAGCTTTTAATTCCACCAAGTTTACGACCCATTGTCGCCTCTTGAAAAAATGACCTTCTAAATAACTCCATAAAATACCCATGACCTGCCGCCTCAAGTGTTTCATCGTTCTTTGGTTTGACATATCCCTGGGCAATCCAAAGGAATATCAAGTCCTCTTTAGGAAGCTCCGTATCCTTTGGGAATAAGGAACAATAAGCGAAACAACTCTTCAAGTACGACGGTAGGTGATCGTAACTCAATCTGAGTGTAGACATAATGCGCTTTTCACCACCCTCTATCTTGGACAGCTCTTCGTTCTCAAATGACTTCCATTCCTCGATGGTATCTTTTCCACTAAGAAGGCTAGCGATACTCTTTATGGCTAAGGGCACATTGACACACTTCCTCACAATCTTCTCTCCAAGACTAATCCAAGCAGGGTCGTTCTCTTGTTCCTTAGTGAAGGCAATCCGTTTAAATAGATCCCACGATGCATCACTTGATAAGCCCTTTAACTCTAGAGTTTGATCCGCTTCCATCGCCTTAGCAACCGATAGATGTCTCGTAGTCACAATTATCTTACTTCCTTTTGCAACATCACTACTTAGTAGAGACCGCAACTTGCTCCCTCTGGCCTTATCTTCATCCCACAAATCATCCAGTACAAGAAGAAACTGTCGTTTCTCATCAATGACATCCCTAATCCCTGATTGTAACTGATCCAAACTTAATCCTTGATAGTTTTTCTCTTTGGTCATAGATTGATAGATCTTACCAAGGACATCTTTCTCATCAAAAATATCAGAAATACAGGCCCAATACCTCCTTTCTTGAAAACCATTTTTAACCCTGTCATAGTTGAAAACCAGTTGACCAAGAGCAGACTTCCCCATGCCCCCTATCCCAACTACAGAAATGAGTGAAATATTCTGCTCTGCATACATCTTATCATAAAGAAATTCGATCACTTGTTTCTTTTCATCATCTCTGCCTATGATATCGTTTGGATCTACAAAAGACCCTGTCTCGACTCCTCTCCCCATACCGCTAACCGGTTTCTCGCCCTCACATCTCACAAAGCTGAACAGAGCCATGTCGTTGGAGATCTTACGTAGATCCTTCCTAATAGCCTTGACCCATTTAGCAATGAAGTCATTGGAAGTGATTGGATTGAGCTTGGAGAAGAACACCCGTACCTCTCCGCAACATTTTTTGCCCTTGATGCGGCGTTGCTTGAGAATATCATCGGTGGCAACCACGTCGAATAGGTCTTCGGCGTCATACAGCACGTCCCTGACCCTCTCGATCCAGTTCCGCACCTGAGCGGAGTCGTTGCGCTTCGTCTCGGCATCGATAAGCACGGCTCGGATTGTTGTGATGGTGTCCCTGAGCTGTTGAAGCTCGCCCCTTGCTCCCCAGACGGATCGAGCCCTTTCGTACGCCTTATCAAATGCAGGGGAGGCAATGGTGGACAAGACCTTGGAAGCAAGGCTGAACAAAGCGGCTTCCGCCATTGATTTCAGTAGATGCTTGTGCTGTTTGTAGGTGGGTGTGCTCCTTTACTTGTTTTGACCACCTATCACGATATTCCCGTGTAATTATCAACTCATGCCGAGATTTCTGCAAATACGGAGCACTGATTTACTTCAATAAATAATACATCTTCAATAAATAATTGTTTTTAATGCTAGTGTGGGATGTCGATGGGTGGGATCTCGATGAAGTATAGGACAGCATTTTTTGATAATGGAAACTAAAAAATCAATTTGGGATTACATTGTCGGCTCAATGCATAGCCATTAGTCACGGACACAAATTTAGGGAAAATAAAAATATACAATCAATTACGTACGGAGTATTAACTTTTGCCCTCAAAAGTTTAAAAAGAATAAGTTTTTGCATATAAAAAAAGCGGTTAAAGAGAGTTCTAATGTTGGGCGATACGCGCAATCAATATAAATTATAAAAGCGGATCCGTTTTTTAGTCACCACGTTAACTTTGACCCACTTTATTAACAATCTTATATGTTTTATTTTTCTTCATTATCTAATCTTTAATTTTATTTTTTTCTTACTCATCTAATATCTATCCTTGGAGGCCTACTATCTATACTACCTATAGTATAAAGCGGAGACAATATCTTCACAAAAATTTGCGCCATGTGTCATTTCAATAATAAAATAATCAGTCGGGCCCTCCTTTATACAAATTAGGTAGTTAGAATCTCATATAATCTTATCTTGTAAAAATTGATTAAAATTTACCAAAAATTATGAATTATCCCGAAAAATTATAAATTATCACTTATCAAAAATTATTTATAATCTTTCCATAAATATTACTATTTAATAAAACGTGATATTTATCATAAAGTAATTTTAAACAAATCCAACTTATTTATATTATGAGTTGATTTACTATTGGTGAAAAAACACTAATCATAATACGAAGATAAATATATATATGATTCTATAATTTTAACATGATCATTGACGTTATATATGTATATTAAATTGGATTTATAATCATATTATCCGTACATGGTACGGGGGTTAAACTAGTTTATCTTTAAAACTTCCTTAATTATTTAATCTTTAATTTTATCCTTTTTCATAATCATCTAATATCTATCTTTGAAACAATATTATCTATCTTTGAAAATTTCTTCTATAAAAGATACATATTAATTAACTTATCTTTTCAATTACCATTTTAATCTATTTATGTAAGAAGTAATATAAGAAATTCGAATTTAAAAAAGAATTTTAAAATGAAAGCCCCTTTTTCTATAGAAACTATTATTTTTACCTTTGATAATAAATAAATTTATATTTATTAACTTTTACTTAAATTGTATATTATCATTTTCCGAATAACTTAGCTTTTATCTCTCACAATTAAACAATTAAATTTTTTCATGTTATTTTAATTAATCTAATTACATTCTTTATTATTAATATATTTAAAAGATATTTTTTGAATTTTGATAAGATATTCTATCCTTTTTGATATATTAGTTATCTTTTTAATCTCTTTATGTAAGAAGTACTTTAAAATTTTGAATTTTAAAAAATTTAAAAATAGAAGCCCTTTTTTATAAATAAATTATTATTCTTATCTTTAATATTAAATCGATTTATATTTACTATATTTTACTTAACTTATATATCATTTCCATAATAACTTAGCTTATATCTTTCATAATAAAATAATTGTTGGTTAATATATTTCATTTATCAATATAGAAAGTCATTAGAATCATGTTGGACTCATTTTATATTTCTAAAATTTGATATTATATTTTAATATTTGTAATTAAATAACAATTCATAGTAATTTTATCTCATACTAATAACTTATAGTATTAAAATAAAAAAATCAAACCAAAATAATCATTTAAAACATCTCATTTAATATTTTATTTACTTACAATGTCTCAAAGTTGTGATAATAGCGACAATAATATATATTAACCATTAGAGAAAATTTTTGAAGGATGAAAAAGTAAGTAAATTTTATTTACTAAATTGTTCTATAATTAAAATATGTTTTATATTTTTATAATCTCATACGTGTGGTATTGTAAATCTGAAAAATAATGCATTTTTCGTCTAGAAAAAAATAACATTTTCATATGCTAAAATTTTAGTTATATGTTTTTCACTTATTAATATCCTATTTATAATAAATATACTTTTAAAATGTGAAGTGTGAGTCATTGTCATGCATGACACGACGGATACAACTAGTTATAACTCATTTCTGTCCTTAGATATTATTCTCGGATTATCCATTGTAGAAACATTTTTACCTGATAAATCTTACTCTAAAGCCTTGTCTACTTCTAATTGTCCTTTTAGGTTATTTTGTCCATTAACTTCCAAATATATCCCTAATTAATTTGCTATTGGAAACTGTAAAGTTCATAGTATGTGAGGAGAATTAGTTATATTAATGATGATTTAATAAGGGTATTTTTGTAAAGATAGGATTGTCTTAATAATTGTGCAAATTGGTAAAAGGACAATTAGAAGTAGACGGAGTATTTGTTATAAACAAATCTTTTAAATCAATAAAAAAGATTATCTATGGAATTCAACTATTTTAATAATCTTTTATTAAAATAATATATTGATATTAGAATACTAGGCTATCAGCTAAAATAGTTTGACAAAAGATAATGTCTTAGTTAAAATAATTTTTTTTTACGTTCATATGATCAATTTATTTTTAAATATTTTCATACTTCTACACATTTGTAACTATGTATTGATAATTATGTAAATTAATTTTATAAAATCCAATTAAAAAGATTCAATGAATCTATACTATATATTAAAGTTGTTTCTTTTCGAGCACTCGTATAAATTTTGGCCCTACATCAAATTAAACTACTTATATTTGACAATAAATTATGTATTTATTTATTTTATGATATAAAAAATAAAAGTATTTTACCTTTCTTATTTATTTTAATATAAAAGTATAAGTATCTTTATCTTATCCATATAAATATGTTCATATCAAAATAATAGTTATGATGTTTATTTTATATCAACTTCATCTATTGATATTCAAATAATATTATGTATAATATCAAATCAATTTTTATTTAGTTGAATCTTGATCTATTGAAGTAATATTAGATAAAGTATTGTTTTGTCTATGATTTTTTTTAAGTAATATTGATTAAAATATAACCCTAAATATATTTCTTAATATCAAATCACAATCTTGGAATAAAAAAATATTATCATAGTTTTGAATGAAACAATGTTGTCAATATCTAAGTCCTAATAATATTATTATGTATTATTTTATCAATTAGATTCTACATTACACAAAAGTTATTGATTGTATCCTGTATAAGACACGGGTGATCAACTAGTTATTTTATTATATTTATGTTACATGGCGCAAATATTTGTAAAGATTTGGGTTCAGCTTGATAATATTCTAGGAGGATATATTTTGTGGAAATTTCCTTATGATTTATTACTTCTCCTAGGGGTGTTTGGAAAAAACAAATCCGAAAATTTTTGGAGAAATTTTGTTCCTTACTCAAAATGTGGTTCTTTTTATAATAATAATAAAAATAGAAGATTTTATCAAATAATATTATATAGTGTCATGGAAAAAGAGTAAATAATATATATATATATAATACTAAAATTATAAAGTTAGGTGTTTTATAACAATAGATTCGATAGGTTTAAAAAACAATTAAAGATAGGGTGCTTTGTGTAATTAAGTAGAAAATATGGGTAAGTTTTTATATAATTATAACTTTTTATACTAAGCTAAGGTTACCATGCGGAATTTGCAAAACCTCATGGTTACCGGGCGGTATTTCCCTATTTTGAAGTATAAGGTTGATTCACATGAAAAGCCTCCTTAAGATATAAACTGTAAATAATTAGGAGCCATTAGATCAAAGAAATGAAGGGTTGAGATTGGATGAGGGGAAAAAGATGAAAATAAAGTATTAAATAGACACGGTGGCAAATTTGCAATTATAGACAAAAATAAGGGTATAAGAGGGATTTCAGATATTTCAGATATTAAACACATTAAACACATGAGTTTTGTGAATATTTCTTCAATTCGGCACTCAACTGAATCATCCCTAGTTTTGCTCGATTTGCAATGAATTTCGCGACTATTATTTGCAATTCGACATGAATCATCCCTAATTTTGCTCGATTTGAGGTACATTCATGGCCGATTTTCGTAATTCGACATGAGCCATCCCTAATTTTGCTCGATCTGAGGTGCATCCATGGCCGATTTTTGCCCATCCGATTTTCGCAATTCGGCATGAATCATCACTGGCTTCTCCATTTGAACATTTGTTGCACTATCTGTCGCCATTTTTTACTTCGTTTGTTTGGGTCGAGATTGCTGAAGAATGAAGGCTTTATAGCATAGGGGTCTTAAGGAAGAAGATAAACAGATAAAGCCTACAACACCTTGTCAGAAGAGATAAGAACAACTACCCACTTGCTAGTGCGTGACTGAGACCCGAGTGATGCAATTTGTGAGCCCATTGTTTATTCTCAAATCACTACAAATTCAAATGTATAACAAATGTATAATAAGAGTTGCATGTAATCTCTATCCTGCTGAAAATCATATTTTTATGCCTGTTGGATATGGGCAAGACAATTAAAGTTGAAAAGCGTGGAGGAGTTGACGGAGAAGCTGATCAAGACACCGGAACGGCGTTTGTAGTCGGAGTCCGTTGAAGGGGAAGCTCTATCCGCTTCGGTTGCAACTTCTTCCGAACGCCGTTTCATGCACGTTGTCGTCGTCCCTTCGGTCCGGGTGATGATGCGTTTTGAGTGATCGAAATTTTTGTACAGAGGAGTTATGGTACATTTTTGAGATTAGGATTCTTTGGCAGTGAATAAAGACCATCAAAAATTAGTTTGTTACAGGTGTCTGCTATGAACTATTCTTTTCTTTCTTTTTTTTTTATTTCCGCTCTCATGTTACTAAGAATTCAAAAAGTTTAAGCATATGCTCGCATCTTTCATGCTCGGTTCACATATTTCATGCCGGTGTTCACATATTTTACGTATGTGTTCACATTCTCTGTTTACATATTTTAAACGTGTATTCACATAATTCATGCATGTGTTCATATGCTCCATTCACGTATTTCTTGTTGCAGAAAAAGGCAAAAACAAAGTTACTTGAGGATACGTTCATATAAAATATATTTATGTTCTTATAAAAAAGCTATATGTTCACAAGTGATAACAACATTTTCATATAAAATTTAGTAAAAAAATTGTCTATGAATGCAAAAATGATTTATTATGTTTATTTTCATGTTCACGTGTTTTATCTGGTTGTTCATATAATTTGTGAGAATGTTCACATATATTATGGTAAAAACAACAAACATAGAAAAAAAAAACATTTTAGTTAGAAATACTACCTCATACACCTTTTAGATGTACGTTCACATATTTGAGTATAATGTTCATGTATTTTAGATGTGCGTTCACAAATTTGAATATAATGTTCACGTATTTGAGTATCATGTTCACGTATTTTAGATGTGCGTTCACATATTTGAATATAATGTTCACGTATTTGAGTATCATGCTCACGTATTTTAGATGTGCGTTCACATATTTGAGTATCATGTTCATGTATTTTAGATGTGCGTTCACGTATTTGAGTATATATAGTATTCATGTATTTGAGTATCATGTTCACATATTTTAGATGTGCGTTCACGTAATTGAGTATCATGTTCACGTATTTTAGATGTGCATTCACGTGTTTGAGTATCATGTTCACGTATTTTAGATGTACGCTCACGTAGTTCAGATGTACGTTCACATATGAAATACTTGTGTTCACGTATTTGAGTATCATGTTCATGTATTTTAGATGTACGTTCACATATCAAGTACTTATGTTCACGTATTTGAGTATCATGTTCACGTATTTGAGTATAAGGTTTAGATGTACATTCACATATAAAGTATTTGCGTTCACGTATTTGAGTATCATGTTCACGTATTTGATTATCATGTTCACGTATTATAGATGTACGTTCACATATGAAGTACTTGTGTTCACGTATTTTAGATGTACGTTCACATGTTTGAGTATAATGTTCACGTATTTGAGTATCATGTTCACGTATTTGAGTATCATGTTCAGGTATTTGAGTATCATGTTCAGATGTACGTTCACATATAAAGTAGTTGCGTTCACGTATTTGAGTATCATGTTCACGAATTTAAAAATAAGTTCACATATGAAGTAGTTGTGTTCACGTATTTTAGATGTATGTTCAGATTAATGTTGTCAAATTCCTGCACACATATATGTAAAGCTTTCGAATTTACAAAATTGTAAAGCATGATCTCTCTCTCTATATATATAAAATTATAAAATCACAAGTTGGGCTATAGTGGATAATTCGATGAAGATAGCAAGTAGAGATAGAGAAAAAAGTTGATTGCTAAATTTCTAATACATTCAAGTTCATACATTATATGACGCATAAATAAGTATAAATAAGTTTCAATGGGTGAAATAATTTATTATGTCTGTTTTAATGTTCACGTATTTTCTTTGGCTGTTCACGTATTTGATGAGTGTGTTCACATATGTTATGTCGTGGTTCTCATATTAGTAAAGATGGTACATGAACGAAGAAACAATTTATCAGTAAAGATAGTACATATATTTAAAAACTTAGTCCCGTGCCTGAATAGAGAGAGAACAAATTATACATTAATTATGTGAAAAAAATCTAAAATTTTTTCAACAAATCGAATTTCATTGAACAGAGACGAGGCCGTGCTTAGACATCTAGATAAAAAAGGTCGTGCTTTTCTAGTGAAGCATCCTGATTTTGAAAATCAAGCAAAGTTTTATGCATACAAACTACAAAACACAAGAAAGAAAGAAACTAATACTGATCCAACACGGGCATTTTTAGCAGAACACAAACTATACTAGCTCAAAAATGTTCAGACTTGCACAATCGGCACCCGGCAAAAGCTTTGGTAAATGAAACTCCAATCAAGGAAGCAACACACAAAATAAGGAGAAACGGAAGTCATTGGTACAACTTTGCATTTTTTATTCATTGGTACAATTCCAAAGTTGTCATTGATGACCTGCAAATTTTTAAATTTGAAAGCATATTAGATATTGGCAAAACCATACTATTGGTCAAACACTACATCAGCACAACATTTAGCAATTACCTTGGCCAAGGGAGCCAGACAATTAGTAGTGCAACTGCCATTGGAGACAATGTCAAGCTCGTTCTTGTACTCATGCTCATTAAAACCAACAACAAACATAGGAGCGTCCTTGCTAGGAGCTGAGAAGATAACCTTCTTAGCACCACCCTATAGTAGTCAAAGGACATACAATCAGCTTTGCCACATCAAAACCACAATGAACATATCATATGAAAAGAAACAGGAAACAGTATGATCAAGCAATCCATTTATGACATATCACAACAAAGTTAAAAGATCCAACTAGGAACAAGGTAAAAAGAGCTACATTGTTGATATATGCTATGTTCATTGTTGATAAGGTGCAGATATATATAGAGCAACAACAAGAAACCTTCAAGTGAGCAGCGGCCTTGTCCTTGTCAATGAGCAGTGGACTCAACAACGAAGTCGGCATCAGTCTGACCCCATGGGATCTCCTCTAGGTTCTTGTGAATAGCATAAGAATCCAAAGATCATCATAATAAACTCAGCAAAGTAACAAACCGCATTAAATCACTACATGAAAGCTACTGCATTGCAAATTCAGAGATCTAAAAGTTCAATATTCTCCACAATCCGAAATCCGAAATCCTTAATTCGAATCTTCAATCTCAAATCTTCAATCCAAATCAGCCATGGCAGCAGTAATCAACGAGAAATCCTAGATCGTGTGCTTCGGAGAGATGCTGATAGATTTCATCCCCATCTTCAACGGCGTGTCTCTGGATGAGGCCCCAGGGTTCTTGAAGGCCCCGGGCGGAGCTCTGGCGAACGTGGCGATCGCCGTCGCTAGGCTCGGCGGGAAGGCGGCCTTCGTCGGAAAGCTCGGGGATGACGAATTCGGCCGGATGCTCGCCGGAATCCTGGCAGAGAACGGCATCAATGGCGAGGAGCTGGCCTTCGACACCGGCGCTCGGACGGCTCTCGCTTTCGTCACGCTCAAGAAAAACGGCGAGAGAGAGTTCATGTTCTACCGGAACCCTAGCGCCGACATGCTCCTCACCCCCGACGAACTCAATCTCGACCTCATCAGATCCGTAAGTCCAATTCACAGTTCAATTCAACTCTCCAGTCGATCTCGATTTCAGTTTAATTTTTCAGTTCAGCTCAATTCGATTCCACAATCGATCTCGATTTCTCTGTAAGTTTTCAAATTTCAAGCAATTAATCATTGAGAATTGACAGGCGAGGGTTTTGCACTACGGATCGATCAGCCTAATCGTGGAGCCATGTAGATCGGCGCACATGAGAGCAATGGAGGAGGCGAGATACGCCGGAGCTATGCTCTCGTACGATCGAACGGCCGATCCTTCCAATCCCCAAAAGCTTCTTCTAAAGAACGCAAAGAAGAAGATGAATATGGGAATAAACATAATGTGCAAAATGACCAAACTGTCCCCGTTTCCTTTAAAAAACAAAAAGAGGTTGATTCGGATAAAAATCTCCCTTAAGATACAAACTCTAAACAAATAACAACCACCAGATCAGGAAAATCTACGGTTGAGATCCAAAGGGGAAGTTAGATATGGGAATCATGTTTTAAATTGACATGGTGGTCTTTTTGTAATTATAGGAAAGGTTATGGCATATTCGTCCTTTGTCCCCGCCTGCACTATCGTCCACTTCCGGGAGCCCCAAAACCTTTGAGACTAATCACCAAGGTCGCCGCCGACATTCCGATCGAGTTAGCAAGCTCTCAATCGATCGATCGGAGCTCCGCCGACATTCCGATCGGAATGATGTCCGGTTTGACGCTCGGTCTCTTGTCGATCAGCCTCGTTGACCTAGAGATTCTCAAGCAGAGCGGAAGTCCTATTGAGAAGAAGCAAGCAGGTGAGATTTCGATTATCCAAAACGCCTCGATTACGCTCGATTAGACTTGAAAGTTGAAGTTGCTGAAACCTAGTGGTGGGACCATGTGTTGGCTAGGTCTTCAGAGGAAGATACACATCAGTCCTTCTAATGAGAATTTCGGGGTTCTGTGTTCATCGGAGCAAATCAAACGGTTCTGGATCACAAGGTGGAGAATACGTCTTTCGATTTGCTTGGCGACAACAAGGTTTCTACGAAGGAGATCATCCCGAAATTGATCTCGATGAAGAAGGAAGGCAAGACCAAATCCGAGAGTTCGTCTTTCTCATGTGCACATGGAAGAAAAGGTGGACGAAGCCTTTGGCAAATATAGAAGCCGAATTGAAGAATTCGGTGATGAAGGTGGATCAGATTATGGAAGGAGAGGAAAATAGTCGGGAGCCTGAGGAGATCGGAGAGCGTGATGCAGGATTCAGAGGGCTGAGGAAGAAGCTGGTGACGTGGCCGGAGCTGTCTCGGCAGGGGTGGTTGTGGCGGCGTTAGCTGTGTGCTGTGTTAGGTTCCGCAAGGCGAGCTAAACGGGGAAGGCAAACCACAATAACTCGTTAGCAAGTGATAGTATTATTTTGAGCTTTTTGAGGCTGGCTGCCTTGTTTCTTGTTTTGAATTGAATTTCAAGCATCTACTATTCGTGTGTTTTATTCCCCTTGAAACAGTTGCTTGAATACCAGTTTTGTGAGATTCATCCTTGGATTTTTGGTATTTTGGTTTGGATTGTGAAATCTTCTGTTGATTATTCAATCGTGGGTACTAGCTATGGTTTGATTAGTTGATGACTCCATCTGTGACAACTGTTTGCAATTTGAATGTTTACTCTAGTGACCAGGAATAACACGAGCTCTCCATTGCCTGCCAATCTGCACTAAAGCTTTTGTGGGTTTTGTTGATGCTTAATCAAAATTTAAAGATGTTTGTGCCTTATTTGCATGTGATCATAGACAACATCCCGATTCCTGTAGTCTTACTATGTGAACTTAATCCTACCGTCATTGAAGAGGGTAGAAAGACGAACCTGTTCTAAATTTAGCATTTGATTCCAATTGCCATTGCCGGAATGATGGTGGGCATGTGCACACGAGGAAGCCTTTTTCCCGTACGTTCACATATTTGAGTATGTTTAGATGTACGTTCACATATAAAGTAGTTGTGTTCACGTATTTGAGTATCATGTTCACGTATTTTACATGTACGTTCACATATAAAGTAGTTGCGTTCACGTATTTGAGTATCATGTTCACGTATTTTACATGTACGTTCACATATAAAGTTGCGTTAACGTATTTGAGTATCATGTTCACGTATTTTACATGTACGTTCACATATAAAGTAGTTGCGTTCACGTATTTGAGTATCATGTTCACATATTTTACATGTACGTTCACATAAAAAGTAGTTGCGTTCACGTATTTGAGTATCATGTTCGCGTATTTTACATGTACGTTCACATATAAAGTAGTTGCGTTCACGTATTTGAGTATCATGTTCACGTATTTTACATGTACATTCACATATGAAGTAGTTGTGTTCACGTATCTGAGTATCATGTTCACGTATTTTAGACGTACGTTCACATATGAAGTACTTGTGTTCACTTATTTGAGTGTCATGTTCATGTATTTTAAATGTTCGTTCACATATTTGAGTATAATGTTCACTTATTTGAGTATCATGTTCATGTATTTTAGATGTACGTTTACATATTTGAGTATAATGTTCACGTATTTTGAGTATCATGTTTAGATGTACGTTCACATATAAAGTAGTTGCGTTCACGTATTTGAGTATCATGTTCACGTATTTAAGTATCATGTTCACGTATTTTAGATGTATGTTCACATATGAAGTACTTGTGTTCACATATTTCAGTATCGTGTTCACGTATTTTAGATGTACACTCACATATTTGAGCATAATGTTCACGTATTTGAGTATCATGTTCACGTATTTTAGATGTCGTTCACATATTTGAGTATAATGTTCACGTATTTGAATATCATGTTCACGTATTTGAGTATCATGTTCACCTATTTTAGATGTCGTTCACATATTTGAGTATAATGTTCACGTATTTGAATATCATGTTCACGTATTTTAGATGCGCGTTCATATATTTGAGTATAATGTTCACGTATTTGAGTATCATACTAAAGTATGTTAGACGTGCGTTCACATATTTGAGTATAATGTTCACGTATTTGAGTATCATGTTCACCTACGTTAGACGTGCGTTCACATATGAAGTACTTGTGCTCAAGTATTTTTGACACTTAACATAGTAGTACCATATACACACACTTTGTCTTTCAAGACAAAGTGTAGCAAGGCCTATATCCTTTCAATCCGCCTTTTCCAACACAATGACAATGTTGCTGCATGCTCCGGTTGGATTTATCAGCTACCTTTGCCTACTACTTACATACTACTACTACGAAAAAAAAAGGAAGTTTAAATTGAATATTTATGATTGTTCATGATTACATAAACATTACGTACTAGCCATAGATTGCAGATAATCATTGCTCTTCTTGATCATACACTACACAACGCACATTTGCTCCATTTCCATCTCATGATCGAGTTCTTTTGTAGACCCCTCTTACTGATTAATTAGTTGTAATTTAGCTGAAATTCTCATATATTTAAGGATAATTGGCAGATTAATTAGTTGTTTCGTGTGAGGAGATCAAGAGGAACGAAGGACATATAATGGGGTCCCAGTTCAAGGACACAATGAGTAAAGCAACAAATGCATAAATCGATCATGAGGTAGCTAGGGCAGTTAAACCCGAATGATTAGGGTATACGTAGGTACGTACCCAATTATATTATGCCAGAGGTACTCAAGGGTTAATCAGAAAAGTTCTCTAATTTAGGTCTAGTACAAGAATGTCTATTGATTCAAATCATACAAAATGGTAATGGAATCTAATAATAGTGTGCATAAACTGATACAAGAAAATGAAGTGGGATACAATATCCTCCTTGAGAAATAGGTGCCAATTGCCAACTCTGAAAAGCAAATGTATTTCTTCAAGATGATCTCTAAGGAATGGACATGTCAGAGATTAGAGATACAGTAGATTGTGAAGATGTGCACTAGCAATCCTTTGCATTCAGCAGAATGCATAAGGATGTATAATACTACGTACGAAAACATAATGCATAAGGAATCAATCAAGTAATCAAAAGCAAGTGTTGACTACGAGATGGTGTGTTCAGGGGAATGGAAACCAGAAAAGCCTTTCTTCTGTCCTTTGCATTCAGCAGCCAACATTCTATTCTATCTTGTCTATTGTCTTCCTGGGCTCCTCTATTTGTTCTCCTTCAAGATAGTAAGTAATAAATTTGAAGGACATGCAATCTAAAAGATTAATAATCTGCCTGCTATTCACAATCCACCCTTGTTCTACAAGAAAAGAGTGATAACATCCACCAAATGATTAAACCTACATCATGGGTAGCAAAATGTGCGGAGCAAAAGAATCCAGGTATGATCGAGTTACTTAGTAGAGAGCATACATTACCTGCAGCATACCCCATGGAGAGAGTTGCAATGTGGGGTTATCAGGGAGTGACACAGCAGTAACCATTCCTTCAAGCCAAGTCATCCGGGACGAATCCTCGGTCTCTACGACCATCTTGACCCTGGTGCCCGCAGCCCAAGGGACGAACACGGCTGCATCGACCCTGTCCGCGGCCACCACGAAATCCCGGGAGCCGGGCCTGGGGTAGTAGACTGCCTCGAAGGGCATGTTGTTGGCAGCCAGCTGCAGCGCCTGGGCCACCGACTCCGGCGACACTTTCTCTGAATGCAAAGGAAAGAAGAAAGGCTTTTCTGTCCTTCAAACACATGTTAATGTCTTACAATTATCACATAGAACTACTCATAACCTGTTTTTTCATACTTAGTCAAATAAATAGGCTAGCATTACGTTTCTTGAGCATAGGACAGGATTTGGACCAGATGAACAAAGCAAGGAAAAAAGTCCCTAAAGAACACAAAAGCTTACCCCATCTGAAGCAAGAACAATGAACTGGTCTTTATCTGTGAGCGTTCTATGTAGAAAATTCAGGACTAAAAGTCTAAAACCATCAATTCCCATTTCCAAGGCTGCATTCCCCACAGTGTTTTGTTCCTAAGAAATGGAATGGCCAGACTACAAACGAAGGCCGCTACGATTAGAATCAAGCTCAAGAGTTGGATTACCGAGAAGCAGCTGAACTTCATCTTCTTGTATTCGTCGGGGAAATCGTCATCCAAAAACAGATCGTCTTCCTCGAAAAAATTCTCGTCGTTTCGGTTAGGGTTTGGGAGCAAACGCTGCAAACCGGATCTCTGGAGCCATCCCGATCTTCTCTCACCGTCCACCTTCGGATCCAACAGCCTGGACTTCGTTTTCGTCTTCAATAGCGTCGATTTGCGCCGGAACGACGAGTTCGCGCTACAGGCGAGGACTTCATCCTCCGGCCGAGCACTAGCTCCGGCGGAATTGGCACCGGCTTTGCGGCGCTGAACGAGCTCCCTCTCTCTGAACGGAGCCTTCTCGAAGGCGGTCCTAGGCGTGATTCTCGTTGGGGCTTTTGGAAACCGGCGAGAGGTTCTGGCTCTGGCTCTCCAAACCTGATGAAAAAAAAATAAAACGGGTAAAATGACGATTGTACCCCCGCGTCCTTCAATACTAAAAGGAGACCATTTTTTAATCTTGACCATCCATCTACCTAATCTAACGGTCATTGTTTATGTTTAGTTTATAGGTTAATGTATATTTTCATTCGAACCAATGCCTTTAATTAAAGGAGAAGATCTTTTAATCCTGGTCATCTATTTATTTTACTTTTTATGGATTATAATTATAATAGTATATTTAATTGGAGTTGACATGTACTTTTCTATATTATTATTTTAATCTCCAAGTTAGTATATAGTACTAAGATCAATTATTAATTATATATTTAAGAAAAACCTATAGATACAATTTCAATGATATGTATTCTTTCATATTTTACATACATATAGAGTTTACAATCAAAATCAACTCATTAAATTATTTTAATAAAGATGGGTGATGTGGTCCAATGTGAAGTTAACACGTGTCGTGATAACTATTATTTTAATACCATTTTTTCTCTTTAAAAATCATAAATTTATATGCAGTAAATTATGATAGGAAATTAAAAAGAAACCAAATATCATATAATTTTGGATTTCCCGATAATAACTTGTGGCTTTATTTATTGACATACGTAAATACCAAAGTTTTACAATATTGTACAAGTAAAAGATACGATACATAACATATTAGATAGATTATAGGTTAAAAATATAACTAAAGAAAAATATATCTATTGAAAATTATAAAAAGTGGATTTTCATTATGTGTATAATTTTGGATAGATTTTTTAAATTTTTGGATAGATTTATTATGTGTACAATTTAATGTGGGGTCTATAATGAATTTTCAACCAATTACACAAATTAAATTGTTTTAATAAAGATGAGTGGTGCAGTGCAATGAGAATTTAACACATGGCATGCTAAATATTATTTTTAACCTCCACTTTAGTATATGGCTATGATGATTATGATAATAGATAGATTATACTCCCTCTGTCCCAAAACGTTTGTCCATAAAGTATAATTGGCACAATAATTAATAAAAGCTGAAAAGTTGATTAATTGGGGTAATATATAAGAATGAATGAGAATAATTTGTAATTTTATAGAAATAAAAAGTGATAAAATTGATGCAAAAGGTGAATAATTGGGAATAATATATAAGATTGGATAAAGATAATTTTATAAAAAAAAATGATAAAGTTAATAAAAAAAGTTGGGTAATGAGAATAATATATGAGATTAAAAAAGAGTAATATGGTAAGAAAAGTATGATATAATTGAAAAGTTTAAAAGATGTACCAACTTATTGGGACTACCAAAATAGAAAGATGAACAAACATTATGGAACGGAGAGAGTAATGGAGTATAATATAGTAGGGTAGATTTCGGAACTTTTCAACACCAAATAGTATACTCCAAACTCCAAAGCGAATTTACATGGAATCTTTAGTTAACGCCCCAAACAACATAACACTTCAGTGAGAATCGAACGCAACAAAGCTTCGGGCTTTTCGGATTGTCCACGCTACAGTTAGCATTGTATAACTACCCACTACACAAGCACCAATGATTCACAAGACTACAAGAGCCATATATATATACTAGATAACAAATTACTAATTAGGCTTTCTAGCTATAGTAGCAGTTTAGTGCACATATAGAGTTCTTCAGCTAACACCTAAACTAAACGTTTAAAGATAGTACCAAGGAAGGCGAAGCCTCGTTACATGCATCTAATTCATCCATCTGATAGGCAAATGTATCCCCACATCAACTGGGTCAAGAGCACAGCCCACCCACAATGTCCATCCTGCAGCATTTGTTCCTGAAGTATATCCTTATCAATTTACCAAACACCACGGTATAAAGCAGAATTTTGTAACTAAAACCTCTCTCAATGAATATTTAAATTACAAAACATCCATAATTTTAGTATATGTAAGGTAATCACCAAAAAATAATCCAACCTCCATATTTATCTTCTTGTTTTCAAAGGCCATGATGAATTTATACCTAGCAAAATAGCACACCAGGAAGTTTGACTCACCCAATCTAAATTGACCCGAGTCTAAAAATGAAAGATGGTTTCAAGAAATTTTCCAAAATCTAGGAGAACAAAAAAAAGCATCTACCCATGCAACAGGCTCCTGGTTTTATCACTGTCCATTTTAATAAGTCATTTTAGCCATTCATATATACCTTACTCAACATTGTGAGACTGATCATGCTCGATGAAGTCCAAAGCCTCATCCTTTATGACAAGGTTGACTTTGCTGACTCTATTCTTCAGAGTTACCCCATAGATTCGATCAGCAACCTTAACAAGCCCTTGACGAAATTAAATGTGGTGGTTATGAATTGAGTACTTGCTTAGTCAGCCAGCCGACGAATCAATAAGCACGGCATTGATTGTTGTGATAAACAAAAATGCCCCACCCAGAAAAACAGTTTGCAAAAACGCCCAAAACAGCATGCTTCGCTATTTTTTTGTTTTAAGGGGAGTGTTTGCAAACCGTTTTTCTGGGTGAGGTTAATGTTTCGACCAAAAAAAAAGTTGAGGTTAATGAAAAATTATCTCTTCTACATAGAAGTTTATTAAAACTTACATTATTTTTGTAACATCCCTGTTTTGAAACCATGTGTATTACATACCAGTGACCTCGGATTTTCCCATCCAAAGCCACCCAAGGCGGTAGGTAACACAACTCGATTCGTAGAAAACAAAACATTGAACTTATATTACATCAAAAGTGATTCAATGTTTGGTACATAATTAGAAATCAATGATACAAAATTAAAATGTTTGAGTGTAGGAGATATATAAATCATTTTGCAGCGGAAATAAAATGACGGTTAAAAGATTCTTTACAAAAATAAAATTTGAAAACTCCAAAATAACATGAAACCTCTTGAAAATCTTCCTTCCTTTAAATCCTCGAGTCTTCGTCTTTGGTCTCCGGCAAACCTGTCTTTACAACCTGATATTTCCATAAAGGCAAGAAATACCAGCCGACCAATGTCGAGAAGAAAAGAAAGTGATATTAGTCTAACGCGAGACTAAGCAAGTGGTAGAATGTGACTAGGTTCTTAAAAGGCTGAGTATGTCGGCATCAAAGTCCACAGAGAGCTGAGCGATGCACGACAAATCGGGTTCTTTTGAGGTGAGAGTGTGATATAATTTAGAAGATGAGGCTTCATTCGAATACAACTCAGATAAAAGGAACGAATCCGAATGGAGGTGAATAACGGGCTTTCTTGTGAGAATAAGAATTCACAAGGAGGTGATTCCTATGAATGAAAGGAGATTAAGGATTTTTGTTGGGAACTTATTAATGCACATCAAGGTTTAGTAAAAACAATTCAATTTCAACAGTACACTTTATTTTAACGATTTCGGATGTGGCAACTCATAGGAGTCAAGGGCCACCCGAAGAATATCCATTTCAACGATTCAATTAACAATTTTTGTATGCGGCGACCCCTTTGAATGAGCCTAGAGCCACATAGCTGAGGAATATTTATTTCAGCAATTCATTTAAAGATTTTTATATGCGGCGACCCCTTGAATGAGCCTAGAGCCACATAGTTGAGCACCTAGCTAGGGTGCTATCACCCCTCTGAGCGGTAGAGCGGGCAGAGTCATGACCAGTATTAGGGTATAGGTACATCCTAATACATCTTTTTAAGAGGTGTTCGGGAGGCGAGCTCCCACCCCTAATCCCTATTCTAGTCCATAACAAAGTCTCGAAAAGAGACTTGAAACAATCAGAGGCCACAATCATCGGTCCTAAGTCCATGGGCTAGCGCAGTGCAATAATGTAAATAACAATGGGGTCATTATTTTCTAAACAGAAAATAACCCTATGTTCATTTTATTTAGCAAACAAGGTGTTCCCAACAATTATATGGATATTAAACGGAATGGAAGGAAATTCACGTTTTATCGTAAAGAGCAAGAGAACCATCCACTTGCCTTCGATTTTCGAGAGTTAAGTCTTTACGAAGACGGAATTTGTGAACGAGCTCCCCTAGAAGCTTGACCTAATCCGAGGCACGAGAATGATAACGAAATAAATTAATATTTAATTTATTTCTTTGTCTAGGAACTTCTCGAATTATTTGTTTATAGATCTAAGCTTTCGGCTTATTAAAATGTTAGAAACGAGTATAGGATTTTTGGTAAAATCATCGGTTTACGAGTACTCGTCGTATAATTTCTATAAAAACATTTCTCGAAGGAATTAATCTAATACTTATTTAAATTCATAAACTCCCAATTAAATTAATAAAACTATTATATTAAATTATATTATCTATTTCTTAGATTAATTCCTCAATTAAAATCACTTTCAAAATAAAATAAGTGGTTAATTAATTTTCAGGAAAAGAGCATTACAATGGTGACGAAGGGTTTTCGGGCAGCAATTGAGGAGTCGTCGGGCGGCGGATCTGGGCGGAAGTTGCGACAGTTGGTAGAGGGTGTTGCGGCCTTCCAACTGTTGGTAACAAAACTCCGGTCGGTGGCTGGACGGCGGCAAACAAATGGCCCAAAGTAGGCTCCCCGACCAACTGTTTTACCGGTGGTCCTTGACCTTTAAACCAGCGAGCGCGACTTCGATGGAGGATTACGGCTTGGATACTTATCGGTTTTAAGCGAGTGATGGGTCGTTGGAAAGGTCTTGAAGTCTAGTTTATGGTGGTTCAAGCGGTTTAGAAAATGGCTGAGTGACGAAGGAGTAAAACCCGATTTACAGAGATGCTGCAAATCGACTTCCTGGACAGATGAGTAACTTTAACGGAGCGTTACAGCTTCGATACTAATCGGTTTTGAGCAAATGAGGTGTCATTGGAAAGGTCGTAAAGTGTAGTTTATGGTGATTCAAACGGATCGAGGAATGGATGAGTAACGAAGACGAAAAACGCGTTTGACAGAGGGGCTCTAAAAATGAAATTTCTGGGCATATTTTCGATCGAATGAAAACGAATTTGGACTGATTTGTGGCGGAAATTCAAACTAACTTGTGGAGGGAGAGAATCGATTCCATCAGAGGTGAACAACGGACAAAATGCCGGATTTCACGGACTTCCATTCGTACGCTGCACAGGTGGAGGTAAAGGACGAATGCTCAAACACAATAATTACGATAGGGTTCCTATGGAAGTTAGAATGTTTCCCTAGGCCTAGGGAGTAGAATGCTTAAAATTGCTGGCTGGGATTCAATTCCCACTACCTGCGTTTCTCTTTTACTTCGATTTGTAAGGGTCTAATAAACCCTTGGGCCGGTTAAGTCGAAATGTGGGCTGGACTTTTAAGTCCAATTTTAGTTTAACAAATTGAAAATTGGATAATTAATTATACTTATTAACCTTTATCGAATATATATATATACTAGTATTTCCGGCCCCTGCCTACGGCAGGGGGCAGCGTTCTTTTTATACGGACTTCATGTAATTTGATTTAAATGTAGAAACACATTTGATAGAGTTATAGTACGTCTTAACTCTTAAGTCTTTCTTATTACAGTACATTATATGTATGTATGGAAGCCATTCAGAAATAGTAACTAACAATTCAACGGGTACCTTGCATGTACTAATTATTTTACTGAGAATTGTTTGGATATATAACTAAGAAAGTATGTAGCACCGTAAGTAATTTTTGATGATGATAAAATATTTCACTTGAGATTTCATATAGTATCACATATGATTTGTTAACTGATCAAATATATTTTGAAATAAAATGATAGTATTTTATCTATACTTTTTATTTACGTCATATTATATAAAATTCAAATTCAAATTTATTTTTAACATCAAATCACGATTTTGGATTAACAAAATATTGTAATGATTTTGAATAAAAAAGACGATATCAATGTCTGATTCCTAATAATATTACATTGAAAAAATATTACCGATCGTGTCCCATACAGGGTACGGGCAATAATCTAGTTTTTTTTATACATACTATGGATGTGTGAATATCAATATATAATAGAAGACTAATAATCATTTTTGTGAAATATCAAAGCAAATTTGAACATCTTGAATACTAATTGTATCAAATAATTTTGAAGAGTTTTGTAACATCTATACGAAGAAAGTGCATTGAAGCTTTGCATCAATTATTTGAGGTGTGGGCAATCATTTAATTAGCATGAGGCTTGAGATTTATTTCAAATTAGATGACACCTAATCATGCTAATACGTAAGACCTAAATCTTTGGCAAGATTAGATCGGTTTAACAAACCAAGTGTGATCCTCACAAACCTATGTACAGAATGTCTGGATGGAAATTTTCGTGTCATTTAAGTTGACCCCAACTCTCTTAGATCATTAACTCCTTAAGAGGATGAGGCATCTTAATGTGTAGCAAAAGAGTAGCAACCTACTCTAGATATTTAGGGACAGCAGAGAAAGTTATTCCTCTGCAAAATTTTCAAAGATAAAAGAGCATTGTTTCACAAATATAGGAAAAGCAAGTCTTCAATTCTAAAATACCATCTTCCACCAACACAGCAAAGGAAATTGTATGTTTACGCACATCTATGTATAAAGTTGGTAATCACTTGTTGGGTTGTGGATTGTATTCAACCAAGTAATTGATAAAAAACACAGTAGCTTGGTACATGCACATTTAATATGCACCAGCCGAATTTTCAAGTTGTAACTTGATATAACTATGTGATTCCTATTATGTATCATTTCAGCAATATAGACAGCAATCTTGTAGATACCACAACGAAATGACCTCCACCCTGTCTCAGCATGTGAGGTGCGAGCAGCCTTGTAAGAGAGATTGTTCCCAAAACATTGATATCAAAAGTAGCCTATTGAGCAGAAAGAAAAAAGAGTCAACTAAGTAGTTGTCTTACAATATCAATCAAGTACAGGGGCCAAAAATAGAGCGGAATTTGAGTCACTACTGAGCATGCTCTAAGATATAAGAAGTCAGATCAGGTCAGACCATTAGTAACAGAAAAAAATAAAATTAAAGAAGCATTGTACCTTAAGACTTTCCTCAGTGACATCCAGAACAGAAGCTTTCTACAAACATTAAATCAATGTATAAGCAAAAGCAAGTCTGATTAAACACAAACAGCATAATCAACTATATATGATTAACAAAGTCTGAATACCAACAATATTAATGGAATATTGCCTCCATCACAAATCAGCCTATAGGATGTTAGAAATATATATATCCTTCGTCCATATAATTTCTATGACAGATAATCTCTAGGTTTATTTTAGCATCATCTGAGTCGGCAACTCTGAGTGTGAGCACATAAAATCTTGCAAGCAATTACTTTACAAACCGAGACAAACAGATCTAAACATACGACTAATCACTTAACACTTGCTGCAGAAAATTCATCTGTAGCTTCACACCTATTGAAGCCAATGAAACATCAAGAGCAAAATCAGATATGTAGCAGAAAAAAGAACTAAATTGGTCAAAACTGAATCACTTCCTATTACAGTCGATTTACAGACTTAATAAAAGGGAAAAACCTCAAAGAAGAATCCTAACATTTGTTTGGAAAATAGAAGCATAAAAAAATGGATATCAGCTCCAGCAAATTTTGTAAGCTGAGACTAATCTTGACATCACAAATGGAAAAAGCATTAATCAAACTAAGATGATGGAATTTCAAACCTTGTTGTGTGCATAGAATCAAAGGTGAATGGCTGCTTATAACACTGATACACAAATCCTGCCTCTTCTTTTAAGAATTTGCACTGTCTACAGGTTGCTCATCGTGAAGGTTAAAGGTACTTGACCCTTTCAATGTCCCACTCAAACATGAACAATCATCAATAGTTCCAGCAGGCTATTTCCTGAAACTTCAAAACAATTGTATGAAGGAATTCCAAAGATAAGAAATAAATCAAAATGAAAGAAGGCCGAGAGAGAAAGGTTGCAAAACAGTGTGCTGAAAGATGGGCTTAATGCTGGTGTGATACCTCGATTTAAAGGCTTACCTGTGCATGGATGAAATCTTCACTCTTATCAGCAAAGAAGTGTCGAGCCATAATGCTGGTGCGGTCACCTGTTCATTACAGATTTGCAACAGGAAAGTAAGTATGAGTTTTATGACTGAGAGGTAAGCATATTAACAAATCGGTATTCAGTTTGACAACATACCTCAAGAAAAGAGCACCGACGTTGACAACTATTCAAGCACTGGTAAGCCAGCACCACAATCAGCCATTGGCTGATTCAGATTTTCGCCTCCCTCATAAACACAAAGAAGACAGCAAAAAACTTAGAAACTAAATGTATGATAGCCACCATCAGCAAAACCTACCTAATTTGCTTTCAAACAGTAGAATAAGAGGCGCATCAGTCTCTACAATACACAAATTCTCCCAATGAACCAATGAGCACCAAATTCAGAGCAAAACTAAGCAGGAAAGGAATGTAATGAGAGGACCTGGAGCCGTGCCGTGGGGCCATGCGATGCCAACCAAAAGTCAGTCTGCGTCCTGGCGAATTTTTGTGGTATCTGAAGATTCACATGAAGGATAAACAGCAAGAAGTAAGCATGCTAATTGAAGGTCCAAAAGTAATTGGGAAATCAAAACAAAAAACTAAAGCAGAAAGCCACTATCTAATGTAAAAGAACAAAAGATAAACCAAATTTTCAGTTTATAACAAAAGGGCAAGTTGCAGGATTTCTTACAATTCTCGGAAATCGGGGGTGAAGTCTTCTGGATTTCGAGGTTTTGTTCCCGTCGCGAAGAAATGCGCAATGAAGAAGAAGATTCTGGAAACTCGGTGAGGAAGAGAAGCAGAGGATCGTGAGAATGAGTGATGGTGGACTGAATTGGCCTTGTCAAGTTGGAGCCGAGCAAAGGAAGGCTTTGACGGCATACATTTCGGGTTTCGTAACGAACACAGATCTACCGAAAATAACGAACACAGATCTACCGAAATTCAGGCAAACACCATATACCAAAATAACGAACACAGATCTATGTCTAAGATAATTACCTCTTGTATATTAAGAAAAACCCAAAGGAGTTCCAGGTGAGAGGCGGGGGCGGAGGCTCAGGCACAGTAGGCAACCCGACCGAGTTGCAGGCGAGAGTTGGGAGGCGGAGGCTAAGGCGAGAGTCTGCTCTTTTGTCACCTACAACCACATATAACAACATGAACACCATTAGTCTTCATATAAGCTACTTAAAAATGACAAAAATAACAAATGAAGAAAGCAATTCAGGATGTATCACCTGCTGATCAATTTTAGAAACAAAAACAGTCCTACGAATCACCTCCTCCCTTTGGAGCATAGTAGACCTATTGTTGTTCTTTCTCTTCCCCTGATTATAACCCCCTTTCTTCTACAATTATCATGAGAAGCAATAATCTCTAATTACTCTCAATTCAAACAAAAAGAAGAAGAAATGTTTAGGTCTTTCAGTACCTGTCTACCAGCGCTGAAATTAACACCTCCATCTCCCAATCCCATCATCATCTGATTCAACCAAACCAGTTTGCGAACAGCCCGTTCTCAGAGCCATAGCTAGGGTTAGGGCTTGCCAAATACACAGGCACAAACTCCTTGGCCATGGGATTGAGCTTCGAGAACATCTCTTCCAACTCCTTAACTCCGTTCCCACCACGATCGAAGCCGTCGCCGGAGAACTGGTGATGGTGGAGCCGGAGACGTAGACGGGCGTCCTGGTCGTGTCACCACGATCCTCATCTGGACCATGTACGCCCAAATGACGACGTTCTCGGTGGCCCAATCGGCCACCATGGACCCCCACATGAGCCCCCACTTCCAGATCCCGGCCGCCTCCCTCACCGCCTTCTTCGTCATCAGCATCCTCCTCATCGTCCCCGCGAGAGGCTTTGCGCGTTCCTACTCCGTCTCCTCCTCGCCGGAAAACAGCAGCTTCATCGGCTCACTCGGATTCGGCCCGCGCACGGCAACGGTGGGAGGATCCTGCCATCGGAGGGAGCTAGGGTTTTTGCTGTAAGAGTAGGGATTTTGGGAGGGAGCCATGGTGTCCCCCCGTGTTCAATGGCTTGAGGAAGGAAATAAAACGGCAAAATAAAATTTCCTCTTGGAATAACAAACGGCCAAAAATACTACATGGCTAAAGTAACGCCCACGTTCACCGAATTAATTCCAGAACGGTTTCACTTTCAAATTGGTTGCATGGGACATTAAATAAGACAATTAACGGGTGTTAATATAAATGAAATGTATAGGTAAATTTGATTAACCTGATTAAAAAAAAGTCAAAAAACTATAGAGAATTGTAGCATTATATACGCTTGAATTCCTTTCTTTATAGGTTGATTGATGATTGATTGATACTTATTAACCTTTATCGAATATATATATATATATATATATATTTCCTTAATATTGTTTCTTTAAATTTTAAATTACTCTCTCCTTAAAAATCTAGATTCGCAAATTCATCCATACAAAAAAAAATAAATTCTTTTGCAAGTTTTTATTATTATAAAAGACTAAAGTTTGAGATAAAGTATTAAGTATTCACTAAATATGAATATGACAAAAAAACAATTCCTATAAAATTTACGGATATTACAATTTTGTATTTTCTTTTAAATAGAAGTTTATTAAAAAAATCATTATAATTACAATAAAAATATTTAGCCATAAATTCTGGAAATTCTTTTTAAATACAGAATTAAGAAATAGAAAAATCAAAAGAAAAATATAAAATAAGAAAGTAGTTTTGAAACATTACGATTTTTTGGAAACAATGAGATATTGTAGAAGATATGGTGGAAGATATTGTTGAAGATATTTTTTGAAAATATAAAACGTAAATAAACGTGAATCATTATTATCTTCGTTTCAACATTCTTCGTGATTATTTTCGTTATTATCTTCGTTTCATCACAAAGTAGGGTAAAATTCATCTTGTCAGTCTCAATAAACATCTTGTCATACACAACGAAATATCTTGTCACTCTTTTAAAACATTAAGAATTTTCGGAAACAATGACATATTGTAGAAGATATGGTGGATGATATTTTTTGAAAATATAAAACATAAATAAATGTGGATCATTGTAATCTTCGTTTCAACATTGAACATTATTATCTTCGTTATTCTATTCGTTTCATCACAAAGTAGGGTGAGACTCATCCTGTCACCCTCAATGAAAATCTTGTCATACACAACGAAATATCCTATCATCATTTGTAAAATACTAGTATCATTTTTAAAATTTTTTTTAGGTAAGATTTTCTTGTTTAGGTAAGATTTTTTGTTTCGCCCACCGAGAGGAGTTCGGTAAATTTTTCAATTTTCCTTTAGTTTTTAAAAAGGGATAGATCAAAAAACGAAATCTTTTTTAACATTAAATATTTATAAAATCTTTTTACTTATATATATTTTCAAATTTGGATAAAAAATAGAGTTTTTTAAAATATTTTATTTCTCAAATAAAATATTAATAAAAATAATAATTTTCGATTTTTTTAAAAAAATTTCGTTTTTTATTTTATTTGATAAAAATTAGTCATTTTGGGCATGAATGTAATATTTTTAGGCATAATCGCAATATATTTAGGCATTTTTGCAAATCGAAAAAAAAGGTCATATTTGCAAATGGATTATTAAATAGGGGCATTTGGTACTAAGTCCCCTTTAAGCCATGCCCTACGGGTTCAAAGAAAATTACGACTCGGGGAAAAGAACCCGCAAGAAAACCCGAGAAGAGAGTAAAACTCTAGTTCAAAATTACATCAAATAAAATCAACCTAAACAATAAAATAAACAATACTAAAATAAACTATTATTAATCTCTAAATCTAATAGGTAAGCGCCTCTCACGAGCCGCTCTTGGTCTTGGGCCTTCCGTATGCGTAACAATTACCCCCGATGTGAGATTCGGCTTGTACTCAAGCCGTAATTCGGGGTACAAATCCTACATGCACGAGGCCGGCTCCCAAGTGGCGTCCTCCGCGGAACCATCATCCCACACCACCTGCCATTCCAACATGGGTTCCCCATGCACTAGCACTGTGCGCTCAGCAATGACCCGGGTAGGGCGCGCTATGGGACGATCGTGCACAAAGTCCGCCGGAAAAGAAGGTTGAACCAGCTGCGGACCTGAGCGAACAAACGGCTTAAGCATGGAGACGTGAAAGACGTTGTGGATCTTGGCATTGTCCGGAAGCACAAGACGGTAGGCGACCCGTCCAATCCTCTCGGTAATAGCAAACGGCCCATAAAAGCGACGACTCAATTTGTAGGAGAGTGGCCGCGCAACGGAGTGCTGACGATAGGGTTGTAATTTTAACAAAACCAAGTCGCCCACGGCAAACTCAACATCACGACGGTGCGTATTGGCTTGAGCTGTCATACGCTGTTGCATTTTATGAAGATTTCGACGCAACAAGTCCAAGAGTTCGGTGCGATCCCTTACGGTTGCTGCCGCGGCCGAGGTGGCTGAAGAGGGGACCGTGTAGCGGATCAGGGGTGGAGGAAGGCGACCATACAACGCCTGGAACGGTGTCATACGCAGCCCTTCATGGATGGTGCAATTCAACGCTAATTCCGCCCATGGAAGGTATTCGGACCATTTACGTGGACGAGCATGAGTAAAGGCGCGCAAGTATTGCTCAAGGCCACGGTTACGTACCTCAGTTTGGCCGTCGGTTTGAAAGTGGTAAGCGGTACTATGCCGTAAAGAGAAAACTCAACCGATGGAGCTCGTGCCAAAAAGAGCTTATGAAGATGGGGTCACGATCCGACAAAATTTGAGAAGGAACACCATGATGCTTGACGACAATATCCACGAACAACGCCGCCACTTTGGGCGCATCATAAGATGTCCCTAGGGCCCCAAAGTGGGCGTAATTAGACAAGCGGTCTATGACAACCAGTATAGATGTGAAACCATGGGAACCCGGCAAGCCTGTAATGAAATCCATGGACACCTCGTCCCAAACCTACTCCGGAACCGGAAGGGGTTGTAACAAGCCTGCGGGTTTCTTAGTACTGTATTTCGTAGCTTGGCAATCCAGACAAGAATCAACAAAGTATTTCACGTCCCACCTCATGCTTGGCCAATAGAATACCTCTGCCACTCTACGAAAAGTCCGATCAATGCCCGGGTGACCTGCACTAGGAGACGAGTGAAATTCTGTAAGAACTTCGGCTTTCAATGGTGATTCCTTACCGAGTACTAGCCGGTGGTCATAATAAAGGGTCCCGTCGTGAATACGAAAAGGTGAAGGTAAAGACCCTCGTTCGGCCTGGGCATGCAGCTCACGTAGGTCTGGTAACGAGTCGTTCTCGGCTCGTATCCGAGCGAGTAGGTCCGGCACAGGACGAGACAGAGATAAAAATTGTTGAAGCTCAGGATCCTCATCAATCATACGTCTAGAAAGAGCATCAGCCACTCGATTGCTTGCACCTGTTTTGTACTCGATACGAAATTTGTAGCCCATCAACTTCCGTATAAAGAATTGTTGATCTGGGGTCTGAATGACTTGGTGTAGGAGTTCCTTCAAACTCTTTTGATCCGAACGAAACACAAATTCTCGACCTAATAAATACTAACGCCACTTTTGAACCGCAAAAACAATAGCAAAAAGTTCGCGGTGATAAGCGGACGAGCCACGCCTGCGAACGCCCAACACTTTGCTGAAGAAAGAAATCGGTTGTTCATTCTAAAGTAAAACCGCCCCGACTCCGTGATCAGAAGCATCGGTCTCATGCACAAAATTCGTGGTAAAATATGGCAATTGTAAGATAGGCGGTGTAAGCATAGTTTACTTAAGCAACTGAAAAGCATCATCAGCGATAGGAGTCCAGGAAAACTTACCTTTCTGAAGTAGGGCGGTCAACGGTGCGGCAATGGTGGCGTAGTTCCGAATGAACCTGCGGTAATAGCCAGTGAGACCCAAAAATCCGCGCAGCTGGCGCACTGTGCGAGGAGTCGGCCAATCAGCCATGGCCGAGAGTTTCTCCGGGTCAGCCATGAGGTTTCCGGCCGATACAATATGCCCTAAGTACTCCACCTGCATCGTCCCAAAGGTGCACTTGGAGATTTTTACATAGAAGTGATTGGCGGTGAGAACCTGTAGAGCAATATCAAGATGTTGAATATGAAGCTCAAGAGAAGGACTGTAAATCAATATATCGTCGAAGAAGACAATGACGAAGTCCCTCAAGAACTCTGCAAAGATACTGTTCATGGCTGCCTGGAAGGTGGAAGGTGCATTCGTCAGGCCAAAAGGCATGACGAGGAACTCATAGTGGCCATCATGAGTTCGAAAAGCTGTTTTGTAGATGTCGTCCTTGTGCATCCGAATCTGGTGGTAACCGGAGCGCAAGTCGAGTTTGGTGAAGAAAACAGCTCGCCCAAGCTCGTCAAATAATTCATCAGCAGTTGGGATGGGAAACCTGTCCGTCACTGTAACCTGATTGAGAGCCCTGTAATCAATACAAAAGCGGAAGGTTCCATCTTTCTTCTTAACAAGCAACGCAGGGGAAGAAAAAGGGCTTGTGCTATGCTGAATAATTCCCTGGTCGAGCATCTCGTGCACCTACCTCTCAATCTCTATTTTCTGAAAATACGGATAACGATAGGGACGGACATTGACTCGTTTCGTGTCGGCCTGTAAGTGTATACGGTGATCCCATACCCGACGTGGCGGTAGGCCCGTTGGTAACTGAAATACCGTCTCATGGGCGTGTAGTACCGCTAAGATGTCAGATTGAATGCCTTCCGGGAATGCTACAGGCGCCGACGGTGGTTTAGCTGGGCCGGACGCCGGCAGTGCCAGGAGCTTAAAGCACTGGTCCACTGTTGGTGGAGTAGAGGGCTTGTAAGGTGTGCAACGAAATCAACTTGGGCTCCTGACGATCTCCACATAAAGAAAATTTACGACCTTTGAGGCTGAAATTCATCGTCATGTTCGCGTAGTCATGGGTGACCTTGCCTAGAGTCTGTAGACACTACACCCCGAGGACCACTTGAGGTCCATGTATCTGCAAGACGAAAAGATCGACAGCAAAATCTTGTCCTTGCATAACTAAAGAGATAGGAAAACACTTGTGATCACAAACTAAAAACTCACCGTTGCCAACATAAACACGGAAGGGCGAAATCCACGTTAATGGGAGGCGCAACTCCTCCGTCACTTTGGGGTGCACAAAGTTGTGTGAGCTCCCGCTATCGATCCAGACCTGTACGGGGTGATTGTTGATGGATCCCGCCAGCTTGAGGGATTTCGGGTTGGCATACCCGTCCATGGTCATGAAGCTGGACACGTCACCGGTAATAGCCAATTGTTCCTCGATTTCCGCGACCAAGTCGTCGACCTCCTCATCGTCCGGGCCGATCAAGGTGAACATGCGAGTCTTACAACGGTGACCGGCTTGGAAGGGCTCATCACAATTCCAACAGAGGCTCTTCTTAGAGCGTTCGTCACGCTCGGCACGCGTCAAACGCCGGAAGGGAGGACGGGAACCCTCGGCGGTCGGGTTGACTTGCGTCCCTGAAGAGTTGGCCGGAGTAGGCGTGGCTGTCACGCTTGGACCCGGTTTGAACGGAGTAGGAGACCAGCGACGTGTGCACTGCGCCACCACCGTGTCCTCAAACGACGCCGATAATTCACGAGCCAAGGCGAACGCTTGAGCCAACGATTGCGGGGCTCGTAAATTCAGGTCGCATTTCACCGGTTGCTTGAGACCCGAGTGGAACATAGATATCAGAGTTGGTTCCGGAATGCCCTGCACCTTGTTCAACAAGGCTTCAAACTCGGTTTGGTATGCGAGGACCGTGGTTTTCTGATGAAGCTTGGATAGCAAGCCCGCATAATCTTCGTAAAACCGCGGGTCAAAGCGATGACGAACGTCTTGGAGGAATGCTTGCCAAGTCCCGCCAAGATGATTTTGGCGGTAGTAGAGGAACCGCTCGGACGCCGGGTGATCAATGATGAGTAACCCGACCAAGTGCAAGCGATCGTAATCCGCCGTATGGAAGTAGTCGTAGTACGACTGCACCTTGTAGATCCACCCTTGCGGATCGATACCGTTGAACCGAGGAGCATCTATGCGGATCCGTGGGTAGTTCTAATGACCCGGAGGCGGCGGATGACCACTGGTTGTCGGCCCTCGTTGTCAGCGTGGGGGACGAGCTGTTGGTGCACACCGAGGTTGCCGCCGACGCCCGCAGGAGGTAAGCCAGGAACTTGCGGTGGGGGCGGTGGCGCGGGGGGCAACGGGATCGGGTTCAAGGGGGCGGGTTTAACCCGTGCACGCCCTGGAGACCACCGACCTGTGCTTGTGGTCCGGCTGGGACAGCCGCACCTTGCGCAACGCCGCCATGGAGGGGAACGGCATTCGCGCCAGACGCGTGCTGCTGGTGGCCATTGACAAGGCCGAACAAGTGTTCCGTCTACAATCTCTACGTCTCTTGCGGCCTGGCAAGAGCGTCCTGCTTTTGGACATTGGATTCCAAATCTTCCCGAAGAAGTTCGATGTTGTTGGACAACCTTTCAATGGCGGAAATGACCGGATCGACCTGCTGCTCGTCGTTGTTGGCCATGGGAAACGAGTTCAATCGAGAAAGCACCAATTGTTACGTTACCAAGTTGATAACGCACAAACCTTGCTCCGCAAGGTACCGAACGAGTAAAGGATACGCAGGCAAGCGCCTGAGGAGGAAGAGTAGGGTTAGCGAGAAAAGAAAGTTTAGGGCAGAAGAGATAATTTTTCATTTAACCTCAACTTTAGCTTACAAGGGTATTTAAGCTATGCCCTACGGGTCCAAAGAAAATTACGACTCGGGGAAAAGAACCCGCAAGAAAACCCGAGAAGAGAGTAAAACTCTAGTTCAAAATTACATCAAATAAAATCAATCGGAAACAATAAAATAAACAATACTAAAATAAACTATTATTAATCTCTAAATCTAATAGGTAAGCGCCTCTCACGAGCCGGTCTTGGTCTTGGGCCTTCCGTATGCGTAACAATCAACGTACTCCAGTCTCTTACCAAAAATTCCTTTTCTTGCTCACACATTGGAACCGAATGATAATTACTCTTCTACATTTTAATTTAAACAGAGAGAGTTACCTATTTACAACACAAGAACGGTAACAATAGGACATTGGAAACAGATTTAATTTGGACACAACAGCTGAAGCTTTGGCCGTGGCACGACGTAATAGAGATGGTGGTTCGAAGGCGGTAATCAGAGGATTTGAACGCAATCGAGAAGCGGTTTGTCATGTTCGCCATCATTTGCCGAGGGCTTAGTGCTTTGATTCTTGGCACATCTTCTTATTACAAATTAATTACCTGTAATTCAGGAAAATACACACACTTATGATCAACTATGTACAGGATCGATGAACATACCCATTAATTGGTTGGCGATTAGTTTAGTGAATTGAAGAAGAGGTAGAAAAGTTACAAGTTTAAGTCAATATATATCGGCTTATATGATCATGCAATATAATGAACACACACATTCAATTCCACTATATATAGTCATGCAATCTGGATCTCCTGTAGTGCCATAGTTAAAGAATTTCTATTTTTCTATTTTTCGAACTGTCCAATTACTATAGTAATAGAACATTTTATACATCACTCACATTCAAAACAGATTTCGTTTGATAATTAGTAGCCTAGACTATGAACAATCCGCAGGTCAGGCTACCAAACTTGGATGATTAATTTTAAAAATTTTAATCTCAGCAGGTATTTAATTTCAAGTTGAACTCTTGTTGAGTTTAGCCAACCTAATTTTCTTGTAATAAAACGAGAAATGTATGAATGATTTTAGAAATTGAGCACGCGCGTACCTGAATGAATATACTTGATTATTGAAGATATTGTGTCCCAATCCCAAGAATTCATAAATTAAATACTCCCTCCGTTTCACAATAAGTGTCGTTTTAGCTCTTAACACAGTTTTTAAGAAAAGCAATCATCCACTTTAAAACTTACAACTTTTTCTTAATTTTACCACTCATTACATTTTTTTGACCAATGAATGAACAACTTTAGTCAACAAATACACATTCCAATAAAAATTATCATTATGCACCCCTAATTAATCACTTTGAAAACCTAAAACGACACATATTATGAAACAAATTTTAAGTGGTAAAATGACACTTATTGTGAAACGGAGGGAGTATATAGGATCAAAAGGGTTCTTAGAATATCACCTTAATAATGGGACCGTGACTCTCGAGTTGAGGTGTTTTTGTCTCAACGCTCTGACCCTGCAGATTGAGATCGAATCCATGTGAATTAAAAAAATTTGTAAATCTAATGCTTTAAACTTGAAATACTTGCAATGGGAATGAATGGATAAGAAAGAGAAATAGTAGATGGAAAGGTGAAGCTACTAACCACGGTCCATGATTTGTAGTTGGCCAATGGATATAAGGTGTTGAAGATAATCGGGCAGCCTTATTCCCGCTTCTTCTTCTTCCTCTGGAATTCTATCAACTCTCAACAAACGGAGGTTTGCAAAGGAAGACCAATCAATACTAATACTACTACTACTAGTAGTCTTTTCTTTCTCCTCTCCCTTTTCCCACAGCTCCATCCCTGGACAAAAACAGATGTCCAACTCCTCAACAACATTATGTTTATGTGGTGCTACTTTTATGCTCCTTAAATCTGGACAACTAAAAAATCCTAGTATGCGGAGGGATGTAAGGCCTTCACCCGAGAAGCTTGTCAGCCTATCATAGCACGATTGAATACTAATACTCTCGATACAAGAAGGAGAAGGTGATGCGAATGGATTGGTATTGTTAACTGCAGAAGAAGGCGTTGACACCAATTGCTCTACCAAATCTCCCCTGGTACACTCCAATTTCACTGATTTAAGATGTGGGGCTGGAGGCACGGATTCAAGACTAGGACACCAGTAAATCTCTAGCTGTTTAAGAAGGGGAAACATAAGCGGGGGATGCCCTAGTAGTTGTAGTTGCCTTGCTCTTGCCGGTGACCACCATCCCTCTAAGCTCCTCAATTCATGTAACACAAGTGTCTGTAGGGAAGGAAAGAAGAGTTGAGGAGTGGATACACCAGACTCACCCTCTTCTTCCATGTATTCCAATTCATCCAGACTTATAGCTTTAAGAAACCTAAGAAACGGGAGACATCTCAGAGGTGCCACATGCTTTACATTCTTACAATCAGATAAGACTAGCCATTCAAGTTTAGGCAGCCTCGAAGCCGGATCGTCCCTCCACCAAGTTGTTAATCTCTTGCTCGGATAATCTATAATCTCTAGTGATTCTAGATTGTCAGAGAACTGGCCCCTTCCCAACATCCCTTCATCTGTGCACCCTTCATCGGCATAAATGATGTTCAATTTTCCATGGAGGCTGATTCTAGCCAATGCCTCAAGCCCACTATTCCCCACTCTGATTTCACTCAACCGCTCAAGGGATGTCAATTCCCCAAAGCTAGCCGGCATTTCCTCCAACATAGAACACCCCCTGTTAATTAAATGCCTCAAGCTGGTCAATTTCCCAATATCTCTAGGCAACTCTATTAGATTCCTACACAAACTGATGTCTAAAGTGATCAAATTCACCAGCTTTGTGATAGAATCCGGAAGATGTGAGAACACACCCCTCGAAAGATCAAGATACCGTAAGTGTTGCAGCTCTCCAATAGAAACTGGAGCATCATTAAAGCATAACCCCGTATACACACGTAAGAATCTGAACTTCTTCACCTCTTGATCAAAACCTCTTGAGCTACTATTGGATGAATGCATTACCAATGAACGCAATCGGTCAGCTTCAAGCAGTGAGAGTGGAATTCTCCATGACTCGTCTATCTCATACGAAATACACACATGCCGGATTTTCTTATGAGATCGATCCATTCCTTCAATCAGAATAGTTGTTTCCTCTCCAGCCACATCTTGTGCCAAGTCATGCACTAAATCATGCATCTTACAACTTTCAATTCCATCATATATATCATCTATTGTTGTTGCTTCTTGAAAAAATGACCTCCTATATAACTCCATAAAATACGCATGACCTGCCGCCTCAAGTGTTTCATTGTTCTTTGGTTTGACATACCCCCGGGCAATCCAAAGGAATATCAACTCATCTTTAAGAAACCTCGTATCCTTTGGGAACAAGGAACAATAAGCGAAGCAGTTCTTCAAGTACGACGGTAGGTGATCGTAGCTCAATCTGAGTGTAGACATAATGGTATTTTTGCCACCCTCTATCTTGGAGAGCTCTTTGTTCTCAAATGACTTCCATTCCTCGATGGTATCTTTTACACTAAGAAGGCTGGCGACACTCTTTATGGCTAAGGGTACATTCACAAACTTCTTTACAAACTTCTCTCCAAGGTTAGTCCAGATAGGATTCTTCTCTTTTTCCTTAGTGAAGGCGATCTTGCTAAATAGCTCCCAAGATGCATCAATTGATAAGCCCTTTAACTCTAGAGTTTGATCCGCTTCCATTGCCTTAGAAACTGATAGATCTCTCGTAGTGATAATTATCTTACTACCTTTTACATCATGACTACTTAATAGAGACCTCAAGCTGCGCCCAACAGCCCTATCGTCATTGCACAAATCATCCAGTACAAGAAGAAACTTCCCTAACTTTATGGAATTGTTGATTCGTGATTTCAACAGATCCACGCTTAATCCTTGATAATTTCCCTCTTTGGTCATGGACTGATAGATCTTACCAAGGACTTCTCTCTCTTGGGAAATATCAGAAATGTAGCCCAATACCTCCTGTCTTTAAAACCATCCTGAATCCTATCATCATTGAAAACCAATTGAGCAAGAGCAGATTTCCCCATGCCGCCTATCCCAACTACAGCAAAAAGTGAAATATTCTGCTCGGCATACATCTTATCATAAAGAAATTCAAGCACTTGTTCCTTTTCGACATCTCTACCTATGATGTCCTTTGGATCCACAAAAGACGCATTCTCAACTCCTCTCCCCATACCGCTAACCGGCTTCTCATTCTCACAGCTCACAACTCCAAAGCCAAACAGAGCCATGTCGTCGGAGATCTTACGCAGATCCTTCCTAATAGCCTTTACATTGGTAGCAATGAAGTCATTGGAAGCGATCGGATTGAGCTGGGAGAAGAAAACCCCTACCTCTATGCAGCATTGTTTGCCCCTGATCTGGCGTTGTTTGAGGATGTCGTCGGTGGCAACCACGTCGAACAGGTCTTCGGCGTCATACAGCACGTCCCTGACCCTCTGGATCAGGTTCCTCACCTGAGCGGAGTCATTGCGCTTCGTCTCGGCATCAATAAGCACAGCTCGGATTGTTGTGATGGTGTCCCTGAGCTCTTGAAGCTCGTCCCTTGCTCCCCAGATGGCCGATCGAGCCCTTTCGTACGCCTTTTCGAACGCAGGGGTTGCAATCTTCGACAGGAGGTTGGAAGCAAGGCTGAACAAAGCGGCTTCGGCCATTGAGATCGATGGATCAGAAGTAATTGAGAAAAGACAGTGGACGTGTGTTGAGGAAGCAGACTGGTGATCCCTATTGTTAGTACACAAAATATGTCAGTGTACAGGTCTCAATTCCTCCTTCAATGTCCTTCTTCTCCAAGCCTCCTTCACCTTCAATAACCTGCAAAACAATGGACAAAGGGGGCGGGGACCCCCTAATCCACCTCCGATGCCTAAGTCAGTAGAGTATTCGCAAGGGTAAACAGTAGAGAGAAAGGCGCAGGGCTAGGGCTGAGACAAGCGATCATCAGCCCCTTTAGAGTCAGGGCGAGCAATTATCAGCCCCTCTAGGGTAGTTCTTCTATGGTAGCTCTTGTATATTGTCCTCCCCCCTCTACATGGCCAGGCCATGTATTTATAGTGGAGAGAGAGGGCTAGGGTTTCTTCCTTGGAGCCCAATCAATAACTATATCTTCTTAATTAGGATAGAATCTTCCAACCATGGGCCAATAAAGATATTTATTAGATATGCTTACCTGGCTGGCGGAAATATTATCCTTATTTATGGCGGTAAATTACCCACCTACAATTGCCCCACCTACGTCTTAGTTGCGTAACTAAGACGTAGGTACTCTAGGATCGACTTGGCGTGACTTGTGTGGATTAGGAGACGGGCACGTTTGCACGTTCATGAGCGAGTATCATGAGAACCCCCGTGAGCGAATATCACGGTCCCACCCCCCCATGAGCGAATATCATGGGGGCTCCGCGAGCGAATATCGCGGTCCGTGAGCATAAACACGGGAACCTCCGTGACAAGTAGTCACGTGTACCACTGCGAGCGAATATCGCAGGAACCAAACTCCGTGAGCGTAAACACGGGAACCACCGCGCGAGCGACGCGGGAATAACCGCCGTGAGCGAATATCACGGGAACAAACTCCGGTGAGCGAAGCTCACGGTCCATGAGTGAAACTCACGGGGATCTCCGTGGGAAACCACGGTCCGCGAGCGAATATCGCGGGAAACTCCGGTGAGCGAAGCTCACGGTCCATGAGTGAAACTCACGGGGATCTCCGTGGGAAACCACGGTCCGCGAGCGAATATCGCGGGAAACTCCGGTGAGCGAAGCTCACGGTCCATGAGTGAAACTCACGGGGATCTCCGTGGGAAACCACGGTCCGCGAGCGAATATCGCGGGAAACTCCCTACGTAGCTAGCATACGAGGAGTCCGTTAGTACGATGTACTAACGTTGCGCTTATATTTTTTTATGCAAGACTCTTCTAATGCAAAAACTAATAGCAAAAATAAACATGAATGACATGATCCTAATAATTAAGCTAATGAAAAAAGAACAATCTAGGGGCCCCATCAAAAAACCACATGGGAAAAAGAGTGCCCCGGCCTACATGAATCCTAGTCCCGAGATCCTGCGCATAAGGATCCGGGCTCCTGCGGTCGTGATTCACCGTCTCCGACGCGATCTGTCCCTGCCGCCATTCTGCCCCCGAGAGGGAATTCTGCGTTCTGGACCGAAACCGCGGTCGCGGTTTGGAGACCCGCGGTCGCGGTGCGTCGAACCGCGGGTGCGGCTTCGATCCCGCGGGCGCGGTCGTTCGACCCGTCGCCTTATCCTGATTTGTCTTCGCGCTTGCACTTGGAAGCCTTTGACCCGCTTGCTCCCTTGATTCCTTGATAAGCGTTCTTTCATCATGGGGCTCTCACGCTCGGGTGGGGCCTGAGGCGAGGAAGGCGACTTCCTTCTAGCCTCGCAATCAGCTTCTTCTAAATGCACATGTCGATAGACGCACTCTTGCAGTCCATCGATGGTGGAAGGAGGATAGAGTATCAACTCCTCCCTCAACTTGCTTCCGAGCGGGAGAGCTCTTTTGAAAGCGGCCAGTGCGACTTTCTCACCGCATCCCCCAACCTCGACATAGCATTCCATGAAACGATTCGAGAAGCTGCGCAAGCTCTCGTCTTGATTCATCTCGAGATCAAAGAGCGTGTCAAGGGACGCTGCATCTCGGCAATTAGTGACGTAATTCTTGACGAACAAAGTGGCAAGTTGTCTCCATGATCGTATTGATCCGGGTTCCAAGCTTTGGAACCACTTGAGAGATCCCTGGGTGAGGCTGCTTGGAAACATCTTGCACATAACGGCCTCTTCGGACACCCACAACGTCATCTTGTATGAAAACAAGGCTATGTGGCTTATGGGGTCCGAATGTCCATCGTAAAGATCAAGGGTTGGTGGAGAGAATTTCGCCGGGGGCTTGGCTTGCAAGATTTCTTTGCTGAATGGTGTCGATGTCACCATCGCCAACTTGCATTCAGCCCGCTCCTGCACTGATTGTAAGGTTCCTCTTTGTGATTTTAAGAGTTCGAGTAACCTCTTCTCAGCGCGCGTAAAAGCCTGGTCTTCTCCCTCATGCTCATCCCTACTGCCCCAATCATGAGTCGAATTAGGGTTTTTGGGAGAGCCATGACCTTCGTCTTCAGGTTCGTCAAAACCCTCGCGCCGCTCGCTCGAACCGCGGGCGCGGATGCTTGGGCCGCGGTCGCGGTGTATTGGACCGCGGTCGCGGGATGTCAGGCCGCGGTCGCGGGTGCCGCCCCGGCAATTTCCGCGATCGCTGGGGTCCGCTGATTCCTCCGAGATCGAATCCTCGGGTCGAGGGTGGCTCGCAGCCCGCGATCTCTTGGATGGGGATGGCTCGCGACCCCTCTTCCTTCCTCGGCCTTCAGGTGGCCGGCAATTGCCGTTGCAATCGAATCACACCTCCTCTGGCTCTTTAGCATTGATGGGTTTAGGGCTACTCCGATCGTCTGCCATTGTGACGATGCTAGCGAGTCGCGAAGTCACCCTAGATTCGTCAATAGGGTGCTCGCTCCGCACCTCCCCTAAAGCATGCTTCAGCCTTGCGATTTCTTCTAGGGCTTGGTCCAAGCGAGACCTAGCCTGTTCGCACTCCGATAGCATCACCTCGTCCTCTCCTAGAGCAACGGCCAGGACATGGACGACCTCGTCATCCTACTCGCTCCTGGTGGAGGATGATGCCTCAACCCTGCCGCTCGGGTTGGCGTAAATTGTTCGGCCCATCGCGCACCGCGAATTAGGGTTTTCGCGATTGGGCTCAGGCTTGCGCCCTCGTGACTTGCGGTCACGGTTTGGCTCTACGATTGCGGTCGCGCTTTCAGGCCTACCGCGGATCTCTTGGCCCGTATCTGCCTCGACTTCAGCGATGCGCATCACGAAATCCCTTGACCGGCTAAACAAAGCCGAATCGGACCATACTTGGCGACGACTCTCAATCCCGTTGCCTGACGCGAGTCCCCATAAGTCTGTGTGATGAACAGACGCACTTGCGAGGGGGACTAGGTCACGGGTAGAGTCGGATCCGGGCAAGGCGCCTCGTACGGATCGCGACGTGGTCCGATCTCCCGAGCGAATATCGGGGTTTGCACGTGTCGGGATTCGCTCCTCTGAGCGATTTTCGGAGTCCAACCGCTCGGGCTTCGATCCGCGGTCGCGGGAGGGTGACCCGCGGTCGCGGGCGACGAGCCGCGGTCGCGGGTGGTGAATCCGCGGTCGCGGGTCTGATCCTCCAGGCGAATTCTGAGTTCCTTGATCGCCCTCCAACCCGCGGTCGCGGGTGGGTGTCTCGCGGTCGCGGGCGGCGATCCGCGGTCGCGGGTTGTCAACCCGCGGTCGCGGGCGGCGATCCGCGGTCGCGGGTTGTCAACCCGCGGTCGCGGGCGGCGATCCGCGGTCGCAGGTTGTCAACCCGCGGTCGTGGCTCTGGGGCTGCGTAAAGCGAATCGCGCGATTCGCCTGGCGCGATTGCCCCAGGGTTGTCTCGATCCGGGCTCGTGGACAAGCGATCCATAGCCTCCTTGGATCGGCTCTCGTAGGGTTTACGAAGGTCGAAAACCTGTTCGTTCCCCACAGACGGCGCCAAATTTTAGTACACAAAATATGTCAGTGTACAGGTCTCAATTCCTCCTTCAATGTCCTTCTTCTCCAAGCCTCCTTCACCTTCAATAACCTGCAAAACAATGGACAAAGGGGGCGGGGACCCCCTAATCCACCTCCGATGCCTAAGTCAGTAGAGTATTCGCAAGGGTAAACAGTAGAGAGAAAGGCGCAGGGCTAGGGCTGAGACAAGCGATCATCAGCCCCTCTAGAGTCAGGGCGAGCAATTATCAACCCCTCTAGGGTAGTTTTTCTATGGTAGCTCTTGTATATTGTCCTCCCCCCTCTACATGGCCAGGCCATGTATTTATAGTGGAGAGAGAGAGCTAGGATTTCTTCCTTGGAGCCCAATCAATAACTCTATCTTCTTAATTAGGATAGAATCTTCCAACCATGGGCCAATAAAGATATTTATTAGATATGCTTACCTGGCTGGCGGAAATATTATCCTTATTTATGGCGGTAAATTACCCACCTACCCCTATCGAACATATAGTTGAAGATAAGGTAAACGTGGCGACTCTATCAACCACCCAATATGAAATAAATTCCAACTTTCTCCCTAAGAGAACTGATAAAACGTGAAGAACGTGTTCAAAGAATTTGACTGATTTTTTTTGGTCGAAAAAGAATTTTGACTGTTTTCAACGGTGATGATAATCATAGATTAAATTAAATGATTACTGTGACTCATGTGTATAGGTGATTAAACTAAGTTAACTAACCTCATCAGTCATCACTGCCTCACTGGCCGTAATCGATGTCCACACATATTTATTCCATTAGTATTATCGATTTAAAAATTGCTACATATGTGGATGATAAAACGCTAGCTAGCTAATTTATGATTCCTTATTTGCAACAAAAGGGGGAAAAAAGGTGAATAGTTTTCTCAATCTCGTCGTCAACAACCAGAAAACAAATAAACAGCTAGCTAGTTTCACTTAAAGTTTCTCAAAAAAAAAAAAAGTTTCACTTAAAGTTACATAGATCGACCTTGATAGATCAAGAGGCCTGGCTGGAACAAATAGTCAGACAAGTCTCAACCAAGAGCAAGAAAAAAAAAACTATAATCAAACAAGCAAGAAGCCAACTGAGGGTCAAAACTAGTCATCAAAGAACGGGTCCTCGTCATCTGCCTATTGCATAAAAGACCACCTCTATATTGCCTCTTTAGTGGGCATATCTGTTGAATTGTTTTGGTGCTTATCAAGGACATTCCTATTTTTTCTATATAAAATGGGATCGTAGATGCTTATCAATAACACATGGCTTGGATTGTCGTGATAGGACATTCCCTGACCCTGTCGTGTAAACTTAAACCTTATCATGATTAATATTAGGATCTTCGATCATGCTTCTAATTACGAATACATACCAGTAGACATCGTGATTGAGAGGACGAGGATGATGGGATCCGATCCGATAATCACAATACACCGAGCAATGGAAATCGCCTTCTCTCTCTTAGCCTCTTAACCCTAATATCTTGTGAGTTATGCAATACGTAATATTGACCTAATGATGAATCTTGGGTCACTTATATAGGCAGAGAGAGGGGCCAAAATCCTCTAAAGATATATTTCAACCTATCATCAAAGTTGTTCAATAATAAATATATCTTTACTTTATAGAAAATCATATCTTCTATCATCATCCTTATCTTATCAAATCAACATGTTCCATAAATAAACCTAATGTGATATGGACCACATAATGAGATCTTATTAATATTTATTAATATCTTACATTCTCCCACTTGGTCCATATGACAAACACTGTAGTGGTCATATAGGAACAAACATAAGGCGCGCATAAATGCTGAAATGATATGCTTAATAGGTTTATCTTAATTACCCTTAGTTGATTTGAGTCATCAATCAGGATCATAGCGGTTCTACATTAATTAAAGAATGTAGTCCCTTTCATGTACCACTGGCTGACAGTCAAAACAACTAAGTCTGTATAAGTAGAAGTAAACATAATGGTCCCCATTAATGTCTTGAAGAAAGACTAGTTCTGTTATCATGCATTTGCTTTAGTATGTACATAAATAATCCATGATATGAAACAGAAATTTCAGAAGTTGCAATAATGAATATTCAAAACCAATGTCATAACAAAACACGTGGCAATCCATAAGGGAGAATGATATTAGTGACCACCCTCAAGACCCATAGCATCAACATGTTGCTTAAATGTCTTAGGGGGTAAGCCCTTTGTTAATGGATATGCTATATTAGCACGAGTGTTGATGTGCTCAATTGACACTTTCTTCTTCCGAACTTCATCCTTGACTGATAAGTATCTCAACTCCATGTGTTTTATACCTTTAGAATACTTATCATTCTTTGAAAAGAATACAACTGCGGTGTTGTCACAATGAATTTTCAGTGGCCTAGCAATGGAATCCATGACTGTAAGCCCTGAAAGGAAATCCCGCAACCATGATGCTTGAATTGATGCCTCAAAACATGCTACAAACTCGGCCTCCATAGTGGATGGTGCAATGATGGACTGTTTGGAACTTTTCCATGAAACAACACCGCCCGCTAGCATGAACACATAACCAAAAGTTCTCTTCCTAGTGTCCACACATCCAGCAAAATCTGAATCCGTATAACCAACCACCTCAAGATGATCAGTTTTCCTAAATGTGAGCATAAGTTCCTTTGTTCCTTGTAAGTATCTCAGCACTTTCTTTGCAGCTTTCCAATGATCAATACCTGGATTGCTTTGATAGCGACCCAGCATGCCAACTGCAAAACTGATGTCTGGTCTAGTGCAAACTTGTGCATATCCCAAACTCCCTACAAGAGACGCATAAGGGTAGTTTCTCATTCGATCACGTTCTAACTCAGTTTGAGGACATTGACTTAAGCTGAACTTGTCCCCTTTCTGAATTGGAACTGTATTAGGATCACATGACGCCATGCCAAAATTTTCTAAAACTTTTGAGATATAGGCATTCTGAGACAATCCTAAAATCCTACATGATCTATCACGAAATATTTCTATCCCGATCACATAGGAAGCGTCTCCCATATCTTTCATTTCAAAGTTTTGAGAAAGAAAGTCCTTGGTTTCCTGTAATAAGCCAAGGTCACTACTTGCTATTAGGATATCGTCAACATATAGAACCAGAAATGCAAACTTACTCCCACTGATCTTCAGGTATATACACTGATCAACTATGTTTTCAGTAAACCCAAAGGTGGTAATGGTATCATGAAACTTAAGGTACCATTGTCGAGAAGATTGCTTTAATCCATATATTGACTTTTTTAACAAACAGACCATGTTTTCCTTTCCATCTATAGTGAAGCCTTCTGGCTGAGCCATATAGACTTCTTCTTCTAAACTTCCATTCAAAAATGCCGTTTTCACATCCATTTGATGTAACTCTAGGTCAAAATGAGCTACTAAAGCCATAATTATCCGAAGAGAGTCCTTCTTAGAAACTGGAGAGAAGGTCTCATTATAATCGGTGCCCTCTTCTTGATGGAATCCTTTAGCCACGAGTCTAGCTTTATGTCGTTCGATTTTACCAAGAGAGTCGCGTTTGGTCTTATAGACCCACTTACAACCGACTTTCTTGTGTCCTTCTGGTAAATCGACTAACTCCCAGACTTTATTTGTGACCATTGATTTCATCTCTTCAAACATGGCATCCATCCATTTTTCAGAATTTTCACTTTTCATGGCTTGTGAATACGTGGCCGGATCTTTCTCCAACCCCATGTTAAATTCACATTCTTGCAAATACAATATAAAATCATCTGAAATAGCTGGCCTTCGTGGTCTTGAGGACCTCCTTAATGCTACTTCAGGTGCTGCATTCACATTCGGTTCTATGGTGATAGGCTCATGATGGAGTGCATGATCATTGACATTTGGTTCTACATTATTGGCTGGGCCAATAGCATTAGGTAGAATAGTGTCAGTCGAAATCCCGGGCACAGGAATTGGTATTGGTGCCCGAATCGCTCTAATGACCACTTCTCTGACTTTATCACTCCCACTGACTTCGCCATTCTCAATGAATTTAGCATTACCGGTCTCTACAATTCTTGTACTATGATTAGGACAGTAAAACTTATACCCTTTTGACCTTTCTGGATACCCAATGAAAAACCCACCTGTGGTTTTTGCATCGAGTTTCCTTTCATGTGGGTTATAAATGCGTGCTTCTGCTGGACATCCCCAAACACGTAAATGTCTTAAACTGGGTTTCCATCCTTTCCACAACTCAAATGGTGTCTTAGGAACAGCCTTACTTGGAACTCGGTTCAAGATATACACAGCAGTCATAAGAGCATGCATCCACAATGATATGGGCAAATTAGAATTACTTAACATACTCCTAACCATCTCCAAAAGTGTACGGTTGCGTCTCTCAGCAACACCATTCATCCATGGCGAACCAGGCATTGTGTACTGAGAAACAATCCCTATTTTTTCAAGAAGTTTAGCGAAAGGACCAGGACGTTGTCCTGACTCATCATATTTTCCATAAAATTCACCACCTCTATCAGACCTAATGATTTTCACCTTTTTACCTAATTGTCTCTCAACCTCTGTTATGTAGGATTCTACTGCATTCACAGATTGAGACTTGTCATGCAAAGGGTAAAGATAACAGTAACGTGAACAATCATCAATAAAGGTAATAAAGTATTTTTCTCCACCAAAGGATGGATAATCGAAAGGTCCGCATATGTCTGTATGTATAATTTCAAGCAGTTCAGTGCTTCTTGTGGCTCCTTTCTTGGTGTGTTTAGTTTGCTTACCCTTAATGCAATCTATACAAACCTCAAAGTTAGTGAAATCAAGACTCGGAAGAATCTCTTCTTTCACTAATAACTTAACTCTTTCTCTGGATATATGACAGAGCCTCTTATGCCACAAAAAAGCAGAATCTTCACTTGACCTTTTACGTTTCAAATTCACTTTAGGATGCAAGGTTACTAAGGATTCAGAAAAGGAGTTATCAAGAGTAATTTGATATAAACCATTAACTAAAAATCCTGAACCAACTAAATCATTATTCTTAAACAAACTGAAACGTCCATCACCAGTAGATGAAGAAAAGCCATCAAGATCAAGTTTAGACAAGGAAATCAAATTGCGAGAAACTGTAGGAACATAAAGAGTATTCTCTAAATCTAAATGAAAACCAGTACTTAAAACTAAATGAAAAGTTCCAATGGCTTCTACTGGTGCTTTCATCCTATTTCCCATGTAAAGGTAAGCTTCATTTGGACTTATGTTCCGGGTTGTAAGGTATCCTTGCATCGAGTTTGAAACGTGAACATTAGATCCAGAATCAATCCACCATGTATTAGAAGGTGCTTCTACAAAGTTTGATTCAAAACACACAAAAGCCAGAGGCTTACCCTTCTTTTTGAACCATTCTCTACGCTTTACGCAATCCTTTTGAATGTGCCCATTCTTTTTGCAAAAATGGCAGTTATCATTCTTCTTAGCTTTCTTTGGTGCAGATTGACTGGACTGGTTGGAAGAGTTATTCAGATTGGAGGAACTTTTCTTAATGTCCTTCCAATTTTTCTTTCCGAATTTGTTCTTCCCATTCCCATGCATGTAGTTTGCGTTAGGCACATGGCTGCTTTGTTGCTTAATTCTAGCCTCTTCTTGAACCAGCTTATTGGTCAACTGATTCACATTCCACGTTTCCGTAATCGTGTAATAATGAATCTGAAAAGGACCATACTGTTGAGGCAAAGAGTTGAGGATAAACTGGACTAGGAATGAATCCTCTACCTTCATGCCCAGTTTAGCCAATTTTGCAGCCAAGTTAGCCATGTCAAGTACATGTTGCTGCATGGTCTTAGTACCATCATAATGGGCAGTGGTGAGTTCAGCCATAAGTTTTCCAGCAACAGCTTTGTCGCCAGGCTTAAAGCGTTCAGTGATTGTCTGTAAGTACCCCTTAGCGGTTAAGGTATCACTTTCAGGAATGGAAGACTTAATGTTGGATGCTGTGGTGAGACGTAGGAACTTCAAGCACAGTTTATTGGCTTTAGTCCAAGCTTGATGGGCAAGTTTCTGTTCATCTGTGGACTCAGCTGTAAGATCAGCTGGTTTATCCGCAGTCAAGCCCGAGTCTATCTCAAGCACACCCAAGTAAAACTCCACATGTTCTTTCCACTCATTATAGTTAGTCCCATCTAGTTGAGGAACTGAGTTAACAAAGGAGTTAAGCTGTGCAGGTTGAGGAACTGCAATATATAAAGGAATCATCTCACAATAATTAAATTTCGAGGCAAAATATAACATACATGACTAAGATTTGAACATATAGGAATGATTTACATCCTACAATTAAACAAGTATGGTATCTGTGGATATCCTATACATGCTCAATCGCATAAAAAAAATCATCCATTTAATGGTTATATTCTACTTATGATGCATAGTCTACCTGTGGGCATACCATTATGCTAAGAAATAAACCAATCAATAATATTACTTAGTCTAACATCCAAAACATACTTTGAATCTACTGTGGCAGATTGCAAACAATAATATGAATGTCATTTAATGATAGAATACAATAAACACATATGATTTAACATCCAAGACATGCTTTGAATCTACTGTGGCAGATTGCAAACAATAATATGAATGTCACTCTATGATGAAATACAATATACATGTATTGAATTGTTATCACTGTGGTGAATTTCAAAACAATATAATATGATATTGTATATCAGAATACAAAAATCCCGGTATTGAGCATGCATAACAAACAAGCAATTAATCAAGACGTTTTTTTTTTTAGACTTTACTTCATTAGGTTATACATGTTACCAGGATCAATAAGCAATTCGTAAAAACATCATACGAATTTTCTATCATCAGAAAATAGCATTACAATAATTGCCGAAAAGTCGAAAAACGCGATTTTGAGGGCTTAAACGATGGAATTCGGCTAAAATCCGGTCTACCCATTGCATAGCAATGATCTTGAAAGATATCGCCGTTTCCGATCGATCATGCAAATTTCGTCAAATTCCGACATAGACAAAAACAACATCGACAGATTGCGGAAAAACCCTAATTTCCAGTCGATCCTAAACTCCCGGTTTTTCTTATGCAATTTTCGGCCATAAATTCATATATTATACACATAATACAAAAACATCATGCAAGAATCAAACTAAATAAAAGCGGAAAACATGATACTAGCATGATTCTTCTATGATTTCGAACTAAAAGAATGATCTTCAACCTAAAACGCTCCGATACCACATGTAAACTTAAACCTTATCATGATTAATATTAGGATCTTCGATCATGCTTTTAATTACGAATACATACCAGTAGACATCGTGATTGAGAGGACGAGGATGATGGGATCCGATCCGATAATCACAATACACCGAGCAATGGAAATCGCCTTCTCTCTCTTAGCCTCTTAACCCTAATATCTTGTGAGTTATGCAATACGTAATATTGACCTAATGATGAATCTTGGGTCACTTATATAGGCAGAGAGAGGGGCCAAAATCCTCTAAAGATATATTTCAACCTATCATCAAAGTTGTTCAATAATAAATATATCTTTACTTTATAGAAAATCATATCTTCTATCATCATCCTTATCTTATCAAATCAACATGTTCCATAAATAAACCTAATGTGATATGGACCACATAATGAGATCTTATTAATATTTATTAATATCTTACATGTCGATCCAGATCCGCACCGGAGCGGAGTCGTTGCGCTTCGTCTCGGCATCGATAAGCCTAGCTTGGATTGTTTTGATGGTTTCGCTGAGCTCGTCAAGCTCCTTCCTTGCTCCCGTGATGGACCGAACCCTTTTGTGCGCCTTAGGGTCTGTTCGGTAAAACTAGCTGGAGCTGAATTAAGAGTTAGTTCAGCTTGTTAAGTTTGGGGAACAGCTTTTTATTTCCATCTTAATTCAGCTAATTTCAGCTACAATGACTCACCGAACTCCAAAAATATTTTATTTTAAAAAAATTTTAAGCTTCAACAAGTTCCATTAAGCTTCGTTAAGCTGCGAACCAAACGGACCCTTAACTTGCTTTTACTTTTTAGCTTAACTTGCTTTCGTTGTGCTTTTACATGAATCAAAGTGAAATTGGGATCACATGCATTGTCCGCTAAGTGCGCTTGCTTTCTTTATCAGAATTGCTTACCCATGGTCCCATCTCCCATGTACGCTTGGAATAACTTTCATTTCCAAAACTAGGCTTGGGAATTATTATTTTTACAAGTATAGGCTAGCCCGCTTGAGTTTCCTTAAACATTTACTACAAACTTAATTCATCTTATCCTAATAAATTTATTAAAGACATAGTTAGGAAAAATATTTTACCTATAAAGTTTATCTATTTACACAAAGACTTTATTAAATTAACATATAAAATATAAATACTACTTGAACTCACACAATTAAGTTATGTCGAAATACGTACTTCAAAGCATGCGCATTCATATTAATCGAAAAATGCATATTCATGTTAATGGAAAATGCACAATCAAGTTAAGTGAAAAAATCATACACAATGCAATTGAAAGCATACACATTCATATTAACCGTAAATGCACAATCATGTTATTTGAAAAGGCACTGTCAAATTATATGAAAATAGACCATCAATTCCCGTCACATTTTACACACCCATTACACATATGAAAAAATCACATACATTACGATTAGAACGATGAACACTCATATCAATCGAAAATACACAATTATTTTATTTGAAAATGCATAGTCAAGTTAAGTAAAAATACAAAGTCATTTGCAACATTTTGCATCCTCAAAAGTTGTAAAAAAAATTTGCACACGATCGCAATCTAAGTCTTTCATATAACATGATCAAGTAGATGAGATTCCTTCTTATTTCTCTCCTTAGATATCATTCTCACATGATATATCTTATTTGTTGAAATTATATCTTCTAAATCATTAAGAATATTATCTATGGAATTCACGTATTTGTAATAAATTTTTATTACAATAATATATAGTTTGACATTATTTGATAATCTATTACGATTTGATCTTTATCAAAGATATTATTTTCTAATATTTTATTTAATAGGTCTTGCAATTTTGTTTAAGGATATTAGGATTCTAGAGATTTATAACTTTTTTATGAATATTATTTAGAAAATTAGACTATTAGCTAAAATAGTTCCAGAAAACATTGTGTCCTAGTTAAAATAATACTATTTTTGTATTTATAGCATCAATTTATTTAACTATTTTAAAACATCTAGACATTTTCAACTATGTATTGATAATTATGTAATTAAATTTTATGGAATCTAATTAAAAAGATTCAATGAATAGTTTTATTATATTTGTGCCCCATGACAAAAAAAAATTGTAAAGACTTGGGTTCCGTTTATAATAGTGTAGGGTAGATTTTGGGGGAAGTTCCATGAGGTTTATTGCTTCTCCTATGGGTGTTTTGAAAAAAATTCACAGACATTTTGGACAGTTTTTTTGTAGTCCTAAATATTTATAAAAGTTTGTTTTTTTCCCTTGAAAATGTAAGAATTCAGACTACAAACGAATAGTAGTTTGAGAGGCATTAAAAACGGTAGCCATGAACGGCTAAGTGAGTCAACATAGGAGCCACATATGGCTAGGAGAATCGACTAAGTGAGGTACAAATTTTTGAAAAGAAGGAGAAAAACAAGTTTGGAATCAGGGTGAGTAAAAGACTAAAAGCATTAGCGTCGTAGGCAACAGGCCAACCCATTAATGGGTGTGCGAAACAGACATCTAACACCAAGCGACCTAACCAAGTACAACTCGGTTTGATATCAAACTCCACACCAACTCTTGGAAAAATTAGTACACAATTGAAGTGTAAGTCATCCTGCAAAAGATTGCCTACCTTGCACAACAAGTAAACCTCACTTGTAGTGCTAGTAACGCAAACTTACAATACAAGTAAAGCTCAACTTGCGTGCTAACTGCTAAGTAACTTCTAAAAAGTTCAGCAAATAACCTTAGATTCATCTTAACAAAATTATTATTTCACAAGGTGGATTATCATTGTTTTTTATGTACATTTCTTGATTTTTTTTTCCAAGCAATTAATCCTTATCTTGTAAGGATATATGCTTTTCAGTTTTCATTTTTTATTTTTCTATTTTTAGTATTCTTGGGAATTAAGGACTACTATTTCTTTTCCATTTTCCTATTCAATCCTTTGTAATGCTTGCAATCCATGGTTTTGATATTTTTCCTTTACTAATTTTCCTTTAAATTTCTTAATCCTTTTTTTCCCTTTTCTATTTCCTTTTATCTTTTTCTTTTTTTATCCAAATTTTATAGGTTGGATAAAATTATATCTAAAGAAGATGGTGAGTTGATCGGTGGTGGTTGACTAGTCGATAAGTTCATGCTTGAAGATTTTAAACACGATTCAATTCAGTCAAATAGTCGTGAATACGATTTGATCGAGTCGACAAACAGGGATCAAGGAGGGGTTGAATTTGAGCGAGTTTAATAAGACTTAGATCTAGCATGTAGTGCAAAATCAGATGAGTGGATCAAATTGCTCAAATTAGATCTATAAAAATGATCTAAAATTATCTCAAAAGAAGGTTAGAAAGTCTCTTTCTTGAGTTGAAGTATAAAACTAAAGATACTGGCCTCCTCAACCCATTAGTTTAAACCAATCGATTGGTTGGAAAGAAAATCTCTTTATCAAATTGTTCATCATGAAGTCTCTTTTGTGAAGTTTTTTCTTCCACATTTTTCCTAATGAGGAAAACCTATAATGAGGAAAACCTATAATTTAGTATGTAGTAAGATTAATTAATTATATCTTTAAGAAAACCTGATAGATATAATTTAAAATTTTCAATGATATATATTAAATTATATTTTACATAATGTGGGCTTACAATCAAATTTTAGGTAATTAAATTATTTTAATAATAATGAATGATATGATTATATATGAAATTAACACATGTCAATAATTATTATTTGACGTACAATTATGATAGGGTAGATTTCCTGTGAACGTTAAACACAAAATGGAATACTCTAAACTCCAAATCGATTTACATGGAAACTGTTAACGCCCCAAACAAAATAACAATTCGGTTAGAATCGAACGCAACAAAGCTTCGGGATTTTCGGAATGTCCACGCTACGAGCTAATCACAGCTTACAAGGTAATCAAATGTCTTATAGTCAGCATAGTATAACCACCCACTAGTCCACAGCACAAGCACCGATGATTCACAAGACTACACGAGCCATACTAAATTACAAATTACGTACTAATTAGGCTTTCTAGCTATAGTAGCAGTTTAGTGCACATAGAGTTCTTCAGTTAACACCCATACTAAACGTTTAAAGACAGTACCAAGAAAGGCGAAGCCTCGTTACATGCATCTAATTCATCCATCTGATAGGCAAATGTATCCACATCAAATGGAGTCACGAGCACAACCCACCCACAATGTCCATCTTCCTGCATTTGTTCCTGACGTGTATCTTTATCAGTGTACAATATAAAACACATGAAAGAACATGACCAAACACCACGGCATAAAGCAGAATTTTATAACTAAAACCCTCTCAATGAATACTTAACATCCATAATTTTAGTATATGTAAGGTAATCACCAAAAAGTAATCCAACCTCCACATTTCTCTTCTTGTGTTCAAAGGCCATGATGAATTTTAACCTAGCAAAGATCACCCCAGAAAGTTTGACTCACCCTAACTGAAAATTTGTCGCACCCAGTAAGATAGCAGTAAAGATTCGAACACAGAAGAAAACAGGAGCTGAAAACATATTTGAACTTGAAATCAAATAAGACTACACTAGACTCAATCCACTTTGAAGTGTAATTTATGACCCAAGTAAATGAGCCTAGAATAACCATCCTTGTGATGACCCAACAATGGAAATGACCCGATCTAAAAAATAAAACTGAAGCAGACAATCGCCTAATTTGACTTTGGGATGAGGCCACATCTAACCCAATCTATGTCATTTCAGCCATTCATACCTTACTCAACATTGTGAGACTGATCATGCTCGATGAAGTCCAAAGCCTCATCCTTTGTGACAAGGTTGACTTTGCTGACTCTATTCTTCAGAGTTACCCCATAGATTCGATCAGCAACCTTAACAAGCTCTTGACGAAATGTGGTGGTTATGAATTGAGTACTTGCTTGGTCAGCCAGCCGACGAATCATATCTATCAGAGTTAGGGAAAGTAAAACTGAAAACAGCATACAAACAATAATAATACTTTTATATTAAATTGAAGACGGATCATCAGAAATGGAGGTCAAGTGGTAAACAACTACAATCAAAATCAGGAATATGCAGTAGATGCAGTTTCTTCGTCTTTTTTTTTATTTCTTTGGTCAACTGGGTCAGCTGGAGCAGCAAATACAAGTAATCAAATAAAACTATTTTTCTCGTATGCTTGCAGATGACAATGGTATATGCATGCACCTATCTGGGATATGATCAAATAAGAAGGATACTTCCAACAGCCGTTCGGTACTGAGGATCAAGGGCTGCATCTATTTCATCAAAAAGATAGAAAGGTGCAGGATCACACCGCTGTATGTCAAATATAAGGGCCAATGCAACAACAGTTTTCTGACCACCTGAGAGTTGCTTCATGGATTGGGTCTCCCCTTGCCCAGTAAAAGAAACCTGACAAGCGCCCACAAGTTTGAAAGAGAATTACTCAATGAACGGCAATGTACAAACCATTGAATAACTACATATGCCTTCACTTTCACGCCAATGTATTTTTCAACTCTCCCTTCTGCTTCACCTCCTCGAGGGAGTCGAGGCCCATTATCATCTTCGTCGTCGTCACCTTGGTCACCATCCTACAGAAATCGAAACTACGATTACACATCTAGGAGAACTTAGATATGCGGCATTCCTAGGAGAAAACAGAAGATGATATTATATTTCTGAGGAAACGACAGGCATTGCAACAAACAACACAAGAGAAACAAGCCAAATATAGATTATTGACACAAGCACTAAATAGCAGTAAGAAGATCACTAATTCAATCAGTGAGCAATAATAAAAAAGAATGTTAGAAACCACCCATATCATAGTTAGATTATGTATGTTTCAGAAATCGGAGGGAAACAAGGAACCTGTCTGACACTGTCACACATCATTATATAGCTATCAATCCAAATCCCTCCAACTCCAGGCACAGAACAACCTACGGCCAAACTAACCTTCTTCTTCATCATCATTAAGAAGCCATTACCACCTTGCACAAGTTCAGAAAATACTTCTCGAAAGTTTCGAGCAACACCCTTGAAAGTACGTTAATTCTATAGATTCATCCTTCCGCTGATCCAGTACTTCAATAAGTTCCTTAATTTTCTGCAAGAATCGTATTTTATTCATGTAATGAAACCAAACTTAAATATTCCAAAGCTCATTATAAGAACCACGTACAGCCATTGAATAAGTACTTCCTCATCACCAGCATCCAACTCAGCTTGCCTTTTCTGAAGTTCTTCACGTTGCTCTGTGAAGTTTACATACTGATCAAGAGCTTTTTTGTTTACATGCATGACTCAACTGTTGGAGCTGCTCATTACACCTGTGAAGTGCCTTTTGCAGATCTTTGACACTTTTCCTTCTATACCTATTAATTTCATTGACACAAATGGCAGAAAATGTTACAAGTTCCTTGTAAATCAAGCAATTCAAGATCAAACCCAGGCCAACATTCCTATATATGAATATACACCTAGTGAGTGATTTCAGCAAATCTAGCAATTCAGAAGCTAAATAGAACTATTTATTGAGACTATAATGTATCAAGGTTCAAGTAATTACTTCATGGAAACCAAGGAATTCAATGGTACCAAGTTACAAACACAATTAGGGCATAAACTAATTTCTTGATTATTTATCTCATAAGACAATTAGAGAGTATATACTAAGCCCTAGACGGTTCAAACAAAGCGTCCCGGGAAAGAACCTCCAAGAAAACCCGAGAAGAGAGTATTAAACTCTAACATGAAAAAGTGTTCTTAATTAATTAAGAAAAAAAACAAAACAAACAATAAAATATTCAATCTCAACCATCATATCGTCGAGATCGACGTCTTGCTCGAACGGGTCATGCTTGTTCCTCAAGATTGGGCGTATCACAAAGAAGCAAGAAGGTAGGTGAGGCGTTGGGCAGAAATGAAGTGTCTGATCCTGGTGAGATTTTGCACTTGAGTGTGCCTGCTACCCTGCCTGTTGTTAAGAAGTTATGTGGACTTGATATTGGTAACAAGTATCTACAATATAAGAAGGGATCCAATTATCAGATCACACGCAAAGGAGTTGAATCATAGTATTTATGCATACATACATTATGCAGAGTGCACGTGTTGTGTGTAAGCCATTGTTGTATATCAAGACCTGTTACATGTTCCTTAATAGGTTCTCTTCTTAAACTTACAGGTTCACTTTTCAAACTAATGACAGCGGCTAATCCAAATCAAATTCTTTTTAGCAGTCAAGAACTCTCACCTTAATATTGAACTATTGTTGAAGGGGCCAATTCAGTACAGATGGAAGCTTGATTGCATCAACCACACTTATTTGAATTTACACAACCATTTCCTACATTAACAGAACAAACGAATCCCACGAGAATCAAGAGAAGATGAGCAAATTGCAATGGCAAGTGTAATATGATGGTCCTAAACAAATAAATGCATGAACAAAAAAAGAAAAGGAGTATAAAATGAAATCACAAGAACTATGAGAATTTAAATCTGCTCGTTCGAACCTGAACCTCTTTTTTTTGTTTTAGCTGATGAGATATATGTCGGTGTACAACCAAGGTCTATATATATGCAGTACTTTGGTTTCAGGGTATGATAATGCCAATTGTTTGGTAGTAAGGTAGCATTCAATTGGTCAAACCTTATCTTCATTTTTTTTTCAACTTAAGTTTGCGTGGCATACTTACATAATACTATTACTTTGTAATTACATGCCAACAAAATTCATATATACACATAACGATAGAGGGTGGTTACAATTTAAAATCTTCTGAGATGTGGTATATCACCATATTCACACACTAATCAGGAGCTGTAGAGCAATCAGCAATTCACATACAATGGTTGAAGGCATTGTGTCCATAACTAATATGGAGGTTGCAACTTGCCTGCAAACCAATTTGAAGATTGGCAATTGGGACTTTGGCGGTAGCAGGGATCTGGAAATAAAAAAGACCTTTTTTCTCAACATTTAGATATGTAGGTTCAAAAGGGATTTGGGTATATCACCTTAATAATTGGTCTCAACTTTTGAGGTGTCATTTTCATTTTTGTCCAATAAAGATTGGCAATTTGGGTATATCATCTTGGTGTTGAATGCCTATCTTGCTCGGATTTTTTAGTTTCTCTGATGTTTATCCAGCTATTTGTGTTTTCCTTGTTGAAGCTTTGTTTTCTGCATTATTGTTCATCCTTCCCAGTTGTTTGATACCCTTTGTAATGACCCAATGTATGATGAATAGAAATCGTGAAACAGCTATGACCTGGTTATATGATATCCTGAAACCATGAGTGTTATTGCTGACCTTGAATTTCGCTCGGCACCAGCACAGGAGCAATTACTCAATTAATTTGGGTATATCACCTTAACCCCATCCTGCAAATTGAATCCAGGTGAATCGAAAATTTTAAAAATATGATGCTTCAAACTTGAAAGAGTTTTACTGGGATGAATGGATAAGAAAGAGAAATAGTAGATGGAAAGGTGAAGCTACTAACAATAACTTCCAGGGTAAGGATATCTCGAGTTGTAGTTGGCCAATGGATATAAGGTGTTGAAGACAATGGGGCAGCCTCACCTCTTCTTCTTCTGGATGTTTGGAAAATTCCAGCTTGCGGAGGTTTGGAAAGGAATCCCAATCAATACTAATACTGCTACTATTAGTCTTTTCTTTCTCCTCTTCCTTTTCCCACAACTCCAGCTGTGGACAGTCTCTGACTTGCAACTCCTCAACAACATTATGCTCACGTGGTGCAACTTTTACGCTCCTCAAATCTGGACAAAGGAAAAATAAAAGTCTGCGGAGGGAGATTAAGCCTTCACCTGGAAAGATTGTCAGCCCAGTGCAGCGATCAATATCAATACTCTGAATACAAGAAGACGAATGTGATACTGATGGAGTGCTACTAGTAACTGCAGAAGAAGACATTGACACCAGTTGCTCTACCAATTCTGCCCTGCTACCCCAGAATCGCACTGATTTAAGATGTGGAGTTGGAGGCACGGATACAAGAACGGGACACCTGTAAATATCTAGCTGTGTAAGAAGGGGAAACATAAGCGGGGGATGCCCTAGTAGTTGTAGTTGCCTTTCTCTTGCCGGTGACCACCATCCCTTTAACCTATTCAATACATGTAACTCAAGTCTCTGTAGGGAAGGAAAGAAGAGTTGAGGAGTGGATACCACAGATTCAGCCTCTTCTTCCATGTACTCCAACTCACCCAGATGCTCAACATGAAGAAACCTAAGAAACGGGAGACATCTGAGAGGGGTTACATCCTTTACTTGCGAAGAACTATATATGAATAGGCTTTCAAGTTTGGGCAGCCTCGAAGCTGGATCCTCCCTCCACCAATCTGTTAATCTCTTGCTCGGATATTGTTCAATTCTTAATGATTCTAGATTGTCAGAGAACTGGCCCCTTCCCAACATCCCTTCATCTGTGCACCCTTCATCGGCATAAATGATGTTCAATTTTCCATGGAGGCTGATTCTAGCCAATGCCTCAAGCCCACTATTCCCCACTCTGATTTCACTCAACCGCTCAAGGGATGTCAATTCCCCAAAGCTAGCCGGCATTTCCCCCAAATTATAACACCGCTTGTTAAATAAATGCCTCAAGCTGGTCAGTTCCCCAATATCTCTAGGCAGCTCTACCAGATTCCGACAATCACTGATGTCTAAAGTGATCAAATTCACCAGCTTTGTGATAGAATCCGGAAGATGTGAGAACACACCCCTCGAAAGATCAAGATACCGTAAGTGTTGCAGCTCTCCAATAGAAACTGGAGCATCATTAAAGCATAACCCCGTATACACACGTAAGAATCTGAACTTCTTCACCTCTTGATCAAAACCTCTTGAGCTACTATCGGATGAATGCATTAACAATGAACGCAATCGGTCAGCTTCAAGCAGTGAGAGTGGAAATCTACATGACTTGTCTATCTTATACGAAATAAACACGTGTCGGATTTTCTTATGAGATACATTCTTTCCTTCAACCAGTATAGTAGTTTCCCCCCCAGCCACATCTTGTGCTAAGTCATGCACTAAATCATGCATCTTACAACTATAAATTTCACCATATTGACCATCTATTGTACTTGCTTCTTGAAAAAATGACCTCCTATATAACTCCATAAAATACGCATGACCTGCCGCCTCAAGTGTTTCATCATTCTTTGGTTTGACATACCCCTGGGCAATCCAATAGAATATCAACTCATCTTTAAAAAGCCTCGTATCCTTTGGGAACAAGGAACAATAAGCAAAGCAGTTCTTCAAGTATGACGGCAGGTGATGGTAGCTCAATTTGAGTGTAGACATAATGCGCTTTTCACCACCCTCTATCTTGGAGAGCTCCTCGTTCTCAAGTGACTTCCATTCCTCCATTGTATCTTTACTACTAAGAAGGCTGGCGATACTCTTTATGGATAAGGGCACATTGACACACTTCCTCACAATCTTCTCTCCAAGACTTATCCAAGCGGGGTCGTTCTCTTGTTCCTTAGTGAAGGCAAACCTTTTAAAAAGATCCCACGATGCATCACTTGATAAGCCCTTTAACTCTAGAGTTTGATCCGCTTCCATCGCCTTAGCAACCGATAGATGTCTCGTAGTCACAATTATCTTACTTCCTTTTGCAACATCACTACTTAGTAAAGACCGCAGCTTGCTCCCTCTGGCCTTGTCTTCATCCCACAAATCATCTAGTACAAGAAGAAACTGCCCTTTCTCATCTATGACATCCCTAATCCCTGATTGTAGCTGATCCAAGCTGAATCCTTGATAATGTTTCTCTTTAGTCATGGATTGATAGATGTTACCAAGGACTTCTTTCTCATCAAAAATATCAGAAATACAGGCCCAATACCTCCTTTCTTGAAAACCATTTTTAACCCTGTCATCATTGAAAACCAGTTGAGCAAGAGCAGACTTCCCCATGCCCCCTATCCCAACTACAGAAATGAGTGAAATGTTCTGCTCAGCATACATCTTATCATACAGAAATTCGATCACTTGTTTCTTTTCATCATCTCTGCCTATGATATCGTTTGGATCTACAAAAGACCCTGTTTCAACTCCTCTCGCCATACCACCAACCGGCTTTTCATTCTCACATCTCACAAAGCTAAACAGGGCCATGTCGTCAGAGATCTTACGCAGGTCCTTCCTAATAGACTTGACCTCCTTAGCAATGAAGTCATTGGAAGCGATTGGATTCAGCTTGGAGAAGAAAACCCGTACCTCTTTGCAGCATTTTTTGCCCTTGACGCGGCGTTGCTTGAGAATATCGTCGGTGGCAACCACGTCGAACAGGTCTTCGGCGTCATACAGCACGTCCCTGACCCTCTGGATCCAGTTCCTCACCTGAGCGGAGTCATAGCGCTTCGTCTCGGCATCGATAAGCACAGCTCGGATAGTTGTGATGGTGTCCCTGAGCTCTTGAAGCTCGTCCCTTGCTCCCCATACAGATCGAGCCCTTTCGTACGCCTTATCGAACGCAGGGGTTGTAATCTTGGACAGGAGGTTGGAAGCAAGGCTGAACAAAGCGGCTTCAGCCATGGCTTGGTTTCAGAAAAATGGTGGATGTTGTTTGTTGGTGGCAATTCAGAGTACACAGGCTACTGGGTGTACGTGATTTGGATTGCTATTGCCATGTAATGTTTATAGCCTTACTTGTTTTGGTGTGCTTTTCCATGAATCAAAGCTATTGGGATCACGTTGTCGGCTAAGTGCGGTTGCTTTTTTATCAGAATTGATTGCTTAATCATGTACGCTTGGAATATAATTTTAATTCCAAAAGTAGGCTTGGGAATTTTTATTTTTACGAGTATAGGCTGGCCCGCTTGAGTTTCGTTAAACTTTTACTACAAACTTAATTCATCTTATCCTAATAAATTTATTAAAGAAATTGTTAGGAAAAATATTTTACTGTTATAAATCAGGAGAAACCATAAACAGAGAGAATGGAGAGAGGAAGGGAGTCAGATCCGTATATTATTAGGTCACTCATAAGGATCTTTATATAGAGAGTACAAGAGATGGGATAAGATCAAATCTAGGGTTTTAAGCTTATTCATGTACATCCATATCCGATAATAATAATATTATAACACTCCCCCTTGGATGTACATCCCTAACTGCCTCGTTAAAAACCTTGTCTGGAAAACCCAATGGGACAAAACCAAGACGAAGGGACAAAGAGTGCAGTGTTGTTCTCTCTCTTTGACTCGAAATTTATCTTTCATGCTTGATTGAATTGAGCATCCATCCAGCCTTTGAGTTGAATCTTGAAACAGGAGAAACTTGTCAATGACATATGTTGTGTCGTATCACCTTTAATGATCATTTCTTAATTTGAGCGACACACGCTTCATTATCTTCATATACCTTCGTTGGATCTTCTTCAACTTGATTCGATGACAAATATAAGATCTCATTCTTTCGCGTATCTCGAGCGTCAGGTCGAGATTGTCTCATCATGGACCTTGTATGACGAACTGCCTCGTTAAAAACCTTGCTTGGAAAAACCCAGTCGGATAAAAACCAAAGTCATGGGAAAAAGAGTACAGTCGAATAATGATGTTCCCCCTCAATTAAACATACAATCTTCATTTGACACATATATACTCTGATGTGTCTTCATTGAAGATTTGGTACTTCTGGACCAACAATCTTTATTGTATGTTTGGGGAGACAAACAATTCATTGCCACTTCAAATGACTTTACTGAGGCAATGAAGCAAGATACATCAATGCCCATATTGCTTTGAGATAAGGTACTTGAAGACCTAATATCTCTTCAATTTTCCACTAAGAGAAGAAGACAATCCTTTTCCATACTTAGTGATCTTACTACTATATATGGACTTTACATTTGTGCTTCAACCAATCCAAAGGGTCATTTACCCTATTCTATGTATGCTCGAACTACAGGCCGAGACAATACTTAGTGGTTCATGAGTCCCTCATATCAACTTCTCTTTTCATGTAATCGGTTAAGTTAGACCTCTTCTGGAGATCAAGTCATCAACAAAAATGATTACATGAATGTAAGACTCATTTGATCACTCATAAATCCTTTCCTTAGTAGATATTCACTAAGGCGTTTTTTACCACATTGTATTTGATTGCTTCGGTCCATACAAGGATCATTTGAGCTTAACCGAGTGCACATCATGTGGTTTTGATTCAAATGCTTCAGGCATTTTCAATCCTTCTAGGATTTTCATGTATATTTTGGTACTTAATGACTCCCATAGATGAGTCATTACCACATTCATGGGTTGTAGCTTAAGTCGCTCATCGACTAAAGCAACAAGAATCTGAGTGTGATTGCATCCATAATGTGCATAATGTGTGAGCACATTTCTATGTACTTCACTCGAGACTTTATAAATCTCGTGCAATCAGTCAAACTTTGAATTTGAACAGTGCATTGTGCTCATTTCATTTTCTTATGAACAACCACTAATAGTTGACTGATTTTATACTTATATTGGAACTTAAGGCCCAAAAACACCTCGTTTATTTAGCAATTGTAGCTATACTCGAATAGCTTCTTTCCAACATTCTTAATCAATTCAATGTCGACGTTCCTCCTTTATTCAAGGATCATTATCGCTTCGCTTGACCTTGATTCCAACAGAACAAGCAAAGATATCAATAATTAATTACATTACTCATCGACAATCTCAAATTGTCGCCAATGTTATTCTCTTTCCTTTTAGAGTCTTTAGATAGAATTTCTTCAGGAAATCTATCTTCATGTTTGTGTGTAGTCGACATATCATCACCCCTTTTGTGATGTTATCGGCTCTTTTATTTTTCGAGGAATGATATCTTTAGAGCCTAATTGTCTCTTCAGACTTCCGGTGTGATTGAGAAATATTTGTTCTGCTCGGAGTTAATTTTAGAATCTCCAAACGAGGTGGTGCATGTGACTTGACTTTGTCACTTTCATTTACATCATCACATATACTTGGTAGCATGCTAGTTATACGATCCGCTAAACTTCTAGTTTAGTTACTTTGGATCTAAAATAGCAAATTGCATCCCATGCAATCGCTTTAACTTTTAGTCTCACTTATATTCTCCCCCTAAAGTTGGGATTTTCACTAGGGATGTCAATGGGGCGGGTTCGGGGCGGGGGATACCCTCCCCGTCCCCATACCCATCTAAAAATTTGTTCCCCATACCCATCGGGTAATAAAACTTGTACCCGTGTTTGTACCCATCGGGTCCAATCCATACAAAAAAGCGAAACTGTATGACAGTGTTTTTGTGTGACAACAACTAACGAGAATAACGTTACGTATGACAGTTCGTTGTCTGTGTGACACGTTTGTTTGAACTTAAAGTGGATGAAATGAATGACACGTTTGTGGGTGACGTTATTCTCAGTCCTTTTGTATGTTTTTGTATGATTTTGTGTGACATGGTTGTTTGGAAGATTATGTGTGAAATGTTTGTTTTCCAGTGTGTGACAGTTTTGTTTGATCACAGTTTTTGTTTGGAAAGTTATGTGTGACATGGTTATTTGTTAGATGACATGCTTGTTGTTCACATGTTGTATGTTTCTCATGTATGAAATCCATTGTTTTGAATGAGTGACAGTCTTGTTTGAGGTCATAGATGACAGGATTGTTTTATAATGTGTGACAGGGTTGTACAAATGAAGATCCTCACTATTTCGTATGGTGGAATGTGGACCTCTGAATGTGAGTATGTAGGTGACATATCATCCAAGGCCGTCTTACAAAAGGATGATATCAGCTTAGAGGAGTTGAAAAGCACAATCAACCAAAGGTGCAACATGCTGTCACCAGCCAAGAATATGATGTTGTCACACCTCCATCCATTTCAGAAATTGAAGAACCCTTTCAAAGTGGAGAACGAAGAGGATTTGAGTTCATTCTTACATATCAATGCAGCTCCAGGAGTTGATTGGAAAATGCCTCTGTATGTGAGTTTCAATGAGAACAAGGTAATGCCTTTGTATGTGAGTTCGTTAAACTGTCATTCAGTGTCATACATTCATTAACACCATTGTCATGCAATTGTGTGACAAGATGTAGCAGAAGATGTGTGTGTGAGAACTCCAACTGCAGTGATACAGTGTGTGACACCTCCAACTGCAGTGATACAGTGTGTGACACCTCAAACTGCAACTGTTGCACCTATTCAGCTTCTAGGTGAACCTATTCTGGCAGCACTTCCAACTATTGAACCTCCCGTTGCAGCTATTGAGGATGAATACCAACCAATACATGTTGATGTGGAGGTGACAAGAGCTCATGAAGATATGGATGACATTTCTGATACAGATATGGATGAAGAGGGCTACTGTGGTGAAAGGTTTATTGCCAGTGGAGATTTCATAGAGGTTGGGAAAGTGTACCAGTCCAAGAAACATCTGCAAGATGCTGTGGAGAACACTGCTTCTCATAAGAGCTATGGGTATCGTGTAAGAAAATCAAACAAAGAGAGATACAAAGTGAAGTGCGTGGATCCTCAATGTGTATGGCAAATGATGGCTTCAATAATTAAAGGAACATACAACTTTGTGGTTAGAAAGATCACAGACAAGCATACTTGTGCATTCGACATCAGATTTAAAAAAAACATAAGCCGTCATACATAAGTATTGCTGACAAGATCAGAACAAGGTGAGTCAAGTTTTGCACTATCCTGCACCTACATTTAAAGTGTTTGTGAGATTGTTTAGGCATGTATGATAGGCTGTGTATGTACGACAGGCTTGTGTTGTGAGATTGTGTATGTATGACAGGCTGGTGTTGTGTATATATGCAGGTATGAAAGTGTGAAAAATGGGCCAAATGCAGCTCAAATACGGAATGATGTCCAGAAGGAGTACCGTGTATCAATCAGCATGCGGAAGGCTAGGAAAGCAAGGGAGCGAGCTCAGAATTTGATAAGGGGAACACCTGATGAAAACTATGCTCTTCTCCCATCATATTGCCACATGCTGAAGCAAGTGAATGAGGGGACATATTACAAGCTTGTCATTGACAGTTCTAACAGATTCAAATATGTATTCATCTCATTTGGAGTGTGCATAAGAGGTTTCCAACACCTAAGAAAGGTACATCCCTTGTCACACAATTATATTACAGCCTGGCATACCCATTAGCTAAGTGTATGACACATGTTGATTGTATGACACTATTTTGATAGTAGTATGACACTAATGTAAATGTATGACAGTCACTATTTGTTGTATGACAACCACTATTTTGTTGTATGACACTAGTTTAATTGCATGACACTTATTTGTTGTAGGTTATATCAGTTGATTCAACATTCCTCCATGGCAAATATTCTGGGCAATTGATGAGCGTTGTAGGTCAAGATGCAAACCAACAAGTATACCCTCTTGCCTTTGCTATAGTGGATTCAGAAAATGATAAAGCATGGCACTGGTTTTTTGAGCAACTGCTTAATGTGGTACCACATACAGAAGACCTGGTTGTTGTGTCAGATCGACATGTCAGCATAAAAAATGCAGTAGCAAATGTGTACCCATTAGCTAAGCATGTTAGTTGCAAAAGACATTTGCAAATGAACCTCATGCAAAGATTCCATAATGTTGGTGTTCTAAGCTTGTTTGAAAAGGCTGTAGAGGCATACACTAAGGCAGAATTTGAGGTCCACTTTCTAGACATATGCAAGGCAAATCCAGAAATAGGGACATATCTACAAGAAGCTGATTTTTCCAAATGGAGTATGGCTTATTGTCTTGGTGAAAGGTAATGAATTGTATGACAGCACTTAATTTTGTTATGTGACAGTAGTTTGAGTTATGAGTGCTACGTCATATCAGTTGGATGTTACTTGTATGACTGCGCTTAATTGTATGACATCACTTAATGAATTGTATGACAGTACCTCATTTTATTGTATGACAGGTACAACATGATGACTTCAAACAACTCTGAGTGTGTAAATGGAGCCTTGAAGATTGCTAGGTCATATCAGTTGGTAGCACTGTTTGAGTTCATCAGGGACATGGTCACACGATGGTTTCAGAAATGCAGGAAAAATGCTGCAAAACACCATAACCAACCCCCTTTGAATGTGAGGGCAATCTTGTTGGAAAGGATGAGGATTTCAAAAAGGTATGACATCAAGCCTTTGAATGATGCACAATTCGAGATCTGTGGTGGAGATTTTTCTGGCATTGTTGATCTAGCAAGAAAGACATGCAGCTGTAGGGTATTTGATGTGGATCACATGCCTTGTGTGCATGCAATCTGTGCAATAGAATACATGGAATACAATTGCTCAGAATTCTTAGGTGAGTACTACACAGCTGCAGCTTGGTTGAAGGCTTACCATGGGACTATATACCCTACACCATCTAGATCTGAATGGGATGTACCAGTGGAAATCAGCCAGCTGGTGTGCAAACCACCACTTGTACGCAGGCCAGTTGGAAGACGAAGGGTGAATAGGCTGCCATCACTTGGAGAATTTAAACCCATTGTGAAGAAAAAGAATGTGACCACATACAAGTGCAGCTTGTGTGGGAAATCTGGCCACAACAAGAAGACTTGTCCAAGAAGAGAACAAGCAATCACTTGCAAGTTACCATTCTGAAGTTGTCACCACTACCACTTTCATGGTTCCATTTCATATTAGGCATATTACTGATTTTTGCACAGTTATCATATGATTAAGCATTTTTTTGGGGAAATACATTGGTATGAATAGAACATTGCTGGTGTAAGTGAACAAGTTTTTTAGGTAAATGATATTGGGTGACAGGTCCTACTTTTGTAACTACATAGAAAAACTTGGTGGTGACAGGTTGATATTTTGTATGACAACCTTTAAATGTTGAAACTGTTTTTTGCTAAATTCAGACTTTTATGGTTGTTGTTGACAGGTCGTACTCAATGCAATGTATACAAAAAACACACATTGAACAACACAATTCTGTCATTACATATACTTGTCACCAACAAGTGACAAGTATGATATTCATACAAAGAAAACATGACACAATGAAGAACACAACAAAGTCATTACAAAGAGGTCCTTGACACATAATGTTGTTCTCATCAACATTGAATTCCTCTTTAAAATCCAGGGATTCCATGTTACATTGTCACAGGTTTTCACTCTCATTAAAGATCCATGTGCCCCTCTGCAACTCTATTGCCATCTTCTCCCTGTGAGCACCAATGTTGTTCTCATCAACATTGAATTCCTCTTTAAAAGCCAGGGATTCCATGTACTTGAGAGTAAACAGACCACAATTTCCCCTGCAAAATAATGAGGATACATTAGCATCAGCAATAAAATGGATCAGGGGAAATAAAAAGTTATGTGACTTTAATGCATTACCCTTGCTTGTCAACTGGAGCATCTTTCACCCTACCACAAGTGAAGGGGGTCCCCACATCCTTCACCAGATGCTTCATTCTTTCACTGGTATCAAGGAAGTAAGGCAACAAAACACAGAATGGTCCCAGCATGGACTGATACTGCTCTTCAGTAAAGAGGTTAGGAGCACAATCATATATGTCAATATGATTTTCAGGCAAGTTTATCTCTAGAGCAACGCAATGGAGCTTCGGGATGTTAAAGGGTGCATAAATCTTTTTTGCCTCTAACCATTGTTTCCCATACGTTAAAGGCAGCAATCCATCCATGTAGTCTGTCCAACCCTTGCAAAATTCAAAGCCCCCAACCCACAGATTTTCCATAACATCTTGATTGAACCTATTAACCCAAACACAGTCAACCACAACAACATCTTGCCAGCGTTCAGGCTCATTATGAATCCTCTTCCTGTAGTGGTGCATTCCCTCATTGATATGCTACATTAAAACAAGGGAAGCATATCAGATTCTGTACCTGTCACTCAAGGTTTTAGCTGTCACACAAAACTCAAAACTAAAACCCTACACATAACAAGCATAAACCCTAAACTCAAACTAAAACCCTACACACAACAAAGCATAAACCCTGTCACACTAAAGCCCTATAACAGTAAAGCCCTATAATTCAAACCCTGTCACACAATTCAATACCTGTCACACAATGCAATACCTGTCACACAATGCAATCACAGTAAAGCCCTATAACAAGCATAAACCCTAAACCCAAACTAAAACCCTACACACAACAAAGCATAAACCCTGTCACACTAAAGCCCTATAACAGTAAAACCCTATAATTCATACCCTGTCACACAATTCATGCCTGTCACACAATTTAGTGGTTGTCACACAATTCAATACCTGTCACTAAATTACAGACATGTCACTAAATACAGAGGATGGCAATTGATTCAACAACCCTAAACCCTAAACCCTAAACCCTAACTAAAACCCTACACAACACAAAGCATAAACCCTGTCACACTAAAGCATAAACTCTAAAGCCCTGTAATTCACAACCTGTCACTCAATTGAATAGTTGTCACACAATGCACAACCTGTCACACAATGGTTTAAAACAGAGTTAGGTTATGTACCTCATCACCCAACCAGCATTTACTTGTTATGAGCTCTCTGAAGAACTTCTTGTCAAGTGTTGTCTCAAGCCCAGGCACGCCCATGTGTGTACTATATAAGATAAAAAAATGGAAGAATTAGGGGCTTGAAAAACAAACAGAGAACAAGTTCATATGAAGAGGACAGTGTAGCAGACCTTGAATCATAAAACCAATCATAGAAAGCTCGTCTGTCTTTTGTATCATAGAAAGAATTCTTGGGTGTCCTAGGCATTGGCTTAACCTTTTTCTTCTTTTTTTTCTTCTCTGCAGTGTAAGGAGAGACTAGCTTGTCACTGGGCTTGTTGTTCCTTGTAGACTTCCTCACAACTGTAGGTACAACTTGCTTTTCAGCTTCTTCTTTTTCTTCTTCCTCTTCAGACTCATCAGATTCATCAGATACAACCTTCTCCACTGTGACTGCCATCACAAGGCCCTCATCATCCACTTTGTGGCCATCCCCTGTCACACCAACCTTCTCAGCCACCTTTGTCACACAAACCTCACTTTTCTCAGCAGAATCCACATATACAGGCTTCTCATCTACCTCTGGCACACCAACCTCAGTTCTCTCAACTTGTACAACCTCATCAACCTTCTCAACTTGCACACCAACCTCACCAACCTTCTCATCAACCTCAGTTCTCTCAATTTGAGGAGAAGTTTGCTCCACTTGTACAACCTTCTCAGCAAGCTCAACCTTCTCAGCAAGCTCAACTGTCTCCTCAACCTTCTGAGCCTTCACACCTTGCACTTCATGATCAACAGGATCAACTTCTGCAGCAGGTGCAGACTTTTCTTTAGGTGTTGGAAATAAACTGGCCTCCTCATCAAATTCCTAGGTTTGAGCATGTATGTCCTCCAACACTTCAACAAAATTCTCCTCAAATTCTCCCTCTTGTCTTTCAGCATGCTGAGTGGTGGTCTCTTCTTCCACAAGCCCACAGGTTCTTAAATCCTTCCTCAATGCATACATCTGGGAGAGGAGGTCAACTTGCCTATCATTAAGCCGTAGAAGTTGCATGTTCATGTCTTGTTGTATTCCTTGTGTTGATTTTAGAGAACGAGCTAAAATCCTAACATCATCTCTCAATGTCTTGGCCCACAGAGGCTCATCAGACATGGGATCAACTGGCCTGTCACCACCAGTAGTCTTTTCTTGTTGATCCACAGCTCCCTTCTTCTTGTGTTGAGCCTTGATATGTACATTAACTACTGGTGCAACTTTGGCTCCTCTGCCACTTCTCAGCCTGGAGGAAATGCCAGTGGTTGCACTCTTTGGCCTCTCAGCACCCTTTCCTTTCTTGTTGACCTTCTTCTTCTTGGCCTCCTTGTTCACCTTCACAACAACTTCTTCAACTGAGCAATCTTTAACATCCATGCTGTGAACAGGCATGTTGTCACCTACTTCATTCCCTTCTTCTTTCCCATCCTTCTCACCATCTTCCATTTGCTATCATACAGACACATGTCATACATAAACATGTCATACATATATCAAGCTGTCATACAACACATTGTAATCACATGTCATACATATAACAATTGTTGTTGACCTACCTTTTCTGGAACCTTTTCTTCTTCCACAACAATTTCTTCCTCCACAGCCTTGTCTCCTTCATTGACATCATTTTCTTCATCATTCCCTGATTTATTCACAAACTTAACCTTCTTGGCTGATTTATTGGGGGATTTTGTTGCAGCAGGCACACGCCTTGAGAGCTTGAACTTGTCACCAAAAATGTGCTTGCCCATATCAGCAAGGCTCTCAAAGTCATCACCAGAATCATCTTGTACTTCCTCCTCCACCTTCCTTTTCCTGGATGGTGTCTTGACCTTCCCTTCCTTCTCCCCACTCTTCTCCACCTTCTCCTGCCTCTTCTCCTCCTTACCAATTGAAGTCTTGTGTTTGTGGGTAACCACTGCATACTTCATCCTCATCCTCATTGCCTTTGACCCCAAAACATTGTCCTTCTCCTCAGAATCCAAAAGCTTCTGCTCAAGCTCTGCAGACATCACAACCAGAGGCAACCTCCATGCAATATAGTTGTCGATGACAGGGTCTTTCTTCTCGTCTGACCATGAGAAATCACCAAAATGGCAAGAGTCATACCTGTACACATCACCCTGAAAACAACAGAAATCAAAGAACGTGTCATACAAGAGGAAATGGGGGTTGTATGACAACTGTAATAGACAACAATATCAGTACACATTAGCCTACCAATTCCTCAAGTTTATTCTCCAACTGTTTGATGGACAAACCTTTGTCAGATTTCCCAAAATACCATATAGGACCAGAAATGGTGTTCTCATCCAAATTGTACTGAACCTTACACATGTCACACAGCCCTGGAAAAGTTTCAAAGATCCATATCTGACATGACAAAAATAGAGCAAATGGTTACAATATGTCATACAACAGATGTCATACAATCTCCAACAAACTGAAATACAAAAGTTGTCATACAACACAATTGTAATCACATGTCATACATACACATTGCATACAAAACATTTTTTATCACATGTCATACATATAAAAAGATGTCATACAATCACATGTCATACATATACCAATCCTCTAAATTGAAAATAAACTACCAGGTATGATATTGAAATTCTCATGAGTCAGAAATTTACCTCAAAGGCTAGAGGATAACCACCCATATTGAATCCTGTCCTGTTATTAGGAGAAGTACGCTTGGCTTGAGAAATCTTGGATAATGCATCTATGGTGGCTATGTAAATCTTCCTACCCCAAGGGTACCTTTGGAATTTGTCCATATCAGACACTAATGCAGCATGCTCAGTGCTTAGCAAACTGTTAGGCCTGTGAGGAAGCAGCACACCCTCTACCACCAACAAATAGGCTAGCATCATCTTCCTTTTGCTGTTTTTCTCCTTGCATAACAAGTCTTTCAAATCCCCCAGCTTGCATTTATTTACTCCCAGAACATCTTCCATAGACACCTCTGGGACATCCACATCCACTTCTGTACAATTTAACCCAGTAATGGCAGCAAACTCGACCATAGAAAATCTAACTACCTCATCCTTGACCTTGAACCACAACTCTTTGGATTTCTTTGTCTTTACTTCATGCATCATCATAGCATGGGCTGCCGTTCCTAAGAAAGGCAGCTTGTCCCCTATCCTAAAAATTGTACCAAAGCATCCAAATTTTAAGGTCTCCCATTGCTCTTTAGATACATTATTCCTTATTGTTTTGAAGACAGAGAGATCTGAAAAAACATTGTATCTGCCCCTGAAACGATGAGTCTCTGGGAAATAGTACTTCAATGACTTCAATTGCTGCATGTCAAATTCAGCTGGAGGAGCAAATGGAACTATCTGTGACATTATCACACCTGTCACACAAAAAATGCAAACCAAACTTAACAAGCTGTCATACAATCTCCAACAACATGAAATGCAACAGTTGTCATACAACACAATTGTAAGCACATGTCATACATATAACAATGTGTCATACAGTCACATGTCATACCTAAACATGTCATACATAACCCTACTACACAACAATTGTCATACAACACAATTGAAATCCAAAAACTTGTCATACAGTTGTGATACAAACAAAAGACATCCATATTCCTGTCATACAACGGTTGTCATACACACCAATATTCAACCAGAATCTTGTCATACAATGAATTGCATTACAAACACCTGTCATACACCATAATTGTCATCCTAATACGTTGTTATCACTAACCTTGTCATTCCAATACTTGTCCTAGCCTAAACCTGTCATTCCAAACCCTGTCATACAACGGTTGTCATTCACATGCATTCTCCACAGAACATCCACAACAACCAACCATTACTCCATTAAACCTAAATCATGCATTTCAGGCAACCCTTTCATTGTGTCATACACTGAACTACCACCTTCGAAAATGGCTAAATCATGGATTTCAGGCAGTTAAAGGATTATGCACAAAACATCCACAACAACCAACCATGACTCCATTAAACCTAATTCAACACAATGCAAGCACACACATTGGAAAACAAAGACGGAAGAAGCCTGAAAACCTATATTCCACTAAGATTACACACAGAAATTGCTCCAGTTCGATAAAGCCCTAAAAACGAAAGAGGAACCTACCGCGGGGAAGACGATGGAGGAGATGATACAGCGAGGGAAGTCGTGGAACCAAAGCGAGACAGCAGCGACGGGAAAACAGCGGTGGAACGGCCGGAATTTGGTCCAAGTCGGAGGCGCTTGAGGGCGGTTTCCGGCTGGAAGTGTTTTTGCGCGAGAGAATAGAGAGAGAGAAGAGAGAGAGCGGAAAAAGTTGAAATGGGCTAATTAAATGGCTTTTATACGCCCAAAAACCGGCCTCCTACTACATTTAATTTTTTTGTGGGATTAGGGGCTACGTGAATGTGAAGTGGGCGGCTTCGCCGCCCACTTCCCTATCTACTTCAAGAGATAATATTTGTGGTCTTTTCTTATCTACTCCAAGAGATAATAATTGTCATTGGTCTTTTATTATCTACTCCAAGAGATAATATTTGTCACAGAACATTTGTCATCTACTTCAAGAGATGACATAGTATAAACTTTTATTATCTCATCCACTTCTGGGGATGGATTCATTTGTTTCATCCACTCTGGGGGATGAGACCTATCGCTTAGAATATAGTATAGTATATTGATTATCGCTTCAGGGATAATCATATTCAAGTAATCACTTCAGGAATTACATATTCATATTTTATCACTTCTAGGAATGCAATTACCACTTCAGGGGTAATATAATTCTTATCTTTCAACTCTTCAGGAGTTGAATCAAATTGTATATCTCTTCAGGAGATGAAATTATGATTATAATTTGTCGCTTCAGGGACAAATTTATTTATAAATACATTCACTTCAGGGAATGCATTATGTATATCTTCTATGATATAGATAAACCAATAACTTATAATTCAGATAAATTATATATATGAAACCGATAGGAAGTAAGAGCATTACTCGAAATTGCAAAACTGTACACTAATTAAAAATAACCGATCATGGAGAAATTTGTGCACATAAGAGGATTAAAACCAAATCGTCAGCTGCTTCAATTGAAGCATTGCTTTGAAAGCCAACGCTGAATGAGAAGATTAAAACCAAATCTATAAGTGATAAATTATTCATGGAGGACAAATGTATCATTAATTGAACCACGTACAGCAAATAGCACTGCAGGTCATGAATGAGCACACGTACGTAGAGAAGATGAACACAACACACACTGCTCTAATTTTAACCATGATCCAAATCAAATCGTAAGAGATTTTATGTAACGGAAAAAATTTGTCTCCAAATTCTAGTCAAAGCAGCATCGTACGTGCAATAGAATAATATAGTCAAAGATACACAATAAGAAGATCAACAAAAACGAATTAACGAAGACATGTACTATGTAGTACTGATCGGGCAAACACAAATTGACGAGGTATCTACCAGTTAAAAGCAATCGTGCTGATAACGTGTTATAAATCAGGAGAAACCATAAACAGAGAGAATGGAGAGAGGAAGAGAGATCAGATCCGTATATTATTAGGTCACCCATAAGCTATGTTACCCGGAAACTCCGACCGGGTGGCGTTTCCCGTTTCCGACAGAAACACGGAAACTTAGAAACTCAAACCCTGAAACTGTTTTTACACTGAAACTGTTTTTACACTAAAAACATAAAATTCATGTGTTTCCCCGTTTATGTGTTTCCCCGTTTCCGTTTCGTTTCAGAAACCCGTTCCCGTTTCCGTGTAACATAGCCCATAAGGGTCTTTATATAGAGAGTACAAGAGATGGGATAAGATCAAATCTAGGGTTTTAGGCTTATCGATGTAAATCCATATTCGATAATAATAATATTATAACTTTTACCTATAAATTTATCTCTTTTTTTTGTCGAAATAAAGTTTATCTATTTACACTAAGACTTTATTATACTAACATATATAATATAAATATTATTTGAACGGAAACAATTAAGTTATGTCAAAATATGCCGTCATTCTCGTGACATGTTATGCACTCACTTAGATGAAAAACTCACACAATGCAATTCAAACCATGCACATTCATATTAATCGAAAGGCTAAATAGCTGAAAACCACCCCTATAATATGCCATATTCTCAGTAACCACCCCTTTAACCAGCTCCATTAAAAACCCACCACCCCTTTAACCAGCTCCATTAAAAACCCACCACCCATCTTCACCTTTCCGTCCAAAGCCGTTAGAAATATCTGACGTGGATTGTTTTTTTTGCGTTTTTAGCTAGCTTTGTCTGTGTGGCATGCATTTGGTGGCCACCTAAGCTCCACCTAAGCTAACTCATTTACCCATCTTTTTTTTTTAATTTCTGTTATCAAAATTATTAATTTACTGCACAAAAAATACCCACAATTTTCCCAAAATTCTTCAATTAGGTTATCTTCTTCCTCTTCTAGCCACCACCACCATCAACCTTGCTTATGAGCAAATCTTCATCATCAACCTCCCCCGCCATGGAGTCCAATCTCACCAATTTCTGCTCCAAATTCCTGATCAAATTGACCCCCAATTTCGTCGTTTTCGTTCTAGACTCGCCTGAGCTCCACCCTCATCCAGAGGCCACCTTTCGGTTCTTCCTCTGGGCCGCCATGGCTGAAGCTCCACGGTCGTCTTGGAGGAGGAAGCCACGCTAGGAGGTCGGGGAGCCCCCGGTTTCGGAGCAGCGGCGGATGTAGTCGGAGACGAACAACGGTGGATCTACGCCGAAGATGAGCAACAGCCGGGCCAGATTTACTTCGATCTCCCCCTCACCTCTCCGGCGGCGGCATTGAGCAGATCGAAGGAGGCGGAGGCGTCGGACTTGAAGAATCCTTCCTTCGTCGGCGGAGGCGAGACCGGACCAGGGTGGCGGTGGCAATGAGTGTGGTGGCGGGGCTGGGTAGAGAAGGTTAGAGGGGGTGAATATAGGGTTTGGCATCCTCACCATTTGTCTGTTACGATCTGTAACAATGTAGACAAATAATTGAAGAATGGGAGAAGAAGAAGAGAGATTAGACTAGAGATTTGGAGATTGAGAAAGAGATTTAAAGGGGAGAGGTCGATTGCATTCAATTCCTGGATACCCATTACAGAGAACTCCGCTTGCCTTAAATGGCTTTCACCCTAATTACAAAAGTGACTCCAACTTTCTCCCTAATTACAACACATACCCTCTTATTTCTCCTTATTACACAATCATGACATAGGTGAGATGGCAAAAATTTAATCCACATAAGCCAATGTTGGCAAAATAAAATAAAGAAAAATGACACATCACTTTTGGAAACGGAATTGGACGGAAAATGGGTCGTGGGTGGTCACATACTAACGGAGGGCATAATATGGGTGATTCTCAGGAATATTGCTTTAAAGGGGTGGTTACTGGGAATATGGCATATTATAAGGGTGGTTTTCAGCTATTTAGCCTAATCGAAAAATGCACATTCATGTTAATGGAAAATGCACAATCAATTTAAGTGAAAAAATCATACACAATGCAATTTTGTACAATTCAAAGCATGCACAATCATATTAATCGTAAATGCACAATCATGTTATTTAAAAAGTCACGGTCAAGTTATGTGAAAATACACAGTCAATTCTCGTCACATTTTACACACTCATTACACATATGAAAAAATTACATACATTACGATTAGAAGCATGCACACTCATATCAATAGAAATACACAATTATGTTATTTGAAAAGGCATAGTCAAGTTAAGTAAAAATACAAAGTCATTTGCTACCTTTTGCATCCTCAAAAGTTTTTAAAAAAAATTGCACACGGGCGCAATCAAAGCCTTTCATTTAACATGATCAAGCAGATGAGATTCATTCTTATTTCTCTCCTTAGATATCATTCTCACATGATTTATTTGTTCAGAAAATATCTTTTAGGCCCTGTTTGGTATGCTGTTGGAATCGGATTGAAATCAGGAATCGGAATGGAATCAGGAATCGGAATGAACCATTCCTCAGGTCTTGCACGTAATTGTAATAATTCCTTAGGGATAAGAATATTATCTATGGAATTCACGTAATTGTAATAAAATTTTATTACAATAATATGTATTTTGATATTATTTGATAATCTATTACGATTTGATCTTTATCAAAAATATTAGTTGCTAATATTTGTATTTAATAGGTCTTGCAATTTTGTTTAAGGTTATTAGGATTCTAGAGATTTATAACTTTTTTTATGAGTATTATTTAGAAAGTTGGACTATTAGCTAAAACAGTTTTAGAAAACATTGTGTCCTAGTTAAAATAATACTATTTTTATATTTATAACATCAATTTATTTAACTATTTTAAAACTTCTAGATACTTTCAACTATGTATTGATAGTTTTGTAAATAAATTTTATGGAATCTAAATAAAAATATTCAATGAATAGTTTTATTATATTTGTGCCACATGACCAAAAAAAGTTGTAAAGACTTTGGTTCCGGTTTATAATATTATAGGGTAGATTTTGGGGAAAGTTCCTTGAGGTTTATTGCTCCTCCTATGGGTGTGTTGAAAAAAAGTCACAAAAATATTGTACAAAGTTTTTTCGTAGTAGTGCGTCAACATAGGAGCCACATATGGCTAGGAGAATCGACTAAGTGAGGTACAAATTTTTGAAAAGAAAGAGCAAAACAAGTTTCGAATGAAGTTGAGTAAAGCACTAAAAGATATAGCGTCGTAGGCAACAGGTCAACCCATTAATGAGTGTGCGAAACTAACATCTGACAATGTTCCCCACACCGAGATGAAGGATATTCAGAAGTATCTAGCACCAAGCGACCTGACCAAGTACAATTCGGTTTAATATCATCCTGCAAAAAATTTCCTGCCTTGCGCAACAAGTAAACCTCACTTGTAGTGCAACTAACGCAAACTTACAATACAAGTAAAGTTCAGCTTGTGTGCTATTTCACTTCTAAAAAGTTCAGCAAATAACCTTAGATTCGTCTTAACAAAATTAATATATCACAAGGTGGATTATCATTATCTTTTTTTTGTACATTCCTTGATTATTTTTTTTCTAAGCAATCCTTATCTTGTAAGGATATATGCTTTTCAGTTTCCATTTTTGATTTTTGATTTTTCTATTTTTAATTTTCTTGGGAATTAAGGACTACTATTTCTTTTCCATTTTTCTATTCAATCCTTTGTAATGCTTGCAATCCATGGTTTTGATAATTTTCCCTTGCTAATTTTCCTTTAATCTAAAGAAGATGGTGAGTTGATCAGTGGTAGTCGACTAGTCGATAAGTTCATGATTGAAGATTTTAGACACCATTGAGTCAAATAGTCGTGAATACAATTTGATCAAGTCGACAAACAGGGGATCAAGGAGGGTTTGAATTTGAGCGAGTTTAATAAGACTTAGATCTAGCATGTAGTACAAGTCATCAAGCACGGATCAGGAATTAATGAATGATTTGGCTATATGGCATTTGGAAAATGCCATATTGTAAGAAAATACCACAATATGTCATATTTGCACACATGGCATAACCCCTCTATCCACTAGTTGACCGACCGTTGACCGACCGTTGACCGATCGTTGACCGGCGTTGACTGTCATCAATTGTCACCACAAAGTGACAATATTCACACCTAATTGTCACCACAAAGTGACAATATTCACACCTAATTGTCACCACTAGTGACAATATTCATATTAATTGTCAACAAAAGTGACAATATTCACACATAATTGTCAACACAAGTGACAATATTCACACCTAATTGTCAACACAAGTGATAATATACACACCTAATTGTCAACACAAGTGACAATATTTACAGCTAATTGTCAACCAAAGTGACAATATTTACAGCTAATTGTCAACAGAAGTGACAATATACACACCTAATTGTCAACACAAGTGACAATATTCACACCAGTGACAATATTCACACCTAATCGTCATCACAAGTGACAATATTCACACCTAATTGTCATCATAAATGACAAATTCACATCTAATTGTCATCACAAGCGACAATATTCACCAAATAACTAGAAGATTATACACCAAATAAGTTTAGCTAAAACAAGACTTATGCACACAACTCCAAATTATCATCACAAGTGACAATATATACTATCACCAATGTTATCACAAGATCTTCTTGATAACATCTAATTGTCATCACCAGTGACAATATTCAGCAAATAACTAGAAGTTTATAGTAATTATATCGAATAAGTATAGTTAAAACAAGACTTATGCACATAACACCAAATTATCATCACAAGTGACAATACATGTCATCTTAAGTGACAATATATGTCAAATGTATAAGACTTATGCACACAACTCCAAACTATCATCACAAGTGACAATATATTTCATCACCAATATTATCAAAAAAAAATTTGTTGATAACACCTAATTGTCATCACAAGTGACAATATTCAACAAATAACTAGAAGATCATAGTAATTACACCTGATAAATATAGCTAAAACAAGACTTATGCACAAGTAACAAAACGATTATCATCACAAGTGACAAAACAATCTTTAATAAAACTCATTGCCATCACCATATTATCAAAAAAAACTAAATTATCATCACAAGTAACAAAACAAATTGTCATCACATAATCAATCAAGTACCATCTTAAATAATCATCACAAGTGACAAAACGAAGTGTCCTCACATAATCAATGAAGTACCATCTTAAATTATCATCACAAGTGACAGAACGAAGTGTCATCACATAATCAATTAAGTACCATCTTAAATTATCATCACAAGTGACAAAACGAAGTGTCATCACATTACACTCTAACTAGCAAATAATCACAAGTGACAGAAAGCAAAGCTAAATAGAGAAAGCGACAAACCAGCAGCTGTCACTCGCAGTTCTAACATAGAGTAACAGCTTCACCAGATTACAAAATCCAACATCTCTTCCACTCAGCAGACGTTGTCGTGCCACACAAGATATTCATACAGATCCGCAATCAAAATCAGCAATGAGCACAGAAATTGCTCGAATAAAGTGAAATCCGAGAACTAATGAACAGATCCAACTAGAACTAAGCCGGAAACCGGAAATTCAAAGCAGTAATCAAAGCCGACGGAGATTAAACGAGGAGAGAGAACTTACGATTTTGAGATTGATCCAAATCAAATGAAATCTTTGCTCCTACACAGCGTCACGAGGAGAGAACTTCTCTGATTCCTTCGCCGAGCCTCGATTCAAGCGATTAGGACAGCGTGGAATCGGAGATGGCTGACTTTGCTAGATTTGAGCGATTCCTCCCTCAATCCCGCTCTACATCTTAATCGCACTCCTTCCGCCACTACTCCGCCGTCTTCTCGGCCAGATCTGTCCGCTCGCCGATCACGCACCTGGAAACCTCCTCCCAGAGGAGGCCTTTGAGACTGGAGTCACCGAACCACATCCATATCGGACCTAATCTTGAGCAGCGCCAAGGTCTCTTGCCTCGGCCACCGGTTTCCGCCGCTTCCGCCGCCGAGGAACCGTCTCTCGCCGTCTCCTCACACAGTGACCGAGGCTCCGTCGCCAAAATCATCAATTGATCGAACGCTATCTCAGATCTAAGTGGCTCCATCAACGACGCCGTCGTAGTACAGAAGGATCGACGCCGGAGGCGGAAGACGTGGCCGGTCCACGCTCTCAATGGCGGCGGCGTTGTACACGGGACTGGCCACCGGATCTGACGAAGGAGTGAGAGGTTGGGAAGGATCGGCGCGAGAGGAAGGCAGAGAACGGATCGAGGAAAGGAGAGTGACGGTGGAGAGCCGTTGGAGAGGGGAGGAAGGTCTGGCTTTGTGGTGGATCGCCGGTGCCGCCATTGGAGGACGAACGAGAGAACAGAGAAGACGTGTTTGAGGAGAGAGAGAAAGGATTTGGGTTTTATATTTTTTTTTATGCTATATCTGCAAAAAAAAAACTAATGCAATGGCTGTCAGATAAATAGTAACCTCCCTACCGCCGCTTCCCCCAAATTCTTCGGAATTAATTGATCAGATGAGTGGATCAAATTGCTCAAATTAGATCTATAAAAATGATCTAAAATTATCTCAAAAGAAGGTTAGAAAGCCTCTTTCTTGAGTTGAAGTACAAAACTAAAGATACTGGCCTCCTCGACCCATGAGTTTAAACCATCGATTGGTTGGAAAGAAAATCTCTTTATGAAATTGTTCATCATGAAGTCTCATTCGCTAAGTTTTTCTTTGATATTGTTCCTAACGAAGAAAACCTACAATTTAGTATGTAGTAAAACTAATTAATTATATCTTTAAGAAAACCTGATACATATAATTTAAAATTTTCAATGACTTTCATGTATTACATAAACATGGGTTTACAATCAAATTTTAGATAACTAAATTATTTAAATAATGAGGAATGATGTGATTCAATATGAAATTAATACATGTCTTAATAATTATTATTTGACATAGTTATGATAGGGTAGATTTCCTGTGAACTTTAAACGCCAAATGGAATACTCTAAACTCCAAATCAAATTTACATGGAAACTTTAGTTAACGCCCCAAACAAAATAACGATTCGGTGAGAATCGAACGCAACAAAGCTTCGGGAGTTTCGGACTGTCCACGCAACAAGCTAATCACAACTTACAATGTAATCAAACTACTTACTAATTAGACTTTCTAGCTATAGTAGCAGTTTAGTGCACATATAGAGTTGTTCAGCTAACTAACTAACACCCACACTAAAAGTTTAAAGACAGTACCAAGGAAGGCGAAGCCTCGTTACATGTATCTAATTCATCCATCTGATAGGCAAATGTATCCCCACATCAATTGGAGCCACGAACACAGCACACCCACAATGTCCATCCTGCTGCATTTGTTCCTGATGTGTATGTTTATTAGTGTACAATTTAGCACACATGAAAGAACATGACCAAACACCACGGCATAAAGCAGAATTTTATAACTAAAACCCTCTCCATGAATATTTAACATCCATAATTTTAGTATATGTAAGGTAATCACCAAAAAATAATCCAACCTCCACACTTCTCTTCTTGTTTTCAAAGGCCATGGTGAACTTACACCTAGAAAAGAGCACACCAGGAAGTTTGACTCACCCTAACTGAAAATTTGTCGAATATGATCACTCAAAAACCACCTAATCCAATCCAAGTTGACTGAAGAGCTGAAACGATCCGCACCCAGTAAGATACCAGTAAAGATACGAACACAGAAGAAAACAGGAGCTGAAAACATATTTGTCCAATCAAACAAGATTATACACACTCAATCCACTTTAAAGTGTAATTTAAGACCCAAGTAAATGAACCTAGAATGACCATCCTTGTGACGACCCAACAATGGAAATGACCCGATCTAAAAATAAACTGATGCAGACAATCACCTAATTTGACTTTGGGATGAGTGCCACATCTAACCCAATCTAAAATGACCCGATCTAAAACTGAGAGATGTTTCAAGATATTTTCCAAAATCTAGGAGAACAAACAAAAAAGAATCTAACCATGCAACAGACTCCTGGTTTTATCACTGTCCAATCTATGTCATTTAGCCATTCATACCTTACTCAACATTGTGAGACTGATCATGCTCGATGAAGTCCAAAGCCTCATCCTTTGTGACAAGGTTGACTTTGCTGACTCTATTCTTCAGAGTTACGCCATAGATTCGATCAGCAACTTTAACAAGCTCTTGACGAAATGTGGTGGTTATGAATTGAGTACTTGCTTGGTCAGCCAGCCGACGAATCATATCTATCAGAGTTAGGGAAAGTAAAACTGAAAGCAGCATACAAACAATAATAATACTTTTATATTAAATTGAAGACGGGTCATCAGAGATGGAGGTCAAGTAGTAAACAACTGTAATCGAAATCAAGAATATGCAGTAGATGCAGTTTCTTCGTCTTCTTTTTATTTTCTTTGGTCTACTGGGTCAAGAACAGAAAATGCAAGTAATCAAACAAAAGTATTTTTTCTCGTATGCTTGCAGGTGACAATGGTATATGCATGCATGTATCTGGAATATGAACAAATAAGAAGGATACTTCCAACAGCCGTTCGGTACTGAGGATCAAGGGCTGCATCTATTTCATCAAAAAGATAAAAAGGTGCAGGATCACACCGCTGTATGGCAAATATAAGGGCCAATGCAACAACAGTTTTCTGACCACCTGAAAGCTGCTTCATGGATTGGGTCTCCCCTTGCCCAGTAAAAGAAACCTGACAAGCGCCCACAAGTTTGAACGAGAATTATTTAATGAACGGCAATATACAAACTATATAAACCATTGCGTAACTAAACATGCCTTCACTTTCACGCCAATGTATTTTTCAACTCTCCCTTCTGCTTCAGCTCCTCGAGGCCCATCATCGTCATCGTCGTCATCACCTTGGTCGCCATCCTGCAGAAACCGAAAGTACAATTACACATCTAGGGGAACTTAGATATGCGGAATTCCCGAGAGAAATCAGAAGATGATATTATATTTCTGAGGAAACAGCAGGCAATGGAACAAACAACCTATGACTAAGAGCCACAAGCCAAATATAGATGACACAGGCACTAAATAGCAGTAAGAAAATCCTTAATTCAATCAGTGAGAAGTAATAAAGAAGAATGTTACGAACCACCCATATCATAGTTAAATCATGTCATGTTTCAGAGATCAGAGGGAAACAGAGAAACTGTCTGACACACCATCACATCCTATGTACAAGATATAGCTATCAAATCCAAATCACTCCAACTCAAGGCTCAGAACAACCTATGGTCAATACTAACCTTCTTCTTCATCATAACTAAGAAGCCATTACCACCCTGCACAAGTTCAGAAAATACTTCTCGAAAGTTTCGAGCAACACCCTTGAAAGTACGTTCTATAGATTCATCCTTCCGCTGATCCAGTACATCAATAAGTTCCTTTATTTTCTGCAAAGAATCATATTATTCAGTTAATTCAAACATTCCAAGTGTTCAACAAGCTCATAATAAGAACCACAGGCATTGAATAAGTACTACCTCATCACCAGCATCCAACTCAGCTTGCCTTTTCTGAAGTTCTTCACGTTGCTCTGTGAAATTTACGTACTGATCAAGTGCTTTTTTGTTTACATGACTGAACTGTTGGAGCTGCTCATTACACCTGTGAAGTGCCTTTTGCAGATCTTTGACACTTTTCCTTCTATACCTATTAATTTCATTGACACAAATGGCAGAAAATGTTACAAGTTCCTTGTAAATCAAGCAATTCAAGATCAAACCCAAGCCACACGTCTAGTGAGTGATTTAGTCAAATCTAGCAATTCAGAAGCTAAATAGAACTATTTATTGACACCATAATGTATCAAGGTTTAAGTAACTACTTCATGAAAACTAAGAAATTCAATGGTACCAAGTTATAAATACAGCTTGAGGGTCTGTTACCTCCTTTGAATTCTCTTTCCTCCCTCATACCAAAAGAGGTTAAGGGTCTGTTTTGCAGGCAACAAAGTGCCTTACGACTACCTTACCAATATCTATTTACCTTATAAGGATATCGTTAACAACAGTATTAAAAGTAACCGTTTATAAGACATGAAACAGACCGTATATGAAACCAGAGGAGGAGAGAGACATCCTCTCTCGCACTTCCATGTAGCTATTAAACCCCTAACATGATCTTCTAATCAATAGAGCCACTACTTGTTTCTCCCCTATATTGACCTTCTGCAAGCATGTTGCTATAAGTGACTTGTTCAGTAAACTGTACAGGTGCCCAGAGCTCATACAGGATGGTGCCTAATATATCTAACCTAACTCAGATCAGATTGTCAAGGAAAATCTTATAACTGTTCATTTATTGGCCAAGACAATTGCCTAAGCTGAAACATAGTCACACATATCACCATGACACTGCAGATAGGGAAAAAGGAAGGGATGAAGTGAAGAAAAAGTGTAGGGAAGAATATGATGAGGAGGGAGCAAGAGAATAGAAAGAGCACAACAAGATCGAAGACGGCAACAGAATACTAGATAGTGACTACGGGCAAGTGTAAGGTGATAACATCGTACTATTCCCTTTTTTTATATTTTTGAGTCATTGTCCAATCATGATATCTAATAAAGAAAGAGCAAAGCATTCACTTGTTTCTACCTGCTCACTCTACCATATAATGAAAACAAATTCGTTCATCAACTGCCTAAGAAAAGAATATTCCTTGTAATAATTGCAAAGTAACACATCTCCCCTAATTCACCATTTGAAGCTAAAATGCCTAAAAGAGGGACAGATTTAGGCATATAATTACTGCATAACAAAAAAGTGTATAAGTTCAAACATAAACCATACGTCTCAAATGCATCTGAAGACAAAGCTCCTAGTTCTCGAATCTTCTTTGAATATTCCTCCTGTCTAGCACGGAGCATATTTTGTCTACTTATCAGTTGTTCAAGTTCTTTGCCTTCCTCATTAAGTGTTTTCTCATACTTCTCTTCCATAGCCTGTGTTAAGAGAAACCAATCATTAATCACCAAACATTGACATCAGAATCATGTTGCATTGAGACCACTACTGCTATTACCTTCAGCTTATCCTTCTCATCTTTAATCTTCTTAAGTTGTTTGTTCATGTTATCCACATTCCCAGAAACTCCTGCCACAAATAAAATTAACCAAGGGACACAAAATGTAAAAAGTATTATGTGTAAGGGATCCATCTAGTCTCACTTTTCAGTTCCTCTGTTGACTCCTCAACTGCAGCTACAGCATCATTAAACTCCTTCTCCTTTGATTCATATTCAGCTTGCAATGACTCACTCAGTACAGAATCTCTTATAGCTTCTAATTCCTCTTTGCGCGGGAGAAGATTAGTTGAAAGATTGGTCTCAAGTTCAGCAATCTTTGTTTCAGCCTGGGAAATGAACATGTAATGAGAATTAAACCTAAGTAGTAGACACGCATCAACATCGATAGAGATATACCAACCTCGACACGGTCAGTCCTGCACGCAATCAGTTTCTCTTTCATCTCCCTAATTTCAGGATTTAATCTAGACAAAAGATCTCTTTCTTCTGGTGCCAAATGATCAACAAGGTCAGTACCCATCTCCTCCTGTTTAGCAGCAATATTTCCTCTAAGTTGTGCAATTTGAGCTTGAACATTAGAAAGCAACTTGCCCTGCAAGCAAAGATAAAAAGGAAAGACATTGATTATAGTTAACTCAAAAAAGATGCAAGAGAATAACAATAAAACAAAATCACTACAGCTGCTAACACACCTTCTTGTCAAGTGCAGTAAAAGTAGATTTTTTGCGCCTATTAGCATCAACAATGTCCTGACGAAGCTGCTCTAGTTGTGATCTATCATGAGCTCTCTCAGCATCGATTTTCTGTTGCTCAGTAATAAAGTCAGTAACACTCCTATCTATATGTGGGACATGTTAAGTAAAACAGGGGAAGAAATGTAGGCAAACATTTGATCAAAAATGTGGGGATAAGAAGACATAAACACAGACCAATAAAAAGCTAATTAAATGGAGAACTAAAAACAGAATATGTTCAGAATATGTTCTACGCTGGGTTTGTTCAATGAAAAGGGCAATGCATATCACTCAAATTCAGGAGCAACCATATACATTCAAGTACACCCACACATCCAGATCAGCAAATAAATCATATAGACATCACAAACAGTCAGAGAAAGGATGGCTTAAAATTTCGGCAACTCTCCCTTTATTAAATACACCACATAAAAAACCACACACTATTGTATTCAAATTCATGTATGACATAAAATATGTACGTTAAGCAAAGGATATCTTGAAGTTCACCCTTTACTTTTTCCAGTTCCTGCTTCTTTGTTGCGATAGCCACCTCATTCTGCTTAATGATATTCATGAACTTCAGCTTTGAACGCCTATGGTCATAAAATCCTCCAGTCATGCCACCTTTCTTGCTTACTTGGTCACCTATTTCAGTATGAAAGCGCTTAAGACCTAAATCAACAACAAAGTGTTCCCAACATAACAATGAAAATGAGGTACCATCCAACCTTCAAGAGTAATGCAATCCAAACCCTCATTACGAGCAACCCTTGCAGCCACATCCAGGTCTCGGCATACAACAGTTCTACCGAACACCTAAATTGAAAAATGTTACTAGATGCAACGAGAGATGTATTAACAATGCAACACGAGAAATCGTATTTATAAGATCCTGTAGTAATTAATGACTACACTACAGAAGCCTCACAAAATGATACTCCGTACTTTTTAGTTTACATTTAAAATGCGATTCATCTTAGAACAGAAGAATTTATGTCACATTAAAGTTCAGATTAATCTAGTAGAAGCTGCTATCTACCTTTCTTATTGTTTCATTAGGTTTACAAACACTTGATATACCATGTCATAATTTTGGTCCTTATGAATGAGATTGATAGTCCATCCAATATCCTCTATAACAAGACATTTAGAACACAAATTTCGAGGATCAACCATGGATACTTCCTTGAACAAAGGAATAAGAGGTTTACAATCCATTGCCCTTGCAAGACATTATCAAGACTGTTATGCTATTATGTGCAAACGTTTACAAGGCAATAAACATATGAAGAAAGGGCTAATGACTTCTTAGTATCGTTCACCTTCTGAAATACACAAAACACTGCTGACCTGCGCAAAGGCTTTGGAGTACTCCTCCGAAAACTGCAGCTTTTTCAACATTGGTATCACATCAGGACTCTGTGGATATGTAACATGCGGAGGCTTGACCTTATTAAGAGGTATAAAAGTCACACGACCACCTTTCCGTGCATTGAGATCTCTGATTATCCTAGTTGCCGTTTCATCCGAATCAACCACTACATGAAATAAGCTGGAACAAAAGGTAAAAGAGCTTCATTAAAGCATACACAATTCTAATTATTAGCCCAACCAATCCAAAAAAGAACTTGCAAACCCACATGTCAGTATAGATAATTAGCTGGAGATATTCATATATAGTCATGCCATAACATGTCAGTAAAGACAAGTCATGAGAAATCTGACTTATTACCTATTTCCAGCAGTTACTTCCACCGCAGTAAAGAATCTCTCATCACACTCAAGCAAATCAATAATGGAACCAAACATTCCGTTAATTCTCATGTCATTGCAAATCCTGCGAACAGAAACCAGGCCTCTTCGAACATCCTGTATGATTTCAAGATATGAAACACACTCCTCCATATAATAGTAACAAAACCAGAAGAAGAAAACGTTTGGAGAAAATTATGATACAGAGACGTCGATGAGAACTCCCCAACCAATGGTATCTAGCAGAGTATAAAAATTAAAGCCTTATAATAGGTACTGCTCTCTAATAAGACCATCTCTTAAATAACCCTTGTCAATGATAATATGTGCGCTCAAGACTCAAGTCAGAACTCAAGATAAGCAATCAATAATCAACTAGCAGCATGATGAACCAATTTCTGCATCAACAGAAAGTTCACCATGGCAAATCTAGCTAGTGGAAAGCAAACAACAAATTCCAGGTAGGTCATCCATGAACTCGAATTCAAATCATAGCTCAACTTTTCAAAATAGAGAGAGATCGAATTAAAAAATACAGAATAGTAAATCAAAACATCATCAGAAAAAAGGGAAGACCAAAAGTAACACTCACACCGGGAGTAGCATGATCAAGGTTTTTCTGTGCCTTTACTTTTTCTAATTTCAGCTTATCAACTTCTGCCGAAAGTTCATTTTCCAAAGACCATAAGGACCTGAAATGATGAGACTAAACCATTAATTATATTCAATTCATTTCCAATAACTTTAAGTGGGGGAAAGGAGGGACAGGATAAAAAAAACATAAGTTGAGATCCCTTCAACTTGCTTCGCTGTTAAAGATGGAAGTAGCCAAAAGCACAACTCACTTGCGTGTGTCCTGCAGCTTGTCCCTATCAGTCTTGCATTTAAGAAACCTGTCATTGATCTTCTTAATGTTGTCTTCTAATTTTGCTACACTAGCCTGGCGGCTTTCAATATGCTCATCTTGCTCCCTAAGTTGAGCATTGAGAAGCTCAATTTCATCTTGAAGTTTCTTTTCCTGAAGCACACAAAAGTGAGTGAAGAACCAAAGATGCAGCCATTAAGGTCACCCCAACGGACCCAAAACCCATACAAATCTAAAACATGGAGCTCAATAATTAGCAATACTAGAAATGGCAAATAAATAAGGACCACAATGAACATTTCTTTTACACCAACTTCTCTACTACAACTATTGCGCAATTTTGCAAGTAGAAGATTAGCAGCCTATTCCCATCAATAGCCTCCAGCTTCAAATTAACCATATGTTAGTCATCCTCACAAGTGAATGAGATCTTCAAAATTTAACAGTATCTAGGATCTATAGCTCATGTATCCTATCAAAATATAAAAACCTTCAATGCTTCTCAATATTGTATTTTATACTTCTGAAGAAAAAAATTTGAAGCTACCTGAGATAAATTGGTAGAAAGAACAAGCTCAAGGTCATCAATTTCCTTCCTAAGCCATTCATCACGAGCAGCTTTGCTTGAAAACTGTGTTGCTCGACCTTGTTTTTGATAAAGAATACTCAGCTGCTTTTCACGCTCCATTATTCTACCAAAATCCCAAAAAGGTGGAGAGAAAGATGTTATTTTAGATCCCATTTACAACACTATAGCCTGACAAACAACTACTTAATTGCAAAGCTAAAAGTACAATGCATGCTCCAAGCAAAAAGAAGATTAGAACTACAAGGAGTCTAAAATATTACCCCATTGACAGTTTCTCCTCTTCTTTTAATTTTTTATCATAAGAGGGCTTGATACTATCAAGTTCCCTTATTGATTCTTGGATTTCCTGCTTTACAATGTCCAGCTGCCTCGCTGCACCTTCCTGAAAGAAGAAATACAAATGAATTAATCTTGCCTTACTCAATAACTTCATTTGTAAATTTTGCTTGCAAAGTGAAACGGACTTCAGATCAGTACCCTTGCACCAATGTGTTCTTTGATCTTGTCATTTATATCTCGGGAATCAAGCTCAAGCTGTGTTCTCCTCTTTATAGCTTCTTTTCGTCGCTTTTCTGTCACTTCTTTCTCTTTGATTATTCCTTGAAGATCTTTTGTCAGCCTCTTAAACTCTCTGTCCAGGTCCTTAACTTTTTCTTGGGACTCAAGCACACTGTTATACATTTCAGTTGATTTCTCAGAAACCCTTGCTCGAGCATCTTCTAGCTGAAATGTATTCGCTCGTGTTAGTATTGGGTGAAACCCTCAAACAAAAGATATTAATCAAAAGTAGTTCTGGTGAAAAACTGTATTCAACAAATTTAATAATTAGGTTGCAAATTTTAATCAAATAGCAATATAGTAAGTAGTTCATTGGTCACACCATGATGGTATAACAGATCAAACAGAAAGTCAAAACAGATCATTAGAGACATATTAAAATAAACACTGGACAATCATATGATGCATCAGATATTTTAAGAAAAAAAGCGTATGAGCAATAGTATTCTATTGCAGTATTCCGAGTAGGGAATCAGAAGAAATCAATAAAATAACCATTTGGCAATCTGCAGTGTGTTGAAGAATGATTTAGAAAGTCGTCCATTCTAATCAATAGCTTCAAATAACAAAGTAGACAATAAAGCGAATATTATTGGCAAATCAGCATATTTTGCTTATTTCAGAAATATTACTCCAGTGAGGAAGAGAGCAACATTCAGCATGCTAGTTTTGAAAACTTACTTCAGCCAACTTCTGTCGAGCATCAACAAGCTCCTTATCGTACATTGTGTATTCTAGTGCTTTCCTCTGCTTGTCAAGCTGCTGATACTTTCTCAACTCCTCTTTCTCTTCATCCAGCTCTCTCAATCTCTCATCCAAGTACTGAACAACTTGTATTATCTGCCTTCTTTTATTACCTAGAAAGGACAAATTATAAAGATAAAGAGGAGATAAAACAATATTCCACCAATGTGTACATATTGATATTAGTGATCACTTGCCAGTTTCTTGCATAATTTTCAGACTCTCGCGACGCCTTTCCTCATAAACTCTTGTGCCACCAATTTCCTTCAGCAGATCCAGGCGCTCAGCATCTTTCATCAGTGTTAATGATGCTATCTACAGAGTAGACATGGCATACAAAAATAGGTCAGCAGGTAACTTTAAAACAGCAGATAACAGTAAGAAACCCTTGAATTACAAGTATGAAACTATGACAATATATACAAATATCACGAAAACTACCTTTCCTTGTTGCACAACATAATAGGGATTTGAACGAGAAAATCCAGCACTTTCAAGAAGGTTCATGACTTCATTTTTCCTGTTCATTAAAACACACTACTTTAGTTTTAAAACAAAAAAACAGGAAAAGCATGAATACTTGAAGGCATAAGAGTATAGACAGTGCAAATTGAAGATCTATATATCCTCACGTGATATGCTTCCCATCCAAAAAATACTCGTCCTTCTTTAGTCCAATTGATCTTCGTAGGCGAACCTCCTCCTTATCCACCTACAAGGATGACAAACATACTGGGCATTATAAGTGCTATTGCAGGTAAATATATACAACTATGCATCTAAGCAAATAAGTATAATACACTGACTAACTACTACAGACCAAAAGACTAATCATGAATTTCTTTACTGTACAAATAAAAGGAAAATGGATAATTATTACCGGAATACGATTATCTGAGTTGTCGAATACAATCTCTACAAACGCTGATAATACTTGGTTACCTGCCCCCTCCTATTGTATAAAAGCATTTACAAATAAAATTTCATTAAATATTAAAAGGTTACTGAAAATCACAAGGCTTTATATGAACACATGCAAGGACATACATGGAGTAGTGCATGTCTGTCTTCACTCCGCAGATTTTGGAAAAGATCGCTAAGCACAAATCGAATGGCTACAAAAAGGAAAGTACAAAAAGCTAAAAAAGAAGCAAATATTATTTACAAAACGAATTATAAATTGCAGCCAAACAAAAATCACCATGGAAGAAGTTTGACTTTCCAGACCCATTAGCTCCAACTGCACAGGATGATAGAGAAACAGTATGTAAGAAAAACAAACAATAGCTGTAATAATCCCAGCCTACTGCAACAGCTAGTCAGCTACTAATAATATTCAAAACAAATGAGAAAGGAAGGGTTTACAGAGAAGAAATACAACTTATTCAGACAGCAACATTTTTGTGCTACCATAGCAACATAATCAAATTTATAGAAGTTCAATTAAAGACACATCCCACCTCTAAAACAGAACCCAGCCAATTTTACACTGATAAATAAAGATTAGGTTAAGGATGCTATAGCATCCATTGTAAGCCGACCTAACTATCTAAGCTCAGAGCAGAACCAAAAATATGGTGTATGATAAATAGGAAGAAAGTTAAAAAGTTTGCAGGAGAAGCCTATATTACCAACACAGTTAACTTTAGGGCTAAAAGGTTCTGTTGCAGTCTGCTCTCTATAGCTTTTAAACCCTTCGATAATAACCTGCATACAAGAAGAATCCATATCAGGTAGCAAACTAGTATCAATTAGGACATTAGTGAGCTTAATATTAACCGAGTAGACAGCAATTTACAATTTAAAAATACACTCCTAAGCCAAGCCTCAGCTTCAAGTCATTTACAAATGTGTAGTTCTGGGTTACAATGCAAAAAATGCTGAGCTATGTATCACTTTATCCGCTATCTTATCAACTACTGTTCGTAAGCATGAAACGAGCTTTACAATCCAACAAACCGACTCATTTTGGGGCATTTTAGTACACTTCTTTAGTTTATAACAACATCTTGAAATTTTGGATGATTCTGAATTACTCAGTCCTAACTCCAGACGTGTCAAGTCACTAGGGCAAATCAAGATTTCAGCGACATGGATACAAAAACAACGCTCTTCGATCCCTCCATAAAGTGTATTTAATTCATCAGCGAAGACAAGATTGGCCTTACCAGCTTTATATACATGCTGGATGTTCCAGATTTTAAACCGCCAAATCTGCAAAGAAAAGTATAAAGAACAAACAAATTGAGACCTAGAGCATACTAGTGGCGGAGGCGAGGACACTGGATTCCGGATATTCTCAGCCAGGCGCCAACAAAACAAGTGAAAATCTCCAGCGAAATTCAGGTATTGGGAAATAAGAACAACGGTTGAGATACAGATATTAGGGAACACAATCCAATTGAGAGCGACAAGTTCAAACCGAGCAAATTCAGGAGTCGAACGAGAGGAAAACCTAGAGAGACGTACTCTGGTTTGTAGACTATGACGAGGCAGAGAAGATTTGCCGGCGGTGAAGAATTCTTTCTCCCGAGTTCGTCGGTCCGTTCTGATTCTCGCTCTCCCCGGCTCCTTACTGGGGCTGTGTTATCGGTTGAATGAACCTCATAGACCCAAAAAGGAAAAACGCGAAAGAAAATGGACAGTGGGCTCGTGATCGGCCCGCCTATTTATTTCAATTTTTCACAAAGTGTGGGAAAATAATACTCCCTCCGTTCCATAATGTTCTTCTCATTACGCTTTTGCTGTCCCATAATGTTCTTCTCATCCCTCCTTACTTTCTATTTTTATCCACTACACTTTATCACTTTTTTACCGAATCAATCTACTTTTTCATCATCTTTATTTCTCTTTCTTCCTATCACCATCAACGTTATACCCAATACATTTCACCTAAAAACCTCTATTAAAACACTATTCATTATCTTATTTTCAATAAAATTCACAACAATCTAACATTAAAAAAATTAAGGGTACGTTTAAAATTGATTTTAAGAAAATTTAAAGCGTTAAATATTGGATTAAGGCCGAAATTGAGCTTTTAATGATGTTTGAATGCGTTGATTTTGGGCTGGCCCATCTGCGAGCTCCATCCATGGCAGCCTGCTCCTTTCATATAAAAGCTGTAACCCTAATTTTGTTTGCTCACGCCCCCATTTCTGCTCAACCCTTGCGCCGCTTTGTTTGCTCTCTCTGCCCTTGAGAACTCTCTCCTCCTCCCTTTCATTTGCTGTTTTGTACCGCCATCTCTCCTTCAATCCTTGATCTTCGCTCTCTCTGCCCTCGAGATCTATCCCCCCTAGGCCCTAACCCTAGATCTGTCGCTTGCTTGCTTGGCCTCGTTCTCCGGATATGGCACACGATAGCCCCATTGATCAAAGCCCTGATCGAGTTCGTGGAGAGCGTCTTTGCGGACGATAGCTCAGATTTCTCACAACAATCCGACGACAGTGTTTGTTCCATGCATCCGGAGTGCGAGGGGAGTTGCGGTGGGAACCACACCTACAACCCCGGCCGCTTTGAGGAGTCCCCTGTGCTTCTGTGGTTGAGGGCCAAAAATAAGGCCGTCGTTGAGAAGGCCGCCGCTGAGAAGGCCGCCGTTGAGAAGGCTTTGGAGGCTGTTGAACCGGCTCCGGATGGGAAGGAGGGGCTCGAAGAGGCGTCCACATCCCCCGAATATCAGGACGGCCTCGTTGTCCCCGATTCCGAAGAGGAATCCTAGCTAAGTCCCCCTTGTTCTTTTCATGCATGCCTCCTTGTTCTTGTGATTCTGTCTTGGGTTATGTTGATGTTTGCTGAGATGCATGCGTCCTTGTTCTTGTTGATGTTTGATAGCTTGTTGATCCTAAAAATCCATGAATTAATGTTGATGTTTGATGAGAATTGTGGTCTTGTGATGTTTTTGCATGCTTGTATGCTTGCGTGTCTCTCATTTTGCTGGAATGTTGGAATGTTGGCATGTTGATGTTGTGTATCCCCCTGAACTGAGATCCTGGCTGTTGATGATGTGTATCCCCTTGATTTGAGATCCGGGCTGTTGATGTTGTGTTGATGTGTATCCCCCTGAACTAAACTTCATGTTGTTGATGTTGTGCTCATATCTGTGTGAACATGATGTTGTTTGCATTCGGTTTATTTTGATATCTGTGTTGATAAACAAAACATGTATGCATGAATGTAAGTATTTGGGCATGTTTGTATGCTTCTGTGTCAAGTTAATGTTGCTTCCTGAATATGATTTCATATCTGTGTGGATTCATGACTAGTTGTATGCTTACTCAAGTACTTGTACATGTCATTGTTGACTCAATAAACCTGTATGCATCACTTTAATTATTTGAGAATGTTTCTGTGATTCTGTGTGGACTTATGCTTATCCATGATTTTATTTGAATATATGTGAACCAATAACTGTGAGAAGCTTTAGTTGTAGCTTTCTCACCTATTTGGTTCAACAAACAAAACTGTGAAGTCTAACTTGCTTGTAGATTCATGCACAGATTTGGTGATTAGTTTGTGCTAATACAACCACTGTCGGGTCTTACATAATCTCTACAAAGAGATTTCTGTGTTACTCTTACTTTGAGACTCTTATAGCTCAGAGCAAAGAGTTGTAGTGCTTTAACATGTTTGTATGCTTATGCAATGATTAATCATGGTGCACCAAGTGAATTCTCTGTGTGAATACTTCTGAATTGTGAGATGTTAGTGTTGACTTTTTCAGACTTTGCAAGTTTCTCTGTGTTCATATCATATGGTTCGTTTGGTGCATCATGATTACATGTGCTTCTTTGTATGCTTTTTTGTCTCCTTAATTTTGATTCATGAGTTGTTTTTCATATTTTTCTTGATTTAAAAATATAAATGCATGAATAAATGATTTTTATTGGCTGCTTTCTTCTGTGTGAAATGCATGTCTGACATCCTTTTTTATGAAGTGATTACTCATGGAGCATCAAATGAAACTTATGTGTGAAATGTATGGCTCTGTATTGATATCATAATTTTCATTGGGTGTTTCATGAGTACTTCTTCATGTCTATAGGCTTTTGTGTGAACTGTATATTGACTCATGCATCTGAACTGAATGTTGATCCATGACTTTAAAACTGTTTCATGGCTCTATAAATTTTTTAAACTCATTCATGGCTCTGTATTGAATGCTTCATGAGTACTTTTATGTTGTTGCTGTGAAAAAAATTGTGTTGATGTTTTGAAAAATCTGTGTTGATGTTTTCAAAAGTCTATAATGCTTCATGAGTACTTCTCCATGTTTTGAAAAATCTGTGTTCATTTTAAAATTGTTTTTTTTCTTTTAATCTATGATGATCCCTTTTATGCCTAAGATGTGAATTCTTACAAGCCTCTTACCTTAACAAGTATATGGCCACCGCCCTTATTTGTGGCTTTGAAGGCAATTTGCTAGTTAATGGTTTGGGGTTGAGTTTGCATCAATGATGCTAAGGGGGGATCTGAGATTTGTTTTTCCTTTTTTTTTGCTCAATGATGATACCTATCTTACTGAGCTGAGATGCACTCTCATTTCAAGCCTCTGGACTTGACATTCACTAGGCCACCGTCCCTAATTGGGGCTTTGGAGGCCATTGGGTGCTCAAGTTTAGTGGTTGAGGGTGCATTTGTGATGATAAGGGGGATTCTGAGAGCAACCATTTTTTAAATAAGTTCCAAGAGGATCTTGCATCTTACAAAAACTGGTGCACTTCAACAAAAGTTTTAAACTGTCCAAAAGGTTCCCCCCACCAAAAACTACTATTGCACTACACAAAAGTTGTTAACTGTTCAATATCCCCCTCTATGTACTCACATGTCTTCATCTTCATATCCTCCCTGAGTTGCTTATGTTTTCTCCCATGCATCCTGAGTTGCTTGTGTGTCTCCCCCTGGATCCTAAATTGCTTGTTTTGTATCTAAATCATTTGCTTCCCCATGAACAATGTCTCATGCTTGACAAACTGCCCAATTTGGTGCTCGAAGCCTTATAGGTAGATTGCCCTGACTTGCCAATCTTTTCTTGTTCACATGTGGCACATCATAATCATTGCTACCCTTAACAATCAACACCTAATTCATCACATATTGTAATGAATGCCATACATTTCCCAGAGTAGTTGGGTCTAGCTCATAAAATGCTTCATGCAGTGCATCCAACATATGATCAATATCCTTTGGCATCTTCTTGTGCATGAGTGATTAAATGCTCCAAAAAAAACCAAGGTCTAGTATGTTTAAATCTGGGTTGTTGGGGGTTGTTGAATTAGAATGAAAGTAAAATCATCCTGTCTGCATACTTGTTGCCATTCTTCATCTTCTTGAGTGATGTGTGCCTTAGCATTGTCCTGTTGTATGAATATTACCTTGTGACCTTCTTGTTGTGGCCATTTCTGCTTGATTGTTGGCACTATCTGGTCAATGAGCATCCTCCTTGTTACTGTTTTGTTCACTGATTCCACCAGCTTTGTGACTAGAGTCCCCTTGTCTCTGTGCTTTGATTTTCTCTTGGCTGCTTCTTGATATGTAAAGGGAAAAAATCCTATTTTCCCATCAAAAGTGCAATCCCCCTCTGAATTGAATCTAGGTCTTGCTACAACAGTTGTAAACATCACTTTATGAATAAATTTGCTTGATGATGCTACCCTTTATTTCCCCCTTTCATTGGCTGCTAGATAGACCCTCTGTGTTTTCTTGCTAAGATGAAACCATTTTTCATCTATGTGCATACATGCTGTAATATTAATGTTGCTTGCTCTGTGCATCACTGCCTTGAAGTAGACTTAAGATCCATTTCAACCTTTTTTTTTGTACAAAGAGGGAAAATACTAGGCCTCCTAATTTGGGTAGGACGAGCCTAAATCATCCGCCCGGATGATCTGTAAGAAGTCTCTAGCTTCACGAATTCTTCCTTCACCTAGTCCAAGAGTTGTTCTCAAGCATTCCTCCCAGAACTGCGGTTCGCACTTTATCATTATGCAGGAAAATAAGAGTTGTGGGTCAGCATTCCTGGCCGCTAAGTAATTTGCTGCTCTATTACTCTCCCTATAGCAATGAAACACACGAACCTCCTCGAAAAGAGAGAGGAGGCCTTTTATATCACCAATAATTGTTTGGATTTCCCAAGGGCATGACCATACCCCCGTGATGCTATTAATTACACATAAGTTGTCGCCTTCAAGACTAGCTTTGATATATTGAGGGATCTCGCCTTCCTAATCCCATCCAGAGCCGCCAAAGCTTCAGCCTAGAGGATGGACGGGGCGGCCAACTTCCGTCGATCCAAGGCAAGAATTGTGGAGTTGCCATCTCTCAGGATGTATCCCCCATATGTGGAGGAATTGGATCTTCGGGATCCATCAAAATTTAGTTTTATCCAATCTCGGTCAGGTTTCTTCCATGATGGGGTTTTTGGTCTCTGCCGCCTTATTGTTGGTTTGCGCTCTTGTAGCTCCGCCATCTGCCATTGCAAGTACAGAGAAAGGGCCAGGTCCGAGGGTTTTTCATCTCTTAGTGCCTTGTTCATGTTGAAAATTCGGTTATTACGGTGCATCCAAATAGTCCACCAAAGAAATAGAATCAAAGTGTCTCCTTTGTTCGCCTTGATTGTTTGAAGAATGTTGTGATTCAGGTCACCCCCATTAGAAAGCACAAGCCGTACTCCAATACGTTGTTCTAAGAGCCGAGTCATGGTAATGGTGAACTCACATTCAAATAAGAGGTGATTAGCAGATTCTTCTATTGTATCACACAAGGAACAAGTACTAGGCACTCGCGCATAGTACATATTGAGACGTTCAGTTGTAGGAAGGCAATCTGCGCAAGCCTTCCAAACAAAGTTTTGCACTTTTGGAGGAACCTTTAGCTTCCAAATCCAATCCATATTCTGGTTAGGGAGATTTCTTGTGTCTTCACATAGTTGGGCAGCCGTCTTGACAGAAAAGGTTCCATCCGGGGATGGTGTCCAAATTACCTTGTCTTCCTGGTCCAAGATCGGGATGCGGATTTGAATGATTCGGTCCACAACGTGTTGTGGGAGATGAGCCCGCAGCTTCTGCATCTAGGAACGGAATCCATCATGACAGTTGAGAAGAAAACTCACTCCTGGCAGTTCGGCCGACTCCTAAATATTAGAACAACTTTTCTCAAGGGTATCAGGTGGCAACTTGGCAATGGAAAACGTATAAATTTCTGGACTGACCCATGGCTTGATAACGATACCCTACGACCATACCTTCAGAGTGATGGCATAACGGCAAAGGTTGCAGTGGGTTTGTATGTGCCCTTATTGACTTTCTCTTGATCATTTTGTGCACTGTGCTCTTTGAGATTTCCAACTTGCTTGCTAAATCACGTATGCATGATCTTTCCCCCATATTCAGATCTGTGATTTGTGTAGCAGCCACCTCAATCCTCTTTTTCCCACAGTTGGTGTACTTTGTAGTCACATTTGGCATGTGAATGCCATTCTCTGATCCCTTTGCTATCTTCCATAACTTACCTATGGTTTTCCTTGACAGGCTGAACTCACTCGCCAGTAATTTAATGCTGCTCGGTGGTAGATATCCCCCTTCTGCTATGTGCAAGAGTCTCATCATTATTTGCATTTTTATCTCACTGTTGAGCCTTGTTGTAAAACGTTGATGAGATAAATGTGTTGCTGTGTTATTCCCTTCTGCTTCTTCTGCTTGGTCCCCACCTGCTTGTTCACTTTCCTGAGATGCCTCTACATCTCCTTCTTCATCCCCCACATCCTCGTTAAGATCAAAGTTGTGGGGACCATGTTGGGAGTTGTGAGTATATTCCTCTGGAAAAGGGTCTTCATTTAAGTTTAATGTTGAGGCCATCACAACAAGGCAGTGATGCAGACTTTCTCCCCCTTTACCTTTTCTGTGTAAACTGAAAGTTAATGCTCTATTTTTTTTAACTGTTTATCTTTGTTTTGTGCATCAATGGAGGCAAATGGAATGTTGTTAGGGAATGACTGTAATTCTGCACATGTAAGGACTTTAATGTAAGGGAGGGGGGAGGGTGGATCCGTGTGGTTTGAATGGCCACTTCCTATTGGTTACTGATTTTGTAAAGTGTATTATTGGTATTTTTCCTTGTTGACTGGCGCCATAATCCCCCTATTCAAAATAATCAACTCAAATTAATCATCACAACTTCTGACACAACTGCAACCCAAAAACCCACTTTTTCCTCCCTTAAAAAACGTGTGTACAGTGCAATGGGAAGATCATTTCGGGACAGAGGGAGTATTTTCAAGGCTATTTATTTATTTTTTCTTCATTCTCATTTTTTTTGTATAACGCACACATATGGTGGTTGGGTATCCAAAACCTACTTATTTGATATACAAATCAATGAGAAATGTGCCGAAACTAGTGATATCCGAACAAGTATAAATATCGGATTTTCATGAGAGGACCACGTGTATCATATTGAGATAAAAAAAAACTAACATTTTCTTATTTTTAAATTATCATCTCATTCTTACTAAAAAGTAAAACATACATTAAAATAATACGTAAATGTTATGTTTCAACCTCATATTGAACTATCACTTTTTAAAAGAACTTTAATTCAATTGATTGAAATTGCATTAGACTAGACTTTCCCGCTTTGTTACTACCGGTTCGTGTTGTCTTAAGAAAATTGTGTATCAAGTTACCTACCATATATTTTGTATACACAAAACTCCATAAATTTCTCTAAGATGTCGTTGTTCTCACACATGTACTGTATATGCAGTTTTTCAATTCAATTCATCACATATCCGCTAAGAAAATCACATGTAATATCGTATTGGGATCTATATTAGTACTTGTATATTAGTTAAAAATCATAAGAATCGTATCAATTCACGTTCTCTCACATTTTGATGCAGGCTTATGGCATATCTTCTCGTTTTATATTAGTTTGCTTTTGTTGATTGAACCCGGTTTGTTTATTTCCTTTATTCATCCGGTTTGTCCCGGTTTGTAACGCTCGGATGTACTTTAAGCGTAGCGGCTCCCTTTTCATAATCAATGAGAAATACAACCAAAATTCCCAATCTCTCTAAAATCTCTCGATGAATCCTTGGAGTTCCATGAGTTCTCTTCAATCTCCAATCCACTAGATTGACCCTTCTTCCTCAGTGGTTAATCTTTGGACGAGATTCCTCAGACCCAAGCTAGAATTTAGCTTCGTCTGAGCGTTTATCCCATTTTCTATTTCCGTTCACGATTTCCGGCATCAATTTTTTTTCAGTTAAATTTGTTTTTTTAATAAGGGATTTGTATGGGTACTTGTATATAAGCTTTGAATCTCAGTGACACTTGAAACAAAATTTGGTCATCCCCTCATTGAAATTCTACTATCTCAATTCATTACCCCAGTTCTAGTGCCTTACAAATTTTCTTTTTGAAGTATGAGCTCCTTCAGAATACAAAAGAATTGCTACCGAGAGAACAAAAGCTAATCTCACAGGTCAACCGTTTTGTCGGAAAAACGCAGCTATAAAAAGAAATTACACCCAGCAACTGACCAGCAGAATACACACACACACCAAAGAACAAGAACAAGACATTCTGGATTGAGTCTGGATGCTTTCACGCCACGCAACCAGATCGGTAAGATTGGTCAAGTCAAGGATCAGCATTTAGCATGAGGGAGAAGATGATCGCCGAGTCTAGAGCCCTGTAAACAGAGCTGTCCTGTTGCCTCTGTTAGCACGGAAAGAGAAAGAATGAGTGTCGAGACGCTCGAATGGGCACTGTAACATCCTGCATTGAAACCCTTTCAGTATCATCTCCTCACCAGTCACCACTATGTAGCTCTACAACAACCTTGCCATTTCGCTTTTTTTCTTTTTTTTTTTGCATACCATGTTGAAATTCCGGCATGAAAACTCACCTGCCTTAAGAGTTTAGACAATGGTAGAACCCCAATCAATCTTGGCAAAGAATTTTGTCGTTTCAGCAACGAAGCAGCCAGCGATGATGTCAGTGAAAATCCAGCTTGATGAGGTTTTGACGGTTAGTAGCGGACAGATGATTGGTCTTTTTTTACGAATCTGTGATCCTTCTGTAGAAAAGAACGTAAGCAGCTGAAGTTTTGATCTTGTCCATGCTGATGGGATAAACATGGCTATCATCAAAGTCGTACCACTGGCCACCGCCATGCTACATCAAGCGAAAGTTTTGATTAGTACCCCATTCACTTAGATGATATACATGTAAAACCTCCATCAAGTTACAAATAGTATGCATGCACACTTGCAAGTTGAAACTCTTAATGGCATATAGAATTTAGGCTTAGAACTACACACAACTTCCAATGTTTCCTCACATAACTAACTGAAATTTAACTATGTCAAAAAATTTTACATACAAGCATGTTGTAGATCTACTTTATTGTGATCAAAAAAATATGTCAAAAAAAATATTCATTAGCATAGAGTGAAAAACCTAATGAGTACATGTCAAGTTTGTTAAAAGCTTCATAAGCTGTTTTGTTCACTGATTCTGTATAAGTCAGTTGTTGACCTTTTAATAAAACAGAAATCTGAAAATACTATGCCAGAGTACGCGACTTACATGAACAAAAGCAGTGTAGTGACCACCTCCCAAGCTTCCATAATGATTGCTTATTGCATAAAGCATGTAACGACAAGATGTGTTGGCATCCTTAGTGGCGATGTACGTGGCAAGATCCAGATCGTCAATAGGAAAGTCCACAAACGTCTCCAGTTTATTTTTGGTGTATCTGGTGTAAGAGAACCTTTTCAAATGGATAACCAGAATTTCTGGTAGTTTCCAAAGATCCAACTTTTTAGAGGCCTGACGGTGCTCCTTGCATTGAGGACAAAACCTAAACCATAGGAATTTTTGCATTAAGAAAAACTATTGACCAAAAAAGCAAGGAAACAAAACATTTTTGAATGCACCACACAAGACGAAGCCACCTTAGTATTTTGGAAACCTTAAAGTTAGCATTCTTTTTTCAGTGGCAAGATCAAAACTAACGCCAAACAATTTTCTAGACAGAATCTCAACCATTATCTAGTCTTATTTCATTAAATCTGAAGCATCTTATGTGCTAACCAAAAATACAGTGAAAGAAACTGACCACATATCTTCAGGTCCAAGGGGCTCCTCCTTCAAGAATGCTTCAACACACCTGTACAAGGATACAGATTCTGGTGGCCTCCTTACCAAGAACCCAGACTTGAAGACTTCGGGCTGCCGGCCAAGAACAACAGTATCATATAACTGAAGTTTTTCATCTGGCCAACGTACAACCAAATTTAACATCCTGGGCATGCCCATTTTTAATGGTGCAGACATTTCTATCTTGGAGTCCTGAATATTTCCCTTCTCATCTGCTAACAAAAACTCAAAATGACTGCCTGCGGATGAACAAGCTTCGTTAGTGTCAGGCAACTTTATATCTGAACTATTCTCTGATGAGATGATATTTTCCATCTCAGCAGGTTTCTCGATTGAACTGCTTTCAGAAGTATCTTGATCAGCCACATCATCTTCACTGGGTATGAGAAATGGACTCAGCAATTTCAGATACAGGTCATGGATGTCAGATCCACATGTACTATCATCAATTCTAGCTAAAAGAGGAATCCCAAATGCTTTCCAACTTGAACTCTGCTTCCCAAGGTAATTATGCCTGACATGCAAGTGTTCATTAGAGGAACTACAACACAAGTAGAGGAACTACAACACAAGTATAAAAGGGCTGACAGGAGCATGGCTTGTTAGTTTTTATATATTATGAGGTTTTATGAGAGAGCAACCCTAATGCACCCCAGTGGAAATATAATATAAGCGCAAGAGCATTAAGGAATATACAAAGTCATCAGTAACAATAAGATTTTCTCTAGTTACATCAAATGAATCAATAGGTAGGACAATCCACTTACTCTTCTTTGTGCTGATGTGTAAACATAACTAAAGACGATTTATCAGTATCTTTAGGCAAGCGGAATGCAACCAAACGATCTTCATCTCTAATTAAGGACAATAAATCAGCTGGATCTTCAAGAAACCGTATGATACTATGATTGTACATCTGCAGAAAAACATTGGTTGAGACATGTAAGGAAAAAGGTGCAGAAGATGTACGCCTAAAAAAAGCTGCTCTTGGGGATCATAAATATGTACCTCAGCCACCAAAAATATCTCATCATCAGATAAAGAGCATGCAACACGCAAGGCATGATTAAGGTCTTCCAATCTTCCACTTTTGGGTGCCGTGACAGTGATAGGAACTGGCAAAGAACTACCATCAGTTGACATGACTGTCAAAGTCATACTTCGTGTTGCTGACGAAGGCAGTGGCAGTGTCAGGTACATGAATGGATCAAATGTGATGGAAACCTTTCTGCAGATAGGACAGATTAAGGTAGACTTGTATTGACCCTGCAATGTTCAAATATTCAGACCAAAATCCAACGCCAAAAGGAATTGAATCCCAAATCAGTAACATCCCTTAACAAAAAAGAAGTAGAATGTCTTACTTGACAAACATCAACAATGATAGAGTCATTGCGAGCAAGGTGGTTTTGCCAATGCTCATCGGCAACCTCCTCATCTGGACGACCGTCTCCGTCTTTAGCTTCAAAATAAGGTTTAGATTTGACACGATTAAGGTCTTCATGGAGTCCATCCAACAAAAATGCAAGTAGCTCCTATAAAGAAAAAAAGAATCCATCAATTCTTACACAGAATAGCCGTTCAAGCAATTACTAAAGAGGAGCCCAGCCTCTTCCTTCACTAACTTGGGAATCATGCTGATTGAAGCCACTAAACTGAGGAGCAAAATGAGCAAGTTTTGTCTTGAATGTTCTCGGTGACATTGAACTTGCTCCAGGAGCCCATAACTTCCTAATAAGCTCTCCAAATGCTGAAGCAATCTCTCCCTATCATGTCACAAGTCTGATCTTTATCAAAATATTCATATCATATTTGAAGGAAAAGGTGGGTAATCATGTTGAAAGTAGAATAAAATATTACCCCCATGCCTAGTGGATTACTACGATTAATCTCTTTGATGTAATCGCCAAGAAAGTAGTCAGTTATCTTTGGTGTGTGCGCTAAGCATTGAAGGGCACTGTTCATGAAACATGTATTGCCTAGATTTTGTAGACCAGTCAAGCCCAAAGACCCAGATTCAATGGAGCTGCTCATTAAAGTGAGAGAGTCCGACTGAGTGGAACTATAGCCATTGGCCGAATTTCCGTTCATTGTAGTGGATGAACCAGAAGAACCTCCTAAATTGCCATTTTGTACAGAATAATCATCTTTCTTCATTTCTCTGCAATTGCCTGAATCTGACAATCCATAAATTTGCAACTCCAAGAGAACCTAAGAAAAAGGGCGACAACCTTATTACACAAATGAGTTATGATATATAATAAGCAAAATAAGTTACATCAGAGTCTGAGACTAACATAAACAACATTTTCTATTCCAATTTTTTTTATTATGTATCCTCTATTACAGAAGTGCATTAACACTTTTCATTTTTCAGGGGAGTGAGTTCTTTGTATAGCTTCTCCAAAGATATAACTTGCCGATTATATAAGCTTGTACATCCTTCTGACAATCAAAACATATAAACAGCCAGCTACTAATAAAACTCAGCCACACTTACCTCCTGATCAGGGTGCCTCTGAAATTCATTTTTGTTCAAAGCAAACAAGCATATCTGTCCAGAGAAATCCCATATGCGCATCTGTGGAGTTTGAGACCATCAGGGTACATTTCACCTCATCCAAGACATCATAATTTTGACACACACAAATGCAAACACATTGGAATAGAAAGACTACTCACAGGCTCGGCTTCCACATTGAAGATTTTGCAAGCCCTTTTGTACAGCTCAATAGAATTATCCTGGTAAAATTAGACACATTTAGTAAACTGTAATGGTAAATGAATTTCAATATAATGATATGAAATCACATGGATTTAAAAGTAACCAAATCTGCCACAGATATTTGAAGCTCAACATAGACAAAGCTCGCGAACTACGGTAAGAACAATAAAACATTTGTTCATTTGAATTTATTGGCAATCATAAACCTGATGTGAATCATCATAAGATACAACGAAATCCATACTACCTTTTTGCTTATCTTTATCCCTAATGAGTTCGACTCCTGCAACAGAACAAGCCTAAGCTGCAAAGGATAGACATCTCCCACATCAATTTCTCCTGCTGAAAAACTCCCAGAACGCTTCATTCCAGACCTAGAATTACTATGCCTGCACAGGAACATTTCAAGCAATCTTGGATATCCAAGAAGATTCCATTTCGTCAAAATTGGAGGCACAGAAAACCTAACAACTTACCATTTGAGTGCTTGCAACCACATTTCACCAGAAACCAAAGCATAATGGCGTCTGGAAATCCCAACCTCGCCATTCTCAGAACTCTGCGCAGAATCCTCATCTCTTTTCATACTGAACAAGAGATCAGAGCTGAATATGTTGTTGATTAGCTTCATAGGCCCAGCGTAAGCTTGTGACACTAAGTACAAATCTCCTTTCTTCCCATTCAAATCGCTCGAACCCGAACCCGAACACGAGTCGTTCGCTTCCTTCCACCACCTTCACATTCCAATTCCAAACCCCGTAAACAAAAGACCCAAATTGAGTAAGCCATGTGTACTACAATCCGGATCTCCAGATAAACAAATACATCAAGCAGATTCGAAAGCAATAAATCAGTGGTCGTCAACTCATTGGATGCACAAATCTGCCCCAACTAAATGAATTCTACCAAGTTGAAGCAAATTGAACTGATTGTTCGAAATAGAGAGATTTGGAAAGAGAATGGTACCTGTATGGGACTAGGTAAACTCGCTGATCGTCGTCTGAGGAAATTTCCGACCAGGGATTCTCCATTGCCAAACCTCAGAGCAATTTGATGCTGAAATCTGGGTTAGAGAAACAGAGGGGAGGAGACAGCTAAGGCGGATTTGGAAATGGAGAGAGAAGGTATTTTAAATTCGATGGTAAACGGGAAAGTGCATAAAATGAGCTGAGCTTGCAATTGCATGTGAAGGGATTGGAAGAAGGGAAGGTCTAAAATTATGTGCATAGTAGCAAGATTTTTCTGAATTTGAAAAAATGAAAGAAAAGGCAACCTTGAACAACTATCCTTTTTGGGTTACTTACATTTAAACACCCCTAATTTGGCTGAATTTGTAGTTAGCCACGCGCTATGTTAAATGGATTATCCTTTTGGGGTTACTTTGCATTTAATCACCCCCTAATTTGGTTGAATTTCTGATTAACTCACACGTTATAATTAAGAAGAAGAGAAGAAAAAACATACACGTCATATTGAAAATGATAGGAAATGAATATGCGTTGTACTTCCATTAGCAATTAATTACATCAACTCAATAATCGTCAGAAACAAAATGGGTGGATACTTGAATGATATGGCCATTTTTTTGTCATTGGTATATAATGTTTGGTACCCTAAACTTCACATATCTCATTTCATCTTTCGCAGCAGTGTTTTGTAAAATCTACCATAAAACTTCATATTTTTTAAAATCACAAGATTGACCTCAATACTTTTGTCAATCTAGGGGTCTATGCACTATCTATACTATATATTAAAGACGGAGAATTTCGAGCCTCCACGTTAATTCTGGCCCCACTTGATTAACAATTTTATATGTTTTATTTTTCCTAATTATCTAATCTTTAACTTTATCTTTTTTCTTATCCATCAAATATCTATCCTTAAAGGCATATTATTTATCTTTAAAATTTCTTTAATTATCTAACCTTTAATTTTATCTTTTTTCTTACTCATCTAATATCTATCTTTGAAACAATATTATCTATCTTTAAGTCCTTCTATAAAAGATACATATTAATTAACTTAACTTTTCAATTCCCATTTTAATCTATTTATATATAGGAATTAATATATAGTATAGATTATAGTAGATACACAAATTAACGAAAAAATTGATCATTACCCGTACATGGTACGGGTCTTCAACTAGTTTGGGTAAAGCTAACACAAACAAGGTCTAGGTTTTTTTTTGCTAAAAGTTCAACGCTTTGTTTGAGTTCGTTTAGCCAAAAAAATATTAGTCAAGTAACACTAATCAGTTATTATTGTTGATATTGCCTTGAAATACAGTCAAATACTCCTTGACTGTTCCACAAAATTAAGTCCCTCACAGAAAATTTGCAAGCCAGTCTTTTCTTCAGCCAGGACTTACTACATGATAACACAGCTTATAATCACAAGGCCTTCATACGTGGTTCCAGGGAAAGATTTGAACCACTCAAGTAGGCAACAACATACAAAGATTACAAACTACTGCTGTGCACATTGCACTCTCTGGGCGCCCTGTGGCTCGTCTTCTTCGTCATAAGCCTCACCAGCACTCGCCTGCTTCCTCCTCATCTCTTCCTCGATGTTGACATTGTGCATTATAACCTCCTCGCACTCGTCCAACTCCATGTCGGTCAGGCCAGCAGATGGTTTCGGTGGCAGTATGGCCTCCAGCGCCTTCACTTGGTCAGGGCTCAGCGCATCTGGGAAGTCGACAGTAAAGTGGATGTAGAGTTTACCCCTCATGAATGACTTCCTGTACATTGGCATTCCCTCATCTTCTATGGCCTTGAATTGATCTGTCCTCGTCAAATACAAACCAACAATACCAGATCACTGAAAACAATTAACCATACAAAATATGCAACAGAATTTGCCATATATACACTACATACCAGGCTTGATGACTTCTCCGGGGTTTGATTTGATGAGGAGATGGCGGCCATCCAAGTGAGTCAATATGAACCTGAATCCACAAAGGGCCTCAGTAAGAGACAACGTGTGCTCATAGAAGAGATCATCGCCCTTTCTCTTAAACCTCGGATGCTCTTTCTGTTGCAGCACAAAGACTATATCTCCTGTCACAGTGTCAGGCTGCAAGAACATTTGCAACAAAAGTTGAAGTCAGCAATCAACCACAGACCACAAAATATTTACATTTCAAGCATTGCAAAAGAGAGCAAGCAAACTCACAGCTTCATCAGCTTCCCCAGGGAAAGTAATCTTCTGCCCATGTTGCATACCCTTCTCAACAACCACTTCAAGCACTTTCTTCTCCTGAACGACCTTTTCGCCTCTGCAACTCGGACACCGATCTTTCTCGCTAATTGCTTCGCCTGTGCCCTTACATTCATTGCAAGGATGCTGCATCTGTTGGATCATACCAGGACCCAATTGTCTAATAGATACCTTCATACCAGTTCCATCACACACAGTACACTTCATTGATTCACCAGACTTTGATCCTTTCCTGTTTACCCAAATTCAAATCAAGAAAATGATCAACTTCTGACAAAGCAAGAGCCCTGATTGAATTAAAAAGTATGTTGTGGTAGTGAACCTACCCTTTGCACTTTGAGCATATGACATTCCTAGAAAGCGAGAGCTTTTTCGATATACCACCATAGAGATCCTCAAGAGAAACCTTGAGTGGGTGGATCACATCTTCTCCCCTTCTCTGCCTTCTTCCTCTGCCGCTGCCACCGCCTGATCAGGATTTTGTCAACATCAATAGATTGGTAAAATTGACTATCTGACTTAGCAGAATTCAGATTATAAGTCTTGCTTACCAAATGGGTTGCCCCCAAAGAAAGACTCAAAGATGTCAAACGGATTGTGCATGCCTCCGCCACCGCCCATTCCTTCCTTGAGAGCGTCTTCACCATATTCATCGTAGATCTCTCGTTTCTCTGGATCACTTAAGACTTCATAAGCTTGGGCCAACTCCTTGAACTGCAACAGAGATAAAAACAAAGCTCGCGTATAATCCTCCCACCAAAACCATCAGTTTGCAGCTATTAGAAATCAAAGACAACTTTCTAACTCTGAGCCCTGACCACTGCAAATCAGAAGTGGTCTCTGAGGAATATTACCAGCTAAATCCCCAATTCATCTTTAAGTAAATATAGCTTGCACCAAATGTATTAGGGTTTTATTAGAATGTTTGATTCAAATCTCAAAATGTACTTGTGCCCAATTAATTCGACAAGAAACTTAATCAAACACCAATCGACATCAAGATGTTCGCTTCCAATGGTGTTGAATCCTACATCTCTAACTCCACCTCCTCCAAACTCAAGTATACTATTTGAGGAGCCTCAGATCAGTAACAAAAATGATCAAACACAGATTTGCAAGCTCAACGTAACTATACTGCTTCGATCTATTCTAAACACCTACAATTGCTAATTGTCCACAAATAGCAAAAGAAACTTGAAATCTTTCAATTAAAAGAGACACTCATTAGAATTAAGCTAATTCTTACAAACTCACCTTCTCTGGATCGCCACCCTTGTCAGGATGGTTCTTAATGGCGGCTTTCTTGTACGCCTTCTTCAGATCCTCAGGGCTCGCATTCTTGGAAACCCCGAGAATCTCATAGTACCTTGTGTTATCGCTCTTCTTCGGTGCTCTCCCGAACATTTTCTCCTTCCACTCTTCTTCTTCCTTGTGCGAATTTGAGCAGCGAGATTGATCAACTTTGGGGTGTAGAGAGTTCGGTTGGCAATACTTATAGGGGAGGGAATGATTCGAAATGGAACGAACGGCTGAGATTTTGGGATAGGGGGTTAAGGAGAAGATGAGAGCCGTTGATGATGGACAATGAAGAAGAAGGATCTGGAACTCTGTAGCTGGTTCAACTGTTAAGCATTTCACCCACAAAAAAAAAAAAGGAAGAAAGATCTGAGCCGCTGAGTGGCGGGAAGATTTCTGATTCCAGATGGTTCTATAAAGGTCCTGAACATTTTCTTACGATCATAAAATGTGTTTATAGCGTGTATACCCCAATAATAGTTGCTAATGGCAAAAATGCCCTCGTTTTCCCTAAATTGCATCATTGCCCAAAATATATCATCTTTATCATTTATATAAAATTGTTTATTATTTTTATTTTTATTTTATATCTTTAATATATGAAATTGAAATATTTCTTTGAAAAACAATTAAAACTACTTGACCAGATCAATTATCTACTAAATTTGAATATGACCAATCTTATATTAAATTTATTAAAAACTAATTAATACTCAATTTAATTGTATCACTTATTAATTTTGTCATAGCTTTTATATATTTTTATGTAGGTTTTAAAAATAAGCGAAAAACTAATAACGGACTTGTCATACACTAAATCAATTATATATTAAATTTTCAATGAATAAATTATTTTTATCTTTTATATAAAATTATTTATTAATTTTCCTTAAGTTTTATATAGAAAAAGAAAATGTTTCTCATTTCATTTCCTATAGTTAAACATTTTTGTGTAAAATATTTGTATTTTGATTACGAAAAATATAAATTAATAAACTAGATTAATCTATATATTGAATTATTTATTATTTTATTTATACTTTATCTCTCTAATTGTCTTCTAATTTCATTTCTTCTATACTAGATTAATCTATGAGGCTTGGAGGCGAGGGCAGGCGACGAGAGACTTGGTTGTCGGGGTTGTGGGCAGTCGATCGGAACAAGATGAATGACGACAGTTGTGGGCGGTGGAATAAATAAAAAGAATAAATTGAAATCCCTAGTGTCCTATTTTTGTTTGGGCGCTATTTGGATGTCAAGCCAACACAATTTTACCCACATTAATAAGTCCACATTGACATTTCTACGCACATTCATTGTTGGGTCGAATTTAATTAAGAACATTCATTTACATATAGAGCCACTAATTGATATATATTTTTCAAAAAAATTATGTGGGAAAATGCTAATATTATTTTAGTTGTTTATAATGTCGAGAAAGAATACAGTTTCTAGAAGTGAGAATATGCGACGAGCGAAATCAAGCAAGAGAAGGCAGAAGATTCCGTGACCAAGACAGGCTAAGCGTCTAGGAGAGGGCTTTGAGGAGACCCTATTTGTTCCAAAACCCGCCCCCCATAGGTGCGGTCCTAGATCCACCATTGGCGTACCATGTCGTGTACCTACTGTTGTAGAAACAAGAATAAGAGCAGGAGGAAGAGGCGGAGGATTAGGAATGGTCATTGATCTCACTAACCTCCTCAGAACCATTGCATATATGCACCCGAGAAATGCCTTCACATGCTGCTAAACGAACCCCGGTAGGTTTCGAATACGTATTGCAAGATATTTCTTAAATGTCTTCCCATGCCGCCAAACGAATCCTGCTAGGTTTCAAATAGGTATTGTGAGATTGATATTCCTTAAATGTCTTCCCATGTCGCCAAACGAACCATGTTAGATTTGAAACGCATTTTGTGAGATATTCCTTCATAGGCTGAATCATAAACTTCCAAACTTGCTCATCTATTAGAAAATACACGTTTTTGCAAAATGAAAACAGGATGACATTGACCACTGTTCCAAGGACCCCGTTTCTTTTAACAAATTCTCAGACTATAGTGAAAGAGCTTATTAGATCGGGTCCTAGGAGTGGTGCCAGTGTGTCCGAGATGCTCTCGTTTCCTACCTTGCAGAACTGATGAGTGAAGAATTGTTCTTTCAACCTAGGTCTCACCGCCATTGTATCTGAACTGAATGCTAGTAGCAAAAGCATCACCAATTGAAGTTTACAAACACGTTGTGCAGTCCTCATCCTGAAGGGTAGTCTAGTTATAGAAGCACCCTCAACAATATTTTGTATCCTTGTTCACTAACCATCAGAAGCAACAATGGCTATCATGTAGCACCTGTTATATTGGGATTCAAGCAGTGGCGGATCCTGGGGGCGTGGGTGGGCAGCCACCGCCAGTTCGCTGGAGTGGTACCGAATAGTATTGTAGAAGGGTAGCGGCGCGGGGCGAGATGTGGTGGAAGAGGGCACTATGAGGCTTGGAGGCGAAGACATGCGACGAGAGACTTGGTTGTCGGAGTTGCGGGCAGTCGATCGGAACAAGATGGATGACGATAGCTGTGGGCGGTGGAATAAAGAAAAAGAACAAATTCAAATCCCTAGCGTCCTATTTTTGTTTGAGCCCTATTAGGATGTTAGTCCAACACAATTTTACCCACATTAATAAGCCCACATTAACATTTCTACGCACATTCGTTTTTTTGGTCGAATTTAAGAACATTCATTTACATATTGAGCCAGTAATTGATATATTTTAAAAAAACTAAGTGGGAAATTTGCTAATATTATTTTAGTTGTTTATAATGCCGAGAAAAGTGAGAATATGCGACGAGCGAATTTGAGCAAGAGAAGGCAGGAGATTTCATGGCCGAGACAAGCTAAGCGTCTAGAAGAGGGTTTTGAGGAGACCTGATTTGTTCAAAACCCGCCCCCATAGGAATGGTCCTTGATCCGCCACTGACTAAGTGGACTGATTTAATTGCACTAACTCCCTTGGCTTCGAATTGGGTTACGGGTACATGTGGAGTGAGGTTGATCGAGCCTATCTTAAGACAGTTTCATGATCCGTCACCTGAGTCATCTAATATTATGTTCCAGACAAGTGGATGGTTTTTACGCACTATATATATATATATATAGGTTTTGGTTCCGGTAGGGACCAACCTTATGGTAAGGAGAGGTGCTTATAGTAGGGACTAATCTCAGCCCTTAATCTTAGGAAATCAAGGATCCAAAATTCCTGTGACAGCTCACCCTAAAAAAACATGCGTCTCTTCTCCTTGTGTGTTTCTTATGCGGCACGAAAAATCTGTGAAAGTCCCGATCGATTTTTTTTGTGCGCCCCCCTCCTGATCGATCACAATCCCCTCCCATCCTGAATTTTTCTGCCCCATTCCAGTCAAATCCTTCCACGAATTTCTGATCCTGATCGATCAAATTTCACGAAATCCCTCTTGATCCCTCCATTGAAAGGCGCCTGGAGTCAAATCCAGATCGGTCGATTTTTTCTGTGCTGATGGTTGAAGGTTAGTGAATTCCATGAAATTCCTTCGATTGTGCTGATTTTTCAAGTGATTTGCACAGAACTTGATTTAGTGTGTTGAATTTCAAACTTGATCTTGCTGATTTCGAATTTGCCAGCAAATTGTGTGTTGAATTTCCCTTGACAGTAGATAAGTGTGTTGTTGATGTGTTGTTGACGTGTTTGCTGATTTTTCACTTGATTTTGTGATTTTTGTGTGTTGGATTTCACTTGAGAGCAAATTGCTTGTTGAATTTCTCTATTGATAGTAGATTAAGTGTGTTGCTGATTTGTTGTTGATGTTCTTGCTGATTTTTACTTGATTTGTGATTTTTGTGTGCTAATTTTAACTTGACAACACATTGTTTGTTGACTTTCTCTTGACAGTAGATTAAGTGTGTGAGTTGTTGATGTTCAAATGTGATTTTTTTGCTGTACTGATTTTGTTGACCTTCTTCTTTCATGTAGCCTACCAGCTGTTTGATGAAATGCTTGATCTAAGTCATGAACGATACATGTTGTCTAGCACTTCAATGCCAATTTGTAATTGCTATGATTCAGACAAAAAATCAGCTTATAAATGTTTGCTATGACAGTTTTCTGTATGTTGTCAAGTGTGATTTTATTTAGGTTCGTATGACATGCTCTGCTTTTATGTAATTTTTTTTGAACTCATTTTCACTAGTTTTTGAACTCATATCACTATTTTCTGAACATTATGTTTGTCATTTATAGATATTAATCAGGGTCCATCACGGGTCAATGGTGATGACACAGTAGCGCTTCTCCCTTGTTTTGGTATGAATTTCATGTTGAATTTTAAGTGATTGTGTCGAACTTGATTCTTATTTTTTATGTTCAGTTTCACTTGAGAGCAAATTAAGTGTTGAATTATTGATGTTCAATAGTGCTTTTTTTGTGATCAATTGTGCTTTGTATGATCTGATTGTGTGATCAAATTGGACATGTTAGAACAGGCTCCGAGTCAAGTTACCGTGCTACCACCAGAACAGGCCAAAAACAAGGGTAGTGGAAAGCACATCAAATGTGGTAAAGAGAAACCGGTTGAAAAAAGGGACCGGCCCAAAAGGAAGTGCAACAGGTCTAATCAATATGCTGATCATGACAGCAGGAACTGTGAAGAAAGAGGGAAGGGGGTGTGGGGGGTTATTTTGGGGGAAATTTAAAGAAGGTAATCTCTCCCAAAAATAAATTAGCTAACTAGACTCTTCCTCTTATATAAAAACCCCTATTCTCTTCTTTTTCTCTCTCCTCTTCATTTTTTTTTTGCACTCATCCCTCTCTCCCTCTCATCTCCATTTTCTTTCCTCTCTCCCCTCCCTCTCTTTCCTCTCGCCGGCGCCCACCCCAATCCGTCTCTCCCTCACGTCGCCCTCCCTCTCCTCGCCGTCGCCCTCTCCGACCACCTATGCCACCGCCGTCGCCGCCACCGCCGTCGATTTCAGGTTCGTTCGCCCTCTCCCTCTCCTCCCTCTCTTCTAGATCTGGGCCCGTTGAAGCCAGATCTAGGCTCTTGGGAGCCAGATCTGGGCTCGTACGAGCCAGATCTAACCAGATTTGGGCTTGTTCGAGCCAGATCTGGGCTCCTACGAGCCAGATCTAGGCTCCTACGAGCTAGATCTAGGGTTGGGTTTTTGAGTTTTTGGCTTTTGGGGTTTTTAGGATGACAAGTTCAGTTTTTGGGGGTTTGGGATGATTTTATGTTTTTGGGTGATGACAAGTGGTTTTTTATGAGTTTTAAGCAATTTAAGTTTGTTCTACGGATCTGACTGATGACAAGTTTTTTTTAAGGGTTTTGGGATGATTTTTATGGGACTGAGTGATGACAAGTTGTTTTTAATAGGTTTTAGCGATGACACGTTTGTTTTTCATGTGTTTTGGTGATTATAAGTTTGTTTTACGAATCTGAGTGATGACAAGTTTGTTTTAAGTTTTTTGGGATGATTTTGGGTGATGACAAGTTAGTTTTACGGATTTGACTGATGACAAGTTCGATTTGAATGATTTTAAAAGTTTTTAGGATGATTTTATGGGTCTGGGGTGATGACAAGTTCGTTTTGATGTGTTTTGATGATTATAAGTTTGTTTTACGAATCTGGGTGATGACAAGTTTGTTCTAAGGGTTTTGGGATGACAAGGTGGTTTTTATGGGTTAATTTTTGCATTGTTAAATTTGTCTATATATTACTTTTAATTATGGTCTATTAGCTCAAATGGTAGAGCAACGTGCTTAACGCACAATAATGTGGGTTCAAATCCCACATAGGCATACTAATAAATTCTGATGACAAGTTGCATACGTGATGACAAGTTAGGGTGATGACAAGTTTTGTACGTGATGATAGGTTTTTTTTGTACATGACGACAGGTTGAGTGATGACAAGTTTTTGTACGCAACGACACGTTTTTTTATGCGACGACACGTTTTTTATACGTTATGACAAGTTTTTTGTGCGCTATAACAAGTTTTTTATAAGCGATGACAATTCTTCTACGCAATGACAAGTTTTTCGTAACGGATGACAAGTTTTCTACGCAATGACAAGTTTTTCATAAGGGATGACAAGTTTTCTATGCAATGACAAGTTTTTCTAAGCGATGACAAGTTTTTATGCATGGTTACAAGTTTTTTTCAATTTTTCGGTGACAGGATTTTTGGATGACAGGATTTCCGATGACAGGATTTAACTGGCACGCGTGTAATTTTTTTTTTGACCAGAGGTATTTTTGGAAAAACGACTAGTTAGCACATAAATTTTCAAGGCAGCCTATCCGCTCCACAAAACTCCCCAAATAGCCTACTCCCCAAATTTTCTCGTGAAAAAAAGCAGAGGAAAAAGAAGAAGAAGACTTCTGAATGAAAGTGATCGTCCTAAAATCCGAACTCATCTTTATAAGTATTTGAACTGTTTTAAGTAGAATATTGAACTTCCATTCAGAAATTTTTGTCCTAATGTGTTTAGGTCGTATTTCTGTGATGTTTTATAATAACAGCTCACCACATATTCGACAAGTATTGATTTCTTATCATTGTTTTTCCTTTTTCAGTTTATATGGTGATACACAATGTAATCAGTTCTCTTCTTTTAATAATTCTTCCATTGACATCCTTTAATAATTTCTTTTTTAGTTGTTCTCAACTGCTTGAGCTTTAACTATATTTTCTAGATACACAAGATACACAAAGAATTTCCAAATAAATTATTTATGTATAAAATAAAGCGAATATAAAATTTTGAACTACTTATGTTAAGTTTTTGAACTCATAACGCAAAAATTTGAACTAGTCGATAAAACAAATTTGAATTGCTCATTTTAATAGCGCCACTTAATTTCCTGATATAGATTTGCACAATATAGCAACCTCAAGAATTCAAAAAATCAACTTGTTCATTTGATCTCACCATCTCTGATTAGTTTACCTCAATTGTTTGAATTTAACTTGTTAGATTAGGAAGCTAACTCATGACCAGCAGATTAGATATTTGGAGGCAATGGAATGGTGTGAAAAGACATTTATAAGCTATACCTCTTGTGCAATTTTCTGATGCAGATGAAGAATGTGAAAAGACTGGTGAAGATGTTGCTGAGAGTGAAGAGTTGAGGAAGGCTTTTGAAAAATGGAAGTCTAAGACATTTTCTTTGACAGTGCCTCTTAGTATTGTTTCCTTACGTGGCTTTGTACCTCCCTCTTGGATCAAGGTCTGTTCTATGGCCTTGAATGTAAATTATCCAGGTGTTATACAACTATTTCTATATTCTGATTGTGCCAATTTCGCGTAAAACAAATAGATTTTTTTGAACTTCCTTCTATAAAATTTTGAACTACTCACATAAAAAATTGAACAAGATCAAGAGAAAGAAAGAAAATAATCCTAGGACAAATTTCACAACAAAAAAATGACGATCTCACAAATTTCACAGGACGACAGAGCCAAGAGCAAGAGAAAATGAACAAGAGAAATCAATAAATCAGAAGTACTACTCTAATGAACAAGAAGTTCATAAGAGAAATCAGTAACAAAATCAGAGCAAAATGAACAGACAACAACAAATTATAACAAAATCAGAGCAATTTAGTCTTCGAGGGAATCAAGATCCACAAAGAACCAATATACACATAGTCAGCTCATATCTAAACCTCAGATCAGCTCCTAATAAAAGACAACTACAGCACAAATCCTAAATTTGAAGGACGACACCCCCATGAAAGATGGGATCTTCTTCATCATCTGAGCTGCTTTCATCATCCTTTTCATCAACATCATTATCGCCATCTACAATAGCATCTTCAAGCTCCTCATCTTCATCCCCATATGAACTAGAATATGTAGAGTTTTCTGGTTGAGGCTCTTGCTTTTTGTTTCTCTTTTTGGGAATCATCTCAACCAATGTTGTGTCATCTACATTAGTTAAAAAAATTGAACAATCAGAACAAATAATTGAACGTTTTTAGATATATTCTGAACTAGTCAAGCTTTACCTACATTTTTACATACTCACCTTCATCAGCAGATTGCCTTTTCCTTGGAGGCATTTTTTCTTTTTTAGTGTACCTGTTCAAGTAAACACATTAGGTTTTAAATAAATCCAATAGAAAATCGTTAAAGAAAAATTTGAACTACTTACACAAAAAATTGAACTATCAGTACAAAAAATTGAACTATCAGCACAAAACATTGAACTATCAGTACAAAAATTAAACAATCATGATGCCAGTTTGAAAGCATAAAAACATTTAATCAAGATCTCAGAATAGTCATCTTGAAGGCGCATATGTCACTAACGGATTCCACCACAACTCTAGGAGATGGAATATACATTGACTACTGGAGATGTTAATCAAGATCAGTCATCGTGTTATTCATAAGCAGGCACTAAGCATGAAAATCAAAAACAAAACATACAGCAGTTGCGAAGTTTTTGTTTTATGTTCTCTCAGCAACACACTCTTCTAGCTCACAAAGGTCAATAACACAGATTGAATCTCTCCGGTGCAAGCTAATAGTAAGATCCAAAAACTTGCAATTCAAATAGCAAAATGCAAGATTTTCTCCATTCTCCCTATCTCTTGAGCTACAATTCAAGATCTAGATTTAAACACCAGCTCAAGAAAATCTCGAGACACAAAAACATAACAAGCAAGCGCTAGATTTAACCCCTAAACTGGCAAAAACGTAACTGGCTTCAGCATCCCACACAGGAATCAATAGCAAATTTTTGAACTTCAATCTATAAAAATTTGAACTACTCACATAAAAATTTGAACTAAAGAATCTAAAGGGAAACAATAGCAAATGCAGGAATCAAACATGCTCGCATCCATCCTTAGCAAACATAGAAGTACAAGAATTCAATTTTTAAGGTCTTCACAAATCAAAGTTTTCGTACATCAAAACCCAAGCAACATGCACCAATTCACAAATCATAACCCTAGGACACAATAAACAAATCAGCGATTTCAAACTTGTTCAAACGCTAATCTGTTCAAATGCAATAACACTAACCTGTTCAAACATGCACCAATGGACTTCTTCACAGATGGTCAGAAGTAAAAAAACACTAACCTGTTCAAACGCAAAATCAACGATTTCAAACCAGCGACTTCAAATCAAGAGACAGGACACCAGCGACTTTAAATCAGGAGTCAGGACACCATCGACTTTAAATCAGGAGTCAGGACACCAGCGCAAACAAGAGAAGTGCTCGAGAAATAAACCCTAACCTGTTCGAAATCGAAGCAATCAACCCTAGGTCAGAAGTAATCAACCCTAACTTGTTCGAAATCGAAGAAATCAACCCTAACCTGTTCGAAATCAGCGCAAGAGAAGTGCTCGAGGGTGATTCGAAGTCGACGGACACCAGCGAAAATCAGCGCAAATCGACGAATGGATAGCGATTGGACACCAGCAATTAATCAACGTTGACGGACACCAGCGATTTGGAGAGCGATTGGAGTCGTGGAGAGGAGTTGTGGTTGTCCGGGAGAGCAGCAGTCGGGGAGAGCAACAATCGGGGAGCGCTCCAGACAAATGGAGAGAGAGAAATGCCAATCAAGGGAAGAGGGAAGGGTTTTGGGTAACCAGTGAAAATTACAATTATACCCTCAAATATTTATGTAAAAGCGCGCGCCTTTAGCCTGTAAGAGTTAATCTGGTTCTTTTATTTATTTAAATGGACGGATGGGATTAGTCCTTACTATAAGGATAGTCCTTACTATAAGATAGTCCCTACCGGAACCCGACTCTATATATTTGTTAAATGAGATTCGCATCTATTTAATATTAAGTATTCTTTAGAGACTAATTGATTGTTAATAGGAAGATTCAAAATAGATTAGGTCCTTAAAGTATTAAGAACCATCATGTTATTTTTATTATCTCATGATAGTGTTGATATTGTGGTTATTGCTGATGTTATCATAGTTATCAATATGAACTAGGACGTATTACTATGTTTTGTTAGAATTGATTTAAGCATGTAGTTGTGTGCCTTATGTTTGACTACCTCGTATGAGGTGTTGTATGAACTAGAATAGTTTCAGAGATGGGAGTTGAGCCTCTAATATCATGCATCTCGATAAAAGATTGTACTGGGATGTTCCTATACCTCGGTACTCGAGTCATGACTCTGTCCACTCCATTTTTGAGGGATGACGTACTCTAGTTAGGTGCATTAGCGCTCCGCGCTCGTGATTTTGATCAAGTATTTGATATCTTTGTGATCTCGGCAGTGGTCCGAGTCGATTAAAAGCTATCAAACTGAATGCCTTAAAGGAAAGTAATGCAAGATAAGCATGCTATGCGCATTAATGAACTTGCCAAGATGCTTAGTCGTTCCTGTTCGGTTTAGTTGTCGGAGACTTTTAAGAATCATATGTACTTATGAATGGTTCTCAACACTTTTTTCATGCCTTCTTGATAAGAACCACATATCATGCTAGTCAATTATCCTGATAGATGAGATATGATAATGTTTAATATGTTTGTGTATATTCATATCTATATGAAGCCTTTGCTCCGTAGAAAATAGATGAGGTTGTTAGCGTTGAAGACTGGTTGTTGTTGGTTATACTATGCTAGAATAGAACTTCAATTATTAGGTATATCCTTGTTGTCGTTTTGTTTTAATTGAAACATCGATCCGGATTTGACTAGTGGTAGAGAGAGGTATATTCCATCCACTTTGTTAGGAATGTTTGTATCCTAGCATATGCTCAAAGCGAATTACTTTCTCATACTCCATAGTCTATTTTAATTCCTCTTGGTAGTGTGGTGCATGAAGATGTTCCATGGACTAAGTTAGGCTAGGGATGAGAGTTGTCGACTCTGATATGTCATCTCTTATTGAGGTAAGGACTTGGATCAGTTTGAAGAAGAATCCATTCACGTTATAATCATTTCTTAACAAGGATCGTACTCCGTGGGAGATAGTATTACTAGCTCTTTCCTAATAACAGGACGTGAATATTGTCATTCAAGACCCGAGGGGCATTTTACCCTACTATAGAAGTTACATTGATACTTTCGATTGAGCTCATTTGAGTGTCAACATTGAGAATATGAAGCATTCGACTAGGTGTCTGATGGTGTAGGATAAAGGTAAGTAGTTAGTTAAATGAATCTTTATGAGGATTAGGAATCACTTAAAGAGAAGTTGGTGACGAGTTTGTGAGATATTCATAATTTAGTAACCCTTTTGGTTATTTGTGGTTCATCTAGTGTTGGATAACCTCTTCAGTTTATGATCACGGAAATCTTGATTTGACCTTGGGTTATGTTGAATTAACAGAGTGAGTGACCCATCGAGCCTATTAAAATTTGGATTGGCTATGAAACTTGACGTAGTCAAAGGAATGAAGGCCTTTCGACGTGAAACCCTTAATTGGTTCTTTAGAGATTTGTATTCCCCTCATAAGCTGCAGAATCAAACTGTGTCGAGGATGTCTAGTTAAATCGAGATTCGAATTCTACTCGTTTGTTGGTAGTTAAAACACTGATCGATTTTTATTCGGGATCTGTGTTTGTTTATTTATTCCTTCAGAACTAATCTTTCTTCCCACTTGCTAGTCTATTCATAGACTAACCTTCCCACCTCTTTCTTTTGCATGGTTGCCCGCTGTGTTTTGTTGCCTTACGGCACATAAGGATTTAGAAAACTGGTCAACGTAAAAGGTTGAACATTGGAGGTTGAAGAACTCATCTACCCTTTAGAGGATGAAGAAGAAACTATAGCGAAATCGTGAATCATGCATTGTTCATTCGATTCATATTCTAAGCTTGTTATTCGTCAACCATTTATTTTTCTTCCGCAACTACAATTCTAGATAACCCTTAATGCATATCCAAGCTTCAACCATCTTGTCAAGTTTTAATTGTATTATCATTTGTTTATGTTGGAGAGCACTTTGTAAAGGCTTGAGTAATTGGGTTGGGTAAACCTGAGATTACTGACGGTAATACTCACTTGTAGAATTTGGGGTGTTACAAATTGGATAACACGCACTTAGCTTGTACTAGACATTTGGAGTCCCTTTAGCACGTGGATGGTACAATGCGAGGTGCGAGAGACACTTTTGTTTGTTTTTATGAGGGGACGGTCAACCTCACACAGGGCATAGAGCACGATGTTCTCAAAGGGAGGCTTCCAAAGAGCCATGCATGGGTACCTCACGACGGCTTTGGAACGACACGTGGGTAGAAAAGGACCTTATGCGTGTTGTTTGTACAGAGCACAAACAGTATACACCGAATATATGGTTAAATCGTATATACATAAATTTTTATTATATAATCGATTAGGATATTTTATAATGCAATCTAATTTAGTATGCTTAACCATACGATATGACTTATAAAACAACTAAGCATACGCTATGAGTAGCAACGCGGATCTTCTATTCCGCTCACATGATCCATCTTCATGGTCCAATTTTTAAAATGACCCACAATCCCTACATCATCCTGTAAAATACAATAAGTAAAAACCGGGTTTTTATTGCTTAATTTTAGTTTCATTCGACCAATTTGAAAAACGACACCAGTGCAGAAGATCTACAGTGCACAATGTTCTAGGCCTTGTTCTACTTATAGCCAAAACAATTTTTTCAACAAAAAAAATTATTTTACCTTTTTCTAAATACGCATTTTATCTCTACTTTTTGGTGTTTTTCATTAAAAAAAATTCACTCAAACCCATACTTTTTCTTTAAAAAGATCTTTCCACCCACAAAATGAACAACCGTCCGTGTACACAGATCGTACGTATACACATTAATACGCAGGCTTAAAACATATGCGGCCCCCTAAACTTGCACGAAATAGTCATTTTAACACCTGAACTCATCGGGTATTCATTTAGACACTTGAACTCAACGTTTTGTGACCGATCAGACACCTGGATGTTGACATGGCAAAAAAAATTGTCACGAAAACGCCACGTAGGTATACATTTATGTGACACCTCATTATTTGAATTAATAACAAAAAACAAATTAAAAGAAGAAGGGAATTTAAAAAAAAAGCAAAACCCCCAATTGTCCAATTCATCGTCTTCTTCCTCCGCCCAAATCCTTCTCGTGCCTGGCCGCCCTAACTAGTCGTCGGAGTGAGATCCGAGCCAGTCAACCAGGTGTCGATGCAGAGGAGGTGGAAGCCATGGTCTCACTGAGGGAGGACGCGGATTTCGTCGCCGGCGGCGAATTCGGAGAGGCGGCGAGCCTGGAGGCGAGATTTGAGGAGTGGAGTAGAAGAGAAGGTGAGCTTAGGGAGGGGGGAGAGGCGGCGATCCTGGAGGCGAGATTTGAGGACCTTATTCTTGAGGATTTTGTTGGCGGCGGTGGCGGATTGGGCAGAGGGGCCGCCAGAGACGCGGCGAAGCCAGGCGTAGCGGGCGATGGCGACCAAGCCGAGGACGCAAAGGAGGGCGGCGAGGATGATGATAAAGTCGGAGTCGATGCAGTGGCGGAACCAGAAATCTGCCTCGGAGGGGGCTAAATATAAAAAATACTAAAATTACATTAATATGTTTCTTACTATAATATCCTTCAATTTGTTATATATTTAAATCGTACAATAATATCTTCAGTTTCAATGTACCTTATGATATCTATCTCAATAATGTCCTCAGTTTCAAAATTGCTTAATTTTAGTGTAAAATTAGTCCTACTATGAGTAAGCAAAATCAAACAAATTTCAAACTTTTATATTTATTTTTCAAAATTTTTAGAAAAATTGCTTGATCTTAGTATAAAATTAGCAAAGAAAACAAGATGTAGAGGTAGAGTAATCAAGTTTGTGCTTAAAATGTAAAATCTAAATATAAAAATAAAAAAAAATTAAAATCCCAGTGGGGGCTACAACCCCCACTGAGCACCATGTAGTTCCGCTAGTGAGTCGATGGATCCGATGGCCGACAGCGGGACCTTGGTCGCCGGGGAAGTGACAGATTTGAGGAAGGCGCTGGAGGAGGAAGAAGATCTGAAGAAGAAGAAGTGTTAGAGAATTGGTGTTTTTTTTTTTAATTTGTTGTTGTTATTGATTTTTTATATTTAAATAATGATGTGGCGATTAAATGTAATCCTACGTGGCATCCTCATGGCATTTTTTTTTTCCACATTAGCATTCAAGTGTCTGATCAGTCACAAAATGTTGAATTCAAGTGTCTAAATGACTACCCGAAGAGTTCAGGTGCTAAAATGACTATTTCATGCAAGTTTAAGGGGCTGCAAGCCTTAATACGCAAGATTTTTTTCCCGGTGCATGCACATTTGTGTGAGAAATGGTCAAAATGTAATCTAATTACGTACTCTCGTGACTTTTTTTTTTGAGAAACTCGTGAGACTTCATTCTCGCATGAAATACTAATTTGTTAAAAACAAAGATCGTACGTATACACATTACTACGCATTGTACACTAACACTACTGTACATGGAATACAAATTAAATAGAAACTCCCTTCTTCGCTTGCAATTTATTAATTAGGGTTTGTTCACTTTTACCATAAATAATTTTTTTTAATAAAAATTACATATTTTTTTTGCAAATCACATTTCTGTTTTTTGCAAATGGTAAACAACTTATTAGAAGCGAAAAAGATCACAACGATCTAGACAAAGTCACAAAATTAACGACACCAAAAAACAAATACACGATAACACCTAAAGTAGTCGAACTTCCGGCCAGGAGATTACTAGGATATCCAAATGGTAGAACCACTCCTTCCTAGCAATCTCACGAAACCTAAATGTGGAACAAACCACCCCTATACATCATACATATATATATATAGAGAGAGTCAGGTTCTATAATGGATGGTGAGATATTAGTCCACAATATCCAAAAATAAGAAAATCACAAAAAATCTAAAATATGAGAGATTTTTTCCATTATCTACCAATTATAACTACCATAAATACAATTCTGTAAAATCAGAATTTACGCTCCATTGTAGATCCAGAAGAGATGCTCCCAAAAATCGTCGGCCTCCATTGCAGCCTCCACCACTTCGCCGGCCACCACGTCGCCGGCCACCATGTCGCCGGCCACCGGCATCCTCCATTGCGCAGGAAAACCTCTCGCCCTAGCGCAGATCCTCCATTGCCGGAAACCATTCGGAGAATTACGCAGATCCAAAATTACGCAGATCCTCCATCGCCGCTCAACCTCTCGCCCTAGCGCCACCACTCTCCTGGGAGTATTCCGGCGACCACCCGTCGCCACCTGCCTTGTACCCCACCTGACCGGATCCCCCCTCTAGATCCGGGGTTTCGCCCGCCCCCCGGATTGCGCCCCAGATCTGGTGCCCGACGTTGGTCGCTTCCCGATTCCGCCCGTCGCCGATGCTCGCCCGTAGGTTTGGGTCCCCTCCCGCCGGCCTCTCGTAGCCCCCAGTCGAACCGCGCCGGAGTTTCGCCCCCCACCACGTTGCCAATTGTCAATCGTATAAATATGACATAAGGTAATTTTGTATATAATTTTTTCATTATGTATATGATTGATTTGATTTAGTATATGTCGTGAATTTATGTGTAAATTGTTTATGTGACCTATATCTACAGATCAAGATGTATATATATACTAATATTGTATATGCCAACCTGATGAATGTATATACAAAATTTGTTGTTGTTGGATTGCTTCTGTGACCTATTTCTACGGATGTATATATGTACAATAGCATTGTATATGACAACCTGAGAGATGTATATACGAAATTTGTTCCGGCTGGATACTAATTGCATTATTGTATATATGTACAGTAATATTGTATATAACCACTTCGCCGGTGTAATCACTTCCCCGGCCACCATCATTACGCCGGCAACATCAAACCACCATTGCGCCGGCCGTCGGAACCACCAATTCGCTGGAAGACCCCGTCGGAACGACCACGTCGCCAAAGCCACCACGAACCACCACGAACCACCACGTTGCCAATCATTGTATATATGTATAGTAATCGTCTATATGACAACCAAAGAAATGTATATACGAAATTTGTTGTGTCTGGATTGTTTATGTGACCTATTTCTACAGATCAAGATGTTTATATGTATGGTAATATTGTATATGACAACCTAAGACATGTATATACGAAATTTCTTGAGGTTGGATTGTTTATGTGACCTATTTCTACAGATCAAGATGTACATATGTTCAGTAATACTGTATATAACAACCTAAGGAATGTATATACGAAGTTTGTTGTGGCTGAATTGTTTATGTGACCTATTCCTACAAAATAAGATGTATATATGTATAGTATATTGTATATGACGAGTGGGTGAGCGGAGGAAGTGAGAGGCCGAGCGAGGGGTGGGTTGTCGTCGGGTTCTTGGTGGCCGGCGGTGTCCATGTTACAGATCTGGAATGAGAGGTAGAGAAGAGGGTGAGAGAGAGTGGTTTTTCCAAAATTCCTATAATTAAGTGGTTTAATTTTGAAATTCTAAAATTCCTATAATCAATCATCACTTCCTATAATTAAGGGATTGATTTTAATTTTGAATTTTGTTCAAATTTGGACATTTAATCTGAGCCTTCCATTGGCATATCATCCAAAGGCCCACAATTGTTCACTTGTTCACTAATACTTATGTGTCCACTATTGAACTTTAATCTATATATATATATGAGAGAGAGAGCAACAGCTCACATACTTAGCATGAGGCGCGAGATGAGTGCTTTGAACAATCATCTACCCAAAAAGTCCAAACACAGCAAACTGAAAAGATGCAAACAAAGTTCACAAAACAGGAAAGAACTCCGATACATATCACATTTCTATTTTTATGTTTTTTTAAAAGAACTTTCTCACCCAAAACATCACTTTTAAACCAAAAACTATTTTTAACCAAAAAGTTGAAACAAAGACTTAAGAACTTATTTGCGTTCAATCTCTTGCTAATAAAGTAATTAGGAACTAGTAGTAGGCGGCCGAGGTTTTCAATATTGTGGGTACGTTATACCAATAAAATAAAAGCACAAAATACTTACGAAATTCAGCTAGCTGGATCGATGTGCTCTATACTTTTACTAATTAATATAGAATTCGTATCACTAATTTATTCTCACTAAACTAAAGAGTAAAGTCATCCATTGGATCGAATCAAACCGAACAAAAGCCTGCATTAATGGGTAGTTACGTACATATGCACTCTGGCCTCCACATTATAAATATATAAAGCACATTCGATCTCTAGCTACACGTACTGGTTCGTCCATTTGTTGTTTAATTAAGGATGGAAATAGAGAGGCTTTCATCGTCCGTAAGAAACAGGGGGATCGTAACGGCGTTGGGGACAAGGCTGCTGGCAGTTGGCTCAGTCGTGGACGATCCAAGAAGAGTAGTGGTTCACGCCGTGAAAGTGGGGGTCGCCGTTAGTCTGGTGTCGTTAGGTGTATACTACGCCGTTCAGCCGGCGTACGCAAGCCTGGCCGCCTCCGCAATATGGGCCATCCTCACCGTCGTCGTCCTCTTCGACTTGTCCGTAGGTATATCGTATCCGTATGTGATGAGGTCACACTAGCTACCTAGCGCCTCAATTAATTAATTTAATAGAGAACTCCATAGATTATCAATATATTCTCTCAGACAAAAAAACATATTAATATTCAGAAAATATTATCATCCAATTAGTAGTTTGTATATTATATTTTGAAATTTGAATTGTTAGAGGTAATTAATATAGTTATATTAATATGTTGTGGTGTTGCATGTTTTTAAATATAAGGTGCGACGCTTGGAAAAGGAGTGCTGAGGATGATAGCAACGTTTGTTGGAGGAGGAGCGTCTTTGGGAGCTCACCGTTTGGCTGAATTCTGTGGCCACACTGGGGAACCCATCTTGCTTTTTGTCTTTGGCTTAATCCTAGGCAAGCGTTATATATTGATTACACTTAATTAACTCAACTTTATATTCCGCAACTAATTAGTTATTTGATTGAATAATGACATTATGCAATATGCATGCAGCTGCAATCTTCACGTTCACGAGGTTCTTCCCGGAGCTGAAGACGAGATACGATTACGGGCTCATGATCTTTGTCATGACCTTCTCGATGGTGTCGGCTTCTGGCTACCGATACGAGGAGGTGTTCAAGGTGGCGTGGCTGAGGCTGGTCACCGTCGTCGTAGGATGCGTTGTTGCTATGGCGATCTGCACCTTCATCTGCCCTGTCTGGAATGGCCAAGAGTTGCACAATCTCATTGCTTCCAACCTTGATAAGCTTGGCAGCTTCTTGGAAGGTTATGTTTTTTTTTTTTGGTATTGTATGGATAACAAATCATATCTACCTTCCCCTACCACAATTGATACCAAATTATTAAATCATAATGCCTAAGATTATATATTGATTTAAGTATATATAAAAATCAAGTATTAATAAAAGATTATTCTGGGCAGGATTTGGAGGTGAATGCGTTAAGGATTCAGATGAAGTGAAGGCTGAGGGTGAAAACTCTTGTTTCGTTAAGTATAAGAGTGTTCTTAATACCAAAACTAATGAGGAGACAATGGTGAGTACACTGATAAAATTGTTGCACGGTTCATAATAACATGATCACTAATGAAATTCATGAGTTGTAGGCTAACTATGCAAGATGGGAGCCAAGACATGGCCAGTTTAGATTCCGTCGACATCCATGGAAGCAATACCTTGTGATCGGAAACTTGACAAGGCGATGTGCTTACAAGATCGAAGCTCTCAGCCACCACCTTAACTCGGACCATTCTCAAGTACTATCTCAATCCGCCAAATTATATTCAAACCCATATATATATACCTCAAAATAATCTCTCAATTAATGAGATACTCACATATATTCCTTTTTATACGTACATTTTAGGTGAAACCCAAGATCCGAGAGCAATTTAAGGAAACATGTGTAAGACTGAGCTTCGAATCCGGAAAAGCACTAAAGGAACTCTCCTATGGAATGAAGAAGATGGAAAGAGCATCCTTGCGAGCAAAGGCTCATGTCGAAGAGTGCAAATCAGCATCAAATGAACTAAAAGCATTGCTCAAATCCAACGGGGTTTGTCTAGAAGCATTGAGCCTCGCACATCTCTTGCCTGTGGTCACAATTGCTTCAATGTTGATAGAGATCGCCGTGTGTGCGGAGGAGATTTCCGAGGCTGTCGAACGACTTGAAACATCGTTCTCGCATTTGAAAGGCACGACGGTGAGCGTAGCAGAATCAAATCTTGATATAGAGAAGAACACGTACCAAGGAGGTAGGATTGGACAAGGATGATTCTAAGGAGGGATTAACGGATCATCCGAATTCTGCCCAAAAATTAATCCGATTTTGGATGTAAGTTAAGCTGTCAAGGATACTACTACGTACGTTCGAGCAATAAGATGTAACAAGCCCTTATTGAATTCAACATTCACTAAGCAGGCACTTGTATAGTGTACGTGACAATCTGAGTTACGTTCTCATGCATGACTAGAATCTCATGAAACCCTTACATGACTTGGGCCTTGATTTATGATGGGCTTCCGAAGTGGCATGTGCAAGATCCCGATACTCGGTTTTGCAGATCAATGGGCAATTGTGTCATATTTGGTCGAGAATGGTCCACGGGATCATCGGCACAGTTAGGCATTTGAATTTTTGGAGGAGATATAAGTGGGATAATCCGACAATGAGAATTTGGACAAAACACCATTAACATATAGGTACATTGAAAGTCTTATTTATTGACTTATGCTTTTGGATTAGAAGGTTGATTTCGACTTCATAAGTGAATCAGTTAAATATACCTAGTACATTACTCGTTTAATCACGATCCGTCGGAATTTAACATGATATTAGAACATGTTCGGCCCAGTTCTGTTTCCTCTTGACTAAGCTTGGGCTTAACGATATGATCGAATTACCAGTACATTCTCGAAGTCGAGTTGGTTATACAGAAATTGAGACGTCATCACCCTTTATTTGAGCTAATTATAAAGAGATTGAGATGATAAATGATCTTTTTTATTAAGTATTAAATAGGTGAGACTAGTAATTACCACTCGAGGAGCTAGCATTGTTATAGGAGATATAAGTGGGGGTACTCCCGCGATAAGAATTTGAACCAAATGCCACTAAGATATAGTAAGGCTTATCCGTTTGCTTAAACTTTTGGGTTACACAATACGTAAATTCCGATCCTACATACAAAGCGATTAAATTTAGTTGACATGTCACTCTTTTAAGCTCGGCTCGTCCGAAAATTCCTATATAAGGACAAGGTAGTAATCATGGTGGACCTAATTAATATGGAATGTGAGATCTGTTCTAGCATTCCACTAGGAAATTCATGGTCTTGTAAATGAGAGATATTACAGGCTGAACTTATCCCCCTCGATCACAACACTAGGCACATTTATTCTTTCAAATTGATCGAGTTGGACTTATTCTTTGCCATTTTATTATTTCACAGGCAGTTTTGTACGGTTATAAATCAAGATATGAGAGCAGTGGTGGAGGCAGGGGGGGCGGGTGGGGGCGGCCGCCCCCCCCCCCCGACGGCCGGAGGTGTGGGGAGCCTTAGAGGGCCGCCCCCAGGGCTTGGGTGAGGGTAGGGGCGGAAAAAAACGCGGCCGGAGGCCCGGAGCCATGGAGCGGAGGCGAGGGTAGGGGCGGAAAAGAAGACGGTCGGAGGTGTGGGGATCGAGGCCAATGCAGTGCCGGTGCCGGAAGTGGAAACGGAGGTAGAAGGTCGCCGGAATTGGTGTAGAAAAGACGTCAATCTCTAAACTGATATTGACTATTGAGGGTAGGGTTTGAGATGAAAAGATTTGAGAAAGAGTGGGAGAAAGTAAAGTTTAGTTGGGCTTTAATCAAATTTGGGCCTATATTTATTTACTTAGGCCATGTAACAATTCATCACAAATTATATATGGGCCAAAACTAAATTAGGAAGGGTAAAAATAAATAACTTTTAGAGAAATTAGTGTTAATATAATTTTAATAGTAAATTAAGCAATATTCAAATTTATAAATCCGTATTTTTATACTAGCTAATTAAATTCTTGATTTTAGTTTCTTTTGAATTTTGCATTCTTGAGAGTCACATCTTACTAGATTGATGATCTAGGCTGGATTCAACTTATTAATGGTGGTGATGTAATTTTTTTAAGAGTTTTGTTATTTTGATAATTGTTTTTTAATATGTTTTAAAAAGTTGCAGTATTATTTATGTAAAATAAGGCCTAGAACTTCAAGTGATTCGTATAGTAGTGTTCCTTAATTCAACCAAAAAACAAAACAGTAGTGTTCCTTAAACTAGCTAGAATTGCGATAACAAATGTAGTTTTATTAGTGTATTGTTTTTATGTTAAACTAATTACATTTACCTTGTTATATATTCGATATTTAATATATATGTATTGATTAATGTTCGAAAAATGTTAGCCGTCCTTTAGATAGAGAGGAGTCGGTTAACATCTAGGTGGTTTAAAGAGGCAATTAGACGACTAGGTTTAGCGACTGGACAATGATCATAGTGTTCTGGTTCGCCCCCCCTTCAAACATTTCTGGCTCCGCCACTGTATGAGAGCGTCAGTGGAGTTCATTATTTATGTTTGTCACTAGTATCACATCAATAATCAATAGCACCAAAATGCACCATGTTTATGTTTAGTGGTGATTATTGATGATTCGACAAGCAAGGACTAAGGAGAAGGAAATAGAAATATTTAATACAGCTTGTCAATATTTATTTAATTTACTCCAAAGTGCTCTCTGCTTAATTACGTCGGACTGCTAATCGAAATTGAGTTGGCCTGCCCATCGCATTTTACTTACTGTCTCTCCGCTATGTCCAGCCTTTGTCTTTCCAATTTTAACTTTGTGTAGTGTAATATTTGTCTCTGTAATCTGGATATACTTTCTCTAAAATTTTATAAAGTTACTCTCTTTTTTTTTTTTTTTAACCGGTAAAAATTAGGAGACCCCCTCAAGGGGGACGTCCTAGAGCGTCCGACTGGACGAGAACTTTCAGTTCTGGATGATTCCTAATGACATTAGTAGGGAGGCTATGGCCCAATTTAGCAATTTTATCGGCCACAACATTACACACTCTACTGACGTGGGTAATTCGGACAGTCTCGAACCATCTTAACGAGACTAGGATATCTGTAATTATTATTTCAATGTCCCATGGGCTTTGACCCTTTTTGTTAACTGCATTAATTACTACAAGGTTATCTCCCTCTATTTCTAGTTTTCTTAGTCCCAATTCTTTGGTCATCCTAATTCCATCTCTCAAAGCCAACGTTTCAATTTTTGGTACTGATATATTTCCATACTGATGCGTTCTTATTTTGATTACCTCCGCGTTTTGATTACGAATTACTATGCCGGAAGCGGTAGATCCGTTAGTGAGTTTAGATCCATCGAAATTCAATTTGGCAAAACCTGGGCTTGGCCTACGCCAAGTGGTTGTTTTCTTTCGCTGACATTGCCTTATTGGTCGTTTATGTAGTTGATCATTTTCTTGTTCCGTCCAGTTTTTGGCTTGGGCCCAACTGAGAATCTGAGATTTTATAAACTGACCTAGATCAGGTATAAAATCATTATCAGATTGTTGGAATGCAAGCCTATTTCGTTGGTACCAGATTCCCCACCATACAAAAGCCAGTTCCGCAAATTCCTTTGTTCCAACTATTTGACCAATTTCTGTAAGGATCTGTCTTGGTGATTTATCTGATGAGTCATAGCTTTGCAAAACAAAAGCAGTCTTTGGATTGATGTGTTGTAGTATGTTGCGGGTGTGGTCACATTTGACAAGAAGGTGTTCAGTGCTCTCATGCTGGCAACTACACATAAGGCATCCTCCGGGAACAACGACATGTTTCCTTCGTAATCTATCCTTAGTTGGGAGACCGTCGTTGTCAATTTTCCATAAAAAATTTTTGACTTTCGGAGAAGTATCTAATTTCCATATCCAAGAGTTTGATGTACGATTATGGTTCGTAATTTTAGTGATGTAATCAACTGCTGAGGAGGTTGTGAACCAGCCATGTTTACTAGGGGCCCAATATAATCGGTCTGTGATTGCATTTTCCGATATGGGAATGTTCTCTATTTGTTTGATTTTCTCGGTTGGAAGATACTGTCTTAACTTGTCAATTTTCCATTTACCTTCCCTAGAGATAAAGGCATGAGCCGTGCAGTTCTTATCAATTTCATGGGGTGTAAGGGAGTAATTCTCTAGTGGCTCATTACCCACCCATCGATCTGTCCAGAACTTAACTGTTTTGCCATCACCAATTTGCCAAATAAGTCCTTGTTCAAATTCTTTTCTTAATTTCATTAGTTTCTTCCATTGCCATGATGTGTTGGTTTTTAGCTTGTACGAGAAGAGACTACCTTCTTTAAGATATTTTTCCTTGATTACTTGAATCCAAATGTTGATGGGTTCTGCAATGATTTTCCATAACAGTTTTAGTTGAAGTGCTTTGTTCATGTGTTCTGTTTTTCTTATACCTAAGCCCCCATAAGCTTTCGGTTTACATATTCTGTCCCATCCTATGAGAGGTTTATGGTTTTCACCTTTGTTCCAAAAGAAGTTTCTGTTTAGTTTATCTAGCTCTTCATGTATGTTAGATGGTAACATAAAGCTTTGCATTACATAATTTGGTTTGGAGGTCAGATTGGATCTAATGAGGACTGTTCGACCTTCTTGCGATAACGCATTTGCTTTCCATTTTGACAATTGGGCCTTTGATTTTCCGATCGTGTCGCTGAACGTTTCCTTGTTCACTTTCCCATTTATAATTGGGCAACTTAAATACTTTTCTAGGTTAGTCATGGTAGGGATGCATAGGACTTGTTGGATCTGTTGTTTTTGGTGGTTTGTCACTAATTTAGAAGTTTGGAAAACAGATTTGTGGTAGTTTACTTTTTGTCCTGAAATGGCGCAATAGTCACTAACAATATTTTTTACCACACCACAGGCGTTGTGGGTGGCCCTAGCGAAAATAATGATGTCATCTGCAAACGAAAGGAAAGGGATTTTTGTTCCATTTCTTGTTAATTCGAAACCAATTGTCTTGGACACGGTGTTAGACTCTTGTTGAAGGCGTCTTGCTAGGATTTCTGCACCTAGTATGAACAAATAGGGTGACAAAGGGTCTCCTTGTCTTAGACCCCGTTCAGGGTGAAAAGGATCTGTGGGTCCGTTGCTGACTAGTATGGAGTATGAAACTGTTTTCATGCATTCGCGTATCCATCCAAGGAATTTAGCATTAAAGCCAAACTTTTCCATTACTAATAATAAAAATTCCCAATCCATTCTATCGTATGCTTTTTCCATGTCTAATTTTATTGCAACCCATCCATCTTTATTCTTTCTACCCCTAAATGAATGTAGAATTTCATGCGCTATAAGAATATTGTCTTGGATAGCTCTCTGGGATATGAAGGCTCCTTGAAGCGGATGAAATTTTTTTCCAATTACGTTTTTTAGCCTTTGAGTAATTATTTTTGAAATTGTTTTGTAAATTGTGGTGCACAAACTAATAGGTCGGTAGTGGTTTGTTGTCTTGGGGTCCTCTTTTTCGCAATTAGCGATATAAATGTATGGTTGGTTTGTTTCAAGAGTCTACCTGAATGAAAAAAGCTTTTTACAGCCTTAATTACTGTGGGGCCTACAATAGACCAGTAGTTTTGGTAGAATTCAGCAGTCATTCCATCTGGGCCGGGGGACTTATCTTTTCCAAGGGACATAACTGTTCTTTTGATTTCTTCATTAGTGACATCTGCAATAAGGTTATTATTATCATCAATTGTTATTTCGTTGGTGACCAAGTTGAGGTACTCTTGTAGAAGCGCGTGGTTGATGGGTTCCTTCATGTATCGTTTTCGAAAGTCCGTTCTAATTTCTTCTCTAATCTTATTTTCTCCTATAATTTGGGTTCCTTCATCAGTTCGGATTTCTTTTATTATCTTCCTATTTCTACGACCACTAGCCATCTTGTGGAAGTAATTTGAGTTCGAATCTGTTAACTTTATGTGCTTAGTTTTTGCTCTCTGCTTCCAGTAGGTTTTGTGGAAATTTAGTATACACTCCTTTTTCCGTATTAGCCGAATTTGTTTTTGGATAATACTTGGCTGTGGTGATTGGTGGATTTGTCTCTGAAGAATTTGGAGTTCATCTTCAATGTTTTTCAGTTGTTCAAAGGTGTTACCAAATGTTTTTTTGTTCCATTGTTTTGCTTGAGTTTTAAGCAGCTGAGTTATTTTAACTAGTTTGTACATGTTTGATCCTTCAAAATTTCCTCTCCAGGCTTGTTTGACTACATTCGTAAAGTCTTTTCTGTGCATCCACATTTTTTCGAATTTGAAGGGTTGAGCTTTAAAAATTTGGCCATTATCGAGTTCGATTGCTATCTTACAATGATCTGAAGATGAAAATGCATAGTGCTTTGTACATATATTTGGGAACCACTGGATCACTTGGTTGCAGATAAGGGTTCTGTCAAGTTTTTCGTAAATGTTATCAATTTCCGATTTGTTCTTTCTCCATGTGTATTTATTTCCTACGGTAGGAATATCTAAGAGTTCGCAGGTTTCTTTGAACTTATTTAGTCTTTCAAATCTAGAGCTGTTTGGGTAGGCACCACCCTTTTTATCGCTTGGCTCCTGTATTTCGTTTAAATCTCCCATTACAATTGTTGGCATTTGGAGGTTCTGAACCACCCAAGTGAGATGCTCCCAAAATGCTTGTTTATCATTTTCTTGTGGGGGTGCATAAACTAGACATATTGCAATTGTATAATTTGTTGCTAGGTTTGTGTACTTAAGGATTATAATTCTATCCTCGTGGAGGATTATTTCAATGGTTTCATTGATGAGTTGGTACTCTTTCCAGAGGACACATATTCCGCCTGCTCGTCCCGTGGCCGGGGACCAGACAAAGTTGTCAAAGCCAGATCGCCTCCATGCTTGATCTGGTGGCGGTTGTTCCGCTTTCGTTTCGACGATTGCCATTATTTGAATTTTTTCTAGTTTACAGAATGAGTCCACCTCCGGCCAGAATGAATTCCGGCCAATCCCTCTACTATTCCATAGGCTTATCTTCATCATAAAATATTTTTGAGATGGTATACGCTGTTCTTTCCTTTCGAATTGTAATAGCGTTGGTATTTTTTCTAATGGGTTTCAAAGTGCAATGGTCATACTGATACTCCACTCGGTTGTTAGCATGATCAAAGAACCGAAATGATTTGTATACGTTGAAAGTGTATTTGTCAATGTGTTTTTGATTGTGGATTAAGGATCTTGTATATACGATCCATCTCTTGTACATGACAGTATGCCTTCCTTGATTAGAATTCAAGGTTCCGTTTTCTCTTTTCCACCTTTTACTAGTTATGGAATTTGAGATCCTGTTGCTCTTACTGTCGCAATAAATTGAACTTCTATCATAACAAGCTGATTGGTGATGTTTCCCATAACAGTCCTTGTACAATTCTTTGCAAATTACAGGAAATTGACAATTCCTCAAATGAACTGGTTGATTATAATTAAAAGGAACGTGCTTTTTGCACCACGCTACATGTTCTATACTCAAATCCTTCCTTGTTCGAATTCCGCTTATTCGCCTAGTTGGTTTCTTGTTGGTCTTCAGTCTTTTTCCAAGCCCTTCCTTGTTTCTCTTCTCATTATCTTGTTACTCTCTGGTTTAGCACACCAAAAACCCTGCACATTAAAACGAGATAGAATGACATCCAATTAACAGGGGCCTTTTATTAGTATTATAACTCGTGTAATTGTCCGCAATTTGTACGGACTTTATCAAAAAAATTATAATGTATAATTTTACATGATTATTTTAAGAAATTCAATATATATTCTAAGTTGGATATACCTTTAGCATATTAATTAATCATGTTAAAGTGATGAAAAATATAAATTTTAAGAAATAATGTACATGTTTAAAGAAGCATATAATTCAACTATAAATGTTTAATTAAGAAATGAAAGACTAATTAACATATTAATTAAGAAATAAAAGATTTTGACTATTTGATAATAATATCTTTTGAGTTTTGAGTCTTTTGACCAATATGTAATTATCAAAATCTTTATTTTCTCAATTAGTATTTTAGTTAATATGTTATAGACACGATTTATAAAACTACAAAAAATAAAATATTTTATAAATAATCTACATTTACCTATTTGGTAGGAAAAAAAATCTTATATAGATAAATATATATGACATGGATAAATAAATTTGATGTGGCTTATAAAAAAATTAAATAATATGTGACGTGGAGCAACGATAGATCGACACATGTCACAATCTTAGGTGGTGAAATATGAGGAGGACACGTGGAAAAAGCCTACGTGGCTCATCAGCTCATGTCACAATCTTATGACGTCTCATATATATATACATCATTTTAATTTAGGTCTTTTGAAATTATTTTATACTTGTAACTTACAAAAATTAAGGAAATGAATAAGTAAGGCCGTACACATTTATTACAAACTTGATAAGCTAGAGTCATAAGGTCATACACCTTTATTACCCAAGAAAAATATTTGATCAAATTTGATAAATTAATTAGTTACCAAATAGTTAAACTATATAGGATTATTTACCAAATCTATATGGTGTATATTTTGATTTGTACAATTAAAAAAATCAATTTTTTTTATAAACAATATCTATATTTACTTATTTGAAGAAAATAATCTCATTTACTTAAATACATATGATGTGGCGTAGAATCGATATAATGTATCTTATAAAGAATCTTATATGGACATTTTTTCTATATGACATAAACAAATATGATGTGGCTTAATAAAAAAATCTTATGTGGACATTTTTTCTATACAACGTTCGATTGCAGTGCATTAAGTTCTTATTTTTTTTGTAAAATGTTTTATTATATTACAATAATATTTTGAAATTTCAGATTTTAATTTATATTAAGAGGTTCCTACTTTTGTTTCACCCTAAGGCCCAAAAAATGTTTGAGACAATGAGACGGGCCTGAATGCAAGCACAAGACCACCAAGTAAAAGAGAAAATAAAGAAAAAAGTGAAGCACGCGAGCAAAGCCAAAAAAGAATAAAGAAAAAGTGATGACACGTCCATTGTAAGGACACCATGAGGCTTCTTATATTAAGAAACTACGTAGCAACAACGTAACACCACCAACACAACCACCCACTTCAACTCTCTTTATTTCTCAATCTTTCCATTGCTTTCTCTAGTGTGTCTTGGTACAAGATCTCAAAGTCAAAGTGTACTAGAAAGCTAGCAACCTTAAGAGCCCGCTTGGTTACATACATTTGGTGAGTGAAATCGATTCCTCGTGTTTGATTTCTTAAAAGGGTTATAAATGGTTCATTCTTGAAATCACTCATACTGTTCTAATAGGCTTGATTTCATACCCGACCCAAAGCTTGGGTTTGAGCCATTCCATGTCTTTCACCTTGCTTCGTATTCTTCCTCCTCTTGATCCGTTCATTCCTTTGTACGTGTTGCTGACCTACGATGCACTTTGATTCTTCTTTCTCTTCTTGACTCGTTTCATCTCCTCTTGTTGCTACTTTATGTACGTCGCTTCTTCCTTTTCTTGCTCCCAATCTCCTAGATTATATTGATATATGATAGATAGTTATTTTATGATAGAGTTTTTATATTAGGTTTCTATCTTATCTTGCAAGCCAAGCTATTGTACTATATATACGTTTCCATTGATTCAATAATATTTATTCAAGCCTTTATACAATATACAAAAGTCCTTTGTTCCATATGGTATCAGAGCCTAATTTCGATCCTCTTTCCCTATAAATTTTTCTGCCCTTTTCTCTTCCGCCTGCACATCACCATGGCTGCTGAGTTTTCCACAAGTCTTGCCAATCCTTACGAGCCCACAAAACCCTTTACAATTGTTCACCTTACTAATGTCATCAAACTTACATCAACCAACTACCTCCAATGGAAAACTCAAATACAAACCATCCTGGAAGGCTATGACTTGTTTGGCTTCTTGGATGGCACACAAGCCCCACCACCTGCTGAAACTACCGTGGCCAACAACGCCACCACTGCAAACCCGGCGTTCTCCACCTGGAAACGTCAAGACAAAATCCTTCAAGGCGCCCTAATCTGCACTCTTTCTACATCGGTTGCAGCCCTTGTCACCCAAGCTAAGACATCCCAAGGTGTTTGGGAACTACTCAAACAAACATATGCCACGGCATCCCGTGGACACAAGAAACAGGTCAAAGATCGTCTTCGATCTCTCAAAAAGGGATCTTCCACGATTGATGATTACATGAACACCATGAAATCTGCCTCGGACCTCCTCGCTTCACTAGGTTCTCCGTTGGCACTTGAGGATCTTGTTGATTATGTTCTTCGAGGTCTCGATTCCTCCTACCAAGCCGTCATTGATGCAGTGAATATGCGTGATTCATGCATCAGCTTTGAAGAGCTCCACGAAAAGCTGATTCTTAAAGAGCTTGAGTTGAAGAAAGCCTCGTCGGATTCAACACCGGCGACCGCCCTTACTGTCCAACGTCAATCCAAGACCAAGGGGCGGTGGCAACCCTCTGGAAACATGCCATGGCAATCTTCTGGAAACTTTTCCCAGAATTGGATGCCCTATCCTACCAATCAATCTCAGCAGCCCTATAACTCACGAAACCCACGAAACCCTAACTCTAATGCCGCTAATCCACCCATGCAGCCCCCTCCACCCTACAATCCTTCTAACCCTAACACGACTCCAAATCGGCCAAACCCTAGACCATTCCTTGGTCGTTGCCAGTTCTGCAAAGAAGTAGGGCATGTGATCTCACAGTGCTCCAAGTTTCGTGATCAATACCCTACCGTTCAATTCCCCAACTCAGCAAGGTTTCCACCCTCACAACCTCAGGTTAATGTTGCAGCACCAACGTCACAGAACAACGGCTGGCTCGTTGATACCGGGGCATCACACCATCTTACCAACGACCTAGCTAATCTCGCTCTACATCAGCCATACAGTGGTCCAGACGAGGTGCATATTGGAAACGGACAAGGTTTGCCTATAACACACATTGGAACTTCCATTCTTCCCTCTTCTTCTAAAAATTTTCGTCTTTCTAACGTCCTCCATGTTCCCTCCATTGCCAAAAACATCCTTTCAGTTTCTAAATTCACTTCCGAAACTAACTATGCTCTTGTTTTCCTGCCAAATCTTTTTCTTGTGAAGGATATCCAAACGGGTTCAACAATTCTTAGTGGCCCTTGCATCGATGGGGTTTATCACTGGCCTAGCCCTCCCCCAGTCTCTTATTCAGCTCGTCGTCAACTTCCTGCTTCTCTTTGGCATCATAAACTAGGACATCCATCTACGGATATTTTTTCTTTTATTCAAAGACAGTTTAATGTTAATTGTTCTTCCTTTTCCCAATTTGATTGTAGTGCTTGTCACATTAATAAAAGTCACAAATTACCGTTTTACTCCTCTTCAATTCAATCTTCCTTTCCATTAGAAGTCATATATTCTGATGTTTGGACCTCTCCAGTTTTATCCTATGATGGCTTCAAATATTACATTATTTTTGTTGACCACTTCACAAGATATGTTTGGCTCTATCCCATGAAAAAGAAATCTGACACTCATTCTATCTTTACAAAATTCAAATCTTTGGTTGAAAACTTCTTCCATCACAAAATCAAGATACTCTATTCAGATAATGGAGGTGAGTATCTCGCCCTTCGCTCCTTCCTTACCACGAATGGTATTACCCATCTCACTACCCCTCCTCATACCCCTGAACACAACGGCCTCTCCGAGCGTCGTCATCGACACATCGTTGAAACCGGCCTCTCTCTTCTCACCGTCTCTGGTCTACCCTTGGACCACTGGCCTCATGCCCTTATCACTGCCGTGTACCTCATAAACCGGCTTCCTACACCCATTCTTGCCCATAAGTCCCCTTTCTTCAAACTTCTTGGCTATCATCCCGACTACACAAAACTCAAATCCTTTGGATGTCTTTGTTTTCCATGGCTCCGTCCCTATACCAATCACAAACTTGAACCTCGCTCCATTCCATGTGTGTTCATCGGCTATTCGCACTCTCAAAGTGCATACCAATGCCTTGATCCGGTTAATCGAAGAATCTACACCTCGAGACACGTTCAATTCATTGAGAGTGAATTTCCTTATACCAAACTTACTCCCAAAACCACGCCACCTGCAGACATTGGCATGGAATGGGCCTCGTTCAAAATTGCCGTACCAAATCTCATGCCCATTATACCACAAACAAACCCTAACTCCCTTTCTTCTCACCCGCCTGACTCCTCCGCCTCATCCAACTCCTCTTCGCCACACCATGCTCCACCACCCTCGCCAAGCTGCACTTCCACATCTCCCTCGCATCAGGCCGTGGCCGCACCCCCTCCCGCACCACACTTGCCCGCAAACCCTAATAATGCGGCCCAAGAAAACGACAACCCTATTCCAGCAAACCCTAACCCCAACCCCCTCCCTCACGAAAACCTTCTAGCCCCAGCCCTTCCCGAGTATGGCGTGATCACTCGATCCAAGAATAACATCTACAAGCCCATCACGAAACTCAACCTCACAGCTCAAGTTTCTCACCCCACTGAACCACATAACATTACGCAAGCGCTCAAAGATCCCCTTTGGCGAGCAGCCATGCAATCCGAGTTCGATGCCTTACAAGCCAACAAGACATGGACCCTCGTCCCACCATCGTCAACTCAAAACCTAGTGGGTTGCAAATGGGTCTTCCGAATAAAGTACAAACCCGATGGCTCGATCGAGAAATACAAAGCGCGACTTGTGGCTAAGGGATTTCACCAACGTCCCGGCTGGGATTATTCTGAAACATTCAGCCCCGTGGTCAAACCGGTTACCGTTCGGGTTGTGCTCACCATGGCCGTCACTCATGGTTGGCCATTACGCCAACTCGACGTTAATAACGCCTTCCTCCAAGGCACATTACATGAGGCTGTTTACATGCACCAACCGCCAGGATTTGTTGATCCGACCACTCCATCTCATGTTTGTCAACTCAACAAAGCTATATACGGGCTCAAACAAGCACCCCGTGCTTGGTACAACGAGCTCAAGAGCTACCTTCTCCAACTTGGCTTTCACGTATCAATCTCAGATGCTTCCCTCTTCATCTTTCGGCACGGCTCAACCATGATCTATTTGCTGGTATATGTCGACGATATCATCGTCACCGGATCCGATCAAGCTCTTGTCACTCGTCTACTACAGCTCCTTGCCACGAAATTCTCCCTCAAAGACCTCGGCGAATTGTCATACTTCCTTGGTGTCGAGGTTGTACGTACTTCCTCGGGTCTTTTCCTTTCCCAACGTAAGTACATCCAGGACCTTCTTCTCAAAGCCGGTATGGAGTCGTGCAAACCCACGTCCACCCCAATGGACCACTCTACTCCTCTCTCCAAATCTGGTGGATCTCCCTTACCGTCGCCCACCGAATACCGAGTCATCGTTGGCTCGCTACAATACCTCAGCCTCACTCGCCCTGACGTTGCTTATGTCGTCAACAAATTATCCCAGTACATGCAATCACCCCTGACGTCGCACTGGGAGGCTCTCAAACGTGTTCTCCGATATCTCAGTGGCTCAGTCGGCCTTGGCATTCACATCGCAGCCCGCACATCCCTTGGTCTGCATGGGTTTTCCGACGCCGACTGGGCAGGCGACAAGGACGATTATCTCTCCACCTCAGGCTACCTCATTTACTTCGGTTCCACACCCATCTCTTGGAGCTCAAGAAAGCAACGTTCCGTCTCTCGCTCTTCCACCGAAGCTGAATACAAGTCTCTTGCTGATGCATGTTCCGAACTCCTTTGGGTCACGTTTCTTCTCCATGAACTTGGCCACAAGCTTTCGGTTCAACCTGTCATTTATTGTGATAACTTGGGAGCCACTTTCCTTAGCTCTAATCCGGTGTTTCATTCACGTATGAAACATATTGCCTTGGCCTATCACTTCATCCGTGAGCATGTTCAAGCACAGACTCTTCGTGTGGCCCATATCTCCACTAAGGATCAGCTTGCTGACATATTAACAAAGCCTCTTGCTCGTATGCAGTTCTCTATTCTTCTTGCCAAGCTCGGACTTTCGCACCGACCGTCTCGCTTGCGGGGGGATATTGATATATGATAGATAGTTATTTTATGATAGAGTTTTTATATTAGGTTTCTATCTTATCTTGCAAGCCAAGCTATTGTACTATATATACGTTTCCATTGATTCAATAATATTTATTCAAGCCTTTATACAATATACAAAAGTCCTTTGTTCCATAGATTATACTCCGATCCGTATATGTATTGACGTGTTGTTTTGAGTACAAGGTTTCTCTCTCCTCCTTATTTACTCTAGGTGTTAAAATCTTATGTTGGATTGAGATATGACCATGGCAAATAATTAAGAAGAAAGATGGAAAGGTGACTGTGAACCTGTGGTGATAAATATCCTAAATTAAAGCCTAACACTAAAATCTCATTTTCAGAAAATTTACCAAACAATAAAATTAGGTCCGTATGGCTCATTCGCATGTTTTTAAAATCTTATTCCCATCTCAATCTTATTTATCATTCTAACCTAATTCCTGACACGGTATTAAGGCCCCGGTTGGTAACACAGTTGGAATCGGATTGAAATCAGGAATCGAAATGAACAATTCCAAACACATGTTGTTTGGTATGATGTCACGATGAACCATTCATAATAATTATGGTTTAAAATTCTTAAGATTTAGGGTTCTTAATTCTGATTTGAAGGGTTTATGACTTTTAGAAATTACAATTTAAGGCTGTGAATTTTAGGATTCAAGATGAACAATTATAATTCTTGGAATGGATAATACCTGCCATTTTCAATTGGAATATCAAATTAGCTTGCAATGAGCCATTTCTGAGAATGAAATCGATTCCAGAATTCTCTCAGCCAAACATCATGCTGGAATCATTCATTCCTGATTCTCATTCCTCGTTCGCAGGGAATCAAACCAAATGGGGCCTAAATGAACCCTAAAAAGATTACTTTGTTCATTACATCTTCCTTGAAGAAGAGAGTGTAGGTGCTATAGGTGGCGAAGTATTATTCACAAATTAATACACTAATCATATCAAAGATTGAATTAAGACCGTAATTAACTTAACACTACTAAAACTTACATAGACCTAACAAGCTAAGCTAGTAGGCCAAGGTTTGTGATCGTTGCGGGTTGTTTCCTACAAATTAAATCTGGCCTATATAATGAAAGGACAAATTGAGTACGGAAGCAAATAGTTACAACTAGAATTAAACAACAAACCAATCAATGGAAAAGGCATTTTACGCGCAATATAAACGGAATTGATGTACTATGCTTTTTCTTTATTCATAAAAGTAACATTCATTGGAATCAAATCAAAAGTTTGGTATTCACCCTCCACATTATAAAGAGCACGTAACCCCCTACACCTTTTCTCGCACAATTACACACCAATCTTTACACTCCTCCATTTGAAGTTAATCGCAATATGGAAACCTCCTCTTCATCATCTCCAAACCACGTTAAAAACGGTAGAATCCTAACGGCATTATGCTCAAGTCTCTCTAGTGCAGCCGAGGCGGCCAAGAGAGTGGCGAAAGACGACCCAAGGAGAGTGATCCACGCCATCAAAGTGGCCGTCGCCGTTAGTTTGGTGTCTTTGTTCTACTATCTCCACCCTTTGTATGGTAGCTTGGGCGAGTCCTCAATGTGGGCCGTCCTCACTGTTGTAGTCATCTTTGAGTTCTCCGTAGGTATGAACTAAGCCCATACTGGTCGATTAAACTAACGATTTTTTAGGGATACCAATCGGAATTTCCTTATATTGATTACATTCATGTGTTTGGGATTTGATCAGGTGCGGCGCTTGGAAAAGGCGTGAACAGAATGGTAGCAACATGCGTGGCAGGAGGACTAGCCGTGGGGGCTCATCGTTTGGCTGATCTTTGTGGCGAGGCTGGCGAGCCCATTGTACTATTTATCTCTGGCTTTATATTAGGCAAGTTTTATTATTTATTGAACTAGCCAACGATGAGGTATCATAAGAACAAAGATATATTAAGCTATTTGGGTTTGTTACCGTAGAGTAACTCTATATATGTAGAGTTATAAACGTACTGTTACCTAGTAACAATTTATAAACACGTCATGATGATAAATTACATAGAAAAAACTTTTAAATCTCAATACTTAAATTTTATCGATAGACAAGATTTTCTCTAAGTAGAGGTACAATAACTCTACCCTAGCTAAACCCCATCTAGTACATACTTATACAACTAAAATAATTTTGTACGTACATGGAGTTTGGGCACTAAACAACTTGCAATTAATTTATGGGTCCAAACAAAGATTTCCCATCAGTTTGGGAAGTACTGTGACAACGTATTTTACAATTTATGTCTTAAGGACATAATCAAATAGAAAGATATAAAGTCTTATTAATTAATAATTAATCACACGTTAATTTTGATCAAAATATTAATTAATTAATTGGTATGGTATATGTATATGCAGCCGGTATATTCACGTTCCTGAGGTTCTTCCCGGAGCTGAAGGCGAGATACGACTACGGGCTCATGATCTTCATCCTAACGTTCTCGATGGTGTCGGCTTCCGGCTACCGAGACGACGAGGTGTTCCCGGTGGCCTGGAAGAGGCTGGCCACCATCATCATAGGCTGTGCCATTGCCATCATCGTTTGCATCTTCATCTGCCCTGTTTGGAGTGGCCAAGAGTTGCACAATCTCATTTCTTCCAATCTAGATAAGCTAGGAAGCTTCTTGGAAGGTAACTTTTTTAACTTTCTACTTGGTATTCTAAATCATTTTGTTGATACAAAAAGTGTATCTGATTCTGTCTTGATTGAGCGCATGTGATATGAATTATTGAATTGTTTGTTTCTAATAGTTCTTTGTTTTTTTAATTTTTTTTTTGTAGGATTTGGAGGTGAATGTTTCAAGAGTGAAGATGAAGAGGAGGCTGACAAGTCTTTGTTGGTCAAGTATAAGAATGTTCTTACTACCAAAGTCAATGAAGAGACCATGGTCAGAGAACAACAATGATACAAGTTTATAAACAAGAGATATACTTCATTCATATCATTTGATTTAATATTAATTATTCTGCAGGCTAACTTTGCAAGATGGGAGCCAAGACATGGCAAGTTTAGAGCTCATCATCCATGGAAGCAATATCTCAAGATTGGAACCTTGGCAAGACAATGTGCTTACAAGATTGATGCTCTCAACACCCAACTTAACTCGGATAATACTCAAGTAATATATCAATCGACCCAAATTTAATCCAATGCTATAAGATAATCAAGGATCAGTCAAAGATAACTAATTACCTTTGCGAATGCATTGAATTACAGGTGAAACCAGAGGTTCGAGAGCAATTTAGGAAGACATTCGTAAAGCTGAGCTTCGAATCCGGAAAAGCACTCAAGGAACTCTCTAATGGAATGAGGAAGATGAAAAGAGTATCCCTCCAAGCGAAGGCTCATGTCAAAGAGTGCAAATCCGCATCGGATGAGCTAAAGTCGTTGCTCGAATCCAAGAGGCTTGATTCGGAAGGGACCAGCCTCTTGGATCTCTTGCCTATGGCCACAATTGCCTCAATGTTGATAGAGATTGTGACATGTATAGAGGAGATTGTCGAGGCTGTCCAAGAACTCGACACGTCGTTCGTGCATTTGAAAGCCATGGAGGAGAGTGCGGTGGCACCCACGGAAGAACCGAGTGTAAAAGAGGGGATTGTCGAAGGATCGGGTTTGGCAAAGTGTAATAAATATAGGGTTAATTATTTGTTTAAAAAAATATGAAAAAGTGTAATGATTATGATAAAGATAATTATTAGGGTATAAATGGAAAGAGATGGGGAAAAATATGAAATGATCATGTATTTTGAAACAACCTAAATTGTCTAAAAGACCATATTTTTTGAAACGGAGGGAGTATCTAATAGTATGCTCTTGTCTCAACAAAAAAACTCTTGTACACAAGTATTCAACTCAATTCTGTTATTTGATTGCAAAAAACAAAATTTTATTCGAGAAAATTAAATTTTGGTTATTATCCATTTTAGTTGTGACGAAAAAAAGCTTAAACATTATTTAACATTTAACTCTACCAAACTCAATTCATTTAATTATTCATTACTTGATTATATTTCTTAGTTATTACTTGATTATATTTATTGAGAAGAGCGGTGCAAATTTTGGGATAAACATAAGAAAGAGATTACTCACGTCATGTGACATTGTTTGTTTTAATATTTTAGATTTTTTAATTATTTTAAAAAAAGATATTATAAAGATGGTGTCATTTTGACCCGAAACTTAACAAAATAAACATCAAATTTTAAAAAATTTGGCCCAAATTATATGGCAACCGACTATAATTTTTTTTATTTTTTATCAAGACTCCTAAAGAACACGAATATCGACTAAGAACAACATAAATCGTAAGACATCGAGCAATTGACGCTCGAGAGAGATCCCTCCAACTCCGGACGATAATAATATTCAAGGCGAAAGTCCGCCCCCCATTCCGACAACTCTGGATCCGCCACTGTATCTACATAATCAAGAATGTCTGGAATACTTGTTACTTAAAGCTAATATGTACACCTAAAATAGAGTACTTCCTCGTCTTGGTTCTGTTTGTCCTTTTAGTTTCAAAATTTTGGTTATAAAAGCTTATTTAATGATTTTGGTTTTGGTTTTTCATTATATTTTGAATGCATTTTCCAAACTTTTGGTCATCAAAAGTCTTTTTTATAAATTTTGAGCACATTTTCCTAATCCTTATATTTAATGAAAAAGTTAACTAAATTCATCTTATTTTCATTTTCAATAGAAAAAACAAACATTAATCAAGGACAACTTAGTACCAATCAAAATATCAATCAAAATATCCTTAATATACGTGTTCAAATCCAAATACAACAATCAAAAGCGAACAAGGAGAATAATAAATAAATAGAGAATAATTCGATATAAAATTGATGATTCGTGTGGGCTTGTACAAGCCGTACAGGTGGGCCGTCCGTGGATACGGAATTTATACATGCGAGGTTTTAGTGGAGGAACAATGCTCGCTCTAATGTGGCCGCCATTTATTCAACGCCACTAATTATCAGGTTTGACACGTTTAATCCTACAAAACTGAAATCAGTTAATTAATCATTTTAGTTTGTAGGCCGTCAATACTTTTTTGACGTTTGAACACGGCTAGTCTCCCTCTAATTCCTCCGGGAATGAATAAAATAACTAGTTTAACCCCGTACAATGTACGGGTAATATAATTATAAATTCAATTTAATATAGATATACAATGCTAATGATCATGTTAAAATTATATGATCATATATATTTATCTTCGTATTGTGATTAGTGTTTTTTTTACCAATAGTAAATCAACTCATAATATAAATAAGTCGGATTTTTCCAAAAATTATTTTACGATAAATATCACGTTTTGTTAAATAATAATATTTATCGGAAGTTTTTGGGATAATTCATAATTTTCGGGATAATTCATAAATTTTAAGTAATTTTTACGGGATAAGATTATATGAGATTCTAACTACCTTATTTGTATAAAGGAGGGCCCATCTAATTATTTATTATAGAAATGACACGTGGCGTAAATTTTTGTGAAGACATTGTTTCCTCTTTATACTATAGGTAGTATAGATACAAACATGATCGTCCATCAAAATTAATTGGATTTCATCTATTCCAGTAGAGTAGAATGATTTGTTGCATTGACGAATAATTCGACACCGAATCTTCCACATTTGTTTGCTTGCATCAATCGAACCAATAGTATCAAATTTGGATGCCATAACGCCAATTCCTGTCAAAAATAAAATTATTTTAGGTTATCGAAAATAAAAATAAAAATAACAAACGATAATTAAGAAACGGTAATTAAGATGAGCTAAACGATAATTAACGCCAATTTCTACGTTTATGTTCCATAAAATTAAGAATGCTATCGTACGTACAATATAATACAAACATTCCGATCAAAAAAAAAAAAAATACAAGCATAATGGATTCAATATCATGTTAAAACATGATCAACAATCTACGTTTATGTCCTATAAAACTAAGAATGCTATAATAGAATAGAGGAGATAAAGACCACGTTCAAATAGGCTAAAAATAAACCTTAAAAAGTCACGTTCTTTGTTCACCCTAACTGTGCAGATCTCTTTGTTCACCGTAGGAAAACATTTGTGCACACCCTATAGGTTTATATAGAACATAAAAGATCTTTCTAGTGTTATATCTTTTAAAATTAAATAATAATATTTATTTCAAAGATAAAGAAATTTGTGATCTTGAGTATTTTTTTGTACGCATGATACATATTTGTGATCACTGATCAACCATTCCTTAAAAGTATAGAATTTTTAAACCTTCCTTTGTAGATATTTGTGATCTAGAGAATTTTTTTTGTACGTGTGATACATATTTGTGATCAACCATTCCTTAAAAGTATAGAATTTTTAACCCTTCCTTTGTAGATATAGATTTTTTTATAAAATATATCTTTCTAAATATCTTCCTATTGTGATTAGTGATTTTTTAAATACGCAAGGGCCCGGTTAATTATTTTATTAAAGAAATGACACGTTGCGCAATTTTTTGTGAAGACTTTGTCTCCGCTTTATACTATTGACAGTATAGATACTCTCACTATTTGATTTGATTTCCTCTAATTCCTCCGGGAATGAATAAAATAATACTCCCACTATTTGATTTGATTTGATGAGTAGAAATGAAAGCCACTAATCGATTAAAATGCACACTGATCGATTAAAATGAAACATTTGTGGAGGGGGACAAGATAAATCTGATGTGGGCGCATTCCTTTTTGCACATGATGCCGATATGTCCGCGTATTTGCACTAAGTTGGGTTGTTGTACCACGATGCCTACCCCTGCCAAATCATTCTTCGAATTCATGTAAATTCTAGTCTAGTCCACGATTTTGATCATATTCATGCTAAATGATCTTTATTACTCTAATATTACTCCTTCCCTAGGTTAAATAAATATTTTACTGTACTATTTTTTGGCTTTTCATTTTAGCAAGTAAAATATAGTTTTCTGAAATAAATATATATAAAGCATTGAAAGAGGAAAGAATTGCACTAAGAGAATAAAATATTACATAGTGAATGTTTTACTTTTCTCTCTCTACATGGTGTGATCTCACCAACAAAAAAATCTTGATGCATTGGAATGGAAAAATCTTGATGCATTCGAATGGGAGAAGAATGTACCAAAAAAACATTTGGCACTAGGAAAGGATTGAACCAAAACGAAAAAGTATTGTTGAGTGAATGATTCATATGGTTTATACCCGTCTGGGCAATTAATAAGAATGAAATAAGAACAATCTTGTGATAAGTGAAGAATGTAGACATCTTTATATTTTTCATGATTATCCAATGAGACTCTACTAATAGTGCTAGTATCATTATGAAGATTCTTCAATGGATCAACTCCATTGGCATCATCATTTGAATGAGATATGTTAGGAAGAGCCGATCTTGATGAACAACATGAAAAAAGTATAAGCTATGTTTGAAGCAACATGAAACACTAATGGACACCTATAAATGTGCGAATAGAGTTATTCTTTTGGTTCACATATATTGTCATTTTGGTTCATGAATTTGCAAGGTATGGTGCAATGAAAATCACGAAGCAGTTCCTGTAAATTAATACAGTAGATGGATGAGACATTTTATCGAACACATGATAGGCACTCAAACTAGCATACATAAATAATCTTTGTTTTCAATCGAAAACTTTAAAATGCATTGTAAAAGACATAAACAACTTTTATTTCGCAACTTCTATCAATTATATGTGAGATTTCACCATCATAATCCCGAAAATCAAGCAAGTATATTGAGGCATTTTATAGATCACATGGTGGGCAATCAAGCAAGTATAAAAATCAACCTTAATCTTTGGTTGAACCCTTCAAATTACAATAGCAATCAACATGCACATGATAAATCAACAAAAATCATTCCAAAGAATCACAAAAAAGGAGTAAACACCGACAATTCGAAGAACAAAACCTCATATATCAAACATCCTAATTGTGAAATTGAAACCATTAGAAAGTAATGTATACCTATATTCATAAATGAAGAACAAAAATTAAGATCAAAATTGACAAAATAGCGAGTTAAATAAAAGGAACCAAACGACAATTGTTATATAGAAGCAGTGATCGAAATCTCGGTTGAAGATTGTGCATTTGAATAGAAGAAGATGATATATATGACCAAAGTTTTAATTTGTTGTGTAAAATGACAACAATACCCCTACATTAAAAAAACTGACAAAATAAGCGTACGCTCTTATAGCCATTGATTTCCCAGATCCAATGGACTATATTCGTTCTCATTTTACACTAACACTTATTCTCATTTGATCTCCCTTCTATTAGGTATTGCAGTCTCTAATGGGAAAATTTGTGTTTTTTTAATAATAACACTTCGTAGGAGCTATGCTCCGTTTTGACTTTAATGAAAAAACACACACTATTTCCTCTTATGAAACCCAAATTTTTAGTCCCAAATCATGAATTGTATAAATTCTATCATAAGAATAATAATACAAAACGATAAAAATTAACATCTATTATCTTTTTCAAAGAAATTTCGATTCCTAAAAGACTATTTCTTAGAATTAATACTCTAAAATAACCGAATACAACAAGGCATAACCGAGACAGCTACCTAGCATCCAATCTCTAGACGACCACCTATATTACGAGATATCATTATTAGACAACTACCTAGCAGTTGCATGCCTAACCGATTATTAGAACACTAACTAACATTATTATTTCCAAACCCAAACAACAAATTAAGCATATCACAAAATAGGGCATGATTTACGTTAGAATATATCTTAAGAGATAAATTAGAATGCATTTCATTCACTCGTTTAATATGTGAGAGTGTGTGAGCAAATGTTTTTTCGTTACCTTTTTGGAGTGAGTTTTGAAACAAGACCGTGCAATCTCATCTAACTTGATTGTGCATTTTCTTCACTCACAACTATATATAATAATATTAAAGATTGTATATACATTTGTGCATGATTTTACATGTGGAAAAAGTCAAACACAATGAGATCATCTTATACCCCTTTTGTTTGATTTCTCTTCCACGTCATTCCATTATTTAGTATAAGTAATGTTTTTTTAAGATATAGATAAACTTTGTTACCGAACATCTATTTTTAGCATCAACCTCCACAAGGTTGAAAAGTGGATCCTACAAGCATATTTCTTGGGTGCAAAATTGAAGTGGAAGAATAATACATTGTTTCATTGATCTAATCAAACACAATTTATCTAGTATGTAATATATTAAATTGAATTTCTTAAATCTCGTGTAATACAAATTAAACTTTAGAGTAAAATAATGTCATTTAATGGATAATGCAAGTTAATGCAATGGAAGCCAAACATACCCTAATTTGCAACCTTAAACTCGATGAGAAGCATATAATGTGATGCACATATGCATGAGAACTCGGGACGTTTGTGCTAATGTTGGCAAAGAAGCGAGTATGACTTTTTCGCATCTTTACGATCATCATGGTGCTTTACATCTATAAGCATTTTTGGACGACTTTTACAAATGCTTCTCTGTGAGCACTAAGCACTATTTTTTTTATATAAAACTTCACCTGCATTACTTAGGCAGAAACATCGTTTGACAGCAGATCATACAGTGCACTAGGAAAATACAAGTTCTGAGATAAAAGAAACGAAGTCAGAGGCATCCAACGACTCAGCTAGTCCGCCGCTTGATTAATCTCCTCCGTATGAAATGTCATCTACAAAGAAGAAGGTCTAGATTGAGTTCGAATACTCTTGCTATAAGTAGACCAAGGGAAGAATTTGGGAGCTCTCCACCCATGATCTTTCCATACAAGCTTTTACAATCGGTTTCTAGGATCACTCTCTCAAGGCCCAACGAGATGGCAACTTGGAGACCCTAGAGAACAACTTCACCTTCCAGAATCTCAGGGCTAAGTCCTTCTTGAACAATTTTAGCCCCATAAAAAATAACATCCCTGGAGCTTGAGCGATCGATGATTCCAATGCTACCGCTCCTGTTCTTGACCGACCCATTGCAACAGATCGAAACCCATCCCGGATCCGACAATGACCACTTTACGAGAGCCTTATGGGAGGTAACAGCTTGAGTTTTCCCCATATGCATGGCCGGCTGAAAGGAGGATCAAACTGCTATACTAAGACAATGAGGTCATATGGTTAGCTATGAAAGGAAACATCGACACGAGAAAGTTAGATAGTAATAAAAATCACGAGCTTAAAGACTTGAGATCATGAATTATATTTTTGCTAAAGTAATCTTAGTAAGGTAATTCTGGTAACATATCGGTACTTTACTACATGTTTTTATAGTTTTAAGTTCTATTAATACACTAGTTTATAGTGAATTAGTGATGCATAGTAGATGATTATGGACCATTAGATCTAAAAATATAAATGACCCCATTTAATCTTAAAAATATAGTGAGAGATGATTTAGAACATCCCGTAATTATAGAAAGCTGAAAATCAAGTATGTATATGTATGATTATATTATGTCATATGTATTATTATAACATTTCATACACATGATATTTCACTGATGGTGTATTCATGCGTTTTTAAGATAACAACACATATGCATGAAATCATCTACTTATATGCATAACTATAATATGTCTATGCATTTTTTTTTATTGATTGTATTTTTTAATTTCAAAAATAACAATAAATACCTACTTAATACATGTATATAACTAATAAAACATCATGCATATAACCTTTCTAATCATTGCATATAACATATTAAAGTCATGCATATAATGTGTTATAAGTATAACCATGCTTATAAATAGCATAATCTCTCCCTTTAATTTTAGGATTTTGTGGTTTTTTCTTTTACCCTATAATTTCAAGATCAATTTTTGCTTATTCATTCCTTTTAGATCCGACGCTCTATATTTATCCATATCCTATCATTATAATAGTTGTTTTATTATAACCTACCTCTCTTTCTACATTTGTGTTTAGCTATTACATTCACGAGCATAAGGGTTTGAAATGATGAACGGTACTTTTGCTAAACTAATCTGGGTAAGGTAATTTTGGTAGCATATTGGTACTTTATTATATCCATTGTTTATTTATTGCATTCACGAGCTTAAAGGTATGAAAAGATGAACGCACTAATCTTGATAAGGTAATTCCGGTAGTATATTGATACTTTATTATATCCATTGTTTGTTTATTACATTCGCGAGCTTAAGAGTATGAAAGGATGAACGCATTAATCTTGATAAGGTTATTTTGGTAGCATATTGGTACTTCATTACATTCGTTGTTTAATTTTCGTGCTTATTTATTGTACTTTGTTGTACTCATTGTGCTCTCTTACTATTATACCTATTTCAGTGTTTGTGATCATCACACGAATGTCGAGAAAAAATAACAAAATGACAATATATGACATGATGAGCGAAACGACAAAACTAACCAATAAGGTAAAACTAATGACATGAAAAATTGACTCATAAAAGAAGAAAAAATTTGAATGAGATATACAAACTGACAAGGAATATACGAAATATGAAATCTAGAGATTCGACTCTAGTAGTTTAAGAAAGTTACATTAATGGATAAACATTTATTTTTAGAATCTTATTTGTCGCCTTCGAACGATATATAACAAAACCGTAGTCGCATTTATCGACTCTTACACTGTGCCACTAAATAATTGAATTATGGCCTTAGTTACATATTGCATTTAAATACATAGAACATTATAGACATATATATCAATCGACAATGTATTATTATCAAGAATCAATCATCGCATAACTTGTCATGGTCCACGAATCTATGGAGCTTTCGCTTTTGGAGAGCTTAGGAACTGGTCCCTCACCCGAGCCTTCCGTCCAATTTTTCTTCTTCCTCCAAAGTCTCACAACACTGGCCGATATAACAAGTAATTTAAGCTTTGTATGCCAACATATATCACAAGTAAATTAGTATAGTGGAGTATAAGATTTTTGCGTCGGCATTTTTAGGTATTGTTACCCTTTCTTAACTTCCTTGTTTTTGTCAGAAATTATCAACAACTTTACTCATCATTATGGTTTACAGTTCATGTCAATAATCGTTTAATGATATAACTCACGTACTTATATGCTTGATAGCATATCATGAATTAGTATATAAACTTTTGCGCCCATATATCAACATTATCATATCTTTATCAACCACATTTTCTGTTTTAATTCTCGTTTATAGTTTATGTTGGTTTGTTGTTGAATTGTTTGTTATGTGTGAAGTCACTGTCCTCTGATCCTCTCCCTCGCTCACTCCAATCGGTGTAAGTTCCATGATACAGCCACTTGCTATGACGCTCTCCAGAATCCTCAGAAGGGTTTGCTTGATAACTCAAATTAGGAAACAAATATTTAGTTATAAATTCATCATTTTCATCAGCCGGCCGCAAAGGGGTTTTATCAATCTACTGGTTACCTCATGATCTCATCTGCCCATCTGGGTTTCCATCCTCCTCATCTGGGTTTCATGGATCTTGCTCCATGATCTCAATTACCCATCTGGGATCCACTGATGGGCATGCACAACTGTTAAAATTGAGACCACTGAAAATGAGAACGGAAAAATTCCCTGATTTGTTGTTGTTGTTGTTGCTGTTGATCTTGATTGTGGGTGTTGTCTCTGTGGCTTCTGGTGTCACTGACCATAATGATCTGAGAATTCTCAGGAAGTTCAGAAAAGGGTTGGAAAATCCAGAGCTTCTCCAATGGCCAGAACATGGAAATGACCCTTGTGCTCCTCCATGGTGGCCTCATGTGCACTGTTCTGGCAACCGGGTCACCCAAATCCAAGTCCAGAATCTGGGTCTTATAGGAACCCTACCAGATGATCTTCACCACCTCTCAATGCTTACAAATCTGGGTCTTCAGAAAAATCACTTCACTGGTAAGTTGCCCACCTTCAAGGGGCTGTCTAAATTGGAGTTTGCACATTTGGGTGATAACCAATTTGATACAATTCCTTGGGATTTCTTCAATGGGCTCACTAGCATTCGTGTTTTGACATTGGATTATAACCCTCTGAATGAAACAGCTGGATGGTCTCTGCCTGATGAATTGGCTAAATCTGTTCACTTGACTAATCTTTCATTAGTGAGCACTAATTTGGTTGGTCCACTGCCTGAATTCCTTGCCACATTGCCTGCTTTGAATGTACTGAAGTTGTCTTATAATAAGCTTTCTGGGTCCATCCCTCTGAGCTTTAGCAAGTCAGCATTGCGGATTTTGTGGTTGAATGATCAGTCCGATGAGGCCGGGCTCACTGGTCCGATTAAAGTAATAACTGCAATGCCTTCCCTCACTCAGGCTTGGATTCATGGTAACAAACTCTCAGGAAAAGTTCCAGCTGAAATTGGATCACTGACCTCATTAAAAGAGCTCAAGCTGAACAGGAACAGTTTAGTGGGTGTGATTCCTAAAGGCTTGGCTGAACTCAAACTGGAGTTATTAGACATAAGCAATAATCATTTAATGGGTCCAATCCCAAGATTCAAGGCGGTTAACGTGTCGTATAAGAATAACCGGTTTTGCTCATCTGATCCCGGGACTGGCTGTTCTCCAGAAGTGAATGCTCTAATGGATTTTCTTGCTGAATTAGATTACCCAAAGGATCTTGTTTGGTCTGGTAACAATCCATGCGCACAGTGGATGGGGATCGGTTGTGATCCGTCTTCAAAGTCTGTGTCTATCATAAATCTTCCAAGCAGGAGGCTTAATGGTACTCTAAGTCCTTCTCTGACAACAATAAGCTCATTGCTTGAGATTCGGTTAGGCGAAAACCACCTTGGTGGCCAAATACCTTCTAGCTATTCAGAGATGAAGAGTTTGAGAGTGTTGGATTTGAGTAGGAACAATTTTGAGCCTCCATTACCGAAATTTCACCGTGGTATGCAAGTTAATCTTGATGGCAACCCTTTGATATATTCTTAAGGGCATTTGTTGTCTCCTCCACCATTAATAGTAGCTCATGGACTCAAGCCTCCACCTCCGGGATCAAACGAAACCATAACTATTCCAGCTCAAGAGTCTCCAAATTTTGGAAAGTCAAAACTGCTCAAGCTAGTGATTGTGCTTTCAGCTATAGCAGGAGTTGCAGTAGCTCTTCTTCTCTTGATCCTCTTCTTTGTCTGCTTTAGGAGGAGGAAAAGAGCAAAAGTGGAGAATCCGACAGCAGTGATTCATCCTAGAGATCCCTTAGATCCAGGTAACTCGACAAAGATTACACTCGCGAATTACAGCACTAGTAGTGTGTTCACACCAACGACGAACAATAGTACTTTAAGCGGCAGCATGAGCACACCGGAATCAGGAAATGTTATGGTTTCGGTTCAGTTTCTTCGTAAGGTGACGAACAACTTTGCACCGGAAAATGAGCTGGGTCACGGTGGATTTGGAACGGTTTACAAGGGGGAGCTGGAAGACGGGACAAAAATAGCGGTTAAGAGGATGGAAACAATCACTTTGAGTAACAATGCACATAATGAGTTCCATGCTGAGATTTCGGTTCTCTCTACAGTCAGGCACAGACACTTGGTTTCTCTTTATGGATACTCTACCGAGGGTTTCGAGAGGCTTCTTGTTTATGAGTACATGCCACAAGGTGCTTTGAGCAAGCACCTTTTCCAATGGCAGAGCTCTGGATTGAAGCCTTTGTCTTGGCAAATGAGACTCGAGATTGCTTTGGATGTTGCTAGGGGGATGGAGTATCTTCATGACATGGCGCATCATAGCTTCATACACCGAGACCTCAAATCAGCTAATATCTTGCTTGATGATGAGTACAGAGCTAAAGTGGCGGATTTCGGATTGGTTAAGCTCGCTCCCGATAAGGCAAAATCGGTTGCAACAAAGCTTGCCGGAACGTTTGGCTATCTTGCTCCGGAGTATGCTAGTAGGAAACTCTCTTACCTATTTGAAATGATTTTGTTTGTTCATGTGTTATATTTGGCATGCAATAATTACTCCTTCCGTTTTGTAGTAAATGGCATGTCAAAGAATTGCTACTCGTAGTAACCGATATAGTAAAACATGAACTCTACTAGGATAATTTTTTTGAATTTGAAGAGCATTGACATTTCCATTTTTGTTTCACTGCAGTGACAGGGAAAGCTTCCACAAAGGTGGATGTGTTCAGTTTCGGAGTTGTACTAATGGAGCTACTAACTGGACTAGCAGCACTTGATGAGGAGCGCCCTGAGGAGAGTCGCTATCTTGCCGACTGGTTTTGTCAAATGAAATCTAGCAGAGCAAAGCTCATGGAGGCAATTGACAAAGCTATGGGCTTCAATGAAGACGACGTTGAGGGCATAGTCAATGTGGCTGATCTAGCCGGTCATTGCACTGTAAGAGACCCGAACCACAGACCCGACATGGGTCATGTGGTCAGTGTGCTAAGCCCATTGGTTGATAAGTGGAAGCCTTTTGTCAAAGGTGAAAGTGAGAGAATCACTGGTCCGGGTCGGAATGTGTCTTTGCCTGTGATGCTGCATAAGTGGAAGATGGTGAATGAGAGTGATGGGTATTCTTTCGGCAATAGCGGGACCCAAAGCGATAGCGCGGTAAGTTTACTTGGATCGCAGTCGGTTTCGTGTCGGTAGCATGGAAGGATTTGTCTAGCTTGTAGACGTACTTGTTGTTCTATAATAAAATGGGAGAACACAAACATCTTATAAGATTTCTCCATTTCAGTTTCTTAGTTTCACCTTACTTGTTGGATGATTTTCTGTGGCTTGAATGGTAGCTACAATTTGTTATGTTTTTCTTGTCGGTTTGGTGAGAAGATGATGAATGGTAGAAGGTGAAACTACCGGTATTATCCTAAAATAACCCAACATTAAAACTGATCTGAATCTAGAGCAAGAACACTCTTCATCCAATTTGAACATATAACATAGGATTAGGTGAGTTAATGTAATTTGAAAGCTACTTAACTGAGGTAGGTCATGAACCATAAAAGTCCTGAATTTGAAGTTACCCAATCTTAGCTTTTGATTCATTCACCTAATATGAGTGAGACTGAACAGTGGAAAAGTGCACATGTGCAACTGAACTCTTGCATTTCCTGCACTCCCAAGACAACACACTTATATTTTAATGAAATACATCATTTGTTTAATGAGACACAATCTGCATCATCTTTCTATTTTCTTATAATAAACATTTGGCCGACAATGTTGTGATCTGAAGGATATTGAGTGAAGTTATTAGCATTGTTAAGATCAGGCACATACAGCTGGATCTGGATGGAAATATGTTCATGTCATACCAAATCGTATGACGACCCCCATTGTCACGTGCAGATCACGTGCTCATCTTTGTAAATGGTACAGTGTCAGTTTATAGGTAACTTTGTAAACATAGGCAAAATGCTCCTGAGATTAAACTTGACTCCAAATGAATCTTTGGTAGCTCATTCGTGCACGAGCACGATTTATTACCCTTTTTTTTATGTGGCCAAGACAAGGGTACAAACAAGTGCGCACAAAAAAACCCAGTGCACTTTCTAGTCCTAGCTTTACGGGGGATTTGATCCAAGAAAAGGGGATATTCTCAAATTGTGGGCAAGGCAAAGTACGTTAACAAAATCTATTTGCTCCTTTGAATTAGCCCTTTTCTTTGATTCTTCCCCACCCAAATGAAAACAAGAAGAAAAAGTGCTTAAAAGGTCTTCCTTTTTCTCTTCCCCTACGAGATTGCATTAGTCAGGATGAAATCCTGAAATAAACAATTCAAGGACTGTTGTTGAAGATTCCCCCATTATTTAGTATTTTTATTGTGCAGTTTAAGCAAGTGTGTACAGTGGAGAGAGAGAGATGTGAAAATTGAAGGAGGACCCAAAAGGATTGGGCGATATGGAAAGTGCTTTTAATGCAGATCACGATCTTTTGAGTTCTCCCCATTTAGCAATCCAGTAGAAACTTCCGATTTCCAGCTCGATTTCCAGCTTTTCAGTTCTCTGAAAATTAGGTTTTTTTTGCCCTAATCTAATGCATTGAAGCCCTGCAATTCTTCTCTGGTAAGAAGTTTTGAGTTACATAGAGTGTCGGATCTGGTGCCATGGAATCGCGAATGGATCAGTATGAGCTCATGGAGCAGATCGGGCGGGGAGCTTTCGGGGCCGCCATTCTTGTTCGTCATAGGCAGGAGAAGAAGAAGTAAAGAGCTCTGATTTTGATTTGATGTTTGCCCCTTTTGATCCTGTTTTGCCCTCCATTGATTAGTTGCTTCTGGGGTTTTGCAGTTACGTGCTCAAGAAAATAAGGCTAGCTCGCCAAACAGAGAGATGTCGAAGATCGGCTCACCATGAGGTGATTGCATTTCTTCTTGCATTTTGCAGTTGATTGTTTTTTGGTTTTGGAGTTGTTGTGATTCAATTTGTTTTGTTCAATGTGTTGTTTGGATTTGAAGATGGCCCTAATTGCTCGGATTAAGCACCCCTACATTGTTGAGTATAAGGAGGCCTGGGTGGAGAAGGTGAGATTTGATACGCGTTGAGCTATATGTGATTGTCCATTTTTCGAACTTTGCTTGCCATTTCGTTACCTCTGTCGGTATATTCTTCATGTTTTTGTGATTAGAAGCTTTGACTTGGTATGTAGGGCTGCTTTGTGTGCATTGTGACAGGGTACTGTGAAGGGGGAGACATGTGAGTCTATTTTCGATTCCAGTTATTCAATGTATTCATTTATTTGCTGTGTGATTCATCTTTGGGTTTTCGATCTTATAGGGCCGAGCTGATGAAAAAGGCAAATGGAACATATTTCCCTGAAGAGGTAGTGGCATTGCTCTTCATTGCTTAGTCGAATTATACTGTTTTTGTCTTCTGTTTATCTGAAGTTGAAAGATGTATTGATGGATTTTTTATGCTCTAATACCAGAAACTCTGCAAGTGGTTCACTCAATTGTTGCTGGCAGTTGATTACCTCCACTCAAATTATGTTCTTCATAGAGATTTGAAGGTGCTTTAGCTAACATGCTCTTGTAACAGTTTGTCACATTTTTCAACCTTCATGGGTCTATTTGCTTATATGATTCTTTTCTAATGGCAGTGTTCCAACATTTTTCTTACAAAAGATCAAGATGTTCGTCTAGGTTGGTAGATCGGGATGATTATACATTTAATAAATTTCTCTTAGTTTACGTTTGCTGTCTGTATGTTCTTATTATGGTTTGGATCTTTGCAGGGGACTTTGGGCTTGCAAAAACTATGAAGGCTGATGATTTAGCTTCATCAGTAAGTTCTCCATTTGCTTGGTGTATCTCGTATTGCCTTTGAATTCCTAGAAACATGTGGGTAGTTTACAAAGCCATGTCATGTTGATACATATATTGTTTAGCTGAAATAAAATGGTTTCAAACAACGCATCTTTGCTGCATACTAAAAGTAAGTTGTTGACTCTAAGGTGTCATAACATTGTGTTTAAATACATTTTAGTGTATGAGATTAACTGGTATGTTAATAATGGTGTAAACTGCTTCTAATAGGGTAGTTGAAAAGGTATGAGATTTCACTGTTGTGGTAATCGTGTGCTGATACGGAATGTGCACTGATACTGTGAAGTGTCATAGTAGCCAAAAAAACACCCTAAATGTAGTTGCTACTTAGAGAAAGGACTTGTGATGAAATAATGAATCAAAAAAGAAAAGGAAGAGAAGAAAGTGATTGATCCTTGAATATAACAAACTTTCATACTTTTATATAGTAACAAATTGGAGAGGGGGGTATGCTAGCGGATTTTGGCTATGTGTTCATAACTTCATATTGGTGACAGATGGCAAAGAAATTAAATTATCTTGAATAATATTTTTTCAGGTGGTTGGTACTCCCAATTACATGTGTCCTGAACTGCTGTCAGATATCCCATATGGCTTCAAGTCTGATATTTGGTCTCTAGGTACTTTCTCTCTTGCTGGTACCAGTAGCTTTAACCTCCTTTCTTGTGTCTTAACTCATCTTTTTCTGAGCAGGTTGCTGTATATATGAGATGGCAGCACACCGACATGCTTTCAAAGCGTTTGTAAGTTCACCTAATAAGCTCATTGCCTTCTTAATTGTAAAAGATTTAGGTACTTTTTTCTTGCAATCCATTGAACTTGTTCGTCAAGGATATTTTGGCCCATTATTAACAAATACTTGGTGAAGGGATGAACATGTTCGTCAAGGATAGTGGTGGGACTTAGTAACTTCATTTTTGAATCTGCCAACAAGTCAATTTTGTCATTAGTGATCATCTTTGTTTCAGGATATGGCTGGACTGATAAGTAAGATAAACCGGTCTTGTATTGGCCCATTGCCTTCTTGCTATTCTCCCTCCTTGTAAGTCTCTAGCTGCTTTCTAGTGTCTCCTTGCTATTTTCTTAGTGGTATTATTCTTGTAAAAAAACTCCGCTTACATGCCTGTAGCATTTCACCTCTCCGGATAGTTGACTGTGCACTGCTTAATTTTATATTTTTCTAGTTCCTTAAGACTAATAACTGTAAATTTCACCAATGAGGTGCTATCAAACACTATATTTTTCTCAGGATGTTAATGAAATGAAAATCAATTTTGTTAATCTATTGTGATCAAAATCCACAATGCCAGATGACTCACAAGTTGCAATGGATTGCTGTATTATAATAAGATGTTGTTTGATTTTTTTGCTCACTACTACTTTTTAAATAAGTGATACAACAAACTATATTCTTAATTCTGTATGGCTTTACATGCAGGAAAGTACTTATTAAAGGCATGCTGCGGAAAAACCCTGAGCATCGTCCAAGTGTATGCTGCATCATACCCATGTTTGTTTGATGAAATTAACTAAATATATATGTTGTCAAATAAATTTATATCTAATTTGTATATGTTCGGCAGGCATCCGAGATTCTTAAGCATCCTTATTTGCAACCATATGTCAACCAATACCGTCCCCCGAATGCTTCTTCCCCACAAAAGCCTTTCAGCAGCTTAGCTCGTGAAGCTCGCAGATATATGGTTGAAAGCCATAGTAGTAGCAGCTCTTGCAGTGACAAAAACAGTTCCATTTCTACTGAGAAAAACATGCCGGCAATGGCTTTGAACTATGGCAACAAGGGTACAGATATCGAAACGGCGTCAGATGATGAGATGGGTTACCACATGCCACATCAAGAAGACAACCAACTCTGCAACTCTGAGCCTGTGTTGAGAATGCATAAACACGATGGTATGAAGCTTTCTAACGATGAGTCAAAGCTCAGTAGCGAGGATAAACAGCCGAAAGCAACAAGAGATACTGTAATGTCTCCGAAAGATGGAAAACGTAGAGAAAATAGTTCTCCATTGCGAAGATGGGTCGGAAGTGCTCATGGGGAAAGATCTAATGTTGAAGCAATGTCTAAAATTCCAAAACCTACCGTTATTATTCCTCCTAGTCTTAGGCCCGGTTCTAATTCACCAGCAGTTGGATCTCCTGATTCTCTAAAACATGTTTATGGACCTTCTTCTGTAAAGCATCAGGTATTGAACTTGGAGACTATTTCTTCCAATGCAATGTTTCCCTGAATTCTGTAGACTTATCAATGAATTTTTTTTGCAGGTACGTGCCATTGAATTTTCCCCGAAAATCAAGCCCAGACAAGAAGGCATTATTTCGAGTCCTTCCAGTAACCAGGGAGGTGAACATGGAAGTCTTACAAAGCCAAGGCTAAAAACTCCTCCGTCAAATCTCATGAGACAGTCTACCCTTCCGGTACAAACGCGAGAAGCTGGACATGAACCTGTAAATACAACTCCAGTGTCTGCAAAGGATTGTGGTACTTGTGCTACTGAAATTCCTGGCAATGCACAGCTGGTGAGCAATGCGTGCACTGCCATTGTCTCAAGTGATGTGATACAACGGCCCGAGAAGAAGGGTTCTGCAGGGTCCTCAAAAGCAACACAAATGGAGAATTGCTGTAGCTCTGCATCATCACCCATGTCTATGCAGGCATTTGATCTATCTGATGATGCAATGACTCCTTTGAGGAACTCGTCGGATCAGGCAGACTATGAAAAAGTCACGTATTATGCGCCACGTCGTTCGGTCAGTGCTTCTGCATCTGAAATGTATCCTGAAATGCCAGAAAACTTGCTAGTCAAATTTCAAGAGCGTGATAGTGAAACTCGTCAAGCATGCTCAGTTGAGAGCTTTTCACCTGCTTCCGACTTACACTCACCTGAATTCGGGAACAAGAGGGAAAGCTATCTATCGACCCATGAATTAACCCCAGGTCTACATGTTACCATTTCCAGCACTTCTAAAATGGGGTCAGTGTCTGGTCTTCAACCTGATAGAGGGTCATATTCAAATCCCGATTCTCCATCTGTTGGCGATGATAAGTTTATGGTGAGGGAACTTGTATCACCAGCTGCAGACTCAACACCCCTAATTTCGTCTCCCAAAAGTAATACAGCTAAAATAGACACGGAACAGGTATCGGGCCCCCGTTTGCACAACCCCGAGTTGGAGCCAATCACTGCAGTCAATCTCCAACCAGCTTTTGATGAACACAGCAATTTCCCAGTGGAAGCTGAACAGACAGCGGTTGAGACCGTCAAAAGAAGTTCTGATCTCAACAATCATATTAATGTGAGTCCTCCAGCCACTGTTAAGCCAGAATCTTGCTTAGAGCTGGATGCAAGAAATATGACACCAGCTTCTCAATCCAATAGTAATTTAAGTAACCATGAACATGAAGCAAGCAACACAACCTCTGCGGTTACAAGGTCAGATTCGTTAGATCCAGAGAAGCCGTCTCCATCCAAGGAAATCTTGGACGTCAAATCTTTTAGACAACGGGCAGAGGCCCTTGAAGGACTCTTGGAACTGTCCGCGGATTTGCTGGAGCAAAACAAGCTTGAAGAATTGGCTGTTGTTCTCAAGCCGTTTGGCAAAGACAAGGTTTCCCCAAGGGAGACCGCCATTTGGTTGGCTAGAAGCCTTAAAGGAATGATGCTTGAAGATCCCACTTTTCGAAATCCATGACCTGTTTTCATCTGGTACGAACCTTAAACATCATCTCATACTTGTGGAATCAGAGCTACATTATACAGTCTTTGAACTGGAAAAATGGACAATTTTTCTTTTTCCGTTCCGTTTATCATTCTTTCAGTGTGGCATACTGTTGTAAATACACAAGGAATGGGTACTGGGTAGTGTTGTTTTTATGTCACCCCTGCAATAGTATGCTGCAATTGTATAGTAAAGAAAGCGATCGACGACATGTTTTTGTGATGACAGCATCACAAATGAGAGAGGTTGAAGGGCATCCCTGTTTGCTATGTGAATGCACTTGTGAAATTTGCTGTAAGAGCAATGTGCCCATTAACTTTAAAGCGTAAGCCATTACAAGCTGTTGCTGTTGTTGTAGTGGTGTTTTGCTGATAGCTTACACCATATGTGTGGATGGATGTTAACTTAGCCAAGCTGTAAAATCACGAGAATTCCCATCTCTTTTGTTTTGGACTTGTCCTGGTCAAGAACCCAGCTTTATGAGCTGCCCGCTCTTTAAATAGGATTAAAGTGAAGTGCACTAGTGGCTTATCAGTTGAGTATATGTGCACATATCTTTTTATGACCTAAACATTTATTCATTTTTTTAAAATTGACAATTTCTTTATGTCATAATTTTTTAATATTTTTTTATGAACTAAAAATTAATTCATACCAGTATTTTTTTTCATTTAATTCCTGTTTCGGACCACTCGTATTGCCATGTCCATACATTGGGTCTCTTAATAAAATGCATTTCAGTGACAAAATCATGCATTTGAATTTATCGAATTAAATAATAAAAATCTTTTGGTTAAGACATTTTCCAAGAAAAAGATTCTTTAATTTCAATAAAAATCATTTCGTTTAATACGTAATCCTATTAAAAGTGAAAAGAAATCACTTTTCATAGGAAAAAAATCTCGTGATTTAAATATCTTAACGCCTTCTACGCGTTACTGTAACTATTCTAAAAAGGATTCGACCAAAAAAAAACTATTCTAAAAAGGAACCATTGCTTTTTCAAAAAAACAATACAGTATAAAAATAAAAATCTACTCCTGGCATCTTCCCCCCTCTGTGGCCAAATTCCTCAACTTCTGGCATCTTCTTCTTCCTTCGTCTCCCCACTTTCCAACCGACCACATTCACACGCCATTCCCTCTTCCCCCTCCCGCCAAGAATCTCTCTCCTCCTCCGATGAGCAACCAACAGTACACCGCCACCGGCTATCCGGCTCCGGCCGCCGCCGCCGGCTACCCCTACGCCGCCCCGCCACCCCAACCCACCCACTACACGAACAACGCAAACCCTAACCCTAACCCTAACTCCTACTACTACGCCCCCTACTGCACCGCCCAACGGGCCACCTTCTTCCGCCGATTCATGGCGATCCTGGTCTCCCTCCTCTTCATCTTCGCGACCGTCCTCTTCATCATCTGGCTGGTCCTCCGCCCCAGGGTCCCCCAATTCCGCCTCGACTCCCTCTCCCTCTCCCAATTCAACGCCTCCTCCTCCACCGTCTCCGGCAACTGGACCGCCTCCTTCTCCGTCCACAACCCTAACTCCAAGATGCACGTCTTCTACGACGAGCTCGACGGCGGTGTCTCCTACAGATCCGAGCTCCTCGCCTCCAATCGCCTCCCGCCCTTCGATCAGGCCACCAAATCCTCCCGGAACATGACCGCCACTTTCGTCGCCACCAACGGATACGTGGATGGGTGGGTGGTGAGCGGGATCAATGGCGACCGGGGACATGGGAGTGTGAAGTTTAATTTGAAGATTGTTGCGTCTGTTCACTTTAAGGCCGGGGGGTGGTGGACGAGGAGAAGGTTTCTTAGGGTTTTCTGCGATGATTTGCCCGTGGGGATCTCGGCGAACGCCGCGGTTGGGAGCTTGACCGGTGGTCCGCGGGATTGCGCCGTCGGTGTGTGAGTGATTAAAGTATAGACGAAGATTCCGGCGAGTTTTATGTTTTGAATGCTGGCTCTTGTGGTGTAATTGGATAGTGAGATTACGGGAAGGAATGGTAGAGATTGAGGAATGTTGATTGTTGATCGGATTTGTTTTAATTAGTCTGTACATGATGATTCTCTGCTATTCTTTCTGATTTACTGATGATGATGATGTTGCAATTTAGGATCTATTATATTGAGTATGTATAGCCTTATTGATGCTGACTTAAACTGAGGCCGGATTGCTTGTGAATCTGTGAATTGGTGCTTGAAAATCTTCTAGAGTAAGTTTTGATTACTGTTTCATGTCTGATCAAGTGTTTTGAGCTTGGGTTTGCTGATGTTATTTAGTTAGAATTGTCTCGCTAAATTAAGAAATTGGGTTTCTTAGGGCTTGAACATAATGGATGATCGTGATTCCCCAATCACCACTTATGATTCAGGGGTCAATTTCTAGTGCCTATGCCTCAGACCTATGAAACATTGATGAAACCAGATGATCGAGTAGTATATTCTAGCTGCAATCTGGTCAAGTTGGTTTGAGCCAGAGGTTTCGCACCATGAGTTTTGCTGAATCCTTACATTGTAGAAGTTGTATATCATACTAGCACTTTCTGGACGACAGGCAACAACCTGGTTCAGTGGCTGGTGTTCGCGCCCAGCGCTGCACTTAGATTTGAGCTGTAGAGATCTTAATGCATAGATGTGCATTACAAAGGCATTTGTTTTTGGGTTAGAGAAGTTTTGGATCCACCTCCATATCTTGTTGTCTATCTGTGATAGATAGGGCCCTAGACATTGCTGTTTGATCTTGACAGCAGATTTTCCATGGCTTTACATCCTTATTCTTTGAGGATCCAAAAGAAAACAAAGGGGCAAGATGCCAAGCCAATTATAAAGCCAAGGGAATTATTAGCATATGAATGCTCCAGCAGAACGAGTTCTTGTGTTTATATATGAGTTGAATAATTGGGTCAAATAGAGCATTCTCAAGCCTGGTATTAGGAAAAATGGCAAATCAAACTTTTTACTTGATGATACTTTGGTTATGAAGCTCAAAACAAAACAAAATAGTGCAGTTGGGATTGAACTTGCTAAGACAGATGTAGCTTAGCCTGCAAGCAAGTACATGGGATTGAAACGTGGAAAGACGAGGATTGGGTTTTTTGTGTTGGTAATTGGAGCTACACCATCTCTTCTCTACTGATCGATGTGACGTGGATTGATGACCTTGCAGCCTGACAAAATTCTCAAAATTTCTACGGAAATGTTATCTTATGTTAATACATTATCGCATATTTATTTATATCATAATTTTATTACTAATATAACTCTTAATATTATCTCCGTTGTTCAATTTTTTTTTTTTATCACTTTTCCTATAAAATAAAGAATTATATTAATCAAATCTTATTTACCATCCTCTATTATTCAACTTTATTATCAACTATATTATTTTTTATTTTTTATCTCTATAAAATTACATTATTATTTTAATAATATACCCTCATATTACTCTATGTAACAAAATTACCCTCATATTACTGTAATTATTCAATTTTTTATTATGTTTTCGTGTCAATCGTACTTTATAGATAAATACTTTGGGAAAGATAGTACTCCGTATAATTTTTGAAATTGATGAGATATATTCTCATTTTTCTGACATGAGGTTAGTTAATTTATAAAAGTTGAGACTTTCAAAGGGTAAATTACGTCATTGGTTCTCACCGTTTTATTCGTTTTCTAAATTAGTCCCTAATCTATAATTTTTTATATCTTAGTCTTTAACCTATCGCTTTGACACCATTAATCCTTTGTTAGCATTTTTGTTAATAATGTTGTCAGTTTTGTTACATAGATTTTATATGTCATCTAGTTGAGACTTTCAAAGGGTAAATTACATCAATGATTCCCAACTTTTCATTCGTTCTCTAAATTAGTCCCTGATCTTTAGTTTTTTCTGTTTTAGTCTCTATCCTATCAAATTTTGATACCATTAGTCCTTTGTTAATACTTTCGCTAATAATATTGTCAACTCATCAACTATAACATTTATAATCCATATAGCGCAATTGATGGTACTTTTAACGGAACTATTAACAAATGATTAATGGTGTCAAATTTTGATAATTTAAAGGCTAAGATAAGAAAAATTAAAGGTTACAGACTAATTTAGAAAATGAATAAAAGGTTGAGGATTAGTGACGTTTACCTGACTTTCAAATCTATACTTATCATCGACTTAGTCTTAGTGCTCGTTTGGTTGAATGTAGGAATTAAAATTCACGGGAAGTTAAATCACGTGAAGTTAATTCTCATATATTGTTTTTCACATGATTTCAACAAAAAGTGTTTGGTTATACTCAATTATCTAGTAACTGAATCCCTACAATTTGTTTGGTGGGAAGTGAAAAATCATGGGAATTTATTTGAAATTACCATAACAACCTTTATTCATTAAAAATAATAATGTAAATTAAGGACAAAAAAGAAATTTGTAATTTAAAAATAAAAAAAAACATTTTAAAAATATGGGGGAAGTCCAACTTACCCACCCCTCCCATGGTAATTGCAATTCCCCCTTTTGGAGGAAGTGCAATTCCTAGGAATTTAAAATCCAGGGATTTTTGTGTGAAATAATTGTAACCAAACACATGTATTTGTAGTCACTTCTTGGGATTTTTAAATTCCCGTGATTTTAAAACTGAAACAAACAAGCACTTAACAATTAAGTGAGTATTTTTAATTGGATAGAGATGATTTTTTGTGTTTTGTTTATATAAACCTAAAAAATGAAGGAATTTAATTACTAAAACTATCGGATTTTATATTTTCGAACTTTTACACTTCTAAATTTATACACACGCGTGCAGCGTGCTAGTATTTAGGTTCGTTCTCATAGGCCATAAGCCGAGTACGAGGCTCGGAAGCCCAAAGGTCAACAAACCAAAAAAAAAAAAGACTTATTTCGAGCAAATTGTAAATTTGTACTCCGTACTAAAATTCAAAGCCATCCCTACATCTATATTGTGATTATTGTCTTCACGAAACTACGAACAAATAAAAATAATAGTCGACCTTTACCAAGAATTAGTTGTAATCTTCAGATAAATATTATTATTTAATAAAATGTGATATTTATCGTAAAGTAATTATTGAACAAATCCAACTTATTTATATTATGCGTTGATTTACTATTGGTAAAAAACACTAATCATAATACGAAGATACATATATATGATCCTATATATGTAACGTGATGATCCTATATATTTAACGTGATGATCGACGTTACATATCTAAATAAATTGGGTTTATAATCGCATTACCCGTACATGGTACGGGGGTTAAACTTCGTACGTATACCATGCTCATTGCTCGCACTATTGATTTTCTAGGCGAATTTTTGATCCCCACCCCCTTTTTTTTTCCGTTTAACACACTGTTGTATAATTATTCAATCATCTCGATGGGTTCTCCAATCCTTGATCCATAAGTTTGACTAAAATGGGTCCTGGTCTTGTCCGGTTTTTGACCGATTTCAAGATGACTATTGTGCAAATAGTCTAAGATTAAGGGTGGTTTTGCACAATTAAACAAAAAGTACAGCTACAGTAAAAATAATACAGTATCTTTTTTTTTAAATAATCCCCGAAAAACAGGGGGCAAAAGTAGGAGCAAGATTGTGTCAGTTCAGTGTTGTCATGACTCTTCACCTTTCCCCATTTCTTCATCATCCTTAAATTCCTTTCTTCCTCAACACAAACAGAGCATCTAAAAACTTGTCAACTCTCCCAAATCAGCTCCAAATCTAACAACAGAAACCTTGCAAACCCTGATCATCAATGGGGGTTCCAGCCTTCTACAGATGGCTGGTCGTCAAATATCCAGAAGTGGTGGCCAACGCCATTCAAGACCCTGATTTGAACCCCTCTTCTCCGAACCCAAATGGGTTTGAATTCGACAACCTTTATCTCGACATGAACGGGATTATTCACCCCTGTTTTCACCCCGAGGATGCAAATGTAGTGACAGTAATTTTAGCTCAGTTACTGCTGTTAAAAAAGATGATTGATTGGTTTTTCTGAACTTGGGGCTCTGGTTTTGTTTGATCAGGGGGATTTCCTGCCAACTTCCTTTCAGGATGTTTTCTGTGCGATCTTTGATTATGTTGATCGGCTCTTCAATATTGTCCGGCCTAGAAAGCTCATCTTCTTTGCCATTGGTGACCCCTTTTCTTTTTTTTTTCTATAATTACCCTCTTTTGGTTTCTGCCTTTTAACTTCGAAAAATGTTATGTAAATTATGATCATTCTGATTTTCATGGTTTTTTTGAGAGTGTTGTTGGACAGATGGTGTGGCGCCTAGGGCTAAGATGAATCAGCAGAGAGCTCGCCGATTTCAGTCTGCTAAGAGCAGTGAGATTTCAGTGAGTGCCCCTGTTGATTTTGTGCAATCATTTGATCATTATGTTTTTGAGGTTAATATACGTATATTATGGTTTGGAGTTGAGTATTAGTAGAGAGAAATAAAGTTAGTCTTTCCATGTTCTATATTGTGAAATATTGAGGAGGATTTAATAATGGTTGTTCATTTGAAAATGTTGGGGCTAATTAAATTTTGAGAGTATGTTATGTTATGGCTTATGATAGGAACAAGAAGAGGACAGGATGAGGAGGCAATATGAGAGGGAAGGGAAAAAGCTTCTTCCCAAAGTTAAGTCTGAGCTCGACGACTCGAACATTATAACTCCTGGGACGGAATTCATGTTCGAGCTTGCAAAGGCGCTACAAGGTTATATAGAAACAAGGCTCAAGGAGAATGCTGCTTGGAAGACTCTTAAGGTTTACTTTGCCTAGGACATCAGATACCTTAGTTGGTGTTTTGAGTTTTGTTTTAGCTTACGTCGGATTGTGATTTCTCAGGTTGTTTTGTCGGATTCAAATGTTCCTGGGGAAGGGGAGCACAAGATAATGTCTTTTATACGAAGCCAGCGCAGTCTTCCTGACTATGATGTGAATACGAGACATTGCCTTCACGGTTTGGTACGCACGAGAAAGCTCAGTCTCTCGGTGTATATGTATGGCTAATGCGCTGAATTATCATTTCACTTCATGTAGATGCATGTGAGTTGTTGTGTATTAATATGCAGGATGCTGATCTCATTATGCTGGCATTGGCAACACATGAATTGCACTTTTCAATTCTAAGAGAGGTACTCATGCTATATATGTATTGTTTGTTTCTTTGTGTACATTGAATCTTGTTTATCGTTTCAATATTTGATTATCTGACAAATGTCTATTCTAATTTGTATGTTTAGGATGTGCTTGGCGTGAAAGAGGAGCAGCCTCTTTGTATTCCAAAGAGCAATCAGGATGCTGCCTCATCTAGCCCTTTTCCAGTGAAAAAGAGTTGTCCTTACCAAGTATATTTCCTTGCTATTCTTCAGCTATAGAATACTTGCATTTACTCATCTTTTAGTGACTGATGTTTCATGATTTGTGGATGCAGTTTCTCCATGTCTGGATTCTTAGAGAATATCTTGAACTTGACATGCAACCCTCTGATGCACCCGAAGGCTTTAAGTTTGATCTCGAGCGAGCTGTTGATGATTTCGTCTTCATGTGCTTCTTTGTGGGAAATGACTTCCTCCCGCGCTTGCCAAGTCTAGAAATCCGCGAGGTTGTGATGATTTTTCGTACCTAACTGCAAGATTCATCCTAGAATACCCTGACCATTTTTTTCGTTCCTTCATCCAGGGAGCTTTGGACTTGCTCATGACAGTGTACAAGAGAGAGTTCAAGAGTCTCGGAGGATATCTAGTCGATGTAGAGCGAGTACGCAGCTGACTTGATTATCACTCCGTATATCATTATTACATTCCTGGTAATGTGTTTGTAAACGTTGTTCCTAAAGCAGATAAACGAGCCAAACGGAGCCTATCTGAAGTTAAAAAGGATAGAGAAATTGGTACTTTTCGTCGGAAGTTATGAGGATCAGATATTCCAGAAGAGAGCTGAACTAAGGGAGCGCAATATGAGAAAGATCTTGAAAGAACTATCATCTGTGAGCACTCAGAACTCGTCAAACTTAGCCATATTTGTTGATCTTGGCTATTAATACTTGGATTTCTGCAGAGGGATGAACAAGTTGATGAAGATATTGAAGACATCGATATTCCCATAGTAGTTGGTGTAGCGTCAGCATCTCTGAATGCAGGAATTTCTAATGCTGAGAGTATTGATGATGTAGGTGGAAATTCTTTCAAAACAAGATCATATGAGCTCAAAGATTCAACATTTTTATAATACAGTGATTTTTTTTTTAATTGTAGATAGTTGAGAATACAAAACAGCTGAAAGAGGAGTTGAAAAAGCGTTTGTGTGAGGAGGCAGATGTTTTCAAAAGTGGCAATCTTCCTCCTGATAAGGTAATGAGCTAGTAAAGGTTGTTACCTGTTCAGTTTCTCATTTTATGAGTTTATATTATTCATATGCAAAGTTTGTGCAGATAAAGTATGGTACTAATGGATGGAAGGAACGATACTACAAGGTGAAGTTTGCTACCGACGACCATTTGAAGTTAGAAAGCATCAAAAAGGAAGTTGTATGTATTCTGACCTTAAACTTCGACATATCTTTGCCCTTGAGTAATCGTCAGTATCCACACGCCATGTTTTCGTATTCAGGTGAAAGAGTATACACAAGGTCTATGCTGGGTTTTGCTGTACTACTACTCTGGTGTTCCGTCTTGGACTTGGTAACATTTCACTCATCTATCTATGATACATAAGGTTAATTTGTACAATTATTCGTTTTATTTTTTTCCGCGCTGAAGTAATGTACCTTGCTATTCAATCTAAGCAGGTTTTACCCGTTCCATTACGGTCCTTGTGCTTCTGATCTGAAGGGCCTCGGGCAACATCGAGTGAAGTTCCAAGAAGGCAAGCCGTTTGAGCCATTTGACCAACTGATGGCAGTACTTCCACCAAGAAGGTATAGTGTGTGTATATATCCTGGTTTTATTTTTCCTAGTCTAACAAAAGTTTTATGAAAGAAGATTATGAAGAGATTTGTGATGTGTTAATGTTATCAGTGCTGAAGCTCTTCCTAAGGCTTATAGAAATCTAATGATGGATGAGAATTCTGAGCTTGCACCTTTCTATCCTCAAGGTGATCCTTGATTACTTTGAGGGTTTCGAATTGCTGTTAAAGCACAGCTGACGGCTGATTTTCTAACTTCGTTTTGTGTGACTTTTTCGGTTATAGATTTCAAAGTAGACATGGATGCGAAGAGGTATCTTTGGCAGGTATCACACATTCAATATACACACACACAAAAAGAGATCTTGTATTATACAGTAGGATTTAAATGATACTTTGTTTAAGATGACTGAACTTATATCACATTTTACATACAAGGGCCAATGTATACTGCCATTTATTGACGAGAAGCTACTTCTATGCTACACTAGGAAGGCAAAGCAAGAGCTGAAGGTTAGTCCTACTACGTTTGTTGGCCCCCGTTTATGCTTAGTATGATGCAACTCTTTTTGTTTATTGACATGTTTTGTTGAATCTTTGATTCCACAAATGAGCAGGACTATGAAGAACAGAGGAACTTGATCAAGACCGATCTTGAATTTCGCAGAGCTTCTTCAGATGAAGAGGATAGGATATTGTGAGTTTAAGCTTAATTCATACTATGAAGAGCTTGTGTTTTTTGCTACTGGTCTAACATAATGTCATTTTACTTGCATAATGACCAGGTGTGAACCATTTTCGTTGCCTAAGCCGAGGCTACATATTCCTCGTATCTTAGCCAATGTCAGTTTTCCTGAAAGGGTATGCGTATGCTCCGGCAATTCTTTTTCTTAGTTATCCATATTGTTGTGCCCTATATGTATCTTGAAAGCTGACTAACTCATCAATGCAGAAAGTATACGAAACCGACATTTCGGAAACCGTCCTCTGGCACGAACAAAAAGGCGGTTCTCGTACCTACAGGTGAAGTTTTAGTTCGTCATATATACTCGTCTCTATCTCAAATGAATTGAACTAGAACACACATTCTCTACATCAAAGGATCATTTTTCTTGCAGAGCTCCGAGCCAAGCTAGAAGCTGGAGAGCTCCACCGGAAAACGACACAGAGAATGGTTCAGTTGGTCGATCCGGCTGGAAAGGTACTCCTAGAGGCAGAGGATTCTCGAGCCAGAACCCAGGACAGGGCATTCGCAACCATCACCCGAACCAGTTTAACTCATTCGAGAGCGCAAGGTCGCCATCAGGTTCCAATCTCAGAGCGAGGCCCACCAGCTGGACCCCTGTAGACCATAGGACAACTCCATTTCGCCCACAAAGACCTATGATGCCAGCTCCTCCGGGATTTCGCCCACAAAGACCTATGATGCCAGCTCCTCCAGGATTTAGACCGAGACCTGGCTACTCGAACTACAACTACCCTAGTGGTGGTAGTACTAGTTGGCCAAACTGTAATGGTCCAAGAGCACACACTCATCAAATGGTGGGCCAATTTGGGAATCTGACTGTATCGTCGTCAACGCCAGATTGGCGAGGGATTGGTAGAGGGCGCGGACGTGGACATGGGTCATACGCGACGACTGAGTATCTTCAGGGAAGTAGCAGCGCTCGAGGTGGAAGAGGAAGCAGGCAATTTTGGCCTAGCCAACCTACTCAGTATTGGTAGTTAACGTAGTGCACAAGGCAACTACAAGCTAACCGTTTCATGGGAAATTTTGATATTTTGCTACGCCTTGTGAATTGTGATCGCCCTCTTATGTGGGTATGCGGATCATGTAACAAGATGTAATTTTTTGACTAATTTATCTTGTAGCATGGCCACATGGGGGGTTCAGTTATTCTCATTCTCAGTAAGACGATTATATAAGCAATCTGGAAGGCAGTTTAGGGTGCGTTCGGCAAATTAAGTAAGATACTGATAAGTTAAATGATACTGATACTGATATTGATTTTAGGTACTGATGCTGATACTGATTTAAGGTACTAATAAGTTAAATGATACTGATGCTGAAATTGAGTATTCGGTAGGATGATTTGCTGATTAGTTGTTTTTTTAGAAAATAAGCATACTTATTTTGAAATAAGATGGGGTATAGCTTCTTATTTTTTTAGGTGCTTATAAGTAACAGAATACTTATTTGGACAAATAAGTATCTAAAATTTTAAATTGCCAAACACATCTCCCAGATACTTATAAGTATCATTTAACTTATTTTAACAAATAAGTAACTTATTTTAGGTTTTTAATAGAAGTAACTTATTTTAGTTGCCCTTGCCTACATATATCAGTTAAATTCATTTTTGTGAGGTGCTAGAAGCCTAGAAGTATCTTTCTATAAACAAAAGGTTGAATTTTGATCAGTTCCTTAATGCAAAAGTAATACTCCCTCCCGCTCAGTAATGTACTTCTATTAAAAACCTCTTTGTAAGTACTAACTTCATTTTTTAATAAAAGATTGATTTGCTTTCTGTAAAGTAGGCATCAATCAATAATCTGATAAAAAAAAAGCAGGCATCAATAATTACCATTATTTTTCCCATAAAATAGTACAAGGGGCTAGAGAAAAGGTAGTTTGTCACTTTGGCGTTTCAACTTCCCATTCATCTTCATCATTTCAACTTGTCCTTTCCAAAACTCCCTCTATTAGTACTTTCCAACACTCCAAAGTTCAAACACCAATTTTCACCCTCCAATCGTCACAGAAAGAAAACCCAAAACCAGAGGAGGACCTTGCAAAACAGTACTCCTCTACTCATCAATGGGGATTCCTGGTTTCTACAGATGGCTGGTCAAAAGATACCCAAAAGTGTTGTCTTGCGTTCAAGACCCTAGTTCAAACACCTCTTCTCCGAACCCAAATGGGGTCGGATTCGACAACTTTTATCTCGACATGAATGGCATTATTCACCCTTGCTTTCACCCGGACGATCCTGACGTAAGCCTCTGTTTGGCTTCCTAGTCTGATGTAAAAATGTGCTTTTTCTGAACATTTTTGAGTCTTAAAAATCTGTTGGGTTTGCTCAAAATCTCTTCAGGAGCTACAGCCAACTTCCTTTGAGGAGGTTTTCAACAGCGTGTTCGAGTACGTGGATCGGCTCTTTAACATTGTTCAGCCAACAAAGCTTCTTTACTTTGCTATTGGTGATTGTCCATCTTTTGTTTAAGTTTTCACTAGATCATACCAACTAGAAGAAAGATGTGTTATTTTTAAAGGTGTCTTCTTTTTCTTTGGTTTTTGTAACAGATGGTGTGTCTCCCAGAGCTAAACTGGATGTGCAGAGATCGGGCCGATATCAGAAAGCCAAGGAGAAAGAGATTTCAGTGAGTGTCTTGTTCCATTTGCTCCTTTCAAAGTTGTGTTCTTTTTATGTCCTTTTAGGGTTATTATAAAGATCAATTCTTCTGTAAATGTTGGAATTTTATTCTTGTTTATGTTATGGGTCATCATAGGAGCAAGAAGAGGACAGGCTGAGGAGCCAATACAAGGGGGATGGGAAAAAGCTTCTTCCAAAAGTTAAGTCACAAGTAGACGATTCAAACATTATAAGTTCCGGCACCGAATTCATGTATGAGTTTTCAAAGGCACTAGAATGTTATATCCAAACAAGGCTCAAAGAGAATCCTGCTTGGAAGAATCTTAAGGTTTGCTTAATACTATTACCTTAATGTATTCATGTTTGAGATTTTGTCTTAGGACTTTTTTTTTTGTGATTCTCAGGTGATTCTTTCGGATTCCAATGTTCCGGGGGAAGGGGAGCATAAAATTGTGTCTTTTATACGCAGCCAGCGGAGTCTTCCTGGCTATGATGTCAACACAAGGCACTGTCTTCACGGTTTGGTATGTACGACCTAAACTCTCTATCTGTCTTCTTTGCTAAAAGTTGTATTGCAGTTGGTGTAAGTTGTGATTGTGTACTAAAATGCAGGATGCTGACTTGATAATGCTGGCATTGGCCACACACGAGCTACGAATCTCAATATTAAGAGAGGTGGCTTAGTACTTTTAGTTTTTAATGAGATGCATTTTAAATTATAATGTATATGAACTCAATCTTACTTGTTGATGGTTTCAATATTCAGGAAGATAGAGGGATTGGCACACCAATTCCAAGTGAATCTTTCAAGTCTTTGCCAGTTAGAAAAGCTTCATCCTATGAAGTATATCACGTTTACTAGTTCTTGTCTGGTTAGTAGTTTGGTATATGAAACTAATATACTTCATTTTTTGTCCATTGTTGTGCTGGCAGTATGTTCATATCTGGATTCTTAAAGAATATCTTGAATTTGATATGCAACCCTTTGATGCTCCCGATGGCTTCAAGTTTGATGTTGAACGAGCCGTTGATGATTTCGTGTTCATCTGTTTCTTTATGGGGAACGATTTCCTACCGCACTTGCCCAGTTTGGAATTTCGCGAGGTTATACATGGGGAAAGTCTTATCATACTTAAAAGCACTAAACTGAGCTTGCAAAATTTCTGACCATATATTTATGCTCCTTTATTCAGGGAGCCATGGAATTACTCATGACAGTGTACAAGAGAGAATTCAAGAGTCTAGGAGGATACCTGGTTGATGCTGATCAGATTAACGAACCAAATGTAGCCTATTTGAATTTGCAAAGAGTGGAGAAGTTTGTTCTTGCCCTTGCAAGTTTTGAGGATCAGATCTTCCAAAAAAGGACTGAATTATGGGAGAGCAAAGTGGCACATTTCATAAATGAAGCATCAGGATCAGCGAAAAGGATGGCGATTACTATAGACGTCCCTAATGTTGAGTACGACGATGTAGGTGGCCTGGCTTAACAACCATTTCATTATTATTATCCTAAAGTCACAACATATTTTTTGGCCAAGTGATTTTGGTTTTCATTGTAGATACTCAAGAATACAAGGAAGCTGAAAGAGGATTTGAGAAATAACTTGAGATTCCAGGGAGATGCTTTCAAAACTGGTCTATTTCCTGAAGATAAGGTAATAAGTGTTACATATGAACCCTGATCAGTTTCTGATCTTGTAATTTTATCATTAAAATGCAAGGTTTTGCAGATAAAGTTTGGTTCCACTGGATGGAAAGAAAGATATTACCTGGAAAAATTTGCAATCAAGGACCATCTGAAGCTAGCAAGCACAATAAAGGATGCTGTATGTAAATTTCCACAGTTTTTGTTTGCTGAGCTATATTTCATTTGATCAATGTAATATTCCCATGCCATTTTTCGGATGCAGGTGAAGAAGTATACAGAAGGTTTATGCTGGATTTTACAGTACTATTATTCCGGTGTACCATCTTGGAGTTGGTAATGTTAATTCTTATGATCATCACTTTTTCTTCCCCGAACAAATGTGCTTAACCAATTAGTTGAAGCAGGTTCTATCCGTATCATTATGGTCCGTGCGCATCGGATATGATGGGCATTGGCCAATTACAAGTGGTGTTTGAAGAAGGCGTTCCATGTGAGCCTTTTGACCTGTTGTTGTCTGTCCTTCCACCAACAAGGTATAAGTAATAATGCCTCGTTTTTAGCATCATTATCAGCAAAAATAAAGCAAAAACTGAAACAAAGATTATAATGTGATTTGTGATGTTTTGCAGTGCTGAAGCCCTTCCTAGTGCTTATAGGAAGCTAATGACAGATGAAAATTCTGATCTTGCACCTTTCCTTCTGCGAGGTGATAAGATTTGGAGTTGTTCAAGTGGAACTAATCAATGGTAGATATGCTAACTTAATTTGTATTTAATGTTGCTATAGTAGCTGAAGTTGACATGGGCGGCAAAAGGTTTTCTTGGCAGGTATCACATAGTAATATTGCTTTTGAAGTTACAAGTGTCTTAATTCTAAGTGATTATTTCTTTGAAGATGATTGAAGCCATATGATATTTTATGTTAAAGGGTCAATACATAGTGCCATTTGTTGATGAGACGCTACTTTTACGCGCCACCAGGAAGGCAAAGGAAGAGCTCACGGTTTGTATGACATGTTTCATGTGCAATCTTCTCGTCTAATTGTTATGGTTTCTTGCAATTAGTTATTATGGTAAAATTGCAGGAACATGAAGCGCAACGAAACTCGATCCACACTGATCTTCTCTTCGTTAGAGCTTTTAGTGATTTTGGACATCAACTTCTAAGAAAGATAGAGGAAGGCCCAAGGTTCTGCTATGTTTTTTATCGTGGCTAATTTTTGCTCTTTTGGACAATTTAAGGTTTTTATGGTTAATTTCGCTATTCGCCCTTTTCTTGTGTTGATCAACACAGCGCCGAGAAAGGAGTTGATGGCTTCGTAAATCTGAATCTGCACGCACTCAAGTCTTCGTACGGAAAGGACACGATTGTGTGAGTTCTAACATCATATGATGATGAGCTTGTTTTCTATTACTTGTCTAATGGTTAGTAATGTCATTTTAACTGCTCAATAAACAAATATGTTGACCAGATGTGCTGAGTTTGGTTTGCCTAAACCAGAGATGCACATTCCTCGTATCGTGGAGAATGCCAAGTTTCTTGAAAGGGTATTGAATCTTAGATCATTTTTTTGAAATTTTGTTATACACTAATTGCTAATTGAGCAAGATACATATTGTGATCTTATGCAGACTGTTTACCAATTTGATCTCAAGGAAATGGAGTTATGGCACGAGCTCAAGGACACTTACCGAGTCCACAGGTAGAGTGAACTAGCTAAATTGGTCAATATCACACATGATGGTTTCTGTCGTAAGTGCAAGAAGCAAATTCTGATCAAAGTCTTGACATTGTCTTTCTAGGAATGTGAACCAAATGAGATCTCTGGGAGCTCCTGTAAACACATCAAGCGGGTTGTCAAGCTCGAACTCGAGAGAAGGGCTGTACAATCATCCAAATTGGTCCAATAGAGATGCCGATCTCAGAGATGCTCGAACCGCGAATCATAGAGGTTCGTTTCAGCCCCGTGGACCAAAGCTAGATCAACCAAGATCACACAATTGGCGGGACAATTTGGAACGTTGGTAGATTAGTACGCTAATACTAGGACAAAAAAAAGCCAAGATCTTTTGCTGTTTATGTTGGCTAAAATATGTGGTGTGTAAGCTCTTCATAGAGGCATCACTCTCTTTTGCATAGGCTCTTAAAAGAGCTGATTTTGTGCATCCTCTGATTTGTGTAGTGTATTTGCTTGCTGAACTTTTGCGTGAAGACTTTCATTGCTATTTTTGGGTGAAGATAAAAAACCTTCATTACGATGTGTTATTAGTCACTGCTTTGTGTAGGGTATCAAAAGGTTGAAACAAATTACATGATACGACAAAAAAGGCATTTGAGTTTTGTAGATTTGTTATGTTTTGATGAAACAAACATTCTACCATTTCAATAAACTCGTTAAACTAGGACCGACCGTTGGTTTTCAGATGGACCTTTAGAGAAGTATGTTACTAACCCAACAATAATCGACAAAGAACAAAAAGTCCAAGAGTTTATATCACCAAATAAAAAATAGAAAGAAGACGAACTAAGAAGCATCTTGCCGATGAACATAGTAGAAACAATCTCAGCAATCCCGATCCTAGATAATGAAATTCACGATAGACTATATTGGGGTCCCAGTAAAAATGGTTGGTTTTCAACATCCTCTGCAATAGCTCGTATAACAAAATCTGGTTTGCATCACAATAATGATAAGAGATGGATATGGAAACTAGATATTATCCCAAAAGTAAAAAATTTTATATGGAAAATGATTAGCAATGGTTTACCTACGAAACAAAGACTATGTGACAAACAAATATCAATTCCTGGGGGATGTGTATTCTGCACTTGTTCATACGAAGACACAAGACACTTATTCATCGATTGTATTCATACCCAAGAAACTGTAAAATAGATTAATATAAAAACGATGTAAAACCTACAACAAGTAAGCACAGACTCGCAAAGTCCAATAGAAATTATTACAGAATTATGAAAGCGAATGACAGATACGGAATTTTCTGAATTGGCCACCGTTTGGTGGGCAATTTGGCACCAACGAAACAAGGTTGTGTTTCAACAAGATCCAACTCACTTAATCACTGATATAGCACAATACATAAAAATACATATGCACAACTGGACACAAGCAAAACTTTGGAATGATGACGAAAACCTTCAACAATCTAAGACCACAAACCCCTATCGAAGAAGACAGAATCAGAATAAGATTTGGCAAAAACCATGTAATGGGCTATACAAGATCAATGTAGATGGGTCTAGTTTAGCAGATGGTCGGGCAACCACTGGCTCCATAATAAGGGGAAGCCGAGCAGAGGTTATTGACATAGCAACAACCAAATACCATAAGACATCGGCATTAAAAACTGAAGCTTTAGCACTACGAGATGGAATTAGGAGGGCCAAACAACTCAAACTAAAGAAAATTGAAATTGAGGGGGATAACCTAACAGTAATTAAAGCTAGCTGTTCAGAATAAAGACACGTGTCCGTGGGAAATAGAAATGTTGACTTCGAATTTGTTAAGATTTCTTATGTGAGTAGGTGTTGTAATACTGTGGCCGACTTCATTGCAAAAATGGGCCATAGTCTCCCAAACACTACCATCTCGGCATTACCAGAACTTCGTGTTCTCATCCGAAAGGATGCTCTAGGACGTCCCCCGTAAAGGGTGGCCTCCTAATCTGTACCTTGTCAAAAAAGAAAAAAACTCGTTAAACTAGAATGATTGGACTCGTATTCTGGCCCAATCCACCTTTCGTTATATAAAATGCTTCTTTTTTCATTTTTTTTTGAGAAACGTATACAATGCTTCTTGATAATTGAGAAACACATGTGTTTCTAATATATTCGTTATTATCGTACAATAAATATAATATAACAGTCCATTATAATAACTAGTTTAACTCCCGTACCATGTACGGGTAATGTGATTATAAACCCGATTTAAGAAATAATATAGGTATATTGTTAAATAGAAATTAATCTTTTAGATATAGATATAGATATGGCTTTAAAGATTATTACATGATTTTATCTTCAATAGTTGTTTGAAAAGATAAGAAATGTAAATTTATGTTGGGTTTCCCTCCTTAATTGGAAGTGGATCAATTAAATAGCTCATAATGATAAAGCCCAAGCCAAAGAGATATCTAGAATTTTTGGGTAGATTAATGAAAAATCTAGAAGTGTGTAACTAGAGTGCTAATTAGGAGAAGTTTGTGGGATATTCTAGAATTAAGTAGAATAAGAGGGCTAGAATAGTAGCTTGTTGAATTATCTAGAATTATGAAGAAGCTTGAATCTACTAACATGTAAAGCTTATAAATAGGCATGTGTGTAGCATTTTCCACCACCACTCAAGTTAAGAAATCAGTTGAGTGTATAAGTGAGAGTGGTCTAGGGTAAGCCCTCGGGTGGGTGAAGAGTGTAAGTAAGAGTTCGGGTGAGTGTTCCACGTAAAGCATAATTAGGCCTTGCTATAGTTTGTATATGAAAGTACTTTTTTTAACAAAAGTAGTACTTTATTATCTAGAAGGTACTAAAAAAGTAGAGTGGTAGCACAAATTTCAAGAATAAAAAAAGACTACTTTCTTGTAAAAAGTACTTTCATTGTGGAAGTGAAGCAAGCCCTTAGTGTTGTAATCTCTTTCCTCAAAATATATACAAAATAGATTGTATAGTAGTTGTCCCATTGCCCATCTTAATCACACGAAGAGGGAAAAGAAGAACTTTTCCCAACAATGTAGTAGATAGGAAATTATGAAATATCGATATAGTCTAATTATTAGTTTTATTCCAAACAAATAATCTCATAGCTGTATTTTTCGATTTTATCTTAATCCTTATAATTTTCAAATAAAATAAAATTCGGATTTAAAAAATAAACAATTCAAATATATCTTATTTCCTAATTTCCTACCTACTAAATTTAAATTTTCTATTGTGATTAGTATTTTTAACCAATGATGGTAAATCAACTCATATTGAATTTGTTCAAAGAATACTTTATGATAAATATCACGTTTTATTAGAAATAATACTTTTTTAGAAGATTACAACTAATTCTTGGTAAGAGATAATTTATAATTTTCGGGATAATTCACAATTTTTGATAATTTTTAAGCATTTTTTTACGGGATAAGATTATATGAGATTCTAATTACCTTATTTTTATGATAGAGGACCCAACTGATTTATTATATTATATGAATGACACGTGGCGTAATTTTTTGCAAAGACATTGTCTCCGCTTTATACTATAGGTAATATAGATGTCAAATTAAACATCATTGTTTGAAATTAAACTTGTTTTATTATTAATACTAGCCAGCCGTGCCCGTCCAACGGACGGGCCTTGGACGTAAGTTTACGTTGTGTTGCTTTGTAATATGCGAACAATAGCTTTCCAGAAGTTTTGTTAATTCTAGGAAGACAGGATCGTGTATAGAGGACATGTATATTATGAGAATTTTTTATTTAATGAATATGTTCATTAATATGATAGAATAAAACTCTCAATTAAACAAACTATGCATAATTCGAATTCTCATCAATAAAAAATAACTTATTTTGTTAATATATATTACTTGACCTTTTTTGCTAAAATTTCTTGAACGAATATCCCTACGTATATAAAAATAAAAAAGACAAAATGAATATACAAATAAATATAATAGTTTAACGGGGGAATAAAAAACAAATTAATATTTGAAACTAAGATTGAGTTAACTATTAGTCAACAAATGTAATTAATACTTAAAATCTATCAATCGTCCAAACATCTTAGAGCTACAACTCGCCCTCAAGTCAAGAATATTCAAAGTCACGATGTATGCTTTGTAATCATCCTCAAATTTAGCAACCAACTGCTAGTAGCATATTGCTTCTCCATTGGTGATGGAGTCTTCAGAAATGGGGTGTTACATGTAGTTTCAAAAGCCGCTTCTCTTTCCTTTTCAAGCTAGTTCTCCATTCGAGCAAAAAAAAAAGCCAGTTCTCCATGGCACTCTCATACTATGTAAAGAAGATTGGTAATGTAGTCAGACTCTAGCACTAACCCGTACTCCGAGCAGACCACGTCGCCGGCAGAGTGGTCTCGGACCACCTCTGTGCTCCTCTTGCAATCCGAGTAGAACACTCGTCCATATCAAAAGGTTTCAAACTCGATTTCACACTCGGATGTCCGAATTCTGCTTTGATACGGAACCGATTGTTTGATTCGAAGGTGACAAAATGCAAAGGATTGATCAAGGCCGACGGGAAAGCAATAAGGTATACTATAAATCAGGACTCAAGCTCCCTGCAAGTACTGCACAGGTTGTGGAATTCCTAGTTTGTGTAGCGTGTCATAGGTGATGAAGGAATTTTGCAGCATCAAAAGAATGGAAGTGTTTACAGAATATAAAATGATGCAGAGTAAATATTTCAAAAAATTTGACATGAGAATTATTCAATATGGATATTTTGTACACAAGCTTCTTGTAGACAAGCTTCAAACCTGAGAAAGAAAAGAATCCACACATTCCTTTTGAGAAGAGGCAAAAACCTGGACACCATAGGATCGATTCAGAAACATGAGGCCATATCAGAACAATCATGATTCTATATAGGTAGAACTTACAAATTGACAATGTAATTAGTATATCAAGTCAAAACCAAATACTAAAGGTACTTCAAATCCAAGGAAAATGGAAAATTTTACACTGGATGAAATAAGTCTAGACAACAAATGAATCTTACAGCAGGTGTCCAATGAACTCCGGCCCGAACCGACCCCAGGATTTCTCCTTCCTTCACCAAACTAACGACATGCCACGCTAGTTTTTAAGAACTCTTTGAATCATTACATTAGTATGTTATGCTTTCTACTTAACTGCAGTAAAAAGCAGCTATTCTCTCATCAATTAGATCTAGGCTGCCACAAGCCAGTCATATAGAATTATCAAATCTTCTCAAAAGAAACTATAGCTCCAAGTCCAACATTCCAGAAATATATAACACAACCAAGTAATAATATTATTAGTCTGCAATTTAGTTGCATACTTGCATACATATTATGTATTGCTTTGTTGATTAGCTCTACAACTTTAGAACATCATACATCTACTATGTCACAGCAAAATCATTTCATCCACCCAGTCAGCAGACAAATTCCACCACATTATTGCTATTTCACTACCAAAATGGAAGACCGTGTAAAAAGTGCAGGTTAGTGCCAGTTTCAGGTTAGAAGTGCCTAAGAATGCTACAACTAAACATTCCAAAATTCCATCAGAGCCATTGTCAGTAGCATAATAATATATAATCAAAGCCAGCATGGACCATGATTTTGAAGCAAAACGTCTATCAAACTGACTCCAAAAGAACGACATTTCCATAAACATGAGTTTGATAAAAGCTTAATACTTTCCAGTTTCTACCATCTCACACCCTCAACTTCTTGAACTTCCATATGACAATTGAATCTACACAACACATCCATCACACCACTCTCCAAAGACCTAAGAGTGCAATTCACATTAAACACACACTCCAGCATAAGTTCAATCACACCAAAATACTAGGAATCATTGAAGCAATGCATTAGAGAATGAGCTCAGGATAAATGTACTCAAAAAACAAACAAGTTCAATTCCATATAGCTTCAACATAATGTTCAAAATTGAAACCAGATGCAACAAGAATACCTGGAAATCATCTAAGCTTCTCCTTCCCAGAAGTCTTCTTGGCCGCCTCCATGACCTTCTCCAGATATCCCTCAATCGGCGGCGTGAGCGTAACCATGAACCGATTCGCAGGAAACTTAGCAAGATCAGGAACCAACACCGCCGCCTTCAGATTCTCCGGCAAAGCCTTAATGGCCTCCTTCTTCATCCTGAGGAGCGTGGTATCCGCCTTCTGCCTCGCCCGATGCTTCCTCATCAAAACCCTACTATACTCCTTCGCCAGCCTCCGCCCGTCCTCCACCGTCAAATAATACTTCGGGACCTGATCGGCATCCACGAGTCCCAACGATATCAAATCCAGGCCCCTCCTTGGCCTACTTCTTCAGCAAATCCATCTCCCTCTGCCTCTCCTTGCTCACCATTCAGAGCTTCTCCCTCATCGCCTCCCTCTCCTTCTGCTTCAGCTTCACAAACCTAATCGAAAAAACCAAATTTAATACACGAATTGAAAAAACCAAGGGGCTTCGGCTTCAGAAACCTAATCGGCATGGGGGCGTTGAGGCATAATGACACTGGGACGCAGGAATAGAAAACGGCGAGCGTAGGGAGGCGAAACAATGGGGAAGACAAATAGAATTAATACGCTAATTGAAAAAACCAAATTTAAAAACGACATTGGCAAATTCGCATCATTCTATAGATATAGATTAATGTCAAGTCATTGGTTTTATTATTGATTAAATAATGTCAATTATTATCATATAACAAATCATCCTCTTTTTCTCCATCATTCTGATCAACCGGACGCCGTCATGGTGTCTAATACACTGGTGGAAGATAACCACATGACATGGCAAAATTCAATGATGATGGCTCTTACGATTAAGAACAAGGCCGAATTCGTTGATGGCTCGCAACTTAAGACAAGCAACACTCCGCTTGAAGAATCACAATGGGAACGATGCAACGTTCTTGTCAAGACTTGCATCCATGTCTAAAGACAACTCTAAAAGCGACATTCACGGTAAAGATGCTCGAGGTATTTGGCTTGAACTCAAAACTCGATTTTCTCAAACTAACAATGTGTCTTTGTTCAATATCGAAAAGTAGATCCACGATAGTCAATAGGGGATGGACTCCGTGACTCGGGCAAAGTCGTTGTTCCCTTATCAAAAATAAATCCCAAACATGCAAAACAAGTATAGCTAGGCAAGCAAGGGGTCGAACCCAAAGGAATCAGTTTTATTCAGATTTTATGTGATTTTCATGCAAGTAATCAAAGGGGGATTTGAAAGTCGGTTTCAATCAAAGTTATCAAGCAGAGTTCATTCAATCAATTCCACTTTATTAATCTGTTGATCATGAATTCATCCACCTCTTTATATGCTTAGGTCAATTCCAATCCCAATCATTAGAAATCGCAAGTCCACGGTCCAAGCAATTCTATAACCCTAGGCAAGGACGCTTAACCTAGAATTAGCATAGAGCACAGGGATAATAGGAAATCAAATCATGCAATCAAGCTACGAGTCTCATGCATAATTTAACCATTGAATACTCTTCCCTAAACTAGTCCACGGTCCTAGAATAGAGTGGTTTCGAGAATAGGAAAGATGCATAGACAACAACCAATCCTAATTCAAACAATAGATCTAAGTCAATCAAACAAGTTGATCAGGCTCATAAAATCAAACATAGATCATGGGATTAAGCACAAGAGTATCAATAAAGACCTAAGGAAAAAGAGGTTACCAGAATTTCACAACTTCATAGTAAAGCTTCCTTGATTGAATAAACTCCAGAGGAGAGTTAGTTCTCCATTACAAAGAAAACTCTAGTTTTTATTGAATTACAATTGATTGACAAGAATTGGATGCCTAAAACCTAGAAAAGGTCCCCCTTATATAGCCCAAAAGATCAACCTTTTCGGACTAAATAAGATAGGAAACCGAAAGATAAGAAAGGAAACAAGATAGAAACGCCAAGATTTCGTCCGTCTGGAAGTCGGCTACCACCGCGCCCGCGGCACCAGATCCGCGCCCGCGGCGGCCTTCACTTGGTCAAGTCCCGGGTCAGCTTCTACCGCGGCCACGCCATGAGCAACGCGTCCGCGGCCTTCACTCCTTTGGTTGGTTCGCTCCTCCACTCGACCGCGCCCGCGCCATGTGTAACGCGTCCGCGGTATCCATGCAGTGGCGATTCTTCTTTAAGCTCTTTTACTCTTGATTCTTCATGTCTTGTGTCTTCGGTCTTGATATTACAATTACGCTCAAAACTAACCTAAACACTCTCAATATAGCTCTAAAATACAAGATTTAACCTATACAAAGTAGAGCGAATCAAATTCCCCCATACTTAGATCTTGCTCGTCCTCGAGTAAGCTCAAAACAAATATAACAAGTAAGCACATCTACGATCTTAGGAAATACAAGGGAAGACAAAAACACTCAACTCACAACCCGAACCCAAAAATAGAGAAATCATGAGCATAAAACAATAAAGCTCAAACACACACCTCACAACATGATATAACACTCAAGCTCTAATATGAAAGAGAGCAACCTAGGATCTACCCAAATCTAACATATAAGCCCCAAAGTCCCCAAGCAAAAATGATCCTAAACACTCGAATTTTACCGCTCAATTCTGCTTAGGCGCCCTTTCGGGTTTTCACCTAACCGCTCTTTTCATTTTTCTCAAGGGCGTGCTCACAAATACTCACAACTCTCATGAACCTCATATTACCCCAGCCTAATGCTGGTCCAGGTCACCTGCTTATTACCTGAGCCGCCATTTCGGGTTTTCGACTCATCCCAGGATTTAATATGCCTTTTTCAATCTTTATGCCTTTTTCTATCTCTTTCTTTTTCTTTCTTTCTTTATTATGCAAAAAATATGGTGCAAGTGCTCCATGAAAAGAAGAAAATCAAAAACCTGAAGCAAATCTCTAACTATACTAACTAGGATAAGCAAATGCGAGTACTCCTTCCCCCATACTTAAATCCTTCATTGTCCTCAATGAAGCAAAGAGAAAGGATAAAAGCAAGGAAGAAGGAAATCAGAAGACTCACAAACGATGAAGAGTGGTGGAATGGAAGAACTCTTCAAAGGGTGTAGAATGACACACTTCGTAATTCCAAACTGTGGCAATACCGCGGGCGCGGAGGGGAGAGCGCGGGCGCGAAATCGTGACAGAAAGCGAAGTCATCGTCGGGTGTTCACCGCGGGCGCGGCAGTTGTAGCGCGGGCGCGGTTCTCGTGCAGGGACGAGGTCGTCAACTTCGTCTCGAAAAGCGTGATGTGTAGAAATCCTTCGTATCTTGGCTCGTCTTCTAGGAAGATGGATCAATACTCGAACTCGAGCCGTGGAGAGATGAAATCCCGGGGAAACAAAGCTCCCCCATACTTAGGCTTTACACATAGCCAAAGAATGGAAAATACAAAGATGGATAGAAAGAAGAAATAGAATGGTGGAAAGATAGATGATGGAATAGAAAGGATATAGATGAATGGAAAATATAGAGGTAGAATGTGACCAAGAAGTCATCTTTTTTTTTTCATAAAAACGAGCTAAAACCGAGACGCAGTATGGTTGCCGCGAACACGGGCTAGTACCTGTTCGTCGGGGCGCGCTGACGGTCCACCGCGGGCGCGGCCAAGGCGACGCGGGCGCGGTTTCACGCCAGGCTCGTCCTTTCGGACCTAGTACCTGCATGTTAGCTTAAAAACACAAGCAAATCCTAAGCTAGGAATGAAAAACAAATCTATCTAATCCTTGGGTTGCCTCCCAAGCAGCGCTTTTGTTTAACGTCGTTGGCTCGACGTGGATACGATCAATACGGGTCCTCATCGACATCAATTCGGACCGTGTTGCCACCATGGGATATGGAAAGAGATCCATTGGCAACGTTAATGACCGTGTTGGCGGTTTTCATGAATGGACGACCAAGTAAGAGAACCGGGTCGTACCGCCCTTCGCCTATCTCCATCACATAAAAATCTGCAGGAAAGATCAAACCCTGCACCTGCACTAGGACATCCTCAACTAACCCTTTCGGGTGCACATTAGAATGATCGGCCAACTCAATAACAATATCAGATTTCTTCAAAGGACCAAGGCCTAACCTATCATACATGCAAGCTGGAAGAATATTAATGGAGGCACCTAAATCTAGCATAGCTCGCTCAATTTTAGTTTCTCCAATAGTAACAGGGACGGTAAATCTTCCTGGGTCTGAGCATTTTTTTGGCAATTGTTTCTGGAGTAGGGAATTACAACTCTCAATTTTGCTATCTTGAGTCTTTTCAACTAGAGCTACATTTTTAATCTTAGGACTAGTCCTATTCTTCCTTTTTATGGTGCATAGCTCTTTCATGAATTTAGCAAAACGAGGGACACTTTGGATGAGATTAAGGAGAGGAACATTTACCCGACAATTGGCGAAGGTCTCGAAGAGTTCCTTGTCATGAGCCGGCTTCCTTGTGTCCTTGAGAGCCTCGGGGAATGGAGGGGATGGCTTGAAGGAATCCAATGGTGGGAGAGGTTGAGCCACATAGCCATCGTCCTCTTCTGCTGCTGGAGCTCGGTTCCGTCTAGGGGAGCTTGGGCGAGGAGGCGAGTAATTCTTGAAAGCATAATCGAGCAAAGCCCCGAAATTTCGCTCGGCCTCTTTACCGCGGGCGCGGTCCGGACTCCACGGGCGCGGGTCGCTATGACTCTCGTGCTCCATGTTCTCTGTAAGGATTCCGCGGGCGCGGAGGGGAGAGCGCGGGCGCGGAATCTCTACAGAGGCTTCGGCCTCTTGTGCTATCGCCCCGGCGCGGTCGCGGCCAGGGGAACGCGGGCGCGGTACTTCACCAGTGGGTGATGTCCGGCTCGCCAGTGTTCTACCGCTTCTCAAATTCATGGCACTCACATTCTCCTTGTGATTAAGCGGTTGAGAGGGAAGTTTCCCGGAATCCTTAGACTCGAGCCGATTGATCATGGTAGCAAGTTGGCTCAGCTAAGTCTCAAGATTCTTTATAGCAGCTCTCGTCTCTTGGTTCTCCTTCAAGAGAGCGGTAATAACATCATTCTGAGACGGAGCAGGCGCTCTCGGGGCATATTTATTGGACCGGAATTGTTGTTGCTGGCCCTGAGGAGCGTACTGCTGCTGCTGTTGTGGTGGATCTTGTTGCTGCTGGCTGCTCCACCTAAGATGAGGATGGTTTGCCCACCCCGGATTGTAGGTGTTAGAATAAGGATCATTCCGGGGCCGGGGCGCACCATAATTGCCAATAGCGTTGACCGATTCCTCGGTCTCTTGAATAGTAGGGCATTGATCCGTGTGGTGGCTAGCATCATAACATAGACCGCAAGCGTTGACTTGCTGTGCCGTCTTCTTTGTGAGGAATTGCTTCATAAGATCCTTGAGCTCCCTTACTTAAGCATTCAGGGACTCATTCACCACACTAACGGACCTCACATTGGTCCTAGACCTTTGATTGCGGGCTTGTTCCGCCAAGATCTCCACTTTCTGAAAAGCTGCAGCGGGGGTTAAGTTCTCGTAACTACCCCCACAAGATGCATTCACGAGCCTCTTGTCATTGTCGCAGAGTCCCTCAATGATATAGCAAATAAGATCCTTGGCTTGGTAGCCATGGTAGGGACAACTCGCGATGAGCCTCTTGTAGCGCTTATAATAGTCGTAGAGGTTCTCGTCTTCCCCTTGCTCCAAACTGCTGAGTTGTTTCTTGATAGATGTTTGTTTGGAAGCGGGGAAGTACTTTTCAAGAAACGCCTTCTTCATGTCCGCCCAAGTAGTGATAGAGCCTGGCACCAAATAAAGGAGCCAGTCCTTGGCGGTGTCTTCAAGAGAGAAGGGAAAAGCCCGGAGCTTGATTTGATCCTCCGTCACATCAGTGGGCTTCATACTCACGCACACCGCGTGGAATTCAGTGAGATGTTTGTTCGGGTCCTCCCCGCTCAACCCATGGAACTTGGGCAAGTGGTGGATGAGGCCAGACTTTAGCTCGAACTTCACACCCTCCCCGAGTTCGGGGAATTGAACAGCGAGCTGCTGTTGCTGGAGATCAGGCGCCGTGAGTTGGCGAATAGTTTGTTCTGCCATGGCGTCTTCTAGTTCAGAGTCAGAGAGAGAGAGAGATTCAAGAAGATTGTAGGAGGTAGAAGGTCTGGGGGCGCTCCTTATCTTCCGAAGAGTCCTGTCAATTTCTGGATCAAAGCGAACAGGAGAAGAATTAGTAGACCGGGTACGGACCATGTGTTAGGTCCGAACCCAAAGGATGGTTTTGCGTACAAACCGCGGGCGCGCCGAGGGGGCCGCGGGCGCGGTTTGGGCGCAGAACGCGAAAAAACGCACACAAATCCAAACCAGAAAAAAGATTCCCCGGCAACGGCGCCAAAATTTGACTCGGGCAAAGTCGTTGTTCCCTTATCAAAAATAAATCCCAAACATGCAAAACAAGTATAGCTAGGCAAGCAAGGGGTCGAACCCAAAGGAATCAGTTTTATTCAGATTTTATGTGATTTTCATGCAAGTAATCAAAGGGGGATTTGAAAGTCGGTTTCAATCAAAGTTATCAAGCAGAGTTCATTCAATCAATTCCACTTTATTAATCTGTTGATCATGAATTCATCCACCTCTTTATATGCTTAGGTCAATTCCAATCCCAATCATTAGAAATCGCAAGTCCACGGTCCAAGCAATTCTATAACCCTAGGCAAGGACGCTTAACCTAGAATTAGCATAGAGCACAGGGATAATAGGAAATCAAATCATGCAATCAAGCTACGAGTCTCATGCATAATTTAACCATTGAATACTCTTCCCTAAACTAGTCCACGGTCCTAGAATAGAGTGGTTTCGAGAATAGGAAAGATGCATAGACAACAACCAATCCTAATTCAAACAATAGATCTAAGTCAATCAAACAAGTTGATCAGGCTCATAAAATCAAACATAGATCATGGGATTAAGCACAAGAGTATCAATAAAGACCTAAGGAAAAAGAGGTTACTAGAATTTCACAACTTCATAGTAAAGCTTCCTTGATTGAATAAACTCCAGAGGAGAGTTAGTTCTCCATTACAAAGAAAACTCTAGTTTTTATTGAATTACAATTGATTGACAAGAATTGGATGCCTAAAACCTAGAAAAGGTCCCCCTTATATAGCCCAAAAGATCAACCTTTTCGGACTAAATAAGATAGGAAACCGAAAGATAAGAAAGGAAACAAGATAGAAACGCCAAGATTTCGTCCGTCTGGAAGTCGGCTACCACCGCGCCCGCGGCACCAGATCCGCGCCCGCGGCGGCCTTCACTTGGTCAAGTCCCGGGTCAGCTTCTACCGCGGCCACGCCATGAGCAACGCGTCCGCGGCCTTCACTCCTTTGGTTGGTTCGCTCCTCCACTCGACCGTGCCCGCGCCATGTGTAACGCGTCCGCGGTATCCATGCAGTGACGATTCTTCTTTAAGATCTTTTACTCTTGATTCTTCATGTCTTGTGTCTTCGGTCTTGATATTACAATTACGCTCAAAACTAACCTAAACACTCTCAATATAGCTCTAAAATACAAGAGTTAACGTATAGAAAGTAGAGCGAATCACTCCGTCACCACATTCTTTACTAAACTTAAATCCCTTTGGGAAGAAAGAGATGCACTAGCAGCCGTTCCACCTTGCTCTTGTGTGGTTGTTGATGCCCTCAAAACATTTTTCACCAATCAACACACCATGCGGTTCCTAATGGGTTTAAACTCTGAATTCGAACAAATTCGGAGAACCATAATCAGCTTGGATCCTTTCCCTGACTCGAGCAAGGCCTTTTCCATGGTGTTCCGTCAAGAACAACAATTCAAGATGTCCCAAACTCAACCATTGGCGCAAGCTGACTCCACGACTTTTTTTTGTCAAAACGTCTCGAGACAATCATCATCCTGGTGAGGCCAAACACTATGAGAAATGCAATATGAGCAACCACAGTACGCAGCAGTGTCGTGCCCATTTAAAGTGTACATTTTGCAACAATAAAGGTCACACTATCGATTATTGACGAAAGCGGAAGAAACTAAAGGACAACGGCCAAGCGAGGTCGAGTGTCTATCATGCTCACACCTCAAACAATAATATCTCGTTGTCCTCTACAGAATATCAACAAGTCATGGATCTGCTCAACTATTTCAAGTTACCCGACACCAATCAACAATCCTTGGCAGAAAATTCTCATCACTCCGCTGCCAACCAAGGGTAATATTTCTCACTACGACCACTTCTCAGGTAATCTCAAATCTCACAATCACTTATGGATTATGGATAGTGGTGCTAGTGACAACATTACATACAATGCTAGCTTGCTTAGCTTTATGGACTCCTATACACCTATTACTAATCGCTATGTGCACTTACCTGATGGAAAATCATATCAAGTTTCGCATATTGAGACAGTTAGCTTTGGATCTCAATTAAAACTTCATCATGTTCTATGTGTACCTGATTTTTCTGTAAACTTGATATCCATCAATAAGTTAGAAATTCATGCATTCCATGCTACCATTTTTCTAAAACAAATATGCCTTGTTCAGGACCTACACTCGGGGAAGACGATTGGGAAGGGATATGAATGAGATGACCTTTATTATCTCAATGTCCACCCGCAAACAAGTCACTGTAACATCTCGGTGTCAAACTCTCTATGGCACCAACGTTATGGTCATCCATCAAGAAAAGTATCATCTTTAATTTTGGCTTTTTCAAATAAAGGTTCTCTCAAACATTCATGTGTAATTTGTCCTTTAGCTAAATAAACTCGGACTATTTTCCCGATTCAGACTGCTACTACTTCGTCTTGTTTTGATCTTATTCACATGGACATTTGGGGAGCTATAATGTTCCTTCATTAATTGGAGCAAGTTACTTTCTCACTATTGTTGATTACTATTCAAAATTTACATGGGTTTATCTTAAGAAAAGCAAGGCCGAGGCACGGCCTCTTGTAATTCATTTCTTACAACTTGTTGAAACAATTTTCTACAAGAGTTAAAATCGTTCGTAGCGATAATGATCCCGAATTTAAATGGTTAGATTTTTATTCTTCCAAAGAAATTTCACACCAAGTGAAAATACACCTCAACAAAATGGCGTCGCCGTCGCTATTTCTTAAACGTCGCACGTGCACTTCTCTTTCAATCTCATTTACCAAGAATATTTTAAGGAGATGCTATCCTCACTGCTAATATCTTATCAATAGAACACCAACACCTATTTTATAAAATAAAACTCCTTATGAAAAGTTTTTTGGTAAAACTCCTACCTACTCTCATTTACGTGTTTTCGGTTGTTGTTGTTTCTCGTCTACGCATGCTCTTCGCCCAAACAAATTTGAGCCACGTTCTATTGAATGTATTTTTTATTGGTTACCCACCCGATATCAAGGGATGTAAACTTTTTGATTTCAAAAATAAAAAAGACTATTATTTCTCGCGATGTCCTTTTTTACGAAACCGAGTTTCCTTATTCTAAATCTTCCCATGATCCTTCCACCACCCAAGATTTTCCATTCCCAAATTTCAAACCTTCAACTCCTCCTACACCACCAACATCCCAATGAACATCCCACTAATTAATACCCCACCCACTCATGAAAATCAAAACCATATCCCAAACCCCACCGAAATACTCTTGCCACCAAATAATCCTAATCCAAACCCCATCGAAAGCCAAGCCCCATCGGTAGCCACATCTCCGCAACCTCGACGCTCCACTCGATCCATAAAAACACCAACTATATATCCTTCGTGACTTTGACATAGAGGCTGATCTTCCGTCTCGTTCGGACCCTCTAATGTCTTCCTCGAATCTCACTCAATCGAGTATAGCTTTCCCTTTAGCTAATGTCTTAAATTATGACCATCTATCCACTTCTTTTAAATAATTTTTTTCTAACATTATGCTTAATAAAGAGCGTAGTTAGAAACTCTTCACATGCAAATAGACATCAATGTTGGAGAGATGCCATGACAAGGGAAGTTAAAACACTTGAAGAAAACAATACATGGAGTCTCGTTGAACTACCACCCAACAAACACCCAATTAGCTGCAAATGGGTCTTCAAAATCAAACATAATCCCGATGGGACTGTCGAGAGTTATAAAGCCCGCCTCGCCGCGAAAGAATATAACCAAATTGAAGGCATCGACTACCATGAGACTTTTGCACCCATTGCCAAACTTACTATGGTTCGTGTCCTTATTAGTATGGTTGTCATGCATGGATGGCATCTCCATCAATTAGATGTCAATAGTTCATTCCTCAATGGCAACCTTCACGAAGAAGTTTACATGAAATTACCACCCGATTTCCATCAAAAGGGGGAGACAAGAGTTTGTAAGCTTCATAAATCATTATACGGACTTAAGCAAGCTTCCCGACAATGGTTTATAAAGCTTCCGCAAGCTCTAATGGAAGCTGGTTTTAGTCACTCATGGGCAGATTACTCCTTGTTCGTTTGTCAACATCAAGGTACGTTCACCGCTCGTTTAATTTATGTAGATGATGTCATTATTACCCACACTAACTTGTAGGTTATTAAAGACACTAAGGAGTTCCTAGCAAAACAATTCAAACTTAAGGACATGGGACCTCTCAAGTATATATTTTCTAGGGATAGAAGTGGCACGATCTAAAAACGAGATCGCCTTATGTCAACGAAAATACGCCCTTGAAATCCTTGAAGATGTAGGTTTCCTTGGATCAAAGCCCGTAACCATACCACTTGATCAAAGCTTATCACTCATCGAACACTATGGCGATATTCTCTTGGATCCTTCCATTTACCGCGACCTAGTTGGCCGTCTCATCTACCTCACCATCACAAGAGCGGACCTTGTATATGCGGTCCACATTCTCAACCATTTTATGGTTGCCTCCCCCCCCCCCCCCCCGACAACCTCATCTTGCCGTTGTACATCAAGTCCTACATTACATCAAAGGGACGCCCGGTCAAGAGATTCTCCTTCCCGCTAATGGGCGCCTTCATCTTACCGCCTATTGTGACGCAGTTTGGGTCCGATGTCGAGACACCCGTCGCTCCACCTCAGGTTTCATAATTTTTATAGGAGGTGCACCAATTTCATAGAATACAAACAAGCAAGGGACTATATCCAAATCAAGCGTTGAAGCCGAGTATCGATCCATGGCAAGCACATGTTGTGAACTCACTTGGCTACGTTCATTGCTCACTGATTTAAAGGTTCATCATCAAAATCCCGCCACTCTTTATTGTGATAACAAATCCGCAATACACATCACCTCTAACCCGGTGTTTCATGAACGAACAAAGCATATCTAGAAAATTCAACGAGGGCACATTCGGACTCTACACATTCATACAAAAGAATAACCCGCTGACATATTCACGAAGCCCCTTGGTCGGTCCACGTTCAACACACTTCTTCCCAATTAAGTGTACTCAACATACACTCCACTTGAGGGGTAGTATTAGAGGATATATATAACTCCTTCAAAATATATGTATCTTAATTTAGAGATAATGACCTTATTTATCTCTTTTTAATTGTAGGCTAATATTGTTGATATCCGAAAACGCCAATATGTATTTAACGCGATGCGAGCACGAGGTTTGAAAACCGAATCAGTAGACAAGGATGGAAAGTGTGGTCGCTAGTGGTGTTCAACGCGATGAGTGTAATGTGAAGGATATTTTGTATTTAGCTTGTGGGATTACAATAGACTGAGATTCTCTATCGCGTTTAGGTGTATCGGGTTACAACAATGATCTTAGCTCGAGCTCAAGGGTGTGAGATTCGCGAGTTTTTCGATCCCCGTTCTGGCGCATTGAGCCCGCTATTTATAGTGGAGGTTTGGGCTGGGTCGGAGCGAGATGCCGATGTGGGACGGGAGCCGCCCAGGTACGTGTCGCTGTGTGGTTGGCTCCCGGAGCGGCAGCCGCGGAGCTGGCCAATCAGGGGTCGGGATGGGACGTTGCCGCCCCCCCCACTTGCGTGGATGAGACACTGCCGCCCACCGCTCGCCTGATGGGACGTTGCCGCCCCCCACTTGCGTGGATGGGACGGGGCGATGAGCGCGGTGGTCGCAACCTCCGGGACCGAACCTCCGCCTTGTATGGAGTCTGCCACGTAAGGGAGAAACTTCACCCGGTACGCCTGGACCAGATCGCGATGGCCGCATAGTTCAGGATGTGATTGTCACTTTGAGAAGCCTACACTTGGCCATATTTTGTTTCGGTGGGGTCTCTTATCGCGTTGACGGTTCCTGGTATCAACAAATATCTTCTAGGCAATTCCCTATTTCTCTCTTTACCGTTGTGATCTGTAGTATATATTGTTCTTCTTTTTCTATTTGTAAAACACAGTTTTCATATACAACTACACTAGTTGTCCTACGTTCATATTTCTTCAACTGCAACTTCCAACTTGGGGAGGTTAGTGGATATGGAAACAAGAGGTTAAACTCTTCGGTGAACAGAGGAACGACTGGGGAGTTTTGGGATGACAATGTCTTTGACGCGAAAAATTGGGTCCAATATGCACTACGGCCCAATGTATGTTAAGCAATTTTTTTTTTGTTTCTTTGTTAGATAGGCTATAATAAACCAAGTTTAAGTGGGTGAATGTTGGAAATTAAACTTGTTTTATTATTAATTTAGTAGAAAGTTAGTTAAATAATTGTCGTTCTAGGCGGTTGCTACTTGTTAGTCTATGATAGTTATTGTAATCTCATATAATTAAACAGATGTATGAGCGATGTAAAACTGTAGGGAAAAGGCATTGCCCCGAGTGATCGGAACGAAGGTATTGTTCCGGAATTGTAACGGGGGCAAAGGTATTGTCCCCCGAGTAGTTATAGGCGAATGTAACCACATAAAGACAATTTGTGTGCTGTCCGAGAAAAATCGAGTGTTGGAATTGTGTTAATAGAATTTTCGGGGTTGAGTTTTTTAACAATCATCATCATTGTCATCAACATAACTATATAGTAAAGCGGGGGTTAAAAATAAGCACGATATGTGTCGACTTTTAATTAGATCGTATCACTCGTCTTTACTAAAATGATCTAATTGGTTAAAACTTAATTATAGACCCAAATGTATATAAAATATGAAAGAATTTATATCATTTAAACCATATCTATAAGGTTTCCTTAAATATGTAATTAATTAATCTTACTATATACTAAATTAGAGATTAAAATAATATAGAGCAACATAAGTCAACTTCAAATTAAGATATAATTAAATTAGTAGTAGTAGTATATTAAAGATATAATAAATCACATAACTATTTTATTAAATAAATTTGATTGGTTGTCATTTAATTGACTTACTTTTTATTGGTTAAATTTTTTATTGTAGATTCTACATATATAAAAAAAATTATACATATAATTTAGCTTTGATTTTCTTTTCTATATAACTATAACATAAAATAAAGAAACTTATTGGTAAAAACAAGTATTGAATCCTTATATAAAAGCTATAATGTTATAAGTCTTTGTTTGATTAAAAGAATGTAATATAACAGAAATAATCTATCATTAAAATAAATCCTATTAAAAGAAAATTAAATAAAACAATACAAGATGTTATAATATCAAACTATTTTTTCGAATAAAATGATTTTTTTGTTAAATCAAAATATTGCCGTCAAGGCATGAGGACTAATACTAGTATTTTTTTTATCAAAGGACTAATACTAGTATTATTTGTACGTTTAAAACTAAAATATGAGCGATTTTGTTTTGAAGAAACTCGTGGGCCTGTAGATAGGTGAAATAGGGGCATGTCGATACGACCGCACATGCATGTATGGGCATAGTAGCACGTAGATAGGTAAATTAGGGACATGTCGGTACGACCGCACATGCATATATGAGCATAATAGGTATTTCCATAAGCTTCATCCTAAAACTATTGATATTAGGAAGAGAAACTCATAAATGGATATGGGAAACTCATAATAAGTAAGTCCATGAGCTTCGTGCACGTATGGGGTAACAAACTACCGAAATTATTTTTTTCACACCTTCTCTAAACATACAAATTTTAAAGTTTTGAATGAAAATATTTTTCTGAATTAATGTATAATGCTCCGTAACACATAATTTGATTAGGCTCATATTCATTGCGTTTACATTAGGGGTCGTTTGGTTCGAATTTTTTTGATGATGTAAATAGCTGGGCCGATCACGAGCTCGTCCACGTTTTTTCCATTGTATTTAATGTAGCGGGCCGTACTTAAAACAGGCCCAAGTTCGTTCAATTCATTTCTTTTTTTTTCCCCATTTTTCCTTTTATTTTTCTTTTAATTTTATTTTTTGGGGGAAATTGATTCAACTGATAAACAACCCTAGGAAAGAACAGAGAGAGAATTAGGACGGACGACGGACTCGGGAGAACGAATCCTCCAGCACCGGCATATCTTCTCAGCCTCGTGGAACTCTACACCCCAAATTCGTCTCCAAAATTGATCGGTTTGAGCTCCTTCTCCTCAATTGAATTTCGTTTCCTAATGTCTGTATGTCAACTGTGGTTCCTGTTTTCTCAATTGAGAGGAAAGATCCAAATTTTCACTTGTTTTGTTCCGCTGGCGCCTGCCTGAGAATTCCCGCTCCCCCCGAGCTCCCACCTGCTTCCGCCACTGCTTTTTCTACTAGCTCTTTGCTTCTCCCTTGTGTAATGGTGTAATTAGGTTTGCTCGTGGTCTTGCATGTGCTCAGATGTCTTTTTTATCATTTCACTAGTTGCCTAGGGTTAAGATCGAGCTTCCTTTAGCTGGACTTTGCTTTTTAAGGATGAACATTCTTGTAGGCAGATTTCAAAGTCCAAGTGATGTGGTAATGAATTTCAGTGTTGAGCTCTGAAAGTCGTACATTGATTGCTGAGCAATTAATTTCTAGCTTACTTTTCCCCTTTTAGTAATTGAAGCTCCTCATGTGTAGAAGGCTGGGCAACTTTTAATTGCTCATTGCTGTTTTATTCTTTCCCACTGCATTTTGTTTCTAAGATCTTCTAAAGGGAAAAAGTGCTATTGAAATGATACATTTTGATAAATAGCTCTTTTTGAGATGTTGATAAAATACAATGGGCTGCACATCTGCCTTCATGAAGTGAAGGTCAGGGCGTGTAAGGTTGAATGACATAGTTTATTGGAATTGTATCTCATTGTGAAATGTATTGCACGAAAGTAAATCGGTTTAGTGTACTGCTTCGCCAAAACTTGTGGAGTGGCGATTTTGCCGACATGCACTGTAGCACCACGAGAGGCCTTTAAATTGAGATGCTGTTATGGTTGTTTCACTGTAGAAGATGAAAGTAGTGATTAATCATAAAAATTGAGTATAAAAGTTAGGAATTGGTTGAAAGAGACAGGTTTAGTTTATTAGACAAAAATGATTAGTTATTTGAAAATTATAACATCCAACAACTGATGGTGGAGTCAGTTTTTTTTTTTTCCATAGAGTAATATGCCTAAATGGTAGACTAATCTGTCTACTACGGGGAGGATGAGTGCGATATGCTTCAAGTTGTTTCCATTTATGTGAAATATGCTTTAAAGGTAGGGTTTCTATTATATTGTTCACATAAGCTGCCTGGTGTGGATTTTTATGGGTCCAAATCTTCTTGATGAGAAGGTGCTGATGCTACATACTGGAGTGAATATCGAATGCATATAATCTTAAAAGTAATAGCTTCTTTTTATTCCACAGGTTTTATAAATACTCTTTTAACTTTTGTTTGGCATTGCATGTTGTGGAAAACATATTTCATGTGGTTATTTTGTTTACAAGCATTCTATATGCGGTTATTAATCATATAATGTTTCAATTGCTTACAGATTGTTTTGAATGGAAATCTTCACTTTGTCATTCTATTATGTCCTGATAAGCTGCGATTTTTAATTTAGGGTGTGCTTATAGATTGGAATGTTGTTGCTCATAGGAGGTGTTGCTTTTCTATCTGTAGGTAGCTGCTGGTCTGCTGTTAGTACCTTGCTGCTGACATTTGCAAACTGGATTGTCTACACGTGGTAATTTATTGGGAGACAGGGCCAAGAATTTCTTTCAAAAAGTAATTTGTTACAAGGCCAGCATTAAACAATCACTGTGGAGGCTATCCTCGTTTAAGACTAGTCAGTGGAGAACTTGATAGCCAAATAAACCGAGCTATTAATCTAAAGATTCACAATGTTCATCAATCAGGTACTTTCACATTTTCCACAAAGCCCTTGTCTTTAATGCTTGTCGCTTATGGTTCTGTATTCATTTCTAATACAAAATGAGCTATTGCTGACAGGAGATGATATAGGATGACACACTGAGTTTTCTCATAGTCCATATGGGTTAAGACCTGGCTTTTGTTGAAGTTGATTTTTGAATGGCTATATGACTGGAAATTGCAGTTTCCAAGTGGCAGAAAATGAAGTGGTGTTAAAGTGAATGCAGAAGTTTCTCACTGTATTCTCACTTTAAGAGGGATGTCCATATTTGATCGGCAGAGGAATGGTCCTCAACAAAATAATACTAGCTCGGCAAATACTAAAGAATCTGCTGCTAATTTCAACTTTCTTGGCGGGCAGCAGCAAATGAGTACGCAGCAACCTGGCTTCATGCAGTCTCTAGCACGGCAACAATCTGGTATCAATGATGCCCAAATGCTCCAACAGCAGATGAACATGAAACAAATGCAAGAATTTCAAAGACAACAACAACTTCAGCAAATAGAAGCGATGCAAAGAAACCCAATGAACCAAATGCCCTTGTTCTCTAATCAGGCAGCTGGCAATCCTGCAGCTCCTTTTATAAATGGCTCTCCCATGCATGAAACATCAAATTACCCATCATCAAATTATCCATGGTCATCTCAAGTTATGTCTGGCAGCCCAAGCTGGCTGCAGCCTGGGGCTTCTCCCGCTATGCAAGGATACAGTAATGGAGCTATGATGCCCCCTATGCATGGACAGTCAGTACACATGATGGGTCTGAATCTACAGCAAGCTCCACCATCTCTGTATGGTGTGCCTGTCTCTAGTGCACGATCCGAAGGTGGATTTTTAATGAACCAAGTTGATAAGAACATGCTGCATCAAGTACCACATCAGGGTAATATCTCTGATAATCAACATCCTTCATTTGCAGAGCAAATGAACATGCGCGGCGGAATAACTGCATCCAGACAGGGTTTTGATGGAAAAGGTTCATTTGAATATGCTTCTAGACAAGGATCAGTTAATGCAATGAATATGGAGAACTTTAACGAAATGAAGCAGAGAACATTACTAGCCTCAGATGGGAGGCAAGGCAATGCTGGTACCCAGGCAACATCACTACCTGATCAGTCTACAAATCAAGCTGCTTCTTCCCAGGCTCCTGTTGGCCTGGATCCAACAGAAGAGAAGATTCTCTTCGGCGATGATGACAATATATGGGAGGCATTTGGAGGGAGCCTCAGTGGAAGCACTACAGGCGTTAATCACTTAGACGGAGCATTACCTTCATTGCAAAGTGGAAGTTGGAGTGCTCTAATGCAGTCTGCTGTGGCAGAATCTGCTAGCAGTGATACTGTGGTGCAAGAAGATTGGAGGGGGGCAGTTGTACAAAATTCTGGATCCCTGACTGCTAAAAAACAGCCTCCTAAGTTCCTTGATAGTGGAGAACAGCCAGCAAGTTGGTTTGATAGGTCTTCTATGGCCCCAGTGAATTCAAGGCCTTCACCTGATGCGAGTATGAGTCCTGCTTATCATAATTCAGGATTACAAAAGCCGTTGACAAATCAAGGTCGAGAGGGTCTATCAAGTAGGTCTGGCCAGCAAACTTCAGAAGAAGGAAAGAAATGGTCAGATCGCAGTCAGTCAAAGGCAATGGGAGAAGGAAGTCAGGGACATGAATCGGATTATGGTTTTGGGGATTTCAGTTCCAAGAGCCCCATAACCCCATGGAGCCATCAACAGAGAACATCTTCTTTGGAAAACAGACCCGGTGCTCTGAATTTTATTCAATCCGTATCTAATCATGGTTTAATGTCAAGAGATCAAGAGAAATTTCCGAGCAGTGATAGTGATGTTGGTGTGAATTTGAATGTAGGTGATGGTGGACGCAGATCTTCACTCTGTGCTGGTCCTGATTCAAGTGCTGAAATGCAAAGACATCAGATCAATACAAAGGATGATATTCGCATTTCAGATAATAACCATCAGCAAGAATTCTGGAGATCTGCCAGCTCTGATGTCAAATCTGGAGTTGATGGTTTTGGGAAGTACCAACAACATCTGAATAAGGGTATCCAACGAGTGATCCATTCTTCAACGAACAGCTATGATCGTGGCATGACTGAAATTCCTGAGACAGGAAGTAGTGATAAGAGAGAAAATTCTAGTGATAGCTATAGTTCTAATCTATCAAATCGTGCGTCATCTGGTAGAATGAGAGAAAATGTATGGTTAGATGCTGGCGATACACATGGTATGTCTGGTGGAAAACAGATTTCATCTGGTCAGGTAGATATGATCACTCCTTGGGAGCCGCAACTCTGTATCTCTTACTCTTAATAGTCTGTCATAATTGATTAGGTGCTATGTGGACTTGTATAAATGTATGTGATTATCTTGCACAACTTCCTTGTGGTTAATATCTAACTGTGAAGGCTTTACTCTAATTTGCAGGGGGATGTAAGAGCGTCATATGGAATTTCACCCAGTCAAATCCACCCAGGCTTTGTATCTGCTACACTTAACTCCTTTGACAGATCTGGCGGTATGTCTACTCCAAATACTCCTATGACATCAAGGTATGACATCCAGAATTTTGTTAGTTTCCTTCTATTGTGGTCCAGGCTGTCAAGAACTCAAGATAAGATTTCTATGTTGGGTTAATAACGTGCTCTTATAATTATTTGTGGCAAGTAGCTGAAATTTCTACCTGAATCATCTATTTCTTGCCTTGTTATTTACACAACTTATCATTTTTCTGCGATCTTCCCTTCAGCGGCCAAAATATGTTGGAGCTGCTGCACAAGGTTGATCAATCCAAGGACCACACCGCAGTGGTAAATCTCAACTCCAGTGACCGCAATAGGCAATCAAGTGCAAATGAACCAGAAGCTTCCGGTAGAAATGCAGCATTCAGTCCAGGGTATTCATTTTCTTCACAAGGTTTTGGTCTGCAGTTAGCCCCACCATCTCAAGGACTTCCAGCTCCAAATTTTTTGGTGCCTTCTCAAAACATGTCGCACAATGCTAATTCTCCGAGTTCAAGCTACCTTGCTTCTGATAAGGGAGATAAATCCCATGCCTGGTTAACTCAAGCTGGTTCTGGTCAGTCCTTGTCTTCTGTACACGATGCCCAACAAGTGGGAGCTCAGACTAATAGATCTGATGTTCCTTGGCATATCCATGAATCTTTAGCACGCAACATGCAGGGGAATTTCCCTGGATCCTTTCCTGCTCAATCCCAGCATTTGAAAAATCTGCTTCATAATCAGCAGGTAGCTAATGCAGCATTGAAGGTGAATCAGCAAGGGAATGCATCTTTCGATTGGCAGGCACCCCAGGACAAACAGATGACTTCTACAGCAGCACAAAGGGTAAGCACCCCTTCACCTAGCACAGATCATTCTGACACACAAGTACAGTTGCAGCAAATTGCAGGATTGGACGTATCTTCTTCTTTACAGCCTTCTATTACATCTGACGTGTATCAGAAGGGCAATTTGTCATCAATGGTTCCCAGTCTGCGCACTGATATGACACCGCCTCAGCAACTTTTACCTAGTCAAACTCTTAATGCTGCAGACATGTTTAAGAACCAGTTTCAGTTGAATAATATCCCAGAAACAAGTGCCTTTACCAAACAGAAGCAAGAGAGTCAAGACACAATGAAAAAAGGGTATATTTCCCAAAATCTTCTGGACATGAAGGAACCAGTGAATGATAGACATGTGGATGCGTCCCAAAAACCAGCAAGTATGTCACAGGGAAAAGAAATTTTTGCAAGCAGTCCTTCTGAAGGTTCAACCCAAAACTCTGCTGCTACCAAAGAAGATATTCAAGCTTTTGGTCGTTCTTTAAAGCCGAACAGCAATACAGTTGACAACTACTCATTGTTACATCAAATGCAAACTAGGAAAGAGATGGATCCTCATGTCTTGCAGGCGAAGAGATTCAAAGGGTCAGATAATGGCCCTGACGGGTTGAGTTATCATGACAAAAATGCATCATCAAGGAATAACTCTATTTCATCTTTGGATGCTAATATACCACCGGGTCATGAACAGGAAAAGCATATTCAGCAGCAAACTGCAAATGCAGCATCTCAAGATCTTTCATCTGGTCAAGGTGAACCTCAGAAGGTAAGTGGTGGCAATGTGGCAGCTCCAATAGCTGAGCATTCTCAGATTAGTTTGCAGATGGCTCCAACCTGGTTTAAACAGTTTGGAACTTTCAAGAACGGGCAGTTGATGCCCGTGCATGATGTGCAGAGAGCTCATTCGGCACAAAACACGGATCAACAATTCATGATCAACAAGTCTTCCAAGTACTTGGCTCCTGAACAGGTCAATATGCAGACTGGTCAGAAGGAAAATGTTTGGCAAAATGTACCACAGGTTCCAACTGAGCACATCTCTGCCAATCTTCCATTGGCCTCCACTATTACTTCTTTTAGGCCCAGGAAGAGAAAGAGGGATGCCCTTGATCTTCTACCCTGGCATAAAGAAGTGGCATTAGGTGATCAGTCGCTTCCAACCATAAGGTGGTTATTTGCTGTTTCTTTGGTTTTCATTAGCTTCTGCACTTAGCTATTCTAACTTCAGAGAAGAAACTCTTCTCTGTAGAAACTTCAATGACACTCATATGCTATCATATTGAGTATGTTGCAAGTAAAGTAATAATCTGTCATGGCTTACTCCTTTGCAGCTCCTCAGAAGAAGACTGGGCACATTCAACGCAACGAGTGATTGAGAAGGTATCTCATAGTAAATTAGCTCTACCATAATCTTATGCAGTTATTTTTAGAAATTTCGTGGTAAGATCGTTTTATTTTTATATTGCAACAGGTTGAAGATGAAACTGATGTGCATGAAGATGTTTCACCGGCAGTGAGATCTAGAAAAAGGCTTGTGCTGACAACCCAGCTTATGCAGCAGATTTTCTGCCCTCCTCCTCCATCACTTCTCTCCCTTGATGCTACCAAGGACCTTGAAACTGTTGTTTATTTTACTGCTCGATCAGCATTAGCTGAAGCTTGCAGTTTAACTTGCCAACCGGAAAGTGATTCTTATGTAAGCCAGGACAAGGAAAAAATGTAAGATCTGTTTATTTCCCTTACAAGTAGCTGTTTCCCTATTGCAGTTTTTGCCAGTACTGACCGCTTTATCCTGAATGAAATCTCGACACTTTATTTTTTTAGTCCATGCAAGGAGCCCAAAGGCAATGATAGAAGAATCCGAGATCAACATCTCAAGAAAGTCATGGAACAATTCATTAACAAGGCAAAAAATCTTGATAACGATTTACTGAGGTATGATTCTGTCGGTTTCTAGTGTTTTGATAATACTAAATACTTTTTTTTGACAGGGTACTTTTTGTTACAAAGAATATTTCTATTGCACAAATCCTAAAACCCCATAGCTATATTATACATATTTCTCTTTCAAAAAAGTACCTTTTCCCTCTAAACCAATTAAGCCCTAAAGATTTCACCTCACCCGCGTTACGCATTTTAATTTGATGTGCAGATTGGACAAGAGAGTCTCTGTTTTGGACTTGAGATTGGAATGCCAAGATCTAGAGAGATTCTCTGTGATCAACCGTTTTGCGAGGTTCCATGGGCGAGGTCAAGTTGATGGTACCGATACTTCATCATCGTCTTCTGATGGCGCCGCTCAGAGAGCACGCCCTCAGAGATATGTCAATGCATACAATGCACCAAAGAATCTGCCTGACAGGGTACAATGTCTGTCACTCTGATATTTCTTGGCTTTGCTCCAACCGAAAAGTATTAGAGCTTTACCACTTTTGTGTCTTACTTGGAAAATCTGTATGGGAAGAGGAGGAATGAAATCTATGGTTGTCCTATTCACAGGAATCTGGGTGCAAGGGGCTAGTCCTTTCACCTATTGAAGCTTAGGGTTATATATTATGCTCTTTTTTCCTTCTCTGTTGTTATTTTGGGGTTTCTAGAAATTTAAGATGGTTTATTGTAAATCAATCTCCTGGCAAGTAAAGCTGAGAATGCCCCCACATTTTTCTACAATTTACATGGGTAGAATTGGCAAGAAAGTGCAAAAAAGGGCTTTTGCTTAGGAGTGTTAAAAAGACCAAGTAGATAGCTTCAAAGAAGTTAACTAATATGTTGATATTTGTGTAGTACTGCCGTATTTGCTCCCCCTTGTGATTCCTCTCATCTTTTTGCTGTTGCTGGTTCTGTACTTTTTGTTTTTGGCTTTTGCATGATGATGATGCTGATATGATATTATATCGTGGGGAGTTGGATTCTCTGCTGCTGATCCTGAATGCCCCACAGCAATCAATCTCTACATACATCAGCTGAAAAGCTTTGAAACGTGATTGGGAATCAGATATAATTCAGAAAATCTCTCTTTATGTCCTTTTGTGATTTATTTATGAATGACCTTTGCTGCTTGTAGTGAAGTGGTCATGATGTTGATAGTGGACACTGATTCACATGCATTAATTGTACTTATGTTTATTACTCCATTCATCTGGTCCCTCCATCTATCATTTGGAATGTTTTTGTGTCGGATACTGAGTTTATTTAACAAAAAACTGTCCTTTCACTAAACAAAAAAGAATCATTTCATTCTTAGGTTGAACACTCAGTTTTTTTGGTCCACCATTATTTAGATCTACTTGTCTCACTGTATTTTACAACATGTGGATTGCCCTTCGCCTTCAGCCTAAACACATTTTCCCCTTGCCATCGTTTTGCATATGAATGGAACACCATAAATGGCTTGTCAAACGTTGAAGAGTACTGAGCTGATATGCGCCCTTTTGAGAGTTGCATACATGCTGTGATTATTCTCGACTTCCGCAGGGTAACCTATGTGATGCAAAGAGAGTAACATCTCCTTATTCCTTTCTAAAGGTCCTTATGATATATGGAGGTAATGTCTCCCTTTTTTGGCTCAGTTTGTTGCCATGTGAACCAATACAAAAAATACCGACTAGGGAAGATAGTCTTTGTTTATGCATCAGAAAGATCCTTGTAGTGATCTAACTCAAGTATTTGGTTGAGAGCTGTAGATTCATAAGCAGTTGGTACTTTTTGCACTAGTTGCTTACAGCATTTTTGTAGCAAAGCTTACAACATTGAGAACACATTTGTACTCGTTTTCCTTGACTTGAAAAGAAACTAGTGTAGAGTTGATTATTATAGCCAATAGAAATTAATGGAATTTTATAAAATTAACATGTGAAAACACAAAATTTAGAGTTTATTTTGGGATGAAAAAAGAAGCGTTATTTATAAAATAAAAGTGTAATCTCTATCTCCCAAACATTCATTTGCCCTTGATATTACAAAATAAATTTTCACATATTCAAAATATCCCTTATCAATGCATGAAACTCGAGCTAGCTAAATTGTTCTCATATTCCAACAATGCTCTAATATATACAAATTGAATATTAAATTGTAAATGAAAGATGGGCTTATGTGATCTAAATGTATTAAAATCATTAGTGGATGAATGGGTTATGTACGAAAAAGGTGGGCGACGTAATTATCCGAAAAGGATAAAAGGAATTTTCATTTTGAGTACAACTGAAGTGATGACATTATCATTATCAATGATGGATAATGGTACGTATATGTTTTTATCCTTTAATATATTCACTCAAGGGTCTGCATCTCAATATTGATTTGTCGTCCAACTATCTTGGAGTGACCACTTTGAGCATTATAATCAGTTTCACGTCACGTGGTCTAATGAAAAGATTGTGAGGGGCTTTCAAGAATATAAGTACGGAGTACGGAGTATATGATATCACGGTCTTGTACTTTATACTGTATATTTGAAGTATGATAATGGCATCTCTCATCTGGGTTCTTTGTCATTCTTTATTTCTACGTACTATTCTAGGAAACCCCACTGTCTCCTGATCATCCACTGACGCTTTGTCTAGAGGAAAGGCAGAATATTGCATTGTAAATGATTTTATGCCCTTAAATAATCATCAGTTCGTGTACTCATTACGTCTAAAAAAACTTATAAAGTTGTACAAGCTTCTAGAAAACCTTCCTTAATTGCCCAGTATGACCAAAGTTTCTTATGCATAAATTGTTACTAATTAATTAAGTGTGTCCCTTCGTTATGTACATTTTCTGGTTCTTCTGTCTCTTGCTTCAGCGTTGAATCCTAGTATAGAGATACGAAGCAGGCCTGTCGAACATGGAAAAAAAAGAAGGTTGGAAGATTAGCTGTGGCGGACGCAGGAATTTACCCCAGAGGGCCAAACATCGTAAACTCCTGATAGGCAAAAAAAATCTCTTCATTCCGAAAGAAAATACCATTCAATAGCAATATAATATTTCAAACAAGTTAAAAATCTCTTCATTCTCTCAAAATCAAACAAAAAAACCCTAAATTTGTAGATAATTCATTCGATAGCTTTCATTCTCTCGGTCTTTAATAATTAAAACTAAAAACAAATCCCAACTTAATCCTAATCTAAGCAAAAAGTAAAATCAAACAAAAAAAGTCAAATAATGAACAAACTGGTGTCTCTAATCTGGTGGGGGTTATTGGAGAAGGCACACTAGTTGTTTTGGGTATTTAAATTTTTCTTTTTTTTTATAGAAATCTTAGTGGGGGCAACTGCCCCCATTGGGCCTTGAATAGGTCCGTCCCGGACGGTTAGCCTATGAATAGACTAAACGAAAGGGCTGGACGTACAATAGGTTCTTAAGATTGAAGGCTAATCACACACTCTTTTTTGGGCTAGTTATGAGACTTAGGTTCTTAAGATTGAACCCTAGTATGTGAACTCTTCGCTTTCAAACATAGTTTTCCCCTCCTAAATATTAAAGATTATTGTGCATTTTAATGCATTGCCAACAACTTAAGTTGGATATAATCATCGGTTTTTGTTTTTTAATCTTTTTTGTGACGGGTTCACTCTTTCCTTTATAGGGTTTTAGTTTCTGTTTTTGACATGCTTCTCATGTGCCTTTAGGACACATAATAGAAAAACCGATGGTTATATTGCATTAATCCTCTACCTCATTATGACCATATTGAATGCCCAACTTGATCATTTATGCATCTCATTACTCGGATGTAACCCAAATACAGAAAGCCCAATGAACAAAGAAAACAAGATTTGCTCGACTGTTCAACCTCAACTCGTGTCAAAACCTTGTAATTTTACATCCAATCAAAGGTTTGTAGTACGGTTCATGGGCTTTCAAAAATTCTTTTGTATCAAAAATCCATTGAGAAACGAATGAGTTATGAGTTGTGACTAGACCTGTCAAAAGCTGACCCGACCCGTAAACCCGACCCGACCCGACCCGAAATTTCTAGGGTTTGAACCCGAAAATTTGAACCCGAAACCCAATTTCAACCCGAACCCGATAAACCCGAAAATTTAGGGTTAGGGTCAGGGTCAAACCCGCTGGGTCAAGAAATCTATAAGGCGGAAAACTTATTTTAGAATACACTCTATTATAATGAAATGACGGATTAACGGGTAATTGTGCACCCAAAGGTTTTAATTATATTACAATATATAAAATTTATTTTATAAAATATGATAAATTTTATTTTTAAAATATTTAAAAATAATATTTTGTTATTATATTTTATTATTTAAATAATATTTTTATTTAAATTTTAGTCAAAAAATTGATACTCTTGACCCGTTGGGTTGACCCGACCCGACCCGACCCGAAACCCGACCCGACCCGACCCAGTTTGACCCGTAACCCGATTGACCCGAACCCGAACTCAACCCGAACCCGAAACGACCCGACCCGAACCCGCCCGACCCGACCCGATTGACAGGTCTAGTTGTGACCATTTGAAAATCGGATCCCAAGAACACAAAATGAGCACAAAGTTGTTGTGCTATTTGAATTTAATTGTGATGAATTACAAAAACAACCCTCTTGTTTTACAAAAGTGATATAAATGACGATAACATGTTGAACTTATAATATAATTATAGCTACAACATACAAAGGAATCTTTTAAACTTTATAAATACTTGTCAATTAATAAGAATGACCTAAAATTATTTTTCAGAAAAATATTGACATACTTATATAATTTTTAGAGAAAAATCCCACAATAATCCTCTTTTCAATTATCAATTCCAAAAATATACCCCTATCTAATATTATTTCCAAAATTATATCTTTTTATTGGAAATACCAAAACACCCCTATTAAAGAAGCAATAATAAATACCCATCAATTTAACAACTCTCATCCAAAATACGTATTACAGAGAAGCCTTCCAACGCATTCCGGTGACTACCAAAGCACCACCTAATCATCACCAACGCACCACCAATGACAACGACGCCGATCTTAAGGTATGTATTGGACACAAAATTTACTCTACATAAATTAAGAGAAAAATCCCAGGATAATCCCCCTTTCAATTATCAATTCAAAAGATATACCCCTACCTAATACTATTTCCAAAATTATATCTTTTAATTGGATATACCAAAACACCCCTATTAATTAGAGAACTCTCATCCAAAATACGTACGTATTTCAGAGAAGCCTTCCAACGTATTCCGGCGAACTACCAACGCACCACCAAATCATCAGGAACGCACCACCAACGACTCTATATGTATTGAACAATTCGACTGTTCGAAATGTTTGATGTTTCAATTTTTTTAAAATTAGTACTGTACTATAGTACTGTTCGATGGCTATTAGTTCGATGTACTATAGTACTGTTCGATTCTTTCACCAAAAAATAGTACTGTTCGATTAGTATTGTACTATAGGGAGATCGATTTTTCTACGTAACACTACCTAATACTGTACTATAGTAGTGTTCGATGGCTATTAGTTTGAAGGCTGTTCGATGGCTATTGGCAGACGTGTGAGAATTTTGAACAACCAATAGGATTTGTTCGATGGCAATTGGTATTGTTTGAGAATTTTGATTTCAATTGAAAATTTTGAAGAGCACTAAGATTACAATAGGTGCTAATTGTTTGTACGTAGGTGCTAATTGGTGTACGTAGGTGCTAATTGTTCGTACGTAATAATTAGGGTTACATAAAAACAAGTTTGAAGGTTTGCTTACAATAAATTAATTTTATGTAGTTGGATCATGCAATTTATGTAGTAGTGTTTTTATGTAGTTTGATTAGGGTTACATAAAAATTAGCTTTAATATTTTCTTACAATAAATTAGTTTTATGTAGATGGATCATGCAATTTATGTAGTCGGTGTCTTTATGTAGTTTGATTAGGGTTACATAAAAATTAGTTTTTAATATTTTTTTACAATAAATTAATTTTATGTAGTACTAAAATAAACTATACTAAATCTACATAAATCTTATCTACATACATTTAATGTAACAATTTAACCTACATAAACTATTCTACATAAAATTTAATGTAAGAAGATCCTAGCAAATATTATGTAACAGAATCTTAACAACTTTAATTTACATAAAATCTAATCTACATAAAATTTATGTAACACATAAACAAAATTAATCTACATAAACTAATGTAATACTTAAATAAACTAGACTAAATCTACATAAATCTTATCTACATATATTTAATGTAACAATTTAACCTACACAAATTATTCTACATAAAATTTAATGTAACAAGATCCTAGCAAATATTATGTAACAAAATCTCAACAACTTTAATTTACATAAAATCTAATCTACATAAACTTTTATGTAACAAACCCTAGAAAAATTAAGGCCGATTGACCGAAAACCACCCTTATAATATGTCATATTGCCCTAAACCACCCCTTATATGCCTATTTACCGAAAACCACCCCTATATACCCTTCCGTCAAAAAACGACCACCCCTCCAAGTTTCTCCGTTAAAAATCCGTCAACGCGCGCGTGTGACGCGTCTTTAAACTTTGATTTTTGATTTTTTTTTACCATTTTCCTTTATCTCTCCACACTTAATCTCCCCCCACCAGCCTCCTCCCCCGCCCCACCACCACCACCACCTCTCCTCTGCCTCCACCAGACGCCGGAGCGAGAGGCAGCCGGAGTCGGGCCAGGATTCGTCGGAGTAAAGACGGGAATAGAGGAGGTGGGTGTTGGAGAGTCGAGTCGGCATCGGGGAGGCCCGAGGGCAAGCCGGTGAGCGAGGTCGTCGCCGTCGAGGGAGCGCGAAGTCCAGGGAGGTCGAGCGAGCGTGGGTCCGGTGAGGCCGAGCGAGCGGGATGCCGAGCGTTGTACCCAGATTTGGAACCCGATGGTGAGGGTTGATCAAACGGGAGGAGCGAGAGGCGGATGAGCGAGTAGGAGGAGCGAGAGGCGGCTGAGCGAGCGGGAGGCGCGAGCAGTGATGGCTGGGCTGGGCACAACCCGGATCTGGAATCCGGCGGGGTTGGGCTGCGTTATACCTAGATCTAGAACCCGGCGGGCGTGGCCAAAGAGGCAAGCGAGCGCGGTGGCGAGCGGGCGGAGCTCGTGAGGGGGCTGCCGTGGATTGTGGCTGGAGTTCGCAGATCTGCTCTAGGTTGAAGATGAAGTTGGTGTACCGGCTGCAATGGTGATGGTCGGCGGTGGTGAATTGAAGATGAAGGAAAGCGGGGTTGGGAGCAGACAACAGATCTAGGTGGTGGTGAAGATGGGAGCAGGCCGGCAGCAGGGTTGGAGGAAGGTCGACGATGCTGCGGTGGTGGTTCCAACAAGGCATGCTAGTTTTTTTTTTTGATTTTACAGTTTCAGAAAAAAAAGAAGGGAAATTGTATAGGGAAAGGGAAATCTCACGCGCGCGTTAACGTCAACTTAACGGGTTAGAGAGGTGGGGTGGTCGTTTTTTGACGGAAGGGTATATAGGGGTGGTTTTCGGTAAATAGGTATATAAGGGGTGGTTTAGGGCAATATGCCTTTTATAAGGGTGGTTTTCGGTCAATCGGCCAAAAATTAATGTAACATACCAAAGTTGCGAATTGCAGGTCTACGCAATTCGACCTAGGAGGTGGAGGGGTGGCCGGCGGGGGGCTGGTGCAGCCGGCGGGAGGGTGGTAGCCGGCGGGATGGTGGTGGCCGGCGGGATGGTGGTGGCCGGCGTAGATGCGTAGATCTGGGCAAGGATATGGCGGCGGTAAGGATGCAACGGTAGGGCAGCGGGCAACGGTAGGGCGGAAGCCGGCTGGAGGGCGGCGGTAGGGCGGGAGGATGGTGGCCGGCAGATGGAAGGTGGCCGACGGGAGGAAAATTGCAGGACTGACGTAAAAACTGTAGAAGGGAAAATTGCAGGTTTCTCAATTTACGTAAATTGGGTTTTAGAGGGCAATTTTGTCCAATTTTATGTAATAGGTTATTTTTGTCCAATCTATTGTCTAGGGGTATATTATTGGAATTCATTAATGAAAATAGGCTATTGGCGTCTTTAACCCCATAAATTAATGTAATACTTAAATAATTTAGACTAAGGCTCCGTTCGGTTGGGAGCTTACCGTGGCTTAATGTAGCTGAAGCGGGTTTTTTAAGCCCAAAACATGTGTTCGGTGAAACGGGCTGAACTGGGAGCTTTATTGGGCCTGTGTAGCTTAATGAAGCTGAGAAAAGCCCGTTTTTTGTACGCTCCTATGAGGAGCTTTCAAGAGCTGAAAAACGAAATAAGTTATTTTCTTCCCCCGATACCCTCCTTTCGTCCTTCTCCATCCCGATACCCTCGCCAAATCTCGCAACCCTCGCCTCCTTCTCCCATTTCTTCACCTTCGTTCTCCATCTCTCTTTCTCACTGGGCTCATCGTTCTCTCTGCGACCTTCATCGTTCTCGTGGACCTCCGTCCTCACAAGAATCCCGGGTCAAAGCAGTGAGTGAACACAAAACCCGTGGCCATGGCGGCGATTGACGCTGGAATCATCAAATTCGCCTCCTTCTCCGGTGACGGAGCTGTTCTTCCAAACCTCCGTACCCCCTACGGACCTATCATCCCAACAAGGAAGAACGTCCAGGCCTCACTCTCTCTAAGCGTCCATGGCCGCGGAAGAGTTTCCTTTCTTGTTCTGTTACCATCAGTACCCCCTACGCCCCTCCGATTTCCACTCTAAGACTTGTTCAGGAGTTCGAGCCGAAAATTCCGATAGAAGAAGCGGATACGCCTCCTAGCTCTTGGTACACTGATCCCTCTTTCTACTCGCTTGAGCTTGATCGTGTCTTCTATCAAGGCTGGCAAGCAGTTGGTAAGGGAAATCTGCTCTTTCTGCTTGATTTGGCTGTTTGATTCCTTTGCCATGAGTTTCTGATCCAGATGTTAAGAGTTGTGCTTTGTCAGATGTTATCAGTTCTAGGCTTGAGTTTGTCCATGGTTTAGCTGATGTAGGGGTTTAAATCTTTGGTTTGACCTCATTATGTGAGCCTTGTTGAAGATATCAAAGAGATTTAACTCATCTCATGATCCTTCTTTTAGGCCTCTTCTAGATTAGATAAGTAAAATCTAGTTCGGTTTCTGTGAAATGAATTCCAGGAAGGAAGAAGAAGATAAAACTTCTGATATCATTCTTCTAATTATAGATTGATGAAGAATAAGATTTATATAAAAAGCTTAAGTACTAGTTTTTCTTATGTTTCCAGATTTGGAAATTAAAGAATGTATCTGCTATGTTATTCTAGTCAGTAGAGTTATCCAAGGCTATACAAGGAAAATCCATTAGCCCAATGCTACAAACACTATCACCACTTCTAGTTCCTTACTATCTTCACCAGAGAATCAATGAAAACAACTAAATTGAATCTGCCTATTTCCATCAGATTATTGACACCTTTCAAGACAGTGTGATGTCCGTTTGTTTGACAACAAGTGAGATCATTGCTGGAAGCAGATTATTGACACCATTGGTGGCAGCGTGAGGAAGAGTAATGTCGAATCAAACGGGCATTCCAAGAAGAAGAGAAACGAGTTTGTGCTGGAGAGGAACCGAAGTGCTCGGTATTCGCCAAACGACGTTGATAATGGGCTGCTGAGATTCTATCTCACACCGATGAGAGGTAGCCGGAGGGGGCAACCGGCGAAAGCCAAGCCAGCTGCATACTCTCATACTATTGCAAGGAACATGCTGAGTTTGTATTGAGGTTCTTGTTTTTTCAACTGTTTTTTAGTTTCCCTGGAATTGGCTTATGTAATCAGAACAAAAAACTGGTCATTCTCTGTATCCTTAGTGGTTGATCTCATAAAAATTAGGGAAATTCCTTTTGGTGCCCTTGTGGTTTTGACAATTCTTTTTGATACCCTAGAAAAAAAGTTATTCCTTTTGGTACCCTTATGGTTTATACATTTTTCTTTTCATAGCCAAAACTCTATTTTAACTCATTTTTCATCCAAAAAAAATATTTTTCACTTAAAATTTAAATACAAACGAATTTACTTTTTCTTACAAAATGCTACAATTTGTAGACTATATAATATACAATTATTTTTAGATTATATTTCAACAACCTTAATTTTTTGGGATTAATTTGACCATTCTCAATTTAATAAATCATATAAAATACTACTAAGCAAATTCACAAATCTCAAAACTTAATATATTTTTGGACCATTCTCAATATATTTTTGATAACATGTATATGTGATATTAATCAATTACAAATCCCAAAACTCATTAGTTTTAAATATTCAAAGTTCACAAGTTGATTTTTTGATGGAAAATATTTTTATTTAAATTTTATTTATTCAAATATTTTCATAGCAAATTCGTTTTAATTTAAATTTTAAATGAAAAATATTTTTTTTGGATGAAAAATAGGTTAAAATAGAGTTTTGGCTATGAAAAGGAAAATGTATAAACCATAGGGGTACCAAAAGGAATAACTTTTTTCCTAGGGCACCAAAAGGAATTGTCAAAACCACAAGCGTACCAAAAGGAATTTCCCTAAAAATTACCCTGGGTTATGGTATATCTAGATTATGAAAACAAAAAAAGGCGATTCAGCTCTTTTGCATATATGATGATGGTTTGTCATTTTGTTCACAAATTAGCTCTTGGGTTTGCTTGCTTGCAATTTGTCTGTCTTATTTTGATGATATGGGTTCTTCTGATTATGCTGCAAATTTGAAGGATCATCGAATCACAAAAACAAGTGACCAATGTTCGTGATTTCTATCGATTTCTGTAGCGTATTTTGATCATGTGATTCGCACATGATGCCACTTGAAGTGTGGTAATTTTGTACACTTTCAAGCCCTTTTTGGTCTTTTTAACTAGATATATAAGCCCTTTATGGTAATTTTACAAACCAATCTATTTTCCTCAGCTCGTCTCACCGAACACTTGTTATGTACGTCAGCTAGTGAATTCAGTTTCAGCTTCTATTATAATTCAGCTATTTTTTTCAGTTTCAGCTAATTTTTTCAGTCAGGAAAAAGCTTCAGCTAGACTACCCGAACGGAGCCTAAATCTACATAAATCTTATCTACATACATTTAATGTAACAACTTAATATACATAAATTATTCTACATAAAATTAATTTAGTGTAACAAGATCCTAACAAATATTATGCAATAGAATCTTAACAAATTTAAATCTAATCTACATAAAATTAATGTAACACATATACAAAATTACTCTACATAAATTAATGTAATACTTAAATAACCTAGACTAAATCTACAAAAATCTTATCTGCATACATTTAATGTAACAATTCAACATACATAAATTATTCTACATAAAATTTAGTGTAACAAGATCTTAACAAATATTATGCAACAGAATCTTAACAAATTTAATTTACATAAAATGTAATCTACATAAAATGTAACAAACCATAAAAAAATTAATGTAACATACCCAAGTTGCGAATTGGGAATTGCAGATCTACGCAAGTTTCAGAGTTGCGACCTAGGAGGTGGAGGGGTGGCCGATGCAGGGCGGCGGTGGTGCGGCCGGCGGAAGGAAGGTGGCTGGCGTAGATGCGTAGATCTGGGATAGGCTATGGCGGCGGTAGGGATGCAACGTACGGTGGGCGGCGGCTGACAGATGGAAGGTGGCTGGCGGGAGGAAGATTGTAGGATGGAGGTATAGAGAACTACGTAAAACTATAAAAGAGAGGTTTCCAAATCTACGTAAATTGGTTTGAGGTATGCTAAACATCACCAAAAAAAAATTATCATCATTTTCATTTTCCATTTTTACCCCTAACAGCATACTACACCGGACTTCCCAACCCGTGTGATAATCCTAGGCCTCTTGATCTCCCTATCCTTGGTTCTCTTCTCGTTGAGGTTCCTAAACCCCTCTTTGGCGCAGACGAGAGACCGGTGAATGATGGCGCCGTCACGCCTCGAACGACGGGAGGAGGTTACCTGCGTGCTGAATCCGACCCGACGAGCATAGGAGTTGTAGAAGGCCTTAGCAGCCTCCTCTGACTCGAACTCCATCCCCTCGTAAGGCTCGAGGTCTAATTCTCCCTTTGGAATGTAATCTGCCATTCCGCTGGCGTAGAAGGAGGCGGCCGTGGCGGCGACGGATGCTGTGCTAGCTCCCGGAGTGTCGGTAATCTCGTCATCGTCGACGGTATGCTCAATCTCGATGGCGTCGTCTGAAATCCCAACGCTCTCGCCTACCCCTCCCACCTCTATGTCGAAACTGAACACCTGGTTCTCCATCTATCAGGCAAGGGTTAAAATGCGCAATTGAATCCAGCCGGAGAATCGATCGGAGGAGGAGAAGGAGACGACATCTGTATGAAAGAAAGGGGCCGGACAACAAAACTAGGGTTAGGTTTGTTTCAAGACGGTTGGAAGAGGGAAATCTAAATCAAATCGGAGAATTGATACCTAGGGTTCGGTGATCGGAGAGTTTTCCGACGGCGGTGGCAGAGAGAAAGCGAAACGGGGCAGATCTAGGTGGATTTGGGCGGAACGGGGCAGATCTGGCATGGGGATTGCGGGGCGGGATGGGATGGGTGAACGAGAGCCGGAAATGAGGGCAACCGCCAAAGGACGCCGACGGTGCAGTGGTGCTTGATCGGATTGAGGGCCGGAGGATGGAGTTGTTGGAAGACCGAAGACAATTAGGTAGAAGTAGATGTGGTTCGGACCTTTGGTCAAAGGTAGAGGAAGATGATATGTATTGTTGTTTTTTTATTTATCTATTTTTTATTTTTGGGATGTTTAAGGGTATTTAAGTCAAAAAGATGTAAATTGGTGATGAAGAAGTTAAAATCCGGTGATGTTTAGCAATTGTGATTGGTTTTAGAGGGCAACTTTGTCCAATTTTATGTAATAGGTTATTCTTGTCCAAATTATTGTCTAGGGGTATATTATTGGAATTGATTAGTGAAAATAGACTATTGGTGTCTTTAACCCTATAATTTACTTTATTTTTTGGATAACATTTTTTAACATTTCAAGTAAGGCCCCATTATCTATATTGACATTAACATTATTTTCACCTTTTATCATCCGTATAAAGAAGAGTACAACTAGAACTCCATGAGGAATTAAACAGTGGAGTACTTGAAACCAAGGTTGTTATAGGATCGGGATCCTTGGATCGGATCGGAGAGGGGTAGTAGGATCGAATTGTAGGATTGGATCGATGGAATCGTAAGATCCTATTAAACTAATATAGTTATAAATAATTCAACTTCATTATATGTTACATATCAATCAAACAAGAGAATAAGTTATCAAAGTATGTATTTTCCACATCCACCATTCTATATCACAAAATAATGACCATAACATTTTCTCATACCAAGAAAATACATGAAAATGAGAAGAAAATTATGTCATTTTACCTAATTAATTAATTGTCCATAACTAAATAAAATGATGTGGTAATGATACCATTACAAAGAGTAATATCAATCAAAAGTAAATACCACAAGAACACTATAACCTAAATAACTTTGTAGTAGCTAGGGTACAGGTACTGTGAGTATTATTAAGCTAATAATAAAGTTCAATTTAATCAAATAATCATGAAGTACTAAAAATAAATATCTATAAATATAAAAATTTATGAAATAATTAACAAAATTAACTTTTATATTTCCGCCTACAATGACGTCAAGAGAAAGAATGAAACAAAAGGGTATCGGAAAGACATTAAAAAAAAGATTTAAAATAAAAGAATGATATAGCTTATAATTTTTTCCTTTTAAAAAATATTAGTTTAGAATGGGCTAGTGAATACCCATTTTAATCATTCAAATGGGCCTAAATAGCCCAAAATATGAGAATTGTACTCTACAACGCGCATTTATGGGATCTTACGATCCTACTTGGGATCCTACGATCCTACCGATCCTATACGATCCTATGTACGATCCTACTTGATACGATTTTATATACACAATCCGTATCGTTTAGTGAAATTTAAGTCGTAGGATCGTAGGATCGTACGATCCGAATCGCGATCCTAACAACCTTGCTTGAAACTCCTAGACAAAACATGATCACACAATGGAGTACTTTGAGCTCATGCATGCTAAGACAAAGTTATATTTTGAGGGTTTAATTACTAGAGTTGTTCGGAGAAGGATTTCTTCAAATGAATCATTGTTGGGTAAGGGTTTTCAATTTTCATGTATGGTTTGTTCATTTACATTGAAACTTGAGGTTTTATGTGATATTGGTGGGTTTTCCGGCGTTGGTCGGGTCCCTTTTGGAAGAAGAATTTATGACGGTAGCAAGAGAAAGTTTTAGGGGGTTTGTTTCGTTGACCTTATGTCACGGAAAATGTTGACCATGTTATATAATATACTGTAATAAGGTGTGCCTAAGGTGTTACATGCCAGACTTGTTGAACTCTTCATTTTCTCTAATCTTTGTACTCTTTGCGGCTTTGCCCCTCCTTATTTTTGACCCTGAAATCCCTTACTGGGACTATTCATATATGTATAGTACTTTAATGTAAGTTCTGTTACAATTGATCCAAATCCATTTTTTATATTTTTATGGGACAAGGTTTATGATAGATTCAAGTATTATTTAAAAGTTCACTTATACTATATGAGGTTTGAAATGACAATATTAGAATACCACCTCTTATCACTCAAACCAAATGACCAAAGCTAACCACATTGCGGTTCCATAAGGATGTGAATATTGTTATAATACTAATGAGGATGCTTACCACCTGTTTCTAAAATGCAGGTACACTAATCAAGTGATGGCCTCCATCAACATCAGAGTTGCTAAATTATTTAGCCATATTAACACCGAAAACCGACATCCATTACTTTTCACTGAAGAAATTTGCACTAAAATCTCTAAGGAGGAAATGGAAGAGCTAGTTTGCACTTGACAATGTATTTGTTTTTTTTCGTAATAAGAAAATCTTTGAAAATGAAAACCAATGTTCAATAACCTTAATACTCTATGTGAATTCATTAAAAAATAAACCATAGAATGGAAATAGGCTTATACTTCTTGAAATGAAGAAGGAAAAACAAGAATTATTAACCAAGCTAGAGAAAGCCGACCAAATGGACCAAAAAGGAGAAAGAGGTGCCCTATATGCACGTACCCCTACTAAGATGAGAAATTTCCCGATAAAACTGCACCCTAATAAAACTTCATCAAACTCTATTTTGACGGTGCTGTTAATTCTGACGGTATTGTTTTCTTCGTCTTTGTTCGCAGGGATTGTCGGGGCAATCCTATGCATTTGGGCGGTGGAATTCTCAGAAACCACTCAGTATGTCGTTTGAAGCCTTAGTGCTTCGACATGGGATTTTAGAGGTTGTTCGGCGAGGTATTCCCCATCTTTTCTTTGAAAGCGATAACCAACAGCTTGTTGGTGACTAGAGTTGTCCGTGAGAGGTGGAGTTGATTCGTACCAATATTTAGTGTTTGCTAGACCAGTTGCAAAGTGAGTGTATCACCTCGTGAAGCCAACTCTGCTGCAGATTGCTGAGTCGTTTCACCAAGTTTCCTCTCTCTCGCTCGAGTCCGATCTAGTCCTTAGGGAATTGGGACTTCATCTACAAGAACGGTCTAGGATAGTCCCCACATTTATCTTGGGCCTAGCCTAATCCTTTACCTATCAAAAAAAAGTACACCCGCCCGTTATCTACCTTACTTATCTTAGTGCAAGGATGCCATAAGATATCCTTCATCCTTTTTTTGGCGGAGGATACATTCCACTCTTTTTTGATCAAGAGCAATGTCCATTAGAATCGAAGCGGTAACATCTGTATACATTGATAGTTGATTAATGCAACTTAATTTGTGTTGGGATGATTTTGATCCCAATAATCGATCCCAAGTAGTTTTGATGATGATTGAACACTTGTGAAGAATTTAATGTTGGTTGCTAAGTGTTTTAGGATGATTCTAGGATGTATAAACAATGAAACATGAGCAAGATCAATCGTCTCAACCAGCCAAAGAAACAGAGCTATAGTAGAAGTGCTTGTTGATTCCTGATTGCAATAGCAAGGGATCAACGCAAAGGCCGGATACTATATTTGGAAAGCTAGATCAACACACGAGCGCCTGCGAGGGATCTTTCCCATTATGAAAAGACGCGTTGCGAGAGACGAATTGGGAGAGAATCAAGATCTCGTGGATATGAGATATTCTCTTGTTAGGATAATTTTGTTTTAGAAATATTATGTTTTTCTAGATAGAGTTATCGTAGGATAATCGCGATTTTATATTAAAGGATAGAATTTCTTCTAGACTTTAGTATATATAGTGGTTAGCGGTTTCACAAATATTCACCGAAGTATAGAGAGAGAGCAATTGCTTTGTGCAATTGAGGAAGAAGACACACGACGACTTCAACTGAGTTGAGTACGAAGGTTGGAGGTGTTGGTCGACGAGTTGCTGCAAGTTGTTAGAGTCATCCGACGGTGAGGAATCGAGATTCATGATCTAGGAGTTGTGTACACCTAAAAATTGAGATCTGCGTTTGTAAGTTTGATTCTAATTAATAAGAGTAACAAGTTGATTTGGAAATCCATTGTCTTTACTTGTTTGTTTCGTTATTTCCGTTGCCAAATTCGTTGATCCCTCTGGAGGATCAACGTCTATATTCTCACACGTAGATCCTACAATTTGCAAATAACATCGAGGTCAATTCAAGTAACATTAAAACTAGGGGTTGGGCTAAGGCCTGGAGTGTTGACTTTTATTTAATGAAACAACATCTAATCAAGCAGCATATTCTGTGATTCTTTTTATAGAAAAGATTCCAGGTATATATAACAACACACTCACACCAAACAAGTTGATCGAATTTTAAGTCCTAGTTCGTTCCTACCTAATGTATTATTAACTCTGGACTACGTGTATCCCATTCAAACACTACATCGGCTCGATCTCCTTAATCGTTATGGATTAATTATCAATTTATATATAATTATATCCCTCGATCACCGATTGGTCATGGAAGCCTCTGAATTAGCCAAACTCCATCGATCCATCGAACATGCTCATCTTCTTCTTGCTCCTCCTCCAATCAACATGGCACATGGCGTCATCGGCTCAGCCGCCGCACGAAAGCAGCAACTTCGTGAGCAGCTCCACCACGCCAGCTGCAGCCACCGGCGTTAGCCGGGGCTTTACCATATTTCTGTTGGTGGTGGCCGTGGCCTTCTTCTTATCGGGCATCGTCTTCGTCACGTTTCACCGCTTCCTTGGGGCCCGTTTTTTCGGGATCGGTGTGGTCGGTGGAGGTGGCTTAGGAGCTGGCCTGGGTCGGAGGGTGCCTGAGGGGCTTAGCCAGGAGGCCATTGAAGGCTTTCCGACCTACTTTTACGAGGATGTTAAAGTGCACCGCGGGGTCGATGCTGATCTAGAATGCGCCATTTGCTTGAGTCAATTTCAAGACCACGAGGTACATACTTCCGTTCACGTACTGTTACATACGTTTAGGCTTGGTGTGCATTTTCTTTCCGAGCCTCCTTTGGACTCTATTCCGTTGCTGTTGGATAACTCTGAGGGTCGGACTTTCTCTCGGGCTTCGAGAGTTTAGTCCCCCCTCCGCTAGGGCCTTGCCCCTTGTAAGATCAAAAAAAAAAGTATCGTCGGAATTCAGTCTTAACCACTAGGCCGGATTGATTGAAAACTATATGAAAATTAAAAGATAAATGTTCATTTTTAGATTACTATCCATTTATACGTAGCTATATGTATTATCAATTTACAATGTTATGGGGATTGTATGAAAATGCAACAATATGCAATGTACATGTTAAAGATTGATTTTCGTCGGTGGGAATACAATGTAGGTATTGCGCTTATTGCCCAAATGCAACCACATTTTCCATCCGGAGTGTATCGATCCTTGGCTCCATTCGCAAGCGACATGTCCCGTTTGTAGGAGCATTCTAGAACCTTCCGATAACGTCCTCCCAACTAATTCCCCGCCACAAATGACCACTCAAGCCGAATTGTCGTCCGAGGAGAACCTTCAAGAAATAACCATCATGGATCCTAGCCCTCCAGTGAAAAGCCCAATCCATCCAGGCTCATATCACGGTGGTCTAAGTGAACCGGGTTCGATCACCGCAAACCGAAATGGCGAACCACAAATAGTTCTAGACCGGTTCACTCTAAGGCTACCGGAAGAAGCGAGGTGTAAACTGGAATCAACCAAGTGGCGGTTTGCTAAAGCAAGTCGCGGTAGACAACACTTTCGATCCAAGACTCCCGAGTCTGGTCGAATCGAATTAAACGGATTGGAGAGTGAACCAGACCGGATCAGCTTAAGCAGCTTGAACCGGAACTGGAAAGCTTTCGTTTCGCAACCTGCTTCTCCATTACAAACAGACAGTACGGTGTAACCGGTGTTCGTGAAGGTGACACGTTCGGCTAATTATTGCCTAAAATCTGCAATTTTTCTTAATAACTAAACTCTTTTTTTTGGTCAAACAAAAATTTAGAGTAAGAGAACGGTATCTCAATCTAAGGACAGCCGGACAGGGAAGAGCCTATCAGACCGAACATGTAGCTGTCAGACCGATAACATGTCTTATTCTACTAGACCAGCCCCTTACCGTCTCGTGGAGCAAATAACAAATAGGCCGGGGATTGTTGAGCAAGCAAATAGGATTGTTGTGCAAGAGGATTTTAAAAGTTAATTCCCCTCTCCTTAGACTACTACCTTTGTATGTGTTTTTGTTATAGATAAATCAAAAACTATAGTATCAAAGTTTCTATTTTTAAGTATTTATTAATTATATTTAAACAACTCATATAAGATACAGAACACTTAAATAAAACCGAGACATGGGTTTAGTGCTTTCTGTCGGTCACGTTCGGGGAAAATGTTAAAGGATGCAAATGAAAAACTCGGTATTTGAATCCTGATGGGCCGGGTTCGGACATAATTCTAAGCTCTGGGCCAAGAGTAGTATGAGTCTTTCTCAGAATTTGTGGATCCATCAATCAAGATCCGACTAAATAAAATTAGCATGTTTGCCACAAGGATGAGATAGGTATATATATGTTACTGTAGCATTTAAAGTGAAAATTGTGAAGCCCATTAATGAATTAATGCTAATATAAAAACCCGAGGTGTCTGTTAAATATGGGTGACGATCTTGTGCCAATGGATGTTTATGTAAGATGAGAATGGTCGTGATAGGTTGGAGTTGGATAATAGGAAATCAAAAGTGTGAGACAATTTCATTAAAAAGTGGGGAAAACATTAATAAATTTGAGTTTTGAGAGATTTGGGTCGGACAGGCGTTTGCAATCTAATTTACGCGTTTGGCTCATTAGGCCATTTTTTAGATCTTTGTCAAGTATAAAATGTTTATGAACATTAATAAGTTTGAATTTTGAGAGATTTAATGCTAATATAAAAACGCGTTTGGCTCATTAGGCCATTTTCTTAGTTCTAGTTTCTTTTGTGATTTTATGTTTAATTTGTTTTCGCATTGTTTGTAGATTTGGTCTGGTGTGTCACTTTTGGGTTATATTGGGCGCATTCCATCTAGGTCTGCTTTGCCCCCATTCTGACCCCCCAGATCCCGCGTCTGCGGGACTACCTGGATAAATGTGGTTGTTGGGTCGAACAACAACGTTTGCAATCTAATTTACGCTTTTGGTCCATTAGGTCACTTTTTAGATCTTTGTCACGTATAAAATATTTAAGAGACCTCTCTCTCTCTCTCTCTCTCTCTCTCTCTCAATGGTTTGGGACGTCGGAGAAAACAAGAGGAGCAAGGTTCACATTGCCGCTGGGAGATCCTAGCCACCGCAATCTACATCACGACCCCCGAGGAGGAGGTGGAAATTGGGAGAACTGGATGAGGGTTTGGCGGAGAAGGAGACGACAAGGCGGTTTGTGGTTGACGAGGACGACGATGTCGGTTTTGAGAAGGATTTGAAGGAAAGGACGCTCACGGTAATTGCGGAGGCGCCGGAGGCAAGGAAGAAGGCCAGTATGATATCATCGGAGATCGTAGCGGCGGCGGGGAAGACGATGTCGGAGAGAAGCTTGTGGTGTTGACTGGAATCTCCTCCGATTCGCTCCTCGAGCCTCAGTTCATCGGCGACGGATGAAAAGGCTTCTTCAGCCTCATTGTTCGCGCTTTGCTACACTGAAACGCCAACGGCTTCCGTTGGGACCACCTCCACCGTCGCGGCCGCCACCATTGCCTCCACCTCCTCCTGATTCTAGCTCTCCTTTCTCTTACTGCACTCCTTTTCGATTTGATTTGACACAATCGTTCTCGAAACGTACAGGTTAGGCTTCAATCTCTTTGTTGAAACTTGAATTCCAATTCTGTGATTGCAATTTGATAGTTGAGAACTATCACTACTTCTATTTAGGTGGAAAAATGTATTTTGTCTACCAAATTGTTCAATTGACGTGGATTATAGAAATTTATGAGGCAAGTAGAATATAAAAGTGGTGGAAACTGAAATTGGGAAGAAGAGTTGTTTTTCAGTGCAAAAACAATTTGACATATATAGTCACTTGTGATGACATATATGGTCACTTGTGATGATAATTTGGAGTTGTGTGCATAACTCTTATTTTAACTATACTTATTCGGCATAATTACTATAATCTTCTAGTTATTTGTTGAATATTGTCACTTGTCATGACAATTAGGTTTTATCAAGAAGATCCTTTGATAACATTGGTGATAACATGTATTGTCACTTGTGATGATAATTTGGAGTTGTGTGGATAAGTCTTGTTTTAGCTATACTTACCCGGTGTAATTACTATAATCTTGAAATCTTCAAGTTATCAGTTAAGTATTGTCACTTGTGATGACAATTAGGTATTATCAAGAAGATCCGTTTGATAACATTAGTGATGAAATATATTGCCACTTGTGATGATAAGTTAGAGTTGTGTGCATAAGTCTTGTTTTAACTATACTTATTCGGTGTAATCATTATAATCGTATGGTTATTTGTTAAATATTGTCACTTGTGATGACAATTAAGTATTATCAATAAGATCCTTTGATAACATTCGTAATGATACAGAGTTGTGTGGCTTTGATAACATTGGTGATAAAATATATAGCCACTTATGATGATAATTTAGAGTTGTGTGCATAAGTCTTGTTTTAGCTATACTTATTCGGAGTAATCATTATAATCGTATGGTTATTTGCTAAATATTGTCACTTGTGATGATACATAGGTATTATCAATAAGATCATTTGATAACATTCGTAATGATATAGGAGTATCATCACTGTCATTGATAAAAAAAAAAAAACAAGTTTCATCGAATTGCATTAGTGTCACTGGATTTTTCTTAACAATGAACTATCAAATATAACATGTATAAAAATTAATTAACTTTCAAAAGGTTCAATCGGGAAAATCTTAATCAATGTGAATTCTATTTAACTATTTATGAATTTGTTTGAATTATAACTATCATTGGTTTTATTCAATTATTGATTATTTTTTATCTTTATATATTTTAAAACTTTACTCTAATCTTAATTGAGAATTGTAATCTATTTGCTCTAATAATCGTAACCAAATCCGAGATATGTTAAGATTTATATGTACGTATCTCCATCTTTAAGTAAGGTGTTATAAAGATAATTAAATTACATGTACTATGGCTTATATAAATTTGTGCTTCTTCCACAAGTTGATTCATTAAAATTTATAATCAATAATGTATCTTTGTATTTTATGTATATGTATAAATGAATTCAATCACAATAATCAACATTTTTTTTGTTCGACAAAAAAAAAATCAACATTTTTTAATAGTATTAGTTTATCACGTACCATATTCTCAAATTACTTTTAATGTTAATTTATTACAGATCTCATTTATATTCAATAATCCGTTTTTTTATTTTTTTCTATGAGCAAATAAACATATATTAGTTATAGTAACTCATTGTTCTATTAAGTAATGTTGTGTGATATAATCTTTTTAAAAATCGGGGTGATTCATTATCTACTCACTCTCATAATTCTTAAGATATATTAATATTGTAATTTTTTAGTAAATGACATTGAAATTTTTTTATGCATTTTTTTTAGTTTTTATACGTAGATACTGATTCCACCGATATTTTTTGAAGAGAACTTAATAAGTTTTAACTTTTTATTCTAATGTCATGTTGTTTTACTTTACTTTTACTACTGATGCCGCATTTTATTATTTTAATAATTAAACTAAAATTGTTTATCATAAACTGCTTTTTATCTATAAAAAAATATTATAATCCCGTGCCCTGCACGGGGATTACTCTAGTTGAAAATAATTACGAAATGTACAATGAGAGGTTATAATCTTAACAAGATTTAGGGATTTTAAGTCAAATTATATAACATCTTAATTATAGAGACAAATCCTAAAACCATAAGTATTTCCAAATAGATCGAAGAAGTATTATATATTTTAGTTCTCTCTTTCTTTCTTATTGTATTTCTTCTAATCCTTTGTTTTGTATGCTTTCCCTTCAATTTCACATTGTATTACATCGGAGGTGGATTAGTGGATCCATGTCCCCTCTATCCATTGTTTTGCAGGTTCTAGATTAAGAAAAAAATTAGAGCGAAAGATGAGGAAGAGAGCAATCAGTTAGTGCATTGAAAACGAACTTTTGTGCACTAACAATTGGTTTTTGATCATATTTAATAGTTTTGGTGGGTTAATCATATATATCTAGTTAGTTTTTATTAGGGGTGTTCAATGGGTTGGATCGCCCACGACTTGCAGCGACCTGACCGACATACAACGATTGCATGCCAAATTGTTTTAAGTTTGCGTGTCACAGGTCGGTTCGGGTTAAACCCGCGGGTTTGCGGGTCGACCTACGACCCATTATATTTAAAAAATATTCTTATTTTTTTTATTAATATTAAAATGAAGTTTAAAGAAAATATATTTTTATAATGTTATTAGTATTAAAATGAAATTTTAAGAATATATATATATTTTTTTATAATTTTACTAGTATTTAAAAAATATATTTTTTTTGAAAACTTTATCGCACTTGAGGTCGATCAACAATTTATTTTCTTGTTGATCGAAAAAAAACAATTTATTTTCTTATTGTACAAAATATATTGATTTGACTAAGTCAAACGGGCCGGCCCATAGATTCACGGGTCAGGTTGCCGGTCACTTTTTTTTACGGGCTCGACCCGAACCGACCCGCTGAACACCTCTAGTTTTTAGGGAGGTTTTTTCATGGCTTCCCCAACAAGAACGAGTCCGTTCTTCACAATGCATGCGCCATGCCAATGAGAGTGGGTTCAGACGCCGATATAGCAAACATGTTAACTTCTCGACCAAAATTCAAAAACATACCAAACACGTTCTTAATGTCAAATCTGGTCCAAGTGTGCTCTTGTGCACTACGTGACATATACTTGAACCTAAATGTTCCAAATTGTGTGGCCGGAAATATTCAACCTAGATCTGCCCACAACCATCAAATTGCATTTTAATAACTATATTGCACATTATTATTATTTTAAAAACTAGAAAATAGCATTTTCATTAAATATAAAAATGATTTAATTCTTTAATCACAAGATTATTTTAATAATCATAAAAAAATGACATTCTTAACTTGTAAACCAACCCGAACCTACACTATAATCTGACATTATCTGATTGACCCACAGGCCACAACCTAATTAACCTGAGCCCGAAAAGACCGAACTCAAATCCGACCAAACCGATCCGTTCCACATATGTAATTATTTATGATTTATGTCATATATCTTAACTTGTAAAGATACAACTTAGACGTTAGAGGGGGTGCCACATGCCTGCATCAATTATTACATTCTTAAGTTCATATAATCTCTAGCCATTTGGTGACATACATATCCATGCCGAGCTTCTTTTTAATTCATTAAACTCATGGCGTCATTGAGTATATAATTGGTGATGTGAACTCAAAACCATTAAGATGAATATATTTTGCGTTGAAATTCTCCATGTCTCTTTCGTTCTTCTTCTATACATCATGATAGCATGAGATATGAAGGTAAGTTGAAAACAAGGTTTTTATGTTAAAAAATTATTGAATTTCCTCGCCACACAATAATTCTATAATTTAATTGTACCAAGTCACCAAATTTCCTATCTAAGCCAAGAAAATAACGTGTCAGGATCTTGTATATCCCTCGGTGTAACGTTCGGTGTTCCATTTTGTCATTTATGTCATAAAATAGTATTATAAAATGTTTAAAAAAATATATTCATATTATAAATATTTATTCTTATATAACTTAAGAATTTTGTGATATTAACCTATAGGTAATATTTTTTATAGTAAAAAATATGATTAGTTATCATTTTAATGTAAAAAAGTATTAAAAAATATATTTTGTGATACTTTTTTAATAATAGAAAAGTACAAATATATGAAACGTATTATTTAAAATATGAATATGATGTTTTTTGAAAAAAAAAACTATATTAATTTATAGCATAAATAATAAAATGGAGTACCGAGCGTTACATCGGGAGGTGTAGAAGATCCTGACCGGAAAATAACATCTGCAAATGCCAAATTTTGGTTAGGTCCATGCCTGTGCATAGTGTTTGAGAAGTCTTTTATGTCAATAATTTGAAGCTCCCAAAACTTTTAATTAATATGGGTTTATTTTGATAAAATCATTGTGATGTTAGCCGGCCAATACATACACCATATCGTTCAACCAAAAAAAAAAAATACATACACCATATCGATCTAATATCAGATAAATGGATTTAAACGGTAAGAGGAATTTAATATATTTAACTCTAGCATTTTGGATTTTAGTCCCAATTAGTTTTATCAAAAAGCCGTTAGTTTATCTTCATTTGGTCGGCTATATATCCAAGTAAACTATGCAAGTAAGTTCGTTAGCTTAAAAAATAAATAAATAGCTGAATTATTGAGCTTTAAAAACTGTTTTTTCCCCTCTTTCATTAGCGGATTATGTTTACATATTATGTAAACCTTTTTTGGGTGAATTTATTTTAGACTTCTAGTATAGCTAGAGTGTCATAGTCGATCACTCAACATTAGAGGTGTCAAACAGGTCGGGTCGGGTGGATTCGGGTTCGGTCTTTTCGGGTTCGGGTTGAGTGCGGGTTCGGGTCAATCGGGTTACAGGTCAAGCCGGGTCGGGTCTTGACAGGTTATCGTGCGGGTTCGGGTCGACCTAACAGGTCAAGAATTTGAATTTTTAATGATTATTAAAATAATATTATGATTAAATAATAATATTTGATAATAATATATTATTTTAAATATATTTTTATAATAATATTTTATTTATAATAGGTTTTTTGATAAAATATAGTATAGTATTTACAATATAATATATTTATTCTTCATATATATAATATATCGGGTCGGTCGGGTCGGTCTCGGGTTTCAACCCAATCGGGTTCGGGTTAATCGGGTTCGGTTTTTTTCTTTGCTCGCTACTATTCGGGTCGGGTTTAAACCCAAAAATTTTCGGTCGGTTCGGGTCGATTTTTCGGGTCGGGTCAGGTTTTGACAGCTCTACTCAACATATAACAAGCTAATAATTAGACTAAATAAATTACATAATTAATTGTTCTCTACTCCTCGTCCATCGTATTGTGGCGTGGCTTTTGTGATAGCCCAATTCTTTCTTTTTTTTCCTAATCAAATTAGGGGTCTTCTAACTTAATTGCATGATTCGCCCCTTTTTTTTTTTTTTGGTCGAAACATGATTCGCCCCTTAATTACAACTCTTATAAAACGCATAGCACAGCATATCTTGTGAATATACTTTCTCGTCACACAATTAAGTCTGATAATTTTGAGTTTATGCTATTTTTTATCTGAGTAATATCAACAAAGTAATTCAGTTTGATCAAAGGACGATTTATGTTCATACTAATTATCAATCGGTTGTATTTACGTATATGTACAGCGAAAATTTTCAAGTAACTAGATTTATATCGGACGTTGTTCGAGTCGATAGTTTACGTATGAACATGCGTATCTATTTGAATGAAATGAATAATCTATGAACCTTGGGAAACATATATTATATTATAAAAGAATAGACAATTATTGAAATTAGAAATCTGAATTTGTCTTCCAAGAAAAACGAGAAAACTCCCAAAACTAGCCAACATCGATCTATTTGCAATTTTATAATAATATAACTTATGAACTATATTCATATCTACAGTTTAACCATTCAACCCGAATATTGGATTGGTGAAGTCAAGTCAAGTCTACTTATGATTATTATATGCTATATTTAAAATTAGAAGTGATATTTAACACTATACAATACATCAACCAGGACGTTATATCCCTTATAATATGATCATACTATAAATACACATCACATTCTGGACATCTTCGGTACAATCCATCAACATTTAGCTCCCATTTTGTTTATTCATTTGGGAGCTAACTAAACTACTAAAGTTTCATCATCAATTCATCATGATCTGGGCGAAGCAAATCTCCTCCCCTTACGTGAAACTGCCATCATTCAAAGGCTACGACGACGGAGGCGCAAAGGCCAGCTGCCACGGGTGCGTTCGAAAGGGGCACGTGCCTTTGATCGTGGGCAACGAAGACGACGACGATTACGTGAGGTTCGTGGTGCCAACCAAGCTCATGAAGCATCCGTCCATGGCTCAGCTCCTCCAGAAATCAGCCGACGAGTTTGGCTACGACCAACGAGGCGTCCTTCGCATCCCATGCGATCCTCAGTGCTTCCGCGAGATCGTCTCCAAGATTCGTCCCAAGAAGATGTTCTGAAATGTGCTGGCTCGATTGCTATGTACGTAGACATATATGATATATGTATTGAACCCATCTTCATAGAAGATTGTGTGTTAATTAGGTTTAAGGTCGAAAACATATGGATCATATGTAGGGCACAAAAGGCCTCTGTTTTAGTGTAGAGCTTGGCCCTTTTAATTATCAAAGTCCACAAAAATATAGGGTGTGTTTGGATATATATTGAAGCATGTTGGATCAACTTGAGCCGTGGCCTTCGTAAATGTATGTATTTTCATTGTCCAAACGGCTAATTTTTATAAATCCGTGGATTGAGTCGAGTACATCTACTTGAATTTAAACCGTTTGACACTAGCAGAATAGGTAGAGTGTTTCGTTAGTGAGGCGAAATTCTCCGAAAAATAGTACCCTTGTACTCCTAAAGGGACTGAATTTCGTTAGCGTTTTCCTTCATCCGTTGTCCGTCCTGCCGAACAGAGTTGTTAAATCTCGGTGGGTCATATATGACGTGGGGGGTTCACACGTGGGGGGTTCACACATTGGTTCGTGGGCTTACGGTAAGTCCGACACATAAGCACATGAGGTTCCAGTGTTCCACCCTAAAACCAACTGACAATAGGGGGAGTAGCCCATGTGCTTATATGGTGGGTGGTTTAGTTTCTAATTCCCGATGTGGGATAGGTTTAGTCTCAACACGCCTCCTCAAGTGCAACTGTCTGACCCCGTAATATGCCAGTTGCACTTGACGTTTCGTGCCTTAAGGCCGCCTAGCCCAATAGACCAGGAAGTCGGGACCCAGACCGAACAGGCTCTGATACCATGTTAAATCTCGGTGGGCCATATATGACGTGGGGGTTCACATGTCGGTTCGTGGGCTTACGGTAAGCCCGACACATAAGCATATGAGGTTCCACCCTAAAACCAATTGACAATAGGGGGAGTAACCTATGTGCTTGTATGGTGGGTGGTTTAGTTTCTAATTCCCGGGGATTGGTTTAGTCTCAAGAAGAGCCTAATTGGTTAGGCTGCTGTTGTTTACTTTATTAATTAATGATGTAATCAAGAGGTAACGTACATCTCTATCATCCATTTACTTCTTAATTAGCCTTTCAAAATGAATAGTGGTGTAGTGTGTATGAAACCGAATGTTTTTCTTTTAAGTAATGTAAGTCCATATGATCGATATCATTCTATTTGATTACGTTTCGATTTGAGTACTTTATGGTTATAATTTCTTCATAATAGATAATCAAAGTGTATGATTTTGAAATCATATTCATCAATTTTGAAATCATATTCATCAATCAGCTGGCGCAAACGTCATAGAGGTCTCAAGGCCGGTTTAGTGGTGTACGTGCGATGTGGACATCAAGCTAATTGCGTAGTTTTATATTGATTTCGGTCGAGTTTGCTCCCGACTAGCTCGGCTTATATTGATCACTTGAAAACATACTGAAAAACTATTGCGATGTTTACATAAATTATTATCGGTTAAAGCGACAACCCGACTCGATTTTCGCAAGAAAAGAAATGTTTGCCAAAGTCAATTGGTATAAACAAATGAGTTAAGCATTATTGATGTTCGATCTATTCAAAAAATGACTGTTTTGAAGCTTTCGCCCGCCTCAAAATGGTTAGAGTCAATCAATGTCCGGCCGGCTTGAATATAGATGTCCAAATTTGGGGTTCCTCAAATTCAATTTTATCATACACGTTGTTAGAGATATTCGAACATGAAACATATTATTCGAACATGGTTATAGACACTTAGAGTCAATTCATTACATGGGTAAAATATGGCACGGTCGAATTATTCCCTTATTTTATGAAAAAAATCTGTTTGAGATACGTAAACAGTTTGTTCATCATTACGTTCAATTTGTCCTTATGTATTAATAAATTTTTCATCAAAAATTATTGATTTGTTAATCCAATATTTCCAATCTGTTCATAAAATATTATTGACTTTTCCATCAATATTATTTATTTGTTCATCTGTATAATCAATTTGTTAATCCATATGTCCAAATTGTTCATCATTATCTCTAATTTATTCATCAAATATTGGTGATTTGTTCATCCATTATTTCCAATTTGTTTATCAAGCATTATTGATTTGTTCATCAATATTGTTGATTTATTCATCTTTTTGACAGTTTATTCGGGTACTGCACATTTGTTCATCAATAACATCAGTTTGTGCATCACGATTGTGTATTTATTCTCTAGAACTATCGTATTTGTGCATAACTATTGAGCAAGTGTGTGTCATTCTCATGTATTTATACATCATTATCATGCAATCAACGGTTTAAATGCACTAAGAAACAATAGATTTTGATGAACAAACAATATGTTTAAAATGAACAAACAATAGGTTTTTAATGAACAAAAATGATATGTTTTTTATGGACAAATTCGTAGTTTTGACGAACAATCTTGGGTTTGCCTTGTATCCATATTTTTGAAAAAATATGTGAATAATTAATTTGCCAAAAATTAGGTCGTGACGTTTCTTTTCCCCTTTTTAGTGAAATGATCAGCACACTTAATTTCTCCTCATCCGATGGCTCTTAATCTATCTTATTTCTGGGTGTCCATTCTCTCACTTGATCCATATCCATATTTTATTTTACTAATAAGAGACCCATTTGATCCTTCACTGTTGAAGTGGAATAAAACACTCTTTGTTAGGTTAGGGCTTGAGATTCACTTTGAAAAGTCTAACCTCTAGACATAGTGGTGTATGAGCTCAATTTTAAGGACGGCATGGAGTTCGTTAGTGCCGAGGAGAAGATAGAAAAATGCTCTTGGCTAGCTATGAAGGAGTACTCTTAGACCCCGAGTGAAGTTGCTTGAAGGTTTGGGGGTGAACGACTTGAGCAATGAGGCAAAGGAAGAGGCACTTGCTAAATTGGTCCAAAACAATGGTAAATATGATTCTAAGTTTATCTATGAGGCCTTTAGAGATCATAAACCATTGGTGGGCTGTGCAGGTATGTCATGGGAGGAGTGCTTAGCCAGATATGGAGCTTCACCGCGTGGAGGGAAAAGACACACCCGGTTGCCTCTTAACTCGAGACTCTTTGAATGGGGTACGGTAAATGATGATGGTTGTGCCTTTTTGTGAAGATGGGAGGAAGGACAATGCTCACCTTTGGTTTGAGTATGTGCCCTTTCACTAGTAGAGTATGGTTGCCGAGGTGATTCTCAATTGAATGAACGTTGGAGTACGCAAAGAAACCTTAAAGGGATGGACGCATTGGTTTCAAGAGTATGAGGCCAAGAAATCAATTATTTTTTAGGCTCGGCTAGTTGTCTTCACATGCTTGATGCACAATGTGTGGAGGATGTGCAATGAAGCTTTGTATGAAGGTATTAGCCCGAACATGGCTATGTGCATCGCTCGGATCAAGGAGGAATGTAAATTTAGGTTGCCTTGCAAAAAGAACATTAACAAAATAAATGGAAGAAAGTGGAAGACCTTGCTTCGGATTTGAGCCTAGATCTCGTTTGTACTAGGTTCTCTTTGTTAGCTTATTTTCCTTGTCATGCCATTGTCTTTTGTAGCCATTTGTGGACTATTTGGGTGCTAGATCGATGGATGTACTTATGATGGAGACCCGGAGACATGTCCCGGCATTTGATCTTGGAGCACATCTATAGGTGGCTCTTGTGTAATTTTGCTGCATGTATCAACATATAAATTCCAGATTCTACAAATTGTCATTGTTGTTTCTCTCTCTAAAGAAGAGAGGTGGGAGTGGTTGATTTTTGTGGTTAGGTTTTCTTTTAAAATTTATTTACAAGTTTGATATCATCCCTTTTTTTTCGTTTTTTTAAATCCCATCATTTAATCGCAAAACTTCATTTGTGTAAAGGGTATATATAACTTTGCTAGAAAACCACCCTCTAAAATGATATTTGTTACAAACCACCCTTTAAAACAAAAACTTTACAAAGAACCACCCATCGTCAACTTTTTGTGTTATAAACTCATGAACATATCAAACAAGAGTGTATTTCAAGTATTATTGATTTCTTTTAAATTTGCAGATCTCATATTATTTAGTGATTTGAAAAACGGGTTTAGTTTTTTTTTCTACTAAAATACCATGTAAAGTGAAAAATACAACTATTTAATACATTATAATTATTTTGTGTTACTTATAAAATCATTTTCTGAAAATGAGGCTACGTAATAGTAATTACATGAGACTTATATCTTTGAAAATTCAAGAGGTGAGATCCTTTTAAAAAAATTGAAGTAGAGAGATACAAAAACCTAAAAGTGAGAATAATTTACTACAATCGTGACAAAAAGACGCTAAATACATTTGTTAAATTTACTAATTAGCACATAAAATCATTCAATAGGACAAATAATCACTATTACTTGAAATACATCTTTATTATTAATATGATAATGAGTTTTTTTAAACAAAACAAATTGATGGTGTGTTGTTCTTTATAAACATTCTGCTTTAAAGGGTGGTTTACAACAAAGTTTAATTTAAATGGTGGTTTTCTACAAACATGTTAATTTAAGGGGTGGTTTTGTGTGTTTTTGCTCTTGTTTAAACTAACGGCCATGCACATCCCCTCATTTATTACCATATCAAACATATCCGCTGGAAAAATAACTCTAAAATTTATATGTGATATGAGTGATGGTTAATAAAATGTAGTAAAAATATTTATATTTACTTTATAAATGAATAGTGTAATTTTGTCCAAACTAGTACAACCTCCACTACTTAGTACATGCCATTTATTTATTTATTGAGAACGAAAAGGACTTAGGTTCATCACGAGTACTACTTGAGCTCCTCTAGAGCATCCAGAAGGAATAAGAACCAGTTACTAATCCGTCATTTTAATTTCATGTAAGAAATAATTAAAATTTTACTATTTAAAAAAAGTATATACTTTTTCCTATATTGTCCTTATTGATTGAAAATCTATGTATATATATAAAAGTCGTAAAGCTTAGAAGCCACCACATTACGCCACCTAGGATTTTTCCACATGTCATCCTCATATTGCGTCACCTAGGATTTTGACATGTGTCGGTCTATCATTGACCCACATCACATATTATTTACTTTTTTTTATTAAGCCACATCATATCTATTAATTTATCCATGTCACACACACACACACACATATATATATATATGTCCACCTAAGCTTTTTTTCTACCAATTAGGTGAATGCAAGAATTTTTTCCTCTACTAAATAGGTAATTGTAAAGATTGTTTATAAAATATGTCATTTTTTTGTAGTTGTACAAATCTTATTTGAAACACATTAGTTAAAATCTTGTTTAAAAAAAAGAAAGATTTTGATAATTATATGTCAATCAAAAGATATTTTCATCAAATAGTCAAATCTGTCATTTCTTAATTAATATATCAATTAGTCTTTTCTTTCTTAATTAAATTTTATAATTGTATTGTATATTACTAATGAACTTATTCATTTTTATTAAAATTACATTTTTTACCATTTAAATTTGATTAATTAGAATAATAACATATATCCAAACTTGAAATATATATTAAGCTTATTAAAATAAACATGTATTGAATAATCATGTAACATTATATATAGAAAATTTTAATAAAATCCACACAAGATGTGGGTAATTATGCTAGTAGTTATCTAAGTATATGTATAATGAAAAACAAAAAGGATCTCTATAAGATTGAGTATATTGAAATAGAATTATCCAGTGACATATTTTCCTTAACACAGAGTCATATTATACAAAAGTAAGCAATTAGCAATTAAGCATCGATAATATATTTGGGTCCGGATCCGGTAGGAATGATTATTATGGTAGGAAATAGGAATGAATCACAGCCGTTGATCACGCAGGGAAACACAACCCAAAATTACACACGACCGAATAATACGCGTATTATTCGTTTTTTTTTTCCTTCATCCGTTTTCTTCCGTTTTTTACGTTTGTTTTCGTTTTCTTCCGTTTCCTTCCGTTCTCTTCCGTTTTTTTCAATTTTTTTCCGTTTTCTTTCGTTTTTTGGTTTTTTTCGTTTTTTTTTTTCGTTTTTTTCGTTTTTATTCGTTTTTTTTGTTTTTTTTTCCCGCGTTTCTTTCGTTTTTTTGTTCAACTCTATGGACGATTTGTGCAACCATATTTGTTCACCTCTATTGCTCATTTGTGCAACTCAATGGTCAAATTTGTACAACTCAATAGTCAAATTTGTGCGACTCAATGGTCAAATTTGTGCAACTCAATGGTCAAATTTGTGCAACTCAATGATCAAATTTGTGCAACTCTATGGTCAAATTTGTGCAACTCTATGGTCAATTTGTTCATTCATATTTGTTCAAGTCTATTGCCAATGTGTTAAATTCTATGGCCATTTGTTCATCAATATTTGTGCAACTCAATGGTCAAATTTGTGCAACTCAATGATCAAATTTGTGCAACTCAATGGTTAAATTTGTGCAACTCAATGGTCATTTTTTGTACAACTCAATGGTCAAATTTGTACAACTTTATGGTCAATTTGTTCATTCATATTTGTTCAACTCTATTGCCAATGTGTTGAATTTTATGGTCAATTTGTTCATCAATAGTTGTGCAACTCAATGGTCAAATTTGTGCAACTCAATAGTCAAGTTTGTGCAACTCTATGGTCAATTTGTTTGCGTGGAGCAACATCCATGTGAAAGCTCCAAAACGAGACCTAACTACGCCGTTTGGGACACTCAAACGAGGTTTTGAAGCCTTAAACGGCTTTTTTTGTGAGGCCCCCCAACACACAGGCCCTTCGGGCCTGACTATAGCCCCGTCTCGAAGAGACCTTTGAAATGACATAAAATATGCCCCGTTCCGATAACCGAGCGCAAAGTTACGCCCCTTTTCTCCCCGACGCCTGTCTGCTTCCCCCCAGATTCTGGTCTTATGCCGGCCCGGAAACCGCGAACCCAAGACTCCACCTCATGGCTTATGCGAGGCCTTCGATACGACTACTCACACGCCTCGAACGGATCACCAAGCCAAAAGTTATTGCATTTCACTTCCAATTTGGCAGTAACACACAAGAACATAGCTAAATCGGAACCGCTTTACACTACTAAAGTGAACTAAATCGTGGACTGTGCAATCACGATCGAGGATTGTGCAATCACGATCGAGGATTGTGCAATCACGATCGAGGATTGTACAATCACGATCGTCGATTGTGCAATCACGATCGTCGATTGTGCAATCACGATCGTCGATTGTGCAATCCCTAAGAAACCTTCTTACATGACTCTTTCCTATTTGTGCAACTCAATGGTCAAATTTGTGCAACTCAATGGTCAAGTTTGTGCAACTCTGTGGTCAATTTGTTCATTCATATTTGTTCAACTCTATTGCCAATGTGTTGAATTTTATGGTCAATTTGTTCATCAATAGTTGTGCAACTCAATGGTCAAATTTGTGCAACTCAATAGTCAAGTTTGTGCAACTCTATGGTCAATTTGTTTGCGTGGAGCAACATCCATGTGAAAGCTCCAAAACGAGACCTAACTACGCCGTTTGGGACACTCAAACGAGGTTTTGAAGCCTTAAACGTTTTTTTTGCGAGGCCCCCCAACATACAGGCCCTTCGGGCCTGACTATAGCCCCGTCTCGAAGAGACCTTTGAAATGACATAAAATATGCCCCGTTCCGATAACCGAGCGCAAAGTTACGCCCCTTTTCTCCCCGACGCCTGTCTGCTTCCCCCCAGATTCTGGTCTTATGCCGGCCCGGAAACCGCGAACCCAAGACTCCACCTCATGGCTTACGTCGAGGCCTTCGATACGACTACTCACACGCCTCGAACGGATCACCAAGCCAAAAGTTATTGCATTTCACTTCCAATTTGGCAGTAACACACAAGAACATAGCTAAATCGGAACCGCTTTACACTACTAAAGTGAACTAAATCGTGGATTGTGCAATCACGATCGAGGATTGTGCAATCACGATCGAGGATTGTGCAATCACGATCGAGGATTGTGCAATCACGATCGTCGATTGTGCAATCACGATCGTCGATTGTGCAATCACGATCGTCGATTGTGCAATCACGATCGTCGATTGTGCAATCCCTAAGAAACCTTCTTACATGACTTTTTCCTATTTGTGCAACTCAATGGTCAAATTTGTGCAACTCAATGGTCAAGTTTGTGCAACTCTGTGGTCAATTTGTTCATTCATATTTGTTCAACTCTATTGCCAATGTGTTGAATTCTATGGTCAATTTGTTCATCAAGATTTATGCTACTCAATGGTCAAATTTGTGCAACTCAATGGTCAAGTTTGTGCAACTCAATGGTCAATTTGTTCATTCATATTTGTTCAACTCTATTGCCAATGTGTTGAATTCTATGGTCAATTTATTCATCAATATTTGTGCAACTCAATGGTCAAATTTGTGCAACTCAATGGTCAAAGTTGTGCAACTCAATGGTTAAATTTGTGCAACTCAATGGTCATTTTTTGTACAACTCAATGGTCAAATTTGTGCAACTTTATGGTCAATTTGTTCATTCATATTTGTTCAACTCTATTGCCAATGTGTTGAATTTCATGGTCAATTTGTTCATCAATATTTGTGCAACTCAATGGTCAAATTTGTGCAACTCAATGGTCAAATTTGTGCAACTCAATGGTCAAATTTGTACAACTCTATAATCAATTTGTTCATCCATATTTATATAACAAACGAACTTTGTATAATTTGTTCAGATCTATTGACACATCTATATTTGTTCAATGATATTGTCAATTTGTTACTCCATGGTCCATTTGTTCATCCATAATACACAAACAAAAAAAGTCTCTAAAAAAACGCAATTTCTCCCATTCCTTGATATCTAAGAACTTTGATACGGAAGAATGCGCTTGGGCTTGGAGAAAACAAACATAAGCAATACATAACCAAACAAGCACTAAACATTATGGTCCATTTGTAGAGCTACATTTTGTTCATCCATATTTGTAGAGCTACATTTTCAAAGATACAAGATACACGTAGATCTAACTAAAGCAAATAACAACTAAAGCAAAGAAAAAGCTTCAATGAACAATGCATCTGGAAACAATAGCAGCAGCCAAATCCAGGCGATCTATAATAAGACCAGAATGCACTTCCATTAACTCATTTCACCGAATATATTGAGAAATCAAATAAAATATTCGTGTCTCTTCAAAAAAAACGAAAAGATATGCAAACTCGCAGAGAATGGAAAAGAGGGAGAACAAGGCATTACACTCCAAGGAAGCAGCGAGTGACTTCCTGGCCTCTGTGAAGGCACTTCTCAGGGTTAGGATCCTTCTTCTTGCACCTCAAAAACTCAAGGCTCTCGCCACGACACCTAATTGCTATGTGCTTGGACGACATCGTCAAAGAAGAAGACGTGGCCAGCGGAACCCCAGCTTCATCCGCCGAGCTCGCCATCTCTCTCTGTATCTAACATCATAACAAGATCGATTGAATTACATTCACATTTACATCCAAGCCGAGATCAAATGCAAGAATCAATTAATAACAAAGGAAATTATTGCAAATCTCTCCCTCTCAGAAACCTAACTTCCATTTCGACCATGAATAAGAGAGGAATTCAGAAATTCGACAGAGACTGGAGGAATTGAACTGTACCTCGTTGAAATCTGACGGAGGTTGCAGAAGAAGAAGAAGAAGAAATGGTGGCGAGCAAGGAATTATCTTTTCGAGGCGGCAGCGAACAAATCCAGCGACGATGGAGGACGCGGAGTCGTCTGCGGGAGCAGCGGCGACGGATGCGAGGACGGAGGAGGAGGTCGTAGTTCCGGTGGATGGATCCGCCGAGGGAGTTCTCCACGGGGAGGGAGGCCGAGAGGACGGAGGAGTGGAGGAAGAAGGCGGCGGAAGCGGCGGCGAAGACCAGGTCGGAGGAGAAGAGAGGGGAGTCGGAGGAGAGGATGAGGAGGTCGGAGGCGGAGAGGGGATGAAGAAGAGGACGCACGCACAACGCCTTTTGCAACTTTTTTTTCATTTGTTTTGAGCGGATCTCCGCCGTATAGATTGATATGATCCAAGGGATGTAAATCATTCCTATTTCTCACTCTAAGACTCATTCTTAGATGAGTCTTTCTCAATATATTTAGGTGTAACACCCCGTCTTTCTGACTAGGCGTTACTCGGTAGTAGACCTCACGAGGCACTACCAAGCTGGTTCGACAACAGACATTCGGATCTTGCAACGCGGGCACGGCGAGAAAATATATAAAACATCCAACTTGTATTTGAATGAATTGATAATTCTAGTTTTAAAACAAAGTAACATGAACTATTCCCCAAGAACAACTCCAAATTCAAATACTCGAATCTCAGAACTCAACCTAGAAGACAAACAACGACATGATCACTTAATACAATCCAAGGTCATATAATGATAAGACTAGCAATATAATAACACCCAACCCTAAACTATGACACGCGCTACTGCTCCGCACCATCATTTCGCCGAGGCTCAGTCACGGGATCCTGATTACCTGGAATGAAAAATAGTTCCCCGAGGGGTCAGATCCTATCCTATCAAGTCAAAATTACATGGAAGTTACAAGACGTTTCAAAACCGTTTTACTAAGATCAGCAAACAAGTCCGCAATCACACACATATCTCTAGTCCAGTCCTAGGTCCAGTTAGTCACTCAATCAATTCCACACAAAACACGCAATCAGAGGCTCTACCTATGGTATGGGCACTGCATCAACACCACATACCTTACTCTACCTATGCTCCAGCTCTGCATCAACACTGCAAGCGACAACCGTCCAACCCATCACAACCATCCACAATAACCATCCATCCTCATTCCAACCGTCCATCCCATCACAACCATCCACAATCAGCCTCCACTGGAGCACTGCCCAGCATAGAGAAAACAACGACGAAAATATGCGTATATAAATATCAACTTTCAAAAACAGGTTTCCGAAATCATTTACACATAGCACACATATCAAAACATTTTAAAAGATCGATCGGGACTAGTTCCCAAAACCAATCTCATAACTACCACGCAACCCTAACAAGCTAGAACAGGACTGAGCAAGTCGAAATTCGACTTACCTGAGAGACGAAGAAATTTTGCTACGAATGAAGAAGGTCAAGAGCCCGGGAAGATTAATCTCCTAAAACGATAACTGAAATTAATAAACGCATTCCTTGACTAGGACGATTAATTATAAATTAGAATGAGTGAAGAATTATAATTTAAAGAATTATAAAAGCCCAAAGATATCCCCGACTCGTACCCAACGGAACCCGAATGCCCAAACCGAGGCCAATGGACTTACTGCTTACCAACACTAGCTAAAGCACTAATTAATCACTAACTAGCCTAGACTTTGACTAAAAAAAACTCCCGTGACCTGCACAAACTACCCCAAGGCCAATGTTACTTTTACTCTTCTTTAAGGGATGTGGCCCCACCCTTCTTCCTCATAACCCAACTCTCGAGATCCCACCGTTCCTTCTTCAACCTCTCGCCTCTTTCAACCCGAAATTCAGATCTGGCCTTGCGGCCCCGAACACCGCCGGCTACCCCCGAACGACCCTACCACGACGACAAGCACCACCCTCCGACCAGCTGCCTCTCGCCTTACCCCTACCCGCGCCAGATCCGCTTCCCGATTCCCGGCCAAAAATCCCGACGGCCCGTTCTATGCTCTCTGACTCGACCTCTTCGGACCGGGACTGCCTCGGACCACCCGACCCCGAGATCCTGATGCGGAAAGAAGGAAAACAAGAAGGCAACGAGGACACTCACCGGACAAGGAAGGTGACGACGACTCCAGCGGAAACGACCGGACGGCGACGGAATCGACGGAGACGGACACACCGGTGCACAAGAACGGACGGCGACGATTGAACACGGTTCCGGCGATGGAAGAGAATGGTGGCGGCAGGGTTTGTTCAAAGAACGACTGAGGAACGATACCAAGCTAGGGCGAAAGGCTAATCCAGAGGTTAAATAGACTTTTAAGTTAAGCTAATGATACGGTTAGCTTAATTTGGATAGATTTTGGATTGGGTTGCTTTAATTTAGCTAAATTGACTTGAATTGGTTATTAAACATCCTAGATGGATCTTTCCTAGTCATACGAGATAAGAAAGATTTTGGCTACCATACACTATACGCTATCAATACTTATATAATGACATATTTATAGTTAAATATTTGTAAGCGTATTTGCTTTACCCTGAAGACTTGAAAAAAATTAGCTTGCGGGTCAAGAAACGGAATCGAAAAGAATCGAATATTACATTAGGGTAGATTTCGATCAAAAAAAATATATTTAGGGTAAATTTTATTTACACACCATATTATCTGCATTATATAAAGTGGTGGTGTGGATGTCATGATTGTAATCTACTATAATACAGTGTAAAACAGAATCTAATTCTTTGTCAAAAAAATTTGTCATATCATCAATGCTGAATAAAATAATATTTTTCTTAATGGTATCTTAAGAAAATATATATTTTATTTAAATTATTAAAATAATTTTCATTTTAGATAACATGTTTTTTTATCCTTTTCTGAATATTCAATATAATTAATTTAATAATAGCTTTCATAATTTAACCTATAAAAAATTAAAATACATATATAAGTCAATATGTTCGGATATTTTGATTTGTACATTATCGAGTAAAAAATAGACTCGGGTTTAAATTCGATCTTGGGTCGATTAACTCGGATTTATATTCATACTACCTGTATATGGTACGTGATTCATAGTAGTTGACAAGTAAATTGTAAGTTGAACTTCCATGTAACGTGCTGACGTGGAGGTTTGTACAGCGTACGTGGTAGCATAAAATACACAGAATGTAACTTCGGTGGGGTATATTTATTTAGAGGGTTTTGATTCATATATATATTTTGGTCCACGAACGTGACTGCATGACCATTTTGACAATAGTGTGGTGTATAGTAGATAGCTAAATAAAAGGTCGTAAATTTAGTGATGGAAATCATCAATTCCCTTAATTGACAATCTGACATCTACAGAGGCCGCTAGCGTTGATTATGTCCTTGTCGAACAGCTCCATGCTGAGTAGTCTTCAACGGACATGGTTTACCATGACCATTCAAAGTTCAAAAGCAACTGCCCCTAGTTAAGTTAGTACCTACAGGCTACAAGGCTACAACAACTACAAGCCTTTAAACGAATACCAAAGTGATTAACAAGTACTCAATTATATACTGTATATAATCAATGATAAGATTTCAATTTTCTAATACTACCAAAGTAACAATCCATTTGTCATGTATGTTTGGGTCAAGACCGGTTCACCTATCTACATATATTAAAGAAAAAATTATAGTGCAATTTAAAAAAGCATCGTAAATATATCAACTTAGAGCATGCATCTCTTAGAGCCCTTTTAAGCCCACCAACGCACATCTCGATATGTTTCTCTAAATTAGGGGATATCTCTAAATTGTGAATCATATAGTTTATTTATTTTTATTTTTTTCAAAGCAAATAAATTAAAAATTCTTTCTAATAGTTCTCCAAAATGGATAAACAATTAGAGTTGGAGTAATCTTTTTTTTTGAGAATTTGGTTGTTGTTTTCCATTTTGGAGAAATATGTAGAGTAAATACTTGAAAAGTTAAAAGTAATTGTTTTTTGTACGAATATTTTATTTAAAAAATTCAAGCAAAACTATATTTGACATGGGATCGGAATTAGTTAAATTCATACAAAAAGAAAAGGAAAAACAAAACACACATATTGGTCCTTAAAATTGACATTAATTGTAATAATGACTATTATTCTACAAAATAATTAAATTGTAGTAAATGATATCATGGTAATCATCATCCTTTAACTATGAAGACCCTTGTTAAACCAACTATATACTATATATTAAAGTTTTTCTAATTTAAAAAGTGATTGTTCACAAAAAAAACTTATAGTGGAAGATAATAACTCAAGTGCAATGATTATATATATAACATCGACATGTGAAAAACATTATTCACAATATAGTGACAAATACTATATAAAAAATGTATAAATTCTCTCAGATAATACAAAAACCTAATCAATAAGATCTCATGCTATAGTACAGACCATCTACCAAAAATATTCTTAGATTGACCTTGCTATATTTATGACGCGTAGACATACTTAGAAGAGATTAAACTTTTGTAGATTGACCATGCCATTAACTAACGGGTAGTAGAGATCAAACTTCATGTACATCCAAGTAATTGAGTGTGGTACTAGATCCCATGCCCGATACTTTAAAGCTAACTAAGCTCTCTCAATGAGATTTTATTCGTTCGGCTGGATAGGTGGCGGGAAGCGAAAGAAGGAAAACACTAATGGAATCCAGTTTCTTTGGAGGTACAAAGGTGCTAATTTTTTGAGGATCTCGCTTCCGCTACCGGAACACGTTACGTATTCTGCTAGTGTTAACGAAGCGTAAATGAACTACACAATAATTAATCATCTCTAATCCGAATATAGAGCGACTGACTTCCGATTCCTTCCATAAAGTCCACATCCACGCCCCATATCTCTATAAGTCGTAAGACCCAAAATCTTCAATTATTCTCATCCATTATCAGCCCCCAACTCTACCCACATTCTCCACCTATACTTCCCAATATACCCTCTTCATGTTCCTAGTTCCTTATATATGCATATACATACATGGCCACAACACGTACCTACGATTGAGTACAATGAACAAGGCGACGGCGAGCACCAAGCGCCAAGGCGGCGTACTATTCTCCTCGCCCACTTCCTCTCCTCGATACGTGAGGCTCGGTTCGAGCCTTGGAGCCGGTTGGTGTAAGACGGAGAGTCGAAAGGGGTATGTTCCCGTGATGGTGGGAGCCGGAGGCGAGTGGGAGCGGTTTTTGATCCCGACCCAGTTCGTGGCTCACCCCTCCATCGTCGCCCTCCTCGAGATGTCGGCCGAGGAGTTCGGTTACGACCAAGAGGGCGTCCTCCAGATTCCCTGTCGCCCGGGCACCTTCCAAGATATTCTCAACAACTTGCCCTTCAAGAAAAGATAGTACGTTGTCTTTTTTGTTTCTTTTTGATCTACCATCGATCATAGATATGTAGTTGATAACTCAGTACCAGATTATCCCTAAACCCTATGTGTAAAAATTACTATATGTGAAATATACTTTCTTTTTTTTTGTCGAGAAAGGGCCAAGGTACAAGCAAATTATTCAAGGCAATGATTTAAGCCTGGCTACTTTGTATGAAAAAAGTAAATTTTGGAGAGAACATAGTTTTATTTGTTTTGGAAAACGTAAAAATAATAGAATTGTATTTTATTTTAATGCTTTTGAGAGTAATTTTTGGAGAAAACTAGCAGATGACCCGTACCTTGTACGAGGATGTTGTGTATTTATTTATTAGTTTTATGTATGAATTACTATAACAATTACAAATATTATCATATGCATACTTTAATTTAAAACGATGTTTATTTTTCGGATTATAAAATGACATAATTCTTGTATATCATAATATATATATATAAACAAATTCTATTTATATATTACTTTTTATACATACATAAACATATATTTAAATAATTGAGGAAGAATGACATAAGATAAGATGCATTATCACAATTTATTAAAAATTGATACAAATCTTTTGTTATTTAAATTAAACTGCGTAAACTAACTTATATAATAAAAATCAATAAGTTTAAATAAAAACTCAGATTCATACATTATAATATTAAATATATAGATGATATTTAATAAGATAATTTGAAAACCAAATTATCTCGTATATATGTTATTTTTTTTGAAAAAAAATTAAATAATAAATATTTAAATATCTAATAAAAATGTTAATGAATCATTATCTTAATTAAGAAATCTATCTTTTTTTCTAAAGCGTAATCAATATGTAATATTAGCGATATATATGGTAAATATAATATTTATTTTTTTTTATTGATATTTTAATATGATTGATAGTTAAAAAATGTATTTAATATATTATTTTAATATAATGAATATTTTTTCTCATATATATTGGTAGAATTTGCTACCATTGATGATTTAAAAAATTACCATAATAAAATTACGAAAAGTAAACTATAGTTAATGTGATATTTAATTAAATGGGTAAAATATTATGATTATGATTTATACATGACAAAAGAATTTTTTTCTAAATAAAGTTTATGATAGATATATGTATTAATTAAATGTGTATAATGATAAGATAGAGATTTTAAATATAGATAGAATTATTTGATAAACAACTCAAATTATAAGATAGAACTAATATCTTAATTAAGTATATATAAGATTATGGTAAAATCAAGATTTAGTAAGATAGATTTTTAAATAAGGGGGGGTGATGTGGCGTAATATGATGATAGAATTTGCTTCCGCTTTAGTATATAGTAATAAAAATAAATATCATTTTTGAAGGAAGTATAACAAGACTTAAGTATATATAAACACCGGGAGCAAAGCCCAACCCTTGAAGTCGTCTAAACAAAGCCTACCAAATGGCTTATCCAAATAGTGAAGACCATGTTATATCAAAAAAAAATAAAGTGCAGACCAAGAGAAGGAAAAATTGAGCTTAGCGACCGAATCGGCGATAGAATTTGTTATGAAAACACGCAAATAAACATCGGACTCCAAATAAACACCGCGGAATTCCATATCCCAAGCTATCTTGACGTCATTGTAAATGTGAAATATACCAATTGTGAATTAACTGCAATTTAGAAACCACGTAGTCTTCGTGCACTTGTGTTTTGTAAAGGCAGCTTTATGAGTATGATCGATGTTAACTATATATATATTGGTATGGTAGTAAAACAATTAAACCTTGCATAAATCGATTGTGTAGGAACAATATTCGAATCAGACATTTCAGACGAGCAACTGTACAAAGACATTTCCTTAAACAATGGAATAATTAACAAACAAAGGTGAAAGATACGATTCATCGTAGACTCCGGCCATCCAACAAGTTAGTTAAAGAGGAAAAACTTTCACCATTGAGTTTTTTCCAATAGATCTATTTCAAATAATCTATTTATATTACTAATTTACTATTGATAATTTGATGACCAAGGATTATGCTTTAAACTTTGATCACCCTTTGATTAAATGAATGCTTTGAATGCTCTCTAAACCAATGAGTTTCCTTTTTTGGGTTCGAGCAGAGATAACATTCTCCGGCTCGTTGACGAGCACTTTTACATTGTGGTAAAAGCGTTGTCAAAGAAAATCCTAACTTTCAAAAGCGAGTATAGTGAAAGTAAAGGTTGATCCCACAAACGAATTAAACTAAAGAAAACGCTCCCGATGCCCCCGGTGCTCCCAAAGCCCCCAAAAACCCAATTCCATGAACAGTGCCAAATCAAGAAGCCTAGCCCTCGAATTCTAAGCCAAATCGTCATCCACCTTTTCCTCTTGAAAATTCCAATTCATGCTGCCAGAAGCCCTAATTGGAGAACAATTTGGGGCAAACCACCCCAAAATCCGAAAATAGGCCGACCAAACGGAGGCCATGACGAACAATGTCGAATGTAGACCGCAAGCCAAACGGGGCTTTTCAACGATGGTAAACTCATCTCGCTTCAGAGGAGGACGCAAAGAAAAGGGCGAGGTCTCTCCTTGGACGAACCAAGATCGCTTTGGAGGCTAGATTGGTGAGGTGTGGGCACTGTTCGACTCTGGTTCACCATGGAGTGGAGGGAGGGACGAGAGAGCTTCAAACGATGGATCAATCGCTCGATATCATCCTTGGGAAAGAAGATTGGGAGAAGATTTCTTCTTTTCTCTGGAATAGCTTAGAGAGGCGACAAACCCCAATACGAATCAGGTTGTATCCTCTCTTTCCTTGCTTGGATATATTCGATAAAATGCTTGATTTGGTTTCCGTATGGTATGTTGGATTTAGTTTCTGTTCTGATGAAAAACTTCTGAAAGAACAATCTGAAAAAACGAAACTTATTAGGCAACTGGAACCAATTTCTACCATGGTCGTCGAGACCTTAAAGGGTAGAGCTTATAATAAGACTTTAGACGCTGGCTCTTCGTGGTCGAAATTAGAAAAGTGTCAAAGGAATCGGTACGAACCATGCCGCTTGAGGCTCCATTGTTATGAAATTAGTAGCAAGTTTCTACATATCTTAAAACTGGGATTGATGTATTTGTGGTTGATAGATACTAATTGGATACTAGTCAGTGTTGTTGATAAGCCCCAACTTCAAATTTACAGAATATCTAGACCTAAAGATGTGAGTATGGATGGTTTTCAATGGGTGTTTGGCATACATCGCGTTGAGTTTGATGAAGGGAATTGGCAACAAGTCGGTAGATATGCGGAGCTGGCTTTGAACATTTGTGTTGAAAATTTTGGCCTGGAACTAGCTGATAAAGAAAATGACTATAGTTGGTGTGGCTATAATCAAATGAAAAGGGTAGGGCTTTTACCCATTATGATCAGCTCCCTAGAGGAAGTTATTTTATCTCTATGTATGCTAAGTGATGTGTTAATATTTGTTGAAGAATGGAGAGTTTATGGATGGATATTTGTTTACCGTGTTGACTCTGGTTGTTGGCCATTGCGAAACCTAGAATTAAAAGATAAATGTTTTGTTTGTGGTCGAATGCACTTGAATAAATTGGATAGAGTTTATCTCATTTTTTGATCATAGTTAATCCAGACTGAATTGTTGTATGTCTAATAGGAAAGGCTTGGAAATCAGGATACATGATAAGGGCGGGATGTGTTCTCCTAGTGAACTCTAAGTATGTGCTTATGTTGTTGTGCATTGAGCATGCAGGAAATGAGAAATTCAAGTTCACAGCCCCTGCAAGGAGCTTGGAGTTATGTTGGCCATGATAGAACCCACGAGAAAGTTATTCTGACACAATGAAACACCAGCTTATGCATTTGGAAAATAAAGTGGCCTATAAGAGTAGGATTCACATACTTGGTGGCCTCTGGTTCATGTTGGGCGTTTGAAGTGAAAGAATTAGATGTGGGGAGTTGTGTGTGTTGGTGGTTAAGGTATCATGAACTTCAAATTTGTAAAACATGTAATTCTTTTATGGAAAATGTATGTTATTGCTTATCATGCGAGAGAACTGTAATATTTGCATATTGTGTGAAAAGAATCCTGGACTCGTATCCACAAATGATTGATAAAATTATATGCTTAATTAGTATCTTGAGTGGAGTTTTTTGGCTGAGGTTAAGTACTCAAAAATTGCTTCACGATCCATGATAGCGGGTTGCCATATTTTAGCTTCCCAAAGGGAAAATTCTATAAACGAGTGAGTAAAATGCCATACTATAGCTTCCCGACAAGAAAATTTTATAAGCGAGTGAGTAAAGGAAAAGTGTGGAAACAAATAGGAATAACGTCCGACGTAATAAGCATACATTGTACTCAACTCAAGGGAGTTGTTGGTCACCCCTACAAAATAAGTTATAAATGAAAGTAGCCTTGTGGAACAACAGAGGTATGGGCAAGAAATCATTCTGGCCTGAGATTGATTAATTTTGTAAAATCAAGCAAATCCAAATTATGGCGGTTGTTGAGACAAAAACGGAGAAGCTTCCGAGCGATCAAGTATGGAAGCGCGCAGGGTTTGACAATCTAGTATGGTCCCCGGCCAATGGTAGGGCCGGTGGCATATGTGTAATGTGGAAGGAACATCAGTTCACTAGTGAACAAGTTGAAATCCTAGTCCACAAACCGAGATATATTGTCATGAAACATGTTAATCTCCTCAGCGGATGGGTAAGTGCGGTGTGCTTTGTGTATGGCCCGCTGAATGAGACTCATAAAGACAACTTTTGGATAGAATTTACTAGTTGTGTACTTGCAATTGACATCACCATGGTTATCATTGGTGACCTAAATGAAATTCAATAAGTCGGTGACAAAAAAGGTGGGTGTATACCAACGGCCAATAGATTCGAACAACTTCGAAAATTCAAAGACACTTGTGATCTACACGATATTCCTACCTCAGGGAATAAATTCACATGGAGAAAGAACAAAATAGAAATTGATAACATTTATGAAAAGCTGGATCGAGTAGTTGTAAGTGAAACTATTCTACAAAGGTTTCCGGGAATTCGAACCATAACCATGCTTTCACATCTTCTGATCATTGCAAAATATCGGTTGATATTACGAATGGTGAGACAATTAAGGCTGCGCCGTTCAGAATGGAAAAGATGTGGCTAATGAGAAAGGACTTTAGGAATGTGGTGAAGCAAGCATGGAGGGCCTGATTTCAGGGATCTTTCATGTTCCAACTTATGAAGAAAACTCAACTGCTTAAGGCACATACAAAACATTGGAAGAGGAAAACGTTTTGGAACACTTTTAAACAACTTCGGGAAATTGAGGATACGCTACTAGATTTGCAAAAACAGATCATCGAATCCCCGCAACCAGCACTTGTTCAAAAACAACTCCGGTTTCTGAAAAAAAAAAAGGAATGTATATTGCAGTACCACCAATCATACTGGAGGCAAAGAGCAAAGAAAAAACACATTAAGCTGACTGACTCGAACTCAGGATACTTTCACAAAATAGCAACAGGGAGGCGAAACTATAAAATTATAAGAACAATTACATCAAGTGACGGCACCCACGTTGTGGGAGAAGAAAACATCTGTCGAGAAATCAGAAATGACTTCTATAGGCGATATAGAAAAGAACAGATAAATAGTACTATCCTCGAAGAATACTTAACGCTCATAGATAAGGAAATATCATATGAAGAAAATAATAGCCTAATAAGGCCAGTCACAAATGCAGAAATAAAAAGCGCAATGTTCCAAATTGGTTCAGACAAGTCGCAAGGGCCAGATGGCATGACATCGGAGTTCTATAAAAAATATTGGGACATTGTTGGTCCCACAGTAATTAAGGTTGTTAAAGGGTTTTTCCATTTGGTAAGGATTCTAAAGCAAATTAGTAATCACACGTTCATTTCGCTACTACCGAAAAATGACAACCCGTCAACGACCAACCACTATAGACCAATAAGTTTATGTACAATGACCTATAAAGTTATAGCTAAGATCTTAACTGGGAGATTAAAGAAAGTTATGCCTAAAATTATTCATCCGCTTCAAGGAGCTTTCGTTGCAGGTAGGGCAATTCAAGATAACGTGCTCATAGCTCATGAAGTATTTCATTCTTTTAGAGGAAGTCAAGCCAAGGAAGGATGGATGGCAGTAAAATTGGATATGGAAAAAGCGTATGATAGGGTTGATTGGGAATTCCTTTTTCGTGTCATTTATCAATTCGGTTTTAACAACAAATTTGTAGGATGGATTCGGGAGTGTGTATGTACCGTGTCCTTCTCAGTTTTGGTTAACAGCGGTCCTACTACGCCTTTCGTGCCATAACGAGGAATTAGACAAGGGGATCCGTTATCACCGTACTTATTTGTGATTGGCGCAGAGATCCTTGCTAGGAAACTTCAAAAGGCTTGTGAAGGCCCATAATCAGTAATAGGATTCCCAATAGCTAGAGGAGGTAAGAGAATACCGTTTTTAGCATTTGCAGATGATATTATAATATTTGTGAAAGGAAACCAGAATGTGTGTAATCAGATGAAAAAGGTTATTGAAGAGTATTGCGCAGCAACTGGACAAAAGGTAAATTACAACAAATCAACATTTCACACCTCTAAGAAAGTGACTAACCAACAGAAACAAAGCATCAAACAAACGCTGGGGATAAGTACGATGGAAAATCTTTCAGGGGAGTATATCGATATGTTGCACTGTAGGAAGAGTTCCATGGGCAATGCTTCGTTGAGCCACTGGACGGGGCCTGCTACATTTGAAAGAGATAATTTAGGAATAACATTTTTTTCTTAATATATATAAAATGTCCAAGTGGACATGGATTTTGAAACGGATGGATTAATAAACAAACTCGGAGGGAACTAGTCGATAGAGATATTTAATATATATAATGCATTAGATTCGCCTCCACGGCATCCCCTCCTTTTCAAGTTTTCAACTACTTAGTAAAAATGATTATTTGACAAGCTACGAGACCAAATTAGTTAGCGAATAACCGATCAGGAGAGTTAATTATGAGCGGCTAAATTATTCGCCATAAATATTTTCTCTATCTTCTGTCATAATGGTATTTTTATTAAGGGGAAATTGCATTAAACCACCCTTCATTTTACAATTATTACAATTAACCACCCTTTTTTTTCTACACTTAACCACCCCTTATTTGTAATTATGTGCATTTAACCACCCATTTTATGAGAAAACATCATTTTCTCCGTTAAGTAAAGTAAAATTAAAATTTTCCTTTCTTTTTAAGTTTTATTTACAATAAATAAATAAAGGAAAAAACCATTATTGACACTTTTCAGTTCTAATATAGTAATATGCCGATTTTTGCAACCCTTATCTAATTTCCTCCATAATATTTTTTTTCCTCTATCCAATGGCGAAGAAGAATCATGACTTTGCCGATGCAAAGACCATGGGTTTTGGATCAGATTCTAACGACTTTGAGAATCCCTTGGAGTCGATCATGTCTAAGTTGATAGACGACGAGTCGAGATTCAAAAGGTTGATATATAGGCCTAAATCTAACGACGATGACATTTTAAGCTCAATTTAGTCCTAAATTTTTTTATTTGTGATAATAAAATTAAAAAAGGGCAAAAACGTAATTTACTTTACTTAACGAAGAAAATAACGTTTTCATCAAAATGGGTGGTTAATTGCACATATTTATATATAAGGGGTGGTTAAGTGTAGAAAAAAATATAAAGGGTGGTTAATTGCAACAAATGTAAAATAAAGGGTGGTTAAATACAATTTTCCTTTTTAATAATTAAGCGTTTTATCTTTAAAGTATTTTTATTATTAAAATTAAAATAGATGGTTAAGCATTATGATGAAAGGTTCTATCTTATCGTAAAGATAGAATTATCGTTGGATTATTATTCTCCCTCTACCATCTCTTCTATTATAAATAAATGTCTTCGTCATGTATGATGTATGAAGGTAAGTTGCATCTTCTAGCTTTTCTAGCAATTCTCGTCATTTACTCTCGACGCTCGACTCGAACAATTGCTCTTCTGACTTAGGTATCTGAGGTGGATTAAGGGTTCCCTCCCCCTTTGTCCATTGTTTTTCAGGTTCTAGGTCATTGAAGATATTGGAGCAGAAGATGAAGAATAGAGCTCCAATTAGTACATTAAAAACGATTTTTTATGCAATTACACCGATCATCTTCGCCTTACACTAAACATTTGTTTTGTGGAAGGCTCGCTCTTCAAAAGCAAGCAAATAGATTGATTCTTTGCGAGTCGCAACTGTTGAATGCAATTTGCGCTGCTTTGACTGATTACTATAGCATAGGATTTCAAAGTGTGAAACCATGATTGGGGCAAACAGTATTAGGCATTAATCAAGGAAACATTTGATTTCAACGGCCTACCTTGGAATTGAAAATCATGTATGACTCTCCCAATTCATCCAATCACATACTCACATATCCCATCCTAAAAAATAATTGAAAGTTCTATATAAGTGGGATGTCGTGTCGGACTAATGGGGAATTGTATTTTTCAGACTAATGGGGAACTCAAGCGAAATTACGGCCAGTTTTTTACTTTTCGCACTCCAACTTACGCACTTTATTTTTTACTTTTCACATTACAATTTGTGCGGATTCGGAATCCGCACAAGTGTTTTAAACCCGATTCTCCTTGTACGGATCCCGGATCCGCACAAGTCGGAGTACGCAACGTTGTAATAACAAACCAAACAAACGTTAGAATGTTTAATGTGTACTTCAATTGTGGGTAGAGGAGCATTCGATCCGTCACTTGGATCACCGTCGATTCGTCACACAAACATTATATACATACATACAAGTATATAGTTTAAATAGGTATTTGATGACTATTTTTACCATTTGTTATGACTTTAGGCACGATTTCTTAGATTATATATTATTTTACGGTTTTTTGTAATGAGTTTCTTTACTACTCCCTCCGGTTCACAATAAGTGTCGTTTTATCTCTTAACACATTTTTTAAGAAAAGCAATCATTCACTTTAAAAGTTACAACTTTTTCTTAATCTTACCACTCATCACATTTTTTTGCCAATGAATGAACAATTTTAGTCAACAAATACACATTCTAATAAAAATTATCATTACCCACCCCTAATTAATCACTTTGAAAACCTAAAACGACACATAATATGAAACAAATTTTAAGTGATAAAACGACACTTATTGTGAAACGGAGGGAGTAAATGAGAGGCGCAACCTTGTTTGTTTGTATATATTCATAGGGGCTTATAACATAAACTAACACCTAAATTTATTCATTTTGGTCATTTGTATACCTGACCTTTGAAACGGACATAAAACTTGTCAAAGCCTACCTATCAAACACCCCGCCCTTGATTACGGAGTGCCGTGATACACACGCGCTATTACGTGAACATGATTAAACAAAAAAAAAAGGCCACGTAATGCCACATATGACTTTCTCGTTTAATTAATTGTCACCTAAACCCGTCACTATACCACATTGGCATGCAAATTTCTTTATACACGTAAGCTTAAAAATATTTGGCTTTTAATGAAAACAATCTCAAATCAAGTGTACATCACACGCGCAATGTCACGTCAAGGCCGAGATGTTTAATAGATAGACTTTGACAAGTTGGGTGCTCAACAAATCCGTTTCAAAGGTCAGATGTCCAAATGACCAAAATGAACAAGTTTAGGTGTCTGTATATGTTTTAAACCTATTTATAGGTTTTTCTATTTTAGAAAAGTGGTATGTGTACATATCTTGTAAGCTTCGATTGGGAAAATATGGGAAATGATTCATTTACTTATCAATATCATCATCCAACTCATTCATCTCTTGTATGTTCATTTTTTTTTTCGATGAACTTTTACTAGGTTCTAGCCGAAAGGAAAAAAATATTACAAGTGCATGATTAAATATATACTTTTATCAACACATGATTAGATATTGGTGTAGCTATTAAAGGAAGTTGGATCAAGTGTTAAGTGGTCTGCTCCGCATCCACAAGGTCTGGGGTTTATAGTAGGCACACCATTTCTCTCTTTCTTCTTTTGAAGTATAATTTTGACCACTTATTTACGAACACTATATAGAACTCATTTGACCAAAAAAAATATATATGTAGAACTCAATAGATGACTAAAATGTCAACCAACTACTATTTCTCCACTAAAAAATGATGCTACACATTATTTTGTTTTCTTTTGGGAAAATTGAGCATGGTAATCCATTGCATTGTGCTAAAGCTAGGTTAAAAAATTTCGAAATTCCTCATGACAATTCAGAGATTTTGCAAATTTCACATGGTAATTTTGATATTTTACGAATTCCGCATTCTGCTTAGTGATTTTCGGCTATTATAAACAGCCAACTCAATTAACTACACTCATTTTTTAAAAATAAAAACCAAATATTATTTCAAACAACTCCCAATTTATGAAATGTTAAATTTTAGACTTTGAACGAGAAAATCATTTTCCATTAAATTTTGTCAAAATCGTAAACTTAGATGTTGTTTTAAGAGATGAAAAAATGCTGGATTTTTGTTAAAATAGCACTATACTGTATATTGCTAAAGTACTACTCCGTATTGTGGTTTTAATAACGCTTTGATAAGAAAGTTCATAAAAAGTACTAGTACTATCAAATATTCAAGTTTTATTGATCAAAAAAAAATTCAAGTTTTAAATTTATGTTGCGGATCCATTTAGGCCCAAACATCACGAAGCCCTTGTCCCAACGACAACGATGAAAATCGGTGACTGAACAAAACCTCACAACCGGATTTACGCCACGAACGCGGAGGGGTGTCACCTTTGTGAACACAACCAAATCGGAACGATTCGCCGGCGATCGGTGCTCTGGCAGCAACCAGCTCAAATCACTTTCCTTCTCTCGTGTTTAGGCTGTTAAATTTCCAGTTTCCGGATTGGATTCAATGGAGAAAAAGTACGGATTGCTGCTTAGGGTTCCGCCATCTCAGCAGAAGAAGCAGGCTTTGAGACCGCCCCTCCCTAAACCCGCCGGATTCGCCGACGACGACGATGACGACGTAGAGAAGGAGATTTCTCGCCACGCTAGCAAGAACAAGTCTCTCAGAGATGTAAGTTTGTTCAGCAGATTGTGATTGCTCTCAATTTTATCTTTTGTTTTTTTTCCGAATTTCCGAAGCTCTGTTGGATGGACGCGATTAATGAATATTATGTGAAATTATCTGTAGATTGAGCAACAGCACAAGAAGGCTCTGGAAGAGGATCCTTCAGTTTTTGATTATGATGGGGTCTATGATGAGATGAAGGAGAAAAATGTTCGCCCTAGGGCACAGGATAGGCAGGAACGCAAGGTATTGTACAAATTCGAGCGCTGTTTAAGCTTAATTTTGAATTATATTTTGCAGTCTGGTGTAGCTGAAAATATATTGCCCTAAGCCCTTCTTTCTGGTTAATTTTGTTAATTGTGGCAAATGTCATATTGCTCCTGCATCTCTCCTTAACTCTAAGTTGGTAGTGGAAGAGTGTAGCATATAAGGTCTCTTTGCCAATGCCAATTTCATTTCATATTGCTTGGAGTAGTTTTCTTGTTTCACTTTCACAAAACTATGATTAGGATCAACCTGTATATGTTCAAAAGTGATATGGTACATTGTTTTTGAGCATGATTTGTTGTAATTAAACTTTGAGGAGAACAGAAGCTTCCCTATTTTTCTGCTGTAGACCATCATGCTGATCTTGTTTCCACCTGTCATGCTGTTGAATTGATGTGTGCTAAGCATTTTTCAAGTGCTTTTAACTCTGATTCAATAGATTAAAGCTTCCTACATTACGGTTTGATGTTTGCTGTTTTTGCCAAGTATGTTGAATCTATAATATAGAATGAAAGACTGGATCATTGCTGCTCTGCATTTGTATTGCTCTCTTGTTTGGTAAAACAAAGGGGCTAGTTTACTTCTTTCTGCGATCAAGTTGGATGTAATCACTTATTAGTGAGTATGTCTTTGCAGCCCAGATACATTGGAGCACTGATGGAAAAGGCCAAACAGCGTGAACGAGAACACGAGGTCGTTTACGAGAGGAAACTCGCGAAAGAAAGAAGCAAAGATGAGCACCTTTTTGCAGATAAAGACAAGTTCATCACAAGTGCATACAAGAAGAAGCTCGCTGAGCAAGCCATGTGGTTGCAAGAAGAAAAACTGCGGGAACTCCACGAGGAGAAAGATGATGTAAGATTCTTCATCTTTGAAAGTATCATATCAGCTGGTAGCTTCCTTACTTGCTCCTACTTGCAGATGAAAATATCATTTACCGCTTCTGCAAGTTGTGACTTTATACTGCATTAAATCTGGCTTCAGATCGCATTATAATGCAAGATAATGCAACCTCAAGAGTAATTATTTTTCTGGGTTTTTTATTGGCACTGGAAATTGACATGCTCGGTTTTTACAGGTTACCAAGAAGGGTGACTTAACTGATTTCTACTTCAGCCTTGCGAAAAATGTTGCTTTTGGTTCAGAGGAGGCAGCCGCGAAAGAAGCCGAGCTTCGAAGACCAAAGAAGGAGCAACCTCCTCAGGCCACTGATAGGTCAGAGGTCGGTCCTTCTTTGAGTGATTCACCAGCCAAGTCAGGCAGATCGCCCTCCAGGGTGGACGAGAGGCGTAGTGATGAATCTTCTCCACGTGATATTCCCAAATCCAAAGATCCCGTTCCCAAGGAACCAGATGAACCACAGGCTCCAGAACAGCCCAAGACCGACCATCACAAGAGGACTCAAGATGCAGTGGCAGCTGCAAAGGAACGATTCATGGCCAGGAAGAAGGCAAAGGAAGTCTACTGAGAAGTGTCTTCACTCTTTCTAAAGCTGTGAATTATCTGAAGTGCTGGTAAAGTTTTTCCCTGTTTAGAACAGCTTGTATTATTACTCTGCACAAACTGTGTTACAGTTAACTACTTGGCTCTGGGTGATATGTCCGATTACAATTGTTACTACTTGTTAGTGTACTATAGTACTATACTTTATGTGCTTTTCTTTTTGTGGCATTGGTCCTCTTCTCCGAATGAATTTGCAAAAACCCCGGTAGGGAAATTTACTGGGAACCATGGCTAAAATAAATGCCGACATTTCTTTCTCATATCATTGTTCATATCGGGGTATTTTATTATTTTATGGAGATATTAATTTATCGATAAATTAATATTTATTAATAGAGACTTTAGCGATAGAAATATTCCAATTAAATATTATCTTATATAACTAATTTGAATTTGGGAAAATTAACTTAAAATAATACCAAGTATTCTCATTGAACCAAAAATAATACCAACTACAATAGAGTCATATTTTTTTAAGTTCCGAAAGTACTTTATACGTAAGTTTTCATATAATTATTAATTTATGATTTTATTGGAACCTTATATTTCAATAGTGGTTTTTTAAAATTTTATTATCATATTATCTTATCGAACATCGCGAAGCTTTACACTAGCCTAAGTCGGGACCGGAGAAAAATATTAATTTACCGTGTTTATCAATTTATCGAGTATTAACTTATAGAGGTTCTACTCTAGTTCTTTCTAAGAGTACATTTTACGTACAATATTAATATGTTTCTCGTAGCAAGACATTTCTCACGAGACTACTCGTATCGTACAAAATCTATACTATATATTAAAACCGGAGAATTTCGAGCCTCCACGTTAATTCTGGCCCCACCACATGTTAAATTCATTATAAATCAATTATCTATTCTCATATGTATCTATCCATTTACCATATATTGACATATCAAAATAATATCTATATCCATAATCTATAAAATATTTTTTTGATATCTATCAGAATAATATCAAAAAAATTAACACACTTAACAACAATATTGATATATCTCACGTTACGGATAAAAAATTAGCACAATTAACAACAACATTATTCTATCATAAATATAATTATAGACCCACATTATTGAATAATACAATTCAACCCAAAAAAAAACGGGTTTATATCGAAATAATGCTACAGGTTTATATTTACGCACGGGTTTATTTAATAATTTAGTGATATACCAATATCTCATGAATTCAAACTACTAACCAATAATTTTTCCATATAACGTTAATAACGTTATGATACAACAATAATTTTTCTTTGAGGTATAATCAGTTTGTTAGTTAACCTCAAATTTTGTCACTTTATTTGAAAATGATAATAATTTATTTATTATCATTTTCTAGCAAATGACATGCAACTTGTACGGGGTGTTGCTTTTTTATTTATTAATTTATATATATATTTGCTATAACAATTACATATATTATCACATGGCTAATTTGTTTTAAAATATCGCTTATCTTTTAGATTATAAAATAAAATAATACTCATATATCATCAAACATTTATATAAAAGTATTTTTTGAAAACATTTAATAACAAGATTATTAAATGTGATAATAATTTTGTCACATATTGTTAGTTTATTTGGTTGGTTATAATATTTGAGGTTAAGTATACAAAATTAGGCTAAATTGTAAATTTTGTCTTATACGTCACTTTTCTTTGAATACGTATTATTATGTACACTTAATAATCTTGTAAGAAAATATCAGTTTACGTATTATGTATGAAATCAATTTATTATATCATTCTGATCTATGAATTTTATTTTTTTGTAAAGATCATAGGTATTTCAATGGCAAACTTCGTTAGTGAAATTACGAAATTGAAACTGAATTTGATCATCAAAGTACGTATTTTATCTCTTTGGAAGAAGAAAAACTATAAGGGAAAAGAAGATTTACATATGGTTCTTATGGATGAAAAGGTCATGTCATATCTCTTTATTTTAAATATTTTTGTTTTTATTATATAATTGTAATTAAACTATGTTTTGGTCTTTCTTATTTATGCAGGAAAACAAGATTGAAGCTATCATTCCATCTTTTTTTACTAATAAATTTGTGGAGATTTAAAAAAAGTATTCTACTTATAAAATCTCAAAATTTGGAGTAGATGAAAATACTGATCTATATAGGATGACTCAACATCCCTATAAGATAACTTTCGGTTACTCTACCGATGTTCACCTTTCTAAAGATGCTTTAAACTCCACGCTAGGTCTAACATCGGTTGATTTTGAAGTCATAGAAAAGCTAAAGAAAAATACATGTGTTGGTAAGTTTTTTCATACATTTTTTCAAGCTAAATGTTTATACTATTTTTAACATATTTTGACACATATGATATCAATTTTTGTTTTTATGATCGTTTTATAGATTTTGTTGGTGAGGTTATTGAATTCAGTGATGTTAAAGGTTTTAAAAAAAATCGAGAAGGCAAAAAACTTGAGATTAAACTTGAGGATGACAGGTTTGTCTCTTATAAATCCATCATGTGCTAATTTTATTCTATTCATTTGAAAAGGAAAAATGTTGTTAGTTGTACCTTATGGAACAAATATGCTGATGATATGCTAACCTACGTCGAGACATATATATAAGGATGTACGCCTTATTGTGGTATTCTAATTCTTCAGGGTAAAATATGTAGAGATAATGGTAAACCTTTCAATATGATAAAAGAATTATATACCTTTTTTTTTAAAAGAAATATATATTTATAAATTATTTGATACTTACAGGTCCGACAATTGCAAATGGACTATATGGTTCTAAGATTTTTGTCGATTAAAACATGTATGAAATTGACACCTTTTTGAAAAGGTATTCTACCTTCTTTTTATTTTATTTTTTATTTTTGATCAGATTCTACCCTTCTTTTTAATATTAGCCTTATGAAAATATATGATGCTCCAATGATACGAGATCACTTACCATAATAAAAAATAAAAGTCTATTTATATCATCTACTCTAAAGTTATATTAGCACCCTTATAAAAGGTACAAGAAAGTTATATTTCAAAAATTATTGAACTACGTACATGATTACGTATACGTGAATATGATATACGTGAATAGAAAGTTAGTTGCTATTAGATTTTTTTTTGTATATATGACTATTTGCTATTAGTTACATTTTTATATTATATTATATTGTAGAGTAATCGTAGAAATCATGATCATCTCTAAGATATAAATAATTAACAGCCTATCAAACGTAAAGTTAGTAGAGGGTGCCTGAAAAACACCAAAGCATAGATAAAACACAATATTGTTGCTAAAAATTTTTTAATTCGTCAGAGAGGGAGCCTGAAAAACACAAAAGTTTAACTCATGAATATAAAAAATTATATCAAGGTTGAGAAAGGTTTCGTATCAAAAACAATTCTAAATGTAAATCTTCGAATATATAAATGATTGAATAACATATTCAACCAAAAAAATTAATTAACATACGTTCGTATACACAATAATACATAAACAGTCAAAAACCCGTACAGGGTACGGGTCTAAAACTAGTGTATGTAATCTTGATCGAAAAAACAAAATGTATGTAATCTTTTCTTACGTTGGGCATTGGCCTACAGACAATCATTTTTTTGATAAGCTATAGACAATCATTAGAACTGACAAATTGACAAAATGTTTGTTTGTAATTTGTTTTCATGCTGTACACGCATTAGAAATACTTTACTTTACTTTATAACCCAGTGAAGTTCCTCTTCCGGGGAATCTGGGGGGTCAGGATGGGGGCAACCCTAGCTTACGCAAAGGGGGTGCGCCCGAACACATTAGAAATACCAATAGTAAAAATCTTGAATACACTCCGTTGTTTAAATAAGTTTAAAGCTATGTAAATGCTTAATACATTCTAATATGAAAACTAGGTTGGACATAATTTTTAATTTTGACATTTTGTTATAATTAGATAAGAGTTAGGGATACTTCGATCCATGTTCTCAAGTTGGCATAGGATTTAGCCTTAGCGAAGTTGGCCTAGGATTTAGCCTTAGCATACCTTATCATTCAACATTCAAAGGCGGTGGTTATTCTTCTCGACTTCGGTCGATTGCTTATCATCCTCACTACTTCCTTAATCTTGTTGTCTCGAGCTCATTGGGGATGACGATTGGGTTCTTAAAGCGGTGTAAATTTGTCCATCACTCACTCAACCTGCAGAAAAGAGAGCTAATTATACGGTAGAAGAACTTAAACGGTCTTCCTCTTTTAAAAAAAAAGCGAAAGACTTTATACAACTTTGAATATTATATTAAATTGTATATTTAGCATTAAATCTTGAATTTAATGTAAAATAACAATATAAAGCGTTACCCGAACAATCCAAACACACCCTTAAATTATTTGCTAGAATGAATGTTAAATAAAATATGATACAAGAGATTATTATCTCGATTTCCTACGAACACAAGATGCACATTTAACATGACGAGAGCATGCTCATGTACAAACTAAAGACCCAAGAATATATATTATTTAATTGCTCTCATCCACCTAAAAGAAGTGAAAAACAATACTGTACATTATTTTTAAAAAATAGATATTCCAAATTCAAGATAGAAAATTTATTGTTTATGACGTAATTTCCAACCTCACACATCGCGGTTCACTCCAACAAAAGCCAGCACTTTATTTGTTTTCCCCCCCTTTTCCCTCTTTATTTATTTTCTCCCCCGTTTAAAAAAAAAGAAATTGCATATTACGTGAAAAAAGGAGAAATTAAATGAATTTGTAGGCTTTTCAGAGAGTGCTTCCCTCCACATCCATATCCGAACCAAATTCCCTCCTTCGGCCCTTTCTCCCCTCTTCCCACCACCACCACCGCCACCATCTCTTCCTCCTCCGCCGCCATAGCCACCACCACCAGATCTCCGATTCTCCCAATCTCTCACCCCCTTCCTCTTCCTCATCACACCACTCCCCTTCCATCCCCCTCTCCAATTCCCCCGCCCCTTTCCGCTGTTCCAAAACCCTGAAACCCCCATCCGTACCACTTTCCCCCCTAGCTCGGCGATCGGTCCGATTTCCCCCCGATTCCGAAGCTTCCGGAGGCCTCGTTCTCCGATGTCGAGTTCTAGCGCCGCCAATCACCTGTCTCAGCAACAGAAACCGCCTCAACAGCCTCCTCTCAGGCGCCAGCTCCCTTTCAGTTCAATGAAGCCGCCGTTTGTAGCGCCGCCTGACTACCACCGCTTCTCTTCTCCGGCTTCCGCCGAACAGCGTCCGCCTGAGGCCTCTGAAGCTATTGTGGTTAAGTCTCCTCCCGTGAGTCCTCGCTGTTTACCTAATTAATTTTCCCTGCGAGATCTTTTTTTTTTTTACTTTCTTGCTTTGAGCTATGGAGGTAATGTCTCAGGATCTTCTGAGTTGTTGTGGCTAAAGCTTTGCTCAAGGTGTTGTTAGGTTGTAGTGGATGGTGTTAATTGTCCAATTGGATCCTCAATTGTCGATGAAGAAGCCTTTTCTTGTTAGATTGAGTTGTGCTAATAGAACCTAGTTAACTGCTCTCTAGTCTCCAGGTTTTCTGTTTGCTGTTTTAGCAGCCATGATTCTTGTGAGGAATGAAGTTCAAGTTCGATGGTGTGTTTGCATCCTGTAAACGCCATCCTTATGATCATTTAGGGATCTGCATCTGTGTGGGATAAATTGGCTTGCTTTACGAGTTTTTCTGGATGGTGTCGATCAGGAGAAATTATATAGACTTGGCTTCATTACATTCTACTTGCATTTGCTTAGTATTCTGTACTGCAGCTGTTAATTAAGCTTTCGTTTGCCAATCAGCTATGTAGACCAGTTTCTTACCTTGTAAACAAATCGAAGAGATTGAAGATCAGCTATCTAGTCACTTCATGCTCTTATAGAAACTTTACATGTTATTTCTTACTCTTGTCACTATCCTGAAACTAACTTGGCCTTTGTATCGTGCTATTTCTATCCCCTATTGGCTCCGGATTGGATTTGGAAACTATGTATCAGCCAATCAAGCGAAAATTTGAAGTAATGGACCACATTGCCGAGTCCAGTGAGTGGACATCCAGTGCAGGATGCACTGAAGTCGTTAGCAGTCCCATCCAAACACCTGTATCAGGAAGAGGAGGCAAAGGACGTGGATCAAGGATTTCAAAATCCAATAGATCTGGGCCTCAAACACCTATACCCAATGTTGGTGGGTATTGGAATTTATGAATGTTTATCTTGCTTTACATAGTTGGCTTGGTGTGATTCTGCAAGACAGTTTCTCCTGACGTATCTTTCTTCTTATGATCAGAATCAGAAATATGTAGAAGAGGATTATGTAATGGTTCTTTGTGCTGATTGTAAGGTTCATCTATTTGCAGGCTGTCCTGGCACTAATCTTACTACTCCACTTGGTTCATGCCGCTATGATAGCTCACTAAGTAATTGCTTTCCTTTCCAACTTCTAATTGAAATGCTTGCAGTTTGCCTTAAATGGCAATTGAAATTCTCAATTTGGAAAAGAATGGCTACAAACAAGCCTTGAATTCTCTCTTTTGGGTTTGCTCAGGTCTTTTGACAAAGAAGTTCATTAACTTGATCAAGCATGCTGAAGACGGTGTACTTGATCTGAATAATGCTGCTGATACTCTAGAGGTGACCATTTGCATTTCTTGTAGTTTAATTCCCATCTCTTAGTGAATCTGATGTGCCTGCCTTTGTGATGTCTAGGTACAAAAGAGGCGGATTTATGATATCACAAATGTTCTAGAAGGGATTGGCCTGATAGAGAAAAAATTGAAAAATAGGATTCAATGGAAGTATGTGCCTGACTGAAGTACTAGTAACCTACTCTCTGATTTGATTATGATTCATTGGGAAATCTAACAATATGCTTGCTGAATTGTGATCATTGATCAGAGGACATGGTGTTGCAAGGGCGGGAGAAATTGATGATAGTGTTGCTAGTTTACAGGTATTCAATCATGGAAGGATTTTCTTTTCTCATCATGGATTATAGGCCATTTGTGTATTTTGGGCTTCGTGATCTACCTCGCTATTTTGTCTGGACATTTTGAACTGACTTGTAATTTTGCAAAAAACATATGCTCTGTTATATCTCTCAATACAAGTTGTAGATGCTCTAGTGTGTTTGAGAAAGTTTTGCTAAGTGCTCTACAACTCAAATTTTACAATGTTGATTGAGGCGATCAAGTAAAGAAGGAAAGAATATTCTTACAATCTTTCATGATGAATGGTTTAATTTCTGCCTTTTAGTAGTAGCCTCTTGTTCATGTCTCCTAACTTAGAAAAGAGAAAAAAAGTTCATAGGTTTTGATTCATCACCTTCTTAGATGTTCGTTTCTCTCAACTTTTGCAGGCAGAAGTTGAGAGCCTGTCTCTGGAGGAGCGCAGATTGGATGAACAAATAAAGTAGCTGCTTATGAGAATGCTTTTGAGTCATTTTCATAACATCTCATCCCTGCCTTTGTATTAACTGTTCTATTGAATACTGATTTGGCTTTTGCAGGGACATGCAAGAAAAACTACGGGAACTTAGTGAGGATGAAAATAATCAAAAGTAGGGTTTGAGTTATCTGTTATATCCGTAACAATCTGGTCTGTTAACTTCTTGACCAAATAAATTTTTTTAATCTATTTTAGGTGGCTCTTTGTGACTGAGGAGGACATAAAGGGCTTACCATGCTTTCAGGTTAGTCTTTTTCTGTTAATATCCTGATTCTTGCCCTCTGAGATTGATTCTGAATGTTTGTACCTTTTGTTTGTTGGATAACCTTCATCTAAGATTGTTGATTATTGGCTCATGACAGAATCAGACCTTGATAGCAGTTAAAGCTCCACATGGAACCACATTGGAGGTTCCAGATCCAAATGAGGCAAGTTGAAGCTGAGAATCCAAGTCAATATATTTAAGCCTTCTGATATCTTCTTTGATAAATTAACTTGATTTAATATTCTTTGCTCTACAGGCTGATTATTCTCAACGGAGATATAGGATAGTGCTGAGAAGTACAATGGGTCCAATAGATGTGTACCTTGTCAGGTACTCTTTTTTACTGTCTAATAATAATTCTTTAAATTTATTGCTGAAAAATGCAATATGTACCCCGGATCATTATCAGAACTAGGATGCTTATGCGGAACAATTTTTTAATCTAACCTTTTGATTCATGATAGAAAATAGAGTGGAAAGTAGACTTTCTCCTAATGTTAATTCAGAGGTATGAGGATGAAATAGCTGAATTCGAGTTTGAATTCTTATGAACATCTAGCACCAAATATTAAATAAAAAAGCCATTTGTTAGAATGGAAAATTATGAAAGAACAAGTGCATTTCTTGTTGTTTGTTAAGAGAGAGAATCTTATATTGAGCTGAACTATTCTTAGCCAACAGATTAGTGCATTAAATGTATAAAAAAGAATTGGGCAGCTGTAGTTTTTGATTAATCTCTTGTCCAGTTCATTGTCTGGATATGGTAACTTTGATAGCCTTTGTAATCAAACTAGTCGCCCTATTTATTTTATTATGTATTTGAAGGTGGATGAGAGAACTGAGGAATCTCATTCTGTTCTATTGCTTGACTATGATTGTTGAATTTCCAAGTCTTTTGGTGTACGTCAAAAACTAATTTCACCATTGTTACAGTCAATTTGAGGAGAAGTTTGAGGATATCAATGGTGCTGAGCCACCTTCTACCGTGCCAACAAATCCAACATCCAGTGAGAACACGAGAGCAATGGTACCATTGGAGAATGGAGGTAGGGGTGTTGAAGTTCAGGCGCAAGAGGCTGATAGAATGTGCACGGATGCTACAGCTACTCAGGATTTTGTGAGTGGCATCATGAAGATTGTTCCTGATGTTGATGTAAGTTCGATTCTGTGCTTATCAGTCATAATAATATTAAGTGTACAAGTCACCTGTGAGAGTTGCTCCTCTTGAATGATAATATAAGATAGATCTTTAACTGTTCTTGGGTTTCTTTTTAATTCTCTTATGCTAGTGATGTTACTATGTTGCAGAGTGAAGCAGATTATTGGTTGCAATCAGATGCTGACTTTAGCATCACTGACATGTGGACAGTAGAATGTATCCTTGCACCTTTCTTGAATAGAAGTATTTCCTCTTTACAGTACTCAATTTTTTCTGCAAATTGTACCTCTTCCCCTCAAATGCCTTGTGATTCCATGACAAAGACATGTAGCGGGTGTTGAGTGGAACGATTTTAACAACATCCAAGACTACCAAATGGGCACTGTCAGTACACCACGACCACAAACTCCACCATATACTGGATCTGAAGTGCCACCGGCTAATGCTACAGGAAGTTGATCAGTACTCGTGATTGCAGGAAACAAAAAACGGAAGCATTCCCAATGGTAACACAACGATCCACTGACCTCTTCTCCCTAATTCATCCCCATATTTGGATTCAAGTTACTCGCAAGGCCATATATCTAACCTGAAGTGGAACCCCTGTCCTCATCGTTCATAGACATTGTGCATTTGTGCTCAATTCCTACTTTAATAACTATGCTGCAAATAGACTTCTGGGTTTTCTAATCTGGTACTTATACCTAATCTGTCAAGATGAAGTTATCATTGGCTAGCAGAGCCTTGGAGGCTGGGGGAGAAGATGATTGTATGGGGGTGCGTTTGTTGATCGACTTACCGACAAATCCTAGGTAGTTTTAGCTCTATTGGAGCTTGAGATGTTTATGATTTGGGTTGAACTTGTACTGTTTGTGGAGTGCATAAAATGGAATTTTAGTTGCAAGATTTAGCTTTTTAGTTTCTTTATCTACAGGTGATATGCATGACTGTCCAGCCAATATGGCTGGTGCATCAGATCTGGCTTTTGGCTGTAGTGTACAAGGCGAATTCGTAGCTAAATGGTATGTCATATTCACCTATGCTATTAGACCAAGGACTTTTTATGAAAAAATGTTACTATTTGATGAGAATGAAACCTGGTTGTTAAACGGGTCAAGATTATGTTTTAAGTAAAAGTTTAGCCAACCAAATTGAGAATAGAAGTGGTGATTTTAGGGGCCATTCAAAGAAATTATGTGATCAAATCACAAAAATTTATGGGTATGTTTTCTTGGCTAACTAAATCAAAATAGTATTAACATTCAATCGAACTATAGTCAACTAGTAATCAACATTACGGTAATGACTCAATGACATTTATGTTTAGCCAACATTTTTTTATTGGTTGAGAGCACTGACCATGAGAGTCGAATCGATGACCTTTGGATATTACCCTTGAAAGTTTAACCGCTTGATTAGATGTTTGAAGACATATTTAGTCAAATTTGGCCCCTATACTAAATGTTTATTGCAAATTGCATTTGTAAGGTGTTCTCTTATAATGTACGTCACATTATCTCAAGTTGTATTTTCACTCGGTGTTGTTAAAGTTTCTCGCAAGGCTATGTGCAATTAGCATCAATTGTTGGATTGGTGCCTTGGTCTCCACGTAACATCTACTATTCAATGTTCAAAGTTCAGCCTAGTTACACGTTCAAAGAAAATGATTTGAAACTAGTTTCCAATGAGTTTCTTGCTCATGTTTAATTAGTTTGTTTACTCACTGCAGCTCTCACATAAACATTATGCATTTTAAAGTGATCGTTGTGTTTTACTGATCTAAAACTTCAAGTGAAGAAATTCTATTAAATTAGAATTCATTTTAATGTGACATTAAAAATGAAATAGAGATGAAGTATTTTTGAATGATTTCTTATCAGTTTTCAAATTACATGTTGTTGCAACAAAGTAAATTAAAGTTGGGTATATGGGCGAGGGGAAGGTGTTCCAGTAGGGGTGTTCAACGGGTCGGGTCGGGTCGACCCGCGACCCGCAAAAAATTTAAGAAGTGACCTGCGACCCGACCCGTGACCCGACCCGCAAACCCGCGGGTTTTGCGGGTCGGGTCGCGGGTCGACCCGTTGGCCCGTTTGACTTGGTCAAGTTGGTATTTTTTCTACAATACGAAAATAAATTGTAGATCGACCCCAAATACGGTAAATTTTTCAAAAAATATATATACTATATTACTAATAAAAATATTAAAAGACATATTAGTTCTAAAAAATACATTTTAATACTAATAAAACAATAAATATTAATATCAAAACATATATTTTTTCTTAAAAATACATTTTAATATTAATAAAACAATAAAAATATATATTTTTTAAATTTAACGGGTCGCGGGTCGACCCGCAAACCCGCGGGTTTAACCCGACCCGACCCGCGACCCGCAAACTTAAAAAAACTTGACCCGCGACCCGACCCGTTATGTGCGGGTCGGACGCCCGACCCGCGAATTGCAGGTCGGGTCACTGCGGGTCGCGGGCGACCCGACCCGTTGAACACCCCTATCTTCCAGTATAAGGACATGGAAAGAATCAAGGAACTATGATAGGTTGTCGATTAATGAAGTTTAAGACTAGTAAAATTCATCAAGGGGATACTTTGAACCATTTCGAAACGTGTAGCACTAATTGTAAGTTAGGATGACTTTGGGTTGGACAACGATAGCCAATTTAGTTACAACTTGTCGTTATAGCGAAATGTATTATGCATTTTTATGCGTAATTATTCTCTGGTCCCCTTTCAACAACAAGTAGTACTATGTGAAGATTGAAGTATGAACGATTAAAACAAATCATTGTGTTTACAAAATACAAACCGTTAAATCTATGCTAGATGCATATATGCCTTCCTAATCCTTGTTCTACTTTTAAAGTAAAAGGTAGTATTTAATATTATGATCTTCAAACAAGAATGCTTTTAGGTAGGTGAAGATAATAGGATTTGAAACCTAGTAACATGTGAAATTAAACTCCACTAGATTGAGAAAAGTGGATGACATATAGGGAATTTAACCATTTCGTATATAATTAAGGTTGAGATTCATTTTTTCATAAAAATTTAAGCTAATGGGTAGAAGTTTCACCTTACTTATATATTGGTTAATATTAATTCAATATATTTGATGTGGGATACACATATCTCCAACATAAAAGAGTGTTTGACACTATAAGGCTTTTGAGTACATTTTGTTGGAGAATCACATATTGGAAAATATAATAGAAATCTCCTATTATATAACCAACGAATTACTCCATCCATTGTCATATGATTTTGGATTGCAACCTTACCGAATTTATATGATGACCACACAACCTCTAGACTATCTTTATCATGATATTAGAGCGGATTTCGGTGTTGTTTCCTGAAGTCTTCGGACTTGCCGACTTCGTGGGTCATTCGGTAGTCCGTTAATAAAGTAGTGACCGGACCCAAAAGTAAATACGACGGTTCACGAACCTCGAGGGATTCCGTCAAAGTGACGGTTAGCTCATGCATGCAGTTACACTTAATGGGGCGTGTTGGAGAATCTCACCTAAGAACCTCATTTGGTTTATATGGTAGACCTACCCACACAACCTCCAAACTATCGGCCCACCAAACTTTATTACTCCGTACCATTTAACTTTAAATCATAAAAAGTAAATTAGTTATATTAAATAATGAATGGGACATAATCTTTTATAAACCTCCTAAAATATTTCAACCCTAATATTTTTTATTTTGTGGTTTATAACCTCTTCAAAAACTTCTTAAAACCTCCACTCTTGTAAAAAAAAACTTTATTTTACCAGACACATATTTATGTAGGTTTTAAGTAATAAAATCTGTACAAACCTTCACAAACATGATTTTAAACTACCGTAAGAATTAAAATAACTTTAATCAATCTCATAATACTCATGGAAATATTCGTGAACTAAAATAGCACAAACAAAGAACATATATATTTGAAAATATAATCATTAATTGGCCATAGTAAGTTTGTAGAAGATCCTTACTCTTTGTTTAGCACTAAATTACAATATTACATAAACCACGTACACATATACCTTACACAAAATATATAATCAGTTAGCTAGACAAAATCATACCTAAGTTACAGCAGAACTACTCGTACATTAGAAAATTATCCAAAACTGCCTAACATTTTCTAAACCCATGGCGCCACCTTCAGGCGGTGGCGGTGCTCTCGACGGCCACTTTATTACGGTGGTCGTCGTGGTGGAGGAAGTGGAGGAGGGCAGAGCTCCGGCAGTTGGGGCAAATGGGGTCCACCTCCGACAACATTATGTAAATGAGGCACCTCCGGCAGCCCACCACCACCATCGAGTCTGACGACGTTGTCTCGGGGCTGCTGCAGTACGAGGAGTGCTCGTCCTTGAGCCTTTCCTCCGTCGACAGGCATGACCTCGGCGGAGACGTCTCCGGTGACTCTGCCATCGGAGAAAGGCTCATTGCTTATCTCTAAAAGACAAATTTTGTTAATTAACAACAAACTACAGGAGAGGTGCTAGATGTGTATGGGAGTTTCATGTGAAGGTGATTATTATATAATGCAGTTGGAGGAAAGAAGACTTGAAAATTAATGTATTGGTGATTAGGAAATGAATCAGATGTGAATTTTCCCCACTGGTATGATCAAGACTTTGATTAAAGAAAGTGACAACTAACACCTAATTTTACCCCATAAATTGCTAGTCTTATTTTTAACAAATTGAAATGTCATAGCCAAAGACTAATCACATGTACAGTTTCACTCTCAAACAATACATATTCAATTTCTTTTTTTATCCAAATATTCCATTTCACAAACATGTACATATTCCATTTCTTCTATAGGGAAAAAAGTGCAAAAGAATCATGTTGTGTTGAACTAATTTGGTTGGGAATTTTCATTTCACACTAATTGTTTTTAATGGATGTTACTACTAATGAGAGTTGGTTGTGGATTTTTATTTCAAACCATTTTTTTTGTCAAGGTTATTACCATAAGAGTCGAACTGGAGTCCTCTGTATACTACCCTATATATAGACTTAACCGATTGAGTAAATATTCGAAGGCTTTATTTCACACCAATGAGCTAGCCGTTGTTTTGTCTACGAAAAAAGTGTTGCAAGATGGATCATTACTTTGGAGGAAAATGATGATCAAGACATAAATTTCTTTTGAAGGGTCTAAGCTGGACTGTACGTTAATTTGACGATTAATGGTAAATCGGCAACCCATCCTAATAATGGACCTAATTATTGACGGTATAAAAAGAAATCATATGTGCTTATATTGGCTTGCTGTACAAAATCAAGTTGAGTATCTACAATTAATTCCAAGAATACTTCTCCCTTGGACAACTTATCAAATTCTCCTATATATTAATGACAAATTACAAAAGTCTTAATGCTATGATTCATGTACATTGTTTAATGCTTGTTAATGAATGTAGACAGATTCCTCATAAAACGTAGAACTAAAACTCTAATCCAATTTCATATATAGAATAGACTCAATCCAGCTATATAACTATAGAAAATTGTATATCTGTTGCATTTGTGTAACAGTTATTTATAGATTAATCGTATATTGTGTCGTGTGGGTGTAATAGTGAGAGTAGGCAATTTCATTTGACCAAAAATTATAAGATTTAAAATTCTAGTGATACGTTTTGGTGGGTTCGAGTTCGACTGTGTTAAAAAAACAGAAGAAAATCAAGAAATAGAAACAGCTCAACATACTTGCTGTGTATGATTAATGATTATAAAACGGTCTGGCTATGGGCTCATGACAGGTAAACAGAGTTTTAGGGCTAGGCCCAAAAATTCATACCACAACAAATGCAGGCCCATCGTACACAGCAATGGCGGAATGATCATCTTCAAGCACATCAATGACATCATCCACGGCAAGGTTACAATTTGGCATACAAACATTACACATTGTGGCAGTTGTAAGTTGGTAATTTTCCAGCCCAACTAGAAATTTACCGGTAGAAATTACCTAACCAGTAATAAATGATCACACCCGAAATCACCAAACTTGAAAATAACTCAACCCAAAATCACAAGCATTCAGAATTGTAAAACCCTTACCCTCACCAACCAAACTTTCCCAAGACATTATAACAGGAAAAGCCACAATGCAGAATCAATTACCAAATAAATAAAGGGAAAATTCACAAGGCCAAAGCTGCTGTGATGAAGAATAGAATCTGAAGTATCTATCAGATTAGAGATCCCACAAATGGAGATTTGAGGTGATAAACTCTTCTTGATCAATGTCAATAAAGGCACGAGGAATTGGCCATGGGAAATTAAATGACCTTCTTTGTAGTTTGTACACTGTCGGATTTCCCACATTTTCATGGAGATTAATTTTGTGGCCAACTGAATGGAGAATTTCAACCACAAGCCCCAATCACCTGATCTTGAATCTGACCTAAATCTATTTGATTTCATCCACAAGGATACTACCGGGCATCCTTTACCTAGAAGGTGTGGCCTACCTATCACTTCCCTCATAAAAATCCTTGCCCAATCCAAGATTTTAGAGTAAGGTTTTGACAAGTAAATCTACATTATCCGAGCAGGTCGGAGCTTGACCTGTTCAAGCTATTTAACCACACATATTGCAGCCAATACTGACATTGCTCCCGAAGAATACCATGAGATGAGATCATAACATAGGTGGAACTATAGACTTTGACCATAATATTAATACTTCACACATTTGAATTAGAACTTCTCATGCCTTAAATCTTTGTTCAAGATCAATATGAACTTACAATTATGACTAAGAACAGCAAAGTGGAACTCTTTTACTGCAGGTGCTAAGGTCGAAACATTATACAAAAATAAGAAGAGTAGCTTACTTGCATAGTTCCCTATTCAACATTTAGTCTTCCAATATCTGCTGTCGCTCAAGCTCTATAATGTTTTCTGCCAAGCGGCTCAGGGTACTGTTAGTGCTTCCATTATTGCTACGGCACTCCAAGAGCTGTTCCCGAAGACTCCTCACAAGCTCATTGAGTTTTTGAATTGTCTTTTCCTGTGATAAGATTATCTGCAGTAACAGAAGAGAGATTGCCATATGTAAGCATGGAAAAACTGTCTTAACTTCCCAGCCTCGGAACTTACTAGAACAAATCAGCACCATCTATGCACAATAATTAAGCACCAAACAAAAAAAGAGACCAAATAGAAGTGACAAGGTGAGATTTTCATTGTTGGTCAGACATAACACAGCCTACAATCAAGGATACAACAAACATCTGTATGATGCATATGACAGTGAAAAATGGGATTTGTCATCTCTTGATGGTTAAGATGTATTATATAATTCCGTAAAGTTACATCTTGTATATTAGGGCACCAAATACTCAACCCAAGATAGGGCTACAAGCACCATTGTGATGTACTCAGCACTCAGCAGATTGTCTTTTAGGTTACCGGAAGCTCTGAATACAGATCAATTTTTTGGGTTTATAAATTTATTTCATCACCAGATTTCTTCCAGCATATTGTATTGTATTGATTATCCACGACTTAGTACCACATACCACTAAAGTTCAGCCAGTTTCATCAGGATCACATTACACATACTGAATACAAAAATTAGAGAAAGCAATAGAGAGCCTTCCCAGGGTGTTAAAAGGGGTTAAACAAAGCAGCAGAAGTACATCCAAGCAGTCCCAGCTCATAAATATAGATATCAAAGTTATCAAAATATTGATAAAGACGGCGGTCAGTATATGATAACATATTAACAACTTTATAGTTATGCAGATGGATGTCAACACTCAGCAAGAACATCAAGCTAACTCTCTCATTTTAAAACTCCAAGCAGAGAGGTAAGCTCAGATATCCACAGGGCAACTCTATGCACTCTTTCAATGCAAAGCTGATATTGTATGCATTTTATTCACTACTAAGGGCAGACAAATAAAACTCAGGTTTTAGAACAAAAAAGAAAAAAAATCAAGTTTCTTGTAAGCCTTCATGACCACATATCAAACATCAAGCTCCTAAGTGAACCAAAAATTTCCGTTTCTATATATAGATACTCAATTCCAACACTTACTGTTCTTAGCAAGGTGTACAGATTAGGAAATGCACAACAAACCTAGACATTTGAGTTGAATGAATTCTACAGGCAAATGCTAACTTCAGAAATAATGAACAAATCGGTGAAGAGGAAGAGCATGAATAGAGAGATCACGAAGGAAGTGGAGTGTATTAGATTATTTGAGAAGTAAATTCTCTTCAAGTCCAAATAGTTTGCAAATCCATAATACTGAAAACATAAAAGACATGTACTCCATTTAGGTACTTATTACGATACCCCAAAAAAGGCATATAAGTTTGTATCATATAGAAAAAATACCGTGAAGTCATTAATGAACCACAAACCAAAAATTGTGATTATTTCTGTTTATTTGCACAAGATATCGACAGCGCTATGTTGTGATTATTTCTGTTTATTTGCACAAGATATTGACAGCGCTTCATAGGATTCCTTAATGTAAGCACCAGATGATAAGAGTTCATTAAAAACAGCTCATGTCACATCAATGATTTTTTTCCCTGCATTTTATCGCTCTTTACAATTCTACCCACATTTTCAATGTAAATTAATATTCCTAAAGTCACAACAGACAGCTACAAGCCTACAAGCACAGAGTCAAGCTGAGTTTTTAAATCTTGACCTCTAATTGAATTCAATGGAAGCTAAATCAAGAACGATATAGAATAATTTATATCAGGAGAATCTACATTAGCGATTCATTGCCCAAAATACAAAGTCTATTGCCAGTGAACACCTCCTTTAAGCTCCCACACAAAGAAGAAGACATCAATCCTCCAGTTATAACGTGTCTTAAATATGCCTTGAGCAAATGGTATTCCATTTGTGAAAGAAAGATCACACGATGGCACACATCCCATTTCAACAGCACATAAATGGAACATTCAAAATGACAGCAAGAAGGTAATTAGCACTTAGCTAATACTTCAATTAAGACTTAAAAAGGAATTTTTATAGCACCAAATTAGGGGACAGGACAAAGAAGGTAAGTAGGAGCAATGTTACCTTCTCCTTCACAGCCTCCTGCCTGTCAGAAACGCGCTGTTGCTTCTGCAAAACACTGGAGGCAGCGTCTATGTCGTTAACCAGCGGCTGCCTCCATTCGAATTGAGAGGTGATTATGAGTACCATCAAGAGAAAGACCAGCAACATCGGCCGAGACATTTCTACCAACGCGAATCACCCCTCACAATCCGGCAGCGGCCACCGCGTTTAACAAGATCCCGCCGGCCAGATCACAGCCACCATTTCCCAAGCCTAAGAGAAACCCTAACCCTCCAATACTTCAAATTGCCGAGAATGCGGGAACAGGAAAAAAAAACCTAGAATCTCAAGAGTAAACAGGAAACGGACTTAATTACAGAGAGAAAAGTACGAATTGAAGACGGAGATCGGAAGGATGAAGTCGTGATTGGTTGCTGAGGTTCCGGATGAAATCGTCGGTGGAAGTGGAAATTCCAGTGGGGAAGAAATGAGAGCTTCGGAATTGGATTTGTTGTGCACGATGATCTCGTTTGGGGACACCGGTGATTATATATGAAGCGTTACAATTAAATTACAAGAATATCCCTTTCAGACTTCTTGTCACCTCAACGCTTCCAAGGGCGTGTTGGTCAACTTGGTCATCAGAAATTATTCAGGCCTCAAACTCATAGAGGAAGCTAAAGTTAGAATGGTTTAGCAAATGTTCGTAACTTGCTTGTGTGGCAAACTCAAGAAGTTAATCCAAGTCTATAAAATGGGAAAGTAGCATAGTAATCAAACAACAAAGTGACTTCAAGCATCTCCCAAATATTGATCAACTCATTTAGGGCCTGTTTGGTACGATGCCAGGAATTGGGTTGGAATGAGGTATGAGGTTGGAATAGGAATGACTCATACACTGAGTTTTAGTAGATTATGAAATCATGTGTATTTTATGGGAATGAGAATCACTCATACCGAACCCTAAGAGCAAAACAAACACATCTATGAGTTTAGCTCATTTCTATATGTTTGACAATGCATGTTATTTTACAATTTGTCTTAAAATTTAATAAATAATATAATTTGGCTCAAATATCTTCAATCTATTATAAATTTAACTTTTTAGCAGTATACATTATGCAATTATTTTTAGTTTGTAAGGTAATATCGGAAAAATGAGTTATAATGTTATGATGACAAATCCCAAATATTATTGAACAAAACAAAAATACTAAAACGACAAGCATTTTCGAACGGAAGGAATATAATGTTACTTATTATTCTATATTTACAATTTTGCTATTTATTAATTTTTTATCCTTTTAATCAAACTTTGTTCGTACCACAGGATTGAAGTAACCGATTAAATATGTGAAATGTTGTCATGAAATAGAAAGTATAGTTTAACACTAACTACTGATCTTGTTGAGGGATAGCATTGGATTTAGCCACGTGTCGTGCATCGGTGGGCAGCCGTTGCCCGGATAAACTCTACCTCACTCCTTCCTCTTCCTCCTTACTCGGCGTTCGTAGGTAACCACCGGCCAAACCGAAATTATGGCTGCCGTCGGAAGAGTTCACTGTCCGGCATTCACCACCACCACCACTCGTAAAGCTGCTCCGTTCACCCCCATACGACGCCGTTTTCTTCGGAGCTATTCTCCTTTTCGCGCTCCGAAAACCCCGACCGTCACCTTATCGGCTCTAACAACTCCCCCTTCAGGTCTCAATCTCTTCTTCTTTCAGTTATATACATATCTCTTACTAATTTCTGAAGGTAATTGGTTGGCAATTGATCAGAAGAATCTATGGATTACTAATCTGTCTCTCGTTAGCGAAATTTATCAACTGATTCTGGACTACATTTGCTAGTTACCTAGGAAGTAATCGGATTTAGGCCTCCATTGCTCTATCCTAGCCGAATTGTGTTGATTCCGTATCGAATACGCTGGTTTATTTTCTCTAATCGTGAGGTTGCAATTTCAAGAGAAATTGTAAATTTTGGGAGCTTGTAGTGTACCTAGATAGTCTTGGTAAGTGCAGTTATATGTTCGATCCAAAAAAAAGTGCAGTTATATGTGAAAAAATATGTAATTGTGTATGGAAAACTCGATTTCTTGAGATCTTTTTTCAGTTGTTGCTCTATATGCTGATGTATTCATCTGTTCGTGTTGGTTGTCAAGCTGGTGAAAATGTGGAAGAGGAGATTCTACTAGCATTTTACAGGGATAGAGAGTTGAATGGTGATTTTATAACAAGGGTCTCTAACACTATATTTTGGCGGGAGGCGAGTAACACAAGTGTTGTGGAACCCGACTCCATGATGCAGCCATCAGAAGAGGTCTGGCTTTGCTTTATTGAAACTAGATGCTCTCTTACTAGCCACCTTCCACATTTGCTACACATTCCAAATGAAATGAGAAACAACAGAAGTTTTGAGAAGCATAGTTTCTGAATTTGAATTCATTTTACATCAGGTCCGTGACGACGAATCTGAAGGTGGCTTTCTGAAGTTGGCTGCAACCAAAGAGTGGTTGATGGGTGAAAACCCTGCGCCTATTAACAAGAAATTGGCATTTAAGGTGTGCTTGTGTAGATGTTGCTCTTTGATTCTGGCATTATCAGACTGGTTATCGTACTTACGGGACTTACAAATGTAATTATGTCATATCAGGAATTGCAGGATAATCGTGAAAAAAGGAAGAAGCTGAATTTTCTCATGTACGAAGCTGTATGGCTCTTCACTTCAGAAAGCATACTGCTGTTTATAAAGCATTACTCTGCATTAAATGATACTCTTGGCTCGACCTCTCTTCAAGTTTCGTTTTTTTCTGTGCCTAGATGATATGCATCATTCTCTTATGAAATATACTACTCATCATCTGCGAAACATATTTTCACTGAGGAAAGAGGATACATATGATAGAATGGAAGTCATTGCATGTTCTATAGGTTTGATTAACATAATAAATAGATATTCACTCCCAGTCTTCTCAGGCTATTATATACGGATTGTCGTGACAATTTTCTGTTCTGTTCTGTTCTGTTTTGTGGTTACTGTGCCTGGTTTTTGTTTGCATTTTCAGCCCTCCTGGTATATGCTGCTAAAAGTATTTTCCTTCCAGTGTTCTAAAGCAAGTGGATCATATCAAATGTAGTGTACATAAGAGATGTACATAAAAAACTCTACTCTCCAGCAGTCTCAGCCTGTTGTTGACTGTTGATACTGTATTTTTTGGACAGCTTAAGAAGGAACTTCTGCTTTTGACTGTGGGTATTGGAGCTGCATGTAGTGGGTACTGCTTGGTAGTGTTTTCAGTACAGGTAAAAATATGTATTGCTCATCACTCAGAGTTATTTTGAATGGGATCTTATATGTAAAATTAATATTCCCTGAGGAATCATCAAAAAGCAGCTTAATTGTGCAGCTACTTTGTAGCTTCCTTTACTAGCCCAGTTCATCAAAAGAGTTTCCAATTGTTCATTTGCTAGCAGCTATCACCTTAAAGTGCAGTATATGTTATAAAGCAAAACTCTGGTGTTTGGAACTAAGAACAAAATTGGAAGTCTTCACATTGTTGTATCAAGAAACATATCAGTCTCCATATTTAAGATGTCCCCTTGCAAACTGATCAATTATGTTGTTCATTGCACAGGCGGCAGTGAGCTATGCTGCAGGAGTTGCTTTAAGGTTAGTGAAGAGCGATCCTATCATCTAAATATCATAGCTGATCCTATCTTGACTTTGCTTTTGACATCAATATAACTTCAAACTTTGCTGCATCACGATTTATGCTCATAGACTTGATGACAACTTAGGCACATTTTTGGACCTTTGAAACCTTTTGATAAATATGATGAGCATATTAACTTACTTTTAATTTTCAATGCAGTTGCCTATACTTTCAGCTCCTATGCCAGCATGCTGACAACTTATCCAGGGATGCTGTGCCAGAAATATTCAGGAAAAAGAAAATCAAAAAGTACTAACATAGTATTAAAGTGTCTGATTACCATTTTACTGTCCTTGTAATCTTATCTTTCATTGACTGATATCTTGCTCACCTGAAATCAGAATTGGCATAAGAAGCGAAGATCTGCAGGATTCATTCGAGAAAACAATTAGAGGTAGTGGCATGGCACTTTCATCTCCAAGGCTCGTGATCCCTGCAGCAATATACGGATTGTGGGCCCTCTTTCATCAATATTCAACCAATGATTTCTTCGATTTCCAGGTAACTTGTTAAAACACATTTCTTTGGAGAATCTCTTGAGCTGAGCATGACGATTCTGTGCACATATTACCAGCTTGTTCCAGCAATGTTCGGGCTGTTTGCATACAAAGCGGCTGCCCTGGTTCAAGTTTATAGAGACAACGAAGACTTGAAACTCATTTTCCCACAAGATGAGGAAACGTTCGATTGATTTACACATCCATGCTTCAGAATTCAGATCAAGATATGTATTATGAGATTTCTTCCGCGGGACATCAACAACAAACTTCGTCAGGCATTGCATCTCACTGCAAACCAAGGTACAAAAGTACAGGTACATGTATCATGTTTGCTAATGTAAGTTTTCTTTATTTACATCATATTAATTAGTGCTGCCTTGTGTATTTTTTGTATGCGCCTTATTAAATTGCCTTGTATTAGATTTAAAATCCCAATTAGTAATGACAGATAACGGTTCTGAAATAACGACCCTACAGTATTGATTGGGTATTAGGCATTTCGCCTGTGTTTCGGTGTTTAATCATATCAATTGTAAGATTCATGTGTTCATGGAAGGATGTTAAATTTTGAAAATATATATCTTTTAATAGAGGAGGCAAACATGGCGGTGACAAGGAGTCATGGGCCAGGGGGCTGACACTTAAATATATATGGCATGGGTACATTGAGAAGCATTCATTACAGCCATTTTATTCAACTGTTTATACTACATGATCTCCTGTCTTATCAAGTAATGATATGGACCATATGGCCCGTACTTGATATTTGATAATTTCATCTAACTGGCTTGTTAAATTTCTGTCATGTCAAGTAATTATGTATAGCTTGTGCTATTAATTTCATTAGTTCACTTCCTTGTACATTGGAATAATGATTGGGACTTTCAAAAATAGACAATCCTTACACATTTACTAAAAAAGCATATCACATTATAAGCTTAAAGATGCCTGGCTCTAACCAAGCATCAGTTGCACATATATTACAATGAAAGAGAGCACGTTTACAAGCATAGTTGCACTATTAAGTTCCAAACAAAGCTTAGTTTCAAGAAAAGAAAAGAAAAAATCCACACAACTGGATAAAAAAAATACATCTAAACATTCCCCTTAGTAACATAACACATAGTAACACCATCTCAGAGTATAGCATCATGGTATGCCTATGATGGGAAGGAAGGGCATACCATAGTAGCTACTTGGTGGTAGGCCGAACTCCGGTGGGAACGGAAAATCAAAGGTTTTCGATGAGCCAAATGGCGTAGGGCATTTCCCTTGTTTTGTCAAAGTCGAGCAAGATTTTGCAAAGCTCATGGTGTTGGCGGTTCTGTAGGTGTTACCCCGGTCAGCAACCTCGACAACCTTAGACACCATGTGCTTGTTTAGGGCATAGAGTTGAGTGGGCCCACCGGCGAGCCTGGCTTTGCAGTTAGCTGGAGATTGAGGACTCAATGGCAGCTTGGCCTCGAAGTAGCCGCTTCGGTCGGTTGTTGCCATGGCTGGCTTCTTCATCTGATCACATTTCACTGAGATGCTGATACCTGTTTCGAAAGGCATGTTCCGGTTCTTGGAATTTAGAGAGGTTGACAAACTTTGTTGATAAGTTGATAAGCTTAAAACACTTGGATTGATCATTGATATATAACAGGCTTCATGATATTTATAAAAGTACTATAACAACCCCTTCTCATAAAAACCAAACACATTGGAAGGTATAACTTTAACATGCATGTAACCAAACAAGCACTAGGACCCGTGTCATTCTAGGGTTGACGAATGATGTATTGGACAACAAGATATGATGAAGGAGCTAAACAACAACGTTAAGAGTAACCAAAATCCAAACATATACATACGCTTCCTCGAGGACAAGTAAGAAACAAGGCCGAACCTGAATAATCGTAATTCCTACTGCAATCGACGCAGGAGACCAAGCCCTCGACAGAGAGCGAAGAAACAAGGTCCATGGATGCGGAAGCCGAAACCATGAAGATGGCAAGTGCTACGATGAAGCGAGTAAGAGCCATTGTACGAAGGAGATACAACTTACAAGTGTGGATGAGTTGAAGATGGAGATAGCAAATCAGAGCTTATTAAATAGAGGAGGAAGTACACACTGAACCCTCTAGAGAAGAGGAGAAAAAGGACAGAGAGTGAATACAGCGGGCCTAACAACTGAACAAATTAGTTGGGGTGGCATTGAATTGCAGAAGTGTTAATATTGCCACTTGAATTTCATGACTTGTGAGATGAGATGAGATGAGATGAGTTCCATTGCTAGCTAGCTATGGGGAAATCTTTAATGTGAATTCTGTTTTTACTTTTACATCTCTTACACTCACCTGAAAGTTTGTGTAACGAGTTCATGACAAAGTTTATGAGTTGGCCAATGGAAGACATTGTCCAAACTCGCCTAACCACAAGTTGGGTCTAGAATATTTTGAATGGTTCAGCTTGATCGAGCCTTAAAACTTTGTTCAAACCGGATCCATTTACAAATCGATCCGAACACAAGTACGACTTGATCGAGCCGAATATCGAGCGCTAACAAACGACTCTGCTTATAATAGGTAGGAGTTAACAAATCAAAGAAAATCAGTTTAAAATGACAAACGATTTGCAGTTATTACAGTTTTAAAGGCAACCACGTTCAGATCTGTAAATCGTGACTTACCGGTAAAAAGTGAAAATTTCCTTGGTTGTAAGTAATTCGTACTTGTAAAGAGGAATAGGAGTATACATAAAGGGGTGACTGGTTTGTATTTATGGATCAAAGCATAGTAGTGAAATTAGCTTTACCTTCACTAGGAAATAGCCAGATAATTTATATGAAGAGTTGAATTTGGTTTTTCATGGTTCGAGCCAAAGATAGGAGGCAATGCCAATATATCCTTTATCAAGTTTTTAGAATCTTATTTCAGCCAATAAGATGAAATTCATAACAGGGCAAGGATCTACATGGGTCATCATGAATTCATGATATGAGGGCCAAGAGACAATAATTAAGTACGGATCAAGTACTTGTTATAGTGAGGATTTTATCCTTTAGCTACACAGATTTATTCCGGTAAATTATGTTGTTGGTCCTCAACGTTTCATACGTTTTCCTATAAGTTTTTTTTTATCCGATTCACTAACCTATCAAATTTCGACACCATTAGTCTTTTGTTAACATTTTCGGTAAAAATCTTGTCAATTAGATGACATGGATTGTACATGCGGTCTAATCGATGACTTTACGTCATTTAAAAGGTTAAATGTCTAATCGATGACTTTACGTCATTTAAAAGGTTAAATGTCTAATCGATGACTTTACGTCATTTAAAAGGTTAAAATTAAAGGTTAGAGACTAATGACGTCAAAATTTGAAAGGTTATGGAATAAGATAGAAATAATTAATGTTTAGAGACTAGTTTAGAAAATGTGTGAAAGGTTGAACACTAACGACGCAATTTATTCCACCTAGTTGTTGTTTTCCTTTAATTCCTTCCTCTATATTTGCTGAAGTTTTCCGGCTTTGGACTTTGGGTATAAAACATCATTAATCACATCTTGTGTTCATTGGAAATTTGGGTCTCAATTAACCTTTTTTTTATTTACAAGGGTGATTCTATTGAAGGTAAACTAATACATGAGAGACATTGTTCGTGATTTTAGGCTTATCTAACTTTTATAGGCATTCAATCCAACTTGACTAAAACCTTATTTGAGGTTCTATCTAATCATGGGTCCAATTCGTTTCGAACCGATCAGGCAAAAACCACCTGTTCCGGGAACCGAACCGGTGGTTCCGGTCATCCCCTGTTCCGGTTTAGTTCGAGGGTTCTCAGAACCTGACCCATGATTAGCTCTATCACACTTACTCCGTTTCGTAGTTTTTTTCAATTTTATTCAATTAGCAATGGTTGACTATCCATTGATTCTCTGTTGACCTGAAGTTTTTGCATACAACTTTTTTTTTGATCTCTCGCCCGGTTCAATTAGTCAATCTACGTTCGGACCGGGTACTGCAGAGGCCCAATGCTGGGGGCGACCCTCCCAATGCTGTTTTTTTTTTTTCCATACACGCCGCCAATAGTTTTTGCATACATATGCCACTATATATTGATTGCGATTTTTTCATAATGGTGATATTTGACCCATCAATGAATGGAGGATTGGAGGATTGGTGTTGATGATCTCAAATAAAACGCTTATCACAAGTTGTATGCCTAATATTAGTAACATAAGGGTGCCTTTTTTAGGTTATTCATCCATCAATCCACACCTTAATTCCATTTCCTTTATTTGCTCACATATTATACGGGGTTTGGCCGTTGGCCCTTGGGTACCATACTAAAACATCATCAATCAAGCTTTGTCCTTCAAGTACAAAAGAGTATAAACTATATGAATCATGTTGATAGCCCATCAATGGCTACTAGGCTACAAAACAATAATAAACCTGCAAAGCATTAAAAGTGAGATCATAAAAAAAGATTTGTGTAACAAGCTCAACATATAGTGGACTACATCTGCTGCCTACATATAGTGGTCATTCAATTCTGGAAAGCAACACATCAAGCATGTGTAACAAGCTCAACAAAAACTACTGGCAAATTAAAGCCACCCATGATTTTAATAACATAACAAAACTTGAGGCCTTAAATTGGCTATCATACACCAAAGATGTCTCAAAATCCTTACAAAATCAGAACACAGTCTACAAAAATGAATACATATATGTATATCAAACCTACCATATTGATATCCAAGTTGTCCACTATCATCAACAATACAACTCAAGACACAACAAAATTTTGCGGCAAATTGAAGTGACCCAGAACCAGAAATTGAGGCGGCTTTTTATTGGTCTACAACAACAGTGAACAGATTGATCATTTTACACATGCAAAGTAAGAATATGAGATCAAGGTGATCCATAAATTCTAAACAGGATTAGCCACCAAATACTGTATTCTGTTCAAAGTGCCAGAACCAACCATCTCTGTAAGTCCACATCAATTGCAATAAAAACCCATCTGACACTCTGACAGCTTCATTGCAATATGTTGACAAATGACAACCCACTTGATAACTGTGGAGTAGGGGAAGACAGTGTTTGACTACATACTAACTATAGTCTCACCTACTCCTGGTTCAGAAACATCCATACCATATAAAACAGAGCCACAAATTTCTGAGATTTGCTGTCAAGTGTTTGTAAACTGCAGAGGGGACTTGGGAAGAAAGAAGCGTTTTGACTATATATATACCAATGTATCAGAAATCAGAAAAAATGGATTAGGTTAAGAATGGCAGGATATGTCTATTACATGGACTTCTTATGTTATGTTCAGACCAGGAAACAAAAACGACAATTTGACAAGTATTCAGTTTCTACCAATACAAACAAATACTTAAGCTGCCTATTAGTTCTAGTTCTAGTCCAAGTCCTTGCAGCTGCAAGACAAAATGTGATTTAGGATTTATGACCAACTGCTTTGAACAGCACAAGTGAGTAAAAAATCACAAAGGACACAAGACAGCAAAGTTCATGCTAACACTAGATGAGCAATCTCAGTAGAGAAACCTTAAAAAAAGCATGCTTTAAGAAGATATACATATACATTAGAATCATCAGGCACAAGATCGTGAAGTCTTTTTGATAATACGAGGCTTGGCACCGATTCTTTGGAACACCCACGGAACAGAAAACAAAAGCCATAGAAGTGGTAAGGAGCGACGAACATTTTCCACAGGCCAAGCCATAATAATGGCACCAAACAAGTCCCTGGATTGTTTACTTTGAGCCAATTCTTCATACTCAGCCAAAAACCAATCTCATGCTGCTATTATATCATCACAGGCGCCAACTTAAAGAAAGTTGTAAATACCAATAGTACATCTTGCCAGTTCAGAACAATGTAAGACAAGATGACAGATGTGAATATACACAGTCTTCCCATCAAGAAAATGGAGTAGTAGCATTTAGTCGACTGTATCCAGCTCATTTCCCATTAAATATATTCAGAATCTGAATCTTCCCATGAAGCTGCCCCTCACATGTCAATAAATAATTGAACTGCCTACCAAGTTCATATGAAGAGCACAAGAAGGTACAGGAATAATCAGTGCACCTCTACTAGAATCTCTTACACAAATCCTAAACAATGAGAAAGATAGTGATTGACAATGTGAAGTGAAGAGAAAGATAATGATAGGTATAAAAAGAGAGAGAACAATTATCTTCTGCACAAGTAAAACACACGGTTCTGAAGTTCTTCTATATACAAGATGCCTGTCTGAATGTTGGAAGAATAAAAATTCCATGGTTCATTATTTTCTGACATAAGAACAATCAGTAATCTACTGCACATTCATTTGATTTCTAGTTTCATGGCCTATTTCAAGTGAATGTTAAAGAATGAAGACAGAATTCATAACTACAGAGCTCTTCTTCCTCCATTGCACATCCTAAGGAAACCATTCATCCAGATACAAAAAGTGGAACTGAAGCCCTACCTTATAGATAGGAACTTAGAAGTTGCTCAAAGATGAGCTAGTTCTCAATAGCACTATGGAATGCCAGAAACAAATGGATTACTTCACTTCATATGGCCAATTAATCATTCTGTACAACAAGGGCGCCACAAAACCAAACAAGATTTCCAATTGACACTGAACTTTTAAACTCCAAAATGAAAGCTCAATGCTCATAAACAATATTTCCCTACTTAATTGCAAAGGGAAAATCCAATTCATGGTACAAAATCATCATCAACAATGGAAACCTGAGGAAAAACGAAGAAAAGCAAGCAAAACAGCCGATCTAACCCTAGCAACCAACTCTACCACAACACGATCGAATCAATCAATCAAGAAAACCTGTTTGGCGAAACACCGCGTTCCGAACCTGGCGAAGATCTCGGCCCTTCAAGGTCCTTCCGGCGCCTTCCAGCACAGAAGAGGACAGAACCGGCGACTTCATAGACGACTGCCTAGCCACAATCTCATGAGGTGGCAGCATCTCGCCGTCCTCGTCGTCCTCCTCTAGCTCTTCACTCTCCTCCAACAGCCTCCCCTTCTCCGGCCGACCGAAATCGCTCCGCATCATCATCGGAACGTTCATCGGCGCCGACTGATACCTAAGCGACGCCGAAAACGTCCGCTCCGGAGGCGGCCGGGGGATCACCGGAATCATCCTCGACGTGGAGGCGGAGGCCGACGGCGGCGTAACGGTAACGGCGGCGGAGGAGGCGGAGTTCTTGTGGTTGAAAATTGAGCGCCTGCTGTTGTTGCCGTTGCTGCTCCGATCTCGCTCGATCTCAGGGAGAGCGGCGAGAATGCCGAAATTGTCGTCTCGGCCGAAGGACTTGGAGGCGGAGCGGGATCCGAGGGAGGCCGTGGAGGTGAAAGAGGAGGTGGAGAGTGCGCCGGAAGTTTCCTCCGGATCTCCGATCCAGAAGACGTCGTCTTCGCTGAGCTCGTCGCCGGCGGAGGAAGGCGGCGACTGGGAGAAGACGTTGAGGAACCGGTCGGCGGAGGATTGCCGGCGTTGGCGGGAGGAAACGCCGTTTGCTTCCATTGGAGATGGATCTGGTGGTCTGAGCCCGAGCGGTGGAGAGAGAAACTGGAAGGCGATTTGGGGGTGGGCGAGGCGGTGGAGTTATTTTATATATATAGTGGGGGGTTTTGGAGAGAGAGCACGGCAAGTAGTAGTCGTGGAGGTTGGGGAGTGCTGGAATGTGGAGAAAGGGGAGGGCCGAGACTCGAGAGGGGGTTGGTGGTAGGGGTGTCCATAAAAAACCGAAACTGAAAAATTGAACCAATAAACCGAAAAACCGGCACATTTTTTGGTTAACCGAACCGACTTTATTTAATTTTTTGGTTTGGTTAACCGAACCGAGAATATTAACGGTTCTCGGTTCGGTTTCGGTACGGTTTATGATTTTCGTAATATCGGTTAACCGAAAAACCAAATTTTTTTTTTAAACATTTTTTATATTAATATATAAGTTTGATCTACCTTAAACGGTTCATTTTCAAATGATGATGTTGTTCTATTGAGCCATTTTGAGTTTTCTTGTTTACACAGTTTTATTGTGGGTTATAATTTCACTTATTTACTTGTCAAATATGTCATTGTACGTGTCTACTTAAGCTTTTTAAAATTTATAAATATGTTGTTCGAATGAAATTCACAAAATAATGGTTTAAAGTATCATTTGGTTATTATAACTATCAAGGCATATAAAATTAGTATATATTTTGAAGATCTAATGTAATTAGATTATATTGTTTAATCATATTCGATAATTTTATTTACCTTTCATGTATATTATGATAATCTAAATCACATAAATGGTTATTGGTTAACCGATAAAACCGAACCGAAAAATTGGTTAACTGATCTCCGGTTAACCGAAATTAACGGTTCGGTTAAGGTTTGTGATTTTAGTTAACCGAAATTGTGGTTAACCGAAGTCCGGTTAACCGAACTTACGGTTAACCGGGTTTGGACACCCCTAGTTGGTGGTATGTGTATGTCTAGATTATGAAATGTGGCTATTATTATGGCCCAAAACGTAATTTAACATATTTTAGGGTGAAAACAATGGTTTCACAAAAACAGTTTGTAATAATCCCCGTAAAATTGATCCAAATCTTCTGTCCCGCTACATGTCCTCTTTAGTTCTCATTGGTCGGGATTTTAAAATTATACTCTCGTTTGTGTTTTTTAAATCAAAAATTGAAATTTCGACGAATAAGTGATAAGGGGACATGCTACGGAACATACTTGCGGGACAGAAGATTCGGATTGCCATAAAATTGCTTCAAGCTTGACCATTCTAGAACCCATCCAAATCCTCTATCGCTCTACACGTCCCCTTAGTTCTCATTGGTCGTAATTTCTCTCTCGACACATAACTTTTTCTTTCATCCAACTCATGTTTCACTTTTCATTTTATCCTTCCTTTTGTCTTACTCTATTTACCCTTATAACAAAAATGATCCCTCATTTCATTTTCAACTTCTCTTACTTTCAAATATATATATTCATTATTTCTTCAAAAAAAATATATTCATTATTTGCTTTATATAATTAACCGATTATACTAACTTAGTTCCTCCAATTAAGTTTATTTAACTAATTTAGTATCTACAAAAGAATTATGATATAACATAAAAAAGTTACTATTGAAATATAAAATTTGATCTTTTTAAACATATCCTCAAGCAATATTCTAAAGTACTAAAAGGTGTAAAATAAAAACAACATTTATTATAGACATTATGATCCATGGAATAATAAGAAAAAAAAGAATTATGGGTAAAATAATATAAATTTATACTCTTTTTATAGACAAAATAATTATAAGCACCAAGTAATTTTTTAGTTTTAAGATAAGCTCATATTGATTTAGTATTTAGTTAGAAAATTATTAAGTGTAAATTGAAGTGAAATAAATAAAATGCGTGAATACTTAGATAGTCACACGTCAACATATAATTTGAAGTTATTTCCTCTTTGGCACAAGAGCCAATGTGAGTAATCATTTGTAGAAGGAGGATTGTGAGAACTTCCATGCAAAGAGGAGGTTTGTTAGCTCAATTTTTTTTTAATTCCACACAGGTTCAATTTCCCATAGCACCAATTTGCTTTTTTTATTCATATTTAATACATTCCTCTCCAATTGTTTTTTATAAAAACTAGTCATTTATTGCATGAATTAGATTTTGTACATAATGTAATTTTTTTTGAGAAATAAGTGTCCGTTTTTTACGATTTTATGGTATTGAGTAACTAAATTTATCGATTATGCTTGAATTATTTGATCTCATAGACGAACTGTGCCCCCCCTTTAAATTCGTTCTGTGTCCGTAACTGCTCTCACCTTAAATTTTCGGGCAAAAAAAAATGGATAAAGGCATCCAAAGTAGCCATTGACCCAATGTTAATACCAATTGTAAACGGCAAACATTGTGAGTGAGATTTTTTTTTGGGTCAAATTGTGAGTGAGAAATTTGCTTTTCATTAATGTATATTAAGTGAATTGGGATATCATCCTCTCATCCTAAATTTTTCCGGCAAAAAAAATGAATAAAGTCATCCAAAGTAGCCATTGACCCAATGTTAATACCAAGTGTAAACCCAATGTTAATACCAAGTGTAAACGACAAACCTTGTGAGTGAGATCTTTTTATGGTCAAATTGTGACTGAGAAATTAAGTGTTCATTAATATATATTAAGTGAACTAGAGAATCATCTTCTCACCCTAAATGTTTTGGGCAAAAAAAAAAAAGATAAAGGCATCCAAAGTAGCCATTGAGGCAATGTTAATACCATTTGTAAACGACAAACCTTGTGAGTGAGATTTTTTGTTGGTCAAATTGTGAGTGAGAAATTAGCTGATTGATAATTAATGCATATCAAGTGACCCAATGTTAATACCAAGTGTAAACGGCAAACCTTGTGAGTGAGATTTGCTTTTAGGTCAAATTGTGAGCAAGAAATTAGCTTTTCATTATTGTATATTAAGTGAATTCAGGCATATATCCTCCTCTCATCCTAAATTATTCTGGCAAAAAAATGGATATAGGCATCCAAAGTAGCTGTTGGATCGTTAGTACAGAGGGACGTCCTTTACTTTGGTAAAGGCGTCCTTAGGTTAGGCGTCCCTACGAGGAGTAGGGGCGTCCTTGAGTAATGCAGCGGAAATTATGTACTAAACAGGTAAGTAATGAACGCAGTGAATTATAGAGGAACCACTCAAGACTAAGTAGTCCTTGAGTGTAAACCTCTACCTCCTTGGAGGATTTTTGAATAGTTCTTTCCTTTTTTATTGAACGTCCTTACAGTTGTACTGGCGAGTCTTTACAGTTCTCTGGCACTTAGCTTTTCCCTAAGTCCACTAGTAAAGGACTCCTCTAAGCCTACAACTTAAGCGAGTTCAATCTAACAAAGGACTCTATTCCTACGTTCTGCAGTACTTCGCAGAACGTTCTCTCTCTCTTTTTGTGTTTTCTGTTACAAACTGATTTTGTGATTTGGTTACAACTCTCACTCGATCTAACACAAGTTCTAGCACTGTTCTTGAGTTCTTGAGTTAGTTCTTCGTGTTCTTGAGTGAGCCGCTTTCCTATGATTCTCTCTGAATATTCTTGAAAGCGTTGAAGTCACAATAAATGCCTTGGGGCAATTTATAGGACTTGGGGAAGGGCGTCTTTTCTCTGGGACGATCATGCCCTTCTTGGACGTGGCTACAGGATCTTCCTCCACGTAGTAGGGCGGTGATGAGGAAGCTTCCTGTATCCAGCTGTGTATGATGAACTCCGCTACAGGATCGGCCGCCACGTGTTGATGAACTCTGTAACAGGATCGTCCGCCACGTAGTGTTGGACTCCGCTACAGGATCGGTCTCCACGTGTCCTTGGATGATCAAACATTGTCGAGTGATGTCATCTTGTCGGCTAGTGAGTAAGGACTCCTTTCTTGCGTTCCTACTTGCTTGGGACTCCGTCCTTGCTCAAGTAGTCTCTGGCTAGTCCTTATTTCCTGTTAGCTAGCGTCCCTAAGCTTATGGGACGCCCATACACACTTGTTGTCCTTTTGGTCACTGGCGTTCCTGAACACTTGGACAACTTTATTAGAATCATAGTGAGTTTGTCATATCAAAACTAAGGGACGGTTGTGTGGAACACTAACAAGTACGCAGGCGTTCTTGATAGCGTCCCAACAGTAGCCATTGACCCAATGTTAATACCAAGTGTAAACGACAAACCTTGTGAGTGAGATCTTTTTATGGTCAAATTGTGACTGAGAAATTAAGTGTTCATTAATATATATTAAGTGAACTGGGGAATTATCCTCTCACCCTAAATTTTTCGGTCAAAAAAATGGTAAAGGCATCCAAAGTAGCCATTGAGCCAATGTTAATACAAAGTGTAAACGATAAAACTTATGAGTGAGATTTTGTTTGGTCAAATTGTGAGTGAGAAATTAGCTGTTCTTTAATGTATATTAACTGAACTAGGGCATCATCCTCTCACCCTAAATTTTTGGGCAAAAAAATGGAGAAAGGCATCCAAAGTAACTATTGACCAAATGTTAATACCAAGTGTAAACGACAAACCTTGTGAGTGAGATTTGTTTTTGGTAAAATGGTGAGTGAAAAATTAGTTGTTCATTAATGTATATTAAGTGAACTTGAGCATTTTCCTCTCAACCTAAATTTTTTCGGGTAAAAAAATTTGATAATGGCATCCAAAGTAGCCATGGATAAGTTAGTACCAAGTGTAAACGGCAAACATTGTGAGTGAGATTTTTTTATTGGGTCAAATTGTGAGTGAGAAATTAGCTTTTCATTAATGTATATTAAGTGAAATGGGGCATCATCCTCTCACCCTAAATTTTTCCGGGCAAAAAAAAATGGATAAAGACATCCAAAGTAGCCATTGACACAATGTTAATACCAATTGTAAGTGACAAACCTTGTGAGTGAGATTTTTTTTGGGTCAAATTGTGAGTGAGAAATTAGCTGTTGATATATATATATATGTGTGTGTGTGTGTGTGTACATTAAGTGAACTAGGACATCATCCTCTTACCCTAAACTTTCGGGCAAATAAAATGGATAAAGACACCCAAAGTAGTCATTGACCCAATGTTAATACCAAGTGTCAACGACAAACCTTGTTCATTCATGTATATAAAGTGAACCGGGACACCATCCTCTCGCCCTAAATTTTCTAGGAAAAAAAACAAATGAATAAAGCATCCAACGTAGTCATTGATCCAATGTTAATATGTACCAATTGTAATAGGCAAACCTTGTGAGTGAGATTTTTTTTGGTTCAAATTGTGAGGGAGAAATTAGTTGTTCATTAATGTATATTAAGTAAACTGAGGCATTATCTTCTCATACTATATTTTTCCGGCAAAAAACATGGATAAAGGCATCAAATCAAAAGTAGCCATTGACCCAATGTTAATTGCAAGTCTAATCTGCAAACCTTGTGAGTGCGCTTTTTTTTCCTAGTAAAATTGTGAGTGAGAAATTAGTTGTTCATTAATGTATATTAAGTGAGCTGGGGCATCATCCTCTCATCCTATATTTTATTGGTAAAAAACATGGATCAACGCATCCAAAGTAGCCATTGACCCAATGTTAATACCAAGTGTAAATGACAAACCTTCTGGGTGAGACTTTTTTTTGGCAATTTTTGAGTGAGAAATTAGATGTTGATTAATATATACTCAGGAACTGGGGCATCATCATATCATTCTGTATTTTCTGGCAAAAGAATGTATAAAGGCATCATATCAAAAGTAGTCATTGACCCAATGTTAATACCAAGTCTAAACCGCAAACCTTGTAAGTGAGACTTTTTTCCTGGTCAAATTGTGAGTGAGAAATTAGTTGTTCTTAAATGTATACTAAGTGAATCTGGGTATCATCCTCTCACCCATAGACGGACCTAGGGGGTCATGAGTGGGCCCGTGCCCCCCTCCCATCGGGTTAATTATTGGTGTACACACACACACACACATATATATATATATATGTATTTTTAGATTAAATATTAATATATTTTCAATAAACTTGTATTAGTATAATATAAAAATCAACTAGCCTAGATGGTTTGTTGCTCAATTTTGTTTGATAATTCCATACACGTTCAATTCTCCATAGCACCATTTCATACATAATGTACTTTTTTTTTGAGAACTAAGTAATTGTTTTTTACTATCTAATACTCCCTCCGTCCCAAAATGTTTGTCCCTTTTCCTTTGTAATTTGTGAAGGAAAAGGGACAAACATTGTGGGACGGAGGGAGTAGTATTGAGTAACTAAAATTGTCAATTATACATGAATCATTTGATCTCATTGACGAATTGTGCCCCCCCCCTTTAAATCCGTTTTGTGTCCGACACTACTCTCACCCTAAAATTTTCGGGAAAAAATGGATAAAGGCATCTAAAGTAGCCATTCACCCAATGTTAATACCAAGGGTAAACGACAAACCTTGTGAGTGAGATTTATTTTGTTCAAATTGTGAGTGAGAACTTAGCTTTTTATTAATGTATTTTAGTGAATTAAGACATCATCCTCTCATTCTAAATGTTTCTGGCAAAAAAATGGATAAAGGCATCCAAAGTAGTCATTGACCCAATGTTAATACCAATTGTAAATGGCAAGCCTTATGAGTGAGATTTTTTTTGGTCAAATTGTGAGTGAGAATTTAGGTGCTCATTAATATATACTCCCTCAGTCCTAAAATATTTGTCTCTTTTCCTTCACAAATTACAAAGGAAAAGAGACAAATATTTTGGGACGGAGGGAGTATTAAGTGAATTGGGGAATCATCCTCTCACCCTAAATGTTTCGGGCAAAAAAAGGGTAAAAATATCCAAAGTAGCCATTGAGAGCCAAGGTTTATACCAAGTGTAAACGACAATCCTTGTGAGTGAGATTTTGTTTTGGTCAAATTGTGACTGAGAAATTAGTTGTTCTTTAATGTATATTAAGTGAACTGGGGCATCATCCTCTCTTACTAAATTTTTTGGGGAAAAAAAAAGCATAAAGGCATCCAAAGTAGTCATTGACCCAATGTTAATACCAAGTTTAATTGACAAACCTTGTGAGTGGGATTTTTTATATGGGTCAAATTGTGAGTGTAAAATTAGTTATCGATTAATAAATATTAAATGAACTGGGGGATTATCCTCTCATCCTAAAATTTTCTAGGAAAACAAATGGATAAAGGCATCAAATCAAAAGTAGTCATTGACCCAATGTTAATACCAAGTCTAATCCACAAACCTTGTGAATGAGATTTTGTTTTCTGGTCAAATTGTGAGTGAGAAATTAGTTGTTCAATAATGTATGTTAAGTGAACTAGGGAATCATCCTATCACTCTATTTTTCCCGGAAAAACAATGGATAAAGGCATCATATCAAAAGTAGATATTGACCCCATGTTAATACCAAGTCTAAACTACAAACCTTGTGAGTGAGATTTTTTTAATTGTGAAATTGTGAGTGAGAAGTTTGTTGGTCATAAATGTATATTGAGTGAACTCGGGTATCATTCTCTCACCCATATTCGGACCTAGGGGGGTCATGAGTAGGCGCGTGCCCCCCTTCCTTCCGCCGGATTAATTATTGGTGTACTTATGTAATTTTAGATTAAATATTAATATATTTTAAATAACTTGTATTAGTATAATACAAAAATCAACTAGCCTAGATGATTTGTTGCTCAATTTTGTTTTATAGTTCCACATAGGTTCAATTCCCCATAACACCATTTTGTTTTTTATTTACAGTTAATACATCTCTCTCCATTTTTTTCTATAAAAACTAGTCATTTATTGCATAAGTCAGATTTCATACATAATTTAATTTTTTTGAGAACTAAGTACCTTTTTTGTTTTATTATTTCAAAGAGTATTGAATAATTAAATATATCGATTATGCTTGAATCATTTGATCTCATAGACGAACTGTGCCCCCCCTTTAAATCCGTTCTACGTCCATCACTACTCTCACCCTAAATTTTTCGGGCAAAAAAAATGGATAAAGGCAACCATAGTAGCCATTGACTCAATGTTAATACCAAGTGTAAACGGCAAACCTTGTGAGTGATTTTTTTTGGGTCAAATTGTGAGTGAGAAATTAGCTTTTCACTAATGTATATTAAGTGAATTGGTGCATCATCCTCTTAAGCTAAATTTTTTTGGCAAAAAAAATGGATAAAGGCATCCAAAGTAGCCATTGACCATGGTTAATAGTTAAGTGTAAACGACAAAACCTTGTGAGTAATATTTTATTTTTGTCAAATTGCGAGTGAGAAATTAGTTGTTCATTATTATATATTAAGTGAACTGGGACATCATCCTCTCTTCCTAAATTTATGGATTGATCCAAAATCCGCCGGATATATCCGTATCCGATCCGTGATCCGGTTTGGGCAACATACCTCATCCGTCATCCGATCCATATATTACGGATCGGACATCCGACCCGTAATTTTATGGATTGGACCGGATCGGATTACGGATCACCATCTGTTTGGGCCACCTTAATACCAAGTACCAAGTGTAATCGACAAACCTTGTGAGTAAGATTTTTTTGGGTCAAATTGTAAATAAGAAATTAGCTATTCATTGATCTATATTAGGTGAACCGGACCATTATCCCCTCATCCTAAATTTTTCTGGAAAAAAACTGGATAACGCCATCAAATCAAAAGTAGTCATTGACCCAATGTTTAAACCAAGTCTAATCCGCAAACCTTGTGAGTGAGATTGTTTTTTCTGGTCAAATTGTGAGTGAGAAATTATTTGTTCACTAATGTTTATTATGTGAGCTGTGCAACATCATCTCACTTTAAAGTTTTTTCGCAAAAGTATCCACTGACCCAATGTTAATACCAAGTGTAAACGGCAAACCTTGTGTGTGAGAATTTTTTTGGTCAAATAATGAGTGAGAATTTACCTGTTCGTTAATGTATATTAAGTGAACTGGAGCATCATCCTATCACCCTATATTTTCCGACAAAAAAATGGTTAAACGTATCATATAAACCATTCACCCAATGTTAATACCAAGTCTAAACCGCAAACCTTATAAGTGAGATTTTTTTTTCTTATCAAATTGTGAATGAGAAATTAGCTGTTCATTGATGTATATTAAGTGAACTGGGACATCATCCTCTCGCCCTAAATATTTCGGGCAAAAAAAATGGATAAACGCATCCAAAGTAGTCATTGGCCCAATGTTAATATATACCAAGTGTAATCAACAAACCTTGTGAGTGAGATTATTTTTAACTGTCAAGTTGTGAGTGTGAATTTAGTTTTTCATTAATGTATATTAAGCTAACTGGGACATCATCTTCTCACTAAATTTTTTTCGCAAAAAAAATGGATCAAGTTATCCACATTAGCCATTGACCCCATGTTAATACCAAGTGTAAATAAAAAACCTTGTGAGTGAGATTTGTTTTAGGTTTAATTGTGAGTTATAAATTAGTTGTTCGTATATTAATTGAACTAGGGCATCATCCTCTCTTCCTAAATGTTTTCTGGGAAAAAAATGGACAAAGACATCCAAAGTAGTCATTGATCCAATATTAATACCAAGTGTAAACGGCAAACGTTGTGAGGGAGATTTTTTTTGTCAAATTGTGAGTGAGAAATTAGTTGTTCATTAATGTATATTAAGTGAACTGGGACATCATCCTCTCGCCCTATATCTTCCGGGGCAAAAAACAGGATAAAGGCATCCAAAGTAGTCATTGACCCAATGCTAATATATACCAAGTGTAATCAACAAACCTTGTGAGTGAGATTTTTTTTTCTGGTCAAATTGTGAGTGAGAAATTAGTTATTCATTAATGTATATTAAGTGAAGTAGGACATCATCCTCTCAGTCTAAATTTTTTTTCCGCAAAAGACATGGATCAAGGCATCCAAAGTAGTCATTGACCCAATGTTAATACCAAGTGTAAACGGCAAACCTTTTGAGTGAGATTTGTTTTTTTTTGTCAAATTGTGAATGAGAAATTACGTGTTCATTAATGTATATTAAGTGAACTGGGACATCATCCTATCACCCTTTTTTCCGGCAAAAATATGGATAAAGGCATCATATCAAAAGTCACGAGTGACCCATATTTAAAACCAAGTCTAATCCGAAAACCTTGTAAGTAAGTTTTTTTTTCCTGTCAAATTGTGAGTGAGAAATTAGGTGTTCATAAATGTATATTAAATGAATAAGGAATCCTCCTCTCACCCATAGAGGAACGTAGGAGGGGTCATGAGTGGGCCCGTGCCCCCCTCCCGACGCGTTAATTTTTGCTATATATATATATGTAATTTTATATTAATTATGAATACATTTTAAATATAATTTGTATTAGTATAGTATGAAAATCAACTAGCCTAGATGGTTTGTTGCTCATTTTTGTTTTAATTCCATACAGGTTCAATTCCCCATAGCACCATATTGTTTGTTTATTCACATTTAATACATTCCACTCCAATTTGTTTTTGGCAAAATACATGTACGACCCCCCGTACTTGTCACTTTTTTGCAAACGGCCCCCTCTACTTTGAAATGTTCTATTGAACACCTGTACTTGTATATCCCTATTCCATTGAGTACCTGCTATCCTCCGTGGTATAGTGCGTGTAACTCACTCTCCCTTCCGCGAGTAAAATCGTACAAATTGATGACTTGGATTATATTAAAAAAAAATCATCTTTTGGATTTTATTAACAAAAAAATTTCCTCTTCTTCTACCTCCTTCATCCTCCAAATCTAACTTTCTCATCCACTCTCGAGCTCCTCCTCTCATCCCTGACCCCCGCTGCCAAACAATCAATTGCTCAATCAATTAAATCCATCTTCTAATTGCTCAATCAATTAAATCCATCTTCTTCCTGCTCAATCCCTAACCCCAACCCCACTTTTCTGGCCTGCTGCCTTCCTACCCCGACCTCCCAATGCTTTCGCCTCTGCCCTGCTCCCCGCCGCTCTACTACCCAACCCGACTAACCCCGCTTTGCCTCTCGCTCGACCCCGCTGCACTCGCTCGAGTCTCCCGCCACGCACATGTCCAGATCTCGTTCGGGTCTTGCCTAGATCTCCGATTGCGCACCTGTCTAGCCCGTACGCCCTCGGTTCTGGCCAAACAACTTTGACCCATCGAAGCCGCCCCTGCCCGGACCCCGACGTCCCTAACTACTCCTACCAGAGCCTCCGCCCCTGCTCGAGTCTCCGCCCCTCGGTTCCTCCAGAGCCTTCGATCGCTGGTGAGGATGAAGAACTAGGAGCCGACACGGAAGGCGTCAAAGGGGACTTCCGAGAGCCCTGGTCGCGGGCGTCGTAGCGGGCGGGGAGGGTGTGTTGGGGTCGTCGAGGAGGGCGGTGGCCAGGAGGCGGCGTTCGGCAGAGATGATGGTCGGGGAGGCGCGCTCGGTGGGTCGGCCGGATAAGACGGCGGATAACTTGAGGTCCGGGCGGGCGGCGTGGACGGTGGCGAAGACTGCGACGGGAAACGTCGAGAATTGGTCGGAGTGGTGGGAGGAAGTGGAGAAAGCGATGAGAGAAAGGAGATGGCTAATAGGAGGGGTTTTTGTTTTTTTTAATTTATATGAAATAAATTTTAATTATAAATATAGGTGGCAATGACATGGATAAATTGTACATATGTGGCATATTATGTGGCGCTGACATGGAAATTAATCAAACGCGCGGAGGATGTCAGGTGCTCAATGGAATAGGGATATACGAGTACAGGTGTTCAATAGAACATTTCAAAGTAGAGGGGGCCGTTAGCAAAAAAGTGACAAGTACGGGGGGCCGTACATGTAATTTGCCATTTGTTTTTATCAAAACAAGTCTTTTATTGCATAAATTAGATTCCATACATAACGTAATATTTTTTTGAGAAACAAGTACCTTTTTTTACTATTTAATAGTATTGAGAAACCAAAATTATCGATTAAGCTTGAATCATTTGATCTCATAGACAAACTGTGTCCCCCACCTAAATCCGTTCTTCGTCCTTCACTATTCTCACCCTAAATTTTTCGGGCAAAAAATGGATAAAGGCATCCAAAGTAGCCATTGACCCAATGTTAATACGAATTGTAAACGGCAAACATTGTGAGTGAGATTTTTTTGGGGTCAAATTGTGAGAGAGAACTTTGCTTTTCATTACTGTATAATACGACAATTGGGTTATCATCCTCTCATCCTAAATTTTTCCGGCAAAAAAAAATGAATAAAGTCATCCAAAGTAGCTATTGACACCATGTTAATTCCAAGTGTAAACGACAAACCTTGTGAGTGAGATTTTTTGTTGGTCAAATTGTGAGTGAATAATTAGTTGTTCACTAAAGAATATTAAGTGAGCTGGGGAATCATCTTCTCACTCTAAATTTTTCGGGCAAAAATAAATAAATAAATAAATGCATCTAAAGTAGCCATTGAGCCAATGTTAATTCCATTTGTAAACGACAAACCTTGTAAGTGGGATTTTTTGTTGGTCAAATTGTGAGTGAGAAATTAGTTGATTGATAATTAATGGAAATTAAATTAAGTGAACTGAGACATCATCTTCTCCCCCTAAATTTCTTGGGCAAAATAATGGATAAAGGCATCCAAAGTAGCCATTGACCCATGGTTAATGCCAAGTGTAAACGACAAAACCTTGTGAGATTTTTTTTTTGTCAAATTGTGAGTGAGAAATTAGTTGTTCATTTTTATATATTAAGTGAATCTGGGACATCATCCTCTCTCTCTAAATTTTTCGGGCAAAAAAAATGGATAAAGGCATCCAAAGTAGACATTGATCCAATGTTAATATAGACCAATTACCAAGTGTAATCGACAAACCTTGTGAGTAAGATTTTTTTTGGGTCAAATTGTAAATGAGAAATTAGCTATTCATTAATGTATATTAGGTGAACTGGACCATCATCCCCTCACCCTAAATTTTTACGGTAAAAAATGGATAACGACATCAAATCAAAAGTAGTCTTTGACCCAAAATGTTTCGGGCAAAAAAAATAGGTTAAAGGCATCCGAAGTAGCCATTGAGCCAATGTGAATACCAAGTGTAAACGACAAACTTTGTGAGTGAGATTTTTTTGGGTCAAATTGTGAGTGAGAATTTTTTTTTTATAATGATTGTGAGTGAGAAATTAGTTGTTCATTAATGTATATATTAACTGAACTGGGACATCATCCTTTCTCCCTACATTTTTCGGGCAAAACAAAATGGATAAAGGCATCCAAAGTAGTGGTTGACGCGATGTTACTATATACCAAGTGTAATCAACAAACCTTGTGAGTGAGATAGATTTTTGGGTCAAATTGTGAGTGAGAAACTAGTTTTTCATTAATGTATATATTTAGTGAACTGGGGTATCATCTTCTCACCATAAAATTTTTCATGCAAACAAAATGTATTACGACATGAAATCAAAAATAACCATGGACCCAACTTTAAAATCAAGTATAATCCGCAAACCTTGTGAGTGAGATTTTTTTTGTGGTCAGATTTTGAGTGAGAAATTACCTATTCATTAATGTATATTAAGTTAACTGGGGAATCATCACCTCACTCTAATTTTTTTTGGCAAAAGACATGGATCAAGGCATCCAAAGTATCCATCGACCCAATGTTAATACCAAGTGTAAACAGAAAACCTTGTGAGTGAGATTTTTTTTGGTCAAGTTATGAGTGAAAAAATACATGCTCGTTAATGTATATTAAGTGAGTTGGGGCATCATCCTATCACCCTATTTAGTCTGACAAAAAAGTTTATAAAGGCATCATATCAAAAGTAGCCATTGGCCTAATATTTATACCAAGTCTAAACCGAAAACGTTGTAAGTGAGCTTCTTTTTTTTTTCTGGTCAAATTGTGAGTCAGAAATTAGTTGTTTATAAATGTCTATTAAGTGAAATGGGGCATCATCAAGTCTCACCCTAATGTTTTCGGGCGAAAAAAGGGATAAAGGCATCCTAAGTAGTCATTGACCCAATATTAATACCAAATGTAAACGACAAACATTTTGAGTGAGAGTTTTTTTTTGGGTCAAAGTGTGAGTGAGAAATTTTCTTTTCATTAATGTATATTAAGCGAATTGGGGTATCATCCTCTCATCCTAAATTTTTCCGGCAAAAAAAATGAATAAAGTCATCTAGAGTAGCCATTGACCCAATGTTAATAACAAGTGTAAACGACAAATCTTGTGAGTGAGATTTTTTGTTGGTCAAATTGTGAGTGAGCAATTAGCTGTTCATTAATATATATTAAGTGAACTAGGGAATCATCTTCTCACCCTTAATTTTTCGGGAAAAAAAGGATAAAGGCATCCACAGTAGCCATTGATCCAATGTTAATACCATCTGTAAATGACAAATGTTGTGAGTGAGATTTTTTGTTGGTAAATTTGTGAGTGAGAAATTAGTTGATCAATAATAAATCCATATTAAGTGAATTAGGGCATCATCCTCTTGCTCTAAATGTTTTGGGCAAAAAAAATGAATAAAGGCATCCAAAATAGCGGTTGACCAAATGTTAATATATACCAAGTGTACTCAACAAACCTTATGAGTGAGATTTTTTTTGGGTCAAATTGTGAGTGAGAAATTATCTTTTCATTAATTTATATTAAGTTAACAAGGGTACCATCTTCTCATCATAGAGTTATTCCGGAAAAAAAATTGATACGGGCATCAAATCAAAAGTAGCCATGGACCCAATGTTAAAATCAAGTCTAATCCGCAAACCTTGTGAGTGAGATTTTTTTTTTCTTGTCAAAATGTGAGTGAGAAATTAGCTGTTCATTAATGTATATTAGGTGAATTGGGGCATTATCCTCTCACTCTAATTTTTTTTTGGCAAAAAACATGGCTCAAGGCATCTAAAGTAGCCATTGACCCAATGTTAATACCAAGTGTAAACGGCAAACCTTGTGAGTCAGATTTTTTTTTGTAAAGTTGTGAGTGAGAAATTACCTGATCGTTAATGTATATTAAGTGAACTGAGGCATCATCCTATCACCCTATTTTTTTCAGGCAAAAAATTGCATAAAGGCATCATATCAAAAGTAGCCATTGACCCAATGTTAATATCATGTGTACACGACAAACCTTGTGAGTGAGATTTTTTTACTAGTCAAATTGTGAGTGAGAAATTAGCATTTCAACAATGTATATTAAGTAAATTGAGGTATCATCCTCTAATCCTAAATCTTACCGGAAAAAAATTTGGATAAAGGTAGACTTGGCAATTCGGGTTGTTCGGGTCAATTTGGATCGGGTCGTTCGGGTCGCGTCCGTTCGGGTCAAATAGTCATTTCGGGTCTTGTTCGGTTCGGTTCGGGTTCGGTTCTGGTTTAGTTCGGATTCGGATCGTTTCGGATTGTAATATTTCGGGTTAGTTCGGGTTCGGGTCATTTCAAATCGGATGTTGTTTGGTTCGGGTCTAGTTCGGTTCGGGTCCTTTTCCGATTGTTTTGAATCGGATCATTTCGGGTCGGGTCAATTCATATTCGGGTGTTATTTGGATTCAAATTTTTTTAAAATTATAAGACCACCCGCAATGGTGAGTTTTTAATGTAGAAAGTTTGGGCACTTTAATGGGTACTTTAATGTGTATTGTAATAAAATATAGTTACTACATATTATTGACAAAGATTTAGATGTAATTTCTACCTAGTTTATTAAAAAAATTAATTACTATTTGTATTATATACTTGCGGGCACATTCAGTCATTCATACATGCATAAAATAATTAAACTCATTTTCATCCATTAAGAAAATTCAACGTCGTGGACCCTTGTGCCCACTTAATGACATAATCCTGGGCCGAGACAATTCCAAACCTTGTGCCCACTTAATGACATAAAATAATTAAACTCATTTTCATACATTAAGAAATTGATGGATGTTTAATTTCAACCCTAATTCATTTAATCCAAGTACTCTATTGGACTAAGGAGATAGATGAATAAGGATTATGGGCCGGTTGACAATAAATGAGATCCCATCCATCACAGCCACAATCCAAGAATAATTTAGAGATAATTGTTCGAAACTAAATTTATAATATTTTATAGATATATATCCATATATACATAAAATTTAATTTTATTAAAAAATAAATCGGGTATTCGGGCGAGATATTCGGGTTATTCGGGTTAGGACCATTGTCCACGTCCAACCCATGAATTCGGGTTTAGGGTTTAGGGTAGGGTTTAGGGTATACTACCCATATTCTATTTATAAGAATATTGTACATGTGTTTATTACCCATATTCTATTTATAAAACTATACAATATGATATTTTCCATTGTATTTATAAAGATATTCTAATAATATGATATGTTTCATTTGTTAAACTATGTAAGAGTAACTAGTAACTATTAGTCTATTGGGTCTTACGAGTTAAGAACTTAAACACACATTCCTTGTAAAAACTTACTAGCCGTCTAGTCAATGACCCGTACGTACCTTTTACGGAATTACGGATATATTTTCACCGTTTACATATAACGATATAAAGAATAATTATTATATCATAGCCTTTATCTAATTTATTGTTTGGTCTTTTGCTAAACATTGTTTGTGCACCATAATTCTAATATTTTATATCATTACTTTTTTATTTTTAATTATAATTTTAATAGTACATCTACTCTTAAGATGTAGTTTAGATGATTTCGGGTCAGTTCAGTTCGGGTTCGGGTTAGTTCGGGTTCGGGTTAGTTCGGGTTCGGGTCAGCTCGGGTTCGGATCAGTTCGGTTTACATTTTCTTCGGGTCATTTCGGTTCGGTTCGGGTTCAAATCGGGTATGGGTCATGTTCGGATGGTTCATTTTTTGTTGTTCGGGTCAAATTTCGGGTTCGGGTCGGGTCAGTTCAGTTCGGGTTTCAGGTCCGAGTCACTTTCTGCCGGGTCTGGATAAAGGCATCCAATGTAGCCATTGACCCAATGTATATACCAAGTGTAAATGGCAAACCTTGTGAATTAGGTTTGTTTTTGGTCAAATTGTGAGTGAAAAATTAGCTGTTCATTAATGTATATTAAATGAACTCGGCATCATCCTCTCACCTAATTGTTTTCGGGTAAAACAAATGCATAAGCGCATCCAAAGTAGCCATTGATCCAATGTTAATACCAAGAGTAAACGACAAACCTTTTGAGTGAGATTTTTTTTTTGGTCAATTTGTGAGTGAGAACTTAGTTGTTCATTAATGTATATTAAGCGAACTGGGGCATCATCCTATCACCTTATTTTTTCCAGCAAAAAAATGGATAATGTCATTATATCAAAAGTAGTCATTAACCCAATGTTAATACCAATTCTAAACCGCAAACCTTATAAGAGAGATTTTTTTTTTGGTCAAAGTGTGAGTGAGAAATTAGTTGTTCATAAATGTATATTAAGTGAATTGGGGCATCATCCTCTCACCCATAGACGGACCTAGGGGGTCATGAGTGGGCATGTGCCCCCCTCTCATCGGGTTAAATATTGATATATATATATAACTTTAGATTAATTATGAATACATTTTACATAAATTTGTATTAGTATAGTATGAAAATGAACTAGCCTAGATGGTTTGTTGTTCATTTTTCTTTTAATTCCATATAGGTTCAATTCCCCATAGCACCATTTTGCTTTTTTATTGACAATTAATACATTCCTGTCCAATGTTTTTTTTGATAAAATTAGTCTTTTATTGCATAAATTAGATTTTATACATAACTTAATTTATTTTTTGAGAAATAAGTACTTGTTTTTTACTATTTATTGGTATTGAGTAACATATTTTATCAAAGATGCTTGAATCATTCGATCTCATAGGCGAACTGTCCCCCCCCCCCCCCCAATCTTTAAATCCGTTATGTGTCCTTCACTGCCCTCACACTAAATTTTTCGGGGAAAAAAAATGCATAAAGGCATCTAATGTTAGCCATTGACCGAAAGTTAATACCAAGTGTAAACGGTAAACCTTGTGAGTGAGATTTTTTTTAGGCCAAACTGTGAGTGAGAAAATAGCTTTTCATGAATGGATATTAAGTGAACTCGGCAATCACCCTCTCAACCTAAATTTTTCGTGCAAAAAAATGGATAAAGGCCTCCAATGTAGCCATTGAGCCAACGTTAATATCATATGGAAACGACAAACCTTGTGAGGGAGATTTGTTTTGTCAAATTGTGAGTGAGAAATTAGTTGTTCATTAATGTATATTAAGTGATCTGGTACATCATCCTCTCACCCTAAATTTTTCGGGCAAAGAAAAAGGACAAAAGCATCAAAAGTAGTCATTGACCCAATGCTAATATATATCAAGTCTATTCCGCAAACCTTGTGAGTGAGATTTTTTTTTTCTGGTCAGATTGTGAGTGAGAAATTAGTTGTTCATTAATGTATATTAAATTAATTGGGTCATCATCCCCTCACTCTAAATTTTTTTGGCAAAGAACATGGATCAAGGCATCCAAAGTAGCCATTGACCCAATGTTAACACGAAGTCTAAACGGCAAACCTTGTGAGTGTAATTTTTTTTGGTCAAGTTATGAGTGAGAAATTACCTGTTCGTTAATGTATATTAAGTGAACTGGGGCATCATCCTATCACCCTATGTAGTCTGGAATTTTTTTTTATAAAGTTATCATATCAAAAGTAGCCATTGACCTAATGTTAATACCAAGTCTAAACCGAAAACGTCGTAAGTGAGCTATTTTTTCTGGTCAAATTGTGAGTTAGAAATTAGTTGTTCATAAATATATATTAAGTGAAATGGGGCATCACCCTCTCAAGTCTCACCCTAACTTTTTCAGGCGAAAAAATGGAGAAAGGCATCCTAAGTAGTCATGGACCCAATATTTATACGAAATGTAAACGACAAACATTGTGAGTGAGATTTTTTTTTTGGGTCCAGCTGTAAGTGAGAATTTTTCTTTTCATTAATGTAAATTAAGTAAATTGGGGTATCATCCTCTCATCCTAAATTTTTCTGGCAAAAAAAATGAATAAAGTCATCAGTAGCCATTGACCCAATGTTAATAACAAGTGTAAACGACAAACCTTGTGAGTGAGATTTTTTGTTGGTCAAATTGTGAGTGAGCAATTAGCTGTTCATTAATATATATTAAGTGAACTAGGGAATCATCTTCTCACCCTTAATTTTTCAGGCAAAAAAAAAAAGGTTAAAGGCATCCAAAGTAATCATCGATTTAATGTTAATACCATTTGTAAACGACAAACATTTTGAGTGAGATTTTTTGTTGGTCAAATTGTGAGTGAGAAATTAGTTGGTCAATAACTAATGCATATTAAGTGAACTGGGGATGCATCATCCTCTTGCCCTAAATTTTTTGGGCAAAAAAAAAATGTATAAAGGCATCCAAAGTAGCGGTTGACCCAATGTTAATATAAACCAAGTGTACTCAACAAACCATGTGAGTGAGACTATTTTTGGGTCAAATTATGAGTGAGAAATTAGCTTTTCATTAAATAATATTAAGTCAACTGGGGTACCATCTTCTCATCATAAAATTTTTCCGGCAAAAATATTGATAAGGGCATCAAATCAAAAGTAGCCATGGACCCATTGTTAAACCCAAGTCTAATTCACAAACCTTCTGAGTGAGTTTTCTTCCTCTCACTCTAATTTTTTTTGGCAAGAAACATGGATCAAGGCATCCAAAGTAGCCATTTACCCAATGTTAATACCAAGAGTAAACGGTAAACCTTGTGAGTGAGATTTTTTTTGGTAAAGTTGTGAGTGAAAATTACCTGTTTGTTAATATATATTAAGTGAAATGGGGCATCATTCTATCACCCTATTTTTTCTGGCAAAAAATTACATAAAGCATCATATCAAAAGTAGCCATTGACCCAATGTTAATACCATGTGTAAACGACAAACCTTGTGAGTGAGATTTTTTTACTGTTCAAATTGTGAGTGAGAAATTAGCTTTTCAAGAATGTATATTAAGTGAATCGAGGTATCATCCTCTTATCCTAAATCTTACCGGCAAAAAAAATGGATAAAGGCATCCAATGTAGCCATTGACCGAATGTATATACCAAGTGTAAACGGCAAACCTTGTGAGGTAGATTTGTTTTTGGTCAAATTATGAGTGAAAGATTAGCTGATCATTAATGTATATTAAGTGAACTGGGCATCATCCTCTCACTCAAAATATTTTCGGGGAAAAAAATGGATAATCGCATCCAAAGTAGCCATTGATCCAATGATAATACCAAGAGTAAACGGCAAACCTTTTGAGTGAGATTTTTTTTGGTCAATTTGTGAGTGAGAAATTAGTTGTTCATTAATGTATGGGAAATTCCGGTTGGCACCCTCGAGTATTTTGGCTTTTCAGGATGGTGCCCAAGTAAAAAACTAATTCCGGAAAATACCCCCGAACTTTTGCAAAAGTTCAGCTCGTACCCTTACTTGTAATTTTTCTCTTATAATCACTAAATTTCGTTCATTTTTTTCAATAAAAAAATATTTTTATATTTAATAAGTTAAAAAATCAATGATAACATAAAATATAGTTTAAATATGTTTTAAAATTTAATCTATAAAAATATAATATTACTAATGATTTCAAGTTAATTTATATTACAATCATGAAACTAAAACCAAAAATACATCCATACTTATATTTAAAATTTCTTTATATTTTGAATAAATATATATTTATATATATGGAAAGGTCATTTACTATTATTTAATAGTATTTTTTACTTTCTCCTATTATTTAAGAAATGAAAATTCATATATTCTATCAACATATATACATATTTATATATAGAGAGAGTAATAACTAAAATTATCAAAACTTACCATGTAAAATTTTCATGATAAATTTCAACTATCTAATATATAACTTTAATATAAGAATTTAAATATGTTTGGTTTTAACTCGATAGATATAACAAAAACTCAATTGAAAACATAAGTTATATAATATTTTTATAGAGTATATTTTAAAAATTATTTTTTATCTTATAACTTAATTTTGACCTAATAATAACAAAAGTATGTTTTTTTAATAGAAAATAAACGAAATATGGTGAAATATAAGGGAAAAATTACAAGTAAGGGCACGAGACGAACTTTTGCAAGAGTTATGGGGTATTTTCCGGAATAAACTTTTTACTTGGGCACCATCCAGAAAAGCTAAAAACTCGATTGTACCAAACGAAATTTCCCTTAATGTATATAAAGTGAACTGGGGCATCATCCTATCACCCTACTTTTTCCGGCAAAAAATGGATAATGGCATTATATCAAAAGTAGTCATTGACCCAATGTTAATACCAAGTCTAAACCACAAACCTTATAAGTGAGATTATTTTTTTCTAGTCAAATTGCGAGTGAGAAATTAGTTTTTCTAGTCATCCTCTTAGCCTAAATGTTTCGTGCAAAAAAAAAAAAAAAGGATAAAGGCCTCCAAAGTAGCCATTGAGCCAATGTTAATACCATCTTTAAACGACAAACCATGTGAGGGAGATTTTTTTGTCAAATTGTGAGAGAGATATTAGTTGTTCGTTAATGTATATTAAGTGAACTGGGACATCATCCTCTCGCCCTAAATTTTTCGGGCAAAGAAAGTGGCCAAAAGAATCCAAAGTAGTCATTGACCCAATGCAATATATACCAAGTGTAATCAACAAATCTTGTGAGTGAGATTTTTTTTCTAGTCAAATTGTGAGTGTGAAATTAGTTGTTCTTTAATGTATATTAAGTGAACTAGGACATCATCCTCTCACTCTAAATTTTTTTGCGCAAAAAACATGGATCAAGGCATCTAAAGTAGCCATTGACCTAATGTTAGTACCAAGTGTAAACGGGAAACCTTGTGAGTGAGATTTTTTTTTGGTCAAGTTATAAGTGAAAAATTACCTGTTCGTTAATGTATATTAAGTGAACTGGGGCATCATCCTATCACCCTATTTTTTCTGGCAAAAAAATGGATACAATCATCATATCAAAAGTAGCCATTGACCCAATGTTAATACAAAGTCTAAACCGCAAACCTTATAAGTGAGTTTTTTTTTCTGGTCAAATTGTGAGTTAGAAATTAGGTTTTCAACAATGTATATTAAGTGAATTGAGGCATCATCCTCTCATCCTAAATCTTTTTGATAAAAAATGGATAAAGGCATCCAAAGTAGTCATTGACCCAATGAGAATACCAAGTGGAAACGACAAACCTTATGAGTGAGATTTATTTTTGGTCAAATTGTGAGTGAAAAATTAGCTTTTCATTAATGTATATTAAGTGAACTGGGATACTATCCTCAAGTCCTAAATTTTTCGGGCAAAAAAAAAAGAAGGATGAAAGCATCCAAATTAGGTATTGACCCAATGTTCATATATACCAAGTGTAATCAACAAACCTTGTGAGTGAGATTTTTTTTCCTAGTCAAATTGTGAGTTAGAAATTATCTATTCATTAACGTATATTAACTAATTTGGGGCATCATTCTCTCACTCTAAATTTTTTTGCAAAAAACGTGGATCGAGGCTTCCAAAGTAACCATTGACCCAAATATTAATACCAAGTGTAAACGGGAAACCTTGTGTGGGAGATTTGTTTTGGTCAAATTATTAGTGAGAAATTACTTGTTCATTAATGTATATTAAGTGAACTAGGGCATCATCCTATCACCCTATTTTTTTCTGGCAAAAAAATGGATAAAGGCATTATATCAAAAGTAGCCATTGACCCAATGTTAATACCAAGTCTAAACCGCAAACCTTATAAGTGAGAATTTATTTTGGTCAAGTTGTGAGTGATAAATTAACTGTTCATAATTGTAGATTAATTGAACCGGGGCATCATCCTCTCACCCATAGACGGACCTAGAAGGGGTCATGAGTGGGCCTGTGCCCCCCCCCCGGCCCCCTTCGGTTAGGTTAAATATTGGTATATATATATGTAATTTTAGATTAATTATGATTATATTTAAATACATTTGTCTTAGTATAGTATGAGAATCAACTAGCCTAGATGGTTTGTTGCTCGTTTTTGATTTAATTCCATACAGGTTCGATTCCCTATAACACCATTTTTCTTTTTTATTCACAATTCATACATTCCTCTCCAATGTTTTTTTTATAAAAACTAGTCTTCCATTGCATAAATTAGATTTTATACATAACATAATTTTGTTGAGAAAATAAGTACCTTTTTTTTTTACTATTTAATAGTATTGAGTAACTAATTTGATAGATTATACTTGAATCATTTGATCTCATAGACGAACTGTGCCCCCCCCCCCTTTTAAATTCTTTCTATGTTCGTCACTGCTCTCAACAAAAAATTTCCGGGCAAAAGAAATGGTTAAAGGCATCTAAGGTAGCCATTGACCTAATGTTAAGACCAATTGTAAACAAAAAACCTTGTGAGTGAGATTTTTTTTTTAGTCAAACTGTGAGTGAGAATTTAGCTTTTCATTAATTTATATTAAGTGAACTAGGGCATCATCCCCTCATCCTAAATTTTTCAGACAAAAAAATGGATTAATGGCATCAAATCAAAAGTAGCCATTGACCCAATGTTAATACCAAATATAAATGACAAACCTTGTGAGTGAGTTTTTTTTGGTCAAATTGTGAGTGAGAAATTAGTTGTTCATTTATGTATATTACGTGAACTGGAGTGTCATCTTTTCACCTTAACTAATTTGGGCAAAAAAAAAGGATAAAGGCATCCGAAGTAGCCATATATAAGATCCAATGTTAATACCAAGTGTAAACGGCAAACATTGTGAGTGATGTTTTTTTTTTTGTTCAAATTGTGACTGAGAAATTAGCTGTTCATTGAATTGGGGTGTAAATCCTTCTAAGTGTTTTTTTTTTGAGTCAAATTGTGAGTGAGAATTTAGCTTTTCATGAATTTATATTAAGTGAACTAGGACAATATCCTCTCATCCTAAATTTTTCCGGCAAAAAAATGGATAAAGGCATCAATTCAAAAGTAGTCATTGACCCAATGTTAATACCAAATGTAAATGACAAACCTTGTGAGTGAGATTTTTTTTGGTCAAATTGTGAGTCAGAAATTAGTTGTTCAATTCATTTATGTATATTAAGTGAACTGGGGTGTCATCCTCTCACCTTAACTAATTTGGGCACAAAAATGGATAAAGGCATCCAAAGTAGCCATATATAAGACCCAATGTTAATACCAAGTGTAAACGGCAAACCTTGTGAGTGATGTTTTTGTTTTTTTTTTTCAAATTGTGATTGAGACATTAGTTGTTCATTAATGTATATTGAGTGAATTGGGGTATGATCCTGTCACCCTACATTTTTCTAGAAAAAACAAATGGATAAAGGTATCCAAAGTAGCTATTGACTCAATGTTATTACCAATTAAGTGTAAACGACAAACCTTGCATGCCAGATTTTTTCATTGGTCAAATTGTGAGTGGGAAATTAGATGTTCATTAATGTATATTAAGTGAATTGGGTTATCATCTTCTCACCCTAAATTTTTCGGAGAAAAAAATGGATAAAGGCATCCAAAGTAGTCATTGATGCAATGTTAATGCAAATTCTAAACTGCTAACCTTGTGAGTGAGATTTTTTTGACTCAAATTGTGAGTGAGAATTTAGCTTTTCATGAATTTATATTAAGTGAACTAGGGCAATATCCCCTCATCCTAAATTTTTCCGGCAAAAAATTGGATAAAGGCATCAAATCAAAAGTAGTCATTGACCCAATGTTAATACCAAATGTAAATGACAAACCTTTTGAGTGAGATTTTTATTTTGGTCAAATTGTGAGTGAGAAATTAGCTGTTCAATTCATTTATGCATATTAAGTGAACTGGGGCGTCATCCTCTCACCTTAACTAATTTGGGCACAAAAATGGATAGAGGCATCCAAAGTAGCCAATGTTAATACCAAGTGTAAACGGCAAACCTTGTGAGTGATGGTTTTTTTTTTGTTCAAATTGTGACTGAGAAATCAGTTGTTCATTAATGTATATTAAGTGAATTGGGGTATGATCCCGTCACCCTAAATTTTTTGGGCAAAACAAAGTAGCTATTGACTCAATGTTAATACCAATTAAGTGTAAACGGCAAACCTTGTATGTCAGATTTTTTCATTGGTCAAATTGTGAGTGGGAAATTAGATGTTCATTAATGTATATTAAGTGAATTGGGTTATCATCCTCTCATCCTAAATTTGTCGGAGAAAAAAATGGATAAAGGCATCCAAAGTAGTCGTTGACCCAATGTTAATACGAATTCTAAACCACAAACCTTGTGAGTGATTTTTTTTTTCTGGTCAAATTGTGAATGATGCATTAATTTATTAATGGCTTCAACAATCTCATTAATAAGTTTGACACATTTAAACATAGTATTAACTTATCACCTTAACTTTTTCTCTTTCTTTTGAAAATTATGTGAATGCACCTACAATGCATATCTTGGTTAAGAATTTAAATTTTAAATATATATTTTACATTTGAATTGACCAGGAAAAAAAAATCTCAATTGTATATTTTTATAGGGAAATATATCATGCATTAAAAATCATTGATTCACTAGAACAATAAACATGCACCTGCAGTTACATGTAATCAACTTTTGATATGATTTATGAACTCGATCTTCATCGATCTCACGTGCTAATTTGATCATATATAGTATGTAATATTGTTTAGGTATGGGTTTCAATATAATGATTATGGAGCGACTGAAGGAAATGTGTAACGTATGTTCTTGTAAGGCTAAAACTGCCTTCACCAATTACGGGGAGCTCGTGGACGACCATTTGCCCACAGAATCACATTATAGCTCAGCTCCGTCATCAATTAATACTGATTTATGTCCAAATTAGTAGATCGACTGAGATTTTGAATGAGTGTTCAACTAGAGGCTTTAGACCGTCATTAGGTGATTTGGCATGAGTTTAAGGACAACTAGTTGAAAACCCGTACCATGTACGGGTGATGATCATTTTTTTCGTTAATTTGTGTATTTACTACAGTATATAATCTATACTATATATTAATTCTTATATATAAATAAATAGATTAAAATGGAAATTGAAAAGTTAAGTTAATTAACATTTATTATAGAAGGAAATTTTAAAGATAGATAATATTATTTCAAAGATAGATATTAGATGAGTAAGAAAAAAGAATAAAATTAAAGATTAAATAATTACAGAAATTTTAAAGATAAATACATTTGATGGGTAAGAAAAAAGATAAAGTTAAAGATTAGATAATTAGAAAAAATAAAGCATATAAAATTATTAATAAAGTGGGGCCAGAATTAACGTGGAGGCTCGAAATTCTCCGGCTTTAATATATAGTATAGATTTGAGATGACAGATGTATGTATTTTACAGCCGGGCGCTAACGATAGTTTAAAATTAATGGCGCGCGTCCGCGTCAATTGCTTAACGACATTTTGAAATAAAACATACGTATACATTTTGAAAACGACATTTCAAAATGAATGGCGCGCGCGTCAAATGCTTAATGACATTTTGAAATAAACCATATGTATACATTTTTAAAATGACATTTCAAAATGAATGGCGCGCGCGTCAAATGCTTAACGACATTTTGAAATAAACCATATGTATACATGTTTAAAACGGCATTTTAGAATGAATGGCGCGCGCGACAAATGCTTAACGACATTTTGAAATAAACCATATGTATACATTCTGAAAACGACATTTTAAAATGAATAGTTCGCACTGCAAATGCTTAGCGGACATTTTAAAGCAGTGAGTTTGTACATGTTCGGGCGCAACCCGTATTATGCCCCTAATTTGGGGATCGATGCTTGTAACTCATGCCACAACCTTGATTTCATAAAGGCTCAGAAGAAATTCATGATTAGCTATGCATTCAATTCACCTTTGCATAACTTACACCTCAATTGAGTTCACCCAAAGATGAAGTTGGCACAGAAATGTAGATCCAAACCTTTGCCAAACCCAAATAGCTAGCGCGTAAGCTAGTGCATGAAGAACGAATTGAAATTGCGCATATGATACACCAATTATTCAATCTCATATATTATTCCAACATGCAATACCAAATCATAGATCCAAAGTCCAGCGAAAACACAAACTACTTGAGAAAATCCAAAAAATAACACAAAATAAAACCCACAAATTAAACAGCAACAACAATATCTTAAATTTGCATGCATATATGAGACTCGATCACGATACTTCCAAACCAAATAGATCAACCACTTGGAGGAGTCAAATTCAGATCGAACCACGGCGAAGTCTGCTCGTCCCCGTCCTCCTCCTCCTCAGGAGCCGGCCTATTCAGATCGATGGACAGCGGATACTCTCCGTCTTCATCTTCATCTTCATCTTCATCGTCGGTGTCGCTCGAAAGCAGCACGATCGACCTATCGGAGACGTCATCGCCATAATCCTCCGGTTGCCCATCATGGCTAGGCCCCGCCACGGCTGATCCCCAGTTGGGCATGGGGACGGGCGCCATATCCACGGCGCGCTCATGATGGACATGGAGGTGCCCATACATAGCCTTGGGCGAATGAAAAACCCTGGTGCACCTAGGGCACGAGCGATCATACAACTCAAGGGAGTCGATCCGCCACGCATGCCACCCGGGTGGACCGCCGCCGACGGCCCCACCACCGCCACCTCCGACGGGCACGGCCACTGCCCCGCCCATGGCCGGTGGGGGTGGCGGTGGGGCAGGCGGGGCCATGGCGTAAATCTGGTCCCGCCCCTCCCTATGGACCCAAGAGTGTCCCCACATCGCCTTAGCGCTGTCGAACACCCTCAGGCAAATCGGGCACGTCGAACGAGCCTCCTGCACCGCCGCCATGTCGAGAAACAGGTCCTCTGGCGACGGAGGAGGGCCGCGAGGCGACCGGGTTCTCTCCCTCTCCGAGGAGTTGTTGTTGGCCTCGTTGGACGCGCTTCCCTCCCCCCTCTCGCTCATGGTTTTGGTGTTTTGTGGTTTTGCAATGCAAAAGAGATAAACTACAAAACTTGAAGGTGAGAAGAGTGGTTTCTTGGACTTGGTTTTTATAGTGAGAAGTTCGATTGGAAAAAAAAAGAAAAGAAAATAGACACGTATACACGGGAAACCGTTGGATCATCGGTTAGAGATTAGGTGTCTTTGAGGGATTGGGGATTAGTATACCGCATTGGTATTTCTAGCCGTTGATTTGTTTTAGGCCTAGAGCGGCCTAATTATGTTTAAGGATCCTCCAAATCAGTATTGTGATTAGTTGCTTCGATGGGCAAATTTAGGATTAATCACCTTCAAACACAATAGTATATGTAATGTAATTTCTACCCCGTACTTGTGTGCGAAATACATAGTCACTCCTTTCGAAATGCTGAGCCGCACTTTTAATTCAAAATGTCGTTTTTTTTACGACTGTTTGGTTTCCAATCATAAAAACATAAACGGAATGGAAACCAAATGAAGCCTTAATATATATGAATGAATTCCCGTTCACTATATAGGAAAAAGTCGTTATAGATTGGGCGCACACTTACTATGTATACAAGTCATTTATAACTTAACAAGTGTGAGTTCTCGTTCGCTCCGGAGAAAAAAAGTCGTTAAGCATTTGAGGCGCGCAAACTATACATGACAGTCATTGTACTCACTAATATGGTTTAGTTAACGCATTCTAATGAATACCTATTTTGAACTTATCAATTTTAACCAGTCCAACACCCGTTCAAAAATTCATTCAACTAATGGATTTTGCCAAAAATTAAGGAGGCTAATTCTTTTAGGACCGCTTATGTGATTAGTTCATGTTTTAGTTAAATGTATGTTCAAAATGAAGATGAATATACGATTACCAAAAATAAAGAAGATAACTATATTCTATAAAAATTACTATAGGATGGACGGATGATAATTGTCCACGACATACCCTTAATAGCTAAGGTCAGTTTTGCAACCTTGAAAGAGCTTAAAATTATGCATTCACAATGCCTTTATTACCTCCATAATTATACTTTGAAGTCCACTTAAGTACAGCTCACAATTGTAACAAGATTAAATGATATTATTGATCGAAATATGATGAAATTAATGTGTGAGACCACTGTAAATAATACTCAAAAGTTGGTTTCTAGCTAGACTGCATATGCACATAGTATGTATGTGAAGTGTTAACAATATTGGACCCAAATCTCAAGGGGTTGGTCTACTAGAGCATAACAGGGTATCGGTCTGACAGGTTGCAGGTTCAATCCTCCCTAGTCTTCTTGAGGTGAGGTATATGTAAATCTCTTATAAGAGCTGCTCCTGGGTTTTCAAATCCCTTGGATTAGAGCACCATCCCCTCACCCTAAATTTTATACAAGGAACAAAAAACAATATTGGACCCAAAAAATAGTACGTTACGCTCATCAAAATTTCAAAGAGAGAAACCGCCTCAATGAGATGATTCAAACACTATGCTTGTATTTATCGAGTTATTAATGTGCAGGCTCATGCCATTAACTAATCAGTGAATCATTTAATTACAAAAATTTAATGAAAACAGCTAATTTCTCACTTGCATATGGTTTGCTGTATACTCTTGGTCAGCGGCTAACTTTGGATGCTTTTATCCAATACTCAGTAGTTTTTTTTTTTTAAATAAGAAAAGAGATTAGGGAATTAAGCTACGTACATCAGTAAGAAATGGGTACTCAAGAGTATAAGGCTACTAAGGTTTAATTTAGATGCAATCTGAACGGATGAATTTTGACTCCATGCGTGAGAGATGCTCTATTTTTGAAAATAGATCAACTCACAGTCTCACACACAACGTTTCTTTAACATTAGAATTCAACTAGTGTATTTCCCGCGCGCCGTAAGCGAATTTTTTTTATATTTTATTTGGATATTATATCAAATATACGGTATTCAAAAATATATTATTTTTAGATTTTGATTTAATGAGTATTTATGTTAATAGATTGAACACATGTTTACTTATTTTGAATATACATTGTTAATTTATTATACATCAATTGGTATTTAAAGTAGTAAAATAGAAAAAAATTGTAACTAGTCTATTTTGGAGAGGTCCCGGGGTGCATGTTATTTGTAGATGATATCGTCTTAGTGGAGGATTCTAGAGCGGAAGTCAATAACAAACTGGAAGTGTGGAGGGAGAGGCTGGAGTCTAAGGGGTTTAGACTGAGTATGACTAAGACGGAATACGTGGAGTTTAGTTTCGGGCAAGAAAACGATACGCCTAGTGAGGTGCAGCTGGGGGATGAGATCATTGCGAAAAGGGATAACTACAAGTACCTGGGTTCAGTTTTGCAAAGCGATGGGAGCATTGGGGAGGATGTGAGATCTCGTATACAAAGGGGTTGGTAGAAGTGGAGGGCAACTTCAGGGGTTCTTTGCGACAAAAAGGCGCCGTTGTAGCTTATAGGAAAGTATACAGATCTGTTAGTAGGCCAGCGATCCTCTATGGTGTTGAGTGTTGGCCAACGATGAAGGCTCAGGAACAACAGCTTGCAGTTGCAGAGATGAGAATGCTCAGATGGATGTGTGGCCACTCGAGGTTGGACAAGATTAAAAATGGAGATATCAAAAGCAAGTTAGGGGTGGCTAGCATAGGAGACAAACTTCGGGAAGCAAGACTTCGATGGTTTGGTCATGTCCAGAGACGGGCACCAGACGCTATAGTAAGGAGGTGTGAGCACTTGGACTTTGGGGATTGCCGGAGGGATAGAGGTCATCCGAAGAAACGCTGGATGGACAACATTAAACAAGATATCAGTTTGTTAGGGATTTCAGTGGATTTGGCTCAGTACAGGGAGATCTGGAGGGAGAGGATCAGGGTGGCAGATAGCTAGTAGTCAGGTTGCCGGAGTAGGATTTCTTAACCCCAAGGATAAAGCAATGGAGTTAGATAGCTAGTTTGAATTTTCTTAAGCTTTCTACAATTTGAGTTCTTTTGTAGTTTTAGTATCGTCTTGGGGACTCTTAGCTTGTTTGGTTGTAGTTTTTGATGGTTTTGTTCGCTTGTCTTGGGTTTTTTTCGGGCGTATTCCATCTAGGTCTGAAGTACCCACATCTTGACCGCCCAGATCCTGCTTGTGCGGGACTACCAGGATAAATGTTGTTGTTGTTGTAAAGTAACTAGGCTATACATAAAAAAGGAGCAAATTAGTCACTTTTTCAAAATTACCCTTAAAAAAAATTACATTATGACATCACCCAATATAAATGGTGACATCATCACCCTCTACCACCACCAACCTTTGACTAGACGTTGACCGGTCGTTGACTAGTGGTGACTGGCCGTGACCGACCGTTGACCGGCCGTTGACCGGCGATGACTAACCTGTCATCACCCCGAAACTTGTCATCGCGTACAAAAAACTTGTCATCGCTTATAAAAAGTTTGTCATTGCTTAGAAAAACTTGCCATCGCTTAGAAAAACTTGTCATCGCTTATGAAAAACTTCTCATCGCGTAGAGAAACTTGTCATCGCTTATAAAAAACTTGATATAGCGTACAAAAAACTTGTCATTGCAAACAAAACATTGTCGTCGCGTATAAAAATTTGTCGTGGCTTATAAAACTTTTCATCGTGCATAAAAAACTTGTCATCCCGAAGAAAAACTTGTCATCGCGTACAAAAAAGTTATTATCAAAAATTATTATTGAGCCTATGCGGGATTTGAACCCACATTACCGTGCATTAAGCACGTTGCTCTACCATTTGAGCTAATAGGCCATAATTACAATTAATATAAACAGATTAACTACAACCCGTAAACAAAAAACAAAACTTGTCATCGATAAAACCCATGAACACAGAACCTATCATCGACAAAACCCATAAACACAAAAACCTGTCATCGACAAAACCCATGCACAAAGCTCGAATGAAATCATCGCAAAATATCAATCAACCATCTAATTCACATCACAAATTTGAGAAAGAGATAGAAACTCGAACAAAATCGTTTCAAAACATTTACTAGATCTAGATCTTGATGTTTTAGATCTAGATTTAGAAATTTCAGATCTAGAAAAAGTGCACTAAGATAAAATTGTTTGAAAGTCAAGATAAAACAATAAAATAGAATATATATATATATATACATATCTTAGAACTAAATAAAACGTTAACGTGGAGAATAGACCTTTACTCGTAAATAATTACTTCTATATTGCAATTATGACTGATTTGTTTCCCACATTAGAGAAATGATTTTATTCATGATACAAGAGATCAATTATAATTAATTTTACAGTAATCTGATTGACATGGAAAAATATCAATGTAATCTAAATGAGTAATAGAGATAACTTTTAATTAATTATTTTTATATAGGAGTTATGAATGATTTGTTTCCCATATTAAAGAAATGAACTTATTTGTGATATAAGAGAAAAACTTTAATTATTTACAATATTGTACACGACATGGAAAATATCTAATGTAATCTAAACTAGTTGAATGCTCGTATCATGTACGGGATGGTGATGATAATATTATCATTTTTTTTAGAAATATGTAAACTAATACTATATAACTTTGTATTTTATTTATAAATAAAATAATAAAAACAGACCTCAATTATTGTAAGACTACTTTTTGGATTTTAATTCGCTATATAATATAATTATTTAAAACTAACTAAACATTTTTTTAAAATAGTTTGATAACTAAGTAAGTAAGTTTGTTATATATTCATTATATTGTATTGGGGTAGAAATTAATTAGCAATATTTTTAATGTTTCTTTTAAAATACTATTATGTAATCATATCTAAAATACTTTACAATTATAAAAATTATATTATTTTCACACAAGGTTAATTATTAGTTTTCTATAGCAGAAAATTTTAAAATATTATATAATTAAAAATTTAAAACATGTCGGAAAATTATCTTCATGTTCACGTAGAGGTGTCAAACAGGTCGGGTCGGGTGGATTCGGGTTCGGTCTTTTCGGGTTCGGGTTGAGTGCGGGTTCGGGTCAATCGGGTTACAGGTCAAGCCGGGTCGGGTCTTGACAGGTTATCGTGCGGTTCGGGTCGACCTAACAGGTCAAGAATTTGAATTTTTAATGATTATTAAAATAATATTATGATTAAATAATAATATTTAATAATAAAATATTATTTTTATTAAATTTTTATAATAATATTTTATTTATTAATAGGTTTTATGATAAAATATATTATAATATTTACAATATTATATATTTATTCTACATATATGTAATATATCGGGTCGGTCAGGTCGGTCTCGGGTTTCAACCCAATCGGGTTCGGGTTAATCGGGTTCGGTTTTTTTCTTTGCTCACTACTATTCGGGTCGGGTTTCAACCCAAAAATTTTCGGTCGGTTCGGGTCGGTTTTTCGGGTCGGGTCAAGTTTTGACAGCTCTACATAAGATTGATTATCGATTTATTTTAAAATTGACCTTAAAAAATCAAATCTAAAATTATCTATATCTATTATTTTTTTGAGCACAATGATCTATTTATTGACTTTGATTGTTTTTTACGTATTATCAAATATATTAAGTTGAGATTACGGATATAAGTCCTTGGCTGATTTTTTTTTGAAATATTAAGTTGTTTTTTGAGATTACGTATCTATACTATACATTAAAGCCGGAGAATTTCGAGCCTCCACGTTAATTCTGGCTCCACTTGATTAACAATTTTATATGTTTTAATTTTCCTAATTATCTAATCTTTAACTTTATCTTTTTCTTACCCATCAAACATCTATCTTTAAATGTATATTATTTATCTTTAAAATTTCTTTAATTATCTAACCTTTAATTTTATCCTTTTTCTTATTCATGTAATATCTATTTTTGAAACAATACGATCTATCTTTAAAATTTTCTTCTATAAAAGATACATATTAATTAACTTAACTTTTCAATTCCCATTTTAATCTAATTCTATATAAGAATTAATATATAGTATAGATTATAGTAGATACACAAATTAACGAAAAAAATGATCATTACTTGTTAGAGGTGTCAAACAGGTCGGGTCGGGTGGATTCGGGTTCGGTCTTTTCGGGTTCGGGTTGAGTGCGGGTTCGGGTCAATCGGGTTACAGGTCAAGCCGGGTCGGGTCTTGACAGGTTATCGTGCGGGTTCGGGTCGACCTAACAGGTCAAGAATTTGAATTTTTAATGATTATTAAAATAATATTATGATTAAATAATAATATTTGATAATAATATATTATTTTAAATATATTTTTATAATAATATTTCATTTATAATAGGTTTTTTGATAAAATATAGTATAGTATTTACAATATAATATATTTATTCTTCATATATATAATATATCGGGTCGGTCGGGTCGGTCTCGGGTTTCAACCCAATCGGGTTCGGGTTAATCGGGTTCGTTTTTTTTCTTTGCTCGCTACTATTCGGGTCGGGTTTAAACCCAAAAATTTTCGGTCGGTTCGGGTCGATTTTTCGGGTCGGGTCAGGTTTTGACAGCTCTATTACTTGTACATGGTACGGGTTTTCAGCTAGTATATGCTAATTTTTTAAACTAATTTGCCTTATAGAAAGTGGGGGAGGAAGTGGATATATAGAGGTGAGTTGTTTGGATAGTTGTGATGGAGTTTTTATTATAATTTTTTAATGAAGTTTACTAAAACAATTTTATATTAAGAGACGATGATAAGGCGTAATTTTTTGTGAAGACTTAGGTTTTATTTTATATTGTATTAGGGTAGATAAATAATAAATATGACAATATTTTGGCTATTATAGAATTTTGATTGTAATCTTAGAAAGTAGAAAACTTTTGTTTGAAAAAAAGAAGAAATTTCGGATACATACCATCTAAAAATGTAGAGGAAAAAGTGAGATCAATTTTGTTAATAAATATAGATTTGGTCTTATCTAAATCTTCAAATTTGATCTTATTCTTAATTTTCCTAAAATTAAGTTCCAAAGTTTCTATTCTTAGTAATATCAAATTTTAAATTTGTTTATATGTATAAATAATTTAATACTCTATATCATTATTCTTAATAATATATTATATGTATAACTAATTTAAATTTTTATATAATTTTAAAATGTACCGTACGTGTAAGTGATGTGGCAATAACTAATATGATGTGTAAATAAAGTGCAATCATTTAATGGTATAAAACTGTTCAAAACTAAAATATATATATTCGGGTTGATGACACGCGGCAAAATCTGACGTGGCGTATTCTCGGAGCGACATGTGTAAAATGATGACGTGGCGCAATGAAAAGACTCTAATCCTTAGTTTTCTCAAATATATATTATATTAGTATAATGGTGCGGGATAGTATTATTAGTACTTCGATATCCACAACATTTATTTAGTCCGAGACTCACTATGTAAACCATTCATTCTAAAAAATTATTTTTAATATTTCTTAAATTAATGTATAATATATTAGTTATGAAATAAATATAGTTTGTCATATTGTGTTAGTAGTCTTCTATATGTTAGTTAAGAAGGTATATATTTAAACAATGTAATTTGTACTAAACATGGATTGATCAGATTTTAAAATAAATTTAAATTGATATTATATAATATGATTTTAATTAGTATGACAGATAGAATAATAACATATAAAAATTATTGTATAAATATGTCGGTTAAATACAAAGATTACAATAATGATTAAAACATAACCCATAATAAATATATCTATAGATAGAATGAACATAACTATATACTAAAATAAAGATTAAAATGACACTCATAAACTTAAATCACATCACCCGTTTTTATAAAATTAGTTTGATTGGTTAAAATTTGACTATAAAACCCTTATGTGTTTAAAATATCTAAGAACCATATCATCCAAATTCTATCTTTACGTTTTTAATATTACTATATACTAAATTGAAAGTTGAAATAACAATATAAAACAACACATGTCAACTCATAATAAATATATAATTAAATACATCATACTATATATTAAAAGATATCATTAAACCATATAATCATTTTGTTAAATCAGTTAGAGTGGTTGAAAGCTAATTGACTTATTTTTTATTGGTTAAAGTTATATATATACATATAATGTTTTTTTCCAAAATAACTATAAAATAAAAAAATAGTTATAAAATAAAGGAAGTTATTGAGAAAACAATTATCTAATCCTTATAAAAAAATTATAATCCTACAAATCTTTGTTCGACTAAAAGCTTATAATAGAAACTATATATCATTAATATAAATCAAATAAGAAATAAAAATAAGCTAATATAAGATTTTAAAGAGAAAAGGCAGAGATTATACGTACTCCTAATTGCCCATGTCTACTTAAAGTCCTGTTATTTTGCAAAATAGCAAAAATATAACTAAGTCAAACACTCCATCAAAGACAGGAGGCTATACAAATCCGCTCAGTTGACAAGCGGCGGCGAATCGATGCCGGTCCGATGCAAGGTCATGACGTCCTGGCCGGCACCGGAGAGGCGCAACAGCGTCTTGGAGGAATTGATGATTTGTTGGTGATTTTAGTGTCATCAGGACTATTTCCCTAAGGGTACCAGTGACTAGGGAACAGTCGCCATTTAGTGTCGTCGGAATTCATGCGACTTTATGAGATGTCACTTTACTTGTTACAAGTTTGGGGGTGTGGAGTACACGCTTGTACAAGTATACTTGAGATCTAAAGGTGTTAGTTCTGGTGTTACTCCCTGTAGGGAACAGTTAACACTCGCAGGGAACAGTCAGCGTCTGCTGTTACCTCTTCCTCCTAGTACCAGGGGAACGATCAATGAAACCTGTCTTTGGATAGATTTGAATCGTGTATTCACTTTCCGAAATCAGAATTTTACCCCTTATAAGCCTAGGAAATCCACAAAATCTGAAGTGAGATAAGACAAAATCTTCTAGTTCTCTCAAGGCTCGTGATGAGAACTAAACTATAGAAAATGTAAGAATAGATGTATGACTTCGTATTGATTTGATCTTAAGTGAAATCAAGTAACCAACCACGACTCTATCTTCCATTCTCCTTATATAGGACGTAGGAAGCAGTTGTGGGAATGATTAATGGTAGTTACCAACCGTTGGTGGTAGTTACTAACCGTTACTGGCGGTTACTTGTGGTTATTGGTGGTTACCAACAGCCACACGTGGGATACATAATAATATCCACGTCACCATTAATTATTAACATAATAAGGAAGTTACAAAACGGTTCATGTCAGTTTTACATGACCGTTATACAAACTGATCCATATGGAACAGTTCACTGTTCCATCGAATGGAACAATCTATCAGATATATCTTTGTCTCTTCTAAGACAATAAAGTCGTTGTTACCCACCTGGTAACAATACTTGTCAATCATCTTAGAGACTAAGTGTGAGCATCATGTTGGTCTCTTGTTGTAGAGACATCGTTCCACTGTTACCCTATGGGTAAGAACGTAATTCCTTAATATCTCCCTTTAGATCTCAAGTATACTTGTACAAGCGTGTACTCCACACCCCCAAAACATGTAACAAGTATAGTGACATCTCATAAAGTTGTATGAATCCCGACGACACTAAATGACCACTGTTCCCAAGTCACTGGTACCCCTAGGGGAACAATTCTGATGACACTAAAATCACCAACAAAAGGAAGATATTAAGGAATTACGATGTTACCCATAGGGTAACAGTGGAACGGTGTCTCTACGACAAGAGTCCAATATGATGTTCATACTTTGGTCTCTAAGATGATTGACAAGTACTGTTACCAGGTGGGTAACAACGACTTTATTGTCTTAGAAGAGACAAAGATGTATCTGACAGATTGTTCTATTCGATGGAACAGTGAATTGTTCCCTATGGATCAGTTGGTATAACGGTCATGTAAAACTGACATGAACCGCTTTGTAACTTCCTTATTATGTTAATAATTAATGGTGACATGGATATTAATATATATACCATGTGTGGCTGTTGGTAACCACCAATAACCACAAGTAACCGCCAGTAACGGTTAGTAACTGCCACCAACGGTTGGTAACTGCCATTAATCATTGTCACAACTGCTTCCTACGTCCTATATAAGGAGATTGGAAGATAGAGTCGTGGTTGGTTGCTTGATTTCACTTAAGATCAAATCAATACGAAGTCATACATCTACTCTTACATTTTCTATAGTTTAGTTCTCATCACGAGCCTTGGAGAGAACTAGAAGATTTGTCTTATCTCACTTCAGATTTTGTGGATTCCCTAGGCTTATAAGGGGCAAAATTCTGATTTCGGAAAGTGAATACACGATTCAAATCTATCCGAAGACAGGTTTCATTGATCGTTCCCCTGGTACTAGGAGGAAGAGGTAACAGCAGACGCTAACTGTTCCCTACGAGTGTTAACTGTTCCCTACATGGAGTAACACCAGAACTAACATGATTACTATTATCAATTGATCGAGGAAGAAAAGAAATTATGGTTCTGCTTGCTTGGACTAGAGTGATAGTTGATTAATTTGCACTCTGATGCTTTGGACGAGTGAATAGCTAGGCGATGGTTCTGTTCTGTTCTGTTTCGACTAGAGTTATTAGAACGTGACATCTTTTATATAACGAGAGAAGTAATGAAAACTCAACCATCTCAAAGTATATATCTTTATTGATCGGACTAACAAAGAAATTTTGAAGAGATAATTGAAATGGTCATATATTGTAAAATCTTCTAATTAAACTAGGAATGATATGATAGATCATATCTTTAGCTTCTTTTTTTTCCATCACATAATTGGTGATTGTTGACTTGTCAAATATCCATAATGTTTTGGTTCTTGAAAGCAAGGTATACCAACTTGAATTGAAGCAACTAGGTGCTAAAATGTCTCCTCGATTCCTTCTTAGATTGATGCTAATATTCTGTTAACATGCATGAAGACATACAAGTGGCATTAGTAATGACAAAATGAGTGTCATCTTGTGATGATAAAATGGGAGTCATCAAATTGCATGAGTGGTTATTGTCATCTCGTGATGACAATCGTGATGACAAAATGGGTGTCATACCGTGATGACAAATCGAATGTCATTAATAAAAAGAAAAAAGTTTAATCAAATTTCATGAGTTTCACTAAATTTCATCGAAGTATCATCGCTCAATGAGATTCATCACTGTCATTGATTGGTGATATTGAATCGAGTGATCGAGTGATGGTAATTAAATTGTCATCACTTTTTGAGTGATGACAATGATCGAGAGATGACATTGAATTAAGTGATTGAATGATGATAATCAGAGTGCCATCATGTTTATTGAGCGATGATAACGAATCGAGTGATCGAGTGAGGACAATCATATTATCATCATTGTCATTGAGTGATGACTTTGAATCGAGTGTCAACACTTTTATCGAGTGATGACAATGAATTGAGTGATCGAGTGATCATGACAGTCACAGTGTCATCACTTTTATCGAGTGATGACAATGAGTCGAGTGATGATAGTCGGAGTGTCATCACTCGATAAGTGTCATCATTGTTACCGAGTGATGACAATTTTCGAGTGATGATAGTTTTGGAGTGATGACAGTCAACATCGATCAACTTTCGGTCAAAGGTCGGTCTACAAGTGGAGAGAGAAAGTAGTTGGGGGATTTTGCTATACACCTAATTTTATACATTTGCTTATAAATAACCAATTAGAGTATATTTATTGCTATATACTTAAATTCTTCGATTCTATATGATAAATGTATATATTTATCAATTCTTTCGAGCTACTTCTTATGGCACGTCCTCGGAGAGTGAGCCCCGATGTGCCTTTATCATGTGGCTCGCCACTGAGAGTAAAGCTCCCACTTTAGACCATTTCCGCAAAAAAGGACTTGCCAGCTCTGTAATATCTACCCTACATGCAAATCACCACACGAAATTGTCCATCATAGATGGCTTGAATGCCCCTTTTGTTGTTGTTGTTGTCGTCGTCAAAGGCTTATGGATGGGAGTCACTCACCATGTCTCAACTCTTAGTTGCTCAAAGTGAATAAAAAGGCGACGCCTAGGCGCTCGCCTCTCAGTCTCACCTAAGCAGTGAGGCACTGGTCCTATCGCCTTTCAGAGGTCAAGGCGGGTGTTTTCCAAAAGGCGAGCACTCTTTTCGCCTAGGCACGCGCCTCTCACCCACTCTCCCTTAGAGCCTATTGGTAAAATGTTTTTTTGAATAAAATAAAAAAATATTTTTAAAATAGTAGCAAAGTTTTGAACCTTTTTTAATTTCAAACCTAACTTAAGTAAAAGAAAAATAAATAGATATCTTCAAGCTCCCGATTTGTCTTCTTTCGACATCTATTTGTGCGTAAGTTAAAACTAAGCTCTTATTTATGATGATTAAGATGTCTAACTTATAAGATTTAATAAAAGGATGTGTATATATATGTTCTTATATCCTACATGACTTCAAAACTTAAGATATATACATACTGTATTATGGAGCGTCTTGATACAAAAGGCGTCCGCTTTTCGCCTCTTGCCTCTCACCTAGGCAATGAGACCTTTATCGCCTTTGTACACTTTTCACCTTTTTATTCACTGCGGCGGCTCGAGTGGTTTAACCTAAGTACTCGACATCATTCGGTGATCGGCAAGATCAGATTTGCTGCTCCTGCTAACGCAGTCTACACTACTTGGGTGGAGCGTAATAGGCGATGCTTTAATGAATGTCATGATTAATGCTCAATTGAAGCAATGGCTCCAACACTTGGGCAATATATTGACTAGTATCTGTTGGGCCTCGTTTCTTCTTTGATGTAGGCCCAAAACACAGGAAGCCCATGACTGTTGAAGGCCCGTCGGCCATGTTGGATAGAGCCCGTTTCCGAGGAAGGGTCCGTTGGAACTAACGACCGAAGAGTCCGGGAGCGGAAGCAAGCATTCGGTAGCGGGCGAGAGAAGGTGGCTGAGGATCTCGGGATCCAGTAGCTCGTCCACGATCCATTCGCAACGACATTGATCGTTAGATATAAGATAGATTCTTAACAACAAATAGAGATATCGTATCTGAGATACTCATACTTGTAATTCAAATCCGATTAGCAATCAATAAAGCCTATTTGTCGAATCTTTGATCTCATTATCCTACGATCGTCTCTCATATCCCAAAAAGCTCTCAAATCGTAACCCTAAATTAAGGTGATTAAACTAACTTTGTTTTTCACCCAAAACAATTTGGCGCCCACCGTGGGGCTACGATCTGTAGAGCCTTTAAGCTTTCCGGCCGTTGTCGCCACGATCTTCCAATTACCAACATGTCAGGTTCCGATGAAGTCTACCGAGAAGCGCTAGCCGACGACCGTTCGAACGGCGCCGACCTCGAGATCGAGCCCGTAGATCCCTTAAATCCCGAAGACCCTCCGGCCACCAATCGCCAAGACGAGATGGCCACCCTCTCCCAGAGGATCCTCGACCTCCAGAAAGAGATGCAGGATCAGCGCGACAGCTTCCAAGCAACTGTAGGTCGCATCGCCACCGAGAACTCCCGGATGCTGGAGGAGAACTCTCGTATTGCCAGCGAGAACAACCGGCTGCGCGCTCAACTACAGACTACCGCCGCGTGCGGCTCTCGCCCGCGAATGAACCGCGAGGCCGAAGGGATAGCCATCAACCTCAATCTCAATGGTGGTGAAGGGTCCTCCAGGGGCCCGCAGGGCGGCGATCACGGTGATAGGGTCACCCCCGCGGCTACGCTGTCGGGGGTACCCCCGATCCCGACGCCAACGAATTGGCAGCCCTCGGCCGCACAACAGCCGCCTAATCCTGTGCAAACTGAACCTACTCCTCGTACCCCACATCCCCAGTTCGCTTGGGACGATGACGAGGAAGAGGAGGACCTCGAAAGAAGGCGCCCGCTGAGCGTAACCGTACGCCGGGAGGTCCAGGAGCATCTGAAGGCTTTCGCCGAGCAAATCGCCCGTATCCCTGGCATGCCCAAGCCTTTGGAGAAAGAGTCCTACGACGGGTACGATGAGTCTCCATTCGTGCCCCGTATCGCTCAGGAACGCATCCCGAAAAAGTTCGTCGTTCCCACGATGACTCCCTATGACGGCACCGCCGACCCTGATGACCACGTTGCGATCTATAAGCAGCGAATGATGACCAGTTCAATCCCGTCCCACTCGAAGGAGCCTCTGATGGCTAAAGGGTTCGCCACGACCCTCGCTGGCCCCGCCCTGAAGTGGTTCGTAAGTCTACCGAGGGGAAGTATCACCTCCTTCGCTCACCTAGTAGACTCGTTTCGAGCTCAATTTGCTACCAGTCGCAAATTTGAAAAACGCTCCAGCGATCTCTATCGGATCCGGCAGGAAGCTAACGAGCCGACCCGCGACTTTCTGGATCGGTTCAATCGGGAAAAAGTGAATATTCCCCTATGCGACGCCGAGACGGCCATAGAAGCATTCCGCCAGGGGGTCTTACTAGACGGTGATCTGTATGCCGAACTCACAAAGTTCTCGTGTTACACTTTCGAGGACGTGCAATCCAAGGCTCTAGCCCACATCCGGCTAGAAGAAGACCGCCGGTTCCGTTCCAGGGTCACGGTCTGGGATCGCGTCGAGAAAAAGTCCCAGCATGACAATCGGCGAGAACGCCGGGCACAGCCTTACCACGCACCGCCGTCGGTAAATGTACGTGGCAGCGCCGGAAACGGCAGACGCCAGTAGAGATAAGCCCGATCCGCCATCGTTAGATAAACTCCAACTGGGATTGTCCCCCGCTGAGCTGGTCAGGAACCTGGGCAAACTCGGAAAGCTAATCCGCTGGCCCCGGAAGATAGAGAAAAACAAGACGGAAGCCACCGCCAAGAAGTGGTGTCACTTCCACGACGGTCCAGGCCACCTCACCAATGCCTGCAGCATCCTAAGAAGAGAAGTGGCTTTCCTGATTGCCCGCGGCCTGATTTCAGAAGTGGCCCCCAACGCCAGGATCCCGCGAGGACTAGCAGGGGTACCCGAGCCAGGGTCGGCAAAGCCTCCGTCCCCTCCCCACGACCGCGTCGTCAACGTTATCTCGGGAGGGTCGGACGTCTGCGGCCTCACCTACTCCGCGGCTAAGCGCCGCGCACGAGAGGACAACTTTGAGAGAGCGGCCGGGCCTAGTCGCTCTGATGAGGCCTGGATGAACGTGCCCATAACCTTCGACGACGCCGACATGGGGGGATTGGTTGGACCACATCACGATGGACTCGTGATATCTCTCCATATAGGCAACGTCATGATGAAGAGGGTGCTCATCGACACCGGAAGTTCTACTAATCTGATGACTCTGGACGCCTTGAAAGGCATGGGCTTATCCGAGAGCGACCTCGACAGAAACCCCGTCCCTTTGGTAGGCTTCAGTGGAGAAGTGAAGCACACACTGGGAGATATCATACTTTCCACCTACGCCAAGGGGATGAATGTCCAAGTCCGCTTCGCAGTCATGGAGTGCCCGTCGTGCTATAATGTCATTATGGGGAGGCCGTGGATACACGAGATGAGAGCGGTAGCCTCCACGTACCACCAGGCTATAAAGTTCCCTACCCCTTGGGGAGTGCAAGAGATTAGGGGAGACCAGCGGCTGGCTCGAGATTGCTACAATTCGGCTCTAAAACCGACGACCGCCGGAAACGGCACATAGCAATTACAGGAGGCCCCCTCTACCCACACCAAAACAGCTACATCCGAAGAAGAAGTGGAAGAGGTGGCCCTAGACCCGGCCAACCCTGGCCAAACCATACGGCTCGGATCCGACTTGGAGCCAGAAACACGATCAGCAATCCTAACCTTCCTAAGGCAACATACAGAATCCTTCGCCTGGTCCCACGCTGACATGGTGGGAATTGACCCGTCGGTCATAACCCACAGGTTGAATGTGGACCCCACACCCCCCCGGTGCGGCAGAAAAGAGGTAAGTTCGCGCCAGAAAGAAACCGGGTGGTGGACGATGAGGTGAAGAAACTGCTGGAAACAGGGAAAATCAAGGAAGTCAAGTACCCAGAGTGGCTGGCAAACGTGGTGGTGGTCCCCAAGAAGAACGGGAAGTGGAGAGTCTGCGTAGATTTCACTGACCAGAATAAGGCGTGCCCAAAAGACTCCTTCCCGCTACCACACATCGACTCCATGGTCGACGCCACGGCCGGTCACGAGCTCCTCACCTTCATGGATGCCTTCAGCGGGTACAACCAGATCAAAATGGAGGAAGGCGACCAAGAGAATACGGCTTTTATCACCACCCAGGGAACGTATTGCTACAAGGTGATGCCTTTCGGACTCCGAAACGCTGGAGCCACTTACCAGCGGCTAGTGAACCGGATGTTCCAAGACCAGATTGGGAGAACGATGGAAGTCTACATCGACGACATGCTCATCAAAAGCAAGCATGCCACGGACCACATCGCCCACCTAGCAGAAGCTTTCGCCATCCTGGACCAGTACGGCATGAAGCTCAACCCCGCGAAGTGCACATTTGGGGTGAGGTCAGGAAAGTTCCTAGGCTACATGGTCACACAGAGGGGGATCGAGGCAAGTCCTGAGCAAATACAAGCCATCGCCAAGTTAAGATCCCCCCGATGTGTCAAGGACGTCCAACGGCTAACCGGCAAGATTGCGACCCTGAACAGATTCATCTCACGGTCGGCAGAAAGGTGCCGCCTGTTTTATGAAGTCTTGAGAAAGAACAAGAGTTTCGCCTGGGAGCCAAGGCATGAAGGAGCATTCCAAGAGTTAAAAGCCTACTTTGCCAATCCCTTGCTCCTCTCGAAGCCGGAAGACGGAGAAGTCTTGAAGTTGTACCTTTCAGTTACGGAAAGCGCCGTCAGCGGTGTTCTAGTCAGAGAAGAAGAAGGTCAACAACTGCCGGTGTACTTCGTGAGCAAAACCTTGTTATCTGCCGAGAGCCGCTACTCCCCGATGGAGAAACTGGTGCTGGCCCTGGTGATGTGCTCGCAAAAGTTAAGGCCGTACTTCGAGTCGCATACCATCGCGGTTCAAACTAATTACCTGATGAAGACTGTGATGCACAAGCCCGAGATAACCGGCAGAATGGTCAAATGGGCGATACACTTGAGTGGCTTCGACATAACCTACGAGCCTCGGACAGTGATAAAGTCGCAGGCACTAGCTGATTTTGTGGCCGACTACAGCCCCACCCTAGAAAGCCCGGCTCCGGATCAGGTCGTGGCCACTGTCGCCAGAGACGACTGTCCGGAATGGACCCTACACACCGACGGATCGTCGAACGTCAGGGGAGCGGGCATGGGGGTCGTACTGAACTCGTCCAGGGGGGATAGTATAGCTCAAGCAGTCCGATGCGAGTTTGAAGCCACCAACAACGAGGCCGAGTACGAAGCTTTGGTGTTCGGCTTAGTGCTAGCACGCGACCTTTGTATCCAAAAGCTGAGCGTCAAATGCGACTCGTTGCTGGTGATAAACCAAATATCGGGGGAGTATGCAACCAAATATAGTCGGATGGCCGCCTACCTCGAGGTGGTCCGCGCCCTGAGCCTGAAGCCCATCTTAACCCTCGCCGATCCTGCCACTAACGAGGCCCGAGAGCCATCCCAGGAGGAACCCGCTTCCCCACACGACTCCGAAGAGTCTTGGATGAAACCTTACCTCTCCTGGCTTGTAGACGGAGTCCTCCCCGCAGACAAAGCGGAGGCACGAGCCCTCAAAATCAAAGCGGCCAGATTCACGGTCATAGAGGGCGTCCTGTTTCACAAATCTGCTAGCGGGATCCTCCAAAGGTGCCCAACCCAGTCCGAAACTAGCAAGATACTCAAGGATATCCACGCAGGAGAATGTGGTAACCACACCGGTGGCAGAAGCCTGGCAAGCAAAGTATTGGGCTACGGTTGGTATTGGCCGACGTTGAAGAGAGATGCTATTGAATTCGCCAAATGATGCGACGCTTGCCAGCGGCACGCGGCTACCTTGCACCAGCCACCCGAACCACTACACCCGACGCTCACTCCGTGGCCCTTTATGAGATGGGGCATGGATATCGTCGGTAAGCTCCCACCGTCATCCGGGCAGCGGGTGTACTTCCTAGCTCTTACCGATTACTTCTCCAAGTGGATCGAGGCGGAGGCATACAAAGAAATAAAAGACAAGCAGGTAATAGCTTTCCTCAAGAAGAACATCCTGAGCAGGTATGGGGTTCCCTCTGAGATCGTATGTGACAATGGATCACAGTTCATTAGCAAGAAAACTCGCGACTTCTGCAAGGGGTGGAACATCGACTTAGTTATGTCAACCCCCCGCTACCCTCAAGCCAATGGGCAAGCAGAATCGAGCAATAAGATCCTTGTCAACAATCTCAAGAAGCGGCTAGTGCAAATTGGAGGTCGGTGGGCAGACGAGCTACCATACGTCCTGTGGGCGGACCGTACCACTCCCAAGACTTCCACGGGCCGAAGCCCCTTCTCCTTAGTTTACGGGTGTGAGGCGGTCATCCCCACAGAAATTTTGGTCCCCACAGCCAGGTACGGCTTACTCACCGGCGATCAGAACGCCGTCGAGCTCGCTCGGAACCTTGACATGTCCACTGAGGCACGAGAACAAGCTTGGTGCCGGATGGTGCGTCACCAGCAGCAGGTCGCCAAGAGCTATAACAAAAACGTGAGAGTGAGAACCTTCCAGGAGGGGGATTGGGTCCTTCGGAAAGTCTTCCAAAACACCAGAGATCAAAGCGCCGGAAAGTTGGCCCCATCCTGGGAGGGTCCCTACCAAATTTCGGGCATCGCCGGCCAGGGAGCGTACCAGCTCCGCGACCCCCACGGACGAGAAGTCCCCAGAAGCTGGAATGCTACCCACCTTCGGCAGTATTACTTCTGATTCCCCCTTTAGACTTGTGTATGCGTTTACTGCTTGACATTTGATGTTATTCTTTGAAGTTTTGCTTGACACTTGATCCTATTGATTGGAATTTTGCATGATGCTTGATTACATTGTTTGAAGTTACGCATAAACTTGGTGATATGGTTTGAGGTTTCGCATGACATTCGATGAACATCTTTTGGTGCCTGTATGGCTTTATTTAAGAGCTCGAATGACGCTTTTCTTTACTAGTCCATCTCGCGTGAATGATTGTTTGATTAAGTAATACAATTCACATGGTTTGCACGGCATGATCATTATTGACTATTGTTGACGATAAAATTATGCACGATACGTCGTATGTTTCAATCCTAAAGCATTTTGCAACGCACGATCTATCGATTGAAAACGCCGTTGGCGGCTTGAGAACTCTCGAATCACCTGACGAAACGCTAAGTCCCTAGCAAACCAGGAGTGCGCTAAGTATCGCTAAGTTTCTAGCTACTAGCCTAAGCGAGCCGTGTTTGCGCTCGACCACTAAACTTACAACGCTACTGCAGAGCGTTTTCCCTAGACATTACGCCCAGAAATCATCTAAACGGCAATCAAACGTAGCAAACGATAGCAAGTAAAGAAAGCAACCCTCGAAGGGGCAAAAGTTACTACTAAAACCGACCCCCATGGGCCGGGCAAAACGAGTCAAGTACGCCCCGAAGGGCTAGAAGTACCTCGACCTCGAAGGGTCGGCCAAATCATGCAAGTCGCCCCGAAGGGCTAAAGTTTTAAGGCCACCATCGGCCAGAGAAAGTTATAAACAGACGCCACGCAGGGCGGTAGAGAATTCATCTTAAAGAAATCAAGTAGAGGACTCACCAGCCGTCTGATCAGTCGGAGTCTCGGGAGCATGAGAGGGTTCGCCAATGGCAGGGATGGAGGCAATGGTCACTGGATTGGTGGAGGAAACATTAGCGCTGACGGGGGTAGCAATGGCCTCGGCGGCAGCAGCGGTTGGCACGCTAGAGGCAGGGGTAGGGAGGACCTCCATGGGTGCCGGAGAATCCCCTTCGGTGTCAGACCCGTCGCCGCTCTCGTTGAAGAACTTCGCGCCAGGGAGCCGCTGGCCGGCTGGAAAGCTATCCGCCAGCTTCTTCGCTTCCACCTCCAGACTCCAAACGCCCCTGGACTCCATAGGCAGTTTCTCCAGCACCTCCACGCGAGCCTTCATAGAGTAATAGGCTGCGATGCCCCACGCCTCGTCACCAAAAGCCTTGACCTCTGCTTCGAGCATCGCCACGCGTGCCCTCGCCTCCTCCAGACGGCAATTTTGCTCCTCCGAGAGCTACCTCACCTTCTCTAGGGTCACTTTAGATTCGTCCACCGCCGTGCTCAGTTGAGCCTCCCGCTGAGACACGAACCCCCTCTCTTCATTGATCTTTTCCAGCATCGCTACCATCCCCTGAGCAATCTGGGAACGGGCGCAAGAAGTGAGATAAAGACCACGGTTGGTATGATCAAAATAAGTGAGTTACAAAGTTTTACCTTAAGAGCGGACAGAGCTCCTTCGTTCACCACCTCATCAAGGCTCCCCATCAGAAACCGCTTCCTGACCCCCGATGTGACCAGGCCCCTTAACGCCGCCCAAGCCTCCTTCTGAGCCCCCTCTCCAGCCTCCAGAACGGATAGCGGAACCTCTGCGGGCCGCTTAAGCGGTGTCATTCGTGGAGTTTCGGTAGTAGAGGGGAGGGACATTGGTAGTTTCTGCGCCGAGGCCCGCGTGCAGCGCCGAACCGCCTCCTCCGCCGAAGGGAGACGATTGGCACTGGGCCTCCGAAGACCCGAAACTGCGATTAGGTCAGTTGAGTGGTTAGGGTCGAAAGAGGTGAAAAAGGGGACAAGGAAAAGAAAGAGCAGGAAAAGAAGGGCGCGAAATCTCCTACCAGGCGCCGGAGGGGCAGGAGCGGGGGTAGGGGTCGCGACGACTTGAACGTCGTCCTCCGAGTCCGAATCCGACGCGGCCAGGCGAGCGGCCAAGGTGTTCTTGTCGGGGAAGTTGTTAAGGACTCGATCTTCCAGAGGGATGTTCATGAGAGCGGCGCATGCTTCAGAGATGGTGGGGGCGAAATTCCTGTCCGCAGGGACTGTACAAAAAGACAATCAGCAATCGAAAACACGAAACCCTAAAAGCAAGACAAAAGATGGGTGAGCATGTGCTTACGATTCACATTCCAGCGGTCGAGAAGGATTGGCTTGAGTTGCTCTCCCATGGCTCCCATCGATTTCCGATTGACAAAGAAGAATCTTGACGCCCAGCCCGGAGCGTCAACTTTTGGCTTCCACACCAGCGGGTTTTTGGCGTTGTGGGCTTGAAGGGTGACGCGGCCTGGCCTTTGGGTGAGGATTTCGTAAGCGTGGGCTAAGTCCTTCATGTTGAACGAGATGTCTAGGGCAGAGCACATCTCGTGGATGGTGGTCAGAATCTTCCACGCCGAAGGCATGATCTGCGATGGAGAAATCCTCAAGTCGCCAAGAAAGAGTTGTACCAAGCGTGGGAAGGGGAACTTCAAGCCGATGGTGAACGGGAACTCGAGAAAGAAAATCCAATCCTGCTTCACTTTGTCGAGGAGTTCGGTATCGGGCTTGAGCGCCTGGGTTCCCGGAGGGAAGCCGCTTTCCGCCACTAGGGCGTCCACCTCCTCCTGCGTCATGGAACAGGCATATTGGTCTTGAGTGGTGAGGGAGTTGGACGAAACGAAGCCGTTGGGGCTAGCCATCGGAGGAGATGAAGAGTTTTTCGTTTGAGAAAAGAGAGGGTTTCTATGCAGAAATTGAAAGGGGAGAGCGAAGTAATGATGGGAGGGGGAAGCGTCTACAATTAAGGGATTTGATAGCGCCAGTTTTCGAAGCAGTTTCCGCAGGAAACCGTCCCATCAACATGTGTAAGCCATCGAGCGGTGAGAAGGCTTCCAGCCGCGGTTGCGAAATTTTTGAAAATTGCCGCTAGCTGGATAACCTTCTCGGGGGTATTGTTGGGCCTCGTTTCTTCTTTGATGTAGGCCCAAAACACAGGAAGCCCATGACTGTTGAAGGCCCGTCGGCCATGTTGGATAGAGCCCGTTTCCGAGGAAGGGTCCGTTGGAACTAACGACCGAAGAGTCCGGGAGCGGAAGCAAGCATTCGGTAGCGGGCGAGAGAAGGTGGCCGAGGATCTCGGGATCCAGTAGCTCGTCCACGATCCATTCGCAACGACATTGATCGTTAGATATAAGATAGATTCTTAGCAACAGATAGAGATATCGTATCTGAGATACTCAGCTCATACTTGTAATTCAAATCCGATTAGCAATCAATAAAGCCTATTTGTCGAATCTTTGATCTCATTATCCTACGATCGTCTCTCATATCCCAAAAAGCTCTCAAATCGTAACCCTAAATTAAGGTGATTAAACTAACTTCGTTTTTCACCCAAAACAGTATCTAACTTGAACTTGTATGACTTTTGTGTCTTTTTTGGACAATAGTATGAATTATATCCAGCCAAATTATAAATCGGATTACTCACAAAACCCGACCAAATTATTACTAACAATAGTATGAATTATATCCCGCCAAAAAGAATAAACCACTAAACAATAAGCATCAAAACAACTAAATTCAAAACAACAATCAAAACATTACTAATTTCCTCTTTGGATGCCGATCCTTTCCCGGATTCGTGGCGCGGCAAGTCCTCCTGATCTCGCCCTTGCCGCCGCTCAACGGCACGCGCCCGAGCTTAACCATGGCTTCCCCAAACTTGGCGGGAAAATCCTCCGTCAAAAGCCTCGCCACGACGTCCTTGGTAAGCGGGTCCGACGCCATCCGCTGGTCGATCTGCAAGACGCCCTTGTTTTGCATGATCGCCTCGTAGAACCCGGTGTCGATTGTGGACTCGCTCCCTTGAGTTTGGTCGAGGAAGATGGGGTTGGCTGCACCGCTCCCGTTCGCAGGGCACGTTTGCTTGAGGGACTCGGCTAAGGTCGAGTTCATGGACGGGTCGGTCTGGTTCGTGTTTTGGAAGTTGTAGAGTCGGGTTTGGACAAAGGAGCAATGCGTAATTCCAACCGTGTGGCCGCCTACATACGATCATATATGCACGTTACGTTGATCGGTCTTTAGTAACTTTATATGATCACTTTGATATGTACTTATTTTTTTACTTGTGACGTTCCATTTAAATTGTTAGTGTGTCTATAAAGTACATTGCCATAGATTTATCTTAAAACCAATTCGTACACTAGTGAGAACCAAAGTGTACATTAGGTTATTTAGTCCCTACTTTAGACATGGAAAGTTTATATTTTCAACGAAATAGAGTTCGTACCTAGGAGAAGAACAAAGTCTTCTACAGTGAGGTTTCTTGCATTGAACAAGGTTATGGCTGAAGAGATCGCTACCGTCGGAGAAGGGAGGTTCGCACTGGCTTCATCTGCAACCGAAACCAGGCCATCTTGTCGTCCAGTTTCGACTTCGTATCGGTGTCCGCTTTGCTGCAAATTAATCAGGACTTGGTTCATTATCAAGATATGTGTATATTTGACTGAGTCAGTGATACAAGTTTGATGTAACTTTGGAAAAATCTTGGGATTAGATCAATTTTTTTTACTCTCCATTCTCCATAACTACGATACATATGATTGGAGAATTGGTTTTTAAATTAAATCAGAAATAAGTTTATGTAGGAGTATCTATCAGGGAGTATCAACCATATTACTACTACTAAGTTAGAAGTCCAATCTAACCGATCAAAATAATGGAGCTCTATATCAGCAGAGCAATTAAGTCCTTGCTACACTTATAATATAAAGGTAGCTTTTTTAATAAGTATACTTGTTTTTACCTCGAGATATACTTTTTACCATTTCGAGATAAAAAAAATACTCCATCAGTTTCAAAATACCTGTCCATGTGACCACTTTTTCTTGTTTCATAATATTTGTCTATTTCACGCTTTTTCCCATTTTTTTCCATTTATGTCCCTAATAAATATCTTTATCATAATCACTGTATCATATTTCTTTAAACAAATAATTAACTCTACATTTGATAGATATAATATAATAAAAAAAATCTGCAATGTCCAAATGGACAAGTATTTTGAAACGGATGGAGGATCCTTTTATACTAGAAGTGTAGCAAGACTTAGCTGATTGAAGTTGTTTGAATATAGACTTTTATCTTGTGCCAAACCAAACGCCTGGTTTTGTTAAGATTTGGCTAAATACGGTTATTTAGGGTGCTAAATAATGTTTAAAACCCATAAGAAGACTTACCAACAATACTGCCGCTCTAGTGGCAATAACAATAACATCCGCACAAGACACAACACCGGGACATTCCTTCTCAACAGCCTCTTTGGCGGCCTCGATGAGGTCGAAGCCTCTCACGCTCGCGTTCGGACCAGCACTCTTCTCGGTTCCCTTTCCTTCTAACAGGATCGACGCGTCACATCCCTAATCATACACAAATTACACAAATAGGTTGATTGATGAAACTATCATAATGTAACTAACGCATATAATAATCGATCAGAAAGGATTCGCGTCGTACTTACCCTCACGAAGCAATCGTGGAACTGCATGCGAAGAAGGGCAGCCACGGTATCGGCTACGTTGAACCTTGCCTTGACCTCATCAAAGATGATTCCCTCTACATCCTTTCCCTTACACTTGTCTTTATAGAACCCGGCGCTAAGCCCATGACATTGACCGACGATTAGAGCCATCGAGATGAGCCCGACGACGATGACCAATGTTGGTTTCTCCATAACCATGCCAGTAGAGAGAGTTGATTCTTGCAAGGGGTCGTTTGGAAGATCGATGAAGATTTTGATTAATAATTGATGTAGGGTATGTTTAAGAGGCCGGTGGCAATATGTTAATATCATTATTAAGTGGTACTTATAAACATGCGATCAATTAAAAATGAGTTAAAGTACATTGCATTGGTTTTGCATGGACTTTTTCTTGATGAAGAATTGTTGGACTTGGATGCACGTAAGTACTGGCCGGTACAGGTTTGGCTTACATGCATATTATTTTCTGGCCGGAATTAAATACGTGCTATCACGTTTCCTACAGCTAATACGTCTATGGGGTTTGGGGTCGATGTACACAATAAAATAGCTAACCAAATATTACATGTAGTTTCAATATTGTTAAAATAGTTAACAAACGAAAAATCATATCACATTAGGTGTTATAGATAAAGTTATTGCTAAATATGTCGATCACATTGCGCAACAGAAATATGGGAGAACTCGACTGATTATCAACTAAAGTCTCGGAGTCACTATTCGAGGACGACACAGTTGCCATCGGTTCCTCGGCGTTCTCTCAATGCTCTAATTGAGCTTCAGAGTTCCCACTCGAGCTTGGAATATCATCTTCATCAAATTCTACAACATCAAATGCACCCTGCATATCTTTATACAAAACCTTCTCATTGAACACAATCGTCTCGACTACCAATCATCTTATTGACTTGCTCATCCCGAAAATGGTATATATCCAAAGCCATCACCGTCGTATCCAACGAATATATGTCCACTTAATAAACTTAGCCTCCAATTCGGTCCTCTCAATATAAGCAATGCACATATAAAATACACCCGAAGAATTTATTTGAAATCGGTTAGTAGATGTTCTTTAGCCACTAAGGATTTTTTGACCAATATGGCTTCGGTCGAATATGCACATGCTTTGTGCCGGGCATTAATTCAAATGATCACTTACAAGGTGGTTCCACTTGAATCTTTTGGTTTTCAACTTGATCCATATGTACTTCCTTAATTCACACATTTCTTACAAGATCCGCTTGTACATTGTAATTAATTTTAAAATATTTTTTTGGGCAATTATAGATGATTAAAATTCATCAAATTTTACCCTTCAACATACACACCGATCGGTCAAGTCATATCATACGTTTACATGAGCCCCGTTTACCCCCATTATACAACATGAAAAAGTGCTCAAGGAGTGGTAATTTTCCTAATGGGTACTCCCCATGGCGTATAGGCCTTATCAAAGAACCTAATAAGGAGTGTAGTCATGGCACTCAAATACTGCGTATCCAAGTTCTCCTTTGTCAACGGCGAGACAAGCCCGGGTTGGGACGTGAACATCGTCTCACACTCGGATCCGTCGCCTTGTATCATGGACACCGTACGATCCGCATCCGTGTACTTGTTTTCCTCCACGTGTCCGAGCGCATCCTTGGCCCGATGATTCGCCTCACTATACATGGAGGTGCAATGTTTTAGGGCGTTCGCTAGGGCCGGGTCGTTTTGACCATCTTTCGCCAATTGGTCTAGCTTAGCCCTGGTGGCGGTGATGTTGTTGTAGAGGACGTTCAAGCTAACCCATGCGAGCCCATGTAGGCTCAACTTGGCCTTCTCTTCATATGGCGCGTTTCGTAGCACGGTCGTGCAATATTCCTTGGGGACTCTACCATCAAATGTTGCGATGAGCCTGCAGGACCCGTCGATGAGCCATTTACGATCCCCACCACGCCGATTCTGGGCGGAAACGCCCGAGAAGAAAAGGATGAACAAAGAGAGGATAACCGGAGCTCGCATCATTGTTGCAGACGCTTTAGCTCGGGGGCTTGTAATTCATTCTCTTGGTTAAGGGAATGAATCAGTTGTTATATTGTATCTTGTGGCTAATAGGCAATTACGTTAAATTTAGGCAATACCAGTTTTTTCAAAAAGAAAAAAAGCGTAAACTGCGATTGTCCAAACAATAAAAACAGTTGGATCTGAATTCTAGTTATCTTTTTTTTTATAATATTTTGCTTGATTTAGATCAATGATGATGATCACCTAAAAAAAAAAAAATTGTCACCCTTATGTTGAGAATAGAGTTTAAGGGCTTGTGTCTCTTGTGGAACAAATACTCCGTATTTTGCATGAGTGCACGGCAAGAAAAAGTGCATCGTAAAGCTTAAAATGCATATCTAAATGACATGATTATTTTATATCGTATAGTAATAATAGTATCAATATTGTAAAGCTAAAAAGTACAAATGCATTTTTTGCCTTTTTACCACTAAGAGCATCCACTATCAAGGGGATTACTCCTCCTCTCTTCCTTATTTTATCCATTTTTTTATCAAAAGAGAGGTTCCTCTTGGATGTGGGGTGAAAGAGAGGATTCCCTCTTGAGAGAGGAATGGGGTTGATTCCTCTATGGGTAGAGGAATGTGCACATTGGCTTTTGTGCATTCCTCTCCATATTCACCCAATCAAAATTTGACATGTGTCTCATCTATCAATTACATTCATTTATTTTCATTACAATTTAACATTAACAAATTACAAATAAAAATATCTTAAAAAAGATATTTTAAAACACAAAAAATAAAAAGAATAATTCTTACAATTATTTTTGTCTATAAATTGAACCTAATATTGCATACCTTTTTCATCTATCAACTACAATCATTTATTTTTATTACAATTAAGCATTAATAAATTACAAATAATAATATTAAAAATGTGACATTTTTTTAAAAAACAATTTTTATGACAATAATGTTGTTATTTATGCTTAATGTTTTCATTTTAAATCTTATTTTATGTTGTTTGTTGTATTATCTACATGTTAATCAAGATTTAATTATTAGTAGTAATCAATTTATATTGTCATAAGTAATATATATTTTTTCATTGAATGTTAAATTAATTAATTAATTAATTAAAATCATAAGGAGTGAATAAATCATAAATTGACAATATGAATATGTGGTAAGATATATATATAAAAAATTGGAAGAGAGGAAAGGAAATGATCCTCATTGTTGTGGGTGGAAATAGAGGAAGAGGAAGAGGAAAGAGTGGGGTAAAATATAGGATAGGTGAGCTGTCAAAAGGAGGTGAGGAGAGAGAAAGTAAAGAGAGGATTGTCTCTCCCCTTAATAGTGCATGCTCTTACACTTTTAATGTGGACGATAGATGGAGTACATCCAACGATGAATAATGTATCTTATATTGCACATATCTCGTATTTTATATCGTAGCTCTAGTGAAAAAGATCACTTCCTTTTGGAAGCAATCTCTTATGGCATAGAGCGTAGCTCTAGGGGAAAAAATCACTTCCTTTTGGAAGCAATCTCTTATGGCAGTGTGCTTATCAACGTACATATAGGAAAAACACCCCTTTAGATGTTCGGTAGTACACTTGGAAAAACACCCCTTTAGATGTTCGTAAGGGTACAAGCGCAGATTTTTGCTAAATGTGCATGTTGTATTAAATTCCCAAAACGTTTTTAAAATTTAAGAATTTGAAATACTAAACAAATTTTTATTTTTTTTGTCAGAAACGAGAGCACAGCTCTCAAATATTATTCATAACACCAGTAAGTTCATGGGAGTTTACAGGGCACAGTCGGGAGAATGCCATTCTCCTAACATCCTCTCGAAGAATTTCAGAGATACAGTCGGGAGAATGCCATTCTCCTAACATCCTCGAAGAATTTCAGAGATACAATCCAGGACCTCCCGAAACTCGTGACGTCCAATGGGAACGCTATGGCCTTGAGCAGCTAGTCGATCCGCTGCCTGATTGGCCTCGCGCGGAACATGACGGGTGCGGATTACCCACTCCCTACAAAAGAAGCCTCGACACTTCTTTTGTAGACAAATTTGGTGAATTGGTAGGACAACGAAATCAAAATCGGCAAGCAGACTAAAAAAACAGGCATAGGAGAAAAAATACAAATCTAAGTTGGCTCTGTTATGCATCTGATGTTCAGTTTGCAGATCCTGGAGTACAGGACAGAAAATCTCATTATACATGACGAAATTTGAACAAAAAATAAGTAGTTAAGCAAAATCAAACTTCCCGACAAAATCAGAAACAAATAGTGTATCCAAAGTAAAATCAATCTTGCTGTATACAAGTCCAAAAGGCAACAAAATAAAAGCTTGACCAAATACAATTGAGTAGCTATGTCATAGAGCCAACATGGAAACGGACATCTACAACCACGACATCATTATAAGTTAACAGATTGTTTTTTCAGGCATGGATAGAGTTAAAGCTGTAACAATGACATATTATGTTTCAAACCAACAAGTTCCCTTCCCCTATAGAGAAATTATTTGCGAGCTTCAGCCTTCTTCACATCTTTTGCTGAAATAAATCATTGGAAGAAATTACTTAAGCATAAGCAATTATTATAGCAGAGTCTACATGGCCAAATGATCAAAGCACAACTTACCAGCTTTTTCTTCCTCTCGTTTGCGAGCTGCCTCCTCCCTCTGTTGACGAATAAGCTTCAACCTCTCTGCGAATATAGATAATAGATCCAGTCATGATATTAAAACATTCAATTTCACATCCGATCTTGGAACAAAGTATCTAACATTGGCAATAAGATCATGTAGATCATCAAGAAGGCAGATACACAATTATAATGATGACATCATGACTCATATGGCAGTTGAAATAAGAAAGAATCGTGATTTTGTTTACGGAAATTCCAACATATCAACAAGCTCCAGTACTATTACTAAAATAATAACACCGAGTAAATTAGAGGTGTTAGCCCAGTGGGAATATTTCTTGCAAAGAACAGTTTTTTTTGTCATCTGAAGTTCTGAGGAATAACTTGCGGAGAGGCAAAACATGTTTTTTCACTTACCCAAATCCTTCCTTGCTTGCTCGGTTTTCCCTTGTTCTTGCAGCTTCATGTATCGCTCATGAGCCTTCTGCTTCTCCAGTTCCTCCCTGTGAAGATATAAGTTGCAGATGGGTCAAGATTCATCTAATGACTTTGAAGGATACAGCAGTGGCATATACATGATAAGGCTTTCTAGATGCTTGTTGAAGGATACTAGCATCTAAATTGAAATGTATTTCGAAAGTCATAAGACTTAATTGCGATTGTTGCTAAATATAAGTTCCTTCTCAAATACCACAAGTAGTATGAAGTACTAGTTCAAAAAAGCATGTTGCTTTGCTGCCCAACTTAATCACTAATTCTATAACTAGTAAAAACTATGCACATCTAGATGCTGGATTGTTCATAGATATGGCTGCAAATTGGAAGCTCAATTAAGTATAGAAGTATGCAAGCACTGTGGACTGTGCTAGAGAGTCTATGACTTAAGACTTTCTACCAAATCAGACCCCTGCAAGCAAGGAAATTGAACCTTGATCTTCCGCAGATCCGAACGTACAGATCGATGATTCAGCAGTTCCTTAAAACTAATTAGGTAAGAACAAAAATAAAAAGAATTTGAAATGAAAACAGTACAGAAAGAGAAAAACCTCTCACGTCGGGAAAGTTCAGTAGTCTTCTCAATCTGGCAATAGCAGAAGCAGATGTATGAGTATAGACTAAAAATCTGATTTTACTTAAACCAACAACAAGAACACCAGTCACCAGAACATACGTCAAGATCTTTGGCTTTGAGATTCTTCGACTTCACTAAGTTTGGGTTTTCAATCTCAATAACCCCCTGTGTCCCTTTTCTCCGTTGCTATTTATCAGACACATAAGGTAAGCAAGTCGGAAATTAGATTTAAAATTAGTAAAACCAACCGATAATCAAAGTTCTTTAAGTGACTTGAAAATCAGATAATTACTTGAGAATCGCTGTCTGATTCTTCGTCAGATTGCTCTTCTTCCTCAGACCTTTCCCTTTCTTCTTCCTCTACCTCAGTTTCTAACTATTCACATTATGTACACAATTTACACACAAACACCACAGAACTGTTTAATAAAAGATGCATGGTCAGTGCAAATATGTAGATCATTATCTTGCAATCACCTTCCTGAATGTGCGAGGACGACTAGATGTGCCAGCAGCTGAAACCATGAGATGCAAAAAGGCATTAAGCCAAAGTTCCAAAGCGGATACACAATGGACAGCTCAATCAAAACTAATCAGGTTGAACACCAAAGATACCACAAACTGTTTCTAAACTGACATGAAGAGAAGACCATATCCATCCCTCGAAATCAGCCATGTTCAAGAAACATGTTATGAAAAGATCACAACAAGTATTAAAAGACTTTTGAATTAACAAATACAAATCAATATCATTGCAACATCTAGAAGATCAATCACTTCCCCCATAGACATGCAGAGAGTATGAAAAGCAACAGGTTTTGATGCATTACCTAAGTTCCTTCTTCAAATTCAAACCAAAAGCATATATTCTATGGCAATTTACCAAATCAACTAAAAAACCACAGCAAATTTTACTACAGAGCACACACACCAATCAGATTAAATCCTACAACCCTAAAGCCACAAAATTCGTGAAAATTTGAGGTGAGAAAGTCGCTGGCTCCCAAATCAGGTTCAAATTCGCAATACAAAGAAAAGGCTTTGAAAAATCGCGACATCAAAATCGAAACTTACAGATCTCTTCCGGAGTAGAGAACTGGCGACGACCAGTCGGCTTGGCCTTGAACTTTCCCCTTCCCATGGCCGATTTGCTTCGAAGCTGGTTAGACAGGAACCGAAATTAGCTCAGATTATGAAGGCCGAGTGCAAAGTGGGAATCGAAATCGTTACTTTTGGCGAGAGGAAGGAATCTCTGTGTGTGGGTGTCTCTCTCACACTCGGGGGAGAAGGGGAAAGGGGAGATGCGAAACGAACCTGTTGTTGTTGATAGATTATGCTTTATACCCCGGAACAACTGACTTTCAAGTTTCAAGCTTTTTGTGTCGATGGGCTCCAGGAACCCTAGTTTTGATGAATTGACGGAGTTTTGATCCCAGAGAAATTGCACCACTGAATAAATTCTTCTCCCCAACTTTTGCTTCCTAGATATTTACGTTCGATGATGTGATAAATAATTATAATTTTTTTTTGGTCGAAGATAAATAATCTACAATAATCTACTGTAATCTATCCATCCATTACTTGCGCCACATCAATTCTTTTTTAAAAAAACATTATTTTATTAAATCTTGATTTTATCATAATCTTATAGATACTTAATTAAAATTTTAGTTCTATATTAGAATTTATGTTGTTTAATTAATAATTCACTCTATAAATTTATAAATCTCTATCTTATCATTATACACATTTAATTAATATATAGATCTATTATAAACTTTTTATTTAAAAAAGTAGTTTTTTCACAATCTACCATTATATTTAAGACAAATGTTCATTCTATTAAAATAATGTCTTAAATACATTTTTACTATCATATCATATAAAAATATCAATAAAAAAGTAGATGTTATATTTAACTTATATATCACTAATATTTCATATTGATTACACTTAAGAAAAAAAAGGATAGATTTCTTAATCAAGATAATAGTTCATTCACATTTTCATTACATATTTATGCATCTATTATTTAATTATTTTTCCCGAAAACAATAACATATATACAAGACAATTTGGTTTTCAATTTAACTTATTAAATATTATCTATATATTTAATACATAATATATTTAAATTTATTGGTTTTATTATATAAATTAGTTTATTTAATTTAATTTAAATGTCAAATGATTTGTATCAATTGTTAATAAAATGTGATAATGCATCTTATCTTATTTCATTCTTCCTCAATTATTTAAACATATTTTTATTTATGTATAAAAAGTAAAGATATAAATAAAATTTATTTATATATATGATGATATATAAGAATTTTTTAATTTTATAATCTAAAAAATAAGCGTCATTTTAAAACAAAGTATACATATGATAATATTTGTAATTCTTATGGTAAATTCATACACAAAGCAATAAATAAATAAATAACACCCTCGTACAAGGTGCGGGTCATCTGCTAGTATAGTATAAAGCGGAATCCAACTCTGTATAAAAATTTGCGCCATGTCATCAAGCTTGAATAAAATAATAATCGTACAAGGTGTGGGTCATCTCCTAGTATAGTATAAAGCGGAATCCAACACTGTGTAAAAATTTGCGCCACGTCATCAAGCTTGAATAAAATAATAATGTTATTTTTTTACATTAGATTTTTTTAAAATAACCTTTAGATCTACTCGATATCTTAGCCAATTTTCTTATATATCTACTTTATTTCTTATCCAATTTCCTATTATCTACTTGATATCTTATCTCATTTTTTATATCTTAAGATTTTTTCTTAACATGATTTTTTTAACATTATATCCTTATACGAATAAAAACAATTTCAAGTGATTTTTTTATACACTTAACAATTTTTCCCTATTAATTAGTATATGTTTTGTCATTATTAGGTTTTCAGGAATAGTGAAAAAACTTTCTCATATCATCATATATTAATAGTATATTTAATAATAATATAAATATAAAAAGTTAAATAGAATTATGTTAAAATTAACATTGTACTAATAAAACTACATATATAATTCAATAGGTTCAGACTCGGGTCTATCGTGTGTGGATTGTAAATTCTCGAGTTAAAAACGGATTCGTGTCAAAATTCAATCTCGAATCAATTAATTTAGGTTTGTATTTACATTACCCGTACATGGTACGGGATTTGTACTAGTTATAATTAAAATTAGAGCATAGTACAGTAGTATGTTTCATTATTAATATCGTACAAATAGATATTTTTGGGTGATACTGATAATTAATCAATATACATATATAAAAGTCTATCGTTTTAAAACATTGTACTGATTTTGACCCATTTTATTAATAAACTAGTTGTACCTGTCATATATGCCATGCACGACAATGATTCATGCTTCACATTTTAAAATTATTTTTATTATAAATAGGATATTAATAAGTAAAAAACATATAATAAAATATTTTTGCATCTGAAAATGTTATTTTTTTCTAGATGGAAAAAAATTACTTTTCAGACTTACAATAATACCGCACGTATGAGATTATAAAATATAAAACATATTTTAATTATAGAAAAGTTTAGTAATTAAAATTTATACACAAAGCAATAAATATTTGTAATTCTTATGATAATATTTGTAATTCTTATGGTAAATTCATACACAAAGCAATAAATAAATAAATAAATAACACCCTCGTACAAGGTGCGGGTCATCTGCTAGTATAGTATAAAGCGGAATCCAACTCTGTGTAAAAATTTGTGCCACGTCATCAAGCTTGAATAAAATAATAATCGTACAAGGTGCGGGTCATCTACTAGTCAATATCTATTACTATATACTAAAGCGGAAGCAAATTCCGCCACCATATTGCGCCACATCACCCCCTTATTTAAAAATCTATCTTATTAAATTTTGATTTTATCATAATCTTATACATACTTAATTAATTAAGATATTAGTTCTATCTTAGAATTGAAGTTGTTTAATTAATAATTCTATCCAAATATATAAATCTCTATCTTATCATTATACACATTTAACTAATAAATGGATCTATCATAAACTTTTTTTATTTAAATTTTTTTTATTTTCGTCATAATCTATAAATCATAATCATAATATTTTACCCATTTAATTAAATATCATATCAACTTTAAAATATTTTTCGTAATTTTACTATCGTATTTTTTTAAATCATCAATTGTAGCAAATTCTACAACTATATTTAAGAAAAGTATTCATTCTATTAAAATAATATATTAAATACATTTTTACTATCATATCATATTAAAATATCAATAAAAAAGTAGATGTTATATTTACTATATACTGATATACATATATCGCTAATATTGCATATTGATTACGCTTTAGGAAAAAAAAAGATAGATTTCTTAATTAATATAATAATTCTTTAACATTTTCATTACATATTTATATATTTAATTATTTAATTATTTTTTCAAAAAACAATAACATATATACGAGATAACTTGGTTTTCTATTTAACTTATTAAATATTATCTATATATTAAATATTATAATATATTAATCCGAGTTTTCATTTAAACTTATTGATTTTATTATATAAGTTAGTTACATAATTTAATTTTAATGCCAAAAGATTTGTATCAATTGTTAATAAAATGTGATAATGCATCTTATCTTATGTCATTCTTCCCTAATTATTTATATATATATTTACGTATGTATAATAAGTAAATGTATAAATAAAATTTATTCATATATATGATGATATAAAAGCATTATGTCATTTTATAATCCAAAAAATGAACGCCGTTTTAAAACAAAGTATACATATGATAATATTTGTAATTGTTATAGTAAATTCATACACAAAACAATAAATAAATAAATAACACCCCCGTACAAGGTACGGGTCATCTGCTAGTCTATTACTATATACTAAAGCGGAAGCAAATTCTGCCACCATATTGCGCCACATCACCCCCTTTTTTTAAAAATCTATCTTATTAAATTTTGATTTTATCATAATCTTATAGATACTTAATTAAAATATTAGTTCTATATTAGAATTTGTGTTGTTTAACTAATCACTCTATCCAAATATATAAATATCTATCTTATCATTATACACGTTTAATTAATACATGGATCTATCATAAACCTTTTATTTAAAAAAGTATTTTTTTCTTCACAATCTATAAATCATAATTATAATATTTTACCCATTCAACTAAATATCATATTAAAATTAATTATTTTCGTAATTTTATTATGGTATTTTTTAAAATCATCAATGGTAGCAAATTCTACCACTATATTTAAGACAAATATACATTCTATTAAAATAATATATGAAATACATTTTTACTATCATATCATATTAAAATATCAATAAAAAAAAGTATATGTTATACTTGACATATATCACTAATATTGCATATTGATTAGACTTTAGAAAAAAAAGATAGATTTCTTAATTAAGATAATAATTCGCTCACATTTTTATATACTTATTATTTAATTATTTTTTCAGAAAAAATAACATACATATACGAGCTAATTTGGTTCTCTATATAACTTATTAAATATTATCTATATTGTTAATATTATAATATATATAAATTCAAATTTTATTTGAACTTATTTAGTTTATTATATAAGTTAGTTTACATAATTAAATTTAAATGCCAAAAGATTTGTATCATTTGTTAGTAAAATGTGATAATGCATCTTATCTTATTTCATTCTTCCTCAATTATTTAAATATATGTTTATCTATGTATAAAAAGTAAATACATAAATAAAATTCATTTACATATATGATGATATACAAGAATTATGTCATTTTATAATCCAAAAAATAAGCGTCTTAATCAAACAAAGTATACATATGATAATATTTGTAATTGTTATAGTAAATTCATACACAAAACAATAAATAAATAACACTCCCGTACAAGGTACGGGTCATCTGCTAGTATACTTCTAAACCTAAAGCAGTTAAGAGCAGTTTTGTCATTATGTTTTTATAAACCATTCACCATATTTTTATTAACAGATTTTTATTCTGATTTTCTCTAATATTTTTTTTTTGTGTCCGTGTTTCATTGGTTAATCACAATAGCGTCCCCTTTCACGGTCATTTGATCAGTAAAATTCTTCTCCTTGATCTTCGATTACCCGATTTGGGTTTTTATTACTTTATGCTTTCTGCACTAAAATTTCTGCGCATAGTTGCGATATGTAGATCTGTGAAAAATCGGAGCTTTATTCTTTTTTTGGGTTTTTTTTGTTATTGTTTATTTTAACTTGTGGATTAGACGCTTGCCTTTTGGTTAATCTGCTTATGATTGGCTCTGAATAGCTAGAGACGTTTATTGATCGTTAATGCAGGTAATTTCTATCGTTCCTGTGGAGTTAATAATGTCTTCATATTGACCTTATACTTTGAGTCCTGATTTTTATTCTTCATGTTGATTTTCTATCATGTTGATTTTTATTAATATTCTCATATTAATTGGATTTTATCTTAAGTTTTGATGGCAAGTTTGCATGATTTTGACTTAATGATTTGAAATAAACAAAAGTTGTTATGATAAATGATCAAGTTGATCTATTAATTAATATTTGTAACAATAATTATTTTGTATGTAATCTAATACCAAATCTTCTTAATAAAAAATGATTCATAAAAATACTATTAATGAACATATTCTTAATTTATTCGCACATATTCAACAATATATATAATCCATTGTTTGATTATATATACCAAATCTTATATTAGGAGATTTAATATGAATAAAAATATTTTAAAAAATACTATTAACTAACTACATTAAATAATTAATCAGAAAATTGAAGTCCTCTTTTACTAAAAAGAATCCTTTTGATTTTAATAAACGAGTGACTATGTTGATTTACGGGTTCAGTCGAGTTTGGTCATCTTGTGTTAGGGTTGAGTGTCTCATTAAAATTATTTTGTATGTAATCTAACACCAAATCTTCTTAATAAAATATGATTCATAAAAACACTATTAATGAACATATACTTAATTTATTCACACATATTCAACAATATATATAATCCATTGTTTGATTATACCAAATCTTATATTAGGAGATTTAGTATGAATAAAAATATTTTAAAAATGCTGTTAACTAACTACATTAATTAATTAATCAGATTGATAAAGTCCTCTTTTACTAAAAAAAATCCTTTTGATTTTAATAAACGAGTGACTATTTTCATTTACGGGTTCAGTCGAGTTTGGTCATCTTGTGTTAGGGTTGAGTGTCTCATTAAAATTTAAAGATCAATCGATACGGTTATTGTAGTTGTCGTATGGGTTCGAGGAGACCCAAAAAGTTAAGAGCGTCGACTTACTTATATTTACCTAATTGTATCACTAAATATTATTTTTAAAAATAAAATAATGTCAATAGATTTTAAAATATACTTGAGAAATATCTAAAAAATATATAAACTAAATTTGTGTTATAATGCTGTTGAAGGGTTTCTTGAACAAATAAATTTGTATTCGGGATCAAAGCAGAAACGCGAATTTCAATCAATAAAAAGGCAAATCCTAGGGCAAGGGCTACCACAACAACAACCATACATGCTTTCAACAAGAATTCACAACTATCATGCCATCTAGATCATAGAAAAGTTAACTTTCGCAAACAATTCAAGCCATTCAATCAACTTTCGCAAATCAAACAACTTTCTACCTATCCTTCAACCTAGGAATATCAACTTTCGCAAATAATCCTATTAAATGTAATCAAACAACTAACTTTTCACTTTCGCTAAGGTTAATCACAAGACATGCCTCAATTTTCACCAAGGATTTAAGCACAAGATAGGTTAGATATGATCATCAAGCATTCAAGTCATGAATTCAAGTTTTAAACATGCATGATTGTGTTGGGTTTTTGCCCAACCCTAGAATTTAAGAAGACTACTCACACATAGCAAAGAGAGACATGGAAGAAGAAGAAGACATGATAAAAAAACCAAACTAAAATTCAAATTAAACAAAGAGCAAATCTTACAAACCTCAACTTGTTCTCCAAGTCTTCTCCCTAACAAAGCATCCAAAGCCTCCCAAGCATGAATTGAATCCATCAAAACTATAGGTTCAACCTCCTTTTATAGACAAAAAGGAGTCCTAATCTAACTAGGAAACACAAACAAAACACCTTCCTAAAATACAAACTAGGAAACTTGCACAAGTAATCCGGATAGAAGAGATCGGTCACACGTGTTCGACCTCCCATAGGGTCGATATCGACCCCTTCAGGGTCGATCCTGAGTGCGAATTTCCTTGCGCTCCAAGTTTGGTCAAATGGCTCGAGATCGACCTCCTTGGGCTCGATCTTGGGGTCGATTTCTTCACTTTTCTTCTTGATCTTGCTTCTCTTTAGCTCCTCTTCATGGCTCTTCATCCTGATATCTTCCTCCTAGCTCGTCCATCCTCTCCAAGCCTTGCTCCAAACTCGTCTTCAAGCTCCAAAACACCTACAAAACGACACAAATATGCGTAGTTTCCGAATCTCAAGGAAATACGAAAACTTATGCAAAAAGACTTAAAAACACAAGACTCAACTATGAAAATCAACTTAAACTAACCTATCTAGACCCTAGAAATCTACCTAAAAACGCGGACATCAAAACACCCCATACTTAGACTTGCTTGTCCTCAAGCAATAATCAAGCAAATCAAGACCAATAACACAATCTTCAAGCATAACCCTTGTCAAAACATTTTAAACACAAGTGAAAAAGGTAGACAAGTAATTTTAACGTCATCACATATGTATAAGTCTCAAGCTAGGCAATCACAATCCAACCTCACAAGGGATATAAATGTGTTTCACTCAACTCTCTTGTGTTTAGGCTTATCAAATCAACTCTCATCTCAATCTTTATGCAACATCTACTTTATCATTGAGACTTATATCACCAATCTCTCTACCTAGAGAAGTCATAACACATCAATCTTCATAAGAACTTAGGCTCAATGAAATCTTCATAGAAGACTCATTCGGCCGGGTTGTAATGGGGCTCGGTAATAACAATAGGGAGGGAGTTCTTTGGCCATGTGGTGCTAAATCCGGGAATCAAACTCCTAAATACAACACTTCAAAACCAAAACAACTCTCTTCTCCTCTTTTCAATACATAACCAAACACTTCATCAATGACACTCATACCCATCAATTTCTAACCCAAATTCCCACAATACAACTTAGAAATACTAGGAATTCTTGGCTTTGCACTTAAACATTTTCTTTTTTTTTTCTTTTTTTTTCTTTTTCTTTCCTTTTTTTTTCTTTTTTTTTTTCTTCTTTGCTCGAGCCTAGATAGGGTCGAGGTCGACCCCTGGGGGGTCGAACCTGAGAGCTGGTTTACTGGTAAGGGTCGAGATCGACCCATTAGGGGGTCGAACCTGAGTCTAGTTGCTCGAGCTTCTTTACTTCTTTTCTTCAATTTTTCAACAATGTGCAATCCAAGCCAAGAATCCTATTACATTACACTTCAACAAGTTGTTTTCTACCCTTTAACCATGTTACCTCTTTCAAACCCAACACATATGCTACTCAACAAAAATCATTCCCAACACTTCATCTAACTTCAATTCCCGGAATAGGGTCAAGCTAATAGGCTAGGGATAATTTTTGTGGAGCTTCAAACAAAAGGCCAAGGCTAGAACGGGGTTTCAAGCAAAGACATTTCAAGGTAGGAATGGAATAATATGGGCTAAAAATATAAGTTCTTAATCACAATCAACATGCATGAACAATCTCATAGCGGTTTCAAGAAATAGATAACCATATCAATGACAAGAAACATATGCATAAAGAGAGAAAAATCACACAAACAAAGAAGAGGGAATTAATGATGATTTCCCTTTTAAGGCCAAAATTCTCACTAGGTAACAATTTTGTTGGATTGCAAATACTTTCACTCAAGACACATATGCTCAATTTCATCACAAGTCAATTTTCACAATCAAGAGCAATTTCTCAAAAACATGGGCTACACTATCCAATTATGCCAAAGGAATTACATGACAAGCATGAAAATTAATTTTCATCATAGGACTTCTAAGATGGAGCATTTTTCATCCTAAGACAAACAAAGAAGCAAATATTTTTTGGTTTTTTCGACATTTTTCAATTTTTTTGGATTTTCGAACTTTTCTCATTTTTTTGGATTTTTCAAGATTTTTCTCTTAATCAAACAAACTATCAAACAAGCAAAGCAAACAAACACACAAGGACTCAATTATGTACAACATGCGAGACTCCTCTTCCCCACCCCATACTTAAATCATGCAATGTCCCCATGCATGAAAACACATGACAAAGTAAAGAGAAAAGAAGAAGAAGACTCACAAAAACTCTTGGAAGCTTGGTTGGAGATGGAGCTCCTCATGGAGGAGGAGGAGGACGACGAGGGAGGAATGGAGGTTGCTCCGGGGGAGCCCATGCATCACGATCGGGGAAGTTGCCTTGGTTCCATTGCATGTAGTCCTCCATTTGAGCCCACCGGTAGTCATCCACATCTTGTTGAGCATAGAAGTACCCTTGAAATTGTTGAAATTGTTGGTGTTGTTGAGTCATCATCTCTCGGGTCTGAGTTTGGTACTCCATGAGGGCCGCTTGACCCCTCATAATCTCATCAAATTGCTCCTTTTGCGAGACACGCATAGAGGCCATCTCGTTGGCTAAGTAAGCCATGTCATATGTCGGTGGGGCCTCATGAGGTGGTGGCTCGGTGTAGGAAGGGCCGGAGTGAGCTCCTGAAGATGCCCCAAACTCGAAGTATGGCCCGGTAGAAGAAGGGAAAGGTGGCGGGATCGACCCAGAGACGTCGAGGTCGACCCCCATAGGGTCGATCCTGGTTCTTAGCACAATCATCTCTCTTCTAGAAGTACGATTGAGCTCGGTTCTTGGGAAGAGGACGCTTCCTAGAATGAGCAGGATGATCCGGAAGAGAGGACTAGCAAGAGTGGAGACTTGCATGTTATGGCAAGAGGACACCTCCTTCCCGGTAAGATAGCTCCAAGTGTTGAAGATCGGAATGGGGCTCGGGTCGTCCTCCGTCGGATTGGGAAAGCCAAAGGCGTCATTGAGTTGCTTCAAAGTGAGCTTGAACCATTTGTTGCCCAATTGAAACTCCATCTTCTTGTTAGAATCCGGGCTTGCTATGTCGGAGGAGAAGGTCGCCATGAACTCACAAGTTAGAATGGGGTAATGATGATTGTCCCACTCTAATATGTGCTCGGCTCCAATGTAAGAGAAAGCCTCCTTGACATCCTCATGAATGTGCAGCCTTTGCCCATCCGCCTCATCATACCACCTCGTCTTGTGTTTCATCTCGAGGAAGGTGTTGAAGTCCTCAACATATTTGGAGTTAATGTGGTAATCATCTAGAGCGGACTTGTCACTCCTCTTTGCTCTCTTTGACGGTTTAGAACCCGAAGCCGACATAGTACCTACATCAATTCAAACACCAAAACCACATAATACACACAATCCACCCCACACTTAAACAAAGGCAAGAATCTCAACCAAAACACTTCATAACATGGATAGGAGAGGATCTATAATAATGGAACATGAAGCACAAATCCATATCTCATCCTATCATGCAACCTAAGCCCAAAGAAACACACCCATCAAGAGCAAAAAGTACCTAGGCACGACCCAGGAAGGGTCGTGCTCGACCCCAAAGGGGTCGATCCTGAGCACATCCACAAAATCGGCAAAAAACACAAGTTCAGGTTCGACCCTGTGGGGGGTCGATCACGACCAGGGGGGTCGAACCTGAGCTTCCAAGTCGTCTTCTACCTCATGCCTCAACCGAAATTTTGGGTATGGAACCCATTGGCACCAATCCACAATTTTCTACCAAAATTAGCTCATAAAGATCAAGTCTAAACATACTCAACCATGCAAACTTCTACAATAACACAATCAAGCAAGCAATTTGCAAATTCATCAACCTAGGTCAAAAACCCCCAAATATGCATATTCAACCCAAAAATCCAATTTCACTCAGGCTCAAGCAAAATTGAGAGTAGAGGATGAGGAAGCATACCGAAATTGCCTTGTAGGAAGTGAAAGAAGTAGAAATTTGGGTCGATCTCGAGCTAGATCTAGGAAGACACGAGGGCTGAATTTTGGGGCTGTGGGGGGGTGGTTTTCGAGCAGCAACTCAGCTAGGGAGAGGGTGGTGGTGCGGCTGAGGTGCGGTGGCGGCCGGTGTGGCGGTGGTGTGGCGGTTTCCGGCGAGGGCGTGGGTGGAGGGGTGAGAGAGATGAGGGTCGAACAAAGAGGGGGGAAAACAATGGGGGGTCGAGCTGCTAATGCTGTGAAGGAGGGGGAGGAGGATTTTTTTTTTGAATTAAATTTGGGTAAAAAGACATACCTTACACCAAGGGGTAGAGTTGGTATTTCGCACCTAGGGTCGATCACGACCCCCTGGGGGTCGATCACGACCCATCTGGGTTGATTTTGTCCGCCGTTTTGGTCCTTGTGCAAGATCGTCTTATCCCGTCTTTTTGAGCTCGTGTTTTGCAATTTAGAGGCCTGTAAAAACATCACAAAAATCCTATCCCAAGCAAAATATATCCTAATCTAATCTAAGGAAGGTTAGAAAATAAAAACAAAAATCTAGTCTAGAAATTGGAAAATCAAAAAGAATGGAAAAAGAAAAATCTAATCTAAAAAAAAAACGGGTTGCCTCCCGTAAGCGCTTTTTTAACGTCATGAGCTTGACGATGGGTGTTGTAGCTTAGTCCGAGGTGGTGAGAGCCCAAGTGGCTCGGATCTCTTCGTCGGGTTCCTTCCTAGCATAGTACTTCTTCAAACGATGCCCATTGACTTTGAAAGTCCCACCATTCTCATCTATAAGATCGGCCGCCCCGTGCAAGTAAATATGGTGAACCGTGAATGGTCCGCTCCATCGGGTCCGTAGCTTTCCGGGGAAGAGTCGGAGTCTTGAGTTGAATAAGAGCACTTGGTCACCGGCCTTGATGGTTTTTGGCACAAGCTTGCTATCATGCCACTTCTTGGTCCTCTCCTTATAAATTTTTGAGTTCTCATATGCCTTGAGCCTCAACTCTTCAAGTTCTTGCAATTCCATGAACCGCTTCTCCCCGGCCGCATCGAGATCCATGTTGAGCTTCTTGAGAGCCCATAAAGCCTTGTGTTCGAGCTCGACGGGCAAATGACAAGACTTGCCATACACTAGATTGAAAGGAGTGGTGCGGAGTGGTGTTTTGTAGGCGGTGCGGTAGGCCCATAGAGCATCATCAAGCTTGGAAGACCAATCTTTTCTTGAGAGGGACACCGTCTTCTCTAGAATACTCTTGATTTGCCGGTTTGAAACTTCTACTTGCCCGCTAGTTTGAGGATGATAAGGTGTGGCCACCTTGTGAGACACCCCATACTTGGTCAAAAGCGCCTCAAAGCTCCGCTCAATGAAATGAGAGCCTCCATCACTAATGAGGACACGAGGGACACCAAAACGGGGAAAGATGTTGGTCTTCATGAACTTGGCCACTACTCGAGCATCATTCGTTCTTGTAGCTATGGCCTCAACCCACTTGGAAACATAGTCAACCGCCACGAGTGTGTACTTGTAGGGACCCGAAGAGGGGAAGGGTCCCATGAAGTCAATACCCCAAACATCAAAAAGCTCAACTTCCAAGATACCAGTGAGTGGGTTCTCGTTCCTCCATGTAATGTTCCCCGACCGTTGACACTCATCACAAGTGGTCACATATGCTTGCACATCTTTAAAGAGAGATGGCCAATAGAGTCCGCTTTGAAGGATCTTAGCGGTTGTCTTGAAGCCCTTAGCATGGCCACCCGTGGGTAGAGTATGACAATGTCGGATGACTCCCTCTATCTCATCGTCCGGCACACAACGTCGAAAGATGTGATCACTCCCTTGCTTGAATAAGTACGGATCATCCCAATAGTAGCGCTTGACGTCGTGGAGGAACTTCTTCTTAGCTTGGGACGTCAATCCTTCCGGGATAATGTCTCCTACAACATAGTTAGCAAAATCCGCAAACCAAGGGGTCTTCGACCCACGTATAGCAAGAATAGAAGGGGAAGGGGAAGAAGATGGAGATGGAAGAACATTAGAACTTGAAAGAACTGAAGAGGGAGAAGAAGACGTACACGGTCGACCCAAGGAAAGGGTCGAGCTCGACCCCATAGGGGTCGAACCTGAGAGCTCGTCTTCTCGGATGGTGGTCGAACTCGACCCTTGGGGGGTCAAACCTGAGAGCTCGGCAGCTCCTCCTCCCATGTCTTCATGGTGATCTTTGTTGCCAAACATAAGGGTCTCATCCGGGCGTGTATCATCGATGGGGATCGACCCGCCGGACTCTATGATGTGCTCAAGGGGTAGTCTAGATAGGTGATCCGCCACTAGGTTCTCCGCTCCCTTCTTGTCTCGGATTTCATGATCAAATTCCTGCAACAAAAGCATCCAACGAAGCAACCTAGGCTTGGCGTCTTTCTTCGCCATTAGAAATCTTATCGCGGCATGGTCGGTATAAACAATCACCTTAGAGCCTACTAGATAGGAGCGTAATTTTTCAAATGCAAATACTACGGCAAGAAACTCTTTCTCGGTGGTAGTGTACTTACTTTGAGCTTCATCAAGAGTCTTACTTGCATAGTAAATGGCATGAAGCTTCTTGTCCTTCCGCTGCCCAAGAACCGCACCAATGGCATAGTCACTAGCATCACACATGATTTCAAAGGGAAGTGTCCAATCCGGTGATTGCATGATGGGGGCGGTCACAAGAGCTCTTCTTAACCTGTAAAATGCTTCAAGACAATCCAAAGACATGCTAAACTCTACATCTTTCACTAGCAAGTGAGTCAAAGGTTTAGCAATTTTAGAAAAGTCTTGAATGAAGCGCCTATAGAACCCCGCATGCCCCAAAAAACTCCTAACGTCTTTCACGGAAGATGGAGGGGGCAATTTTTCAATAAGCTCAATTTTTGCTTTGTCCACCTCAATCCCTCGCTTAGACACTAGATGACCTAAGACAATTCCTTCTCTAACCATGAAATGACATTTTTCCCAATTAAGCACAAGGTTCGTTTCCTCACATCTTTTAAGGACCCTAGAAAGGTTAACAAGACATGAATCAAAAGAGGAACCATAAACCGTGAAATCATCCATAAACACCTCCACTATCTCCTCAATCATGTCGGAGAAGATGGCCATCATACACCTTTGAAAAGTGGCCGGGGCATTGCAAAGCCCAAACGTCATTCTCTTGTAAGCGAACGTCCCATAAGGACAAGTGAATGTGGTCCTCTCTTGATCATCGGGGTGAATGGGAATCTGCCAAAAACCACTATAGCCATCCAAATAGCAAAAGTAATCATGTTGAGCTAAACGTTCCAAAACTTGGTCAATGAAGGGGAGCGGGAAGTGATCCTTCCTAGTGGCACTATTAAGTTTCCTATAATCTATGCACATCCTCCACTTGGTGGTAGTCCTAGTAGGAATCAACTCTCCCTTCTCATTTTCTACAACCGTCATCCCCCCTTTCTTAGGAACCACATGTACGGGGCTAACCCACTTGCTATCGGAGATAGGAAATATGATACCGGCATCTAGCATTCTAAGGATTTCCTTCTTCACGACCTCTTTCATGTTAGGGTTTAGCCTACGTTGGTGCTCAATAGTGGGTTTGTAGTCATCCTCCATGTATATCCTATGCATGCACAATGATGGTGAAATACCACTAAGTTCCTCTAGAGAATATCCTATGGCTTTCCTATGGGTCCTAAGCACATCAAGCAATTTGTCCTCCTCGTCCTCACTCAAATTAGCATTAATAATGACGGGGAGAGAAGAATTTGGACCAAGAAAAGCGTACCTCAAAGAATCGGGAAGCTCCTTGAGCTCGGGAGTGGGCTCGGGCAAGCTAACTTCATCCTCGTGCTCCGTTTTGAGTGCATCCAAGGCAAGAATGGACTCCTCGCCATCATCCAGGGAGGTCGATCCTGAGAGCCTCGATCTTGGTGGTAGAGGTTCCCATGTCAAACATCGTCCCGTCGGGTTGTTGCACTCGATGTAGTCGTAGTGTGTGTAGAGCATCTTGACCTCCTCATGACTTGATTCCTTCAATGTTGGATTGAACCGGAACTCGACCACCTCTTCACCAATCTTGAAAGTAAGAAGTCCACTCTTGACATCAATGACCGCGCCCGCGGTGGCTAAGAAGGGTCGTCCGAGTATGATGGGAACGACCGGATCCTCGGGCATCTCCATGACTATGAAATCATTAGGCACGAAGAACTTCCCCACTTGAACGGGGAAATCATCAACTACACCCGTGGGCTGAACACATGATCCATCCGCCATGTATAACCTCATGTTCACCGGTACTAGTGGCCCCATGTTGGTCTTGGACCAAATTGAGAGTGGAAGCAAGATAGCACTAGCACCAAGATCACACAATGCCTTGAAACGATAAGCTCCAATACCGATAGTAATAGCAAACTTCCCGGGATCACCGAGCTTCTCGGGAAGGTCCAACGACCTCACCTCGTCCGTGAGTTCCGACATAGATCGCTTCCTAGACAAAATCTCCTTCAAGAACTTGGTGTAAGCGGGCATTTCATTCAAGGCCTCGGCGAAAGGAATAGAGAGATTCAAGCCTTGAAGCAACTTAACAAAGCGCTTAAACTTTCCTTCCGTCGCGTCCTTGGGCTTCTTCGAAGGGTAAGGAAGTATCTTAGAATGGGAAGAGGAAGGAGTGGGATCGGGAATGAGTGGAGGGGAAGGGTTGGAAGACGTTCCGGGTGCAGAGTGGTCGAGCTCGACCTCATCGGGGTCGATCGCCCCTTCATCCTCATCATTGGCAGTCTCAGGCTCGACCATGGAGGGGGTCGATCTCGACCCTGGTGGGGTCGATCCTGAGACAGCCTCTTTCGCCGTTTGCTTCGATGGATCAGGTAATGCTTTGCCACTCCGAAGGTTCATGGCTCGGATTTCACCATTGCTTGCTCGGCCTCTCGGATTCTCCTCGGGTCGGCCCGGAAGTTGTCCTTGAGGTCGTGGGATTTGAGCCACTAGATGACCAAGTTGGGAATCAATATTCTTTTTCCATGAGTCGAGGTCTCCCAACCTTGTATCTAGCTCGGTCCGCATCCCCCGCATGAGTCCTTCTTGCAATTCTTGCATCCATGATGGCTCCGCTTGGTACCCGGGGGGTCTATAAGGAGGGGCCCTTTGCTCTTGTGGAGGAGGGGGATAACCTTGGCCTTGCCCATTGTTATTCCATTGAGAGTATTTGTTGTTGTTCCTCCCCGCATAAGCATTGTTTTGGCCTCGGTAGGGTCCTCGCATATAGTTGGCCTCCGCATATGCCTCGGCAGCCCGAACTTGCTCCACATTTGTACAAGAAGCGGTGGTATGAGATTGAGAACCACATTCTTGACAAGTGGGGGCAACGGACTTGTAGTAACTCACTTGCTTTTCGAGCCGGTTGATCTTATCTTGCATGAATTGGAACTGCACATCTTGATCAATTGGCTCGCTATTCGGATCATAAAGCTTCTTTGATTGAATCCGGATGGGTTGTTGGGTCCCATACATGGCATCATAGTTAGTGAGTTTGTCCAAGAGAGCCCATGCCTCATCGGGATCCATCTCAATGAAACCGCAATCGGTGTGAAGATTGATGCGGTCCTTGGTGGCATCATTGATCCCTTGGAAGAATATCTCTTGAAGAACATAAGGAGGTTGTCCATGAGTAGGACATTGCCGAAGAAGCTCCTTGAATCTCTCCCAAGTCTCAACAAAAGTCTCATTAGGAAGTTGATGATAAGAAGTGATGCGCTTCCTTAGCTCGGTAGTCTTGGCCGGTGGAAAGAACTTCGTCACGAACAAGTCGTGCAAAGCCTTCCATGTAGTGATGGACCTAGCGGGTAGACTTTCGAGCCAATGAAGTGCCTTCCCGGTTAGAGACCACTTGAACGCCTTGAGGAGCACATATTCAAGTGACACGCCATCGGTGGCGATGGTGTCACAAAGATCGGTGAAATTTTTGATGTGCTCCATAGGGCATTCGGATGTCTTGCCTTCATATTGAGACCTTTTGATGAGAGTGATGAAGTGGGACTTGATCTCAAAGGCACGCTCAATCGCCGGGAGCACTATAGCGGACTCGGGAACTCTAAGCTCCGGATGCATGTATTGCTTAGCGTTCCTCGGAATAGCATCTAGTTGTTGTTGGAGACGGGCAGCAGCCTCTCTCTCTCGGGCAGCAACCTCTCTTTCTCGATGCAAAGCAGCATCTTGAGCAGCCCGCTCCATTTGCATACGCTCCATCTGAGCACGGAGTTGTTCCATCTGTTGAGCAAGAGCCTCAGCGTCGACCATTGCTCGTCGTTCTCGTAGCCTGCGGTGAACTAGAGGGCATACACCTGCAATCACAAACACAAGAAAACGAATCAGTAACACACAAGGGGTATGGGCTATTCCCAAACCCAAATATCAACTAAACTCGGCACTATTGCACACTCCCCGACAACGGCGCCAATTTATTGAAGGGTTTCTCGAACAAATAAATTTGTATTCAAGACCCCGCTGCGTATAGCGAAGTCAGGATCGTCCACGGGAGTGAGAGTAGTGCTAAGATTAATCGATAAACTACAAAAAGAACAAAGGAAACACAAACAGAACGACTCAGGTTCGACCTGAAGAGGGTCGATCTCGACCCTAGGGGGGTCGATCCTGAGAGTAAAAAGGGACGAACGCACACAAAACGCACTCAACCACAAGCAAGAGCTCGAACACGACTTAGGGAGTCGGGATCAAAGCAGAAACGTGAATTTCAATCAATAAAAAGGCAAATCCTAGGGCAAGGGCTACCACAACAACAACCATACATGCTTTCAACAAGAATTCACAACTATCATGCCATCTAGATCATAGAAAAGTTAACTTTCGCAAACAATTCAAGCCATTCAATCAACTTTCGCAGATCAAACAACTTTCTACCTATCCTTCAACCTAGGAATATCAACTTTCGCAAATAATCCTATTAGATGTAATCAAGCAACTAACTTTTCACTTTCGCTAAGGTTAATCACAAGACATGCCTCAATTTTCACCAAGGATTTAAGCACAAGATAGGTTAGATATGATCATCAAGCATTCAAGTCATGAATTCAAGTTTTAAACATGCATGATTATGTTGGGTTTTTGCCCAACCCTAGAATTTAAGAAGACTACTCACACATAGCAAAGAGAGACATGGAAGAAGAAGAAGACATGATAAAAAAACCAAACTAAAATTCAAATTAAACAAAGAGCAAATCTTACAAACCTCAACTTGTTCTCCAAGTCTTCTCCCTAACAAAGCATCCAAAGCCTCCCAAGCATGAATTGAATCCATCAAAACTATAGGTTCAACCTCCTTTTATAGACAAAAAGGAGTCCTAATCTAACTAGGAAACACAAACAAAACACCTTCCTAAAATACAAACTAGGAAACTTGCACAAGTAATCCGGATAGAAGAGATCGGTCACGCGTGTTCGACCTCCCATAGGGTCGATATCGACCCCTTCAGGGTCGATCCTGAGTGCGAATTTCCTTGCGCTCCAAGTTTGGTCAAATGGCTCGAGATCGACCTCCTTGGGCTCGATCTTGGGGTCGATTTCTTCACTTTTCTTCTTGATCTTGCTTCTCTTTAGCTCCTCTTCATGGCTCTTCATCCTGATATCTTCCTCCTAGCTCGTCCATCCTCTCCAAGCCTTGCTCCAAACTCGTCTTCAAGCTCCAAAACACCTACAAAACGACACAAATATGCGTAGTTTCCGAATCTCAAGGAAATACGAAAACTTATGCAAAAAGACTTAAAAACACAAGACTCAACTACGGAAATCAACTTAAACTAACCTATCTAGACCCTAGAAATCTACCTAAAAACGCGGACATCAAATGCTCATTTATAAATTGTATTGATCTATAACTCTACTATTATTAAGTTAATTATAATTGTATAAGATCTACTAAAATATTCATTTTATCTAAAAAAATAATATTACTGTAAAAATATATTTTTCTATAAGATTTATGTAAATAAGTCATAATTAACTTAATTTTGATTTCTATCATCATATAAAAATCTTATTATTTATGAAAATATATATGCTGACAAAATATTTGAATTGAGATTTCATTTCATATCACATATGACTTTTTTACTTACTCAAATATATTTTGGAATTAAATGATAGTACTTTATCCATGACTTTTTTGCAAGTCATATCATATAAATTTTAAACTCAAACTTATTCTTAACATCAAATCACGAATTTGGATTAACAAAATATTGTAACGATTTCGGATAAAAAATGATAGTATTATCTAATTCATAATAATATCATTATGCATTCTTTTATTAAATAAACAATACGTCAAAAAATGTTATTGATCGTGTCCCGTACAGGGTACGACAATAATTGAAAATCGGTTTGATAGGTTGTTCATATAAAAGCAGATTGGGTACAAGTTTGAGTTGTTCATATTTACATGTCAATTGGATAGTGTCATTGTAGGTGTGGTTAAGCTGGGTTCGGGTCAGTCGATTTAGTTCGAGATCGAGTATAGGTTTACATCGTCAAATTTATAGATCAGTTGGGCCAAGTCATTATGTTTTTTTTGCAAGAGTAAGTTGACCAATGGGTGAATTGAGTCAACTGTTTTATACTTCCGTTTGACACCGATGTTTTGGACCAGGTTGACGATGAAAAGAGGTTATTTGTATTTAATTTAATAATAAAATGTATATTTACATTTAAATAGATTTATATGTTCAAGTTTAAAGTTAGAAATATGACATGAAGTTATAGTATTAATTCATAAATAATGTGTAACTTTATGTATTACTTCATTTTTATTTAAAAGTGTTTTCGGACAAGTACTGGATCATTAACTAGATTCACACCATCAACTTCGAGTTTGTTCTACATAGTTTCATGGTACTAAAATTAATCATTTAACCGATTCTAAATGTTACTGTTTTGAGATTTAATACTTATCCAATTCAATATAAATTATTTATTCGATTTATAACACTAATATCATATGAAAATTAATATATTTTAATTAATTTTTTTTTTGAAAAACCCCGGGCAAGGCCCGAGTTATAACTAGTATAGTGTAAAGCGGAATCCAACTCTGTGTAAAAATTTGTGCCACGTCATCAAGCTTGAATAAAATAATAATGTTATTTTTTTACATTAGATTTTTTAAAAATAACCTTTAGATCTACTCGATATCTTAGCCAATTTTCTTATATATCTACTTTATATCTTATCCAATTTCCTATTATCTACTTGATATCTTATCTCATTTTTTATATCTTAAGATTTTTTCTTAACATGATTTTTTTAACATTATATCCTTATACGAATAAAAACAATTTAAAGTGATTTTTTTTTATACACTTAACAATTTTTCCCTATTAATTAGTATATGTTTTGTCATTATTAGGTTTTCAAGAATAGTGAAAAAAACTTTCTCATATCATCATATATTAATAGTATATTAAATAATAATATAAATATAAAAAGTTAAATAGAATTATGTTAAAATTAACATTGTACTAATAAAACTACATATATAATTCAATAGGTTCAGACTCGGGTCTATCGTGTGTGGATTGTAAATTCTCGAGTTAAAAACGGATTCGTGTCAAAATTCAATCTCGAATCAATTAATTTAGGTTTGTATTTACATTACCCGTACATGGTACGAGATTTGTACTAGTTATAATTAAAATTAGAGAATAGTACAGTAGTATGTTTCATTATTAATATCGTACAAATTGATATTTTTGGGTGATACTGATAATTAATCAATATACATATATAAAACTCTATCGTTTTAAAACATTGTACTGATTCTGGCCCATTTTATTAATAAACTAGTTGTACCTGTCATATATGCCATGCACGACAATGATTCATGCTTCACATTTTAAAATTATTTTTATTATAAATAGGATATTAATAAGTAAAAAACATATAATAAAATATTTTTGCATCTGAAAATGTTATTTTTTTCTAGATGGAAAAAAATTACTTTTCAGACTTACAATAATACCGCACGTATGAGATTATAAAATATAAAACATATTTTAATTTTAGAAAAATTTAGTAATTAAAATTTACTTACTTTTTTATCCCTTAAAATTTGTCTTTAATGGTTAATATATATCATTGTTGCTATTATCACAACTTTGTGACATTATAAGTGAATATAATATAAAATGAGATATTTTAATTGATTTTTTTTGTTTGATCTTATATTTTATTTTAATACTATAATATATTAGTATGAGATATAATTACTATGAATTGTTTTAATTAAAAATATTCAAATATAATATCAAATTTTAGAAATATAAAATGATTCCAACATGATTCTAATGACTTTATATATTGAAATAAATGAAATATATTAATCGACAATTATTTTATTATGAAATATATAAGCTAAGTTATTATTAAAATGATAATATATAAGTTAAGTAAAAGATAGTAAATATATATTGATATAATATTAAAGATAAGAATAATAATTAATTTATTTTTTATCACAAAGAAAAGTTAATAATAACTTAGCTTTTGATATTAGAGTATGTTGAACAAATTGCTTTGTAAAATTTGCTTTTATGGATGTATACGGAGTAGTATTTTAATAACTGTTGATTTTGGTTCTTATTGAAAGATATTAATATTTCCAACTTATGGTGGTCACTGGTCAGTGTATTGACACGGGTCCAACTTTCAAATTTGGGTTTTATCTTTTGATATAGAGTATGTCGAACAAATTGCTTTATAAAATTTGTTTTTATGGATAGATATTGCATATGGCTTATTTATGTACTATATTTTCGGCTAGATATTATATGGATAGATATTGTTGATAAGGTAATTAATTAAAAGATTGAAAATTAACTTAGCAAAATTATGATAGTTAGTTAAAAGACTTTAAAAATTATTTTGGTTAAATATATGGTGGGGCCAGAATCAACGTGGTGGCTCAAAAACGGACGGCTTTTATAATATACTAGCTATACCCGTCGTGCCATGCACGACTCGTGTTTTATAATTTTTTGAATATTATATAAATATAACATTAGTGTCAAAGATAAAAATTGTTAATAAATCAATTTTAAAAATATAATTTACTAAATCAATTGTTAATATTAGTTTTTTATAAATGATTTAGTATACTATATTAAAATTGATTTAGTATCAAAGATAAAAATATAATTTATTTAGAAAAAGGGGCTTCCTCTTAAATTAATTTTTAAATTCGAATTTTTAAAATTATTTCGTACATAAGTAGATTAAAAAGGTAGTTGAAAAGATAAGTTAATTAATATGTATCTTTTATAGAGAGAGATTTTAAAGATAGATCATATTGCTTTAAAGATAGATATTAGATAGACCTGTCAATCGGGTCGGGTCAGGCGGGTTCGGGTCGGGTCGTTCCAAGTTCGGGTTGAGTTCGTGTTCGGGTCAATCGGATTACGAGTCAAACTGGGTCGGGTCGCTTCGGGTTTTCGGGTCGGGTCGGATCAACCCAACGGGTCAAGAGTATCAATTTTTTTCCAAAATTTAAATAAAATATTATTTAAATAATAAAATATAATAACAAAATATTATTTTTAAATATTTTAATGATAAATATATCATAATTCTCTAAAATAAATTATACATATTGTAATATAATTAAAAACTTTGGGTGCACAATTATCCGTCAATCTGTCATTTCATTATGTTAGAGTGTATTCTAAAATAAGTTTTCCGCCTTCTAGATTTCTTGACCCAGCGGGTTTGACCCGACCCTAACCCAGAAGTTTTCGGGTTTACCGGGTTCGGGTTCACACTGGGTTTCGGGTTCAAATTTTCGGGTTGAAACCCAGAAATTTCGGGTCGGGTCGGGTCAGCTTTTGACAGGTCTAATATTAGATGAATAGAAAAAGGATAAAGTTAAAGATTAGATATTTAAGGAAATTTTAACTACAAATATTATGCCTTCAAAGATAGATATTAGATGGGTAAGAAAAAAAATAAAATTAAAGATTAGATAAATAAGAAAAATAAAACATAGAAAATTGTTAATGAAGTGGGGCCAGAATTAACGTGGAGGCTCGAAATTCTCCGGCTTTAATATATAGTATAGACTAGCAGATGACCCGTACCTTGTACATGGGTGTTATTTATTTATTTAATTATTGCTTTGTGTATGCATTTACTATAACAATTACAAATATTATCATATGTATACTTATTTTTTGGATTATAAATTGACATCATTCTTGTACATCATCATACATAAATAAATTTTATTTATATATTTATTTTTTTATACTTACATAAACATATATTTAAATAATTGAGGAAGAATGAAATAAGATAAGATGTATTATCACATTTTATCAACAACCGATACAACTCTTTTGGCACTTAAACTAAATTATGTAAACTAACTTATATAATAAAATCAATAAGTTTAAATAAAAACTCGAATTGTTATATTATAATATTAAAGATATAGATTTAATAAGTTAAATAGAAAACCAAATATCTCGTATATTTGTTATTGTGTTTTGAAAAAATAATTAAATAATATATATAAATATGTAATGAAAATGTTAACGAATTATTATCTTAATTAAAAAATCTATCTTTTTTTTCTAAAGCATAATCATTATGCAATATTAGTGATATATATGGTAAATATAACATCTACTTTTTTAATGATATTTGAATATAATATGATAGTAAAAAAACATATTTAATATTTTATTTTAGTAGAATGAATATTTGTCGAAAATATAGTGGTAGAATTTGGTACCATTGATGATTTAAAAGTATACCATGATAAAATTACGAAAAATAATTTAAATTTAATATTATATTTGATTAAATGGGTAAAATATGATGATTATGATTTATAGATTAACAACAACAACAACAATAGGCCCAACGTAATTCCCCTACGGGAATCTAGGGGGTCAGGATGGGGGCCCCCCTGGCTAAGCGCAGAGGGGGGGCGTCCAAAAGACCCAAAAACTACAGCTAAAAGGACAAACCACCAAAGAAGGAGCACACAAAGCAAACCCCCGAGGGGTCCTATCACAAAGAAACTAACCCAACCCACAACAAAGACACATAAAATAAAGCAAATAACCAACAAAACACAAACACCCAGACATATCGAAAGATTAAGGCTTGTCGTCTGTTCAGGGACTAGCCATCCACCACGCGAATCTTCTCCCTCCAAATATCTCTGCAAACTGCCAGATCTGCCGATATCCCTAGATGACTGACGTCCTGCCTAATACTGTCTCTCCGGCGTTTCCTCGGTTGACCCCTCCCTCTGCGAATAGCTCCCAAGTCCAGACTCTCGCACCTACGAACTGGCTCCTCAGGACCCCTCCTCTGGATATGCCCAAACCAACGCAATCTCGACTCCCGCAACTTATCCTCTAAGTTGGCCACCCCCACTTTGCTTCTGATCACTTCATTTCTGATTCTGTCCAATAGGGTGTGCCCACTCATCCACCTCAGCATCCGCATCTCAGCTACCAACAGCCTCTGTTCCTGCGCCTTTGTGGTGGCCCAACACTCCGCCCCATAGAGCACAGCTGGTCTGATCACTGTCCTATAAAACTATTCTTTTGAAGAAAAAATATTCTTTTGAATAAAAGGTTTATGATAGGTCAATGTATTAATTAAATGTGTAAAATGATAAGATAGAGATTTATATATTTGGATAGAATTATTAATTAAACATCTAAAATTCTAAGATAGAACTAATTAATATCATAATCTATACTATATATTAGCCGGAGAATTTCGAGCCTCCATGTTAATTCTGGCCCCACTTGATTAACAATTTTATATGTTTTATTTTTTTTAATTATCTAATCTTTAACTTTATCTTTTTTCTTACCCATCAAATATCTATCTTTAAAGGCATATTATTTATCTTTAAAATTTATTTAATTATCTAATCATTAATTTTATCATTTTTCTTACTCATCTAATATCTATCTTTGAAACAATATTATCTATCTTTAAATTTCTTTCTATAAAAGATACATATTAATTAACTTAAATTTTCAATTCCCATTTTAATTTATTTAATATAAGAATTAATATTTATGGTATAGATTATACAGTACTATATACACAAATTAACGAAAAAATGACCATTACCCGTACATGGTACGGGTCTTCAACTAGTTATGTATAAGATTATGATAAAATCAAGATTTAATAATAGATATTGATTTAATATAAGATTATGACGCAGTATGGTGGCAGAATTTGCTTTCGCTTTAGTATATAGTAATAGATATTGATTTATATCTTTTATTTTATTCTTTATCTTTAATTTTAATATTTATCTTTTTTCGTATTCATCTAATGTTATCTATTTTTTGAAGTCATATTATTTTTCTTAAAAATTGTCTTAATTGTCTAATTTTGATTTTATCTTTTTTCTTAGTCATTCAATATCTATATTCCACTTTATTAGCAACTTTATATCTTTTATTTTTTTTAATTATCTAATTTTGAATTTTATCTTTTTTTGTCCCCGTATAATATCTATCTTTAAAGTTAAAGTATTTATTCCCAACAAAAAGAATTAAATTATTTATCTTTAAAATTTCCTTAATTATATAATCTTTGATTTTAACTTTTTTCTTACTTAGCTAACTAGCACAATCCGGAGAAGATGCTGTGGTGTACAATCGGGAGGGAAGAAGAACAAACTTAGGAAGGTGAATCGGGGAGGAAAAGTGGGTGATTGGCTAGTGAGAGTCAATGGGTTCATAAGGAGTTGGCTGGGAGAGTTAAAACATATGCATATATAAATTGTAAATCGTGGCTAACTAATTAAGAATAAGTTAGCTAGTTAGTCTCTTTTAGGTTAATGTTGGGTTGGTATTGGGTCGGGTTAAGTTTTGGTTAGAGTCGGTATTGGTTCGAATTATGATTTTCATCTCGGTTTTGTCCATTAGTTGAGGTCATGATTTTAATTATTAATTCTTATCCAGGAACCCTTAAAATCCGTCCCATTGATTCCTTGAGAATTGTCATAGATCTTCCGCTTTCAAGGTAAGTCGATTTTTGACTTGCCCAGTCCTGTTCTAGCCTGTTATGGTTACGTGGTAGTTATGAGATTAATTTTGGAAATTAGTCTCGATCGATCCTTGAAATATTTTGATATGTGTTATGTGTAAATGATTTTTTTTGGAAACTGGTTTTGAAGGTTGATATATATATATACATATTTTTGTCGTCGTTTTCTTTGTGTTGGGTAGCGCTCCAGTGGAGGCTTATTGTGGATGGTTTGTGTTGAGATGGACGGTTGGATTGAGGATGGATGATTACGAGATGACCCGTCTCAAAGTCCGGCGTGGGATCGATACGCCATTGTCATGGCAAGCCTAGGTAATGTAATGGTATGCAATGTTATATGGGTAGTGTTGTATACTGTAGGTATAGTTTCTGATTACGAGTAGTATGTGGTGATAACTGATTGTGACTGACTGGACTTAAGACCGGACTAGAGATATGTGTGTGAGTGCAGACTTGTTTGCTGACTCTAGAAAAACTGTATTAAAACGTCTTGTAATTGCCATGTTGATTTTGACTTGATAGGATAGCATCTGACCCTTTGGGAAACTATTTTTTTCCAGTCCAGGTAATCAGGTCCCGTGATCAAGCCTCGACGGAATGGTGGTGTAGAGTAGGGACGCGCGTGTCATAGATAGTCGGGTGTTGGGGGTTGCCTCTGCTTTTTTTATATGTCTTATCTCATGTTCTTAAGTGATAATGTGGTTGATATAATGTTTTATTAATGAACTATTGTTGGGTTGTGGGAACTTTCCTATTGTTAAGTCGTTGTATGGGTTGGGTTCATGATATTTTATTTGAATAATTGTTTTTATAAAATACGAGTGGGGTGTTTTCAATGTTTTCTTGCCATGCCGGCGTTGCAAGATTCGATTGTCCCGTTGTCAAACTAGCTTGGTAGTACCTCGTAGGGTCTACTACCGAATAACGCCTTGTCAGAAAGACGGGGTGTTACAACTTCATCCTTTTTTCTTTCATTTTCAATTAATTTCCCTGTTACTTCAATTTGAAACCAACAATTCATTTTATTTGTTAAAATTTGTTAAAATTTGTTAATTTGTTGATTTGTTAATTCAACCTCACATCCTCAATGTGATTTTTTTTTTGGCTTTGCTTAATGTTTAATATGTTATTTCATCTGTTTAATTGTTGCTTTGATTTATTTTTTCCCAAGCAATGCTCTGAATTTTCAATATTGTTGCTTTGTTGAAATTTTGTTGAATTTCTTTGCTTTTGTGAACTTGTTCATCTCAATCTTGCATTTCCTCAACTGTTAAATCACTGCTAAGTATAAGGGAGATATAATTACAATTTCATTCTAGATACCAAGTTTGGCAATATAAAGCATAGGTATGGGGTCGAATTTCATTCTATAGAATTTGATTTCACCAAATACTTCGTTAATATTTTAGATAAAGTTATTTAATATATTAGATAGATTCTAGGTTTAAAATATAACTAAATAAAAGTATATCTATTGAAAATTCTAAAGAGTGGATTTTCATTATGTGTTGAATTTTGGATAGATTTGTTTTAAATTTTGGATAATTAATTTTAATAATAAGGAAATATCTATATATTTTTAGAAAAATACTAAAAATGGAAAATATTTGGATAATTATATGGGTCAACATTGAAATTTCAACCAATTAAACAAATTGATTTTTTTTATACAGGAAAGAGATTAGGCTAGCTTTACACAGAAAACTATCCTATAGCATCCTTGCGGATGAGATCCCGAAGAACCGGATCGGAACCCAAAGTGGAAGTTTGCACACGACGAAACGAGCCTACAATAAAATCAGCGACATAGCTGGCTTCCCTGAAGATGTGTCTGATGCCCAAACTCTGAAACTGACCCGACAAGGACTGAATGCCCGCACGCATGAGCTCCACCTTCCACGGACAGCTCCAATCGCCCTACACTACTTTAACGATCTGCAGGTTATCACCTTTAATAAGAAGACAGAGAATGCCAAGGCGAATAGCCTCCATAATCCCCTGCTGAAGCGCATAAGCTTCGGAAAACACCACGGAGCGACGTCCAAGATAACCACCATCCAACAAAACGGGGACCCCCTCTGAATTCATGATAACATACCCAAAAGAAGAAGAACCTTCAGAATTAACCGCACCGTCAAAGTTTAGTTTAAAATTGTTTGTTGTAGGTTTTATCCATCTGGAGCTATCCCTACTTTTGGGTTTGGTTCCACTCCGATTTTTGTAATCTATGTTTTTAGACACCATTGTACTTTGCCAGTCAGTTATCTGCTTCTTAGCAAACTCCACTGTCGTTGTCGGGCTTATTTGTCCACTGTTATATTGGTCGAAAACACTTTTGTTCAGGAACCAAGCGCTCCACCAAAGGGTTAAAATGGTTTCAAATTGTAGTTTTTGAAAGTTTAGTTTTGATTTTGTCTATAAAACTTGTAGGGTAACGATTGTCATGCTCAATTCTTCTTAGTTTTAGCTTGATATCCAGGTCTAGGAGCTCTATAGCTTGGTTTATATGATTACATTCCAAAAAAAGGTGGAAGATGTCTTCATTTGTATTATTACAGAAAGTGCATCCTTGTGGGACTGCAATGTGATTTGTAGCTAGCCTGGACTTTGTGGGCAACCCATTACGACACATTTTCGACAAGAAGTTCTTTTGTTTAGGGGGGAATGTTAAGTTTCCAAATCCAGTCAAGATCAATTATGGGGCTTCTTTTCTTATCCTGAATCCATTTCATGGTAGCATTCGTAGAAAACCAACCATTCTTACTTGGACTCCAGTAGAGCCTATCCGTAATTTTGTTTAGGGGTAAAATGACTTTACAGACTTTGTCCACCTCTTCAAGCTTAAGGACACGTCTCAACTTATCAATGTCCCAGGACTTATCTTCCCTTATGTAGTTGCATACTGTTTCGTCCTCATCCCACGAAGACAAGTTAGTAGATGTGGGCTTGAGAACCCCATCGGTTATCGAGGTGTCTTTCTAGAAACGAATGGTTTTACCATCACCAATTCGCCACGAGAGTCCGGTTAGAAAACCATCCCGCAGGCTCATTAGTGTGGACAAAAAAAATCATAAGCTTAGTGGTAGTGGTGTTACTTAATAACCCATAGGTCTAAGGTTCAAAACTCTATGACAACAATGGTTTTTTTTTGAAATTAAACATTTCTTAAGGGATCAAATCTCAATAGCTACATGTTTTTTTTGAAATTGAATTGTTTTATTAAAGATGAACGATGCGGTCCAATGAGAAGTTGATACGCGTCGTGCTAAATATTATTTTATACCTCTACTTTAGTATATAGTTACTAGTATTAGTCCCATGCCTTGAAGACACGAATTTAATTAAACTAAAATCTTAGTTTAAATTTTATATACAGTTATTCAAAATAATAGTTTGATATAAAATCTTGTATTATTTTATTTAATTTGTTTCTTATGGGATATATTTTAATTATACAATATTTCTACTACAATACATTCTTTTAATCGAATAATGATTTGTAAAATTATAATTTAATGTTTATAAATTATAATTTTAATTATGAATTTAATTGGAGTTGATATATGTTTTTTCATATTATTATTTTAATTATCTTTTTCAAGGGAGGATTTTATAAATAAAAATTAAGATTGATTGGAATTAGTAGATAAGAATTTTTGTGTATAAAATTTAAAGTTTAATTTTTCTAAAAAAAAAATGGAAATTATATAGTAGATAAGAGAGTTCTATAGTGGGGTCTACAATGAAATTTCAACCAATGAAACAAATTGAATTATTTTAATAAAGATAGGTGATGCGGTCTAATGAGAAGGTGACATGTGTCGGAGTTGATATATTTGCCCTTTTACTTCCAGAACAAGCTTTATTGAAGATTAATTGTTGAAATACAGGTGGTTGAAGAGGAAGTTAGTGATAACTTCTACTAGTCAGGAACTAGGAACGATGAGTTTTCTGTTAAGTCTGCCATTGACATCATCAATAGAAGGCCTAATGAAGAGGAAGCTTCTATTTGGAAAAACAATTCTGGAAAGTAGAGGCCCCTAAGCGAGTAAGAATGTTCCTTTGGATGCTCGCTCATGATTGTATCTTGTCTAATGCTCAGCGGGCGAGAAGAAGATTAACAACTAATCCTGCTTGCGACACTTGTGATGAAAATATGGAATTTGCTCTCCATATTGTTCGTGATTGTCTCAAAGCTAGAGAGGCTTGGGAAAGAGTTTTACCTAATAGCATGGTTGCTAACTTCTACAACAAAATCTGCAGAGTTGGATGCTGATGAACCTGAATATGCCAGGGGATTGGGCTACAAATTTCACGACAAGTGTGTGGTGGTTGTGGAAGTGGAGGAATGTCCGAATCTTTGGTGACGAAAACATGATTCTGGTGTCCAGGCATGAGTTCATTAAGACCAAAGCTATCAAGTACAAGAAGGCTAAGGACTACAAGGATATAAAAGAAGGATTTACTAATGCTTATGTGAAACCTGATATCAAGTGGAGGAAACCACCTTCGGGATGGTTTTAATTGAACACTGATTGATCGTATGTTCACGGGAAAAATGTAGTCTTTGCTGGCGGCCTAATCAGGAACAATGACGGACAGATCCGCAAGATGTTTACCACTCATGGGATTGGAAGCTCTACGTTCAAAGCTGAGATACTTGGCATTGCGCAAGGTCTGTTGGTGCCTCGTCGGATGGGAATAACACATCTATAAGTGGAAGTTGATGCTACTGAGGTGATAAGATGCATCACTAAAATTAACACAACTCTAATGACGCTTTTGCTCAGATTAACCAATGCCAAATGTTGATTGTTGAGCCTGGTTGGAGTGTTGTTTTCAAGGTTGTGCCACGGGAAGCCAATAATGTTGTTGATTGGCTTGCGAAACAAAGGAACCTGGATGTGAATGAGTTGAGTGTGTTTGATGTTCCCCTTTATGAGCTGACCATGATATATAACATGGATAACAGTTAATGATAGTATTGTGTATTCGTATCCCTCTTTCTAGATTAATAATAAGGCACTAGCCATCCCTATTTTTGGATAGCCATTTGTTCTTATAGGTAACAGTGACTGTTGTTACCCTCAGAGGGAATAGTTTCACTGTAATCTAGCTAACAAGATAACTATCCACAAGTTGACATTGGAAGCAAGGGAACAGTTGCATTGTTACCTCCCAAGGAAACAGTCAACTATTACCATGTGTTCAACGTCATCATTCTCTTGTTTAGACAATGACAAACTCTATATCATTTAACCTTGTGTTTGAGTGTATTGATTGAAGAAAAAATAACTAAGGAAGAAAGAAAACTGATGTGAGGGAACAACGTGAGGGAACAGCAACGTCTACAAGTCGTGCCTTACTATTCTTAGTAAGCGCGAGGAAGAAAAGGGGGAAACCCTAACACAACGTGTTAATGGGCTTATGGGCTTGGAAACAAGTGAGATTCCGCAGAAGATCTCGTGCAACAAATATTCCATGAAGATAAAATCAAAGGAGGTTAAGATAGAGTTGTTAGGATTAGAATTGTTTGTTGAGTTAACGGGTGTGAATCTTGGGATATGAACCAGATGTCACCTGAATAACTCTATAAATACCTAAAGCCTATTCAGAAGTAAAGTTATCGATTACAATCATTCAGAAGTGCTCGTGAGAAGAAGAAGAAGAAGTCTCGTTAAGGTGTTGTTGATCTCTTTAGTTATTGTTATACAAGGTTCTTAGACTGAGATTCTAGGGTTTAATTTGTAGGTGCTTAATCTAGGGATTAGATTAGACTACTTGAAGTCTCTGGAGTGGTTTTTCCCTTTAACAACTAGTTGATTGTTTGAGGGTTTCCACTATAAGTAATCATGTCAACCCATTGTTACCTGCTTGTCTTAGTTTGTTTTATTACGTTCTGCTGCCCAGTTCACTGTTACCCCCTAGGTAACAGTGTTTGTATACTAACACCGTTCCAACACCTATTTTGACTCAAAAAAAAAGGCCCAAACTTCATAAATAATCAAATTAATCATTAAGTTTTAACTTTGAATTTTTTATTTACCCATCCCTTACATAACACTTTATTACATTTAACCACCCTTTATATTTTTCAACACTTAATCACCCTTTACTTACAATAACAACCTTAATGTAACCACCCATTTGACAAGAAATATTTCCCTTTGTTATAGATTTTGAATAGTTCACTTTAGGTTCTAGTTGACCTAACATGTTAAGAGCATTCATTTTTAAAACTTTGAAATAACTAATAAAATAATTTAAAATTTGTATATTCTAATAGTAAATTAAATTGTTATATTCTTTTTTTTTGAATAATAAGGGTAAAATATTATTGAAAAAAAGACGATTACAAAAACGCTAGCATAGCTAGCTATTTACAATCTCATCACTCTCAATTCTCTCCCAAAACTTCCTAGCAGCTCTCGAATTAGCCTTGGCTCTAGCCTTACAACAATTCCTAATATGTCAAATGCTAGCATTAGCACACTCCTCCACACTTTTCCTTACATTGCCAAAAATGACATCGTTTTTGTTCTTCCAAATAGCATTCAAGACTGTGCAATGACAGAGGTTCCACAGATCGAACACAAAAGTCTTAGTGCACCTGAAGTTACTGGTTCTGTTGATCCAGTCAGCCACGTTCTCGCACCTCCAGCCAATCCGAGCCCAATTCAGCACTTTGTCCAAGACATCAACAGAGAAAGCACAATCAAACCAAAGATGGTTAGTGGTTTCACTCTGATGATTTGAGCACAAGATGCATTCCTCTGTGTCCGAGCATCCCCATCTAAACATGTTGCTTCTTGTTTTGCAGCCTCCGTTGATGATCTTCCACGCGCTGAACGCAATGCGGGGAGTGTTCAGCCTCTGCCACACCATATCATGCCAGGGCACAGGCGGCTCTTTCCTCCTAATGCTGTCATACAAAGATTTGCTATCAAACTTACCATTTGAGGCGCTGATGAAACAGGGAGTACCATTATGGTTTAAGGACTCTTTGATCATGTCTCTTATACTCAACACAGACTTCCACAAAAAGCTTGAAGTCGATTTTGGATTGACTGTCCATATGCTTTGTCCCCTTAGGTAGCTAGCATCCACCCACGCCTTCCAGATGGACTCGGATCCACATGTGGCATCATAGAGGAGCTCAGCCATTCCAGTTTTGTTCCACGCCTGGAGGTCTTTAAGACCAAGTCCTCCCTCAAGCTTGGGTCTACACACTTTGCGCCATGCTATAGGGGCCCTGGAGCCACTACTGTTTCCGCTCCATAAGAAATTTCTCAGCGTTTTGTTGATCTCAACAATTACCGCCTTTGGGAAGAGAAAAATCTTGAACCAATATTGAACCACGCCATAAAAAACAGCCCTGATGATTTCAAGTCGCCCCGCGTAGGACAAAGATCTTGCAGCCCATGAATTAGCCTTCTTTTTAATCTTGTAGATCAGATCATGGAAGTCCTTAGCTTGAGCCCTAGAGCTGCAAAGGGGAACTCCCAAGTACTTTACAGGCATTTCTCCAAGATTCATACCCATGATCCTGCACAGCTCGTCCTCCCCTTGACTGTCCATCCCTGCGCAAAAAATCTTTGATTTGTCCAGGTTCATGTGAAGGCCAGAAAATTCGCTGAATCTGTTAAGGTTAGAGTTGATAAGCAGCAGGGAATCTCTATTTCCATGGCTAAAGATGAAGAGATCATCCGCGAAACACAAGTTTATGACATTTGCGCGCTTGCATCCCGGATGAAATTTGTAGTTGTGATTGATGGCCATGTCTTTTAAAGCTCTTGAGAGATACTCCATGATAATGACAAAGAGATAAGGGGCAAGAGGATCCCCTTGGCGAAGCCCCCTCTTGGCCTTGAAATGGCCACAGAATTTGGTACCCAGCTTGACAGTGAACTGACATGAGGTGATGCATTCTCTAATCCAGTTTGTCATAATAGGGTGGAAATTGAGCTGTTCTAACAAGCTGAACAAAAAATCCCAATTCACCGTGTCATAGGCTTTTCTCAAGTCAATCTTTAGGGCGCATCTAGGACTGATGAATTTCCTTCCGTAGCTCTTCACTAAATCTTGACAGACGGCAATATTGTGGCGGATGCTTCTCCCTTTTATAAAAGCGCCCAGGTTGTTGCCAACAATTTTAGGAAGAATACTCTCAAGACGAGCCACAATCATCTTAGAGATGACCTTGTAGATCGTATTGCAACACGAGATAGGCCTGAAGTCGCCAATGCTTTTAGGGTTATCCAGCTTAGGTATCAGTGCAATAACAGTGTTACCTAACTCTTTGAGCATTTTTCCGCTGGAGAAAAATTCGAGAACCGCCTCAGAGAAATCAGCCCCAATAATGCTCCAGGCTCTCTTGAAGAAATGCGCGTTAAACCCATCGGGGCCAGGAGCCTTGTTTTTATTGATACTCCAGAGAGCATTTTTGACATCCTCTTTGGAAAAACCAGCAATCACGTAGCGCTGATCAGCCTCATCAAGAATAATTCCATTACGAATGCATGAAAAATCAGCAGGGCTCGCTTCAGCAGGGGACCCGAGGAACGATTCAAAATGTTTCACAATGTGCCTTTTGATTTCATGTTCATCAGTGACACAGCTGCCATTAGCAATCTCAAGGGACTTGATGGAGTTTATGGCTCGTCTTTGCTTTATTGAGTTGTAGAAGAGGCTACTGCAGCTATCCTGATATTTGATCCAGTGGAGCTTTGCAAGCTGTTGTTGCTGAATTCTCTTGCTCTTGATAGACGACTTCAGCAAGGAGAGGACCCGTTTTTCATCATCAGCAAGGGACTGTCTATTAGGATCAATGCACAGAATAGTTTGGATGCGGTTTAGTTCCTCATGAAATTTAGAAATATCAGATTCTTCCTCATCCAATTTTTTAACACGAAGTTTTTTCAAAGGTATCTTGAGTTTTTTGAGCTTGCTGACCAGTTGGAACATTTTATACCCTCTCAGATGCGTGTTATGCCAGACCTGACTGACAACATTGCTGAAATCCGGATGCTCTGCCCAATTGTTACTGAATCTGAAAGGAGGTTTGCACTTGGGTTTGGTCCCCTCAATTCTCAAGACAGCGGGGCAGTGATCAGAGCACATGGGGTTCTCAAAGCTGACATCAAAATTATTGAACGTATCCTGCCATTTTTGGTTAGCGAGCACACGATCAAGCTTGCACATAGTCAGATCATCTCCCGCTTGCTTATTCGACCAAGTGAAGAAAGCGCCCCTGTAGTGAAGATCTGATAGTCCATTCCTGTTAATACAATCCAGGAGATCACTGCAAAAACTGTTAGAGGATCGTCTAGAGGACAGCTTTTCACAAGTATCAATTATGGAGTTGAAATCTCCCATGAGGGCCCATGGAGAGCCGTTGCTGGTAGAGGATATATGATCTATGGTATCCCAGAGCTCCAGCCTGCTAGAAGCATCATTGGCGGCGTAAATCAAGGACAATTGCATAGAGCTGCATAATATAGGAGAATTTATGTGGATGTGGTAAATTTGGGCATTCTCAATGAGAATGTTGACATCTATCTTGGCGTGGGACTTCCAAAAAACCCAGATTCTGCCGTTTAAGCCAATGCATTTAGTGCATCGGCTCCAACCTTTGAGAAGAGACCTGGAAACCTCCTCAAGCTTATTTTCTCTAACTCTAGTTTCAAGAAGAGCTAAAACATCAATGTTAAAGTCGGTGACAAACTTTGTGATGAAGTCACCTTTAGAGGCATCATTCAAGCCTCTAATATTCCAAGATGCGATTGAGAGACTATCCATAGGAAACTATGGCGTCATTGTCGGCATCATCCATTTCCTCATCCAAGTTTTCTGTAACGTTTTCCAGGGCAGCAAACTTTGATCTCTCAATAAAGATTTCCTTCCCTTTGCTTTTATTGGCCTCAGACACATCTCTTCTGGGGCTTTTACCACGGGCAATCTCCCATTCGCTCTCCTCTGAATTCCTGTCCTTAGGAGGCATGGAGGGATTGGGTTTTGCAGCGGCGACAATTTGGCTAGGGGCGGGTTGAATAGCCGCTCTTTTCTCAGCTGTCTTGCTGCATTCCGGGCCTCGCACTGCATTAGAAAATTCCTGAGAAGGCCCTACCCTTTGGTTTGCGTCCTTTTGCTTCCAAGTTCGTTTTTGCTGGTTATAGGGGCGCCTGGACCCTAGTCTTTGGAACACCGATGGCTTTTGCTTGTCGCAATCACCCTCGTTATGCCCAAAGACGTTGCACTTGTCACACTTGTCAGGGACCCATTCATACGAAACCTTTTGTTCAACTTTTTCTCCATCTTCTCCAAGAAAGGTGACCTCCTTCCTAAGGGGCATCCTGGCTGATATTTCCATTAGCAGCCTAGCAAACGATAATCTATCTTGATTCTCCGTCACTTTGTCCACAAGAATCGGCTTTCCCACGGCGCTCCCAATTTTCTCGAAGAAGTCGTCGTCCCAAAATCTGATATCAAGTCCTGGGAGATTAGCCCACACTTGGGTTGATTCAAAGGCGGATGGGTCTAACTTAGCCCCCTCCGTCCACCTCTTCAAGGCCATGGGTCTAACACCGCCCACCATCCAAGGGCCATTAGCAAGAACCCACTCCATGTCTGATTCCGACTCAAACTTGAAGACGAAGACACCCGAATCAGTAAGAATAATTTTCGGTTCAGCGACAGACCACCTATTCCGGACAAAGTTCTGAACAACATTGAAGGACGTCTTCCCTCCCGCAATCATTCCAAGGAGAGTGGAGCGCCATTTCTCAATGTTTTTCTCCACATCCTTCTTCTTGAAATGGATGATGCCATCCTCACAGCCATGAACGTAGTTAAGCCTACGTCCTTCCTTATTCGCCCTGTTACCGGCGAGAGCATCCCGGAAAGAAACCAAGATCCATCTAACCACTAATGATATGAAAACCAAGATCCAATGGACCGACTCGAAACATTCCAATACGAATGATACACATTTTTTGTAAGACAATGTTTCGAGTCGGTCCATTGGATCTTGGTTTTCATATCATTAGTGGTTAGATGGATCTGGTCGAGTGTTGTTATTTGACCATTGATTTAAGACTGGGTTTCAATGTGAAAGAAACTTCAAACAAGGCAGGTCGGTTCACCAAGCGTAGTTGAGTTTTGACTAGTTTTGGCAGGTCTACAGGAACCAACGACATGACGTGGGAGGAGTTTTAGGGTTCCAAATTACGATATACTTTAGTTGGGTGATACAATTTGAACTTAATGATCTACAATTTGAACAATAAAGGTAAAATTTTCATTTACTTTAGTTAAAAGAGGGGATAACAAATTGGTGGTCAAATGTAACAATTTGTGACTTAATGATGATTAAATTTAGAAAAAATTATAAGAGATGGTTAATTGCAATAAATGTGAAATAAAGGGTGGTGAAATGTAATTTTTCCTAATAATTTTGTCCATTATTATTATTTCTGAAATTATATTAAACTATAATTAATAAGAACTAATTCTATAGCTTTTACATAAACTTTTATAAATTTTGAATCTTTATGAACGAAAACTTTTATAAAGACTTTTGTCTCTACGTGTAATGATGTCTTGTGGATGTCCATTTCCATGCTGGCTCTACGCAATAGGCTGCCATAGCTATTCATTGATGTTTGATCAACGTTTGTTTTTGGTGCCTTTCGACTAGTATACATGCATACACCAAGAACAATTTCCCCTGTATACTCTATTTAATTAATTTGTTGCTGATCGATTTCATCTAAACTTGTCTTTACTTAACTAGTTCTCTTTTGTTTAAATTTCGTGATAGTGAGGTTTTCTACCCTGTTAAGTCTTGATCCGGAAAAAATGATCGACTTATAATTAAATGTCTGTGTCACCAATTCTAATTGAGCTCAGGGTCTTTCGACCAAAAAAAAAATTGAGCTCAGGGTCTTGCCATATTAATGAAAAGCGAATGTTTTAAGTGTGATATTACCTTGATTTTCTTTCTGAACCATCTGTCGTAACATGCCACATAAATTCTTATAACAAGAAATCTGAGAACGGATCACATGAGACAAGTCTTGGAGTTTTTTTTTTTTTTTTTTTTTAACAAAAGTGCAACTCATTATGTAAATTACAATTAGAAAGGAATGCTATAATGAGCCATTAGAATGATCAGCAAAAAAGAATTCCTATATTTCTACTTGAATCATTTAACTACTAGTATAAGCTTTTCCTTCCCTTCTCAATAACCTATACAAAACAACCCTAGTATGAACATGCGAGATATCAAATTCCCAACTTTCTTTGTTCCCTAACCAGAACAACACCCACCTTGTTTGACAGCAGACACATCATCCATGCCATCAATATTGATGGTTTGCCCCTTGGGCAAAGCGGCTGGATCATCTCCGATATCGAGCGCCTTTCTACTCACCACCTTGTGGATCTGAGAAAGCACTTCCGTGAAGGCGTTTTCGACGTTAAGGGACTCGAGAGCCGAAGTTTCCATGAAGATGATGTTCTCCGCCTCCGAATAGCCCTTGGCGTCATCAACAGGGACGGCCCTCAAGTGCTTCAAATCCGCCTTGTTTCCGACAAGCATTATTACGATGTTGGCATCGGTGTGGTCTCGGAGCTCCTTGAGCCATCTCTCGATGTTCTCGAACGTCACACGTCGGGTCACATCGTACACGACTAGAGCGCCTACTGCTCCTCGGTAGTAGGCACTCGTGATGGCGCGGTATCTTCAACATTAGATTTGCAATGTGTTAGGAGCAACATCAACAATAACGCAAGTAATAAACTTTGTTGACGAACGAATAAGATCAATGTCGTAAATGAATCTAATCCACTTTGGTATCATGATAGGTTGATGAGGTGCGCATCTTAGTTTCATTTTCCATTTGAATGGATTTAATTACTACTCGTTATGTTGAATCATTTATAAAATTTTTGAAGAGTGATGTCTCTCCTTCTGCCAAAAAATCGACAAATATAATTAAAAGAGGAAGTTGAACCTTTCTTGGCCAGCGGTGTCCCAGATTTGAGCCTTGATGACCTTTCCCTCGACGTTGATGCTACGAGTTGCAAACTCAACGCCAATGGTGGATTTGGACTCGAGGCTGAACTCATTGCGGGTGAAGCGAGAGAGGAGATTCGATTTTCCGACGCCCGAGTCTCCGATCAGCACCACCTTGAACAAGTAATCATAATCGTCCTCCACCCCAAACCCGCCCATATGTATATGTCGAGGGTTGATCTACCTAGTTATGTACCTTGTTGTCGTTCTTAGAGTTTTTTTTTTTTTTATGTTTCTATTTCTCTTTCTTCTTGGTTTTCTTGAATCTTACGGCAATGCCATTGTTTGCTTGCTAATGGTTGTTGTTTTCTGTTAAAGAAAGAGGCGGTTGGGAGCAAAATGCGTCCGTACACCCATCCCTTTCGGCCAAAATCCAACGTTGTCATTCTAAAATACGAGTGTGATTAGGTTAAGGATTTCTCTATTTGACACGTAACAATGCATAATGTATATTCACGCACACACACTAATTAAGACAAAACGATATAAATTAATTAACGAGTTAATCGCGCGCAGATACAATTGTGTGTTTAAGATTCATAAACGAGATCATTAGTCCAACCCACTCTATTTGGTTCAATACCATGTGTCTTAATATTTGTATGCTTGGAGGAGAATACAAGTTAATATTGCATCCGAAAAATTAATCCAACCCACTCAATTGCTTACTCTTTGGAAGAAAATCCAAAAATCAAAGGATGAAGCCCATTTGTCCATACATTAATTTCAAATTATTTCCACAAATTGAAATTAAAGAGTATAAGGAATCTCAAAATCGAGGTCAAATGTTCCCAACAAGAAAAGCCTAACTAGAAGTCTATTAGATTTGTACAAAACTCCTCAGAAGGCAAATTCATCACGCGGGCTAATGATAAAATGTGAAAATCTACCAATAAATGCGGAAATCAGCCACAATCGTGGATGCTCTTGCTCTTAGGAATAGATCGAGTACATTCGTGAAACACTCTAGTTGTACTAAGATCGATCAAGATTGAACGTTATTGTTTGTATCTCAGCCAATGCTATCAATTCATATGAACATGCATCCTTTTCTATGGGATTCAAGGTGAGTGAGATGGACCGCATGGGATTTAAACAATGAAGTGGACGACATCACGCGCTGAGATAGCATTTTCCAGTCATATATACTATCCTTTTTTGTCACAATACGATTCTTTTCCCTTCGAAAAACAAATGCCTAATGTTGATGAATTGAACCAAAGTTGATAAAAAGAAGAAGTAGAAGGAAAAGAAATCGGGTATGACAAAACGGACATATAAATCACGTTTAATTAATTAGTATAAGGTTCATCCACCACTCGACCCGAATTTCCAATTGTTGAGTGTATATGTGTAAAACTTATTTTATTTTAGGGTGCAAAGTTACTTTTATTCACCTTGAACAAATGTAGAAAATAGTTAATTTATGTTGGGTTCTCTCGAAATTAATCCCAAAACTAAGCAAGGAAAGACCCACCCAAATGAGCAATATTGCGTTCAAATAAACACCGAGAAATCAGCCATCGAAGGCGACAATTATGGGCGTTTTCAATGATCACTCCGAGCAGTTACTGCATGGAGCTAAGGGCGAGATCTTCGGGATTTGCTCAACAATCGACAACGGTCTGATTGGGGAGAGCGTTGCTATAAAAGGAAGGATGAAAACTGAGAGAAGCCACCATCTACACATCTCGAAATACTTCCAAATCATACGTTCTAGCTATTTCCATTGGGTGCATGAATGCGCGCCGTTCAGATTCTCTAAGCGCACCACTTTTCCAATTTCCGGTTTTGCCTGTAATTTGTGATATTTACGTTTAGTTCCCATTACTATTATATAATTACGAAGTATTTTTCTAAGTTTTAATATGTACTCTGGTTGTCCCTGGACTACTTAGTAGTTGGTTTTTAGCTAGCTTGTTCTATAATCGAGTCCTGTGATTTGGTATCAGAGCCTAGTTAATTAATTAACAAGCTGGAGATTTCAGAAAAATGCATTGATAGAGAAGCTCCACATATTAAGCATTTAAATATTGGTGATAAAAATCATGAAGCAATATTAAATACCATAGTAGATGATATCGCTGAACTAAAAAGTAGTATTTGTAGATTAAGTGAAAAAATTAAAAATATTAGAGAAGAGTTACAAATTTATTGTAACCATTTATCAAAAGAAAATAAGAAAATATCTACCAAACTTATTCACGAAATTAGGCATCAAGGTGCAATTGCAAAAGGTCTAGAACTTAAAAAATAAACCAAATTTCCCTACAAATATCCATTCCAAGATCAAAACCCAGGAAAAATATTTTCAGGTTTAGTTAAAAATATTAACGAAAAAAGAAAAACCAAACTTGAGGAAAATGAAAAAGACAACGAAAATTAGTTTGGAACCAAGAGAAGATACCATGGAGGAACCTAGTATCATCAGAATATGATACAGAAGAGGAAGAAATGTATCATCAAATGGGTTTGATAAGGTTAAAACATATGGAAACCATACCTATAACTGAAGTAAAATGCAAGATAAGTAAAGTTATGGGTAAAAGGGTGTTAGAAACCAATGAAATGGAAGAGGAAATAACACCTACTGAGTTGGAAGAGACTAATAAAGCTAACAGATCCTATTATAAAAAATATGAAGAAGGATCTTGCAGCTATAGAAAACCTTATTGTAAGCATAAAGGATTCTTAGAGAAAACAACCAGATTTGGGGTAAGGATTATGCCCAATAATCGACCTAATAAAAAAGAACTCAAATTGGGGCCCATAAGTGAAACTGGCTATAAGCTAAAGTTAGATGGAGTCCGAAAACGTGAAGACGTAATGGACTTTTGGAAGAAAAGTATGATGAGTGTGTTAAACCTCAATACAGACTGGAGAGCAACAAACTTCCTGAACTACATCGAGCATACTTTAGAGGGAATAGTTGCTGATTGGTGTGAAGGAGTACCAGAAGAGTTCAAAGAAAGATTAAGAGCTAATACTCAACTTCATCTATGTTAAAAGACCTTTGTGAGGCTATAGATGAAGAGTTTATTAGGGAAAGAGATGAAGATGATAAAAAAATTATCGAATGGCAAAGAAAACTCAACACCCTTGAAATCTGTAACATGAAATATCTAGATAGTTATCTTTCTGAATTTGAGCACTACTACTATAAAATAGGTGAAAATCCTATTTGTGGGCGGGCAAAATTCCCCATTAATTAGTTAGCATTTATTTCTCTATCTTATTTATTTTGCTATCCATATTTATTATGCTATATCCTTTATTAGGGTAGTTACTCTAGATAGGATATTATTTATGGAGGAGAATCTTATCTTCGCCTGAGATAAGATATTTGGTTGACTTGGGGAGCAAGATATCGCAAAACCCTAACCCTAGTGGGCCGGCTGCCTTGGGACGCGCGCCCCCTCCCCTTCTCGTCCCTCTCCTCTATAAATACACATGTATGCATGTGCCTGGTAAGTTATGTTCTAAGCTATCGCTCTGCCTGACGCCTCTTGATCACCATTGCCCTTACTGACTTAAGCATCGGAGGTGGATTAGGGGTCGCTCGCCCCTTGGTCCATTGTTTTGCAGGTCATTGAAGGGAGAAAGGCTCGTGGAGTAGAAGAACATTGAAGATTATTGAAGAAGGAATTGAGACCTGTACACTGACATATTTTGTGTACTAACATTTGGCGCCGTCCGTGGGGAACGGTAGAACGTCCTTCTCGTTGATTATCGATCCGAGAAACGTTTCCCGCTAAAGAAGATGACTTTGGGATCCATCCCAGAGGAGGAGGTCGCAGTGTTTGTTGATGACCGCGAAACCCTAAACGCTGGGGGCAACGCCATCGCTGACAACCAGGCCGACGACGCCGGCCACCACGTCGCCCCCGCCATGCACGGCGCGACCGTGGACGAGAACCACGCTGGCAACCGCACCGACAGCCGCGAAACAGTGCGCGACGGTCGCCAGGAGCAACCCGCGATCGCGGGCGCAAGCCCCGCGGTCGCGGGCGAAACGCGGGCCGCGATCGCGGATCTGAGCCCCGCGGTCGCGGTTAACACGCAGACCGGGGCTCTCCGCGATCGCCTCGGTCGCCGCGATCACCACCCCCCTCCCGAGGGCGCGGGTGAGGGTTATGAGGAGCCTCGTAACCTCCAAGATACGAACAACGCCTTGCGGTTCGAGCGCGTTGGTTCGAATGTGGCGAGTAGTTCGGGTCCACCTGTCGAGACTCAGGCTGACCTCGACTATTTATTCCAGCCCGAGTTGATGGCGATCAGGAGTTCGCGTGATTCCGTTCCCGGAAGAAGACGTGATCGCTCATCCCTTCGCATCCAGGAGCCTTCGCATGACCACGATAGCTCGCTAGCCCACCGAAGCGGTGTGCGCGGAACGAGTGAGAGGGTTGGGCTGAGGGATGTCGCGGGACCGACAAGCGATATGATGGGAAGGGATCGCGAGGAGGAAAAGCCTCATCTTCAGTCTCAACTCGAGGAGGCCAGGAAGGAGATTGCAACGCTGAAGTTCTCCTTGGAGAAGATGCAAGGGAAGCGCCCGGTCGACGAAGGTCGCCAACCGCAGCGTTTGGCTAGCATCATCCAGGTTCCCGATGATCGCCAAACCCCGGAACCTAAGGGTGACGGAAGCGACGGTTCGGACAGCGACCGAAGGGCCCCAAAGGGCCGAAGGGATAGACGTACCAGGAATCGGGATCCACGAGAGGACTCCCGTGCCACGGAGCAGGAGAGCTTGCGGGCCCACGACCAAAGTAGGTACGAGTCCCGGAGAAACGATCACGGCAAGCGAAAGCCCCGCAAGAGGCGCCGAAACCGCGGACGCGGAAACGGGCCCCGCGGGCGCGGGAACGATCCGACCCGCGGGCGCGGAAACGAGCCCCGCGGGCGCGGATCGTCGCCAGCAACAGGTGATTCCGCGAGCGGCTCGACCTGCGACCGCGGGTCCATCAGCCGCGACCGCGGGTCAGGGAGCTATCGCGGGAGGATTCGTGAGTACGACCGTTACCATCCTATGAGTCGACGTGACGAGGATGAGGACAAGTTCGACCGCGATGAGCGTCGCGAGATTGAGGCTCAAGCCGAGAAGCGGACCGAGAAGAGGCTGCTCGCCCTGATCAAGAGTCAGGGAGGACTGCAGCAGTCGGCTCAGGACCAGGTGGATAGGAAGTTGGCTTTGGTAACTTCTACACCATTCCATCGAACTATTCAGCAGGCGGAGCCGCCCAAGAAGTTCACACCACCAAGCTTCACGGTCTACGATGGAGCGTCGGACCCGGTAAACCACATCGCCTATTACACGCACAAGATGGCGTTATGGACTTCTGACGACGCCATCATGTGTAAGATGTTCCCCGGAAGTCTCGGGAAGGGCGCGATTAGATGGTTCCAAAGCTTGGAGTCCGGGTCGATCCGGTCGTGGGGGCAGTTGGCTTCGGCTTTCGCCAAGCGGTACATTGCCAACAGTCGAGAAGCGATCTCATTGGACACGTTGCTCAGCCTAAGGCAACGCAAGGATGAGGGCCTCCGCCGGTTCGTAAACCGTTTTATGGAGTGCTACGCTCAAATCGACGGGTGCGATGAAAAGACCGCTATAGCCACCTTCCGACGGGCTGTACCAAAGAAGTCCAAGCTCCGAGAGAGCTTGACTCTGCGCCTGCCTTCCACGCTCGATGAGCTACAAGACCGGGTCCATCAATATGCCAAGTTGGAGGATGAAGACGACGGCGATCGGTCCCCTACACCTTCCTGCCGGGCGCGCGGATCGCCTAGGCCGAATGCCGGGAAGCGGAAAAGGGTAGACCAGGGCGTATTCACTACATTCAATATTCCGATCTACCGTATCTTGACTCGGATCCGGAACTTTGAATGGTTCAAGTACCCGCCAAAAGGGGATGCGGAGGACAACCAGCGCGGGCGTAAGTGGTGCACGTACCACCGAGCCCGGGGGCATATGACCGAGGATTGTGAGCCCCTCAAAGAATACCTCGAGGAGCTAGTAAAGAAAGGACACCTCAAGCAATACGTTAAGACCTCGGATGACGAGGGAACGAGTGCTAAGCAGATTGAGGTGGTCCAGACTATTACGGCTCTCTACAAAGAAGATGATCCGGAATCGCGAAGCTGGTTTCGCAGGGAGTGCCACGAGCTAGAGGTGATGCGCGTCCAGCATGCCGAGCCGCGCCCCCCACTCGGACCGCGCGGACCCGGACTCGTCTTTCGCGACGAAGACTTGGCGACTGTCCAGCACCCGCACAACGACCCGCTCGTCCTGACGGTGGAGCTCGGAGAGGTCAAGATCCACAGTGCCTTGGTGGATTCCGGCAGCTCGGTTGACGTGATGTACTACGATACGCTCAAATCGCTCGGAAAATCCAAGAAGGACCTTGAAGAGGTCAATATGCAACTTTCCGGACTCGGTGGATACCCCACTTTTCCACTTGGAGTCCTAAAGGCTCGAGTAAGTCTCGCCGGAAAGGAGCATCACACCGAGTTCGTAGTCGTCGATGTCCCAGGGCCGTACAACTTGATACTCGGGCGACCTTGGATCCATGGCATGGGAGCGGTACCGTCATCCCTACATCAAATGGTCCAGTTCATGGATAAGGGCGCGATCGTGCGGGTGTGGGCTAACCAACTTCAGGCGAGGCTATGCGCGAAAGGAGTCCGGCCCAATGAGAGGATCACAGATGGCGACAAAGGGCTCGGGCGGGTGGACATAGTCACCGGCGCCAACCAAGAGCACCCCCCGGATCGCCGCGAGCGCGGCTCCGACCGCCGCGAGCACAGTAAGGACGGCCGCGAGCGCGGCCCACCTCCCGCGGGCGCGGGCGAGACTCTGGCGACTTGAGGCCCTGCGCGGCCCTAGATAAGTCAGCCGAGACCTAGGATTTCATGTAGTGGGGGCGGTACTCTTTTTCCCACGCGGTTTTGATGAGGCCCCCCCTTTAGGTTTTCATTCTTTTTAGTTTGTCCTTAGTTCATGACATTTCATATTTTAATTTTTTAATTGAAGTTTGCATTGTTTTTGCATTAGATTGAGTCTTGCACAAAAAAAATACCAACGTTATGCGATGCGCTAACGGAATAACTTGGCCAAGGAAAACACCCTATGAAGGCCCTACGATACGAATGCGTAGGAGTTGCACGGATCCCGTATTTGAAGAATACGAATGTACGAATATACGAATATACGAATATACGCATATACGATTGTACGAATGTACGAATATATGAATATACGAATAAGAGCATCCTAATCTGCATGGCCACTCACCGCTTAAGCTCCGGTCCCTATACCCGGGATAGCACAGGGTGTACGAGTATATGGGCCCGGAGGGGGGCATTGTGGGCGGGCAAAATTCCCCATTAATTAGTTAGCATTTATTTCTCTATCTTATTTATTTTGCTATCCATATTTATTATGCTATATCCTTTATTAGGGTAGTTACTCTAGATAGGATATTATTTATGGAGGAGAATCTTATCTTCGCCTAAGATAAGATATTTGGTTGACTTGGGGAGCAAGATATCGCAAAACCCTAACCCTAGTGGGCCGGCTGCCTTGGGACGCGCGCCCCCTCTCCTTCTCGTCCCTCTCCTCTATAAATACACATGTATGCATGTGCCTGGTAAGTTATGTTCTAAGCTATCGCTCTGCCTGACGCCTCTTGATCACCATTGCCCTTATTGACTTAAGCATCGGAGGTGGATTAGGGGTCGCTCGCCCCTTGGTCCATTGTTTTGCAGGTCATTGAAGGGAGAAAGGCTCGTGGAGTAGAAGAACATTGAAGATTATTGAAGAAGGAATTGAGACCTGTACACTGACATATTTTGTGTACTAACACTATTAATCTTCAAATACTCAATGATAAACTTCCCAAACCAATCAATGAAGAAATTTGTGATGGTTATCAAGAGTGGAAAGAAAGGTATATGTGTAGGGATACCCTAGGAAATAGAATGAAATACCTCAAAAGATGGGTTAAGAAAAAATATCGAGAGGTTAAGGGAACGCAGCAAATGAGACGACAGTTTCTAACATGTTGGGAATTCCCTAACGAATGGGGTTGTGATAAGAGAGATTATAAAAGAAAACATTATAGAAGAAAGAGTTTCAATAAATAGAGAGGTGAAAAATATCATAAGAAGTATTATAAAAAAACCCTTTGTTAAGAAAAGAAAAGGAGTTGCAAGTGTTGGGCTTGCGGGGAGACTGGACATTATGCTAATGAATTCAAGAATAGAAAGAATAATAAATTAGCAAAAGCATTAGGAAGTATGGGTTATATTGAAATATCTGACGATGAAGCTATAGAATTAGCATTAGGCAACAACAAAGGAGTTGTTGAAGTTGTGGAAGAAGAAGAGGTAGAAGATTCGGATTGTGAAGAAATTAATGAAATGATGCAAGGAGAGAGCTCTAGCATATCTCTGATTTCTCTGAAGCATTCGAATCAGGAGGAGAAATGACTACGCTAGCTCAGCTCCAAGAAGTTGAATCCTCCATAGATGAGGAACAAATTGAAAACATGCGTAAGTCAGGAGTAGAATTCCCTGTCATTGCTAAGGAACAATTCTTCAAAAGACATTGCTTCCAAACATTCTATAAGTTTGTATGTTAAGAAATGCTTGGAGATATAGTAATAAAAAACAATGAAAATCAAGCTACCGAAATTAATCTAATCAATTGGAAAAATATCAAGAAACACAACAAAGATAAGAGAAGTATATCTTTGTGTGTGGTATCCAAATATTCATAACTCCACTACAAGACTTTGGTAAAAATGTGCATTGCATTAACTTTGTTTGCGACACTACGCATAAGAAGTTTAGTGATCAGACCATAAGTCATATGCAACCTAAGTCAAGGGCCAGTATCTCGGATTTGTAGGCCTAAATATTATGTTAGCCTGGAAGATCAGTTTGCACCTAAATTCTTAGCTCTTAAGTTGCTAACTGAAGGAATTAATATGCATAAAGGAACTTGTGCTATACAGTTGAAGTGGAATGTGGTATACAAACTAGAAAACACCACCAATCCTCCACTAAGGATGCAAATGGTAGAAGCTGATAAATATGGAATTAGTGGACTAGGTCAGATAGCAATTCCTGTTAAGGTTAAGCCCGAACAAATCAGTCTAAAAACAATATGGATAAATGCCTTTGAGAACCCTTCAAACGCTAAGCATGAAAAAATCTTAACGGTGAGGAAGGTAGAATTCATACCACATCTCAATCACCCGCAAACATAACAATGGATAGGAGCCTTTCAAGAAGTAGAAGTTCTAGGTTCAATCCTAGTTTAAATCTTACCCAGAGAAACCAATTAGCTTCTTCAAATAGGACAATTAAAGAAGAAAGTCCTTTTAAAATAAATGAGGATATTGATAGTCTATTAGCAGCTTTGTATAAGAAATTTGAAATGGACACCGTTGGTAGAACTATTTATGAGCAAGCTAGACATAACATAGATCTAGGATCAATGGCAAGTTCTAACCCCAACCCAGAAGGTCGTCCAATGTTACAAGGAGAGTCCTCGAACGTTAGATCGGATAGAAAGCTAATAGGGTTTAAAACTAAAATGATTAGTGAACCTGTTTATGAAGAAGATGAAGAGTTAAATATGCAGGTTGAAGCTTGTCTAAGAGTCACTAATCCAAACGGTATTTACATTCCTATAGCGATATGCATTGAAGGATTTAATAATTATGAGCTATGTGCATCCGTAGATAGTGGATGTTCTGTTTGTTTTGGAAAGAAAACATTATTCCCTGAATTTATGTGGAAACCTGCGGCTAAACCTATTCAGGTTAGGATATCTGATAATAGTATTATGGTTCATTCAGAAGTTATCCTAGATTTACCAATTATGCTTGGGGGTTACCCTTGTATAATTCCTATTATTTGGGCTACGGAACAAACATCTCATGATATGATAATAGGAAATAACTTTCAAAGGTTATATTCTCCATGTACTCAAAGCTTAGAAAGTATGATATTGACTATTAATGGAGATTTATCTTGTGTTAGAAAAATGAAAGATGCCTATACTCATCAAAAAATTGAGTTCACGTGTAGTAAGCGTGGTGAGGAGCAGACAGTTCCAACGCAAAGAGAATTTGCACTCGTTATAGATGAAGTAGGAATAAAAGAACAGATAATATCTGAAGATTTTTTAAAGTTTTGGGATAAGGATAAGTCATTTGCTAAGATAGAGCTTATAGATTATAAGATTGTCATCAGGGTTAAGAAAATGATTTATACTTATAAGGACCATCAGGAGTTTGAAGAACAAATAGAAGAACTGCTGAAAAAAGGATTAATTAGAGAAAGTAAGAGTCCTCATTCTAGTCCCGCACTTATGGTTAGGAATCATGCTGAAGAAAAAAGAGGAAAGGCTAGAATGGTTATCAATTATAAAAAATTAAATGATAACACTGTCTTTGTTGGATCGTTAGTACTGAGGGACTGCCTTTGCTTTGATAAAGGCGTCCTTAGGTTAGGCGTCCCTACGAGGAGTAGGGGCGTCCTTGAGTAATGCAGCGGAAATTATGTACTAAACAGGTAAGTAATGAACGCAGTGAATTATAGAGGAACCACTCAAGACCAAGTAGTCCTTGAGAGTAAACCTCTACCTCCTTGGAGGATTTTTGAATAGTTCTTCCTTTATATTGAACGTTCTTACAGATGTACTGGCGAGTCTTTACAGTTCTCTGGCACTTAGCTTTTCCCTAAGTCCACTAGTAAAGGACTCCTCTAAGCCGACAACTTAAGCAAGTTCAATCTACTAAAGGACTCCTATCCCTGCGTCCTACAGTACTTCGTAGGACTCTCTTTCTTTTCTTTTGATTACAAACAGATTTGTGATTTGGGTTACAAGTCTCACTCGATCTAACTCAAAGACTTAGCACTGTTCTTGAGTTCTTGAGTTTGTTCTTCGTGTTCTTGAGTGAGCCGCTTTCCTATGATTCTCTTTGAATATTCTTGAAAGCGTTAAAGTCACTATAAATGCCTTGGGTTATTTATAGGACTTGGGAAGGGCGTCTTTCTCCTGGGACGATCATGCCCTTCGCGGACGTGGCTACAAGATCTTCCTCCACGTATGATGACGGTGGTGAGGAAGCTTCCTGTATCCAGCTGTGTGTGATGGACTCCGCTACAGGATCGGCCGCCACGTATGGATGTACTCTGCAACAGGATCGTCCGCCACGTAGTGTTGGACTCTGCTACAGGATCGGTCTCCACGTGTCCTTGGATGATCAAATGTTGTCTGGTGATGTCATCCTGTCGGCTAGAGAGTAAGGACGCTCTGCTTGCGTTCCTACCTGCTTGGGACTACGTCCTTGCTCAAGTAGTCTCTGATCGGTCCTTACTTCCTGTTAGCTAGCGTCCCAAAGCCTATGGGACGCCCATACACACTTGTTGTCCTTTGTTAGATGGGCGTTCCTGAACACTTGGACAACTTTATTAGAATCATAGTGAGTTTGTCATATCAAAACTAAGGGACGGTTGTGGATACACTACCAAGGACGCAAGCGTTCTTGATAGCGTCCCAACAGTTTCCCCCTTTTTGATGATGACAAACTCTTCAGCAAAAAAGTTTTGACATTGGAACTTAGCATGCATGAAAACTTAAGAGCGTCCTCTAACACTTAGAGAAATTCTAATAGGCACAAGTTTTCATTTTTTGATTTTCTATCTTTTGAATTTAAAGGAGAGAAAAGCGTCCTAGAAAGGTTTCTAAGCGTCCTCTTTTCTTCTAGCATGGCGTTCTTTAGACCTTTCACTTTTAGTTCCCCCTTAACACTTGCTTATTCTAGATAACTAATTTATAGCGCATCTCTGCAAAACTACACTTCCCCCTTTTGGCATCATCGAAAAGGATAACAAGTGATAAGAACGTTAACCATAAGCACATAACTAAAGGCAGTGGAACGCTTAAACACACATGGAAACAATCAGAGGAAATGCCATTCAAACAGGAGTTAAGAGTTATTACAGACCAATGGTCATAAGTGTTTGAAAATCAAAAGAAGCGAGGGCAAAATAACAGAGGATGAACGGGTAGTGGCATTCACTGAGAACGGCGCTGGGCTTGATAGAACTTGAGAAGTTCTTCTTGAAGTTCAGCAGCTTTGGAGAACGCAGAGGTCAAGTCCTTAAGTGCAGAGAAAATGAGGCACTGATTGTCCATGATTGCACCTAAGAGTTCCGCAGGTGGATGCTCAGAGATATTTGCTGGAGCAGGACGGGGAGCCGGACCAGAGCTAGAAGAAGGAGCGTTCAATTGATGATCTTCAGCAGGAGAAGGAGCCATGAGTAATTCATCAAGAGCGTTAAAATCTACAGCGGGCTCTTCTACTTGGGTGGACTCCTGTCGCAAGGCAGCCAGGCGTTCTGCTTCAGCATCAGCAGCCATGCGTTCTTCTGCTTCTTTCAACCTTCGCTCCTCAGCCTCGGCCTCTAACTGTTTGATCACTGATGGAAGCTCTTCATTGTGCCTGATTTCAACAAGGCCGTTCTTAGCATTCCATTTGAGACCAAGTTCTACTTGAGGAGCACTGTCGTCGTAGGCGTTCTGAGATTGAAGGATGAGCTTGACCAGGCCGGGATAGGGTAGAGCATGTCTCTTCCTCCCACACTTAGCCATATGTTGCATAGCTATTCGTGCTAAGTTTATGGGGCGGCGTTCAAGGAAAGCGTCAATCAATATAATATCGTGTGTTTGCACGATTGAACGCTTTTCCTGCCTTGGAAGGACGGCGCGGCAGATGAAGTAGTGAGCGATTGCGCCAACTTTGCTCAGAACGTGAGCAACCCTGTCCAAACCTAGTGGCCTCTTGCCCTGAAAGACGTGCTCAACCAGTGGCAGTTCTTCATCTGTTGTCTCAAAACCACCTTCAGGAAGGGAGCTCAAGGCGTCAGATGGGGGCTTCTTGGCAGCAAGACCCATGAAGGCTCTGACCTGGCGTTCTCAACTACAACCACTGGCGTTCTCACTGACTTAGCAAATCTTTGACCTCTTCAAGCAAACTAACAACCAACTTACCGTTCTTGTGATCACCTTGAGAACCATTTGAGAACAGAGCAAGTACGTCCCGTAAAAGAAAGTATGAAGCTCATAGGACGCTTTTGCAGAGTTCTCGGCTAGGGTAAGCTTAGAGTTCCCATCATTTCGGCTTATAATGAGGGTTGGGTGATCAGGGATACTCTTTTCAAGACAAATAGAGAAAATTTGAATGGCGTTCCAAAGTAGCAAACACATGAAGTTCTAGACTAGCGTTCTTGCAAATATGAGTTCAATGCTTAACAGTCCTTAACTACTTGGAATCTACCAAACATAGCCAATCATTGAGAGAATAGTAGAACGGGACTTGCTACTTAAAAGTTATCATCCCCAAGAGCAATCTGAGATGCTCAAAGGGACGTCTATCAAGTGCTTTAGTGAAAATATCAGCTATTTGATCCTCCGTCCTAACATGTCCCATGCTAATGAGTCCTAGTTCAACATTATCACGCAAGAAATGATGTCTTATATGAATATGCTTTGTGCGTGAATGAAAAACAGGATTTTTAGCAATTTCTATAGCACTTGTGTTATCACAGAGAATAGGAATAGTTTCAAGATTGATACCGTAGTCCTCAAGTTGATATTTGATCCAGAGGACTTGTGAACAGCACGAAGCAGCAGCAACGTACTCGGCTTCCGCAGTTGAAAGCGCCACAGAGTTCTGTTTCTTTGATCCCCATGAAACTAGGCATGAACCAAGGAACTGTGCCATTCCTGAAGTGCTTTTTCGATCAATAACATGACCAGCGTAATCAGCGTCCGAGTATCCAATTAGCTTGAAGGACGTCTTCCTGGGGTACCAAAGGCAAAGATCATCGCGTCCTTTGAGGTAGCGAAAGATTCTCTTGACTTCTTGCATGTGGGACTCCTTTGGATTTGCCTGGAAGCGTGCACACAAGCAAACGGAAAACATAATATCTGGACGGCTTGCTGTTAGGTAAAGCAAAGAGCCAATCATTCCTCTGTACAGCTTTTGATCAACGTCCTTCCCTAGTTCATCTGCGTAAAGACGCGAATTTGGAGAACAGGGTGTTGCTACGGGCTTGGACGTGTTCATCCCGTACTTCTCAAGCATTTCACGGACATACTTTTGTTGGTGAATGCGCGTCCCTTCCTTGAGTTGGTTAATTTGAAGTCCCAAAAAGAAGTTGAGTTCTCCAATGAGGGACATCTCAAATTCACTACTCATGAGGGACTTGAACTCCTCTACAAGCTTCATGTTAGTGCTACCAAAGACAATATCATCAACATAAACTTGAGCAATCAAAATGTCCTTGTGAACTTTCTTTATGAACAAAGTTTTATCAATTGAACCTCTAGTGTACCCATGAGACAAAAGGAAGGACGCAAACCTGTCGTACCAGGCACGAGGGGCTTGCTTGAGTCCATAAAGTGCTTTGTCCAAGTAGTACACATGATCTGGGTGAGAGGCGTCCTCGAAGCCAGGGGGCTGAGCAACATATACTTCCTCTTTGAGCTTTCCATTGAGAAAGGCAGTTTTGACGTCCATCTGAAATAACTTGAATCCTTTGTGTGCGGCAAAGGCAATAAGAAGACGAACGGCTTCAATTCTAGCAACAGGGGCAAAGGTCTCATCATAGTCTATGCCTTCCTCTTGCTTGAATCCTTGAGCCACAAGTCTTGCCTTGTTCCTAGACACACGTCCACTCTCATCAAGCTTATTTCTGAACACCCAGCGCGTCCCTATGATATTTTTGCCTTTGGGACGTGGAACGAGGGTCCAAACTTTGTTCCTTTCAAACTGGTTGAGTTCTTCTTGCATTGCTTGAATCCAGTCAGCGTCCTGAAGTGCTTCTTTGATATTCTTTGGTTCCACCAAAGATACAAAGGCGTTGAACGCACAAAAAGCTAAATTTGCACTCTGGGACTTGCTTGCAGCTGACCTGGTTTGAACTCCTTGAGACGGATCTGAGACAATCTGAGAAGTTGGGTGGTCCCTAGAGAAGCGGGACTCCCTTTGAAATAGTTGAGCAAACCTTGGATCAATTTCATCATCTGAAGAAGCGTCTTCAGTGTGTTCCCCCTCAGAGGGAGCGTCCACACCTTGACCTTGCAAACTTGATTCACCCACCTCTTGCTGAACTAGAGATTCACTATGAGATGGAACTCCTTGAACAATGCTAGGAGCGTCCACAGAGACTTCTTTAGGATTTGGAAACGCGTCCTTAGAGACATAGTATTTTCCTGAGGACCAATCTTCTACTTCATCTTCAGAGTCGTCCTGCTGTTGTGACGAGGAGCGTTCTTTCTTACTTGATTTTTCTTTGTGAGAAGAGCTCTCCTTGAACACAACATGAATACTCTCCTCAAGCTTTAGAGTCCTTTTGTTGAAAACTCTATATGCTTTGCTGGTGAGGGAGTACCCAAGAAATATGGCTTCATCGCTCCTTGCATCAAACTTTCCCAGTTTTTCTTTATCATTGTTGTGAACGAAACACTTGCAACCAAAAACTCTGAGATAATCGATGCGAGGCTTCCTTCCGTTCAACAACTCATAGGATGTTTTCTTCAGCAGAGGACGGATCATGGCACGGTTAACGATGTAGCAAGCTGTGGCAATAGCTTCCGCCCAGAAGTACTTGGGGACGCTATTAGCCAAAAGCATAGTTCTTGCCATATCCTCTAGCGTCCTGTTCTTTCTTTCTACAACTCCATTTTGTTGTGGAGTCCTTGGAGCTGAGAAGTTGTGCGAGACACCATGTTGATCACAGTAGGTCAGGAACTCTGAATTCTGAAATTCCGTCCCATGGTCTGATCTTATGGCTTTGAGAGGCGTCTCCAGGGCAACTTCCACTTGTTTGATGAAGACTTTGAATGCCTTGAAACAATCTGCTTTGGACGCCAAGAAGAGAACCCAAGTGAATCGAGAAAAATCATCTACAAGAACGTAAATGTACCTCTTTCCACCGTAGCTCTGTGTTTTCATTGGTCCACAAAGATCCATATGGAGAAGTTCCAATGGCTTCTTTGTACTTACTTCATTCTTGGACTTGAAGGACGTTCTTGTTTGCTTCCCTTTGATACAGGCTTCGCACTGTTCAACCGTCTCAAGATCAATCCGGGGAAGACCTTTCACAAGATTCCTTTGGTGCAACTTGAGAATTGTGCTAGGTCCAGCATGACCAAGACGACAATGCCAGAGATCAGCGTCCTTCTTTGAAGCAGATAGACATAGTTCTGATTTGGGCTTGAACTCCTGATTGAAAATGTAGATATTGTTCTTGCGAACTCCTTTCAGAACAACTTTGTTGGACTTCTTGTTGATGACGAGACACTCCTTTGAGTCAAATGTGACTAGGTTTTCACCTTGATCACACATCTGAGAGACGCTAAGAAGATTGAACCCAAGTCCTTCAACAAGACTCACGTTGGTTGCTTTGATGGACGGGTTAAGAATAGCAGTTCCCGTTCCCTTGATCTTTCCTTTGCCCTTGTTGCCAAACGAGACAGTTCCTCCCGTGGCACTACTTTGGATAGAAGTGAGATGGATCTGGCTTCCTGTCATGTGATTTGAGGCGCCACTATCAATGATCCATGGGCGTCCCCTCACTTCCACCTGCCAAAATAAGGTTAGTTCTTGGCGACCCAGGCAAGGTGTTCCTTACCTGGTTCGTTACAAAAGTAGAACTCTGGTTCTGGCATATAGTCATTAATGTTCACATCATTAGAAATGGCATTTCTGCGGAAAGAACTTCTAGAACGTCTAGGACGCCTAGAATTTGCTTTTGGAACGGACTTAGCATTTTCATTGTTAGTCCTAGCAACTTTCCCACTCTCAATGTCTTCCTTTAGTTTTGCACAGTCATGTTTGAAGTGGTCACCTTGTCCACAGTACCAGCACGTCCTATAGTAAGTACCGAGGTAGTACTTCTTGTTGGGACGCTGGATTTTGTTTTGCTTCATCTTTTGGGGATCGCACACCTTTGAGCCGTCCCCTTTAGCAATTTTCTTGTAAATTTTATGACTAGTGGAATTGGTGTAGTAGTCCTCTTGACCTATTTCTCCACTTTCTAGAACTCTAATTCTTTCAAGGAGATTTTTAGTTCTCTCTTTTTCAAGTTCTAGTTCAGAAGTTTTGCTAGCCTCAAAATCACTGGGAAGAGAGTTCTTAGAGTCATCTTCATAACCTAGACCTCTCTTAGCTGGGACAAAGACTATAGGTCTCACTTCTTCAACTATGGGACTCTTTCCCAAAACTTTCACTTCTTCCCTAAGCTTGGCGTTCTCAAGTTTAAGACACACAAGTTCAGTTTTTAGGGACTTAGTTTCTTCACATGAGGACTCTAGTTGAATAGACATTGAATTACAGTTCTCACATTCAACTACAATGTTTTCATCTTCTAGTTCATCCATTCTTCTTTTCATGACAAGACTTTCCTCCATGATTTTACCAATAAGCTTAAGGAGTTTTGGTTTTGAACATTTTTCTAAAGAACGCATCATAGAGTCATGAGTTACCTCTTGTTCATTATCGGAGGCGTTCTCTTCAACAGCTGGGGCGTCCTCTACTGCCATGTACGCCACTTGATCATCGCGTTCCTCATCACTTGAACTGAGATCATCCCAAGCAGCTGTACATGCTCCAATGAGAGCTTTCTTCTTTTCCTTGGAGGACGTTCCCACAGTACATTTCTTGGCAAAATGTCCTTTCTTGTTGCATTTGTAGCATGTGAGTTCCTTCATTTCATCTTCTGTGTATTTGGGACTCTCCTTTTTGTAAGACTTGTTCTTGCTACTATGCTTGTTTTTCTTGTTGTAGTATTTGAGAGCCTTGTGAATAAGAGAGAGTTCCTCATCTGAGTCAATTTCTTCCTTTGACTTTCTTTCTTTCTCTTTGGGACGCAGGCTCTCAAGCTTTTCTTTGTTTTGCATCATCAATGCCAGGTCTCTTTGTCCACGCAGGTATTCAGCGTACTCTGGTGTTGTGGACGCCAAGGCAAGATCAGTTTGAGGGTTCTTTCCTAGCTGGGCCATGTCAGTGATTCTACGTTCTTCGTACCCCCTGAGCTTCCCATAGATCTCTTCCATATCTAGAGTTTTGTTGGCTGTGTTTTCTTTGAAAGTTGTCCTATCAAAGTTCCAAACTCCAGTCAATCCATCGATAACTACTTGAACTCTGTTCCTCATGGAGATTTCTGTTTCTGGAACGCCCAAGTTCCTCATCTTGGTGACAAGGGCCTCAAAACGGTACGAGTAGTCATTCACCGTTTCATTTGGTAGCATAGTAAAGGCATAGAACTCCTTTTTGATCTTTAGCTGGACGTCCTCTTTCATCTCTGCAGTTCCCACATGAAATTTCTCAAGAGCTTCCCACTGTTGTTTTGCGGTGGGGAGATTGCTAACTCTTGTAGCATCTCTCTCACAGAGGGACGCTTGAAGAAAGCAAATAGCTTTTGCATTGGTTTCCATCATTTTGAACTCATCAGGACCCCAATCGTCTTCTTTGTCAACTTTGTCAGCAGGAACTTTAAGATCACCTTTTCTGATAACATACCAGCATTGATAATTTGTGCTTCTGCAGAAGTTCTCAAATCTAATTTTCCATCGGTTGAAGTTGCCGTCCGTCAGACGCGGAGGCTTTACGAACGAGATTCCAACCTGCTCCATGTCCATTTTTACCTGCAACTCAGTAAGAATCTAGAGCGCCCGCTCTGATACCAATTGTTGGATCGTTAGTACTGAGGGACTGCCTTTGCTTTGATAAAGGCGTCCTTAGGTTAGGCGTCCCTACGAGGAGTAGGGGCGTCCTTGAGTAATGCAGCGGAAATTATGTACTAAACAGGTAAGTAATGAACGCAGTGAATTATAGAGGAACCACTCAAGACCAAGTAGTCCTTGAGAGTAAACCTCTACCTCCTTGGAGGATTTTTGAATAGTTCTTCCTTTATATTGAACGTTCTTACAGATGTACTGGCGAGTCTTTACAGTTCTCTGGCACTTAGCTTTTCCCTAAGTCCACTAGTAAAGGACTCCTCTAAGCCGACAACTTAAGCAAGTTCAATCTACTAAAGGACTCCTATCCCTGCGTCCTACAGTACTTCGTAGGACTCTCTTTCTTTTCTTTTGATTACAAACAGATTTGTGATTTGGGTTACAAGTCTCACTCGATCTAACTCAAAGACTTAGCACTGTTCTTGAGTTCTTGAGTTTGTTCTTCGTGTTCTTGAGTGAGCCTCTTTCCTATGATTCTCTTTGAATATTCTTGAAAGCGTTAAAGTCACTATAAATGCCTTGGGTTATTTATAGGACTTGGGAAGGGCGTCTTTCTCCTGGGACGATCATGCCCTTCGCGGACGTGGCTACAGGATCTTCCTCCACGTATGATGACGGTGGTGAGGAAGCTTCCTGTATCCAGCTGTGTGTGATGGACTCCGCTACAGGATCGGCCGCCACGTATGGATGTACTCTGCAACAGGATCGTCCGCCACGTAGTGTTGGACTCTGCTACAGGATCGGTCTCCACGTGTCCTTGGATGATCAAATGTTGTCTGGTGATGTCATCCTGTCGGCTAGAGAGTAAGGACGCTCTGCTTGCGTTCCTACCTGCTTGGGACTACGTCCTTGCTCAAGTAGTCTCTGATCGGTCCTTACTTCCTGTTAGCTAGCGTCCCAAAGCCTATGGGACGCCCATACACACTTGTTGTCCTTTGTTAGATGGGCGTTCCTGAACACTTGGACAACTTTATTAGAATCATAGTGAGTTTGTCATATCAAAACTAAGGGACGGTTGTGGATACACTACCAAGGACGCAGGCGTTCTTGATAGCGTCCCAACAGTCTTTGATGGATACTATATCCCTAATAATACAGTCTTGTTCAATAGGATACAAGGAGCTACTTGGTTCTCTAAATGAACTGTAAAAGTCAATATTGGCAGATTAAAATGGATGAAGACAATATACCTTTAACAACATTTAGTGCACCACAAGGTCATTATGAATGGGTAGTTATGCCATTTGGGTTAAAGAATGCTCCACAAATATTCCAGAGAAGAATGGATAAAATCTTTAAAAATCTTAAACATTGTTGTCTTGTTTACATTGATGATATCTTAATATTTTCTAAGACATTAGAACATCATATGCATGATCTTAAGGCGATAACTCAAGAGTGCATAAATCATGATATCATTCTAGGACGAAAAAAATGTATCTATACTGTACCAGAAATTGAATTCCTAGGATTGAAGATTAAGGCAGGGGAAATTATATTACAAGATCATATCCTTGAAAAGGTAGAAAAATTCCCTGATGTTATAGAAAACAGGAAGCAATTGGAAAGATTTTTAGGATGTCTTAATTATACCTCTGACTTCATAAAAATCTGGCTAAACTTAGGAAGCCATTATGGAGTAATCTGAAAAAAGAAGAAGTGTGGACTTGGAGTAGTCAGGACACTAAGATAGTCCGAGAGCTTAGAAAAAGTTGCATGAATTTGCCTGTGTTAACTTTACCCAATGAGGATGATGAACCATTTCTGGAAACTGATGCAAGTAGTTATCATTGGGGTGCTGTTTTAAAGATTAAGAAGGATAATAAGTTGTGCAGGTACAACAGTGGAAGTTTCAACAAGGCTAAATGTAACTACACAGTTGTGGAAAAAGAGATTCTTGCCATCTTAAAAAGAATTAATAAATTTATAATCTTTCTTGCTCCAAAGCCCTTTACAGTGAGAACTGATTGTAAAGGAATATTGGGGTTTATTCAAAATAATCTTAATAATATGAAAGCACAAGGGAGGCTCCTGCATTGGCAATTAGCCCTTAACCAGTTTTCCTTTAGCATTGAACATGTGCAGAGATCAAAGAACTCGTTGGCAGACAATCTAACAAGAGAGCTTGCAAGTGATAAAAATGCCAAACAGATACATAGCAAACAGGCGACAACCAGTTATGAGATTGTATCAGGATTATGGATTAGAGAATGCCTCTCCAGAACTGATAAAAGAATCAGTAGGGTTTCCCCTCTCCGTGTGTCCTTCGGATGCGGAGAGGGCCAAGTTCGCTGAAAAGACTGAGCATCATAAGGGATGGGTGTCACCTCCCAGTAATTTTGTTGTTTCTTTTTTAGAAGAAGTTGGTAAGAGAAGATGTCGTTATTGATATCAGATAGCAAACTGCATATCCAGTACCAGAATATTAGAGCTAGAAATAACTAACAAGATGCTTCAGCTTCCTTGAGAGCTCCAGGAAAAAACTGAAAGGTTGTTGGAAATATAAAGATTTTCCAGATTGGTATGCTTAGGTGATGAACAGAAATTCAGGTCGCTACTACGACATATAGGATGAATGGGGGTCTCAGGTTATGTATGCCCCTTTTGGAATTGGAGGAGTTTGTCTACCTGGTAGTCCTGATGAAGATGTAGGAATTCTAAAAGCATGAGATTATGGGATGTGTCACGGGATATATGGAAGATTTCCTAGACCATGGAGTCCACTTCAAAAACATTTCACTAAGTTCAAGAAGCACGTATTCAACAAGATTATAAAATCAAAGGAAGAAGATAATTTGATTAGTTTCGTGACGCCCGCTAATATGGAAACAGAAGGAGGACATTCAAAAGCACCACATTACCTACTCAGTTTTCTCCAAAAACCAGATTATTTTTCAGACAATCCACTGCCAATACATCAACCCCTGCTCAAAACAGCTGTTGAAGCCCAAGCCATGGGATTCTTCTACATCTGCGAAATCATCAAGAAATATCAGAAAAAAGACGTAATTATGTTCAAGGTTGGGTTTACCGTTGTCATAATTTCAAAGAGCTAAAGCCCTATTTCTTAGAAGCCATAGAGTCATCTGATTCTATCCAAGAGTACTTGTCACAAATTGAATATGGGAGATACTTATCACCAAAGGGTCAGGAATTCCTTTGGGATCAGCTAATGGGCTGGGATCTAGTTTGAGTGTTTGAGTGATTTGTGTGTTTTTCAGTGTGTTTGTGTGCTTGTAATCCTTTCAAATTAAATAAAAGTTTGTTTTTAAGAAAGGGAAAGGTACTTAATCGAAAGCTATGTCTTGAATAAACCGTTTTCTTGATTACAAACCTTCCATCCACCTATTCAAAAGATTATAAGTTAGAGACTACGATCTGAAGTAGGAAATGAAATAGATCTGTGCTGTGCTTGGACTAAGGGAGTCCTGGTTGAGGATTAGCCATCCCTAGAAATCCGGAAGCTACAGGAACACCGGAGGTCCAGTGATACTACGTCCAAGTAACGGTCAAACCTCTCTAATTTTATTATCTTTTAATACGGAGTATGGTGGGCTTGTGATCATAGAAAATAGATTATTCATGATATAGTTAGTAGATTATGGTATCAAGTACCATTTTAAGTCATTAAATTTAACAAAGCATTCTAAGAAGGATAGATCTGGAATAATTTATAGAGTATTGGACAGATCTCGTAATTTAACCAAAAATAAGGTTAAAAATCAAAAAGCCATAAAGTTTGCTTAGCTCTACTATTGGCCTTTCCATTGTTCTTAGAGAAACGCATTCTTGTGTATTAATCCAAGCGTTCACATAACACTTATAGGAGCAATACAAGCAATATAGAGCATTCTTCACTTTTCTTCATTTTTATTCAATTTATGTTTGGCATTTACTCTTCGATCTACTCCTTACGAATAACTTGTGACGCGTTGTGATAACTTTGTGGTTAGGATTCCCTCAATATAGCAGATAACGTGTTTTCGCGGTTAATCTGCCGAAAACAATTGGCGCCCACCGTGGGGCCCTAGCCAAAAAAGGAACCACACCTAAGCAAGTTACGAGATCTTCACCAACATGGACGCAACTCTCAGCGACGTAGGAGATCATGAAAATCCTGACAACCAAGTCAACGGGAATGACGATGTCAACAATCACTAGGAACTATGAAGTAAACATTAAATCCAATGGCGGAGTAAACATTGAAGGGCTCGAGAACGCATATGGAAACACTAGGAACTATGCGCAACAGGGAGGAGGCGAATCCAATGCCATCGCGGAACTCCGAGCGACTATGTTGGCTCTTCAAAAAGACTTGAAAAGCCAAACGGAGGCTAACACCAAGTTCATTGAGGTATATGAAAAGCAAATCGAAACTTTAACTAATGATCGCAATTTGCTTCGATCTCAGGTACAATCGGCTCCAACCTATCATCGAAGAGCTGACGTGTTAGACGGAGTCGCTAGGCGTTTAGAGATGGACGATCCAAGCCTCGTCACTCCCAACGACATCGGACTGTCAACAGGTAACCAGGTAAATGGTAATTCCTCAAGGGCCACTCGGGAAGATACTTAGGTTTCCCAATTACGGGAATGCCTTAGAGCCCTGGAAGATCGGATCACTCAGGTCCTAGGCGCACCTCAACCGATATCAGTGGAAAGGAGGGATGGTTACATCGATTCCCCCTTTGTACCCGCTATCACGAGAGTCGACATTTCTCGAAAGTATCATGTCTCGGATGTGCCTAAGTATGAAGGGATCACAGATCCCGACCAGCATATAGTTGCTTTCAAACAAGCAATGAACATTAGCACCGTTCCTTTTAATATGAAGGAAATTGTCATGTGTCGATGGTTCGGGAACACGTTGTTTGGTCCCGCACTTAATTGGCACTCTCACCTACCACTTGGAAGTATCTCATCTTTTGTTGAGTTGGTTGATAAGTTCAGGATCAGGTTTGCTTGTAGCCGACATTCCAATAAACGGTCAAGCGACCTGTACCGACTCATCCAAAAGCCGCGAGAATCGTTCCTCAACCTCTACAATGAGGAACTCCTAACGATCGAAGGATGCGACGCTGCCACAGCCGCGGAAGCCTTCCGAAGGGGTATATCAACGTGTAATCCAAAATTATATCGTGAACTAACCAAATATCCCTGTTCAAAACTTTGATGAAGTACAGGTAAAGGCGTTAGCACACGTTTGATTGGAAGAAGACGACCTCTTTGCAGAAAAGGCGACCAGTCCTCATCGAAATGATCGTAGGCAAGGAAGGCGAGAGACGAGATACGTCCTCTATCCTCCTGCATCGCATACTTCACCACATGCCAAGTTGATTCGCCATCTCTTAGATGCCTTATCTTGGTATTGTTAGGATGTTTTTGAGTGTTCTAGGCTAGATTTTAGGCTTAAGTGTTGCATTAAGGCCGAAGACACAGAAGTTGATAAAGTGAAGGTTTTACGAGCATTTTCATCATTGCATCAATTCCGCGGGCGCAGAGCCCAGGACGCGGGTGAGGAATGACGTCAGGAGCTCGGAGAAGAGAAGACCCGAAGGCCGTGGGTGCGGTGGATGAACCGCGGTCGCGGTAGAAGCTGCCAACGGACCATTGACCAGGTGTTGACCGCGGGCACGGCGGTGTTGGCGCGGTCGCGGTGGAGCCAAATTCAGCATTACGCGCGGATCTATCTTTGGGTCGTTTTTAGTGCTTTGTTTTATTTATGGATATTATTTTCGTCCGAAGACATATTTAAGTGTTTTGGAACTCGTTAGGTTAACAATCTTTGACCTTTGTTTTGAAGACTTGAGTTTTATGAGAACTATGGAGAACTAAACCTCTCTAGGGTTTATTCATCAATGAAACTTCAATTGACAAGTTTGTGAGATTCTAAATCCTTTTCCTATTCCTTTGGTTATTATTGATTCTCTTGTGCTTAACTACATGATTATTGATTGTTTCTCTAGGAGTAATTAACCTATTGAATTGATTGATTTTCTATTTTTGGAACGGGTTTGGACCGTGGACAAACCTATTATGTGAAAACAACTTAGAACCTAGATCTGTTGTCTATGCAACTAGGATTTAAGAAGAGAATTGATTGTTTGCTTGTGAAATTGACTCGTAACTTGATTTCTCTTGCATGCATCCTATTTATCCTTGTCCTTAGTGCTAATGTTGGTTTGAGCGTCGTCTATCAATATTAAGTATTTCCTGGACCGTGGAAACTAAATTAGTCAAGATTAGGATTGGAATTAACCATTGGAACTAAAAAGGAATTGTGTGTGAATCAATGATCAAACGACTCTTTTGAAGTGGATTTGTTGAATGAACATGTCTTTAGTAATCTGATTGATCTTGTGAAACTATCTACTTGTCTTCTTGCTTTGACTGAAATTCTCTCATAAAACCCCCCTTTGTTCTTGGTTGATACAAATATTGAATTAGATACCTTAAGTTTTCTTGGGTTCGATCCCTTACTTGCTCACTATACTTAGTTTATCTGTTTGATTTATCTTTGATTTTGGGTACAATGATTTTGCTTGAGTCACAAGCCAACCGTTAACGCAACCTACGCAAGGCAAGACAAGAAGTATGAGAATGCCCGGTTGCCAACCGAGCTATCCCATTACAACTTCCGTGTAGACGCGACCGAGATAGTCCGGACCCTTAACACCATGGGGGATGCAGATAAGTGGCTTTGAAAGAAGGACATACCTGCACATCAAAAGGAAAAATCGAGATGGTGTGACTTTCACTTTGATCACGGTCACCGAACCGATGAATGCATCGTATTGCGAAAGGAGGTGATAGAGTTGTTGCGAAGAGGGCATCTCAAGGAGTTGATATCGGAGCGAGCAAGGGAGCAACTAGATCGCAACAAGGAGAAAGCTAATCCACCCTGACCTCCGAGACATACTGGAGTAATCAACGTCATCACCGGAGGGTCAGAGATTTGTGGGATAACTACTCAACAGCTAAGAAGATTGCGAGGGAAGCTAAGAGGGAAAGCCCTAGGGCTCCCTCACGAGCCAGCCATACCGTTATGCCTGTTACCTTCGACGACGTCGAAGAAAAGGAAGTTCATCATGATTGTTTGATAATTTCGCTAGCTATAGCCAATTTTCTTGTTAAATATGTATAGATTGATAATGGAAGCTCCACTAACTTGCTCATGTTGGACGCATTGTACAGCCTAGGTTTTGGACTGGGCGACATTGTCAAAAAATCAACAACTTTGGTGGGTTTTAGTGGAGAACCATGTAACACGTTAGGAGAAATATCTCTGCCAACTATTATTGGAGGAGTAAACTACCAGGTAAAATTTCAAGTCCTCGATTGTCCATCGCCTTTTAACGTGATTCTTGGCAAGCCGTGGTTACATGGAATGAGGGCGATTCCATCTACCTATCATCAATGTGTAAAGTTCCTGTCTCCCTGGGGGTGCAAGAGATCAAGGGGGAACAAAAGCTAGCAAGAGAATGCTACTCTGTAACCATGAAGGCTACGACTTCCAAGAACCTGCAACCAGAAATAAGCAAGAAGTTGTTAGGTTAGCAATTAAAGGACTGCAGAACACCCACATACTACGTAAAGCCAAAAGCACCAGAGCTTGAAGAAGTCGCCCTTGACCCACTGGAGCCATCCAAGAAAGTCAGGATAGGAGCAGACCTCGAACCAACTTTGCGCAAACAAATGGTGGATTTTCTATTGTCCTACAGTGATTGTTATGCCTGGTCAAATGAAGACATGGTAGGGATAGACCCTGCCGTAATAACGCACGCCTTGAACGTCAATCCTAAGATTCCCCCCTTGAAACAAAAAAGGCGTAAGTTTGCACCCGAGCGTAATCAGGTAATCAAACTTGCAATACCAGGGAAGGCCCAATGCCTAGCAGCTACAAGATATTGTTGGGTCTATTTTATGCAAAGAAGTGTTTGCGCATAGCCAGAGAATCTCCAACGCGTCTAGAGCTACGGAAGATCTTCGGAATTGGCTAAGTCGGTTGAAGGAAGGAAGGTCCGAGATATGATTGTTACAAGATAGAATATTCCTAAGATTCTGTGAGTTATAAGATAGATTTGCTGCCAGAAAAGATAGAGAATATCCAGGATATAAGATAGATTTTCTGGAAATTTGTTAGTTAAGATAGAATTATATCTTGTATAAGATAGAATTCCTATTTATTGTCTATAAATACCCATGTAACCCACGAAATTAGGGAGGAGCATACGAGATACGAGAGATCACACACCATAGCCCTCGCCAGAGGCATACACTGTAAACCCTAGAAGGGGAGTCACACCTTTCAATCTAGGCCCGATTAAGGTCAAAGTTTCCATTGGTAAATTTTGGCTAAAACAATTTGGCGCCCACCATGGGGCCGAGATCGATACAATCATCAAAGGACTAAAGTCTCCACCTTTCTTGATCAAAAGAAACAATATCAGGACCGGGAAACACCCATCCTGACCCTCTCGCTACCAGGACAACCGTAATCGTCGTTCTACATCTTTCCAGATCGAAGAACACAATGTAAGGAAACGAAAACCAAAGCCCTGAAACTCCAATCGCCAACAATGATCAAAACCTTGGGGACCAAGGCAACCGATCTCAAGACGAAGAGATGGCCAAACTCCGGCAAACGCTCGGAGAATCTCCGAGAAAGCATCGAGCGATCAGCGGAGCCAAGAGTGAGGCGATCGTCGAACCAGCGTCGGTGATCGTCGGACCAGAGAAGGGGATGATGCAATACTAGGTGACTCGGCTAAAGTCGTTGTGCCAAAATCAAAGATAAAACCCAAACATACAACACACAAAAGTATAGTAAGCAAGTACGGGGTCGAACCCAAAGGAATCAGTTTCTTAATCCGATTTTAATGGTTTTCATGCAAAGTAATCAAAGGGGGTTTGAGAGAGATTTCAATCAAAGTTTAGCAAGTAGAGTTCATTCAATCAATTGCACTTTATTAATCCGTTGATCATGAATTCATCCACTTCTTTCTATGCCTAGGTCAATTCCAATCCTTATCTTGATTATTCGCTAGTCAACGGTCCTAGAAAAACTATGATATGAACAAGGACGCTTAATTCAAATCATGCAATACACTCAAGGATATTAGGAAATCAAATCATGCAATCAAGATACGAGTCTCATGCACAATTTAACCATTGAATACTCTTCCCTAAACTAGTCCACAGTCCTAGAATAAAGTTGTTTCGAGAAATTGGAAAGATGCATAGACAACAACCAATCCTAAATCAAACGATATATCTAAGTCAATTAAACAAGTTGATCAGGCTCATATAATCAAACAAAGATCATGGGATGAAGCACAAGAGTATCAATAAAGACCTAAGGATAAAGAAGTTACCAGAATTTCACAACTTCATAACAAAGCTTCCTTGATTGAATAAACTCCAAGGGAGATTAGTTCTCCATTACAAAGAAAGCACAAATCTTTATTGAAAGAACAATTTATTACAAAGTGATAGATGATAGAATGTCCCTAAAACCTAGAAAGGTTCCTCTTTAAATAGCCCAAAGAACAAGCTCTTCGAGATAAATAAGAAAGGAAAAGAAAAGATAAGAAAGGAAACAAGATAGAAAAGCAACCTAGGATCTACCCAAATCTAATATGTAAGCCCCAAAGTCCCCAAGCAAGAATGATCCTAAAACACTCAAATTTTTCCGCTCAATTCTGCTTAGGCGCTCTTTCGGGTTTTCACCTAACCGTTCTTTTCATTTTTCAATAGGTGTGCTCACAAAAACTCACATCTCTCTTTAACCTCTTATTACCCCAGCCTAATGTTGGTCTGGGTTACCTGCTTATTACCTGAGCCGCCCTTTCGGGTTTTCGACTCATCCCAGGATTTATATGCCTTTTTTCAACTTTTTATGGCTTTTTCTATCTTTTTTCTTTTCTTTCTTTCTTTATTATGCAAAAAGTATGGTGCAAGTGCTCCATGAAAAGAAGAAAATCAAAAATCTGAAGCATTTCTCTAACTACATTAACTAAGATAAGTGAATGCGAGTACTCCCTCCCCCATACTTAAATGCTTCATTGTCCTCAATGAAGCAAGGAGAAAGGTATATAAGAAGACTCACAAACGATGAAGAGAGGTGGAATGGACGAACTCTTCATAGGTGGTAGTATGGAACTCCGTAATCCCGGTCTGTAGGCTAACCGCGGGCGCGGCTTAAGTAGCGCGGGTGCGGAATCATGGCAGAGGGCGAAAGCCAACATCCGGTGGTCCACCGCGGTCGCGGCTGATGTGGCGCGGTCGCGGCACGCGTGCAGGGACGCGGTCTTGACTTCATCTCGAACAATGTGATGTGCAAACAACCGTTGTATCTTGACTCGTCTCTTGGAAGATGGACAAATACTTGAACTCGAGCCGTGGAGAAGAGAACTCTCAAGGGGAACAAAGCTCCCCCATACTTAGGCTTTTACACATAGCCAAAAGAATAGGATTACATCGGTGGATGGTAAAGAAAAGAAATATAAGTAATGGAAAGATAGAAGATGGATTAGAATGATATAGATAGATGGAAAATATAGAGGTAGAATGGGACCAAAAAGTCCTCTTTTTTTTTCTTTTATTATTTTTTTTCTCTTTTTTTTTCATTTTTTTTATTAACAAAGAAAAATGAGCTAAAACCGAGACGCAGTGTGGTTGCCGCTAGCACGGGCTAGTACCTGTTCGTCGGGGCTGCACTGGTGATCCACCGCGGGTGCGGCTGATGCGACGCGGGCGCGGTATCACACCAGGCTGTCCTTTCGGACCTAGTACCTGCATGTTATCTTGAAAAACAAAACAAATCCTAAGCTAAGAATGGGAAAAAACAATCTAACTAATCCTTGGGTTGCCTCCCAAGCAGCGCTTTTGTTTAACGGCGTTGGCTCGACGTGGATACGATCAATAAGGGTCCTCATCAATGTGAAATCGGACCTCGTTGCCATCATGAGATATGGAAAGTGATCCATTGGCAACATCAATAACCGTCATCGCGGTTTTCATGAATGGGCGACCGATTAAGAGAACCGGGTCGTAACGCCCTTCACCAATCTCCATAACATAGAAATCTGCAGGAAAGATTAGACCATTCATCTGCACTAAAACATCCTCAACTAACCCTTTCGGGCGCACGTTAGAGTGGTCAGCCAATTCAATAACAATGTCGGACTCTTTCAAAGGACCAAGGCCTGACCTATCATACATGCAAGCTGGGAGGACATTAATGGATGCACCTAGATCTAGCATAGCACGCTCAATTTTAGTTTCTCCAATTGTGACAGGGACGGTGAATCTTCCTGGATCTCCACATTTTTTAGGAAGTTGTTTCTGGAGTAGTGAATTACAAGCCTCGGTTTTGCTATCATTATTTTTCTCCACTAGAACTACTTTTTCAATTCTAGGCTTAGACCTACTTTTTCTTTTTATCGTGCAAAGCTCTTTCATGAATTTAGCAAAACGAGGGACACCTTGAATGAGAATAATGAGAGGAACATTTACCTGGCAATTGGCGAAGGTCTCGAAGAGTTCCTTGTCATGTGCCGGTTTCCTTGTGTCCTTAAGTGCTTCATGGAAAGGAGGAGAAGGCTTGAGAGAGCTCAAGGGTGGAAGTGGTGGTGCAACATCCCTGTCATCCTCCTCGGGTGTTGTGGCGCGGTCGCGTCTAGGGGAGCGCGGGCGTGGAGGTGAATAGGTCTTGAAAGCATAATCGAGCAACGCCCCAAAATTCTTCTCTGCCTCTTTACCGCGGGCGCGGCGGGGGCTCTGCGGTCGCGCCTCTTCATCCGTCGTGGGCTCCGAAGTCTCTGTTGGATTTCCGCGGGTGCGGTGGGGAGAGCGCGGTCGCGGAAATTCAACAGAGGCTTGCTCCTCTTCGTCTGCTGGGACGGCGCAGTCGCGCCCGGTGGAACGCGGTCGCGGAATACCTCCAGAGGGTGGTTCCCGACTCGCCAATGCTCTACCGCTCCTCAATTGCATGGAACTCACATTCTCTTTATGATTGAGCGGTTGAGAGGGAAGTTTCCCGGAATATTTAGACTCAAGCCTGTTGATCATAGTGGCGAGGTGGCTCAGCTGAGTCTCAAGATTCTTTACAGCAGCTCTCGTCTCTTGGTTCTCCTTGAGAAGGATAGTAATGGCATAATTATTAGGGTGAAATTGTTGTTGTTGGCCCTGAGGAGCGAACTACTACTACTGTTGTGGTGGCTCCTGCTGCTGCTGGTTACTCCACCGAAAGTGAGGATGGTTCTCCCACCCCGGATTGTAGGTGTTAGAGAAAGGATCGTTCCGGGGCCGGGGCGCACCATAATTACCGATAGCGTTGACCGACGCCTCGGTCTCTTGAATCGTAGGGCACTGGTCGGTGTGGTGGCTCGCGTCATAACATAGACCGCAAGCATTGACTTGGTGTGCACCCTTCTTCACAAGTAGCTGCTTCATGAGATCCTTGAGTCCCCTTACTTCAGCATTCAAGGACTCATTCACCACATTAACGGACCTCACATTGGTCCTTGATCGCTGATTGCGAGCCTGCTCAGCCAAGATCTCCACTTTCTCAAAGGCTCCTGCGGGAGTCAAATTCTCGTAACTGCCTCCACAAGATGCATTCACCAGCCTTTTGTCATTGTCGCAGAGTCCCTCAATAATATAGCAAATAAGATCCTTGACAAGATAGCCATGCTAGGGACAACTAGCGATGAGCCTCTTGTAGTGCTCATAATAGTCATAGAGATTCTCGTCCTCCCCTTGCTCCAAACTGCTAAGTTGCTTATTGATAGAGGTTTGTTTGGAAGCAGGGAAGTACTTCTCTAGGAAGGCTTTCTTCATCGCCGCCCAAGTGGTAATAGAGCCTGGCACCAAATAAAAGAGCCATTCCTTGGCGGAGTCCTCCAAAGAGAAGGGGAAAGCTCGGAGCTTGATTTGATCCTCCGTGACATTCGTTGGCTTCATGCTCACACACACAGCGTTGAACTCCGTGAGATGCTTATTCGGGTCTTCACCACTCAACCCGTGGAATTTGGGTAAATGGTGGATCATCCGGGACTTGAGTTCGAACTTGACGCCCTCCCCGAGATCAGGGAATTGAACAACCAGCTGCTGTTGTTGGAGATCGGGCGCAGTGAGTTGGCAAATAGTTTGTTCCACCACAACTTCTTCTAGTTCAGAATCAGAGAGAGAGAGAGGTTCAAGAAAATTGTAGGATGCGGAAGCTCTGGGAGCACTCCTTATCTTCCGAAGAGTCCTGTCAATTTCTAGATCAAAACGAACAGGGGAAATATTAGTAGACCGGGTATGGACCATATGATAGGTCCGAACCCAAGGGATGTCGGTTCTGGCAAAGAACCGGAAAACGCACGCAAATCAATCAAAAAAAGGATTCCTCGGCAACGGCGCCAAAATTTGACTCGGCTAAAGTCGTTGTGCCAAAATCAAAGATAAAACCCAAACATACAACACACAAAAGTATAGTAAGCAAGTACGGGGTCGAACCCAAAGGAATCAGTTTCTTAATCCGATTTTAATGGTTTTCATGCAAAGGAATCAAAGGGGGTTTGAGTTTGATATCAATCAAAGTTTAGCAAGTAGAGTTCATTCAATCAATTCCACTTTATTAATCCGCTGATCATGACTTCATCCACTTCTTTATATGCCTAGGTCAATTCCAATCCTTATCTTGATTATTCGCTAGTCCACGGTCCTAGCAAAACTATGATATGAACAAGGACGCTTAATTCAAATCATGCAATACACTCAAGGATATTAGGAAATCAAATCATGCAATCAAGCTACGAGTCTCATGCACAATTTAACCATTGAATACTCTTCCCTAAACTAGTCCACGGTCCTAGAATAGAGTTGTTTCGAGAAATATGAAAGATGCACAGAGAACAACCAATCATAAATCAAACGATAGATCTAAGTCAATTAAACAAGTTGATCAGGCTCATATAATCAAACAAAGATCATGGGATGAAGCACAAGAGTATCAATAAAGACCTAAGGATAAAGAAGTTACCAGAATTTCACAACTTTGTAACAAAGCTTCCTTTATTGAATAAACTCCAAGGGAGATTAGTTCTCCATTACAAAGAAAGCACAAATATTTACTGAAAGAACAATTGATTACAAAGTGATAGATGATCGAATGTCTCTAAAACCTAGAAAGGTTCCTCCTTAAATAGCCCAAAGAACAAGCTCTTCGAGATAAATAAGAAAGGAAACGAAAAGATAAGAAAGGAAACAAGATAGAAAAGACAGGATTTGGTCCGTCTCGAATCCGACACGCACCGCGACCGCGCCGCCTTGGCCGCGCCCGCGGCGGTCTTCACTTGGCTTTGGCTGAGTCGGCTTCTACCGCGACCGCGTCATAGACAACGCGACCGCGGCCTTCATGGGTCTTCATGGACGTCTCCTCACACCACCGCGACCGCGTCATAGACAACGCGACCGCGGAATCCATGCAGTGGCGAACTTCGTCTTTAAGCTCTACGAACTCTTGATTCTTCACATCTCGTGTCTTCGGTCTTCATATTACAATAATGCTCAAATCTAACCTAAACACTCTCAATAACATCTCAAAATCTAAGAATTATCCTATACAAAATAGCCTGAATCACTAGGGTTTGATCTGCAAACATCAAAGCCCTGTGCTTCGTTATCTCCTCGTCAAGTTTCTAGACAAGAAGAATTCTTTTTCCCATTAAGATTAATTCGTTATATTACGTTTCTATATTTTGATTATGGAAACCTCATGCTAATAATTGAGTACAATCTTGTGGTTTGTCAAGGGCAGCAAGGCAAGCCAATCACCGGGGACTGCATCCCGTGCAACCAGAAGCACCAGATGGCTTCGACGAATCTCCGGCCGCTCGTCGGATACTCGACGCCAAAACTCCATCCCAAGTAAGCCCACGTACAACGGGACCACATATCCTCACGAACATGTGACAATATACAAGTAGAAGACGATGGCAAGCGCGGTCCCCTACCATTCCAAGGAAGCTACGATATGCAAAGGGTTTGACACAACCCTAACAAGGCCAGCCTTGACTTGATTCATTAATCTCCCACCCGGGAGCATTCAGTCCTTCGCGGATCTATCGGATGCTCTTCACTCTCAGTTCTCCACTAGTTGCGAGTTTGGAAAACAATCCAATGATCTCTACAAGATACGCCTGAAATCCCAAAATTCCACTAGAGAATTCTTAGACTGCTTTAATCGCTAGAGAATCTCCATCTCGGCCTGTGACATAGCTAGACCTAGACCAACCCTGCTCGACGCCTTCAACCTCGGGATATCCCCAAAACAGTTGATCAAGAACATGGCAAAATAGGGGACCAGGTGAGATGGCCAAGGACGGATAAAGCCCCTCGTCCGGGGAGAGACATGTCCAAGTGGCGTGATTACCACAAGAACTACGGGCACTCAACCCGGGATTGCTTCAAGCTCAGAAAGGAGATAGCCCACCTATGTAATCACCAAGGGAAGGATAAGAGAGGTAGCCACGGACGCCCAAGTACTTTGAGACTTCTTGGAGAATCCTTACCCAGAGCAACAGGCAAGAAGAGCACCCCCAACGCCTGAGAAGGAAGTCAACGTGATCTCAAGGGGGTCGAACATTTGCGGTTTGTCGTACTCAGTGGCAAAACGCCATGCTGAAGAGAGCAGCTTTGGCCGACCCCAACCATCGGGGCACGCCGTCAGGAAATCTCCAGGACCAACCATCGTGTTTGACAAAACCGATGCAGAAGAATCTCACCAAGCCACACTATGACGCTCTTGTGATGCCCCTACGCATCAGGAACGAACTAATAAAGAGGGTGCTAGTCGACACCGGAAGATCTACAAATCTGATGACCCTAACTACGTTAAAGAAGAAGGACTTGTTTGAAAACGACATTCACCAACAATCACCAATATACTTTGTGAGCAAGACAATGGTGTCCGCCGAGACGCGTCACCTCCAACAGAAAAACTGATCTCAGCGGTCGTAAGGTTCTCGGATAAACTCCGACCATACTTCGAGTCATACTTGTCCTGGCGTACTACCCGCTCAGGCAAGTCATGCAAAAGCCAGAATTCTCAGGAAGAATGGCGAAGTGACCAACCACCTAACCGGGTACGACATTAGGTAACAAGTGCTCGCTGACTTCGTTGCCGACTTTACCCCAACCCTCGAGGAGAATGGGAAAGAAGAAGTCCTGGCATCGTCCCTCGACGAGCCCTTAGACGAATGGTTACTGAACACTGAAGGAGACTCAAACGCAAGGGGGCGGGTCTCGGAGTCATACTAAAGTCGTCAAGAGGGGAAAGGATAGCTCAAGCGGACTATTGTAACTTCGACACCACCAACAACGAGTCGGAGTACGAAGCTCTCATTTTTGGGCTGGAGTTGGCCAAAGATCTGTCCATCAAGAAAACCAAGAGTGGTCAAATTATTGTCCAAGGAATTCGAGCAAATCGAATTCGAGCAAGTGCCTCGAGAGCAAAACGCCTCAGCCGACGCCATATCAGGTCTAGGCTCTACCCTAGGCCCCGGGGAGTGCAATAAGATACTTCTCGTTCGCCTACTACAATCCGCAATGGCCGAAACACCAGAGACCCAGGTCGTTGAGCCACCACTAGAGCCGCACAGCCGGCCCACTCCAGATATTATCCAGGTCCCAGACGAATCCGGAGCAAGCAAGCAATGGACCAAACCATACTGGGGGTTGAAGCCTAGCCAACAAGATGCTCATGCAGAGGTCGCACTACCCAACTACCCATTACGACTCAACCAGGTACACCCCGTCGGGTGAAGCATGCCAACGCCATACACCTGTTCCACACCACACGCCAGAGATTCTGCATCCCTCGATCACCCCATGGCCATTCATGAGATAGGGGATGAACATCGTCAGGAAGTTGCCAACGTCCGCAGGTCAAAAGATTCAGAGTACCAGCAGAAATTCCATGCGACAATGGATCGCAAGTCATAATTAGCAAGAAGATGCTCGACTTATGTGAAGAGTGGAGCATCGACCTGATCACATCCACTCCCAAATATTCGTAAGCTAATAGTCAGGCAGAAGCCAACAACAAGGTCATGACCAACACCCTGAAGAAACGGCTGATAGAATCTGTTGGGCCGTCGGGAATCCGAGCCCACAACGCAATAGAGGAGAAGCCCATCATCAGAATTGTCGCCTACAACCGATTGAGAGAATCCGTTAATTTCGCATATCATTAATGTTGCAACGGTATGATTATGGCATACAAAATCATAACGGCAAGGGCGAGATTTCCGGGATTTGACCATTAATTGCCCATGGCTAAGTCAAAGGCGAGATCTTAGGGATTTGCCTCATTGACTACCAACGGCTTGATTAAAGCCATAATCTTGAGCATTTATGACAAATATTCTAGCATTTACACCATGAAGATTGAGGGCGAAATCCATGGGATTTCCTTAATCAATGGGCAACGACTAATTTGAGGAAGGCATCGCTATAAAAGGCAAGGAAGACACTCAAAGTAGGGGGAAATCGACACAACAATCAACACAACTCTCAATCACAACTCTCTACGCCCCAAAACACTCTCAAATTCATATATTCTAGCTATTGTATTTCTTTTGTTCTAAGGAGAAAGACGATCTTTTGTAGCGATCCAGAAGTTCATATACATATACACGAGCAATACAAACGATCCTAAGCATTCTTCGCATTACGTTTATTCAATTTATGTTTGTTATTTCTTTTCGATTTACATCTTATTCGTAACTTGTAATGCTTTGTGACGACTTTGTGACTAGGATTCCCTCATCATAGCGAAGTAACACGTTTACGTGGTTAATTCGCCCAAAACAATTGGCGCCCACCGTGGGGCCCTAGCCAAAAAAGAAGACACGCCGGAGCAAGTTGCGAAATCTTCATCAGCATGGACGCAACTCTTAGCCATGAGTTATCAAAGCCGCGACATGGGGGTCAATTGCCCATACACTATGTGAGTAAAACTCTACTTGATGCAGAAACGAGGTATTCTCCCGTAGAAAGGTTGGTTATATCTTTGGTAATGGCTTCAATAAAGTTACGTTCTTATTTTGAAAGTCATTCTATCATTATGAGAACTAACTACCCGATGAAGAATGTCATGTCAAAACCAAAGTTATCAGGTCAATTCACTCGAATGAGTACGACATCACGTACGAGCCCAGGACAGCTATGAAGTCACAAGCATTAGCAGATTTCGTGAGTGACTTCACCCCTACCCCTTCCGAGTTAGAAGAACATGACGTGTTACAGGTATCGAGTGGCAATAAGTCGTTATGTATATGGACAACGCTTCAAATCAAGTCGGTATAGGACTGGGGGTAGCCTTGAAATCACCACAGGGGGTAGCTTGAAGCTATAGCGAACGCGTTAATGCAAAGGTGCTTACGAGTTAGTGTTGCATGATGTAGTAAGTGTCCAGAAGTCTTAAGTTATATCATTTCTGAATAAGGTACATGACAAATCTGTTATTTCAACATCTTTACATTTCCCCACACATACATACCGTTCTACTACACGATTCATAAAGAACGCTCTTACGCGTACATGACATCGACAACATCTTACGAAAAACTAGCAAGGGACGCCTTGTGACATTACTGGCCAAAACAAAGACCCCTGCCTAACAATCAGGCAACAATGTGCACACAACGACTAGTCGAACAAGGATGCAAGAGACAGGTTACGGGTTACGGCACTTGCAAAACGATTTCTACATCAATGCAAGTGTTTACACCTTACACATTTTGCTCTCTGTTCTACGCATCCCACACAAAAAGCGCTATACAAATATTACATGCGGAAACACGTTTATACACGCTCCGCCACAAGTACTTCACACGGAAACACGTTTATACACGTCCCGTTACGAGTACGTACTTCACACGGAAACACGTTTATACACGTCCCGTTACGAGTACTACACACGGAAACACGTTTATACACGTTCCGTCTCAAACACTACATCATTACATGATACTTGCGGAAATACGTTTAAACACGTTCCGTCACGTATACTTCACACGGAAACACGTTTATACACGTCCCGTTACGGGTACTACATACGGAAACACGTTCATACACGTTCCGTCATGTATACTTCACACGGAAACATGTTTATACACGTCCCGTTACGAGTACTACATACAGAAACAGGTTTATACACGTTCCGTCACATATACTACACGCGGAAATACGTTAATACACGTTCCGTCACAAATACTACGCGAAAACACGTTTATACACGTTCCGTCACGTATGCTACACGCGGAAAAACGTTTATACACGTTCCGTCTCAAACACTACATCATTACATGATACTTGCGGAAATACGTTTGAACACGTTCCGTCTTCACTTCAGTCTTCAACTCCAAATCCATTTTGGAACCAGCAAGGAGCGACGAGCTTCACAGCGCGGGAAACAAGTCCGTGATTAGATCAAAAACCCTGAAAAGTCGGGGACTTTCCCGAGTTTTTGATGGGGGTATTGTTGGGCCGTCGGGAATCCGAGCCCACAACGCAATAGAGGAGAAGCCCATCATCAGAATTGTCGCCTACAACCGATTGAGAGAATCCGTTAATTTCGCATATCATTAATGTTGCAACGGTATTGTAGCAACGGGATGATTATGGCATACAAAATCATAACGGCAAGGGCGAGATTTTCGGGATTTGACCATTAATTGCTCATGGCTAAGTCAAAGGCGAGATCTTAGGGATTTGCCTCATTGACTACCAACGGCTTGATTAAAGCCATAATCTTGAGCATTTATGACAAATATTCTAGCATTTACACCATGATGATTGAGGGCGAAATCCATGGGATTTCCTTAATCAATGGGCAACGACTAATTTGAGGAAGGCATCGCTATAAAAGGCAAGGAAGACACTCAAAGCAGGGGGAAATCGACACAACAATCAGCACAACTCTCAATCACAACTCTCTACGCCCCAAAACACTCTCAAATTCATATATTCTAGCTATTGTATTTCTTTTGTTCTAAGGAGAAAGACGATCTTTTGTAGCGATCCAAAAGTTCATATACATATACACGAGCAATACAAACGATCCTAAGCATTCTTCGCATTTCCTTACGTTTATTCAATTTATGTTTGTTATTTCTTTTCGATTTACATCTTATTCGTAACTTGTAACGCGTTGTGACGACTTTGTGACTAAGATTCTCTCATCATAGCGAAGTAACACGTTTACGTGGTTAATTCGCCCAAAACAGAATCCAAATGCAAGCGGGTGGATGAGCTCCCACGTATGCTTGGGGCTAATCACACCACCCGAAGGGCGCAACAAGTCAAACACCATTCTCCCTAGCACACGAATGTGAAGCCGTCATCCCGGAAAAGATTGTAGTGCCCACCGCCAGGTATGGGCTCACCACCGTAGACAGCAATGGGCGCGAACTTGAGTCAGATTTGGACACTGTCCAAGAACTCAAGGAACGGCCCACGTTCGGTTCACGAAATACCAATCTACCACGAGCTGGGGTTACTTGAACCGAGAAGCAACAAGATATTGGCCAAACTAGTCATGGTCAGGGGTACGCTCCCGTCGTTCAGAACAATTGAGTTCGAGCAGCTTTCTATAGAGAAGGTCGCACAAGCCAGGATCCCCCTAGACAATCTCTAGGCAATCTCCAGGCAACCGTGACTCGGCTAAAGTCGTTATGCAAAATCAAAGATAAAACCCAAACATGCACACACACAAAAGTATAGTAAGCAAGTACGGGGTCAAACCCAAAGGAATCAGTTTCTTAATCCGATTTTAATGGTTTTTCATGCAAAGTAATCAAAAGGGGGGTTTGAGAGAGATTTCAATCAAAGTTTAACAAGTAGAGTTCATTCAATCAATTCCACTTTATTAAACCGTTGATCATGAATTCGTCCACTTCTTTATATGCCTAGGTCAATTCCAATCCTTATCTTGATTATTCGTTAGTCCACGGTCCTAGCAAAACTATGATATGAACAAGGACACTTAATTCAAATCATGCAATACACTCAAGGATATTAGGAAATCAAATCATGCAATCAAGCTACGAGTCTCATGCACAATTTAACCATTGAATACTCTTCCCTAAACTAGTCCACGGTCCTAGAATAGCGTTGTTTCGAGAAATAGGAAAGATGCATAGACAACAACCAATCCTAATTCAAACGATAAATCTAAGTCAATTAAACAAGTTGATCAGGCTCATATAATCAAACAAAGATCATGGGATGAGCACAAGAGTATCAATAAAGACCTAAGGATAAAGAAGTTACCAGAATTTCAGAACTTCATAACAAAGCTTCCTTGATTGAATAAACTCCAAGGAAGATTAGTCCTCCATTACAAAGAAAGCACAAATCTTTATTGAAAGAACAATTGATTACAAAGTGTGATAGAATATCGAATCTCTCTAAAACCTAGAAAGGTTCCTCCTTAAATAGCCCAAAGAACAAGCTCTTCGAGATAGATAAGAAAGGAAACAAGATAGAAAAGACAGGATTTCGTCCATCTCGAATTCGGCACGCACCGCGACCGCGCCGCCTTGGCCGCGCCCGCGGCGGTCTTCACTTGGCTTTGGCTGAGTCGGCTTCTACCGCGACCGCGTCATAGACAACGCGACCGCGGCCTTCACGGGTCTTCATGGACGTCGCCTCACACCACCGCGACCGCGTCATAGACAACGCGACCGCGGAATCCATGCAGTGGTGAACTTCGTCTTTAAGCTCTACGAACTCTAGATTCTTCACAACTCGTGTCTTCGGTCTTCATATTACAATATCGCTCAAATCTAACCTAACCACTCTCAATAACATCTCAAAATCTAAGAGTTAACCTATATAAAATATCCTGAATCAAGCCGCCGAAAAATCTCCAGAATATGGCTCCAAGGCCAAAGATTGTCAGCTGCAAAACGACGACAGGGGTATAGTGGCCTCGACACCAGATCAAGCTACGTACAACACCCCTCCAACATCCTTGCCTGGGCAACAATCCAAGCCTGTCACTCGTTGCCAGTCTCTAGACAATGGCTAGGCAGTCGCTAGAAAATCTCCAAAGAAGTTGAAAAGATAGCTTCAAGGCCAGACCTTGACGGTTGTAAGAAGATAATAGGGAGTCGTCTGATCTAACTTTGACACCCTTCAGACCCCCTTTCGTGGGGAACAATCCAAGTCGATCACTCGTTGTTGACCGCTAGATAGCCGCCATGCAGCAGTTGGACAATCACCATCTAGTGAGTCGGTACCTAGGAGCATCAGGTGAGAAGACGAAAATGACGAAAACCATTCTCATGAACATGACCCAATCACTAGAAAAAAGCAGGTTCAATCCGTATCACTCCCAAAAACTATTATTTTACATTTTGCTTTCCCTTTGTGGTTTCACACGAATACACTACTAACTTAAGCATTGGAGGATCATCAGGAAACCCGTGATCGTCCCTTTTTGACTTCATGATTATGCATTATCCAACCATCTGAAACGTCGATGGCCAGCCATGGACCGAATACAGTCCCAAGGCGCTATACGCCAATATTGACTACGAGGCTAAGGTACTTATTTTTACTATCTACATTTTATTTCTCATTCTCCCCACATTCTATAACTTCTTCCCGCTCATTCACGAGCCAAATCTAACAATATTCGATCATGACTCACACGTAGACCTGTCAATCGGGTCGGGCGGGTCGGGTTCGGGTTTCGGTAATCGGGTTCGGGTCAAACACCAGGTCGGGTCATTTCGGGTCACAATTTTAACGGGTCAAAACGGGTCGGGTCACTACGGGTTTGTTGCGGGTTCGGGTCAACCCAACGGGTTAAAGAACCTGATTTTTCAAATTTATCTATTATTTTTTTTGTTGATATTAATTTATAACTCTTGTATTTACTTATAAAGTTATAATATAATTTAATTGACACCTATATGTAAGGATTTAAATTTTTAATACAAGAGTTACACTTCGTCTTTGTACTCACTATTATAAATTATTAATCATAACGTGATATCTACCTATTTTAACAAGATTTTTGTAATCAATCATGTGCTAGACTAAGTGGGATGAGTAACACAAAGACAACAAAAACAAGTTTCAATTTCACATTCATGGTGTTTTCTAAAAGAATTTCAATAAGAAATAATTAACCTGAAAGTTCAAATCCTAGAGATTCAAAATTGATTATGAAGAAAAAAAAACACGTTAGATAAAAAGTAATTTGTATGAAAACTTAAATATAATCCTAGAGTTATTGTATGCATATATCATACTAGAAGCAGAAGCTTGTAATTTACATATTTTAAAAGTATAATATTTCTCATCGTTTACATATTTTAACTTTGATAAAACTATAAACATTAATGTAACCTAGAACAACTTTACAAATCAATTCAGAACTTAGATTCTAGTTCAACAAAGCAAAAAAACATTCAAACCTTGAGAAGTATACATCAATTTAAGAGACAATAACTTAGTACATCTTTAATCAATTGGTATATTTCATGTTCAAAATCAATTACTCGAGTCGATTTTCTTTTTAAAGAATCATCTTTTAATCAATCAATTGGAGTTGAGTTCGGCTAATGACGAGAGAAAGACAAATCATTACAATCGAAACCAACAATGTGTGAATTTTTTTCACCATTCCCGTTTTTCGTTCGACCCAACGGGTTAACCAAAACCAGACGGGTTTGACCCAGAAATTTCCCGGGTCATCGGGTTCGGGTAAAATCGGGTTTCGGGTTTACTTTTCCGGGTTATGACCCAGACAATTTCGGGCGGGTCGGGTCGGTTTTTCGGGTCGGGTCAGATTTTGCCAGGTCTACTCACACGCGTTAAATTACTCGCTACTCTAAGATACAAAACTACACGATACGCGTTGAACATAAATACCACTGTTTAAATACATGGTTATACCGTCTAGAAATGACGAAGTCGTCACGAATACAACGTCGACGAAATGACCCATAAGTTGGTCACCCCCCATCTAAGTCCGATTAACAAAAGACATCCGATTAGTACAGGAAGGGGAAAGTTATAACAAATAAAAACCCAATGGCCAAATGCGCGGGACGCCGCGATGACAGTACATCCTAAGTCTTAGCTTAAGGATCCAAAGGAATCCTAATCATAACTAACTATGTACGGGCCTTTGCAGAAAATAAAGCGCAAAGCATGAGCCCCAGATAGGTGCAAGCTAAAGCGCTAGGAAGGAGAGCATCTCTAGCTCCCTCCTGAATGCTAACCTACCAACGCATTCCCCCACCTGTGGGTAACAAATTCCTGGCGAATTTCCAGGCCACTACTTAAAACTAACATATTATGAAAAAATGATTTCTTATGCAATTCAGGAAAATAGCAAGTAGGAAGGTGCGCCATACCGGGGCATCGAAACTCAATACGAGTAAACAACACGTCCCCTACCAACGGGCGATGTTTCTTTGGATATTCTCCAGATATTTAATTATACTAACATTATTGCAAAGTTATTTTATTTTAGTGCAAGACAATGCTGAAATTCGTAAAAGCGCACCATACAGGGGCTTCGAAACAAAACAAAATACAAAAATACACGTCCCCTACCAACGGGCGACATTTCTCTGGAAACTCTCTAGATATATCATTAAACTAATGTTATGGCAAAGTCGTTTGCTCAAGTGTAGGATAAAATCAGGAGGCCACAAGTTCAAGGGCAACGAACCAACATAACCAAGTCTCCAAAGAACAAACATACACCCAATCAGGGGTTCGCATTCGTTCACTCAACGAACCTAAATCAAATAAACGACAAGGAAATCAGTAAATTCACTCATCAATGGCTGGGGTCGGAGAGCCTGCCTCAGCCAAAGGCTTCCTACCATCGACCTCCTTGTCTTCCTAGCTAGATGTACCAGTATTATCACTGGTTCACGCACATGAAGATTTGCCAGAAACGGCTGAAATGAACTCGCTAGTCACGCGTTAGTAATTCTGTGGTCATTCTGAAACTAACGAGAGTTCTATCTAGTCATACCCGGCCAGCAATTGGTCAGCGTACGAAGATTGCGCATGAATCCTGCTTTCAAAGAATCATTCTATTATCGTTGGGTTAACTCAACCTCATAAATCGGACCCTTCCTGACAAAGGAGGTTAGGGTCTACCACTATCAAAGTATCAAGTACGTCATTCATCGTATCCTCATGATTGATTGTACTGGCGTCATCTTGAAGTTCCTTGTTCACTAAATAAGAAGATCCCCAGTGTTAGGGTACCGAGTGGGTAATACTTGACGAAGATATCCTACCGCGCCATTAACTCCTAGCGATCGTTCTTCCCATCAGCAAAGTCTTGAAGAATCTCCAGGCGAGGCTTCACCAAATACTAAAGCAAGCATGCTAACCACCACATTGATCAAACACTGGGTCACTTTCACATCTTCTCACAGCATCACTTCCCGAGCACAGTATAACTCATCGAGTATTCACTATCTTACTCGGAGAATCTCTGATGCAGACATGCAAAACTAGTCAAGTGCACTACCTTAAGAGTCACTTCGGAACATAGCTTCCGAGACATAGGCTCTCAATCCGAGACATATACCTTCAGTTTCTCAAGCATCACCTTTGCACAACAACGAGTGTAAGCTCTTGGTTTATGACTTGATTTGAGTCCATGCTATGGACTAGCGACTTTGATCAGGTTAACGCCCGACGCTCACGGTTTTGGTCAAGTTAAATGCCCAAGGCTACACAACTTCGATCACACCAACGTTGGTGGCAAGAAGCTTTGGTCAAGTCCGTTCCTATAGCTGACGATTTCGATAGAGTCCGTGCCTCTAGTAAACACTTCTGTCATGTGAACATCTACTGGCCAAAAACTCAATCGCTTGTATTAGCGGAAAAATATTGTAAATGACGAGGGATCATATCGAAGACATGAAATCCATCTCGCCCGTCTCGTCGCCTCAACGACCAAGATGAATTTGGGGTATTGTTGGACCAAGAAATAATCCGAACAAGAGGCAGCCCATTACCAGGGAAGGCTATATGCCTTGCAGCTACAAGATATTGTTGGACCTGGATTTTAGGCAAAGAAGCGTCAGCGCATAGTCAGAGAATCTCTTGCATGTCTAGAGTTATGGAAGATCTTCGGAATTGGCTAAGTCGGTTGAAGGAATGAAGGTCCGAGATATGGTTGTTACAAGATAGAATCTTCCTAAGATTTTGCCAATTATAAGATAGATTCGCTGCCAGACAGGATAGAGACTATCCAGGATATAAGATAGATTTTCTAGAAATCTGTTAGTTAAGGTAGAATTATATCTTGTATAAGATAGAATTCCTATTTATTGTCTATAAATACGAGAGATCACACACCATAGCCCTCGCTAGAGGCATACACTGTAAACCCTAGAAGGGGGGGGGGTCACACCTTCATACATCCATTGTAAACCCTAGAACGGGGTATCACTTTTTTACACATTCATACGCTTAGTACAGCAATACAAACACAATTTTCGTCCTTCTCTTTGATTTATTGCGATCTAGGCCCGATTTAGGTCAAAGTTGTATTGGTAAATTTTGGCTCAAACAATCAATGATGAGGTAAAATCCCTACTTGAATCTGGTAAAATACAAGAAGTTAAGTATCCTAATTGGCTTGCGAATGTGGTAGTGGTTAAAAAGAAAAATGGAAAATGGCGCGTTTGTGTGGATTTTACAGACTTAAACAATGCATGTCCTAAAGACTCATTCCCATTGCCTCACATCGATGCAATGGTGGACGTAACGGTAGGGCATGAATTGTTAACTTTTATGGATGCGTTCGGTGGTTACCACCAAATCATGATGCATCCCAAGGATCAAGAGAAAACCGCATTCGTAACTAATCAAGGAACTTATTGTTACAAGCTTATGCCTTTCGGGTTAAAAAACGAAGGTGATACTTATCAGAGATTGGTTAATATGATGTTTCAGGAAAAGTTGGGGGATACGATGGAGGTGTACATCGACGACATTCTTGTTAAGTCATTGAAGGCGGGAGACCACATTGCCCACTTACAAGACGCCTTCCAAATCTTAAGGAGTTACAAGATGAAGCTGAACCCGACCAAATGATCTTTCGGTGTTACCTCGGGAAAATTCCTTGGGTACATCGTAACTCAGAGGGGCATCGAAGCAAGTCCAGAACAGGTCAAGGCTATAATGGAGTTACAATCCTCGAAGTGTGTCAAAGACGTTCAGAAGTTGACAAGACGAGTAGCAGCGTTGAACCGATTCATATCTCGCTCCTTGGACCGAAATAAGCTATTCTACGACATACTGAAGAAGAACATGTCATTGGAATGGACCGAGGCTCATGAAAAAGCTTTTTGTGAGTTGAAACAATATTTGTCTAACCCGCAGGTGCTACCAAAGCCACCACGTGGGGATAAGTTAAACATATATCTAGCTGTAACAGAAGTAGCTATAAGCATTGTCCTGATCCAAGAAGAAAATGGAGATCAATTGCCCATATATTATGTAAGTAAGACTTTACTTGATGTAGAAACCAGGTATTCTCCCGTAGAAAAATTGTTCTTATATTTGGTAATGGCTTCAATAAAGTTACGTCCTTAATTTTAAAGCCATTGTATCATTGTGAGAACTAACAACCCGATGAAGAGTATCATGTCAAAGCTAGAATATCAGGTCGATTAACAAGATGGCTGATTCACTTGAATGGGTACGACATCACATACGAGCCAAGAACAGCAAGGAAGTCGCAGGCGTTGGCAGATTTTGTGGTCGAATTCACCCCTACCCCTTCCGAGTTAGAAGAGCAGGATGTGTTACATGTGTCAGGTAGCGGCAAGTGGCTAATGCATACAGATGGCGCATCAAATCAAGTTGGCATAGGATTGGGGGTAGTTCTGAAGTCACCACAAGGGGATAGGATAGCCCAAGCTATTCGATGCGCTCATAGGCGGGTTACTTATTTCCAAAGAATTAAACGTGCAAGAGATTGAGGTAATTTGTGATTCATTATTCATTGTGAATCAAGTATAAGACTCATATGTTGCCAGGGATTCAAAGATGAAAGCATATTTGGAGAAAGTTCGGGAAATTGTCAAAGATTTCAAACATTTCGAGATAAAACAAGCTCCCCGAGATGCCAACGCACAAGCCGACGCCATAGCCAATCTTGGGTCCGCCACTGATCCAAGAGAATACAGCAAAATACCCTTCGTGTATCTTGACGCTCCATCCATAGTCAAAGAAGTTACGAGATGAGGCATCAATTCGGTTGACAACATACAAACAGGGGGTAGCTCGAAGTTATAACAAACGTGTCAATGCAAAGGCGTTTCAAGTAGGAGATTGAGTGTAAAGGAAAGTCTTCCAGAATACGCAGGAGCCAAACGTGGGGAAGCTTGGAGCAAATTGGGAAGGACCTTATCAAATCACGAAAGTCATAGGGCAAGGTGCCTAGGAGTTTGTGTCGCATGATGGAAGAATAGTGCCCAGAAGCTGGAACGCGATGAATTTGAAGTTCTATCATTTCTGAAAGGTACTTAACAAAACTATCCTTTTTACATCATTACACTCTTACGCATATACAGATTATTCAATTACAAAATCCATAAAGTACTCTCTTACACATACATGACATCAACAACATCTTACTGAAAACTAACAAGGGACACCTTGTGATGTTACAGGCCAAACAAAGGCCCTGCCTTATGATCAGGCAAAGAAGTGCACATGATGACTAGTCAAAAAGGATGCAAAAGACAAAGAGCAAGCAATAAGAGTTCTACAACAAAAAGAATCTTATTGAGATACTTGTAAACATGATCTTTTCATTAATATAAGTAATTACATTTTCTTCTTTCTACTATGCATCCTATACAAAAGCGCTATACAAATATTACATTATTACACCATACTTGTGGTAACACGTTTAAGCACATTCCATCTTCAGTCTTTGGCTCCAAACCTGTTTTGGGAACCTGCAAAAAAGACAAACAAGACACAGCATAGCTAATAGCAAAAACCTACAATCAAAAAGCCCCAACACACTGGGGGTGGGATAAAGTCTTAAAAACAGAAATAAAAACAAAGCAAATTAATTCTGAGGAGTCTCCACAATTTGATCTTTGTTGGCCACTTCCACTTGCGCGACCTCTTTTGTAGAAAACTCAAACCCGAAATTCAATCAACATGTCGATATGAACACTATATAGAAAAATACTACTTTCAGCACACATAAGTTTCATTTATACATGTGTCATCACTAACAATCCTTTTACAAACCGACACACAAAATTACTCTCTTCTGTGTGTTTACATGGGGGACGTTACCTTTGCTCCTCCTTCGTCTCCAGAACGGTACCTTTGTCCAGATCGGGACAATACCCTCGTCCCGTACACGTGAGTGTGCCTTTCCGCACATACTTAACAAACCTACATACACAACACGTACATATATATACAATTATTGGTTTCAACCGCTGGGGCATTACAGTTACTTTCAATCAAGTTACTACCACAAATTAAACACGCTAATTAACTACGACAATTGAAACTCACTTACACGTACGCCTATCCACTTAAACATTTAAATGACAAACGCTTTTATATTACTCAATCACACTTAATTTATAAATCTAATTACCAGACCAAGTTTAATCCAACATTCACCCCCTTAAACTTGGTTTATCGAACACAAGCCCATTTTCTTCTCCGCCACTGCACCAACGTAGCACGACTCCGCGTCGTTTGTATCATCGGTGGCGATGCCTTCTTCGATGTCCGAGAATTTCCTCTTGGTTTTGTTGTTCGAATTCCAATTGATGTTTGATCGGAACACCCAATTTTATCTTCTCGATCTTTTCGATATGTTCTTATATCTTACATTTCATATCTCATCTTCTCCATAGTATTCAACATCCTTCACCGATTTCGGGTTCTATAAGATCTTCGTCTCGGGCTCTGATACCAATTGTAGAAAACTCAAACCCGAAATTCAATCAACACGTCGATATGAACACTATATAGAGAAATACTACTTTCAACACACATAAGTTCCATCTATACATGTGTCATCACTAACAATCCTTTTACAAACCGACACAGAAATTTACTCTCTTGTGTGTTTACATGGGGGACGTTACCTTTGCCCCTCCTTCGTCTATGGAACAGTACCTATGTCCAGATCGGGACAATACCCTCGTCCCGTACACGTAAGTGTGCCCTTCCCCACACACTTAACAAACTCACGGACACAATACGTACATATATATATATATACAATTGGTTTCAACCGTTGGGGCATTACAGTTACTTTCAATCAAGTAACTACCACAAATTAAACACGTTAATTAACTACCATAGTTGAAACCCACTTACACGTACGCCTATCCACTTAAACATCACTTAAACATTTAAATGAAAAACACTTTTATATTACTCAATCACACTTAATTTATAAATCTAATTGCCAAACCAAGTTTAATCCAACATCTTTCGCCACCTTGGCAATCTCATCAATGGGAGATGACGCCTTTGAGGCGCTGGGCTCACTTGAAAACGGACTCTCGAAGTCGGCCCTCTCTTTCGCAATGTCCCACTTGACATGCCCACCAGCAGCGAATTCCTCCATAGTCTCGACCCGTGCCTTGATTGACCAATAATCAACGGAGCCTTCGACTTCCTGGGCAAGGGCGGTGGCCTTCTTCGATTCAGCTTTATACTTGTCTTGCCACGCTTTTGATTCTCCAGCGACCTTCTCTAAAGCCTCCTGCAGTTCCGCCATCTTCGACTCCAATAGTTTTTTCTCCCGGCATAAGATGGTTGCCCTGTCCTATCCGAGCTGGGCATTCAACTTGCTCTGAGCTACCTGATCAGGGAAGTCCTTAAACGCGTCATGAGCGGCGAGCGCAAGTTGGAGACCCTTCAAAAGGAAACGGGGAATTGTCAAAAAACGTAAGTAGTAAAGACGTCACCAGTAAGAGGTAAAGAATTATGTACCTGCCATTGCGCAGCTAAAATTTCCCCCAGGAGTTCAAAGAAAGAAGGGTGACGGCGAGAGCCTTGAAAGCAGTCAATTTGAAGAGGTGTCAAGGACTTGAGGCACTTCATCGGATCCATGTCGATTGTCATCATAGTCCCGAGAAGGTCCATCATCCTAGAAGGCGTCTCCTTCCTTGGTCGAGGAGTGTTAGACAACTAGAATATGCTTCAGGAGGCTCGATAATAAGGGACGAATATGGAAAACCACTTAACGGAACAACTAGAATATACGGAAAAGTATCGGTGCTATTGGCGGAAGCAATGACGTTATGGGATGGTGTAAGGAAGGCCAGACAATTGGGCATTAGGAAACTCGAGGTGGAGGGGGATAACGTGACAGTTATCAAAGCTATAGCAGGAATGAATCGCTGCCCATGGGAAATTGAAAGAATTATTACAGACACCCTCGTCTCCCTCAGGGCTTTCGAGTACATCCGCATCTTTCATGGGAGTAGACACTGTAATTCTGTGGCCGACAAAATTGCATTCTTGGGCCACAGCCTCTCATGAGAAACTATCTGGAACCATCACGAGCTTCTTGCTCTCATCCGAAAGGATGCACTAGGAATCCCGCCCTAGAGCGAGATCCTAATTTTCACCGGGTCAAAAAAAAGAGAAAAAAAAAAGGAGTGTTAGACAAAAATTGTTAAAAGAAAACAACCATGCACAAAAACATTTCATTTGATTTTTTTTTTGTTATAAGTTCGACCCTTAACTATATATCTCTACAACTTCTAATAATAATATAGACACACTTAGTCATATATTTTTTTGTTGTAATTTGGGCTGCACCCAAAATTTGATGGGCTGCCTACATATCTCTTTAAAGAGAATCAAACCTTACGTAGTTCGGAGTTTATATATAAAATTTGCGACTGGACTTGATATTTTTTTTATTTGTATCAAGTTTCCTACGTACCCTCTCGAGGGATCAAGTCATTGTAGTTCGGGGTTTTTTACTTTTGGTTTGAGATTTGATAACTGTACGTAGCATTTCATAGGCATCAAGTCTTTACGTAGTTCTACACGATATTTTTGTGTACGTGTATATTTTATCTTTATTCATTTTTGCATGGGAAGCCTCCTTACATGTGTGTGGACTTCGGATTTTTCCATGCGGCTGCTTGTACCTCTTTGATCGATATATTATGCTTTTTATCTAGCTTCTCTTGACTTGCCATTGGATGGCCTTAGATGCATTTGGAGCTAATTTGACGTGTAGAGATCACTTGATCATTTGCATGTAAACCTTTCTTGTATATAATTATGCATGTAAACCTTTTTTTTTTTTTGAAGAAACAAAATGGGCCGGTCCACAAGGAGATTCTCCATAAGCTAGCATTTTGATCATGCCAAATCAAGTTGTTGATTGCTTCCATATAGGTACGTTTTTTGTACTCTCAATATGGCTCATTGATCTTATTCCATATTTAAGGGATGAAGAATATACATACAGGGGTGAGTTCAAATAAAACAAGTGTTATAGTGCTACACAGTGGATAAATCTGGACCGTTGATCTATATGCATGATATAACACGTCGTATGCATGATTTTAATAAAACATGTTAGTTATCTATATGCATGATATGACACGTCATATGCATGATTTTAAGACGCTATTTGCATTATTATAATGGTTATATGCATGATGTTTTGTTAGTTATATATATATATCAAATCCCCAAATCCCAGAATTATGGAAACTAAAGTTAGCTACCTATATGCGTGGTACAACACGTTATATACATGATTTTAGTATGTTATATGCATGATTATAAAAGGTTATATGCATGAAGATTTTTTAGTTGTAAATATGAATACACAAATCCCGGAATTATTGGAACTGAAGTTATGTTACTTATATGCATGATATAACACGCCATATGCATGATTTTAATATGTTATATGCATGATATATTATTAATTGTAAATATGAATACGCAACTCTTGAAATTATAGGAACTAAATTTAGCTGCTTATATGCATGACATAACACGTCGTATGCATGATTTTAGCACGCTATATGCACGATAATAAATGTTATATGCATGATATTTTAATAGTTATACAATGATTACTCAACTCTTATATTAATATGCTATATGCATGATGTAATATACTTGTATGCATAAAGTATTATTGTATGTTCATATTAAAAATTTCCGTATACATAACTCAACCGTTATATTCATAAAATCAACTCTTATATTCATAAAACTGGATAACTATATGCATATATGTCAATCATATATGTTCCAAAAACAAATATGTGCGTAGGAATTGAACTATTGAACTATTATTTGTATGTCAATCACAACGGAGAGAGAAATTCCCTAATTGGATGATCCTGGATGGGCTGTGGAAGTCGAGTTTATCCGGAGGAGCGGGAACCATGCCGTTGATGCTATGGCTAATCATGCCTTGGAAGTTAATGCCTTGTACTCTGAGATTCCTCTTGTTCCTAATTTTTTGTTGCCCATCCTTGCCACAGATAGTGTGGTTTGTAATGACATTTCTTAAGGTTTTTCATTAATAAGAGTACGCAGGAGCTAGTCTCCGTTTTCTGAGCAAAAAAAAAAAAGAAATTCCCTAATTGGGGCTTCACCGAGAAGAGAGAAGCTCGGAACCACCGATGTGGTTGAACTATTGAGATGGAAGTGTTCACCAACTCATGCCAAAATCAGAAATTCAGAAACAGTATAATCACATCATGCTAAAATCCAAACAAAGCAAAACTATATTAAATCTTTCCAATCTTTAGTTGCTTATTTGCACTGATCATAAAAACCACCAACAAATCAAAATCCATAGAAAAATGTGCACCGATCAATAGATCGTTTAATTTCCCATCGTAGTTGTGCACTCAGTCCACATGCTCGATCCATATATCAATACGGATCTTTCCACCCCATACGATCCCAAAAAGCGGCATGGAACAACAACGACTCTAGTGCCAACCGACGCTTGTGGCTGAACCGATCGACGGAGAAGGCTCGCCGGCTATGGTAGAGTCTGGAGAGGCGGCGACGGGAGAGGACGCCGGAGAAGGTCTCGGTGGTCCACCGAATAGGGAACTCAAATTCAGTTTGCAGGCCATGGAACACCGCCGGAGATTTCTTCGGGGAGCTGCAGGAGAAGCGCTCGGTGCCGGTGGTCCATTGAAGCTGCGGGGAAGATGCGGGAGCAAATAAGAGAGGGTGGGGTGGGTTGGATTTTAGGGGTTTTTGTTTTAATCCTAACCATGGATCTTGTTTTAATCCAATGACTCACATTTACTCACTCTATATCACTCTAAGCTATGGTATCAATTGAACCTAATCCGATACATATATATCTGTTTATATGTACATCTTAACAAGCTATGATTTTTTTTTATCTGGGAAACAATGATACGTATGGCCAACCCCATTTTACTCATCTTCCTCGATCAAATCCGCTCACTTTTCTTCTCCAACAGTAAGTCTTATTTTTCCTTACTATTGCTATATAACTTCAAATTAGGGTTGTGAATTTGATATCCGAACTGACGATCCGATCCGAGATATCCGCAGATCCGATCCGTTTTTATGATCCGTATCCAAATTAATCCGACTAAAATCGATCCGTATCCAATCCGATCCGCTATTTTTTCCAGATATATGGATCGGATACGGATCGGAGTTTCAGATAAATGGATATCCGAAAAATCCGAAAATATCCGTATATATTAAATATATGTTAATATATATATTTAAAAAATACATATGTATATAAATACATGTTTTTACCAAAAATTATATATGTATATATTTAAAAAAATATATATGTATATATTTAAAAATATATATATGTATATATTTAAAAATATATATATATATATGTAAATATAATTTGGAATTTATTAATTTAAGCAAGTTTAAATAAAATGGATCTTTTCGGATATCCGCCATCGGATATCCGATCCGAACGGATATATTTTCAAGGATATCCGACTAAAAATGGATCGGATACGGATCATAATTTGAGGCAAAAAAAATTTCGGATATTCGTGGATTCGGATCGGATCGCATCGGATCGATCCGAATTCACAACCCTACTTCAAATGGTATTATTTTGATTTATAGCATGTACGTACTACGCATATGTGATTGTACAATTTGAGAAGTCCTTCAAGTCTCCATACATTCATCGTACACACTATATATTTTTATCTTTTTTTTTTTTGGTCCAAAGGAGGGCTAGAGCCCGTTTTATTTAAATAAAAAACGATTACATATTAGCGTTCATCCAGGAGTCTATCTCCATGAATGACGTAAGGCCCTCAGGCGGGCTATGAAACAAAACAAATTCACCTAAGCTATCATCACTACACTTAGCCATCCAGTCCGCGGCTTGATTCGCACTCCTAGCAATGAACTTGATCTTCACGATCCAATCCTCACTCCGAGCTAACGTCCTGCAGCTGTTCATAAGGTCCCACAGATTGGTCGGGATGGCGTTTTCAACATTCACCGCCTGCACAACTTGAATAGCATCCAGCTCTACTTCAAGTTTCTTGATCCCGAGCTGCTTAGCAAACCGAAGCCCCTACCACAGTCCAACCAATTCTGCTTTCAAGGCCGACTCTCCCGGGATTTTGACAGCATACCCTTTCACAAAATCCCCATTATGGTCTCTAATTAGGCCCCCAGCCGTGATGAAAGAGCTTCCTTCAGCAAAGCCACCATCCGAATTCAGCTTTAGCCAACCCTCCATAGGACGAGTCCAATGCGAAAGCTGCTGCGATCCATCAACAATGGCCCTAGTCTTCATCAGCTCCCGATACTCCTGAGCTCTTTGAATCACAAAAAGATGTTTTTCGCCACAAACCGCAGGTTGCGCTTGAAAAACTCTTTCGTTTCTCCACTTCCAAATCCACCAAACGCCATAAGCAAAGGTAGTCGGCCAGGCACCATCGTTGTCGAGGTTGAAAGATAGCCAATCCTTGAGATCAGCAGCGAAAAAGCGCCCCTTAACCATGTCAATTAAAAGCTCGTCCCAGATTTCCTTAGCTCTGTAACAATCTCTAAGAACATGAATGGCCGTCTCACTACCTTCATTACATCCGGTACACCTGTCCTCCTCACAAAGCCAACGCCTTTTCCTAACAGCATTGCACATGATGGAATTATGTGCCACAAGCCAGAGGAAGGTCCTAACTCGCTCAGCAGCCGACAACTTCCAAATACTCCTCCAAAGCTTGTCCTGTTGAGAGTTGTCACCATCCCTTATCAGCTCCATCGCCGTCTTCAAGGAGAATTGCCCAGAAGCCGTTCTAGCCCAGTAGAAGTTGTCATCCACTCCTTCCTCAGCAAGCCTTATCATAGCAATTTCAGCCAAGGCTTCAGGCGGGAGAAGATTAGAAAATTGCTCCCAATTCCATGAATCAGCAGACCAATACTCAGCCACGGTTTTACCAAGATCTTCATCATATATCACATCAGTAGCAACATCAATAAGAGGCTTGTCAATAGCCCAGACATGATCCCAGAAAAGAGTCTTTCGACCATCACCAATTCTGGTTCTAACACCATGCAGTAAAGGCGTCTTAGCTTTCGTGATGCCCTACCACAGATTCGATGAACCTCTCTTGGCTTGGAACATGTCTCTATCTTGCCTTCCATTGCAATATTTGCTTCTAACCACTCTAGACCACAAGGAATCTGCATCAGTCATTAAACGCCAACCCATCTTAGACATGAAGGCCGCATTCACCTGTCTCATGCTTCTCATGCCAAGACCACCTGCATCTTTAGGAGATTTAAGAGTGTTCCAATTAACAAGATGAATCTTCTTTTTTTCATCAGTCGAACCCCATATAAAAGCCCTAGTTTTCTTTTCGATATCATCACAGACATAGATAGGCAGACTTAAGGTTTGCATAGAGAAATAGGGAATAGTGGATAAAACAGACTTCGCAAGGGTTAATCTACCTGCCAAGGAGAGAGTTCTAGCCTTCCACCCTGCAAGCTTAGTCTTACCTCTCTCCATGATATGTCTGTAATTTGCTTTAGACTCCCTTTGCTTAGACATGAGCACACCGAGATGCATCCCTAGGTCCTCAGTAACAGGAATTCCACCACAGCTACTGATATTAGCCGCAGCCTCCTCATTCGTTCCATTAGAGAAGCAGAGCTTTGATTTCTGATAATTAATCTTAGCCCCCGCTGCAGCACAAAACTTCTCAAGACAAAACTTCATCACCTCCATTTGCTCCTCTGAAGCCTCCGCAAATAAGATAAGATCATCCGCGAAGAAAAGATGAGAAATCTCCGGGCCACCATCAGAAAGATGAATAGGCTTCCAAGCACCCGCCGACACCGCTTCTTCAATAATATGTCCCAACCTCTCCATATAAAGGACGAACAAGAAAGGAGAGATGGGATCTCCCTGTCGAACACCTCGGGTCGGCTTAAAGGAATCACCAACTCCTCCATTCCAAAGCACTTTCATAGAGCTAGTTGTGACACTAGCCATGATCACCTGGATAAGAGAACTCGGCAACCTGGCCTCTTGCAAAGTATCTCGAAGAAAGGCCCACCGAACTCTGTCATAGGCCTTTTCGAGATCGATTTTAACCGCCATGAACGCCTTGCTTCGAGAGTCCCTCATGGAGTGCATCACCTCTTTCGTGATCACGATGTTGTCGGTGATTTGGCGGCCGGGAACAAAGCTGGATTGGGAAGGAGCCACCAACCTGCACATTAGAGGTTTCAAGCGTGCCACAATAACTTTCGTAATTATCTTCATAGCTACATTAACCAAGCTAATAGGCCTAAGGTGGTTCACTGTTTCCGGATTCACCACCTTAGGAATTAGCACAATTAGAGTTTCATTCAACGCAGCAGGGAACGCCTTCCCATCAAGGATGTCTAACACAACATCCTCAACTTCATCACTGATGTGTTCCCAATTCTTCTGGTAGAAGATCGCATGGAACCCATCCGGCCCGGGAGCTTTCAGAGGACCCATGCTATCAAGAGCGTCCTTCACCTCTTGCTTACTATACGGTCTGCTCAAGGCGTTGAAGTCATCCTCTGCCATCACCGGAAACTTGCCTCTAGGAACATCAAACGACCCATCATCGTTGCTGTCTTCTGAATACAAATTGGCCAAATGGTTTGACACCATCCTCCTAAGCTCCAGCTGATCCCAAACCCACTCGCCATTATCATTAATCAGGCCATCAATTCTATTATGCCTTCTCCTGACAACGGTGCTTGCATGAAAATACCTAGTATTTCTATCTCCATCAAGAAGAGCCTCTGAGCGAGCCTTTTGACTCCAAAATAAATCAATTTGGTCCAGGATCACCGCCAACTGTTTCCGGAGACGCCCATCTAAAGCCAGGAGCCCACGAGATGGAGAGTCACATAAAGCTCTTTGAATCCCTTCAATGCGTCTGTAGATCCTGTCCCTTTTCCGGAAGAGATTCCCAAAGACATTCCTGTTCCAGCTGTTCAAGTGACAAGCCAAGTTCGAAAGAGACGAGCATAAAGGAATACCTTTCTCCCAGTGGTTGACAAGAAAAGCCTGAAATTCACTATGAGTTAACCAAGCCGCTTGAAAGCGAAAAGGTTTTGGGAGATTATATTGCTCATCAAAGCCATCTGCAGATAACAACATAGGAGAATGATCAGATTGAATAGCCGGGAGATGTCTAATAGCACCATTATCAAACCTCTCCCTCCACTCGACATTACAAAGACCCCTGTCCAGGTGACCACAAGAGCGGGAATCAGCTTCACTGCCCCTAGACCAGGTGAATTTGGGCCCCGAGTACCCCAAATCAAGCAGCTCCATTCTACCCTCAACCCAGTGTTTGAACTTCCGGGTCCGCCGTCTGAGCTCTATCGAGTCGCCAGTCCTTTCATCCATCAACATGGTCTCATTGAAATCTCCCATGAGCAGCCAAGGAAGGTTGATGGAATCTTTGATAGCTTCCAGCCTTCTCCACATTTTTATCTTTAAGAGGTTAATGATCTCACTGATTTGCATGTGCTAGGTATAATACCGACTCTTGATCGAAGCCGATTGAGCCCGTGGTTGCTCCTTAATTTGGCTTAAGTTGAAACCTCCATTGCATAGTTGTACGTATACGACACAACCCTCAAGTCTTTCTCCCATATATATGTTTTATTTTGGGCTTAAAACATATGTGGCCCCCTAAACTTGCACATATTAGTCATTTTAGCACCTCAATTCATCGAGTAATCACTTTGACACTTATACTTAACGTTTTGGGACCGATCAGACACTTTGACGCTGACGTGGCAAAAAAAATTGTCACGGGTTGCCACATCACACGCCATATCATTATTTAATTAAATACAAAATCAATAAACTTCTTGATAACGATGATTTAGTCGTCTTTAAACCACAATTATGCAAGAAAACCAAACTAACTTAAACCAAAGTATAAAGCAAGTAAGGGTCGATTCCACAGGGAGACAAGTTATCTTTAGCAGAGAATTATGTGTCAAACAGAAGTAACAAAGGGGGGTTTTTAGGTTTAATTCACACAAACCATGTAAATCATTCGAATTCAAGAGCTTATCAATCAGTATTTGGAAACACTTAGGCAAACAAATATCCGCATTCGCTTGACAAGTTGATCATTGATTTCATTCAATATCTATGCAATGGAAATTCCAATTCCTTTTCAAAAGTAATTAATAGCACAACCAGATACTATTAACCCTAACTAGATAAATAATCATGAAACTATCAAGATTCAATCTAACTAGCAGCATTCACCAACAGGAATATAATTGGATACAAACTAAGATAAAACAACCAGCTTTTACCCTAGAATGCAAATCAATTCTCTTATGCATATAACTAATACAACCAGATATTAGCACGATGCAGTTGCTACTTATGAATTAGAGATGCTCAACCAGAAACACTCTAAATCTAGCAATAACCTAATAACAATAAATCCTAGATGATCAGGCTAGAAATTATTGAAACAAGTCAATAGCAATTCAAGCAAGAGAAAAGATTAAATCCATAGAATCGATAAGGAGTTAGAAATCTCACAACTCAATCAGAACGAACACTTCAATTGTTTGTCTAAGCAAAGAGACTTAGTTCTCCATAGGTCTTCAAAATACAAATTAATTCCAAACTCAAAAACTAGGTCTAAACAAAGGGTATAAAGCTCCTTAAATAGGAGAAAACAATCTATCTAAAAATACATAAAAACCGGACCAAAAACTATATCCATAAGTCCAATAAATAAAACGCAGTGTTTAAAGGACGAATCCGCCTCGGAACTGGCAGCGATCGCCGCCTATGGGGCAGCGGTCGCCGCCTCCCACAGAACGTGTATTTCTTCGTTTCTTCATTCCAGCTTCAAGTGGTCTTTGGTGCACTTCGGCTCTTCCTTCTTTAACACTCCAAACACCATCTTTAGCACCTAAAACATGACTAAAAGTATGCTAAAACCCCATCTATATACACAACATAAATGTGTATATCAAACTCCCCCACACTTGAATCTCACTCGTCTCGAGTGAATCAGAAAACTAACACTCGTAATCAATAACAACCTAGATCATCAAGTGTCAAGAGAGTCTACAACTAAGGGTAATAACAATTATCATCAAATCTCCTAACCAACCATCCCATGACAAGATATAACATAATCAGCTCCAGCATCCATCAATCCTAACAATAAAACTCAAATCAACACAACTCAACACTACAACCAACCATCAACCTATCTAACACCTACTCCACACATCCAACATCTGTCAACAATATGCATCAATAAAGATGATGAAAATCAATAAACTACACCTTATCCCTCCAAGTGAAAAACCTACCCGAAAACACTCCTAAACTCCTCTTCTTATGTCGCCAGCTCCAGTAAAAAGAGCATCCTAAAACACTCTTTTTTCTTTCACTCTTTTTGCTTAGGCGCCTTTTCAGGTTTTCACCTAACATCTCTCTTTTCATTTTTCAATGTTGGACTCACCATCTCACATCACTCAAAAATCTATTTTTGCCCAAGCCTAATGCTTGTCAGATTACCTTCTTTTTACTTGAACCGCCCTTTCGGGTTTTCAGTCCACCCTAGGATTTTTCTGCCTTTTTCTCTTATTTTTATGGCTCTTTTTTTTTTTTTTAAGTAATAGCAATAGTAATATAAATCCAACTCCCCCACACTTATAATAAACATTGTCCTCAATGTAGAAAGACAAAAATAATATAAGGGGAAGTAAGGAAAAATACCACTACTGTGAAGGTGGTGGTGGTGGCGGGTAGTCAGGGAAGGATGGATATCCAGGCCACTGCTGCTGAAAGAATGTCTCCTGCTGTTGAAAGTAGTGTGTCTGCTGCTTATGGTACTGCCTCTCCTCCTCATGAAAAGTAAGAAATCCTCCTCTACGATCATGTTGACAAGTATCCATGCTCTAAATCATCTTCCAAATATGCCTCAAATAACCAATTGGATACCCAACAACAGTCGCAACTTGATGCATCTCATCCTCCTCATCATCAAAATCATCATTCTCCCCCTTCTTAAAACTCAACTGTAATAGATGTAGGGGAGACAATAGTAGAAGAAGAAGTAGCCTCTTGATGGTCAATCGCTAGGTAGCGAAGAAGAAAGAAGCGAACAAAACGATTGCCCGAATTATTATTTTTTTTGAATTTTTTTTTTGAATTTTTTTTTTTTTTTTTTTTTTTTTTTTTTTTGCCGAACCCGAAAAGGCAAACAATTTAGACCACAATTAAAAGGAAAACTAAAAAACCACAATTTCTCCCAAAAACAATTTAGACCTCCTCTTTCCGTCCCCTACCACCGAACCGACTTCAACCACGGCCGGCGCCACCAGCCTGACCATGTGATTGTACCACACCAGCCTCGGAACCATCGCGGTTCTATCGGGCGCCAAGCTGGTCCTCTTGGTGAGCGACCTCCAACCGAAGCCCAGCAGATCTGGGGCCCCGCCACCCGAGCGACGTCAGCAGCAGGCATTGGAGCGGAACCGGACTCCCCGACCTCGCTATGCTCCCACCTTTGCCTCTCGACCGCGACCTAGCCCGGCTTCCGACCCAATGCCGCTTCCACCCGACCTTAACCCGACGATCCAGACCCGAAATTAGCCCTCTGCACACACCACCGGTCGAACTCCAGCCCCGCTTCCGACTCCGACTAAAAACTCGACCCCGACGACGACCCGGATCCGGAAAAGTAGGCAGAGAGAGGAAGAGTGAGCGATTGGGCAGAGCCGGAGAAAGAGGAGGCCGGGCGTGTGCGAGGGCGAGTGAGCGGAGGCAGAGAGAGGGAGTGATCGGCGTCGGGTTAGGGCAGCGTCGAGAGGGAGGAGCGGTCGCCGTCGAAGTCCCAGATCTGGCAAGTGGGGAGGGGGAGGATGAGATCGTGGTCGCCGGAGCCAGTGGTGTGCGCTCAGAGGTGGCCGGTGGTGGGTGGGTGGGTCTGGGAATTAAGAGATGAGGGGGTTTGGATTGTTTTTTTTTGTTATTAATTTTTTTACCAAATAATGAGTTGGCAATCCATTTGGACTTAGGTGGAATTTTTGTGACCATTTTTTTTTTGCCAAATCAGCATCCTGGTGTCTAATAGGTCACAAAATGTTAAGTTCAAGTGTCTAAATGAATACCCGATGAATTCAGGTGTTAAAGTGATCAATGTGTGCAAGTTTAGGTGTCTGCGTATGTTTTAAGCCTTTTATTTTGTCATATAATACGAGTGACATGTACATGCAGATCATGGGTTTTTTTTAACGGGGCTACAACACCCATGTGTGTATATATATCATGTTTGGTGTACAATTTAATTCATTTCTTTTTTTTATTTGTAGGTTTAAGTCACCAATCATGGTAACTAGTTCAAAATCCCCGTCCAAATTCAAACCCAGGTCCAAATCTGAGAAGGTAAAATTTTGACATTCTTCCTTCGGATTATCATTTTTTAACGAGAATTATTGCACATTTTTTTGTAATTGTGCATAGTCATCTTGTCCAAGAAACAAATCATTTCACAATGAAAATATTTTATTTCGATTTATCGATACATCCATGTTTAACATGAGGAACGCTTCGTTTTGAAGAGATTTTCAAGAAACATCCCGCCTCTAAAAAGAGGCGTTTTGTATCTATTGATTTTTGACGAAACATCCCGTCTCTAAAAGAGACGTTTTGTTTGTGTTGATTTTTGATGTTTGAAACATCCCGTTTCTAGATAGGAACGCTTTGTTTCGTTTGGTCTTAATTTACAAAACCTCTTGTTTCTACAAAGAAACGTTTGGTATCGTTTAATCTCGACCAACGATACATCACGTACCCAAACGAAATTGTTTTCTTTGATTTTGTTTTTCCAACACGTCCTCTCGTATTGACCATCTTTTGAATCACATCTTCCATATACCTTGAAACGAAAGAATGATCCACAAAAATGATTAGTTAACATGTTGAAAGGATAACAGTAAGGGAAGAATACTTACTCTGGATTCGTTTTCTTGGTTGGATTGAAAGTGCAAAGACTTGCTTTTTCTCTTCTTTGACGTTTGCAATCCTCCGCTTTTTTGGCTGATGCTATTTGCACGCGTGAACAGTAGCTAAACGCACGTGCGCAGCACCGTTCTACAGAGCCTTACGGAATGCCATTCCGCAAAGACACGTGGCTGCAAATGAGAGGATGTGTCCACTTGCGGAACAGGGTTCCGCAAGACCTCCACGGAATGCTGTTCTGCGGCACTGTTCATCTGTTTTTGAATACTGTTCACACGTGCAAAAAGCCACCGCGGGACTTTTTTCCTTTCTGTTTTTGAATAGCCCCCAAATCCACTTCTTTCTCCCCGTTTATACCAATTATCCCTTTCAGCCCAAAGAATGCTATTGTAATTACCACTAATAAACTCAACTAGTAATTAGCTAGTAACGTACGGGAATAAAGGGTTGAGCGTTTCTTTTATGCACTCATCAATTGCATTGACAGGGGTCACTCATCAATTGATTGACATTGACATCCTTCTGTGTAGTAACGTGTACTTGCACATGGAGCTTTATTATTATTTTTTATTTTTTAGATTTTATCAATCATGGCTTAAAAAAAATACTGTAACAATTTTTGCCCAACGTTTCTTAAGAGAGATGCATGTTTGTGCATGGCTGAACGTACTGATTTGGAGTTTTTTTTTCCTTTTAGATGGTATTTTGTATGGCTTTAAACATTATTTTTGATTGAATGCATGAAGATTATACATACAAGACTTTACATGCCGTATGTGTATTCCACTAGATTAATTAATTTATTATACATAATCAAGCTTTGCATCAAGAATTAACCTTGATCATGTAAAGCTTTAATTAACTAGCCTTGGGTACAATTTTATATATGTACACCGTTCATATACACACGTATATATACATTATGATCCTTATATTTTTCATCGATCATAATATATAAAAATTTACCCGTCAACAAGGAGCTTTGGAAGGTTCACTGGGTGACTTTGGCGGAAGCGATACCATTAGTTCCGTGTCCGCGGTAGAAGTCGTCTCCGCCTTTCTCTTCTTCCTGGCCTCCAATCTTTCCATTGTGGAGAGTCCTGCGGTCGATCGGGTAGTCCTTGAGTCTGAAGAAGTAAAGGTAACAAGTTAGGTGAACAATGTAGGAATCAGAATTAAAAGAAGGAAGAAGCAGAAATACTTGTATCATTTAACTACTAGTATAAGCTTTTCCTTTCCTTCTCAATAACCTATACAAAACAGCCCTAGTAGGAACATGCAAGATATCAAATTCCCAACTTTCCTTGTTCCCTAACCTTGTTTGACAGTAGACACATCATCCATGCCATCAATATTGATGGTTTGGCCCTTGGGCAAAGCCGCAGGATCGTCTCCAATATCGAGCGCCTTTCTAGTCACCACCTTGTAGATCTGAGAAAGCACTTTTGTGAAGGCATTTTCAACGTCAAGGGACTCGAGAGCCGAAGTTTCCATGAAGACGATGTTCTCCGTCTCCGAAAAGCCCTTGGCATCATCAACTGGGACGGCCCTCAAGTTCTTCAAATCCGCCTTGTTTCCGACAAGCATTATTACGATGTTGGCATCGGTGTGGTCTCGGAGCTCCTTGAGCCATCTCTCGATGTTCTCGAACGTCACACGTCGGGTCACGTCGTACACGACTAGAGCGCCTAACGCTCCTCGATAGAAGGCACTCGTGATGGCGCGGTATCTTCAACGTTAGATTTGCAATGTATTAGGAGCTCCATCAACAATAGTACAAGTAATGAACTTTGTTGACGAACAAGGTCAATGTCGTAAATGAATCTAATCCACTTTAGTATCGTAATAGGTTGACGAGGTGCTCATCTTAGTTTCATTTTCCATTTGAATGGATTTAGAACTCGTTATGTCGGGAATCATTTATACAAATTTTGAAGAGCTAGTGATGTCTCTCCTACCGTCAAAAATTCGATAGACAAATATAAAAGAGGAGGTTGAACCTTTCTATGCCAGCAGTGTCCCAGATTTGAGCCTTGATGACCTTTCCCTCGACGGCGATGCTACGAGTGTCAAACTCAACGCCGATGGTGGGTTTGGACTCGAGGTTGAACTCATTGCGGGTGATTCGAGAGAGGAGATTCGATTTTCCGACGCCCGAGTCTCCAATCAGCACCACCTTAAACAAGTAATCATAATCGTCGTACACCACAAACCCGCCCATATGTATATGTCGAGGGTTGATCTACCTAGTTACGTACCTTGTTGTCGTTCTTTGTCTTCTTAGAGTTTTTTTTTTATGTTTCTAGCTATTTCTCTTTCGTCTTGGTTTTCTTGAATCTTACACCATTGTTTACTCGCTAATGGTTGTTGTTTTCTGTTAAAGAAAGAGGCGATTGGGAGCAAAATGCGTCCGTACACACATCCCTTTCGGCCAAAATCCAACGTTGTCGTTCTAAAATACGAGTGTGATTAGGCTAAGGATTTCTCTATTTGACATGTAACAATGCATAATGTATATTCACGCACACACACCAAGGGCTTGTTCTTTTTTGGGAATGAAAGATTTTTTGAGGAAAAAATAGAGGTTTGGGTGAAAATTTTTTATTGGGAAATGTTAAAAGTAGAGATAGGATTTATATGTAGGAAAAGGTAAATGAAATTTTTTGGGTGGAAAAATTTTTTGGGTGGAAAGTGAAACAAGCCCTAATTAAGACAAAACGATATAAATTAATAAACGAGTTAATCGCGCGCAGATACAATTGTGTGTATAAGATTCATAAACGAGATCATTCGTCCAACCCACTATTTTTTTTTTTAGAAGCCAACCCACTCTATTTGGTTCAATACCATGTGTCTTAATATTTGTATGCTTGGAGGAGAATATAAGTTAATATTGCATCCGAAAAATTAATCCAACTCACTCAATTGCTTACTCTATGGAAGAAAATCCTTAAATCAAAGGATGAAGCCCATTTGTCCATACATTAATTTCAAGTGATTTCCACAAATTGAAATTAAAGAGTATAAGGAATCTCAAAATCGAATTCAAATATTTCCAACAAGAAAAGCCTAACTAGAAGTCTATTAGATTTGTACCAAACTCCTCAGAAGGCAAATTCGTCAAGCGGGCTAATGATAAATGTGAAAATCTACCAATAAATGCGGAAATAAGCCACAATCGTGGATGCTCTTGCTCTTAGGAATAGATCGAGTACGTTCTTGAAACACTCTAGTTGTACTAAGATCGATCAAGATTGAACGTTATTGTGAGTGAGAGTGTTACAAACTGTTGCAGGCTCTTTATCACCTACTCTTTCTTCCCAACCTATTCAACCTCCTTTACTTGTTTCTCAGCCTATTCAACCTATTAGAAAGTCTGCAAGAACTATTACCAAGCCATCTGGACTTGATGACTTCATTTGTCCTACTATTCAGCCACAATCTTCTGAATCCATTTCCTTTATGGCTACACATATTGGTGATCTGTCTGCTTATTCTAGTGATTATGTTTTTTTTGCTGCACAATGTGATGTCAGTGAGGGAACCATATAGTTATAAGCAGGCTAAGGATGATCCAAACTGGATTTCTGCTATGAAACTTGAATTACAGGCCTTAGAGAAGAACAATACTTGGTATTTGACTTCTCTGCCTTCTAGAAAGCAAGCTATTGGTTGCAAGTGGGTTTATAGAATCAAATTTAAACTTGATGGCTCAGATGAACGGTTTAAGGCTAGACTTGTTGCTAAAGGATTCAATCAAGTCTATGGCAAAGATTATAAGGCTACTTTCTCTCCAGTTGCTAAGTTTACTACTGTGAGATTGTTTTTGGCCTTAGCTACTGTCAAATCATGGCCAGTTCATCAGCTGGACATTAACAATGCTTTCCTACATGGATTTCTGGAGGAAGAAGTATATATGCTACCTCCTCAGGGCTATGACAAAGCACAACCAGGTCAAGTCTGTAAACTTACTAAGTCTTTATATGGACTTAAGCAGGCTTCTCGACAATGGAATATTGAACTGTCAAAGTATCTTGTGGAATTAGGATTTGTTAAATCTTCCTATGATTATTCACTTTTTACTAAGACAGTTTCAAAGGGTATTATTATCATCTTGGTATATGTGGATGATTTACTAATCACTGGTGATGATGAAGTAGTGATTAATTCTGTTAAGTCCTCTTTGGATAGTAAGTTTACTATCAAGGATTTAGGACAGATCAGGTATTTTCTTGGATTAGAAATATCTCGTTCAGATCAGGGTATGTTAATCAATCAGAGGAAATATATCATGGACATCTTACAAGATACTGGCTTTATGGATGTCAAAGCTGCTAGATTTCCTTTGCCTAGAGGTCTTAAGCTTTCCACAGATGATGGTGTTTTGCTTGATGATCCAGAATCATACAGAAGATTAGTTGGCAGATTGTTGTACTTGAATTTGTCAAGGCCTGACATTTCATATGTTGTTCAACATCTTAGTCAATTTTTGAGTGAGCCAAGATTGCCTCACTATAATGCAGCTCTTCATGTTATAAGATATCTGCGAGGAACCATTGATCTTGGACTTCATTATTCAAGTCAATCTCAGATTGCTTTCACAGGTTTCTGTGATGCTGATTGGGGTACATGTGTCTTCAGTGGAAAGTCCTTGACTGGATATTGTGTTCTACTTGGATCATCTTTGGTTTCTTGGAAAACAAAGAAACAGAAAACAGTTTCCAAGTCCTCTGCAGAAGCTGAGTACCGAGCCATGTCTACTGTGGCTAGTGAGCTTGTTTGGTTGCATAGTCTTATGACAGAATTCTGTTGCACAGTTCCCTTGCCAATTCCTCTTTTTTGTGACAACAAGGCAGCCATACACATAGCTGAAAATCCAATTTTTCATGAACGGACAAAACATTTGAAGCTGGATTGTCATTATGTTAGGGAGCATTTGGTGACTGGCTTCTTGCATCCTACTCATATCAGGACTTCTCTTCAACTAGCAGATTTATTGACCAAACCTTTGGGAGAATTACAACACCATTTTTTAGCTTCCAAGTTAGGTCTTGTTACATCTTTACCAAGCCTAACTTGAGGAGGGGATGTGAGTGAGAGTGTTGTAAATATCTGTAATAGAGTTGTTAGCTAGCTCTAACAAACTCTTCTATTTCTGTTATTAGCACGTGTTGCTATACTTGTAAACAAGGCTATAAATAGCCAACTCTCTACTGCAATCAAAATATCTTGCAACAATTTTCCATTCTGTTTTGTGAGCCTTTATTTCTCTCTGAGTTTCTCTATGTTAGATTCCATCCACAATCATCTTGAGTGAAAGTGTCATAGTTATTGTTTGTATCTCAACCAATGCTATCAATTCATATGAACATGCATCCTTTTCTATGGGATTCAAGGTGAGTGGGATGGACCGCATGGAATTTTAACAATGAAGTGGACGACATCACGCGCTGAGATAGCATTTTCCGGTCATATATCCTATCATTTTTTGTTACAATACGATTCTTTTCCCTTCGAAAAACAAATGCCTAATGTTGATGAATTGAACCAAAGTTGATAAAAAGAAGAAGTAGAAGGAAAAGAAATCGGGTATGACAAAACGGAAACATAAATCACCTTTAGTTAATTAGTATAAGGTTCATCCACCACTCGACCCGAATTTCCATTTGTTGAGTGTATATGTGTAAAACTTATTTTATTTTAGGGTGCAAAGTTACTTTAATTTACCTTGAACAAACGTAGAAAATAGTTTACGTACATATATCTAGACTTTTACATCGTAAATTCAAAAGTAAAAGTGATTAGTATATACGTGACGTGTTTGTTGATTTGAAATGGAAAAATAACAATCAATATTACTCAGAGGTCACCGTTTCGACTCTTATGCATAGTGCCTTCAACCAAAAAAAAATAAAAAAAAAATCAATAACTAGAACGTAGAGTGTCCAAAATGCATATGATGGGTGTAGGTATTTGGTGGAGGCCGAATACGTCGTTTTTTTGATAGTGGAATATTTAGTCAAAAGGTCTTCAATTTTCCACACCCTGGTATTCAACGTTCAAACCACGTGAAAGACTTTTCCTTCTTCCGTTCAGCTTAATGCATCTTGTTTTTTAGTATATATTTTCCCAATGATGATGTTAAAAGTGTTGATAATTAACATTTAGATTATACTCCCTCCGTCCCCGAAAGTTTGTCCATAAAGCACGTTTGCACGCGGATTAATAAAAAGTGGGAAAGTTTGATAATTGATGGGAAAAAGTGTTAAAGTTGATGAAAAAGGTATAAAAAATAGTAATTTATAAGATTGGTTGGGGATAATTTTGTAATTTTATAGGAAAAAGTGATAAAATTGAGAGGAAAGTTGGATAATGGGGGTAATATATGAGATTGTATGAGGGTAAAATTGTAAAAGCATAGAGATATAAATGGAAATAAAGTAGAGATGGACAAACTTTCTGGGACGCCCGAAAAGGAAAGGCGGACAAACTTTCGGGGACGGAGGGAGTATGAAGCAGCCTAAAATGACTTCTTCTTGTCTTGTCTATGCAAACAACGTACCTGCTGGCGGCTCATAAAACACACAACTTACATAAAAAAGCTTGATGGGATTAAGGTAGAAGGTTCCATGATGTTCGTTAATTAATCGTGGGCCGGGGTATCTTTATTAGTAACTTTATTCCACCTTAATCACCTGCTTTTTTTAAATCCCATACTGTTTGTTTAAAATCTACAATTGTGTAACCTGCGTTCTTAGATTAACTTGGTCTCTTACATTTTGTTAGGAAATGTTTGTAAATCTAGAGTTCTAGGTATAAGTTAACTTGGTCCCTTGCACTCGTGTAACCTATTGAATGCTCTAGACGAATTTAAGATATATACTATTTGTTACAATCTTAGTCCATATCCTATGAAAACAAATTGAGGTCTAAAACCCCTAATTCTAGTGAAAATTTTGTTTTTATGATGATGGTTATAAATTATCGACGATGTAAGTCTTTTCGACTTATAATAGTCAAATTTTGGCGATGATGACAAATTGTGTTACAATTAGAATTCTCATCCACAGTTATAATAGTCAAGTGTCTCCTGTTAGTGACGAATGCAGAACCAACTTTAAGGAGGCACAAGGAAATTCGATAAATCAAGAATAGTCGATAAATTTACTTACGCAATACTCTTAAGTAGTAAAAAACAATTACTTATTTATCAAAAAATGCTTATATTATGTGTGACATCTAATTTATGTATAAAAAATGGCTAGTTTATAGAAAAAAATGGAAAGAAATACACTAAATATGAATAAAAAAGCAAAATGATGCTATGGGGAATTGAACCTTGGAATGAAAACAAAATTGCACAATAGACCATCTAGACTAGTTGATTTTCATGTCATATTAATACAAATTAATTAAAAATATATTCTTATTTAACATAAAATTAATTTAAAAAAACCGATAATAAACCGGACGGGAGGGGGGCACAGGCCCACTCATGCCCCCGGGATCGTCTATGCCTCCTGTAAACACCCCCCCTCCCAAAAAAAGAACTGGTTTTTTTAAATAAAATCAAAGATTAAAAAAAATGAAATCCAACCTAACAAATTAAACCCATGTACTATATTTTTTTTTGGTAGAAAAAACCCATGTACTATATAACTACTACTGGTGCTATTATTTTTTTATTAAATCTAAAAGAGCGATATTTATAATGTCACCATCGCTTGAAGTTGAAGACAATCTAATTCGATCTAAGACATAATCAAATTGACACAAAGCCCATACGACACACGTACACCTTTATCGGTCTCCTAATCCCCCATAAAAATCCATCAATTCACAAAAAAACACACCAAACTCAAAAATCCTCTAAGCATTCTCAAAACTCGTATAAACACCATCATGGACAAAATCTCCCAAACCGACCTCCCTCTAAACGAGAACGACTCCCAAGACATGGTCATCTTCCACGTCCTCAACGAGTCCTCCACTGCCGCCGCCGCCACCGCCTTCTTCCACCCCGCGACCGCCCACGAGTGCCCGGCCGCCGCCACGAGCCACCACCGCCACCTGGCAGGCGGTGGCGGGGTGGCCAAGAAGAGGCACTATAGGGGGGTGCGGCGGCGGCCCTGGGGCAAGTACGCGGCCGAGATACGAGACTCGGCCAGAAACGGTGCCCGAGTCTGGCTCGGCACGTTCGAGACCGCCGAGGAGGCCGCCATGGCTTACGACCGAGCCGCCTTTCGCATGCGCGGCTCCAAGGCTCTGCTTAACTTCCCGGCCGAGATCGCAGCCGCTGCCGCCGCCATGTCGCCGTCGCTGGTGGGGCAGGGTGGCGCCGGGATCGGGAAGGCTACGACGACGAGGCGGACCAGCCAATAGCTAGAGATATGTTTAGGAGTTTGTTTTGGTATGATTTCAATTGTGGTGAGCTAGCTTTTTTTTTGGTTGAATTATTATACATGTTATGTAACGATATTTGTTTTGTTGGTTTAGTACGAGTAGTACTATCACGGGCTTAATTCCATTGTCAGGATTAATTACTTGCTAATCTTAGTTTAGTTACTGAACGATGAGACCCCAAAACTATCGATCACTTGTTTTATTTCTTGATATAAAGTAATGAACAATGAGACCCCAAACTCCAACCATTAAGATGTATATACCGTCAATTTCTTTCAACACAAAGCTATCGATCGATCACTTGTTTTATTTCTTGATCGAATATGGATTTTGCTAGCTAGTCTGTTCGTACACGTCTACTTAAGTCAAATCTCACGCCTAACAATTAGCATTAGGAATTGCATTTTTCTTACATTTTTCCCAAATACGGAAACTATATCATCGGATTAGTTTGACATATAATTGTTGAAGCCCGAACGAGATGTATTTCCAAAGAATATGCTCTTTTCCCTAGCTATGAAAACAACTTTTTGGGTCGAAGGAGAGGCGGTACTCTCCGGCTCCTCAAGGGAGCGTTTTATTAAATAGAAAAATAAAGTGGGCTAAGTAGTCATCACTCGGGGGATAGCCCGACCCCTTACATCGTTATTAAGCAATAAAGAAATCCCCTCAGGAGGGGCACCCAGAACATGCATACCTAGAGGAAAACTAAAAGCAAAAGACGCGAGACTATCCGCAACCGAATTAGCCTCTCGATACACATGACGGAACCGGATAGACCAGTCCCTACAAATAAAGCCTTGGCACCTAAATACCAGGTTAAAGAGAGGATGGTTTTGTTTCACCCCAGTCTTCAAGAATTGTACGACCAATTGAGAATCCGACTCGAGTATTACCTTACGGTAACCACGTTCCCAAGCCAGTTTCAATCCATCATACACCCCCCAAAGCTCCGCCAGTTTCAACCCCTTTGAAGTCGCTTTTTTCGTGGTGTGATCAGAGTTTGACGGGTGTTGCTTTTTTTATGAACTAACTTGTCCTTCATAGGTGATAATAAACCCTTTTGAAGGAGATGTATTTCCAAATAATATACTCAACTAAGAATTTGTACATGTAACTATAAGAAATGTTTTTTTTCGCGGTTGACACATCAGCTCACTGGTTGAGCATACTCCAAGACGACGGTTTGTCCTCTTCTTCTCATCCCTTGCGGATGCTTTAGACGAGTCAAAGTAGTACTTGTGACGACCTTAATCTCTTTTATATTTATGATAATGTTGGAGAACATAAACTCCCTATAATATAATTTAAGCAGTTACCGTATTAATTGTCTTATGGTCTTGAATTGGGTTTATATAGTAGATCGTTCCAATTACTCATACCACTTGCAGATTAACAACCTATCAAACTTTATCATGATATTAGAGTATGTATGGTCCATATCCATTTCTTCCTAGTTATTTGGGCTTAGTTTTAGCATATGACTTATTCGTCCATTGTTGGGGTTGAGTTGGCCAAAAGAGAGATGTCACGACCCAATTTTCGTAGAGGAGACAAAAGTTGAGACTCACGAATGGTGATACCACCTGAAAAAAAGATTTAGCTAAATGAAGGTGAAGACTAAAGACCGGAGAACCTGTTGATGTACTAAACTACTATACCAATCCAAATGAAAAAGTTGCCGATCGAAAGTGGAGAGTGGGGTTTGGAAGATGTATTATTTGTCGATGATAGAGTACTTGAAGTTCAATTTGAACCATTTACAAATATAAGAAAAGGCTTTTAGATTACACTGGGCCTTTAAAATGTGTAATAAAATGGTACCAATCTAAACTAATGCCTTACCCATCATCAAAACATGTTTAGTATTGTTAGACTATATGTTTGTTACATTATATTGTTCTCTTTTTAAAGATATGCATTATATCGTTTCAGTTAATCGATTAACCGATCGTCAAAAAACTAGTAACCGTAACTTAACCGTTTAACCGGAAAAACTTTCGGTTGGTTAACCATAATCGGTTTTTCGATTTTTCTATTATAGTTTTCTTTACCCAGTCCTAGTTATGATTAATCAAAAATAGGAATATAAATTTTTATTGCTTAATCAACGATACTAATTAGGAATCAAAAAGTTAAGGTACATTAAACTTTAGTGTACCCTAAAACCCTAATCCCTAAATTGAATCAGAAACAACATTAATCTAAATTGAATCATTTTCTTTGAAAATATTATAGTAAATACTATCTTTGGAAATTGTCAAATATCAAAAAACTAAAAATTATCACTTTACACATTTTTTATATGATAATAATATTGTTAATTCAACTATAATGACACCACTAGAGGTGTCAAACAGGTCGGGTCGGGTGGATTTGGGTTCGGTCTTTTCTGGTTTGGGTCAATCGGGTTACATATTAAGTCGGGTTGGGTCTTGACAAGTTATTGTGCGGGTTCGGGTCGACCTAACAGGTCAAGAATTTGAATTTTTAATGATTATTAAAATAATATTATGATTAAATAATAATATTTAATAATAAAATATTATTTTTAATAGATTTTAATAATAATATTTTATTTATAATAATATTTTATTTATAATTGGTTTTATGATAAAATATATTATAGTATTTACAAGAAAATATATTTATTTTACATATATAAAAAATACCGGGTCGGTTTTGGGTTTCAACCCAATCGGGTTCGGTTTTTTTCTTTGTTCGCAACTATTCAGTTCAGTTTTGGGTTTCAATCCAGTCGGGTCAGGTTTTGACAGCTCTAGACACCACTAACTAGGAGAGTACTGTGTAATGGTGTGAGAATAGTTTAAGAAAGAATACGTATGAAAGTTTGATTTCCTTATCATGATAAATTAATATTATTATTCTACATTCTTTTGATTTACCAAAAACTATATTTATAGTTTTGAAGCTTATTTTATTTTTCTTAGTTATTAAATGTATATGTCAAAAAATTTATATATTATGTTAGTTGATTTTTTATTAGGAGAATTCATAGGAGAGTTAAGCCAAGTGACAAGTCAAAAATTCAAACCTTCAAGTTTGGAGCTACTATAAAAAAAAAGTCTTGTGAGGTGGGCTGATTCTGATTTTAAAGACTCATAAGTAAAGAATGGGCTAATAATAACAGATGGGCTGATTTGGGGTTTAGTCTTGGGCTGCAAACAAGAGAAAAAAAAAGTTCGGCTCCATAAACCACCTATCAACTTACTCAAGGTGCTCTCGAGTAAATTCTCAAAAAATTGTGGGCCGTGTATGCAATTTTAGCAATATCTTCTGCGACCGAAACAAATCACCCTCATTGTTCTTCCCTGCTTGGAGAAGAAGAAACGAATCTCGTTCTCAGCTCCACTTCCAATCAAACCATTGTTTCTCGCGTTTCCGATTTGGTTCTAGTCCCCGACGAAGAAGATGACTCAAGATGTGGAGATGAAGGACACTCAAGCTCCGTCCAATTCCATCTCCTCCGCCGTCCCTCCCACTTTGCAGCGTAAAACCCTAACCAATTTGCTTCCACTTTTCCTCCGATCTCGTCAATTTTGTTCCAATTCTAGGGCTCTTATGTTCGGGCGGGCTGTCTGTGTGTAGATTTGAAGGAGATTGCTTCGCTGATCGATACTGGATCCTACACCAAGGAGGTGCGCCGAATCGCTCGCGCTGTTCGCCTCACGTATGCCTTGCGCAGAAAGCTTGCTCCTTCCGTTCTGTCGGCGTTCATTGATTTTGCGCTCGTTCCTGGCTCTGATGCGCATGTCAAATTGTCTGCTTTTGTTCCCAAGGTACAGTTTTTCTTCTGGTTGGATGATTTTCTGGATCCTAGTGGTTTGTATTGTTCAGGACTAGAGTTGATGAATGATGAGTAGAGCTGTAGTGAGGCTTTTGTGCAATTCTGCTTCTTAGTTAGCTTCAGCGTTCGGAATTTCATGTATCTGGAGTGAGTGTAGAAGTATAGGATTTTATGTGATGCAAGTCAAGGTTTCCACATTAGCACGGGCTTTCATTATTTCCAGCCAGTGATGATTTCTTAGTGAGGATTGATAGAGCTCAAGATAAAAACTTTCCTACCGAGAACTTGATATGGAGTCTTGTATGTACAGGGATAGTTGCACAAGCAAAATGGTACATGAAATAAGTGTTGAATTTATGTTTGGACAGATGTTATTGTGTTTTGATGTGTGGACTTACAACCCCCTGGTGAATACAAACTAGCAAGTGTATGCATTAACATCTTGTGATTTGAGTAGGAGTCTTTCTTCTATGTGGTTTTGACATTTGGCTGGTGGCCTGGAAATCTGGAATCAAATAGTTTTGATCTTTATCCAGTGTTAGATTAGCTTTTCTGTTTCCTTTCTTTATTTTACTGTACCACTTGTGTTTTGATCTTGCACAACTAAGATTCCTTTGCTTACTAGTTTACTTATGTTTACATTCTTGTTCTTTATGAGTTGTTGAAGCCCTTTTTGTCTGAGATGTAATTGTAGGAAGGAGAACATGAAATGGAAGTTGATACAGCATCTTCTGCTCAAACATCTGGAAAGCATGTTGTACCTGAATTGGAGATTTACTGCTACTTGCTTGTGCTAATGTATTTGATGGATCAGAAAAAATACAATGAGGTTTGTATTCTTTCCTATGTGATGCCATTGTTTTTATTTATAAAACTGGGGCTTGTGCTGATATTTATATATCAACTTACACACTTGTGCTTTTGCTGCCAAACATTAGGCTAAAGCTTGCTCTTCTGCAAGTATTGTTCGTCTGAAATCATTAAATAGGAGAACCCTTGATGTGATATCATCCAGATTGTACTTCTATTATTCATTGAGTTATGAGCTTGCTGGGGAGCTATCTGAAATTCGTGGGTGAGTGTATCTCAGTTATCTTCAATTCTTAAAGCCAGGAGTTATCTATTCATATTTATTTGTGGCAGAAGGATGGTGCATGTCAAATAAGCTAAGTTCTTGTTCTGATGATGTTTGCCTGTGCTTTTGCTTATAGTGACCTCCTCACACTGCACCGGCTTGCGACATTGCATCATGATGAGCTTGGTCAGGTTGGTTTATGAATGCTGGCAAACAGTTTCTGTTACAAGATTCCTTCTTCTTGTGTGTTATCTTGAGCTGTTTATTATCATATATCTTTGGGATTCTGGGCCTTATGGCTTGTTGATGTGCTGGATGCAGGAAACATTGCTCAACTTGCTTCTCCGTAATTACCTTCACTACAACTTGTATGATCAGGCTGAGAAGCTGAGGTCAAAGGCTCCAAGATTTGAAGCCCACTCAAACCAGCAGGTATTGTGTATGACTATGATGACTATTACCTGTTATTCTTTCAACCAAATTGACTTGATTATATGTACTGTAATGCTCGTTGCAGTTTAGTCGATACCTTTTTTACCTGGGAAAGATTCGAACGATTCAGCTGGAGTACACTGATGCAAAGGAAAGTCTTCTTCAAGCTGCTAGGAAAGCCCCTGTTGCTGCTCGTGGATTTAGAATTCAGTGTACCAAATGGGCTGTTATAGTCCGCTTACTTCTTGGGGAAATTCCTGAGAGGACAATATTTGTGCAGAAAGGCATGGAAAAGGCCCTACGACCCTACTTTGAACTTACAAATGTGAGTTTTTGCCTCTTTTTCTCAACAAGTATATATTTTTTCATCTTTATATAGATTATTTAATAGGGTTTATTTTTCAGGCTGTTCGAATTGGCGACCTTGAGCTGTTCAAAAGTGTTGCGGAGAAGTTTGCAAGCACCTTCAATACAGACGGAACACACAATTTGATTGTTCGTCTGAGGCACAATGTTATCAGGACTGGATTAAGAAACATCAGCATTTCATATTCGCGCATCTCACTCGTAGATGTTGCTAAGAAGCTGAGACTGGATTCTCCAAACCCTGTTGCTGATGCTGAAAGCATAGTTGCAAAAGCCATTCGTGATGGCGCAATCGATGCAACCTTGGATCATGCAAATGGATACATGCTGTCAAAGGAGACTGGAGATATATACTCCACCAACGAGCCTCAGGCCGCCTTTAACTCTAGAATTGCCTTCTGTCTAAACATGCACAACGAAGCAGTTCGTGCCTTGAGGTTCCCGCCAAACTCCCACAAGGAAAAAGAAAGTGCTGAGAAGAGGAGGGAGAGGCAGCAACAGGAGCAAGAGCTTGCAAAGCATATTGCAGAGGAGGAAGATGATGATTTCTGATGATTTTTATTTTCTCAAGAACTCAACTCTTATGGAATTCGAATATGATCACATTCGTTCTTGTGTCTTTGCTTTTGCCCTCCAAAAAATCAAGGATGATATTTGGTCTATTTAATGTTTGTCTGTACTGATCTCTGGGTTAAGTTCAACTTTAGGTCTGAATAGTTTAAAATTTGATTCCGGAGATCGGATATCGTTCAATTTTAATGCTATGATTTCATTCCATGGGGGTATTTCAGGGTTCTAATAGCTCAGCTTTTGATTCTTGTTCGGATTCTACTGCATTTCGTTAACTGTCAATGCCTTGTCTGCTCTTGGCTGGACCAGAGCTCATGCCGGTTTCTATGGTGGAAGTGATGCTCTAGGATCTTTGCTAGGAATTTTCCATAGTTTTAACTCTTGAGCTTGATTAGCTGTTAAAAGACATAAGGATTGGAGTTACCACGTTGTGCCACGTCAGCTTTTTCCACATGGCGATCCTACATTACGCCGGATTTTGCCACGTGTCATCATACTGTTAAGTCTCTCTCTCTCTCTCTCTCTCAATAATATAATAATTCCTATTGTTTTAATATGGTAGTGAAGATTCCTTGACAAAATTATCTATTTTATTTTTATTCTAAATTATTTTACAATATTTTATTCATCTCAATTTGATATGATTACATAATATTAAATTACTATCAAATAATTGTGATCTTTATATATTATTTTATTCTAAATTCAATTACAAATAGAAAAATATTTATCTTATTCGATTTTAATATTTATATATTAATAAAACTTAATGTAATTTAATTTTGTATCATCTAAATATTTGTGACGTTGTGATTTTGTTTTATAATTTTGACAAATAGAATATATTTATAAAATATTTATATTTAAAATTTGATCAAATCTCTACTGCAAAAAAAATTATTCAATTCTGCATTATCTATTATTATATCCCAAAACAAAATGCCATATGTTATTTAAAAATAAAAACCTTTTTAATCTTATCTTATCAATCTTTATCAAGTCTTTCATCAAAGATCCTTAGTAAAAATTCAAATCTTTCATCGAGGAAATAGTTTTTTTCATTCAAGTATTATTTGCTTAAATAAACGTGTTTAATTTTAATTTTTATTAAGAATTTTCTTAAATAAAGATTTGATAAAGATTAATTAAATCCCTATTGCCCAATATAGATCCAATCTCTTGATTTACTGTAAAACATGTTTATCATATCAAATCTCTTCATTTATCTCCTTAAATAAAACTAAAATGTACACATTAAATCTTTAGTGAATCAAGAGATTTGATTAAAATAAAATTAAACAAGTTTATCAAATCTTTCATCTAAAAGTCTGTTGATTTATTCTAAAAAATAAATATTCCATGGTTCATTTCAGGTTTCTACTTCCTAATTTACTATGAAATAGGTTTTATCTTTTTTCGTTATTAATATACTTCCCTTTGATTATGTATTATGTACGTATATACGAGTTTTATATCGTTGTATAGAACTATATACATCTTTGTACAAATTTGATCAATTTACAATAACATAACGCGCTTCAGTTTTATTATTTATTGAGAGTAATGTGCTTCAGTTTTATTTATCTCAATTTGATATGATTACATAATTTAAAATTACTATCAAATAATTGTGATGTATCTATATTATTTTATTCTAAATTCAATTACAAATAGAAAATATTTATTTTATTCGATTCTAATTCTTATCTATTAATAAAACATAATGTAATTTAATTTTGTATCATCTTAATATGTGTACAACAACAACAACAACATTACCCAGTGAATCCCGCGTGAGCAGGGTCTGGGGGGTCAAGATGGGGGCATTCCAGACCTAGATGGAATGCGCCCGAGAAAACCCAAGAATCGAGAAACAACTAGCATTATAGAAATGCAAGAGAAAAATAAATAAATAAATACATAAAAGTAGACAAACTCCATCAGCTGGCTGCCTCGCTGTCTACCACTCTGATCCTCTCCTTCCAACTCTTTCTGCACTGAGCTAGGTCCACTGAAATCCCTAACATGCTGATATCTTGCTTAATGTTATCCATCCATCGCTTCTTCGGCCGACCCCTATCTCTTTTACAGACCCCAAAGTCCAAGCGCTCACACCTCCTAACTGTGGCGTCAAGGCTACGCCTCTGAACATGACCGAACCAACGAAGTCTCGACTCCCGAAGCTTGTCTCCTATGCTTGCTACCCCCAACTTGCCTCTGATCTCGTCATTCTTGATCCTATCCATCCTCATGTGACCACACATCCATCTGAGCATCCTCATCTTTGCAACTGCGAGCTTCTGTTCTTGAGCCTTGGTTGTAGGCCAACATTCTGCACCATAAAGGATCGCAGGCCTTATAACAGATCTGTAAAACTTGCCCTTTAGCTTGAGCGGGACCTTCTTGTCACACAAACCTCTCTGAATCCGGTATCTAACATCCTCATCAACAGTCCCATCGCTCTGCAAAACAGATCCTAAATACCTGAAGTTCTCCTTTCTCGCAACGACCTCGCCTCCCAGTCGCACCTCACCCGAAGATTCTATATCTCGCTCGAACCGGAGCTCCATATATTCCGTCTTGGACCTACTCAGCCTAAACCCCTTGGATTCCAACCTCTCTCGCCACACTTCCAGCTTGTCATTTACTTCAGCTCTAGAGTTCTCAACCAAGACGATATCATCTGCGAATAGCATACACCTTGGGACCTCTCCTTGGATGTCCCTTGTCAGCACGTCTAACACTAGTGTGAACAGAAAGGGACTTAGGGCTGAACCTTGGTGTAATCCCATACCCACTTTAAAGTACTCTGTGTCTCCTCCTTGTGAGCATACACACGTCCTCGACCCCTCATACATGTCTCGAATGATTCTGATAAACTCCTCTGGAACCGCCTTGGCCTCCAAGCAATCCCAAATCAACAACAAACCTGGGAACCCTGTCGTAGGCCTTCTCTATGTCTATGAACACCATGTGTAGATTCCGCTTTCTCTCTCTGTGCGCTTCTGTCAACCTTCTCAGGAGATGAATAGCTTCTATGGATGACCTCCTTGGCATAAAACCGAATTGGTTCTCTGACACTTGAACTAACCTCCTCAATCTCAACTCAACTGCCTTCTCCCACACTTTCATCGTATGGCTGAGGAGTTTTATACCCCTATAATTGTTGCACTGCTGAATATCTCCCTTGTTCTTGTAAACTGGGATTAACTTACTCAATCTCCACTCCTCCGGCATCTTACCTGTCCTGGCTATAACGTTGAAAAGTGCCGCTAACCACTCTAAGCCTCTTACACCCAAACATCTCCAAATCTCTACCGGAATCTCATCTGGACCTACAGCTCTTTTACTACCCATTTTGCGAATCACCTCACTCACTTCTGCCATAGAAAAACGACTGCCAAACACGCCACTATCCTGACCTCCGACAACTGGGAGCCTCTCCCCTGTCTCGCAACCCTCGTTCAGAAGGCCGTAGAAGTATCTCTCCCATCTTTGCCTGATTTCTGAATCTCCCACTAGCACATTCCCGTGCTCATCTTTGATACACCGTATCCTGTCCAAATCTGAACTCCTCCTATCCTTGTCCCTCGCGAGCCTATACAAAACCCGTTCTCCACCCTTTTCGTCAAGCGCCTTGTACAGGCTCTCGAAAGCTCTCTCCCTTGCACCCGCCACTGCTTTCTTCGCTTCTTTCTTCGCTGCTCTGTACTCTACTGCCCTCAGCACTCTGTCCGGGTCACTGCTCCTCACCCAAGCTCTGAACGCTAGCTGCTTCTGCCTAATCTTTTCTTGAACTTCTTCATTCCACCAAGCAACTGACCTCCTGAACCCTGGTCGGCCTCTCGACATGCCTAACACTCCACACGCAACTCGACGAGTACACTCTGCCATCGAACCCCACATCTCATTTGCATCCGTCCTCACTTGCCAAGCCCCTTTTGCCTCTGCTTCTTCGAAGATCCTCTCTTTCAAACTCTGCTCATTTGCTACTGACAGACGCCACCATCTGATTCTCGGATGCGGTCTGCTGAAAACCTTCCTCTGTCTGCCCAAACACCTAAAATCCAAAACCAAGAGCTTATGTTGCGTTGAAAGACCTTCATAGGGTATCACCTTGCAATCTTTACACCCTCTTCTATCCACCCTTCTGGTCACAAAGAAGTCAATCTGAGTTTTACTTGTTGCACTCTGGAAAGTGATCAGTTCCTCCTCCTTCTTCCTAAACCAAGAGTTTACCACTATATAGCCAAAAGCATCCGCGAAATCCAACAATGCTCGACCACCCTCATTTCTGGCTCCGAACCCAAAGCCTCCGTGGACATCATCAAAACCGTTCTTATCCTTACCAATGTGACCGTTGAAATCGCCACCAACAACTAACCGCTCTGAACTCGGAATGCTCTTCATCAAACCATCAAGGTCCTCCCAAAACACTCTTTTCTCCTCAGAGCTCAAGCCTCCGTGAGGGACATACACGCTAATATCATCTTAATATGTGTGACGTTGCTATTTTATTTTATAATTTTTACAAATGAAATATATTTAAAAAATATTCATATTTAAATTTTGATCAAATCTCTACTGTCAAATTTTTTATTCAATTCTACATTATCTATTATTATATCCCAAAACAAAATGGCATATGTTATTTAAAGATAAAAACTATTTTAATCTTATCTTATGAATCTTTATCAAGTCTTTCATCAAAGATCCTTAATAAAAATTCAAATCTTTCATCGAGGAAATAACTTTTTTCATTCAAGTATTATTTCCTTAAATAAACGTGTTTAATTCTAATTTTTATTAAGAAATTTCTTAAGTGAAAGATTTGATAAAGATTAATTGAATCCCTATTACCCAATATAGCTCCAATCTCTTGATTTATTGTAAAACATCATTATCATATCAAATATCTTCATTTATCTCCTTAAATAAAACTAAATGTACACATTAAATCTTTAGCAAATCAAGAGATTTGATTAAAATAAAATTAAACAGGTTTATCAAAATTTTCATCTAAAAGTCTATTTATTTATTTTAAAAAATAAATATTCCATGGTTCATTTTAGGTTTCTACTTCCTAATTTACTGTGAAACAGGTTTTCTTTTTTTTCATTCTTAATATACTTCCCTTTGATTATGTAGTATGTACGTACGTACAGAATTTATATCGTTGTATAGAACTATATACATCTTTGTATAAATTTGATCAATTTACAATAACATACCGCACTTCAATTTTATTATTTATTGAGAGTAAAAAGTGGTTGATGTTAATTAAATATATTGTAATATTTTAGGAAAAATCTTATAAATTTATTTGAGAGATGTATCATAATTGAACCATACTATATTTCAATATAGATAAACTTTAAAAAGTATATTTTTCTCTTTTCATTCATATAAGGAAACAAAGCATCAACAATTACTTTGAGATAAATATTGATGAACAAATATTTTATCTAAGCATGAAAAATCATATTATTATTTTTCTAATAAATAATTTGTAAGCATTAGGATTTGTTGATACCAGGAACCGTCAACGCGATAAGGCACCCTACCAAAACAAAATATGACCAAGTATAGACTTCTCGAGATGACTTCTCGAGATCGCGATCAAGGTCAATGGTTCTTTACAAAGGCCAACTCCCTAGAAAGCGGAGGTCCGACCCCGGGGGTTGCGCTCACCGCGCTCACCGCCCCGTCCCATCCAAGCAAGTGGGTGGGCGGCAACGTCCCATCAGGGGAGCAGTGGGCGGCAACGTCCCATCCTGGCTTTTGATTAGCCAGCTTCGCGGCTGCCGCCCCAAGAACCAACCATAGAGCGACACGTACCTGGGCGGCGCCCGTCCCACATCGGCATCTCACTCCAACTCTGTTCGAACCTCCACTATAAATAGCGAGCTCAATGCACCAGAGCGGGGATCGAAAAACCTCGTGAACCACACACACTAGATCTCGAGCTAAGATTATTGTTGTAACCCGATACACCTAAACGCGATAGAGATCATCTGTTCACTATTGTAATCCCACAGCTAGTACAAAAAGCATTCTTAACACTACCCCCATCGCGTTAAAACACTTCAAGCGACTAAATACTTTCCATCTCTCCGTCCGTTGACTCGGCTGAGTTCAAACCTCTTGTTCTCATCGCGTTAATCTACAACCGGTGTTTTCGGGCTTCAACAGGATTTAATGAGAATAGACTAATATATACATTTACACAAGTTTTACCTTTTTAACATGACTAATTAAAATATAAAATGTAAATCCACATATATATTTTTTTATTGACATAAATAACATGCATCATGTAAAATGATGTAAATAAAATTTTAATAAAGTCCGTACAGGGCGCGGGTAAATACCCTAGTATATTGAAGTTTCTATCAACTTCAACACAACGTATCCCCAATCAAGGAAAGAAAACCAATTTGTTGACATGGGGTAATCTACCTAAGTTTGCAATTGATATCCGAGGGGTCTTACCAATATAAAAACGCTACTTGATATCTTCCCAAATTGTTTTCCACCGCATCGAAATAGGTTATAGATGAACGCAATTAAGACAGAATCTATAGACTGAGAATTCACGTCACAACCACAGATTTAACGCTACGTCAATCATCGTATTTACGAGCGTCAACAATTGGTTTTTGGATTGAGCCATCAAGGAACCGAAGTTTGGTTTGCCTGAAAAGCATTATGCAAACTTTTTTCCAACTCTTGGTAGTTGTCACCTTTTTAAGGTTACAAGACATTTGTTCATGCTTGGGTGATTCGGGGGGTGAGATAATAGGGCGAGGTGACATCCATACCACCTCGTTTTTTCGAGTAGGAGTCAATGGTAACTTCCTTGCCAATCGTCATGAGCGCAGGTAAGAGTTACATTTAGGGTTTTTGGCCCTAATGACATGTAAAGTTTGAGATGCAAAAGTTTTGGAAATACTTTCTTTAAGAGGAGATAAAAAAAATATAATATGAGGTTCCTAACATATATACCATTAAATTGTGTTCAAAATAATATAATTCCTAACATATTATACGGTCGGTCACAAACATGTAGCTAGACAGATCTCCTATATTAATAAGACGGGAAAATGCGGGTCTTTGTACACAATCCTGCAATAAATAGACATAACATGTTAATCGATTTTTATATGGTGTGCAACTAGTCTTATAGAATTTGAGCATCATCATATCCGTTCTTGAGCCTTTGCTTTTGCTCCCCAAGAAAATCAAGGATGATATTTAGTGTATTTTATTGTTTGTCTGTACTAACCTCTGAGTTAAGTTCAACTTTAGGTCTGAATAGTTTAAAATTTGATACCGGAGATCATTTCAATTTTAACGCTATGATTTCATCCCATGGGGGTTTGGAGTTCAAACTCCCATAGGAGCAATTTTTTCCCTCCTACCCATGTAATGTTTTTGATTTTTTTCCATTGTAGAAAATCTTACTTAATATCTTAAAGCGATTTCGAATTAATTTACCAATAATAAACATAAGGTTGCTATCTCATCCGTTCTCAAGAACTCAACTCTTATAGAATTTGAGTATCATCACATCCATTCTTGTGCATTTGCTCCCCAAGAAAATCAAGGAGGATATTTGGTGCATTTTTGCCATTTTCAAGGTCTTCATTTAGCTTAAAACAATCATACTTATAATGACCACCTTGACCACAATACCAACAAGTCCTTTTTTTTAGGACGTTGGATCCTGTTCTCTTCCATTTTCTTAGGATCACAAACCTTTAAACCTTCTCCCTTAGGAATTTTCTTATAAATCTTATGACTAGTGGAGTTTGTATAGTAGTCCTTTTGTCCCATTTCACCGCTCTCCAAGACTCTTATACGTTCTTCTAGGTTCTTGGTTTTCTCTCTTTCAAGTTCTAGCTTTGTTGTTTTACTAGCTTCAAAGTCACTAGGAAGAGAGTTCTTTGAGTTAGACTCATATCCTAGTCCTTTCTTAGCAGGAACAAAAACAACAGGTTTCACAACTTCTGTCACAGGACTCTTTCCTAGAACCTTGATTTCATCCTTAAGGTTGGCGTTCTCTAGCTTGAGACACACAATTTCAGTTTTAAGGGATTTCGTTGCTTCAAGTGAGGACTCTAGTTCAAATGACATTGTGTTACAGTTCTCACACTCAACAACAATATTTTCAGATTCGAGTTCATCAATCCGTTCTTTCATGGCATAACTTTCTTGCATAATTTTAGCAATGAGCTTTATGAGCTTGGGCTTAGAACAATTTTCAAGAGAGTTGATCAAGGACTCATGTGTTACCTCTTGTTCAGCTTCTAAGGCGTCCTTGTGAGCATCTGATGCGTCCTCCATTGCCATGTAAGCAACATGTTCGGACGGTCCTTCATCATCTGAATCAAGATCAGTCCATGCAGCCTCATAGGCACCAATCAGTGCTCGCTTCTTCATTTCTTTTCTCGTACCGCAGTTCTTGGCAAAGTGACCCTTCTTGTTACACTTGTAACATGTCACTTCCTTCATCTTAGCCTCAGTGAGCTTGGGACTCTCTTTCTTGTATGGCATTTTCAACCTTGGGACTTTGCCTCTATTAACCCATGAACGAAGAGTTTTGTGCAAGAGAGCTAGCTCTTCTTCTTCAGCAATCTAGTCATTTGTCTTTCCTTGACGTTCCAGCAGAGCTTGAAGACGAAGATTTTCTCGATGCTCTTGCGTCTTGGCCTTAAGCATCAAGGCTAGTTCCTTTTGACGACGATGATCCTCTCATTGCTCTTGCGTCCTAACTTCAAGATTCAAGGCTATTTCATTTTTCAGGCTTTTTCCTAGTTCAAGCAGGTCTTGAGTTCTTCTAGCTTCGTACGCCTTCAGCTTTCCGTAAATTTCTTCCATTGACAGTCCTTTCTAAGCTTGATTTTCCTTGAAGGTCGTCCTGTTAAAGTTCCATACTCCCGTCAGGCCATCAATCAGCACTTGGACCTTCATTCTCAGTGTGATCTCAGTTTCAGTAACTCCCAAGTTCTTCAACTTGGTCAGTAGGCCTTCAAAACGGAATGAGTAATCGGTGATAGTTTCATTCGGAAACATCTTGAATTTGTAGAAGTCCCTTTTAGCTTCCAACTGGACGTCTTCCTTCATCTCAGGCGTCCCAATATGGTACCTCTCAAGAGCTTCCCACTGGAGCTTAGCAGTTGACAAATTACTCACACGAGTAGCGTCCCTTTCGCAAAGAGACGTTTGCAGAAAACAGACAGCCTTGGCATTCGTTTCCATAAGCTTGAACTCATCGGGACCCCAGTCCTCTTCTTTGCCTTCCTTGGCAGGAGGAACTTTAAGGTCTCCATCCTTTATCACCTTCCAGCATTGATAATTTTGACTACGCACGAAGTTCTCGAACCCGGTTCTCCATCTGTTATAGTTGCCGTCCGTGAGACGCGGAGGCTTCACACTACTGATGTCGATTGGTTCCATATCCATCTTCACCTGCGACTCAAACAAAATCTAGAGCGCCTGCTCTGATACCAATTGTTGGATCGTAAGTCAAACAAAGAAGGCGTCCTTAACAGAGTTAAGGGCGTCCTTAGGTGTGGCATCGTTAACAAAGGTTAAGGGCGTCCTTTAGTTGCAGCGGAAAAACAGACTTAACAAGTGAAATGAATAAGTAAAGAACGCGGCTATTTATAGAGGAACCTCTCAAGACCAAAGCAGTCCTTGAGAGTAAACCTCTACCTCCTTGGAGGATTTTCGAATAGCTTCTTTCCTTTCTTATTAAGAGTTCTTACATATTACAAGACGAGTGATTACACTTCTCTGGTACTTAAAATACGTCCCTAAGTCCACTAGTAACACTTCTTTTTCAGTCTCGAACTGCAACCTAACTTAATCTTCTAAAGGACGCTATTCACACGTCCTTACTGTTCGTCGTAAGGACTTGTTTTCTCTTTTTGCTCTTTTCTTTTACAAACTGTTTTGTGGTTTTGTGTACGCTTCTCACTCGATCTAACACCTAGTTCTCTCGTGTTCTTGAGCTGTTCTTGGTGTTCTTGAGTGATTGACAATATGCTCTGAATATTCGCTAAAGCGTCAAATCAAAATAAATGCCCAGGGGGTATTTATAGTGACTTTAGGAAGGGCGTCATTCTCTGACGATCATGCCCTTTTGGGACGTTGCCACAAGATCGGCTTCCACGTGTCCTTGATAGTGATGAGGGAAGCTTCCTGGCAACTTCTGCTGGACTTGGCTACAGGATCGGCCTCCACGTGGTGATGAACTTGTGTACAGGATCTGCTTCCACGTGGTGATCATGATCAAGGCTTGTCTGATGATGTCATCTTGTCGACCAGCCTTGAAGGGACTCCTGTGTAATGATTAAGGACTGCATCCTTTGTAGAATCATGCCAAGTCGTTTATTCTCAGAGGTAGCGTCCTTCCTCCTTAAGGACGGCTACACAACGTGTTGTCCTTTTCATGACCTGCGTTCCTGAAACACTTGAACAACTTATTAGATCAAGACGAGTTTGTCATATCAAAACCAAGGGATGCTAGACACAATGTTAAGTACAACAGGCATCCTTATCATTGTCCCAACAATTTCCCCCTTTTTGATGATGACAAACCCTAAGCAAAAATAGTTTTGAACTTAAGATCTTAGCATGCTTGAAAACTTTAAAGAGCGTCCTATAACACTTAGCAAAATTTTATGAGCACAAGTTTTCAACCTTTGATCTATCTAACTTTTGGATTTTAGGGAGGGGACGGCGTCCTAACTCCTAAGCAAAATTCTTTTCTAAGCGGCGTCCCTCAAATTTATTTAGAGAAGTAGCGTCCTTTGGTCCTTTCACTAAAATTCCCGCTTAACACTTGCTTATTCTAGATAACTATTTTGAAGCTCATCTCTGCAAAACTACACTTCCCCCTTTTGGCATCATCGAAAAGGATAACAAGTTAGTTAAGCACGATAACACAAAATCATAACTAGAGGCAAAAGAATGCTTAAACAATCAGATACACACAAAACATGAACTGCCATTAGAAAGAAAGTTATTACACACATTCAGATAAGTGTTTAGAAATCAAAAGAAGCATAGGCAAAAATTATGGAGGGATTAAGATTTTAGGAAGCAGGTGATCCAGAAGGACGGGCAGTATCGTCCACATCATTGGCGTTTTCCTCTTCCTCTTGAGTATCTTCCTCTGTGCCTTCATTGAGAATAGCTTGGACTAACTCTTTCATAACTTCATTCTGAGTCCGCAAGCTTTGAAAGTAGGCAAACAGATTCTGAATGATGGTGTTCCCTTGCTGAGCTAGAACATTTCGATTATGAATAACGAGAGCAGTCAACTGTTTCTGGCAGGAGCAGGGGAGGTATGGAAGAAGGACGGCTGTGCATTTTGAGCAGATTGGCCAGGAGAGAAGGTATAGTCCATGGTTGGTTGATTGAGGAAGGACGACAAGTTATCAACTTCAACAATTCGTGCTTGACGAGCTTCCTCTGTTTCCTCTACTTGGGCAGATTCGGGGACTACAGACTTCCCTTTATCAGCAGCAACTTTGGCAGCGGCCTCTTGCCTAGCCCTTTCTTCTTCTGCTTGTTTTTTCAAGGCTTCTTGCTTTAGCCTCTTTTCTTCAGCCTTCCTTGCCGCTTCTTCTTCCTTCTTTTTCTTCTCGGCCTCCTTCCTCTCTTTCGCTTGTTGTTTCAATATGGAAGGAAACTCTTGATCGTGTTTAATCTCGAGAAGGCCAAGACGAATGTCCCAGTTCATGCCAAAAGTCACTTCCTTCTCAGGGTTGTAGGCCTCATTTTCAATAAGCAGGGCCTTGACAAGTCCAGGATAGGGGAGGGCGTGGGACTTCCTCGTACACTTCGCCATATGCTCGATTACAATACGAGCCAGGTTGATCTTTTGGCGCTTGAGGAAGGCGTCCAGCAGGAGACAATCAATTGTTTGGACGATGGAATTTTTCTCCTGCCTTGGCACTATCGCCCTGCAGATCATATAATGGGCCATTGCCCCAGTGTGGGAAAGGATGTGGGCGACTCTGTCATTAGCAGTTGGAGTTTTCCCATTGAAAATTCGACGGAACAAGTCGTCGAGCTCTTGTTCTTCTATCCCAAAGCCACTGACAAGAACCTGGTGCAGGGTGTCGTTGCCGGGACAGGCTTTGTCCAACCCCATCAGTTGGCGGACTGTCTTTTCTGAGAACGACACCCGTTCTCCATTTGCAGTGAACGTCCCTGTGCCATACTTGAGATCAATATCCAGGGAATCATAGAAGGCTTGGACGAGCTTGGGATCCACAAAAACGGCTTCGTCACTAATTTTCATCCACCCCTGATACTTGAGCAAGTCCACCAATTCATTGGCCTCAGGATACTGGCCAAGAAACTCTTCATCAAAAATAAGAGGGCTAAGGATGTGCTCCTCTTTCTTCTTCTTTTTCGGCTTCTTGCCTTTGGACGTCTCAGCATTATCGTCCTCATTGTCCTCATCGTCGTCCTCATTCTCATCTCCTTCTTGGAGATTTTCATCCTCTTCTTGGTTGTCTTCCTGACCAACCTTGTCCTTGGACTTCGCCGTTTTTCTTTTCTTCGACGGCGGTCCACCCTGACCTTTGGAGGCAGATTTTCCTCCAGCATCCTCTAGGACGACATCGTAAGGTGCGACTTCATTGGCGTCCACCTCTAGTTATTCATCCAGACTAAGCTCTTTTGGAGGAGCGTCCTCTAGAATGACGTTGTCCCTGCTGTTGGCTATCTGACGAGCAACTTCACCCTCGGCCGGGTCGCCTCGGCCTAACGGCCAGGGACGCGCTCGGCCGTAATGTTGTCCCTGTTGTCCCCGCCCGGGTCGCCTCGGCCGTAACGGCTAGGGATGCCTCGGCCGTAACGGCCCGAGACGTCTTCAACCTCAAACCGTGAATTCGCTCGGAGGTCTACGAACACCGATTTCGCCCATTTTTTTTGCATACAAACGTTAAATCTAGTGATGTTGCACTATTATAAAATGAATTTGTTAAGATTCGAGTGGTATTATGGAGCAATTTTTGATTTTACACATAAACCCTAAAAACTAACTAAACAAATTCGAAATGGAGATTCATCCATATATAGCACGTTTTTGGCAAATTAAAAGGGCAATTCGATAAGAATACATATCTTGTTGTTAGACTTGATGTGACTTTCGTTTTGAAGAAGCTTGAATGGAGGAATTGATGTTATGGAATAAGAGGAGTAGGAGGAGGAAGAAGAGAAGAAGAGAGTGTTTGGAGGAGAGGAAGAGAATGAAATGTGGTTTGGGATGTAATTTTGATTCAATTTTAATTTATACTACTATAGGGTGTCCTAATGTGAAATCTAGGGGGTGTCCCCAAATGAAAGCACCTTTGGAAATGCTGAATCTTGCTCGGATTCTACTGCATTTCGTTAACTGTCAATGCCTTGGCTACTTCTAGCTGGACCAGAGCTCATGCTAGTTTCTACGGTGGAAGTGATGCTCTAGGATCTTTGCTCGGTATTTTCCATGGTTTTAACTCTTGAGTTTGATTGGCTGTTAAAAAAGTAATTAAAATAGGCTCAAATGCTCAATCGTATCTTGATTTGGTTATATATAATCAATATATTGAAGTTTCTATCAACTTCAATACAGCGTACCCCCAATCAAGAAAAAAAATCGTTTTGTTGACATCGGGCAATCTACCTAGGTTTGCAATTGATATCCGAGGGGCCTTGCCACTAGAAAAACGCTACTTGATATCTTCCCAAATTGTTTTCCACCGTGTCGAAATAAGTTATAGATGAATCCAATTAAGGCAGGATCTATAGATTAGAGAATTCACGTCACGAACACAGATTTAACGCTATGTTAATCATCGTATTTAGGAGTGTCAAGAAATGGTTTTTGGATCGAGCCATCAAGGAACCGAAGTTTGTGGTTTGCCTGAAAAGCATTATGCATACCTTTCTCCAACTCTTGGTAGTTGTCACCTTTTTATGGTTAAAAGACATTTGTTCACCCTTGGGTGATTCGAGGGGTGAGATAATAGGGCGAGGTGACATCTATACCACCTCGTTTTTTCGAGTAGGAGCCAGTGATAACTTCTTTGTCAATCGTCATGAGCACAAATAAGAGTTACATTTAGGGTTTTTGGCCCTAATAACATATAAAGTATGAGATGCAAAAGTTTTGGAAATGTTTTCTCTAAGAGGAGATAAAAATATATAATATGTGGTTCCTAACATATATACCATTAAAATTGTGTTCAAAATAATATAGTTCCTAACATATTATACGGTCGGTCACAAACAGGTAGCTAGTCAGATCTCCTATATTAATAAGACGGGAAAACGCGGGCCTTTGTACACAATCCTGCAATAAATAGACATAACATGTTAATCTATTTTTATATGGTGTGCAATTAGTCTATCAAACGAGTAGCACCCATTGTGGTTGTTGTTGTTGTATCGGTCGAAATCAACTTTTAACTAGTTGAAGACCCGTACCATGTACCGGTAATAATCATTTTTTCGTTAATTTATATATCCACTATAATCTATACTATATATAAATTCTTATATATAAGTAGATTAAAATGGGAATTGAAAAGTTAAGTTAACTAATATGTATCTTTTATAGAAAGAAATTTTAAAGATAGATAATATTGTTTCAAAGATAGATATTAGATGAGTAAGAAAAAGGATAAAATTAAAGGTTAGATAACTAAAGAAATTTTAAAGATAAATAATATGCCTTTAAAGATAGATATTTGATGGGTAAGAAAAAAGATAAAGTTAAAGATTAGATAATTAGGAAAAATAAAACATTTAAAATTGTCAATAAAGTGGGGCCAGAATTAACGTGGAGGCTCGAAATTCTCCGACTTTAATATATAGTATACTAGCTTAACCCGTCGTACCATGTATGACTATGCGTTCATTAGTATTATTTTTGTAAATACGTTATAATAGGGATTTTATACACCTTTTCGCTCATTAATAAAATCCAACACAGTGATTATTGTATAACTTTATTCTAATCCTAATTAATTTAGAAGTTAAAAGCTTTCAAATTTAAATAATTTAAATTTCAATATTTTTCATCTAAATCAATTTGAGCTCATCAATATAGTGGATGTTCTTTATATTTTTATCATTTGTAAGGAAAATCATAGAACTTATGTATCTATATACTATAATTAATAACAATAAAAATATATCAATATGAGATGAAACTACCTTGATCTATGATGAAAATCATGAAATATTGAAAATATGCATGAGTAAGATTAACAATTGTAGATGAAAGTTATATATAAATTCTAGCAAGATGAATATTATTTTTCTAAGCATACTACTTAGAGAAACTAATAAACCATACAAATTTTATCCTAGATAAATGCAAGGCAACAAAATTATTATCTTAACGTATGCCTATAGAAAAACTACTATGCACAAAGCCTCATTCATAATAAGTTAATTTTAGTCCTCATTCATAATAAGTTAATTTTAGTAGATTAAAATATTTTTGTGATCTTACTTGTTGTAAAGATAATATTGGTGGATAACATTAAATCTTAGTGTGTACGTGTATAACAAAAAAAATCTTAGTGTATACGTGTACAATTCAATGATAATATAAATTTAGGAGTTTCATATACTTGATAAAGTTGTATAAACTATAATAATAAAAAAAGTTGAGGAAAATTGTTAAAATACATAAATCAAATAGATAAAAATAATTCTAAAATACAAATATATATTTATTTATTTATAAAAAAATCTTATCAAACATTTTATCATGAAGTAATAATCAAATAAATCTTAGCAATAGCATATATTAAAATATAAAAATTGAGAAATCACAATCTTAATATTGTAATTAAATTGATAAAACTTATCATAATTAACATTAAACTATAAGAAATAATTCAAATCATAAATTATATTTGTATAACAGAAAAATATTTCTAGAGTGTTATTAAAAATTAAAATATAAAAAAGTGAAAGTGGTTGTTGGAATTGTATGGGAAATATAAAGTTTTCAATGTATCGCCATTCAAGAAAAAAACAAATTCGAAGACCAAACCAAATTAACCAATTAAACTCTACTATTTCCTTAATCAAACCAAACCAAATTGACTTATTTCCTATTTCCAATGAACCTATCCTTATCTTCCGTTATCTTTCGTTAAAGCATTGAATTCCTTATCTTTCGTTACGATTTTCTCTCTAATTAAAGATAAGATCATTAAGGAAATTTAAAAGACAAATATTATCTCTTTAAAGATAGATATTAGACCGGTAAAAAAAAAGATAAAATTAAAGATTAGATAAATAAGAAAAATAAAACATATAAAAATTGTTAATGAAGTGGGGCCAGAATTAACGTGGAGGCTTGAAATTCTCCGGCTTTAATATATAGTATAGATTATGGCATGCAAGATTTTATAGAGAACTCCGGTAATTCTTATTTTTAGCTCGGGCTTGTAAAACAAAATTCCATCGAAAATTCGAAACCAATATTACATACGTCATACGTGTGTGAGTAATTAATGATGTACAACATGATACGTGTTTATGACTATATGAGGTTGGTTTTTGCACGTTAAATGCGCTTTATCTATGATATAAATTAAAACTAAATTATCTATCTATACTATATATTAAAGCCGGAGAATTTCGAGCCTCCACGTTAATTCTGGCCCCACTTTATTAACAATTTTTTATGTTTTATTTTTTCCTAATTATCTAATCCTTAACTTTATCTTTTTTTCTTACCCATCAAGTATCTATCTTTAAAGGCATATTATTTATCTTTAATTTTTTTTTAATTATCTAATCTTTAATTTTATCCTTTTTCTTACTCACCTAATATCTATCTTTGAATCAATATTATCTATCTTTAAAATGAGAAAATTTGGTATGGAGCCTATTTGGGGAGATTTGTGGAATGGATAGGCGGGAACAAAAATAAAGGAGCTATCTAGTCGGTTTTCCGAAAATACCCCTGGTCAAAAAAAAAATTACACGCGTGCCACCGCGTCCCACCTGAAATCCTGTCATCGGAAATCCTGTCATCGGAAATCCTGTCATCCAAAAATCCTGTCACCGGACGATTGAAAACAACTTGTCCCCATGCATAAAAACTTGTCATCGCTTAGAAAAACTTGTCATTGCGTAGAAAACTTGTCATCTCTTATGAAAAACTTGTCAATGCGTAGAAAACTTGTCATCCTTTACGAAAAACTTGTCATCGCGTAGAAAAACTTGTCATCGCGTAAAAAACTTGTCATCGCTTATAAAAAAACTTGTCATAGCGTACAAAAAAATTGTCATAACGTACAAAAACTTGTCATAGCGTACAAAAAACTTGTCATAACGTACAAAAAACTTGTCATAACGTACAAAAAACGTGTCGTCGCGTACAAAAACTTGTCATCACTCAATCTATCGTCACGTACAAAAAACCTATCATCACGTACAAAACTTGTCATTACCCTAACTTGTCATCACATATGCAACTTGTCATCCGAATTTATTAGTATGCCTATGTGGGATTTGAACCCACATTATTGTGCGTTAAGCACGTTGCTCTACCATTTGAGCTAATAGGCTATAATTAAAAGTAATAATAACCATCTCCAACCATTGAAAATGACTTCCACTAGATAAAAGAAAACTCCAATAAGAGAGCAAAGTTCAACCTATAGGCATATCAAATTAACAATCGAAACCTTGATCGAAAAAAAAATGAACAATGGAAACCATTGGCAACACAGTTACATATGTAATCACAATAAAGACATTTAGAAGCTCAACAATATAAAGTTTGGACCGATCAAACACAAACTAAATAAATAAAAAAGTCAGAATTTGGACTTACATTCATTCAGGCAATATCACAAACACATGGTGCGCGGACGTGAAGTTGTCATTATTCCCAACTTGAATCACTGCTCTAGATAAAGCATCAGATGGAGGAGTTAAAATCAGAAATTAATGGATCTACAAGAGCAAGGGACCTGAGATTCTACCAACCGGCAGAAGCTAGATCGCCGGCGCTCCACAAAGTCGGCGGCACCAAATTCTCCTGGAAAGTTGGCGTCAACTTCTCCGACTGGTCTTCTCACGAGCACTTCTTCGTCGGCGATTGGCTCTGTAATTCATCTCTTACTCCTCATTTTCTCTGTTCCGTTGTTGAGATTACAACTTCTGTGCTCCGATTCAAAAACAAATTACACCTCCAAAAACTCTAAATTAGGTTTGAAACCTCTAATCGCGTGCGATCGCGAATTCTGAATCGAATGTTTCTGTGCTAGATCTCGGACTCGACAGGCGGAATTACAGCATTCTGGAGGTGAATCGGACGGGATACGATCACTGCGTTGATACAGGCTTCATCACGAACGTGACCAGAGGAGGCCGTGACGTCTTCAACTTGACGAATCCGAGGCAGTTCTTTTATGCGTTTTGGCTCGATCCGCTCCTCTCCTTCAGAGTCGCAATTGCTTCGCTCACCATCTACAACCACAGATTAAGCAAAATCCAGATCAGAACGCCACACAATCGAATCAAACGAAAATCAGTATTTCAATTTTGAGCAATTAATCCACAGATTCAGAGGTAAAGGAATCAGATTCATACCTCATAGTAAGGAGGATGAGCTGATGCCTTCCGAGGAGCAGATGCCTTCTTCACCTTTTCCTTCTTTGGCTTGGCTTCGTCGGCGAGGACTGCCTCCGGCTTTTCCTCGACGGCCGACGGATCGATGGCGATGGTAGTAGCCTCAAACTCAACAGAAGCCATAAATGAATTATACGCAGCAGAGAAAAACTACTAACAAGATTGAAGTAGACAATGATCCGCTCCAATTGGACGTCGGACGATCCGTCTCCGCTCAACCGGCCGGAGCGATCGATTCCGTGCTCGTGGCAGATCACCTCCCAGAATTTGGATCCGATTTGGTTCTCGCTGGCTGCCCTGGAAACGTGCAAGATTTCTAGGGTTTTTTTGTTTTCAGTTCTGAAATTGAGTGGGAGAAGAGAGACAAGAGGTGAGAGAATAAAAATGAGATGAGAGAGAGAATAATTACTTTTATACCGATTATGTAGTGATTTGTTTTTAAAAAGGGTCTAATTAGTTTCTAAATGTTAGAAAAGAGCATCCACCACCCCCTTCCCTCCTTTAAAATTTCCTTCTATAAAAGATATATATTAATTAACTTAACTTTTCAATTCCCATTTTAATCTATCTATATATAAGAATTAATATATATAGTATTGATTATAGTAGATATACATATTAACGAAAAAAATAATCACGCTTTCGTAATTTGCTTTCAATACTAATTTGTGATATACTTTTGTTCCATTTAGGGATATATCATGATACTGCCATTTAGGAACCCCTTAAGGGATTCAAATCTTCCGTCCCACTAGCACGTCCCCTTCCCGTGTCCCCCCGTTTCTATTGGTCGAAACTATGAGACCCCCTTACATTTTCCATTTAATTCTACCAAAATAAATAAATTCAGCCAATAGGAATGGAGGGACACGGGAAGGGGACGTGCTAGTGGGCTAATGTTTTAGGATACAACTTTTGATGTTCATATTTACATGGAACAATACTAATTTGTTCCTCACGAGGTTAACTTTGTATATACTAGAAAGCTTGCCCGTCCGATGGACGGACAATTTCTTTCACCGTATTTTTCTGAAAGGTGAAAATTATAATCTTCATCATAACACAATTTTGTTCTAATTAGTAAACTATGTAAGTAGTTTGTATTGAATTATCCAAAACATAGTAGATAAAAAAATATAAAATATAAAATTATTTTATTTTATTTTATTAATTTCTTATGAGAATTATTTTGATAGTATGACTTTTTCTATTACAATTAAGTGTTTTAGCTGAATGAACATGTGTAGGATTACTCTTTATAATTTTATAGACATTTTGGAGGAAATTTAAATCGAAAGCATATAGTTAACTCTTTAGGCTTTACATTCTCGCTCAAAAAGAAAAAATAATAAGGCTTTGTATTCAAGTTACAATATTATAACATGATATATGTATGTAAAAAATAAGACATAGTAGCATGCATTCATAATCAATTACAAATAAAAAAGCAAAACAAAAAAAAGAAAAAATATAAAAACATGCATTTAGTTGACAAGGAAAAGAAAAATAAGAGTTGTAGAGATAGATAATTCACCCAAAACAAAATAAATAAATAAAAATAATTAGAGAGAAGTCATTAATGTGACAAGAGGGGGAGAATTTTAAGTGTTGTATAGAAGATATATACATTAATAACAAATCATCAACTCTTATTAATATGCTATTAACTTTAATTATTTTTGCGTGTCGTAGAGTATATTTTTGGTTTGCATGTGAATTAGTCAATTTTGTATAAAAAGTAGCATTTTCCATCATTTTACCGTAACAGTCACTTGACCCTAGGCTCGTAATTTATTTATATAAAAAGTAGCATTTTCCATCATTTTGATAGCGACGATGAATGAATGGTCGATTGTGGATCACGACTCTGATCGACCAGCTTGTATTAACCGATCGATCCAGTAGATAAAAGTATGATATGAGACTTAAATTATCTCTCAAACAAAAGGAAGCCAACCGGAAAAACCCCTCTCCACGTTTTTCCAGTACGTACATAATTAAGGAGCAACAATTTTAGGTGATGGAGGTGTCCATATCCCCCCATTAAATAACAAATGGAACAGATACCTCACAGTCTTTCTTATATATTCTATTAATTAATAGGCATGCCCAATGCAAGAAATTAATTAATTCAAGCTCGCTAGCTAAGCTAACAAATTAAACGTACACATATATAATATATTACTCTTCGTAACTATAGTTTGCTACGTGAGAGAGGGAAAATAAGAATACAAAAATAGTTCATCCACAATGTGTTCTCTCCATCAACTACTTTGCATGGCCTTCATCCCCTTTGTGTTCTTTGTCCAAGGCCGAGCTCAGCAGGCATGGCCGACGCCCCGCAATTCCTCCACGGTTCCAGCCGTGATCATCTTCGGAGACTCGACCGTGGATCCGGGGAACAACAACTTTTATAAGACGTTATTTAAGAGTAATTTCGCGCCTTATGGCGCCGATTTCTACGAGTCTATCCCCACGGGACGCTTCTCCAATGGCAGGCTTCCTAGCGACTTTATAGGTAAGTACGTTTTCTTATTAGAAATATCGTCTCAATTTATTCGGAATAAATGTACATATATTCTGTTGGTACGTACATATCTGATGTATAGTTTTGCTATGCTTTGATGAATGTAGCTTCGTATCTAGGGATCAAACCATATATCCCTCCGTATTTGGATCCGAATTTGAGCTTGGAAGAGTTGATGACCGGAGTTAGCTTCGCGTCGGCGGGTTCGGGTTATGACCCTCTCACGTCCACAACCAATGTCCCTCTTCTTCTACCTCAACATATGTGTAGCTAGCTAGCTAGCTTTTAATTGTTATTAATGAACACCAAGATCAGTATTTTAACTTGTGCATGGCATGGAAATATATAGACCCTAATCAATGTGATTGATATGTGGGTGTAGGGTGTAATTAGCATGTCGAAGCAGCTGGAATACTTTGCAGAGTACAAAGTAAGATTAGTGGGTGCAATAGGAATTAAGAGAGCCATGTGGATAATCAAGAAGGCGGTCTACCTAATAAGTTGTGGCACTAATGACTATAGTCAGGCTCTGCTAATGTCTCAAGCTCAAAGTGACTACCGACGTCATATGCTTAAATTATCTAAGCACTTCATCCAGGTAATTAATTAGCTTCTTTTGTTTTTATGGTCAAGGTAATTCAGTTCTTTTTTGAAAAAAAAAACACGAAACAAACTAATAAATCCTTTTTAAAAATTTAATAATTTTAAATAAATGAAAATCAATACTGTCTATTCTAAACGTATTCAACTCGATCTATTCTAATAACACGTGCTAGAAAAATCATATGAAAATGTTAAATAGATGTGTTGTTTCTGATATATTTTATGATTAATCGAATGAAAAAAAAAATTGTGAAATAAGATTTTTCCATAAAAAAATGGTGCTTATGGAATAAAAAAGGAGGAAGCAGTGGAAAGCCTAGTTATTTAACTACGAAATATGTGGAGATATACGTGTTAAAATATGTGGAGTATTCTAAAAAACGGTAGGCGGACATTATATAGACAGTTACCGTACGTCTAGTGTCTAGGTGGCTTGTACAACTGCATAGACAACCCAGATAGATATCTAGATGTCATCTATGTAGGTTAAGAGGCTAAGCGGATGGAGTTGGAGCCTAATAAAGATTTATAAAACAATGAGTACATATGGGGTGCGGAATTTTGAGAGAGAAATGAATGCCAATCAGATTTGGTAGTTTATTTGTTAAGAAAAGTTTTTCTTTCCTAATATGGAGTATTTAAGATATTAGAATAACAAACCTCAAATAGATTAAATGTCCATATCAGAGATTTTATTAGAACAACACATAGCAAAACCCTTATTCAAATGATGTTTAGAAATTAATTCTATATTAAATTTTACTTTATCCAAGTTCAATCCAAACATACTCTCAATGACCAATTCATATCAATGCAAAACCTACCCTCATAAATAAAGGGTACACGATATCTTCTAGATGATCTAAATAACTCCATCGCCCCAAAATACACATGCTACATATTCTTTTTTTTTTATTGTGGAGCTACTAGCTCGAACAAACCAAAATTAGGCTACCTTTAATTACAAGGATAACCTAAATCATCGTGACGGATGATCTTTAAAAATTCAAACAGCGCGGGCTGTTGACTCAACAAACACCGCGACTGTGTTACAGACAAATGAGAAGACGAAAGGGACGAAGCATGAATGGGCAAGGCTGCATTGAAGCTCTGAAGATTGATGTGTCTTCTTGCCAGGAAATCTGCAGCAGCGTTTGATTCCCTGAAACAATGATAAAAAATAACAGAGGGGATAGCTGGAATCAAGTTTCTTATATCTTTAATTATAGAGTGTATTTCCCAAGGCACTTTCCATAGTCGTTTTAAAGAATTAATAACAATAAGATTGTCACCTTCTATTATAAGATTTTGAATGTTAGAAAGGTCTATTTTTGTGACACATGCTTACATATTCGTAAGGGCCAATCGGCTCCCATTTGTTCAACCAAAAAAAAAAATTTGGCTCCAATCATCAATATATATTATAAAAGCCGATCGTTTTCGAGCCACCACGTTGATTCTGACCCTACCTCAAATTTAATACTATATTTGTTAACAAAATACATCGAGTATCTTCTTTTTTTAAACAAAACTTCAAAGTTTATAGCTTATCCGTATAAATTTAATCTTTGTTGTCATCTATTTATGATAAGGAACATTATCTAAATATAAGGATAGAATATTACAATCTAACTAAATATAAACAACATTAACTACATGTTTTAAAAAGATAAAACAACCCATACTTATAGATTTATAATTTTATAATTTTGAGTTGTAAAAATATAAATATATTTTATTAACTTTTTATTTTGTAGGCGATGGATAGAGAGGGACGTACAACGTACTATTTTCCACTTGTGAGATTGTGTTATTGATAAACCAATTTTATTAACTTTTTATTATAGGGTTTTTCTATCTTGGCAGTGGCAAAGCATATCTTTTTAATAACTTTCACTCTTTTACAAAACAATCCCGTTATTTTCTCATATTATATAGACACCTCTTATTTTCCTAATACAAACATACAAGAAGTTGTTTTCAAACCACCACATTAATTTTGAACTTGCCTCATATCTAAAAACTATTTTCTATTATTCGCATTATGTAGGGTTTTCCTATTGAACTTTTTTTGATCTATTTATAAAAAAGTTTTGTCAATTATTAATTCTTAAAAGTATTATTGGAAAAAATATTTCACATAAAGATTAAGCAAAATCATTGATTATGGGATTCAAATTATATCTTTAATACAAGTAAATTTGTGGTTTCCTACATTTTCTGTTGAATTATGATAAGCTTCATCAATTTATCAGTTAATGAACATTGTAAGTGTTTACTTTTTTTATATTTATGATAATTGTTATTAATATATGATAAAAAATTGTAAGTAAAATATCAATTTATATCCTTATAATCAATTTTTATAAAAGTATATAAACGAGTGTAAACATTATGTCTTATATATATTATTCGGGTTATATGAACTTCAAAAACAATATCAATCTTTTTAGAAGAAAAAACATGTTAATACAATATATTTTATATTTTCCATATAAATATTTAATTATAAAATATCTAATTAAAATTTTTAATATTTTAAAATGTAATAGGTTAAGCTAGTTTTTTTTTTTTTGGTCAGATAGGTTAAGCTAGTTTGTACTAGTAGTTGAGATGAAGTAGTTTACAAAGAGAAATAAATAAAAATGAAAATGGTGTTGCAGGCATTGTTGGGCCATGGGGCCCAAAAGGTGGCAGTAGCTGGGCTTCCTCCAATTGGTTGCCTGCCGTCAGTTATTACTCTCAACTCGGCGCTTACGGGGCTACCGCCGTTTTCACGCCGTTATTGCGTGGGCCCCGCGTCTTCTTTTGCCGTGGGTTACAATCGCATGCTCCAGCGCCTACTGTACTCCATGGGGCCCACCTTAGGTCCTGCCCGCCACGTCATCTACTTTGACATTTACTCCTCCCTATTGGACCAGGTCCTCCGCCCCCACAACTATGGTAATCTTACTTAATTATTGATATTTAAGTGTGCCTTTACTTTACTTGAGAAAATTGTCGGAAAATCACCCGTTAAATAGGTTATATTGACATAAACGGCCTAATTGCTTTATTATGCAATGACTTTATAAAAAATTGCAAAACATATGCAAAAAGTTGAGGAACATCAAATATTCTAGAACACATATAACATTATAACCTACTATATATTCTCAAATGGAGAGAGTATCTGTTATTTGACATATATTACTACATTTTCTTTTCTAATAATATCCTCACTAACTAAGCATATTAATTTACACCATTATATAATGGAGGATCAAGGACTTTTACAAGATTTTGACCAAAAAAGGACTTTTATAAGATCAAGAATACTTAAGACAAAGCTATATTAATTTTATAAGATCAAAAAAGGACTTTTCTAAGAGAAGGGAAGGGAGGGGAAGGGAGTATTAATTTTGTTTGTGTGCAGGATTTGAAGTGGTTGATCGCGGATGTTGTGGAACGGGGCTGTTTGAACAAGGGATTTCGTGCAATCACATTACGCTAATATGTGAAGATCGGTCCAAGTACATGTTTTGGGATTCCATTCATCCAACTGAACTCTCTTACTTCAACGTTATTCTTAGCCTTCGACCCGCTATCGACGCTTTGGCCCGACCCTGATCATTTTCAACTCGTCAACAAAGTGCATGTATCACTATTATCATGTCTCTTCAATTTCAATCGTTAAAGTGCACTAGAATTGATAATACATTGAGAATGTACCAAAATGGTGTTTGAATTCAATCTCGAGCTTCAATAAGGTTATACTCGATCTTTTCGTACTTCAATCTCGTGATTGAAGTGGTAACTAAATAGCTAGCGAGCATATATGCAACACTTGATTTCTATGTTTTTAGTGTAAAAACAAGTTTTCGAATTTCAATTTTCGAGTTTTCGTACGTAGAAACACGGAAATGGAAAACTTCTCCCTGTTGGGGTTAGCAATTTGGTTGTTGTAATTGACATCGGCTTGCACCCAAGATGCTCGGACACCAATTTATCTTCCAATCATGGTTCCAATAATGTTGCTTCCATTGTTCAGCCTATGGTGGAAGAAATTATACATGCGTACGTGGCGTCCCCCACAATCTTTATATAATAAACTCGATCTTCTAATAAATAATTTTATTTAATAAATTATGATCTTTTCACTAAAAAAATCAAGATAAAATTGGAAAATGATTTCTAAAATTATTTTTTTAACAAATATAATATATGTTTGAAATGTAATTCAATCTTTTTTTAATAATTATTTTTATGTAATTTGGATTTTTTTAATTAGAAAAATCTAGACTATATCTACATATACATGATTTTCTATCTAATTTAATAAAAAATGATCTTTTCATTTAAACAAAAAATCAAGATAAAATCAGAAAGTAATTTCTGATATAGAATCTTGAGATTAGTTTTTAACAAATATAATATATTTTGAAATATAAATCGGATTTTTGTAAACAAATAATCTAGACAATATCTATATGTATAGGATTTTCTATCTAAGAATCTATATGTATATTAATTCAAAATGATTTTTTAAATTAAGATATGTAAATTTTAAATGATTTAACAGATTTTTATCTTATCTATTCAAATTTATAAATTGAAATCTTATATAGTTGTTTTGATAGTTTAGAATTTAAATAATATACATAAATACCTATATAATATTTTATAATTTGTTTTAATTAAATGTTTGTTCAACTAAGTGAGCTTTGTAGATTTAGTATATGTTTTACCAATGTGCCTAAGAAATTGATTAAACTTATCCGTACATGGTACGAAGGTTAAACTAGTTTACATATTTATTGATACTAAGGAATCATAAGGAGAGATAAAGAATGATCTAAAACTTAATTTCAAAACAAACCAGATTATTGTTTTTACCCTGTATGGGAGACGATCGATAATATTTTTTTTGACGTAGTATTTAATTGAAAAGAATGCATAATAATATTATTAGGAATTAGATATTGATATCGTCTTTTTTATCTGAAAATATTAAAATATTTTGTTATCCCAAATCATGATTTGATGTTAAGAATAAATTTATATTTAAATTTTATATAATATGACTTAAATAAAAATCATAGATAAAATACTATCATTTTATTTCAAAATATATTTGACTATTAAAAAGTCACATGGATATGAAATCTCAAGTGAAATACTTTATCAACATATATATATTTATAATTAATAATATTTTTTATATGATAATAGAAATAAAAAAGTAACTTAATTATGACTTATTTGCATAAATATTTCAGAAAAATAGACTTGTATCAACAATAATATGTTTTTGAATAAAATGATTATGTAATAGATCTTATGAAATTATAATTAATTTAATAAAAAAAGAGTTATAGATCAATAAAATTTACAAATGTATATTATTATAACACAAATTTAGTTTATATTTTTTTGAGATTTCAAATACATTTTTAGATATTTGTTACTTAAATTATAATTTTATGGGACAAAGAAAAAGATTTACTGAAAAAATATGACAAATATATATAATTATAAAAATACAATAAAAAAAAAATTCAAATTGGCAAAGAGGTTTAACAAATTAATTATAATTTTGATTTACAAAAAAAAGAATGTTTAAGCAAATAGTTGAAAAAGATAGATATTAAGTGGATAAAGATAGAAATTTGAAAAATAAGAAGATATATGACATTGACATTGAATAGATATTAAGTGGATAAAGATAGCAATTTGAAAAATAAGAAGATAGATGACATTGACATTGACATTGATAGATAATTAATAAGAATAGAAAAAGTTTAAAAATTATTTTTCTAAATTAAAATTTTTAACCTATGGTGAGATCAGAATTAACGTGGAGGCTCAAAAAGTTTCGACTTTAATATATAGTATATAGATTTAGAATATTGTAGATATTATACATATACGACTATACGAGGCAGATATGAGTCGGGCTTTGTAGCCTGCATGGGCCTCTCGCAATACCCATACCCAATTCTCTTTTAATTGGACTACATATATTGTTCAAATCCATCTATTTTTCCAAACGGGTGGACGGACGGACACGTCCAATGAGAATATATGAGAATTGATATAGAATTTCAAAATATATGATTTTTTTAAAAATTAAGCTTATCTATCCGAATTTTTAAAAAAATCTACTAAAAATTGTTTAATTGTACCGTATCACCCATATTTAATAAAACAATTTAATTATAAGATAAAAAAATAAAGTTATAAAATAAGAAAACTTATTGATAAAAACAAGTATTCAATCCTTATTAAAAAATTATAATCTTACAATTTTTTGTTCGATTAAAATAATATATTATAGTACAAATAATTTATCAGTATTATAAATCCTGGAGTAAGTAAATTAAATAAAATTAATACAAGATTTTGTATCAAACTATTTCTTTGAATAACTCTATATAATTTAAACTAAGATTTTAGTTAAATCGAAATCGTGCCTTCAAGGCACGGGGACTAATACTAGTTATTACCAAAATAAGGATTTTTAAAGATATAATTAGTTAATAATATATATTAAATTGGAGATTAAAATAGTTATATAGAACAACATATGTCAACTCCAAATAAATATACATTAAATTATTAGTAGTATATATAAGAGATATAATAAACCACATAACCATTTTATTAAATCAATTTGACTGGTTGACATTTATCTACCTTATTTTTTATTGGTTTTTTTTATAGATTCCACATATATAAAAATTATATGTATACATATGATTTAGATTTCAATTTTATTTCAAAATATGTATGAAATAAAAATTATAAAATCGATAATCTTATAATTTTATTATAAAATATGTATGAAACTTATTGATAAAAACAAGTATTCAATCCTAATACAAAAATCATAATCTTATAATTTTTTGTTCGATTGAAAGAATATATATATTATAATATAAATAATGTATCATTAACATAAATCCCTAAGAAGTAAATTAAATAAAATAATACAAATTCTATATCAAACTATTCTTTTGAATAAATTTATATAAAATTCTAAACAAGTTTTTAGTTAAATCAAAATCATTCCAGGAGGACTAGCTAATACTAGTTTGAATGCTATACGGAGTATAATTAGAGACATGTTATCTAAACTGACTATAACATATTGCAATAGCAATTTTGCATCATCCAATATACATTACCAAATATATATTCTTATAATTAGTTGAAAGAGAAACCTACAAGTATTACATGCAAGAGCAAGATCATGCACTCCGCAAAATAATAGCTAACGCAGCACGTAGCAATTGTAAAACGCATTCATAGAAGCACACAATAATAACTAAAGTTATCATCTTTGATGGTCGGACTAGAGTGAGAAGAAATCAGAGTTGAGAGACTCTAAAATCTCATGGGCTAGTATCTCATAAGTCCTCTCCGAGGGATGGACCGCGTCCCAAAAAACGTACTTCCTTGGATCCTTACACGTCGTGAGCCCTCGGCATGTGTCCCCGTACTCGAATGTTCCTGTCCCGCAACATCCCTTTGATGTCTCCGTAAAACCTACGACAACACGAGATCGATCAATAAAAGTTCCGTAAAATGTATCGATCAAAGGGCACGCTACGTAAACAAAACAATCGAAAATGTATCAAAAACTTTGGTTAATGTATATACCGTATTTCGTAGGGTTGTTTATGGCCGTATCGATGGTCTTGTAGATGTCAACGAAGACGATTTTCATTTTAAGTTGGGTTTCTAGGGTTTCTAGGGCTTTCTGGAACTTCAAGTTAAGAGAAGAGGCCGCGTTGTTGAAGCCTTTGGCACATCCGGTGGCGGACCCAGCCAACAATCTTGCAATGGGCATGCACCCGAGGTTAGGCACACCAACTACAACAACTCTTTTCGCGCCCAGCTTGTGCATTCCCTGGATGTAGGAGCGCAGGGAGGCGACGAGGAAGTCCTGGTAGGCCGAGATAGTGAACTGCTTTTGACGAGTGGGTTCGACGAAATAGTTTTGGAGCAAGTCGTTGGAGCCCAGGCTCAGTATGAATGTGGCCTTGCTCACGTGGTCTTCTGCCTTCTTTTGCCCTAGCACGCCTCCTATTCGAAGGTTGTAGTGTCTCATGTACTCTAGCTGCTTTGTTATTGTTAGTACATCCTGCAAAGCGTAATGTCATGCGTACATGTTAATTAAGAATACGTATTAGTTTTGAGCTGATCTTATAAATTTCGAAACGCACCCAAATAATGTGTGTGTGATGGCCACGTGCTTATGGCACGCACCAACTGACCTAGACATGAATATGATGAATTTGGTCGCGCCGATAAGTTTGGTGTGTTCAATATCACATGTACGTGCCAAGAGTTTTATGGCAAGCTAGATAAGGGCTGTTAAATTCTTGTCTAATTAAAGGAAATTGTTATAAAGCTAGTAGTCATGCCTAATATATAATATATATGTGGGGAGATAAGTAGATATGGAATGACAACTTTTGCACGACAAATGAGTCAATGAGTCGTCACATATAAGTTGGTATGATGATTTAAATATTTTGCGTGTGAACTATTTATGGGACTAATTTGGTTTAAATACATGTCATTGTCACATATGTGACGCGCGCGTATATGCATGTGACAAATCTTTTTATTTGTTCCAGGTACCACGGGCCATCCGGGTCGGCCCGGGTATCTAGACCGACCCGAATCCCCGACTCCTCCCATATCCTGCCGGAGTAAGTATGATTGACATCCTCGGTCCTGACTAATCGGGGTTTGCACAAGTCTAGTTATAGGTGTTTTTGGAGAAAATATTTGTAAAAAACATAGGTTTCAACGGATTGAGTTTCATCTTAAAACATATAAACAATTAAAAGATCTAAACAAATAATGTATATATACTTGGTTTTTATGTTCTAATTAATAAATTCTTAGATATGGGAAACTTTACTCTACATATATAAGTTACTAGAGACATGAAGCAGATTGGAACAATTAAGCATAATCAGTGAGCACGCAGTAAACACGTACGATTTATTAATAAGAAAGAATTAAGTTGAATTAATTAATTAGTGATTAAGGATGAAGTGTACTTACGGAGAGGTTAGCAGTGAGATCATCATAGCCAGAGCCAGCGGAGGCAAAGCTCACTCCATTTACAAGATCTTCCTTCTTCAGTGTTGGGTCCAAAAATCCTGCCAATACCTTTGTTTTTCCCAGCGCCTCCGCTATTACAATATTTTTTCCCAAGTTAATTTACACAATTTGTAAAGGGCTTTAAATCATGTTAATTAAGCCAAGAAAATTAACCGAAAAATAATTTATTTACAAGAAAATGCCTCCCTATAGGAAAAAGACAACAGTAATATACACATTAATTTCTTTTTGATATGGTAAGGATTACGGTCACTACTCACTACACTTGGGCTCGTCTAGATTGAGCAAATCACCGTCATTTAAATCCGAAACGGTGACGTTAGCGTACAATCCCAGGGCCTTAACCGCCTAGTAATATTTACTTAATTAATTCAGTTTGGGACAGCTGAACAATCCACGTCTCATTCAAATAATGTAATGAATATTACATATATATATACACATTTTCAGAAGTACGTGCATGGGAAATTCGTATTTTTATTCGTTTTTAACATATTTAAGGTGACTTAATTATATAATCACTCATGAGCTAAAATAGCTTAACAAAAAAAATGAGCTTACGATTAATAGTATATTTACAAAATTTAACTACTCTAGTAAATAGTACAGTAATTGGATCCGACAAAACTGAGTAAAATAGCACAGTGAATCAGTGATTAATAATCCTTTTCCATTTGTGCATACGCAGCTTATTAATGCTCACGCTTACTGACTACTCCCTCCGTCCCATTTGGTTTGTCCAAATAGTACGGTTGGCACGGTAATTTATACAAAGTTGAAAAGTGATAAAGTTGATGAAAAAGGTGGATAATTGGGGGTAATATATAAGATTGGATGAGGGTAGTTTTGTAATTTTATAGGAAAAAGTGATAAAGGTAATGAAAAAGTTTGGTAATGAGTGTAATATATGAGAGTGAATAAGGGTAAAAGTGTAAAAACATATAAATAAAAATGAAAATATTTGAAAGATGGACAAAGCTAATGGGACGCCCAAAACGAAAATATGGACAAATCAAATGGGACAGAGAGAGTATTTATAGACGCCACTTGAAAAAAGAAATCATCCAATTAACTAACCCAAGTGTACGCAATAACTCGGTCCTTTTTTTTCATCAAAAAAAAAAAATAACTCGGTCCTTTTTAGTAGGTACGACGTTAAACCTCCACAAAACTTTGTTACACTATATTCGTGTTAATTAGTTGTTCTAATCAAACTCCCTACGTTCATATGATGTCTAAGTTGTTATCTATATGCATGTATATAATGTTTTAAGGTACGTAAAACGTTACCAACAAAGTCCGTGGCAAGGCGGCCGTCGGTGAACCTTCCGGTGGCCTTGCCGGTGATGAAGTCCTTCCCGTACGGCGGGAAGTTGCTCTTCACCGTCGTACGAAGCCGGTTGTTGTTCCCTGGGTCGACGCTCGAGTCTCCGAACACCAAAATGCAACTAACTTTACCCTCGGCCGCCATCCGCTTTAGCTCCTCCACCTTAACCGCCTCCGTTGCCGCCACCACCACCAACGCCACGAGCGCCACCATAAGCACGGCCTTTCGCGACATCATCATCATTATTAATATTTCAGGTGCCCTAAAGTAGGTCTTTATGTTAGTTTGTTGCTTACTCTCTCTAAGCTAGCTAGCATGGGTATTTATATATAGAGAGGGAGTGGGGAAATGTTTGCGTGCGAAGGGGTGCATCGTAGGGAGATTTCTTGTGACCGTTGGATGTCCATGTGGTTTGATCTCCGTGATCGGACGGTGGGTGTTTGGCAGATGAATATAAGAGTATGAAATGATTGGGGGCGCACCTAACAGGTCAGCATTCTTTATGATATGAAGGTGAAAGGTGGTGCTGGTTAGGGGCCGAGCCCGCATTTAAACCCACTTTGATTTTGGTACGAACACATTTAACATTTCACCTAAACTCGAGCTGTCAACCTGGACTTTTATGGATTATATGATAAGAAGACTATATTAATTATTAAGGTTTCTTCAAAGAATTATATGATAAGACTATATTAAGGTTTCTTCAAAGAAATGATAATCACACTTTCAAAGGTATGGTTGGGTAAAGGTTAAATCGACCACCAATTAGTTCATGTAGTCTTAACCAAAATTAACATCCTTATTAAGTAAGGAACAAGAATACAACTGCTCAGCATGCATATACAATTATTAACGTACACTTGGATGTAGAAACGTGTTGTTAGATTCATCATTGTCTATGAATTAGGATTGAAGATTCTTAACTCATTGTGTATACGAACTTAATTTTTTTTTATGATATAAGAATTTGATGTTTCATGTACTAGCTAGAGCTGTCAAAAAGATTGGCTAAGATAAGGTTTGAATTCGATCATTTCGGCTTCGTTGAGTACGAGTCGGGTCTTGTTAAGTTTGGGTCGACCTAACATGTAAAAAACGTGAGTATATTTTTAATGATTTTTCTCATAAGATTATAATTATATAGTAATATATAATTATAAATTATATAAAATAAAATTTTCTATATATATATATATAGAAAATTAAGTCGGGTCAATCAAAAGGGTTCAGATCAGGTTCGGATTTCAACTCAATCGGTTCGGTTTTTTTTCTTTTCCCGGTACTTTCCGGGTCCGGTATCAACCCTAAAATTTGCGGTCGATTCAGATTGATTTCTCAGATCAGATCGATTAGCTTGTGGCGGCTCTAATCATAACGCTTAGTAAATTCTAAAGTTGAATTTTCTTTTATCAATTGATAAAATTGGTTCGAGAAAATCAGCAAACAATTAAAATAACACACTCACGCACACAATCAAGTTACACAAAATGGTGACAAAATCGGACCGTGAGGGGAACAAACTGTGAGGCGATGTAGAGGCGGCTAGAGTGAATGAATGGTTCAACTAGCTAGACAAAATGTGTCCAAAGGTGAGTGAGATACATATATTATTTGAGAGCGAAAGATCGTGACATTTCAATTTAATAAAGAGATTTGTACTCAGTAGTAGTGTTGTATTGAAGGGATTGAAATGGTAGCTAGTCTTGCAAAGAGAAATACAATGAATGCACTGTACTTCCTAAGATATAAAGATGGTACTCTCCTAAAGATAAAATCTAGGTCAAGATAACAAAAGGGTGATGTAAGTGCATATGGTCCTTATCAAGTAGTAAATATATAATTAAATTATGATTATTAGACCAAGGGGATGGAGGGCTAAATCTATAAGAGACAAATGTATACTAATTAATATTCTTTGTGTTTAGAATTGTTTGTGGTTGTAGGCTGATTCTTTTGTTAACTAATTATTGTGATTGAATATACTTTATCATTTTTTTATATATTTTTTTGTGGTCAAATATCATTTTTTTAATATAACTATCCTCATTTATAAAATATAACTATATATTATAGAAAGTGATTAAACGAAGTATTGAGTCAAATCATATAACCTTGTTAATTGTTGAGACGAACCCTAAAACGATATATATTTCTAAATGGGTCCTAGGGAGTAACAAATTTCTCAACTTTTTTCAACTCTTTTTAAATTTAAAGATAATTCTATTTGTTTTGCTTGTTTTATTCGTGTCATTGCACTCGAATTCATGAAGCTTTCTCAAAATGTTCCTACATTTAATGTACATTTTTATATATAATTAATCATGTGAAAGTTCAAACCTAGATATGCAGTTCATTGCAGGTTCTTAAACAAAGTGCAAATGTTCATACTTTGGTTGGTTGAAGGAGAGACGACATGGTGGCGATATTCTCCGCCTACTTGAGAGAATGTTTTATTAATAGGAAAAGATGGCTAAGTAGTCAGCACACGGGGATAGCCCGGCCCCTTACATCATCATAAGCACATAGGGGGCGCTTCCAATACATGAAATCCGACCATAAGAGAAAAAGCACTGAGGTTATCCGCAACGGTATCAGCTAGCCTCGATCTTGACACACATGACGCGATTAGATATATAGACCAATCCCTACTAATGAAGCCTAGATAACTAGCCATTAGAGCATCTCCAATGGAAGAGACCCAAATGGGTCTCTCATAAATAAAATAATAATACTTTAATTTTTGTAGTTGTTTTGTATTAGAGACTCAATGGGTCTCTCATCCCTCCATTGGTAGAGACTCATTTGGGTCTCTCATATATTCTTTTTACATTTAGTATTTAACATAAATTAATTTTATACTTCCAAATAATCTTATAATAATGAGTAATTAATCAATACTATAGTAGAACCTATGTTTGTGTTAAATTTTAATTATACAAGTACAAATTAAATAATTTAAAGTTTTCACTTACACATGTAAAATGGGTGTCTATAGATAGGTAATTTTATTTTATGTAATTTAAAAAAAATAAAAATTGAAAAAAATAATTTATATAATACAGAAAATTAATTTATAGTTTAAGAAACAAAAAAAAAAGTTAAGATAACCAATACCCAATAGGAGACTGTCATGTGTCAAGTAAAACAAGGGCTCTCAAGAGCCAAATGGGTCTCTCCCATGAGAGCCGTCTCTCATCAAAAATTGGACTTTCTATTTCTTTTCTTTTTTTTGGGGGGGGGGAGGAGGGTTTGGGCGAGAGACCCTACTAGAGACTCCCATTGGAGATGGAGGAGATGGTTTTGTCTCACACCGGAGTTTAGGAATTGTATAATTAATTGAGAGTCCGACTGAAGAAGAACCTCTCGGTGACCTCTATCCAAGCCAATTTCAACCCATTATGCATCCCCAAAGCTCCGCCGTTGGCACCATACAAGCACCAATGTTATGAATGAAACCACCTAACCACTCACTTCTACATTTACACAAAACACCGCCCACGGACGCCAAGCCGTTTTTTACCGCTCCGTCCGTATTGATCTTAATCCAACCCTCGAGCCGCTCATTCCTACCTAACCAAAATATTTTCATATTATCAGTACAAGTTTTGTGTTTTAGTGGTCCATATTTTGTATCAAGGCACAAGTAATTTAGGTTCATATACATAGAAAAGGCTTTTAAAAAGTTTAGAATTTATTTTTCTGTTTTTTAACGCTCCATACATCGTTTACACCCTAAAAGTCACATTTCCATTCGATACAAAATTCAGATTTTTTTCCCTAGAATAAGAGATTTCGGTTGGATTAGATTACGATCAGATTTTAACGCTCCATTATGAAGAATAAATGCACCGGCGCCATTTGCACCCAATGAAAAAAACTCAACTGCTCTTTCTGTCTTCTAATTGGTCACCCTTAAATTATACTACTACTTGCTATCCATCAGCTAGCTGGTGTTAATTAATTTATGGTCGACCCATATATGCCAGTGTACTGCTGACTTAGTTAATTGCTATATATGCCGAAATCAAAGACATTTCTATACTTAAAAGTAATTAAATAACCCGGCCCATACATACATTACATACGTACGAAATCTATTAATTACACATTTGGTTTCTAGATAGTAGATAGCATGCCGTTGGAATTAATTGTATTATAACACGATATTTTTTCCTGGTCAATATTATAACACGATATGTTAGCTAGTGTTACCACTACAATTAAAACGTGTTGGACTAGTCATATATAACCATAACTTTGACTGATGTTGACTGATACGGTACAAATTTTTGTTAGGTTATATGAGAAGGGTCCGATCCGGTAGGAATGATTATTGTGGTAGGAAATAAGAATGAATCTGGGCCGTTGATCACGGAGCAAAAAAAAGGCAAAAATTCGACCCCCCAAAACACGTGAACAGTAACGCGCTACTGTTCACCCTCCTCTCCCCCCCAAACGCGAAAATCGCCCCACTTCCATTCGCGAAAATCGCCAGCTCGTCTCCATCGACTTTCGTCTCCGTCGACTTTCGCCTCCGAAATCGATTTTCGTATCCAAAATCTGTAACTCGTTTTGATTGTAGGTCAAATCTAAGAACAAACTGCAACAAATCAATCGCCTCGCCAGATCTCGTTTTCGCGTTTTCAGATCTGGTTTTCAGATCTGAATTTGCGAGCAAATCTCAGCACGAATAGAACAAAAACTTTGAACAGATCCCAGACATTGTTCCGATTCGAACTAAATCAACTACAAAAGCAATGGAACCAGGTAGTAAAAACTTTCTTCGATTCTCTTGAACAAATTCATAAAGTTGCTCAATAAAAACAATTTTCCTGTCATTGAAACCGATTGTTGTTCTCAAACTAGTTATTAGAGATGTACAATCACTTATATCAGCTGCACAAATTGTAATTGAGATTCCTAGTTGAATAAATTGAGAATCGACTATACAAAAACACATAAACAGATTACGATGGTGTTATAACGTGTTTATAACAGAGTTGAACAAATGCTTATATTAGTTGCACAATGATGATATACGGTTGCACAAACATGGTTACACATAAACAAAACACAGACATAGTTGCACAAACAACCTTATTAGTTGCACAAAGAAGCTTACTAGTTGCACAAACAATCTTACTAGTTGTACAAAGTTTATTATACAGTTGAACAGAATAGTTTACTTCATTACTGGAGCTCCAATAACTTATTGTTGATGTTATTTCACACTAATGAAGGTAAAGCTGAAGAAGAGAAGGGTTTGAAGATCTCCATCTCTCCTGGAAACACTACGTATTACATACCGTTTTGTGATGATAAACTCAGACCTCAAGTGGGGATGGTTTTCCAAACTTGGCAACAAGGAGCAAACTTCTATAAAGACTACGCACGGGCATGTGGATTCCAACCACGTAGCGGGACTACCACAAGATCTCGTGATGGGAGTATAATTTGGAAATTCATGTTGTGCAACAAGGAAGGCTTTAGAAAGGAATCAACTACAAAGATTGCACAATCTACAACCACTAAACAGATTGTTGCAAAAACAGAGAAAAAAAAAAGGAAGTTGAGAAGGAAGATGAAGATGAAGACGCAGAAGATGAGGGAGGATCACATCCATACGTATCATGAATTGTCGCTTCGGTGTTGAATTCTATGATGTTCAGACGGAAATTGTCGCTTCGGTGTTTGAATGTGGCCTAACAAATCTGGTGAGGGAGGATCACATCCATACGTATCATGTGAGTCACTTTAACAAGGTGTACATTGTGCAACACAAACTGAATGGTCACGTTTGTGCAACTCAACGGCCAATTTGTTCATTCATATTTGTTCAGCTCTATTGTCAATGTGTTGAATTCTATTTGTGCAACTTAATGGTCACGTTTGTGCAACTCAATGGTCACGTTTGTGCAACTCAACGGCCAATTTGTTCATTCATATTTGTTCAGCTCTATTGTCAATGTGTTGAATTCTATTTGTGCAACTTAATGGTCACGTTTGTGCAACTCAATGGTCACGTTTGTGCAACTCAACGGCCAATTTGTTCATTCATATTTGTTCAGCTCTATTGTCAATGTGTTGAATTCTATTTGTGCAACTTAATGGTCACGTTTGTGCAACTCAATGGTCACGTTTGTGCACCTCAACGGCCAATTTGTTCATTCATATCTGTTCAGCTCTATTGTCAATGTGTTGAATTCTATTTGTGCAACTTAATGGTCACGTTTTTGCAACTCAATGGTCACGTTTGTGCAACTCAATGGTCAATTTGTTCATTCATATTTGTTCAACTCTATTGTCAATGTGTTGAATTCTATTTGTGCAACTCAATGGTCACGTTTGTGCAACTCAATGGTCAATTTGTTCATTCATATTTGTTCAACTCTATTGCCAATGTGTTGAATTCTATTTGTGCAACTCAATGGTCACGTTTGTGCAACTCAATGGTCACGTTTGTGCAACTCAATGGTTAGTTCATTCATATTTGTTCAACTCTATTGTCAAAGTGTTGAATTCTATTTGTGCAACTCAATGGTCACGTTTGTGCAACTCAATGGTCACGTTTGTGCAATCACGATCGTCGATTGTGCAATCACGATCATCGATTGTGCAATCATAGTAAGCATTCCAATTATGATAAGAAATGAACAAATCGATCTCAATTATGATAAGAGCTTCTCATGTCCAAGTTGTATATATCCACTTCAAAAAATCGTCCAAAACTAGCCATCAAACCAAGAGAAAACAACTACAAACCACCAACAAGTCAACAACAACATGTAGCAGCTCATTTTAATCACTTCCAACATACACCAGCAAATTACAAATTTGAGCTCAACAAATATGAACAAAACTAGCAAATATGGATGAACCTGTTCAACATTAGCACTTAAGTAACAATGAATGAACAGATTTTCTAAACACAAGTACGCAGACACCTTCGACGGAGTCGCAAATGCGAAATGCATTTCTTTCGAGATTTTAGCCTGCATTACACAATTTTCATCATGAAAAATCAGTTTCTTTGAGATTGAACCAGAACATTTCAAAACTTGATGTGAAACTAGAAACATGTTTACTAACCGCTTCGTTAATTGATTTGGAGACGTGGACGAGTTGCTTTAGGTCGTCGTGATTAACGCCACAGATGATCTTAATCTGCACAAATTGAAACCGTAAACTCAATTAGTAATCGAAAACTTTGAAAATGTTGATTCTGAAAGCTTCTAAAAGACTTGCGAACTCGAAAGAAATGCATCCAATTGAAATAATTGAGACTGAGACTTGAAAGAAACCACTCACCAACAGCTCTTGTTGGACTGTGCAATTACGATCGAGGATTGTGCAATTACGATCGAGGATTGTGCAATTACGATCGTGGATTGTGCAATTACGATCGTGGATTGTGCAATTACGATCGTGGATTGAATTAGATCTGGCGACGAGAAGCGGAGCGCACATGAGAGCACCGCCTCGGTAAGATCCGGCCACGAGGAGCTCGGAAATCAGAATTGAATGAACCAAACATTTAATCACCACACAAATCGTCGAATCAAGAGGCGAACAAACCCTAGAATTCACAAAACCGCCATAACAAGGATTAGCAAGACAGATCTTACAAACCACAGATCTACACAGTTAAGCACAGATCTTACAAACATGTATCCGGTACGTATAAGCACATATCTACACAATTATGCAAAGAATCAACAAGAAATAGATGTGGATTCGAACGAAAACAAGCAAATGACTACAAAAATACATGAACTAGAGCAACAAATCAACTAAACACAAACTAATCGCAAATAACCGCTTCGAAAAGACTTCAACAACATCATTCAGAACCAAAATCCAAGCAAAAACAAGCGAAATTGCACAGAATCAAAAAATAAGAGTCCAAAACAAGCAAAAATCAAAAAAACCGAAAACCTAGGGTTTCGAATTGAGCATACCTCGCGTGTTTGCAGGAGAAGACTTCGATCTCGCCATTGTTTGTGTGTTTGATTGTACGAATTGCAGTTTGATTGCAAAAATCCGAGCGAAAATCGACGAGATTTGAGGGGGGATTGAGCGGAATTGTTTTCGCCAGAGAGAGAGAGAGGGAGAGCGGTTTTGGTAGTGTTTTGCAAATGAAACGGAAAGGTGGTGGAAGTAGGCCCCAGACTCACGCGCGCGGAAAAAAAAACGTTATAATCTGAGCCGTTGGATGCACTAGATCGAACGGTGCACAATCATTCCTATTTCTCACCCCAAGAAACCTTCCTACATGACTCTTTCTCATATGAGAAATATATGTTCTTAAACAAGAAGAATTTGTAGCTCTTCAACACCTCTATATCTACCAAAGTTTGCCAACAAGAGTCCCTCTTTCTTTCCTACCTTGTTTAAGCTAGTTTAATTGAGTACTAGTTAATTAGCGACTAGAGATCAATCTAAGCAACCTTACATGTACGTATACTTTCGGCAACCTCTGAAACACTCGTCGAGGATATGTCATTGTAAACTATCGAATTTACGAACCGAAATCGTGATATGTAAGGTAGGGCGGTCCAAGTGGTGATGGTAATGAAAGGCTGTGGTGGTATATATAATTAATTTCGGGTTGTTAAGTACAGTATAATCTAGCTATTTGTAAATAAGGGTTGGTTTTTTTAGCGTATGGCTCAAGTCCAAACCTAATTAAATATTTTCCTTGTACGAGTCAATATGAGTCTTTCATTGTCAGAAGTGAGTTGGTAATTCTCTAATGTCACCTACCAAAAATTAATGCATAAAATCTCTCTGAGTTGGTAATTCAATTACCAAAATAGATATTGAATATTTAGAAAGCTAAGGTCATTTTCGGCCTCATAATGCTACGTAATATATATCCGGATCCAGATACATTTTCACACACGTTTTTTCTTCTCTTAGCTCAATTAAATGACTTGAAGCTACGTCTATCTATCAACCTCTAGAAAAACTAATTCAAATAACTTAAACATTTAATGGGTGTTAAATTAATAACCCAAAATACTGTTACTAAGTAAAATAACCCAAACTTGTAAGATATGTTAAAAAAAATCTTTGAGGTAAATTTTCTGACTATTATCGATGACTTGACACCGGATAATTGACATGGTACTCTTAGGAGCAAACTTTAGCTCCGGTAACCGACGACGGAAACGACCTCTCTTATCACAACCTCTTCGACTCGCTCGTCGACTCGTTCTACGCCGCTATGGAGAAGGCGGACGGCGGCGGGCTCGTGGTGTCAGAGAGTGGTTGACCGTCTCAAGAGACAGACGCGGCCACGTACACCAATACGGCCACGTACTCAGGTGGTCGGCGGGACCCACAAAAGCAAGGGTAACCCCAGGAGGCGTATTTGTTTGAGATGTACGATGAGAGTCGGAAACGGGACGACGATGCGGAAATACATTTTGGTGCCATATCATCAATAATGGCTGAAGACCGCCATGCCATTATTATTTCAATTGTCATGTGAGTTATCCGGTGTGAAGTCATCAATAATGACTGGGGAATTTACATCAAAGATATTTTTTTAACACATCTTATACATTTGGGTTATTCTACTTACTAACAATATTTTGGGTTATTCATTTAACATCCATAAAAAAATATGAGTTATTTGAATTAATTTTCGCTCAACCTCCATGCGTACACAAACCATAAATGTATATTATACCCTCCATAATTCTTCATCAATGTTACTAATTTATACCTACCATATTCATCTTGATTTAATGAAATATTATATAGTGGTCCGTGGGATTATGATGGTATTGCCCGGCAACAAAAACACACGCATAAATGCATAATACGTTTGCAACGTTTATCCCTTTTTTTCTCAGTGCATTTACTATATATGTTGCCAAAACATGATTTTGATAGAATATTTAGATTTTTTTCGAAAAAAAGTTAGAATATGTCTCATGAACTAGTGTTCCATGCAACAAGGTATTAGTGTGTTTGCGTTTGATGTATCACCTCACTAACACTTATGGGTTTACCGTGAGGTCTTGAGTTCGAGACTCCAGAGTGGTGGTATGCCCTCTTCTCTTTAGAGGTGATTAGTAACCAGTTCTCATCCTTTATTAATGCTCTAGGCGAGCTCAAATAGTACTTACGGTGGTTTTTCAGCTTTCATCCCTTAAACTATCATTGTAAAATCATATCTAGCAATGGGCAGGAAAGACTCTACAACATCATCTAAAATAAGCAACAAAGCCGTTGGACGGGTCTCGATATAAAGTCGATATGAGACAAACTAGCTAGTGCAAGAGGGGAATTCGACTACTCCTCCGGCCGCCCCCACCGGCAGCCGGAGGAGTAGGTATTTTTAGTGCGCCGCCCCCAGGGATGGGGCCAGGGTGGGGGCAGATTAGAAGGCGTCGGGGGCGGGGTAAGAGAGGAGACGAAGGCATCGGACTATCGGAGTAGGAAGTTGTTGCCGGAGATCTGTATTAGTTAGTACGGAGTAATACGTAGGCTTAGGAAACCCTCAAATTAAATTGGGCCTCTAAATACTTTTAAATTATATCGGGCCTTTAAAAAATGGGTCTTTTATAACATAGACTTGACCGCACACTTGAGCAAATCCTGCCATTGTAATTTGTTTTGAAAATTGCCTTACACTATTTTGATTTTACGAGTGTTCTTGTTTTTTTTTTTGAGCAATACGAGTGTTCTTATTCCTTTTAGTCTTGAAATTCATTTATATTTTTACTGATTTGTTTTGGAATTAAATTTGATTTGTTTTGGAATTAAATATGTGAATTGTGATGATGTTGATATATTTTTTATTGTGGGATTTTAAAATGAGTTTTATTACTTTGATGGTTATAACTTATAATATTTTGAAAAGTCATATGTATTTAAAATTGATAGATTATTACTGATTGTATTTTAAAAAAAGACACAGAATTTCACTTACCTTATAACAACACTATTTTTAAATCTTTTAAATCTACATACTCGCGAATGTCAATTATAATGTACTACTTTTGTGCTTTTTCGGCTTCATATATTTATATATTTTTTGTTATGGAAAATTAATCTGATTTATCGACAATACGACGGTATAGGTCCGTCCCCCCCTTCAAGAGATTCCTGGCTCCGCCACTGCTAGTCGGTATGCAACGGGGGTGAGGGGGCGGTGTGTGTTCAAGACGAGAGTATACCTTCATTATGACCTTGTCGGATCCTTTCTAGCCGTGAGTTTTGAACATGTGACCGCATGGTACTATCCTAAGCTTTAACCGTTGAACCATCACTCGGAGGCTAATAAACTTATATATAGTCAAATCTTAGGGAGGTTTGTTAACTTTTGACACCAAATTTTCTCCATATATATTTTGATAATTATTATAAGATAAAATCATTGGACTATATACAATGTAAACATATATCGTTTTCTATACAATTTCTATTAGCCCATTTTATTTCCCTAAGAAGTCATAAACAAATTCTCTATAAAATAACATAATTGGACTAATACACTACACAATTGACTTGGAAATTGCTGGTTCAAATATACGATTGACTGGATCGTTGTCCAAACACAAATTCGACAGTCACATCATCTATTGGCCGAAAGTTTTTACCGGAGAAAAGGTTTAGGATACCTTGTTCATCTAGTATTTCATTTAATTTATAATATATTACTTATTATTGCATCCAAGTTAAGAAGAGATTTTTTAAGTATTGTTTTTGAATTTTATATCTGAGTTGCTATCAACAAATCCGTTGTAGTCTAGGTGGTTAGGATACTCGGCTCTCACCCGAGAGACCCGGGTTCAAGTCCCGGCAACGGAACTTTTTTTAATCATTTTTGTGCTGTTGCTGCGTCATTCCAGAAAAGCCTTTCCAAGGTGATATTGACATGTTGTGGAGGCATCAATGCCATCATGCTTGGCAATTTTTTTGTGATATTGTGGAGGGTAATGATCGTCAATTTTTGTTTTGCTGTTTCAGTTGTATTTCCAGGAAAGCTAATCCATGCTGAAATTTGTGGAGGCATATTTTTACTGTGTTTAGGAGTAACAAACGGTTGACACTTGACAACACTTTCAGCTTCCAAACACAGACAAGTAAATGAGCTTATTTAAGGGAAGAGTACCAACTCAGCAGCTCCACTAGAATAAGGACTTCAATATGCACAAAAAAACTAGCATTGAATCCAAGCTGATACAAACAATTTATACCATCCCCAGATAAAAAATCTGAATATCCATCCTTAAACCCGGTTGATGGAAATACGGTACAAGTCGAATACAAAATCACGAAACTTGTATTCAGATCAAACTCTTTCATCTCTGAATGTTGAGCAGCTCTTCTGCCTTTTGCCCGCCATCGCATGTTTTACAGACACAGAAGTCATGAATTGTCAACTTCATTGTTCTTCTACTTCATTTTCTTTCCTGAGATGTAATTGCAATGCTCCAATTAGCAATTTAGTACAACAAAAGAAAGAGTAACAAGGGGCAAAGCTTACTTGGATGGCTTCACCGAGTCAAGCTGCATGGTGACTGGTCCGTCATTTACCAGGTTAACCTTCGCATTATCATGGGCATGAGTCAATTAAGACTTTGACATACATTGTTGTTCACAAGAAGATGTATATCAATGGATTGAGGTCTAGATGATGCACACTTACTTTCATCATAGCGCCAAATACGCCATCTGTCAACAAGAAGACAAGGAATAACTCAACAACTCACAGATGGACTGAAGATCCACACCATTAACTGAAAACTTCACTCAGCTAACACTACATAATGAGCCGAACGATTTCATTCAGCTTAGACACCTCACTGATGCGATATGCTCAGATGATAACCCTTTAAGATGATCTTCATTGATCAAAACATACTCAACAAGAAGAACAATGAGTTCAGCACTTGTTTACCTTTGACAAGATCTGGAGAGTAGCTCTTTCGGAATTTGGCAACCACAGACTCATAGAAAGGCTTTGCTCTTTGAGGTGGCATTGCCACATGAAAATCTGGCTTGTTACCCTTTAAAAACCCATACAGAGTAAACTGACTCACTGTAAAACAACAATTCACACACCAAACCCACAACAATATAAATCCAACCATCAAAACCAATTCAAAAGCACCACAAACCAAGCTCTAAGCTCACCTAATAGAACACTGTGATTCTTCTGCATAACCTGCAAACCAATTGGATGAGTGTCAGAAAGGAATTCTCATTAATCCCTAAATTCAAATCAGTCTTATATAGGCACAGTAATTACACTTTGATCCCAAGATTTTCCAGTGGTCTCATTTGTAAACAATCTCATGTTGAGCACCTTCCGACAACTACACACAAACTCAGAGTTACAATTCCTAATTAGCATTCTGTTGTTTAACCCCTCAAATCCAAGCACAAATTCAAAGGCAGAAAGAAAGAGAATACATGTAATCGGAATCGGAATCGGTATCAGACTCATGAACGCCGATCAAGACGAGAAGACCAGGCCCTATCTCCGACACAATTCGCCCCTCCACCTAACCAACAACCAAATCTCAGTTCAAAATTAACCGAAGTACAACATTGATTCGCGGACTTTAATCTCTTCTTAGCGATTGGAGATGGTGAAATGTTACCTCGACGCTGGCGGAGGAGACACGTTGAACTATGGCTCTCATGGCTTTGAATTCGTACCTCTTCTTCTTCGATGAAATGCGTTGTAAGGGAGGGAGTAAGAGAGGAAATTGAAGAGGCAACGTAACGCCGGCGACCACCATTGAAGAGTTGTTCGCCTTTCAGTTTTTGTGGCCTCAACTCGAAATGGGCCTGTTTGTTGGATTTTTCAGATTTGTATTTTACTTGCTATGGGCCCAATAAGAAAAACTCTATGGCCAAGTTCGGATTTTGCTGCTTCTTCCTCTGCTATCAATTTCCCACTTTTCCATTTCTTCTTCTCTCTCAAGCTTTTCGTCTGTGTCCTCCATAGTCGCTCGCCGCCGGCCGATCGGTGACCTTGTCTAGTGAAGGTAAAAGCTGATACTTGTAATGTAGCCATTTGATCTCATGTTGATTTTTTTTTAACTTTTCCACAATGCGTTGAAACTGTTCGATGAAATGCTTGAATGAGATCCAATAGGGAGAAATCGGTTTCATGCGCTTGTGATTGCATCCTGTCTTTGCAGAAACAGAAAATGCAGCGTTTGTCTGCTAGGGTTTGCAGGACTCTACAGCGATCATCAATTTCAAACCTTTTCAACGAAACGGCCTTGAGAAGTTCTTCTTCTGCTTCCAGAGGGTCGATTCATACCTTCTCTGTGCAGAAAGGCTTCCGGAGCCCTCAGAAAGAGTCTGTCCCTGGAGATTTCGTGAAATGGAGCTCATTAGGCTCGTTTCGGACCTCGAAGTTTGCTAGCGGATTCACGCCCTTGCAAGTTAAGCCGCTGAATTCGATCATGGATGTCGAGAGAGCTAAGAATAAGTCGCCTGAGGACCTTGTTTCGATCTGGGACGATGTAAATTCTAGCTCCTCATATGAAGCTCGTTGTAGTCATGATGTCCTGGCATTACTGTTGTTCTTCAGCTGATGTTGTTTTTGCTTTGCAAATGCTAGTTCCATTTGGGGAGAGGTCATATTGGAGCAACCATGAAAACTAATTTGTATCGTCTTCTGGAGCAAAGATCCGCTGACTGGTAGTCCTTTTTCTCTTCGATTAGGCCAATCCTAATGAGCTTTTAATTTCTTACCATTCACATTCCATTTGTATATGCAGTCAGTATTTTGTTATTCCATTGTGGAAAGGAGGCGGATATACAACCATGTTTGTACAAGGTGTGTTTCCTTGCTATGCATAAGATGGATCATGTGATAAGACAAGGGGTATAAGGGGTTTCCTTTACTCTTGGCCCTTCTCTTGATCTCTGACCCTCCATTGAATTGTTTCTCTATGGTATTGAAGTTTCAACTATGATGCCTATTAGGGAACACTGTATGACATGTTACAGAAACCTTCTCAACATAAATGGAATGAGTTTACAAATTCTCAATCCTTTTAGCATATTTTGACTCTTACGTTTGTCGGAAATTATGAAGTTTGTACGATTTAATAACTGAACCTGTTGGTGCGGAATCTGTAGCTTCTTGAAGTTATTGTCTTACATTAGGAGGCTACACATTATATTTGATGCGGTACTTTCGCACATCATAGTGTATTACTTAGAAAACTAGGATGAAGCACTGTGCAACATATGTTTGGCCACTTATATATCTATTGTTTTGAAAACTAAGCATATAGATTTTCTCTTTTCTTCAGATTATGCTTGTAGTTAATGCTGCAGTGCTAAAAGCTTCATTATCTCGATTCTTCATTCTTATTACTGATGATCAGTTGCGTTTACGGAATTTTAATCTGAATTCCGCAGATATTCTAAATGTAATCTTATTGGTAGATGCCTCTGTTTGCTTGGGCCAAATGAGTATGGTCTTTGCCTGATGCAGTATATATGTGCTAGTATCCTAAAAGTGTCTAGCTGAGATCTATTTGATCTTGCTATTTTGTCATGCTAATTTGATTTACTTGTGATTACTAACTGCTTAAAAAATTTGCTTTTGCTTGGTGCTTTTTTTCAAAAAAAGAAAGAAGAAGAAGCTATTTATACTCATGTCGTTTGAAAATTCACGGTTCAAAATCTATATGATATTCGGGCTTAATGTGATAATTCTAACAAGTTGCCTATGCTTGTAACAGTAGCATTTCATTTTTTTTTGTTAGTAGGAATTGAAGCTCTTCAGGGATCTCACTTTTTCCTTAATCTCAGCTTGAAGTAGATTAGAACCAAACTAACCAAATGCATCCTTGTTTGCAGTGAAGACACCGTACATAATTTTCACAGGACTGGAAGATTACAAAGCTAGAGGCACTCAGGCATCTCCATACTTGACTGCTACTCACTACACAGAATTTGCAGAGAGCAAGGATTTGGTCCTGATAAGGGGTGATGTCGTCTTCACCAGCAAGCTCGATGACTCCGAAGCAAAATGGCTTATTGAGATCACCCAGTCATTTTATCTTAACGATAACAGGTACAAGCTCGTCGAAAGGTTCAACAAACAGACCCGGGATTTCGAGTTCAAGGATGTCTTGCAAGCCCTGGAAATGCCAATCCTGTAATGGCTCAAGCTCTTAATCAGGACAACGAAATATAGCTAGATTCTAATTTACAGGCTGTGAATGTTCTTGCATTAGATTGTCCTGTTTTCATTTACAAGAAACTGGAGCAGTGCAAATTGAATGATATTTGCAAATTAATGCGTGCGAGTTATAATTTGTTGCTTCATCTGGTATTAAGTTCGTATAACTGTGATGTTTCTGCTGGAAATTCTTTCACTTTTTCACTAGGTAAGATCCTCATGTACTAGTCGCCGGCGAGTGTCCCTGAATTTCCGCCGGAGAGAGCTCGATCTCAGGCATTGCCTCAGGAGAAGGCTGGTCCGGGATCCCTTCCTCTGCATCAGACGAAACCAACGACTGTTCCCATGACGGCGATGTCATTGCCACCGCCACCCACTCGTCTCCGCGGTCTTCCTCCGGTATAGCCGTCTCGGATTCGATCGCGCCTTCTCGGTTGTATCCACGGTATATTTGAATGAGGAAAAGTAGGGCGCAGAAGGCGGAGGTGGCGCCGGAAAACAGGTACAATACCCAGAACCCCTGTAGGCTCAGCCGTTCTGGGTTGTTCCCGGGGTTTGTGCACTCCGACGGCGACGACAACCACTTGTCACCCAGAGTTTTCAGCACGCCGTTCTCAGAAAGTTGCAGAATCGCCTTGGATACATCCCCTGCTATCGGCGAACCTTTCTGAAAAACCTGCCAGTACAATCGGTTAGGGCTTTTCCAGCTAAGGTTTCTCCAAGGTACAAACTCATGCCTAAAATTCACATTTGTATGTATTGTTTACAATAATCTGAGTTTTGGGGATGATGAAAGATCAATTTGGTACTTACAAAGCCTAATCCTCCTCCTTTTATCCCCTGAGGAAAGTATGTGAAGTTCTTGCAGTAGCGATTGATGAAGGCTTGTCCAGTTGGCTGCTCAAGAACTGCAGCTGCTATACTCTTTTTATTGAACAAGTCTACGTACTCGTGTATGCTACTGACATTGGTGATGCTATAATTAGATTGGGTTAGGTAGTGGTTTAGAAAAGAGGTCTTGTCACACCCAATTTTCTTCGTGGTGTTCTGCAGATCAGTCATGTTCTTAAATTTTGGTTCCAAGAGGGGCACTGTCAACATTGAGGTAAAATTGGCCGTGTAGCTCTGTGTCAAGACAAGCACTACTACCAGCCACACCAGTATAACTATTCTCGCGCTGTTGCCCCGAATGTTTTCCCCTGCAGAAAGAAGAAGGAAATTAAGCACAAAGGATTGGTTACAGTAAATAGAGCACTCTTTATAAGATGTGTGTTATGGATCTTGGACTTACGGTGTGCGAAGAAGAGACTAGAGAAGGTGAACCAAAGGGAAATAGTTAGCTGATTCTGCCAGGAGCCGCTGAACTCGGGGTTGGATCTGCGTTCGAGGAACCAAATAGTAAACATGTTGTAGACCAAGATGGCTCCTGTTACTGCCCACATTTGCCAGTTGAAAGGCTTGGTGAATAACCACGCCTTTTGGAAGTCCCTGGACTTGTAAGGGACAATCAACCATAGATCAGAGCCGGTGTATGGAAGTGTAAACTCAACCTTCGTGGCTCGTTCGGCCAAAATGGTCACATCACCGACCCCAGCGTCGAATGTCTGCCGTCAAAAGGAGCAGATGTTAAGAAAAGAGGTTAGGGAACTTCCATCAATGTGACGTTTGGCTGAAAGGTGATGCTTTTTCAGTGATAATTATTACCTTATTGTAGATGCTATCAACCAGCTCATCATAGGTTCCATTGAAAGGATGAAATTCATACGGCAATGTGTAGCTATGTTCCAAAATCTTCAGTACCTCATCGAACACATCAAAGCAAAACCCAGTGTAAGTTGTTCTATTTAGGGTGTCATCGTACTTCACCTTGACCATCTCCTCGAACAAAGCCTTACCCGGAATCCCGATCTTAAAGGGCTTTCCATCTATGGGCATTGCCCATCCTTTCGGTACATGATCCCTGACATCTCCTGGCCAATCCACATTAAGCAACCTCCCTTTGCCTGGGCTCCATGAATCCAGTTCCTTGTACATTTTCCCAACAACATTCACTATTCTAAGATATGGAATAGTTGACAATGCATTTTGTTCATTGAATGAGATCTGCCCAGATAGTCCACTGAAGTTGCTTTCTTTAACGCCCTGTAGAAGTCCTCCAGATTTCTCCATGGCATCTGCTATGACTGTGATTCCGTCATATGCCCGTTGAGCGTGAATGCTAGGCAAGTAATGATCCTCCCTCGGATATCTAGATTGGAACTTCAGTTTGAATTCGTCCTTGAATTTCAAGAATTCAGGTGATGTTTCTTCATGGTAGTAGCTTTTGATCCCAACCACACCTTGCATGCTAGAAATGAATCTGGAGTCTACTGAATCCAGTAACCCTGCAACTGATTCTGTGACTATCCAAACAGTTTCTCTCCCCACAAGCCCGATTTTCTTGGCCTCTTTAAACAAGTGACCGGCAAGTGGTAACGAGCTCTGGAGCACCACGAAAACCCGAGACTGCTTGCTCAACACCTTTACCAACTCCTCTTGAATAATCTCCTCGGTCCTATGACTAGTAAGCGTAGCCGAATCTAGTGGAGGTAGAGCCAGACGATGCTCGACCTCAGAACCGAATTCTTGGAGGGCTTGAGTGAGCTGAGTTAGCATCACAGAACTGCCATAATAGCCATCGTCTTCATAGACTGCTACTACCCTTTTCCAACCATAGAATTTGACCATGGCTGCTATGTAGCTTATTTGTTGGGTGTAGTTTGCTGCCAAATGTACCAAGAACGGCCACTTCTGGGACGATAATGGCAAAACTGATGGAGCAGGTGCTAGAGAGAGAACCGGGATCTGGGTTTGGCTCCCTATTTCCGCTACTAAAGCCGCTTGTTGCCATGTTTCCATGCCTATGATTGCTTTCACTTTCTGGTCCTTTGAAAGTTCCATAGCTGCACAGTTGAACAAATAGATTAGCTAGGAAAAAAATAATGGCAGAATAGAAAACTTAGCTAATACGTCTATGGGTCGTTTGGATTATCACCAAATTATACATACTGGAAAATGCTGCTTGGAGAGGATCGGTATATGAGGAGTTCTTGAAGAGATGGGTGAGTTTGAGACGAGTCGGTTTGTCATTGAAGTTTTGTACAGCTATTTCAATGGCTATCTTTTGCTCCTTCCCAACTCGAGTGGTTTCGTCGATAATCACTCCAACTCTTGCTTCTGTGATAACACTAGGGCCTGGAACAGCAGCCTTTGATACATGGGGAAGTACAAGATAGAAGATGATCAATACAAGGAACAGTTTGGTGCTCATTTTCCAAATCTTTTTAACTGATGTTTTGGTGTTTAGGAAACAGTAATAAGCCTGAAACTTGGGAAAGAATGGAGGTCTGACCTTGTCCAAAAATTTTAAGGAGCAGGTGATTTGAAGAAGGCACGCAAGCTAGTTTCTTCATGGAAATTGCCGTCCGTGAAAATGAGAACCCTCAGCTTTGAATTGGTAAATTTTGCTTCTTTGTGATGTAATGTTTCGTTTTGTTTTACACAGAATAAAAAGGACTTCGTTTTCAGAGATGTGGATGAACTTTAGAACCTGAGTTTGAAAATTCAGAGCTTTGAATCAAACTCCCAGATTCTGCATAAAACGCTTAAACTGACTTTGGCTTGAGCCATGTTTGCATGTATAAATTTTCATGGAAAATGTCAAGTCAACATGGGTAGCCCTAAAAGCTAGTACAAGTGTGTTAACAATGTCTTACTAATGTATTAACAGATTAACAATCTACTTGTTGGATAGGATCTATTGATGAACATTTGTTGCTTAGCCATTTCTCCAGAAATTTTGAGCAAGTCCTCGCCAGTTTGAGTTTTTATCTTCATTTTTTTTTTGATCCAAGAGTATTTATCTTCATTGAAAAGTCAACTTCAATTGAAGGTCTTTATCAATGTACTTGTAACATGGAATGTTGAACGTTATGAATGACAAGATGTCTACCTACAATATTATTAAGTATACCAATAGAAGACCAATAAATTTTTTAACTCTTTATCAATGAATTTGATCTTGACTACAAATTAAGCAATATCTCCCTAGCAATGTCGTCTCCACGGATGATAAATTAAACAAGCATTTTTATGATAAAAAAAAAACTACAAATCAAATTCATAAGAAAATTCATCGTGCATGTGGAATTTCCATTATTATAACAACGATAAATCAAACATTCATAAGTACCTAGCTATTATGTACAAATGCTTCCATTTTTCCATAACGTATAGAATTGAGAACGAAATCTGTGAATTTTTAGGAAGTCATTAAATTATGGGGTGTCAGTCAACATAATAGCCATAGAAGAATAGCACAACATGCAGAAGAGGCATAAATTATGCTACATGACTAATCCAGTGAAGTATTATTTACTTGAAAAAATAAAAAATGATTTTAGACGAGCAAAATGAGATATAATAATCACAATGACTGAATTACTAAATTTCTTTTTTTGGTCAAGGAATTACTAAATTTCTTAGCGCTATGCGTAACATCACATGTCAATCCATCTTGGGTGTAAGGAAACTTCAACTTTTGAGATCGTTAGCCTTGGAACTTTTATATATAGAATTAATAAACTAAAGGTTCCAATCTTAGATGTCAATCCATCTTGGTCAAGGAATTACTAGATGACTTCGAATATGGAAACACATATTTGAACTAAAGGTTCCAATCTTAGAAGATGGAAAGAACAAGGACTTCAAAAGCACATAGCTTGCATTTTTAACCCGAATAAAAGTTGAACGCTGACACTAACATCAAGCCATCTCCAATTACTGAAGCAAACTTCTTAATTTAAAACTAAACCACAAACAAGACAAGACACTTGTTTATTTCCTTGACCTTCTGATATTACGGATTCTCATATTCCATAGGCTTCAAGATTGATCAAATAGTTGAAATGGGTCCCACGTTGGCAGTGCTTTCCATGACCTTCATGGCCTCAAACCTTGGCTCCTTGGCCTCAAACTTGACTCCAAGATAGAGCTTCATGTAGTCCTCAAACACAAACTTTGGATAGACTTTCTTCCCCTCTTCCGGCGCCGCCTCCACCAACGTCGGTGCAGGGTAGATCACGGCATCATCTCCCGGGTTGTAAAACGACGCGATTGACATCCTCGCTCCATCGGTTTGGGCAATGACCCTGTGCATCACGCTCTTGTACCTGCCGTTTGTGATCACCTGAGGCACAATGATTGAAAGAGTGCTAATTAGTACGTAGGAACTATATAACTACTTTCCTAGTAACTAACTTAACTTGCCTCAAGTTGGTCACCAAGGTTCACACAAATGGAATGTCGCGTCGGAGGCACATCAACCCACTCGCCGTCCTTGAGGAGCTGGAGGCCGGGGACGCGGTCATCCTGGAAGAGGAGGATGATGCCACCGGCGTCCGTGTGGGCCCGGAGCCCTTTGATCATGTCGGGATTCGGGCACGGCGGGTAGTTGCTCACCTTGGTGCCAAAGTTTGGCGCTTTGGTACCGTAGAACACCTTCTTGAGATAGCCTTTCTCTAGGCCAAGGTTCTCACACAACAAGTCTAGTAACTCCTCCGCTAGCCTCTCCAATCTTGTTGCAAAGTCCTTCATGACTCCCCTGTACTCGTCGTCTAGGTCCGCGGCTTCGGAGAAGTTGGACTCGGGTAGGTGCTTGAGGAAGATGGTGCTTTCCCAGTCCATGTCGTTGGTCTCTGTGGCCAGTGTGTCAAGCCCCTTGCTTGCAACCATCTCCTTGAACCTCGTCTCCATGCATTTCTTGAAGTGATCCTTGGTCAGCTTCTCCATTTTGTCCATCACTTCATGTGGAATCCCATGGTTCACCACCTTATAATTTAACCACAATCATCATTTTTTTACGTTCCACGCATTCAAATATGTTATATATATAGTACAACAAACATATATATTAAATTTACATACCTCAAAGAAGCCCCAATTCTCACAAGCATCATTGATGATTTGCATGGTGGATTTCCTCTCATCTCCATTCAACTTCTCCATGTTGATGATTGGGAACTTCTCCATCTCTTTCTCTCTCGATCACAACTTGCTTAGGCAAGTTTTTGTTAGGGATCTTAATTCGGTTTCTAGTGTATGTCACAAGCTGGTTTGTGTGGTGATGCCCATTCACTTGTTCTTGCTATGGTATTTATAGTGGTTTGAGTATGACCAATTGCCAATAAACAATTGACGAGTGGCAAGTTCATTTTGAATTGAAATCCTGTGGGCGCTCTCATCTATGCATGCTAAAGCGTTTTCTTAATTTTTCTAACACTGTTTCTTAGTTGTAATCAAATTCCCTAATGATGTCCAAAGGCGTTACGGTTTTGTAGGTGTCACTTTTCCAATATTTTGACCGCAGTTAAATGGTACAATGTACAAACTCGCATCCCAAATAGTGTATAGTTTTCATAAATCTCCCATCTCAAGATAAGCGGTTGAAAAAAAATAATATTATATTGGATTGGCTCCTACCTACGTGAATAATACGATGTGAGAGAAATGTACTGGATTTTGTAGTGAAATGTGCAAAGTGACTGTGCATATAAGCGGATGAGAGAAAATAATACTATAATATTGGATGGGCTCCTACCTATGTGAATAATGCTATGGGAGAGAAATGTACAAGATTTTGTAATGAAATGTGCAAAGTGACTTTACATATAAGCAGTTGAGAGAAAATAATATTATATTGGATTGGCTCCTACCTACGTGAATAATGCGATGGGAGAGAAATGTACAAGATTTTGTAATGAAATGTGCAAAGTGACTGTACATATAAGCGGTTGAGAGAAAATATTATTATATTGGATTGGCTCCTATCTACATGAATAACGCGATGGGAGAGAAATGTGCAAGATTTTGTAATAATATGTGAAAAGTGACTGCTCATATATATTGTATCAATATTACTTATGTCTCGTTTCTTCTCTTTTTTACTGAACGTAGATGATCATATCTTACAATTGATTGCGGATAATCATTTAGTAATGGTACTTAGGTCTTGTTTGGTTTGATTCCCTCAGAACGAGAAATGAGAATAAAAAATAAATAAATTAAGTATGACGTTTGATAGAAAAAAAATCTGGAATCGATTTCATTTCCAGCAATGACTCATTCCAAGTTTGCAGGATAATTTAATTCCGGCCGAAAATAACAAGTATCATTCATTCCAAGAATTCTCATTGTTTATGTTGAATCATAAAAACCCGAAACCATAAATTATAATTTCTAAAAATCACAAACCTTTAAAAACATAATTAAAAACCTTAAATCGTAAATACTTTAAATCATAATTATCATGAATTGTTCATTCCGACCGTATACCAAACAACATGTCTCTAGATTAGTTCATTCCGATTCTTGATTCCGTTATGATCACTGCTAACAATCTGATGGTAATTTGGCGTGGTTTGAATACTGAGTCGAATTTTTCGAATTCAAATTATATTGTCTTATTTGACTGAACATTGAATATGTACTTGTAATACAATGAATTTGACAAAAATAGATGGTTTTATACTCACTATAATTTCATGAATGAATACAATTGAATTATATTTAAATACATCGTAAAATAAAGATGAATAATAGTTGTTTCTTTAGTGTTCATTGTCGTCTTTGATCTCTATCACGCTTCTTCCACTCTCTTTAAACTTCTTTATGTTCTTCAATAGTCTCGATATATTCCAACCTTCAAGACTGCATATTCCAAAAACAACACATAAACATTCAAAGTGAAATGACTATGATTCAAATTTTTATCTAATTCAAATCATACTTGATAATATGCTATATTCAAATATATCAAAAGAACATAATTCATGCGATTATCTTACCAATTAAGATTATGTTACTCAGAATTCAGGTTACTGTATTAATTCATAACATATATTCACAATTCAAAACATACATAACAACATTCAGGTTACTATTTGTCGATTCAAATCATACTTCATAATATGCTATATTCAAATAATTAAAAAATAACATTCATGTGTTTATCTTAAAAATTCAGATTATGCTACCTATAATTTAGATTTTTACATCAATTCAAAACATATACTCACAAACCATTACATTCAAAAACCATATATTCACAATTCAAATCATGCCTAGCAACATTCAGGTATGCAAGCAGTCAATATACGTGTATTCAATTAATCTGTATGGATATTTAAGAATATAATATATTAAACAAACAACAAATAAAATTAGAATAATGACTACGAGTTCAAATATATTTACCTATTGTTGATACCAGGAACCGTCAACGCGGTAAGACACCCTACCAAAACAAAATATGACCAAGTATAGACCTTAAATATGCCGTCAAAACCCTAAAGGCACCGCGCTCATCGCGATCCGGTACGCCGCGGCCCAGGCCAATGGTTCCTTACAAAGCAGAATCTACAAGACGGAGGGCCGGCCCCGGGCGTTGAGCGCACCGCGCTCATCGCCCCGTCCCATCCACGCAAGTGGGTGGGCGGCAACGTCCCATCAGGCGAGCGGTGGGCGGCGACGTCCCATCCCGGCCCTCGATTGGCCAGCTCCGCGGCTGCCTCCCCAGGAGCCAACCATACAGCGACACGTACCTGGGCGGCACCCGTCCCACATCGGCATCTCGCCCCAGCACAACCCAAACCTCCACTATAAATAGCGGGCTCAATGCACCATAATGGAGATCGAAAAACCTCGCGAATCACATGCACTAGATCTCGAGCTAAGATCATTGTTGTAGCCCGCTACACCCAAAACGCGATAGAGAATCTCTGTCTACCCTTGTAACCTCCCAGCTAATACAAAAACATCCTTCACACTACTCTCATCGCGTTAAACACCACAAGCGTCAAAACACTTTCTCTCTTCGTCTGTTGACTCGGTTGAGACCAAACAATCTGCTCTCATCGCGTTACATTCATTCGGTGTTTTCGGACTTCAACATTGGCGCCGTCCGTGGGGACCCTCCTCAAACTAAGCAGGCACCGCTTCAACCGACGCAGAGTGATGGACGCTAACAGCAACAACGCTTACTACACCGACGGTGCGGCCTTCGGGATGCAGCCGCCACCTCCGTGGTATTACGGGTCACCGCCCGTGCAGCAACCACAGGCCGTGCCAGGGTGGAACCCGGGTTTCCAACAGGGTTTCCAGCCGCAGGCCCCGTTCCAGGGGTATGTCCACGCGCAGTACTTCCAAGAGTACGCACCCGCGCAGGAGCCCTACGTTGAGGAGTACTCCACGACCAACGGGAGTTCGACGGGGCAGGAGGTGGAGCAGGACGCTCCCAACGCGTTGTCACCTCCCAACCCTCACTTCCAAGGCTACGTCCCTGCGTACCACTACGGCCAGGGTGCGTATCCCATGCAGTATGGCCAGGGTGCTTACCCGATGCCCCACCAGCCGTATGTACCCGCTTACGCCGCGGGCTACGGGCCAGGCCAGACATACCACACACCGCCTCCGGGGAGCTTGAGTGAGGACATGAGCATATCGCGGGGGCGCTCTACCTCTCGTCCCCAGTCCACACGCTCCGGCTCCCGGAGTAACATGCTGGTGGACGATCGCGGCACCACCTACGGCAGCCCCTTCGCCGACTTCATCCAAGAGGAGCCCATGCCGAAGGGGTTCCAGAGGCCGTCGGCAGCACTACAGTTCGACGGTACGAAAGACCCGGGAGAGCACGTTAGGCAGTTTTTCGCTCACATGACGTTCAACACCTACAACGACGCCATGTACTGCCGGGTTTTCCCCTCCACCCTTAAGACCTCCGGGATGAGGTGGTTCACCAACCTCCCTGTGGGCTCCATCACGTCTTTCAAGGATCTAACGCGGCGGTTCATGTCCCACTTTAGCGGGTCTCGGACGCGCATGAAGACGACGAAGGACCTCATGAGCGTGACACAGGGCGAGGAGGAGACACTGGCAGCCTTCTTCACCCGGTTTGTCAACGCGGCGTCGGAGGTGCCTCAACTCAACGACACCTCCGCCCGCGATATGTTAATCCACAACCTCCGTGATGGAGCTTTCAAGGTCAAGATGTGCGGGAAAACCCTGCACACCTATGAGGACGCCTGCAACGCCATCACCAAGCGCGTCTTCGCGGAGGACTCGGCAGGAAAGCCCACGCAGGATCGCGGGAGGGGAAAGGCCAAAACCACCCCGGAGGCCCTCACCGTATCCACCACACCAACAAAGCCTCAGGGTGGGCAGCGCGGTGGCCATAACCGTGGTGGAGGCCGTCGTGGTCGCGGGTATCAGGGATACTGCGGGCCACGCAACAACCGCGGTGGCAACAGGCCGTACAACAACGACCCGTACACCGGGGCTAACACCACGGCTCTCGGACCCCGCAACGACGGTGGGCGGCCGGCGCAGGCAAATACTTTGGCCGGCTCCGCGCCCGCGAGGGGGGAGGTCAACCAAAACGATCCCAACCCCTACATCAACACCATCGCTGGGGGTTCCACCCTCGCGGGGTCTAGTGGCGGGGAAAGGAAGCGTTATGCTCGCGCCTCGACCTCTGGTGGCTCCATCAACAGTTTGGGCGCGTCGGGAATCCCTCATGCTGACATCACCTTCCGACCCGGCGATTCCCGCGAGCTCATCACTCCGCACACAGATGCTCTGGTTGTGAACGCGGTTATCGCCACCAAGATTGTCAAGAGAATCATGGTGGACACGGGAGCGTCGGTGGACATCCTGTACTACGACACGTTCGCACAACTGGGCATCTCCCCCTCCATGCTCCTTCCTTACGCCGGGAAGCTCACATGCTTTTCCGGCAACGAGGTCGACGTCGCGGGGTTGGTCACTCTGGACATGACCCTGGGGGACAGCAAAGACGCCCGCCGGACTGAGCCCATCGAGTTCACTGTCGTCCGGCTCCCTTCCATCTACAACGCGATAATGGGACGGACTTCGTTGATGAAGTTCCAGGCCGTCGCGTCCATCTACCACTTGGTTTTGAAGTTTCCCGTGGAGGACCGGGTCGGAGTCGCCCATGGCCAACAGATTGAGGCACGAAAGTGCTATGAGGCGTCAACCCGCGCTCGCCCTGCCGCGTATGTTATCGCGGGCGGTGCCAGCGCGGAGTTGGACGTACGGAAGGAGCGTGAGCGCGAGCCCCTCGGTGACTTCGAGAAAGTCGCCATCACCCCTTTTCCCGACGCGGCCGAGAAACTGTTTGTCGGGGACTGCATGACCGGAGCGGACGCCGAGGGCCTGCAAAATCTCCTGGCCCGTTCTCGCGATGTGTTCGCGTGGACGGCGACGGACCTAAAAGGCTTCCCCCCCGAGGTGGCACTCCATTCACTTCGCGTGAGCCCGGGTTCCCGGCCCGTCTGTCAAAGGCGCCGGAAAACCAACGAGGAGCGCGCCAGCGCGGCAAATGAGGAGGTTGAGAAGCTCCTGCGCGCCAACTTCATCCGCGAGGTCAAGTATCCTACTTGGCTCTCCAATGTCGTCCTGGTGAAGAAGTCCAACGGGAAGTGGCGGATGTGTGTCGACTTCAAGGACCTCAACAAAGCCTGCCCTAAGGACAGTTACCCCCTGCCCTCCATCGATGATCTGGTCGACTCCACCGCCGGTCATACCGCGCTGAGCTTCCTCGACGCCTATTCCGGCTACAATCAGATAGCCATGGATCCCCTGGATCAGGAGTCCACCGCGTTCATCACTCAACGCGGGACTTTCTGTTACAAGGTGATGCCCTTCGGTTTGAAGAACGCGGGGGCCACTTTCCAGCGCCTGGTGGACCATGTCTTCCGGAAACAGCTGAAGCGCAGCGTCTCGGCCTACGTCGACGACATTGTGGTCAAGAGCCACAGCGCGTAGGAGCACCTGGCTGATCTGGCCGAGGTTTTCCAAACCCTGCGTGCCCACCGCATGAGCCTAAACCCGGAAAAGTGCGTCTTCGGGGTGAAATCGGGAAAGTTCCTCGGATTCATGATTAGCGCGAGGGGTATAAACGTCAATCCTGCCAAGGTCTTCGCGGTGTTGGAACTGCGTTCGCCGGCCTCGCGCAACGAGGTCCAGTAACTGGCGGGCGCTGTAAATTATCTTGGGCGCTTTTGCTCTAGGTTATCGGACCGCGCCCTGCCTTTCTTCTCCTGTCTCAAGAGCACCACCACCTTCAAATGGACGGAGGAGATGGAGGGCGCGTTCCAGGCTCTGAAGGTCTACCTCGCCAATCTTCCAACGCTTTCCCCGCCCATCCCGGGTGAGGACCTACAGCTGTACATAGCCGTAAGCCAGCATACGGTCAGCGCGGTCCTCACTCGCAACTTCAGCTACCCGGTGTACTTCACCAGCAGGGTGCTCCAGCCGGCAGAACAGCGATACTCACCCGCGGAGAAGATGTCTCTGGCCGTTGTGGTGGCGGCCAGGAAGTTGCGTCCCTACTTCCAAGCGCACCCCATACAGGTCCTCTCGGACCTCCCTCTGCGCCAAATCCTGCATCAGCCCGCGCTGTCGGGAAGAATGACCAAGTGGGCGGTCGAGTTGTCAGAATTTGACATCTCCTACCACCCTAGGACCGCGATCAAGGCGCAGGCCCTTGCCGACTTCGTGGTAGAGGTCACCTTCCCCGACACGGACGAGAGCCCCGACGAGTGGAGGGTCTTTGTTGACGGCTCGCATTGCGACCTGGGGTCGGGCGCGGGAGTGGTCCTTGAAGGACCCTCCTACGCATCCGAGCATGCCCTCAATTTCGGTTTCGAGGCCACCAACAATGAGGCCGAATATGAGGCGGTGATCGCGGGAATTGAGATGGCCTTACTGGTGGGCACGCAGAGGATAAGGGTTTTCACAGATTCTGAGCTAGTCGCGCGGCAGGTCGGTGGCCAGTACGAGTGCACCACGGGGTTTCTGCCAAGGTCAAAGCGTTGATCGCCTGCCTCGAGACTTTTGCCATTGAGTCCATACCGCGTGCGGCAAATGCCAAGGCTGACGCACTGGCCAAGTTGGGTTCAACCCTCCCGCCTGAGGTCGGCAACAAGGTCGTAATCGAGAGGAAGATGCAACGCGGTGTGACCAACGCGGTGTTCGCGCTGGCCACGGAGGGGTGGATGGCTCCCATAGTCCGATATATCCAAACCGGGGAGTTGCCCCAGGACGATGCCATGAGCGCGCGCAAACTCAAGATCAAAGCCGCGCGGTTCTGCATTGAAGACGACAAGTTGTATCGCCGCGGCTACGCGGAGCCCAACCTGCTCTGCGTAGACGAGGCCACCGTCTTCGAGGTCCTCGAGGAGGTGCATGAGGGCATATGCGGAGGTCACCCGGGCTGGCGGACTCTGGTCCATAAGATAGTCCAGATGGGGATCTATTGGCCTACCCTGCGCCGCGATGCGGCGGCATACGTACAAAAGTGTGACAAGTGCCAGCGCTACGAAAACGTTCAACACGCTCCAGCGCGAGAACTGCGCGGCATCCGGCCTGCCTATCCGTTCGCGATGTGGGGCATGGACATCCTAGGCCCCTTCCCTAAAGCCGCCGGGCAGGTACAGTTCATCCTGGTCCTGGTCGATTACTACACCAAGTCGGTGGAGGCCGAGGCCATGGCACGAATCACAAGCGCGAAGGTATGCGGCTTTCTCTGGAAAAATGTGGTTTGTCGTTTCGGCGTCCCCATCGTGATAATGACAGACCACGGCCCTCAGTTCGACAGTGAGGAGACGCGAGACTTTTGCGCAAGTTTGAGCATAGAGTTGAAGTTTTCTTCGGTTGCACACCCTCAGTCCAACGGACTCGTGGAAAATGTGAACGCGAGAATACTCGACGATCTCCGCCGCAAGCTGGACGGCGTACAGGGCCGGTGGGCAGAACTGTTGCCTCTTGTTTTATGGACAAACCGCACCACGCCGCGCAGAGCAACGGGAGAAACACCCTTCGCGATGGCTTACGGCAGTGATGCCGTCGTACCCATCGAGTCCATGCTGCCCACAGAGCGAGTCGCTGGGTACGACCAGTTCACCAACGACGAGGCTCTCAAGGTGGAAATGTACCTTCGCGATGAGCGCCGAGAGGCGGCGGAGCTGCGGTCAGCTGAATACAAGAGAAGGACCGCGGCGTACTACAACAAGAGGGTCAAGCCCCGCGGCCTCAAGGAGGGCGATTTAGCCCTCCGAAGAACCGACGGGGGCAAGCTTGACGCGAAATGGGAGGGCCCTTACCGCCTCTCCAAGGAAGTTGTCCCGGGGGCCTTCAAACTCACAGATCCGACGACGAGGCAAACTCTCGCCAAGACGTGGAATGAGGCACGCCTCAAGAAATACTATGTGTAAATAAGCTAGTGTTGTCACCGCGTGGCGGTCGGTTGTAATGTCCTGATCCTACATGTTTTTATGTGAATAAAACGAGACAACTATCGTGCACTGTCAAAATAATGAATCTATCGTTACGGAAAACCCGAGTTGCCGTCCTCGCTCGGGGTTGTCCGCTAACGCGCGCGATGCGCTTAGGCGCACTCGAGTTGGGTTCCACCCCTCGCAGTTGCATAAAGCCTTAAAACATCAAAAACTCCAGTCGTTAGGGAAACCCGAGTTGCCGTCCTCGCTCGGGGTTGTCCGCTAACGCGCGCGATGCGCTTAGGCGCACTCGAGTTGGGTTCCACCCCTCGTAGTTGCATAAAGGCTTAAAACATCAAAACTCCACAGTCGTTAGGGAAACCCGAGGCCACCGTCTTCGAGGTCCTCGAGGAGGTGCATGAGGGCATATGCGGAGGTCACCCGGGCTGGCGGACTCTGGTCCATAAGATAGTCCGGATGGGGATCTATTGGCCTACCCTGCGCCGCGATGCGGCGGCATACGTACAAAAGTGTGACAAGTGCCAGCGCTACGAAAACGTTCAACACGCTCCAACGCGAGAACTGCGCGGCATCCGGCCTGCCTATCCGTTCGCGATGTGGGGCATGGACATCCTAGGCCCCTTCCCTAAAGCCGCCGGGCAGGTACAGTTCATCCTGGTCCTGGTCAATTACTACACCAAGTGGGTGGAGGCCGAGGCCATGGCACGAATCACAAGCGCGAAGGTATGCGGCTTTCTCTGGAAAAATGTGGTTTGTCGTTTCAGCGTCCCCATCGTGATAATGACAGACCACGGCCCTCAGTTCGACAGTGAGGAGACGCGAGACTTTTGCGCAAGTTTGAGCATAGAGTTGAAGTTTTCTTCGGTTGCACACCCTCAGTCCAACGGACTCGTGGAAAATGTGAACGCGAGAATACTCGACGATCTCCGCCGCAAGCTGGACGGCGTACAGGGCCGGTGGGCAGAACTGTTGCCTCTTGTTTTATGGACAAACCGCACCACGCCGCGCAGAGCAACGGGAGAAACACCCTTCGCGATGGCTTACGGCAGTGATGCCGTCGTACCCATCGAGTCCATGCTGCCCACAGAGCGAGTCGCTGGGTACGACCAGTTCACCAACGACGAGGCTCTCAAGGTGGAAATGTACCTTCGCGATGAGCGCCGAGAGGCGGCGGAGCTGCGGTCAGCTGAATACAAGAGAAGGACCGCGGCGTACTACAACAAGAGGGTCAAGCCCCGCGGCCTCAAGGAGGGCGATTTAGCCCTCCGAAGAACCGACGGGGGCAAGCTTGACGCGAAATGGGAGGGCCCTTACCGCCTCTCCAAGGAAGTTGTCCCGGGGGCCTTCAAACTCACAGATCCGACGACGAGGCAAACTCTCGCCAAGACGTGGAATGAGGCACGCCTCAAGAAATACTATGTGTAAATAAGCTAGTGTTGTCACCGCGTGGCGGTCGGTTGTAATGTCCTGATCCTACCTGTTTTTATGTGAATAAAACGAGACAACTATCGTTCACTGTCCAAATAATGAATCTATCGTTACGGAAAACCCGAGTTGCCGTCCTCGCTCGGGGTTGTCCGCTAACGCGCGCGATGCGCTTAGGCGCACTCGAGTTGGGTTCCACCCCTCGTAGTTGCATAAAGCCTTAAAACATCAAAAACTCCAGTCGTTAGGGAAACCCGAGTTGCCGTCCTCGCTCGGGGTTGTCCGCTAACGCGCGGGATGCGCTTAGGCGCACTCGAGTTGGGTTCCACCCCTCGCAGTTGCATAAAGCCTTAAAACATCAAAAACTCCAGTCGTTAGGGAAACCCGAGTTGCCGTTCTCGCTCGGGGTTGTCCGCTAACGCGCGCGATGCGCTTAGGCGCACTCGAGTTGGGTTCCACCCCTCGCAGTTGCATAAAGCCTTAAAACATCAAAACTCCACAGTCGTTAGGGATACCCGAGTTGCCATCCTCACTCGGGGTTGTCCGCTAACGCGCGCGATGCGCTTAGGCGCACTCGAGTTGGGTTCCACCCCTCGCAGTTGCATAAAGCCTTAAAACATCAAAACTCCACAGTCGTTAGGGAAACCCGAGTTGCCGTCCTCGCTCGGGGTTGTCCGCCTACGCGCGCGATGCGCTTAGGCACACTCGAGTTGGGTTCCACCCCTCGCAGTTGCATAAAGCCTTAAAACATCAAAAACTCCAGTCGTTAGGGAAACCCGAGTTGCCTTCCTCGCTCGGGGTTGTCCGCTAACGCGCGCGATGCGCTTAAGCGCACTCGAGTTGGGTTCCACCCCTCGCAGTTGCATAAAGCCTTAAAACATCAAAAACTCCAGTCGTTAGGGAAACCCGAGTTGCCGTCCTCGATCGGGGTTGTCCGCTAACGCGCGCGATGCGTTTAGGCGCACTCGAGTCGGGTTCCACCCCTCGCAGTTGCATTTAGCCTTAAAACATCAAAAACTCCAAAGTTGCCATCCTCACTTGTGGTTTTCTTCTAATGCGCGCAAAATCTATTTTTACCCGCCTGGTGTCAAGCGCGGTCCTAGCAACTAGCTTGGCATGGGATTGGGTATGGCAAGTTTTCGCAAAATCTATTTTTACCCGCCTGGTGTCAAGCGCGGTCCTAACACCTAGCTTGGCATGGGGTTGGGTATGGCAAGTTTTCGCAAAATCTATTTTTACCCGCCCGGTGTCAAGCGCGGTCCTAGCACCTAGCTTGGCATGGGGTTGGGTATGGCGAGTTTTCGCAAAATCTATTTTTACCCGCCTGGTGTCAAGCGCGGTCCTAGCACCTAGCTTGGCATGGGGTTGGGTATGGCGAGTTTTCGCAAAATCTATTTTTACCCACCTGGTGTCAAGCGCGGTCCTAGCACCTAGTTTGGCATGGGGTTGGGTATGGCGAGTTTTCGCAAAATCTATTTTTACCCGCCTGGTGTCAAGCGCGGTCCTAGCACCTAGCTTGGCATGGGGTTGGGTATGGCGAGTTTTCGCAAAATCTATTTTTACCCGCCTGGTGTCAAGCGCGGTCCTAGCACCTAGCTTGGCATGGGGTTGGGTATGGCGAGTTTTCGCAAAATCTATTTTTACCCGCCTGGTGTCAAACGCGGTCCTAGCACCTAGTTTGGCATGGGGTTGGGTATGGCGAGTTTTCGCAAAACCTATCTTTACCCGCCTGATGTCAAGCGCGGTCCTAGCACCTAGCTTGGCATGGGGTTGGGTACGGCAAGCTTTCGCAAAAACAAAAATTACATTAACCTAGTGTCAAGCGCGGTCCTAGCACCTAGCTCGGCATGGGGTTGGGTACGGCAAGCTTTCGCAAAAACAAAAATTACATTAACCTAGTGTCAAGCGCGGTCCTAGCACCTAGCTCGGCATGGGGTTGGGTACGGATAGTTTCCAAAAACATAAATCAAAGGATAAGAGGAAACAAACCAAGAATAATTAATCACAAGGCCGCGTTGCGGCAAAAGATGTTAGGACGCCTACGTCGCGTCAAGGTCAAGCACAATTACAACCGCATCGCGGCAATAAATATTGTTTGGGCCCCAAGGGCCAGGAAGAGTACCAGTTCTGCAAAAAAAACAAAAAAAAACGACAAACAAGAAACAGATCTTCAGGCTTCGCAAAGAGGGGCTTCAGTCCTCAGTCGCATTGACCGTGGTCTCGGAAGTAGGAGGGTCCTCGGGGGCTTTGTCCTTTTCGACCTCGGCGGCAGGGAGTTCGGGGTTGGCATGCGAGGCATCAGTTCCCTCCGCATTGTCCTCCTCGACCCCCGGCGGCGGCTTCGCAACTCCGTCCTCCCAAACAACTCCCATCTTGCGCTTGAGGTCGGGGGCGAAGTACTTCACCTTATAGCTCTCAACGTATTGGAGGGCCGCGGTGACTGCACTAAGAGCTTGGACCGCTCTCGCATCATCAACGTGACGGTCCATGTACTCTCGCGACTTGAGGAACTCGGGGACCGCGTTCTCGGCCTTGGCCTGGGCCTCCTCCAACTGTCGATGCTGCTTTGCAGACGTTGCCTTGAGCCCCGCCACCTCCTTTCTGGCCGCCGCGAGCTGGCCCTTGACCGCCTTGAGCTCTTCTGCATCCTGCTCGGCTCGCGCGCGCGCCTCCGCGAGGCTTGCTTCGGCTGCCACCTTGGCCTTGGTCGCCTCCTCCAACTGGGCCTCCGCCTCGGACAAGCGATCGGGGAGGTAGTTCATCCACGCATTGACCTGCAAATAAAAGCATATTCTTAGCCCGGGTAAAAGTTACAAGGGTTCGGTACTAAAAAGTAAAGGGGCCACATACCATATGGCCATACTTCATACACTCCCCTCCGATCTCCGTCGCGTTGAGGGTCCCGAACCATTCCCTCTCCTCCTCATAGGAGTACTGGACCTCGTTGAAAGTACCCCATGCCGGCCCGGCGCAGGCAAAACCCGCCACCTCGACCCTTCGGGACCAATGGCGGCGACTTCCAGTGCCCGTCTTGATCTGGGCAGGACCCTTCGTGACGGGCTCGGGAGGTTGGTCCTCGACGCGGGCCAGTTCCCGCCTAGACTTCTTGGCAAGCGCGCCCTCGGCGTGGGCCGCATCCGCAGCCCCCCTGCGCTTCGAGGCATCCCCCTGCGCGCGTTTGCCCTTGTCTGCGGGGAGGTCCTTCCCCTTTGGGCCGGGCGTGCCCTTCGTGGTGACCCCCTTCTGGCCCCTGGCTTTGGCGGTAGTGGGCGCGCCGGCGGCTGTCACGGCGGATGTACTGGTGAGTTCGTCAAATACGTCCATATCTGCAAAAACAAGTCACGAACGTTTAGACTAAACGCGTTCAAAGCAATAACGAAGCATGCGATAAAATAAGATTAATGCTCAAATAGGAATACCCTCGCCTTCGGGCACCGGGGACGGGGGTTCTGACGAAGGCACCACGTCTTCCCGGGGTGGTGCCGGCCTCAGACTGAGCCCAGCGCCTTCAAGACGCTCTTGTGTTATCCAAACACTTTGCTCCCTTTTAGAAGGCGCGGCGAAGGCTTTCTTCGCTGCGGCGGCCCTTTTCGACTCACCGCGTTTGCGCTTGTGAGGGCGGAACTGGTCAGAGACAATTGGGCAAAGCAGTTCGTTGCCCGAGGGCTCATGTATGATAAACCATTTCTCTTTCCACCTCGGGCCGACGTTGGAAGGAGTGATCAGCAGGTTGCAGTGCGTAAGGCTAAAATTTACGATGCCCCTGCTGTCCGACTTCACCGTCACGATCTGTAGCATGTGCCCCACGGAGGGAGGATGATTTAGCTCAAGACACCGCATGTGATAGAACGCGATAATGCTCCAGCAGTTGGGCGCCATACAGGCCGGGGCTAGATCGTGGTGAAACAAGAAGTCCGCGACATAGCGCGGCAACGGGGCCCGAAAACCCGCGACAAGGCTCGCCGCGTACATGACGGCACCCGCTTCGTAAACAGCAAAGCTGTTTCCCCCGTCGTGCGGCAGCAAGAGTTCCACCCCGGCCGGCCAGGGGTATTCCGACGCGATAACATCCAGTTCCTCGAGAGTGAGGATGGAGGCACTACCCTTTGCCAGCGTCGTCGGGTTTTCATACTCGGCCAGGCGCCCGGGCCTCGTCTGACGGAAGCGAGGTACTTCCGCCCTAACACTTGTTATGTATCGCGAGGGGAAGCTCCTCGCGGTCCCAGAAGTAGACGCCTCATCATTAAGGGCCTTGTCATGAGGGTCATAGGGCCTGCAGCGAGCCATTGAGCGTGAGGACGACTCGCTCTTTGTGCGGGCAGCAGAGATGGTGGTCGGGTTGCTCTGGCTCAAACCGGCAGCTTCGCGGAAGTCGTTCTGAGAATCACTCACGGACATCTCCCGGTACTCAAGCGAGGGGTCTGACGCGTAGAAGTCGTTCCAGTTCGCTATACTTTCACCGCGATCCACGCCTGAGGGGCAGGAGTCGCTGGAAAACCCCAAATCCAGGGCACGGAAACAAAGAGGCTCCTGGAGGAAGGAAAAGAGAGATGATATGCATGGGGAAGGGCAAAAAAGGAGAAACATGTAGCGCGATAAGTACACAATGAAACAAGCTCATGAGCAAGGAAGACAAGCAAAGGTAAAAAACGCGGTACCCAAACCACGGGCAGGTGTCATGACGCAATAGGGCGAGAAGCCCTGTCGAAGAAGGCCTGGAGGCGCGCGATATGTGTGTCAGAGGAACATTCCGCCGTTCTCGACACGCGTCTCCAGGAACAGGCCGAGGCAACGAGACCTTGATGGGACGGGACGTTGGTGGGACGTGGTGTTGCGCTGAGCGCGTCTTTTCCGCCTCCCATGGCGTTTCACCTCCCACGGCGTTTCGCCTCCCATGGCGTTGTGCCTCCCCAAAGGGTTCCTCGGCCACTCCGCCACCCAAGGCACGAGAGGGCGGCAACGGCCAAGCCCGAGCCGGGGCTAGGGCGGAGGCGTCCACTACTCTCCGCCACCCAGAAGTCTCCAAAAAACCCTAAGCCCGCCCGGCGGGGCGTTTTCTCGGGAAAGGCTACCCCGGGCGCCACCATACCCCAGCGGCGGTGCCGCCGCTGGAGTTAGGGCGCTCCCCCTAAAAGCCCCCAGAAAAACCCAGGGAAAACCTAGAAGAGCAGAAGAAGAAAAAGAAAGGGGAGATAAAGAAGGCGTACCGTTTGGTCACGAGGAGGCGGAGGCAAGCGTAGAAAATGGCGCTGGCGTGCAGTTTCCGGCAAGGCGAGGGCGAGGGCGTGGGCGACTGGCGAGAGCGAAAATGACGCTGGGAAGAAATTGGAAGTGGTGAAGGAAGACGAAGAGCGGAAACCGCTCTTTTATTTTGGATCCCGGCGGGCCGCAGGGATATGGGCCTCGTTTGGTGGGCGGCCCACGAAACAAAAACGGCCCAAAAACGGCTTCCTGCACCATGCTCCTCGTCCCGTCGCCCTCGTTTGCTCTCCCGTATCAAGCGATAACGCGTTTCCCACATAGCGTTGTCAGTTCAAAGTACTTTTTTTTTGGACCCGTCCTCGAGAGGGCGTCGAGTCCCGGTCCATGGGGTTGTGTTGATACCAGGAACCGTCAACGCGGTAAGGCACCCTACCAAAACAAAATATGACCAATTATAGACCTCAAAGATGCCGTCAAAACCCTAAAGGCACCGCGCTCATCGCGATCCGGTACGCCGCGGCCCAGGCCAATTGTTCCTTACAAAGCAGAATCTACAAGACGGAGGGCCGGCCCCGGGCGTTGAGCGCACCGTGCTCATCGCCCCGTCCCATCCACGCAAGTGGGTGGGCGGCAACGTCCCATCAGGCGAGCGGTGGGCGGCAACGTCCCATCCCGGCCCTCGATTGGCCAGCTCCGTGGTTGCCGCCCCAAGAGCCAACCATACAGCGACACGTACCTGGGCGGCACCCGTCCCACATCGGCATCTCGCCCCAGCACAGCCCAAACCTCCACTATAAATAGCGGGCTCAATGCACCATAATGGAGATCGAAAAACCTCGCGAATCACATGCACTAGATCTCGAGCTAAGATCATTGTTGTAGCCCGATACACCCAAAACGCGATAGAGAATCTCTGTCTACCCTTGTAACCTCCCAGCTAATACAAAAACATCCTTCACACTACTCTCATCGCGTTAAACACCACAAGCGTCAAAAAACTTTTTCTCTTCGTCTGTTGACTCGGTTGAGACCAAACAATCTGCTCTCATCGCGTTACATTCATTCGGTGTTTTTGGACTTCAACACCTATCATTCACGGATTCAATTGTACGATGATTCATAAAACTTTAACTTCATATCCATCTAGTTATATTGCATATACAATGCCTTATATATGACAATAAGTAATATTATTGTTTCACATTCAACTTTTCAAATGAATATCATTCCGATAGCATTCATAAATACTCGTAATATTATTTGTTAGGGTGGGTTGGAGTAGATCCATAGTCCACCCCTTTGTCCGTGTCTAATTATGATCATACACACTCGGTTTTAGCATATAATGATAAAGTTTTGACGAATTTTCAATTTAGTTAACACTTGATCGACCTCAATTGTTGCTTTTTGAGATCAAATGATCAACGAACATTCTTAGCTTTCATTTGTATGGGTGTTCCCCATCCCTAATAAAAAGATTATAAATAACTAGTAACTAAAAATGGGCAATAGCTATTAGGTTGATTTGTGAAATAAAAACCAAAATTTTCATCTGGAGAAAATACCTTGTTCGTCTTGTGGATGCTCTAGGCGAGCCCAAGTAGTACTTGGTTCCGCACAAGTTTGATATAGTTGGTTCCGCATAAGTCGGTTTGGTTTGGGATTTATTTTATAGGTTCACTTCGATGTAAACACATACCTTGTTCGTCTTTGATTTTTGTAGTCGAGAATCCCATGAAGAAATTCTTCTTTTCTTCCACTCTTGGTTCGTCCACTGCCTTGTAACCCTTCGAGAATTTTCTCGGATTTAATTGGCCTGAACCAAACCTCCTTTTCCCTTTTGGTCGAACACACACACACATCGTGCGATTTTTCTCACAATTCCTTGAGAGATTTTCTTCACAAAATGTGTGAGCTCGCTTGTGAATTTCCTTTGTAACAAATTCCTAAATCAAAGCAAAGGAGGAGCCGTTACACTAGTAGTTACTTCTTATTTAAGGAGTCTGTTACAAAGAAAACTTCCCCTTTTAATGATAGAAGAGGGTCGGCTGATATGTCCATGAAACAATCCATCCATTGCCCACACAAGAGTCCAAACTTGAGCCCAAACAAGGCACAAAGAAGCCGGCTAGGTAGAGCCCACAGCTAGGCCTTCATGCAGCCCATACAAGGCCCAAACCAAGCCCACGTAGGGAGCCCAAGCCAAGGCCCAAGGAGCCTAGCTCTTGAAGCCCATGCTAGGTCCCAAGCTAGGCTAGGTAGCTAAAGTACCAAGCTAGCTTAGATAGCACATGAAGCAAGGTGGCGAGCTAGCATATGAAGCTAACTTCATAGTTATACTCTTGAGCTAGGTTATATGTGTCGAGCTAGCTTCCGGAACTAGCTTCCTAGAACCTGGTGTCAAGAAACTCTAAAGCTTGAAGGCTTACGAGGACGTTTCATTAGAGCTTAGAGAAGCTTTCATATATACTTTCATATGGGGTTGCACCAAGCTTCACTTCTACCAACCTTTGCCCAAAGCCATACGCCAAGCTTAAACAAGCTTCCAACGAGCTATTGTTGCTCATGCCAAGGCACAAGTGCACCCATGCGTGCCTCATAGCTCACCGAGAGCTAGCACTCATCGTTATAGCCTAGGCATGCCGTCGTCCGAGTTAAGGCGTGCCCTTGACAAGCTCCAAACCGTGTCAACCCATGCCAACGTTCACCTTTAGAGGCTTCCCCAGCATAGGCGTTGACACTTCAAGCTTCAAGACGAGTCTCGAAACTACCCCTAGCTATCGTTACTTAAGGTCTCTTCTCTTCTTTACCTCTTAGCATACCAATAACAAATTATCACATACCCGAGCTTTCAAAGTCGCTCGAATGTGATCCTTATTCTCAACCTTCATGACAATCACACCTAGAGGGATCAATGACATGCGCAAATCAGCAACACAAGTTGCACAGAGTCAGGGAGTCCACCGCCCCTATAGACGATCATAAATTCGCCACTATTTGGGACTACTTGGCATAATTGTTTTATTCTTCTAACTTTCACCAAACCAATCATTAATCGTTACCTTGTTAAATCCTCCTACTGTAGTGCAATATTCTTTAATTCAGAATCTTGTAATTTCATCCTTAGAAAAACTATTTATAATCCTCGACCAGAAAAAAACTATTTATAATCCGCCATGCCATCTGTATCCACCCTTTGTCATTTGGTTGTTCTGCTGTCATAAACATCCAACGAGTGTGTGTTGAATTCTCATTATCAGAAATCTCCAATTGCCCATTTACAATCACATAGACTGTACAAGTATATGAGGTGTTAGGTTGACCTGAGCCCTCTTGATTAATTGGGATCGTATTAATTAATTAATTAAGCACCATATATAACTCTGATTAGAGAGAGACGATCGATTGCGTACCTAAGCTTATCATGTTGATCGATCATATATTCCCCGCGGTGTTATATCTTATAATCTTCTAAGAAATCTTCTTCTTTTTCTTTAATATATATGTGTGTATTTGCAGTGTTAACTTTCTGTATTGGGTGGCATTAATTTGTATCTTTCTACTTTTAGGTACGTACGTTTGAGTATTTCCCTATCAAAAAATATTTTTTATATAATCAATACGTGTACTAATAATTAAACCCTTATCAACTTGAAATATTATACTCCGTATACTATAAGAACTACTTAACCAATTCGATATCGAATTTTGATATAAATCCTATTTTGATATGATATTATAGTCTGAACATATTGACCTATAAATGTACTTTTTATTAATATATTAAAATAATTCTAATTTTAATATTATTTTTTTATTTTTTTATTTTTTTAATAATTAATAATGGTAAAATAATTTAATAATAAAAATAAGATTTATAAAACGTTGTTATTGATCCATTAGTCAATTCGACCTCACACAAGAATGTTTTGTAACTCAAACTAGTTTAACTAGTAATTTAATTGATTTAAGCTCACAATCAATCCAAACATCATGCAATTGAACCCGAACCGGGGGAACCGAACCAATTGCTAAGCCAAATATCTTAGTAGATAACAAATATCGTATTTAACAATAAATACTTTTATATCTTATCTATAAATTATTAAAATCAATCAGTCTAATTAAGATTAGTTTTTCGAGTAATATTCTTTGAAATAATATAATTTATTAAAAAATTATTTATATTTAATGATATGTCTATCTATTTTATCCATAAAAAAAATACAATCACTTGAACTCTGTTTCAAACCTTATTAGAGTAGGTTATAAATACCAAACAACTTAATAATCCATATGCATATAAATCTCAACTAAATTAACAACATAATAATTCTTTCAATTTTTTTAACCCATGCTTTGAGGGAATAGGTTAAAATGCTTAACTTCTATTTAGGGTTTTAGCTAATTTAAAACCTAGGGTATATGTTTTATTTTTTGAGCAAACCTATGGTATATGTTAGGAAAACGTTATACTATCTATCTATTACTATATACTAAAGCGGAAGCAAATTCTGCCACCATATTGTGCCACATCACCCCCTTATTTAAAAATCTATCTTATTAAATCTTGATTTTATCATAATGTTATACATACTTAATTAAGATGTTAGTTTTATCTTAGAATTTGAGTTGTTTAATCAATAATTCTATCCAAATATATAAATCTTTATCTTATCATTGTACTCATTTAATTAATACATAGATCTATCATAAACCTTTTATTTAAAAATATATATATTTTTGTCATAATCTATAAATCATAATCATAATATTTTACCCATTTAATTAAATATCATATTAACTTCAAACTATTTTTCATAATTTTATTATGGTATTTTTTTAAAAATCATCAATGGTAGCAAATTCCACCACTATATTTAAGACAAATATTCATTCTATTAAAATAATATATCAAATACATGTTTACCATCGTATCATATAAAAATATCAATAAAAAGTAGATGTTATACTTACCATATATATCGCTAATATTTCATACTGATTACACTTTAGAAAAAAAGATAGATTTCTTAATTAAGATAATAATTCGTTAACATTTTCATTACATATTTATATATTTATTATTTAATGATTTTTTCACAAAACAATAACATATATATATACGAGATAATTTGGTTTCTATTTAACTTATTAAATATTAATATTATCTATTTCTTCAATATTATAATATATTAATCCGAGTTTTTATTTAAGCTTATTGATTTTATTATATAAGTTCGTTCACATAATTTAATTAAATGCCAAAATATTTGTATCAATTGCTAATAAAATGTGATAATGCATCTTATCTTATGTCACTCTTCCTTAATTATTAAAATATATATTTATATATGTATAAAAGTAACTATATAAGTAAAATTTATTTTATATATGATGATATACAAGAATTATGTCATTTTATACTTCAAAAAATAAGCGTAATTTTAAAACAAAGTATACATATGATAACATTTGTAATTGTTATAGTAAATTCATACACAAAATAATAAATAAATAAATAGCACTCTTGTACAAGGTGCGGGTCATCTGCTAGTTAATAAAACTAAATACACTCTATCTTTTTTGATTAGTTTTTTTTTAGCCAATTTGGGGCGTCTACTAAATACACTCTATCTTCTTCTGCTGACCTGGCTATAATAATGCGAGATGAGCAATATCTATCCACACACCCACCCTTAATTTCTTTTTTATTGTGTCTTGACAAGTAGGGCTTCCTACATAAAGTGTCATTTGCTTCTCTTTCACTTCTACTTTATCCCCTACAATTTGAGATTTTCATTTTCCTCTGTTTTTGGCCCTTACACCAAACAATTGCAATTGGCCCAAATCGCAACTACTCATAAAAAAAGGAAAAGACTTTCTACCCAGAACGCCCAGGTGCTGTCTCTTCTCATTTATTGGTAATTGCCAGATCTCGCCCTTTTTGTTCTCACCATTTCTTTGTTTCTTGTTTCTTGTTTATGCCCTTTTTCGGCAGTCTGATTTGTGTTCTTTGATGACAACTTTCTTCAGTAAGTGTCTTGATTTTTTCTTCTGTCTAACAGAGAATTGAAGGTCTATTCTATTGTATGGGAATTCCTTTCATGGCTTTACGCCGAATGTCTGTCTATGTCAGTTTGGATGTTTTCGTATATGCCAATTTTGGTTGAATTTTAATGGGTTTTGGTAGTAAAGTTTCATTCTTCTTGTTTCCTGTTCTTGAATATTGCTGTGATTAATGGGTTCTTTGTAATGATCAGTTATAGATAATGAGATTTTTAGAAGAAAACAATTCAGTATTGGGAATTCCTAGTTGCTTCTAACTTTGTCATGAGTGATGCCACTTGTGAATTGTTAAATTTTTGTACACTTTTTTATGATTACTTGTATACAATTCTTGGATACATGACACTTGCATATGCAAATGTTAGAAAACTGCATTACTTTGGCGTATAATTTCAGTCTAGCTCAATTGAACCATGAACTTTGTTGATCAAGTGACTTCTTAATCCGTTTCCGAGTTCCCATGATCATGGGTATAACATTTGAGATCACTTATTTTCCAATTTTTGCCTCTTAATCCCAGGTTAATGCTGGTTTAGCAACACAGTTTTGATAGCAAAATGGGTTCTGGACATTGGTTCAAGGCCATACTCGGTAGAAAAAAATGGAAGAACGGCAAACCTAAACAGCTAACGGTAATATATACTTCTATTTTGTTCTGTACTTGATGTGGTTCCAATGTAGTTTTAATTACAATGGACACAGTTTTATATCTATTATATTTTTTTTATCAACTATAAGAAATTTACAAGGACAAAGTTTTGTCATTACGTTAGGATTGTACCAAAAGTAGATTACAAGTGACCCTACGTGTAGTGATAATTCTATCATTTGCTTCTCCTTTTTGAAGTTGTGTTCACTCTTTGAAACAGGGGATTCCTACTGCTGAATTATCTCATGAATCTGATGAACCCAAAAGCTCTGCTGAGGAACATACTGCTGACATTGCAAATGGCGATAGCAGTGGCCTTAACGCAATAGCGTGCACGCCCAAAGACGACGAAGCGATCATTCGAATTCAAACTTCGATTAGGGCATTTTTGGTAGGCCTTTTTATCTCTCTTTGATCTTCTGTGGCTGTTTATTTTCTACCTAATAATAGTTCATAGTGATCAATGTATGCAAGATGGTTCAGCATGTTAATATTTTGTGAATGACACAAAGTATAAAATTTGCATGTTTAGCTTTGGATGAATGTAGATTTCAAGTTGGATCAACATTGTTGTCTGATCATTTTCTACTGTCTCTGCAGGCAAGGAAATCCCTGCACAAACGGAAAGGTGCAGTAAGATTACAGAAGCTGACGAAAACCGAGTCAGTTAATAAGCAAGCGACGAATACGCTGAGCCATCTTCATTCATGGGGTAGAATACAAAACCAGATCAAAGAGCGGCGACTCTGTATGGTTGTAGAAGGCCGCCTTACGCAAAAGAAACTAGAGAACCAACTAAAGCTTGAGGCAAAGCTTCATGATGTGGAGGTCAGATTCATTCAACTCTGTATATGTTGTTCTTGTGTAAACCCTTTCCTAATCCTACCTGAAGTTTGTGATATTGTTTTGTACATTTGAGTTTCTGATGAGGTTTAGTTTTGGCAGGTTGAATGGTGTAATGGGTCTGATACAATGGAGGAGATTCTCTCAAGGATACATCATAGAGAAGAAGCCGCGGTCAAGCGAGAGCGAGCCTTGGCTTACGCCTTCACTCATCAGGTTTGATTACAATCAGAATTCAAATCCACAATCATGCGTTATCTTTGTGTTATGTGTCTCAAGTAACAACTTCACCTAGACCATCATTTCACATATCTTTTGGTAACTTTTTAAGTCTTACCTTTTATAACATTGTCTAAATGATATGATCTGCAGTGGAGAGCAAACAATAACCAAAACCAAGGCATAAATCCATCGGATCTCGGGAAGGCGAATTGGGGTTGGAGCTGGAAAGAGCGTTGGATTGCTGCTCGGCCATGGGAAAACCGAGCCGCATTTCAAACAACGAGTCCAAACAAAGGGCAGAACAAGCAAACAAACAAGGCTGATGGTAACACAAACGTTCTCTCGTCTCACAAGTCGCTTCCTATCAAACCGAACTTCTCGAATGGAAAAGTGCCCATGAAGCCTCGAAAGCTTTCATTTCCGGGGACTGGAGAAGCCGCCGCAGAAGCCAATGCCAGAGATCAGGAATTGGTTGCTGTAAAAGAACAAAGTGCATGATTTCCAAAAGGATGGCTTCATCTTTTATGTCTCTTGAGTGCTTCTTGGATGATGATGCTGTATTTAATTTTATTCTTATGATTGGTTATGTATAGGTGAGTGATCTATTGTGGGTTTTTTTTTTATGTGGGTTTGCTGAATAAATTTGTTGGTGATTTGTAGAAAATTTCAAGCACTTGCACTATTTGGTTTTTTGGTGTTCTTATCTCTCAGTTTGACCCGTCGTCCCTTGTAATTTATTCATGTACAAAACATGGCGTATATATATAAAGAATTAAAGAGAGAATTTGCTTAGATGACCCATTTGTAGCAATTCATTTATTATGTAGTTAATGTCGTAACAAGTTCGATTTAAAGTAAGTGATTATAGGTTTGGTCGCAGCTTTATGGTGTTTGAAGTTCAATATACATTTCCTATACATTCCATGTGAATCGGTTGAAGTATCTATACTTTGCCACAATTTTTTTGTTTTCCCGACCCACTTGATCTCACAATAGAAGTGGACATCATCTTTTGACGAGCAGAACATCCCGGTGATCCCAAACAATGAATCCAAACGTAGACATGTCGTTTGAATTCACAGCACCATCAAAGTTAAGTTTTATGAAGTTTTGTGGAGGTTTAACTCATTTGATCTTTGTTTATTTGTTAATGTAGAGAAGTTGTTTGTTGTTTTGCTTTTTTTTTTTTAATGATTTGGCTATATGGCATTTTCCAGATGTCATATAGTAAGAAAATACCACAATATGGCATATTTAAACACATGACATAACCCCTCTCTCCACTAGTTGACCGATCGTTGACCGGCGTTGACCGGCCGTTGACCGTCATCAATTGTCACCACAAAGTGACAATATTCACACCTAATTGTCACCACAAGTGACAATATTCATATGAATTGTCAACACAAGTGACAATATTCACACCTAATTGTCAACACAAGTGACAATATTCACACCTAATTGTCACCACAAAGTGACAATATTCACACCTAATTGTCACCACAAGTGACAATATTCGCACCTAATTGTCACCACAAGTGACAATATTCACACCTAATTGTCACCACAAGTGACAATATTCACACTTAATTGTCACCACAAGTGGCAATATATATTCACACTAATTGTCATAAGTGACAATATTCACACCTAATTGTCATCACAAGTGACACCTAATTGTCATCACAAGTGACACTATTCAACAATTAACTAGAAGATTATAGTAATCACACCGAATAATTATAGCTAAAACAAGACTTATGCACACAAATCCAAATTATTCACACCTAATTGTCATCATAAGTGACAAAATTCAGCAATTATTCACACCTAATTGTCATCACAAGTGACAATATTCAACAAATAACTAGAAGATTATAGTAATCACACCGAATAAGTATAGCTAAAACAAAACTTATGCACACAACTCCAAATTATCATCACAAGTGACAATATATGTCAAATGTATAAACAAGATATATGTCATCACAAGTAACAATATACGTCAAATTTGTAGAAGTGACAATATATGCCATCACAAGTGACAATTACTCAAACCTTACACAAGGTGGGAAAACCCATTTCAAATAAGCTTTACTTACAATACAGATATTGCTTACGATCGTCAAACCAGTTCCGTAATTGCACACAACTGTAAGGAATAAACCCGAGACCATTGAAATGTAATTCAGATAATCTGTGAAACAATACCTAAACTGGCACAGGAAAATACAACAAATTGACATGTAGGACTCACCGGTTGCCTCCTTTATCATGTTTACGAAGTTGTTGAAGGACATCAATTTCAATCATTGTTGCTTCACGGTATTTTTCTACACCCCGTACAATTTTAAAGACTGCCATTTCATTTGTTTCCAGATCCCAACATTCCAAAACACGGCCAAAAGTCCCTGAGGTAGTCCAAAAGCAGTATTAGGATTTGAAATGGCACATAGAACACATGGAAGATAGAATTCAGCAGCTGCAAACCTTCCCCCATTTTTCCATGGATTTCATCTGCAAGAAATAAGAAGCAACAAACAAATCAGAAACATAGCTCGTACAACCACTTTTCTCATTCCAGAACACACATAATCTAAACAAAGTACACAATTCAAAGAGCAAAACGGAGTAGAACACTCACTCTCAACTGAAGCAAACCTAATACTGAACAACTCATCCTTCAACTCTCCATTAGAGAAATCAGAGGCGTGCCACAAACATGATTTCTCGTTCCCGGCATGCTCCTGAACCGTCATGCTCCAAAGGACTGCATGAAATCAAAATCAGAACTCCGAATTCACACAATCAAGGTCCAGAGAGAACATGAGCGTGCAATCAAAAACGAACCGAGATGATTAGCACAGATCTTTAGGGTTTTGGACTGGCGCATGACAAGGCAACCTTTCCGGTGACCTTGTGCTTCAAGAGCTTCACCGAACCGGCGCCCCTTTCCTTCCACTGGTTCCCGCCCCTATCGAATCTGTACAGCTTCGCTTTCCTACGCAGAAACAGAAATTCAGTTTCAATTTCAATCGGAGAAGGAAAGGAGACTAGAAGTATAGTGGAAATTGAGAAACGTACAGATCCAGAATGGTGTCTTCGTTCTCTTCTCCGGCGGAGACGGTGACTTTCTCGAGCTTGATAATAGGCGCGATCTGAGCGCGGTGTCTTCGTCCTCGGCGAGGGCGTTCTCGTCGACTTCTTTGTGCTAATGGCGATAGGGTTGTTCATTGGTTCGGTTAAACCGAAGAAAACCGAAAACCAAACCGATCCAAACCGAACCGAGCTTGTTCGGTTCGGTTTTCGGTTTATGTTTTATCTTAGTTTGGTTTTCGGTTTGGATCGGTTTGGTTTTCGGTTCGGTTCGGTTAAAACCGAACTAAATATATATAAAAAATTAAAAATTAAATATTTATATTCAATTAAAAAAATATTAAAATAGGAGCTTATTCGGTTTTTTTCGGTTTTTTTTGGTACATTCGGTTTTGTTTGGTTCGGGTATTATTTGGATTTTGGTTTACCTTTTCCAAAAAGAAACACATGTTGATCAATCGGTTTATTCGGTTCAAAACCGAACCAAACCGAATAAAACCGAAACCGAACCGAACCGAACCGCGGTACTTCGGTTTGGTTTTCGGTTCGTATATTTCCGAAGTTCGGTTTTCGGTTCGGTTCGGTTTTCTGCGGTTCGGTTCGGTTTTGAACCGATGAGCAACCCTAAATGGCGATGAGGGTGAGATGGAGGACTTGGTGTCGGGAGGATGAGGAGAACCGAGATGGAGGACTTGGGGGGACGGGAATGATGCCAATGTTGCAAAAAGGGTGAGAACGGGCCAAAATAAAAAAACCGGCCCAAAAATATGATGCGTCGCCCAAATCCTTCTTTTCTTTTTTGGAATGAAGGGTGTTTCATTCATAGATAAGGTAAAGAAGACAAAAAAAACTTATGCAAAGCCTAAAGTAATTACATACTCAGAGATCCTAATTCTCAGTCCATCTCCTAGACTTTCCACTCCTATCTCTCAATCTAACACACCGACAGTATTGGACACGAATACTAGAGTAGTGCACCCCCCGACGTTGTCCGGCGATACATGATTTTGAAGCTTTAATTTTTGTTCTAAAATATGAACACCTACCCCTTATAAAAAAAAAAAAGACCCAAAAAAAACGAATCATTTTACCGATCTCTATAAGAAAGTCCCATCTCATTGCTATGCTAACAGTACCGCGATTTCTATCTTCTTCAATCTTCGTCTCGCTTCCCATGGACTCCTTAACCACTTCCCATAGGCTGAGGGGTTTAGCCCACCAGCTCCGCCTCTACAAGCCACCCTCTTCAATTTCAGACATGGACGACGACGAGGAGTCCAAAGCCATCGAAGATCGATCTAGCAAGGTCGTTTCCCAGGTGGGTTTCGCCGAATCCTCATCCCCAATTGCGCAAACCCTAAAACAGGCGGAGGAGAGCAACAATGGGGGCCCGTTCAAGCCCAAGAAAGCGGCCGTTCTCGTCTGCCTCTATGAAGGGCATGATAAAGATCTTCGGGTCATTCTCACCAAACGCTCTTCCAGGCTCTCCACTCATTCGGGTCGGGTCTGGATTTAAAATCCTTTGTTTGGTAATTGCGTTGTTTTAGTTTGATCTTTGTTGTGATCTGGGTTATTTGGGGGGTTTTGCAGGGGAAGTGGCTTTGCCTGGTGGAAAGATGGAGGAAGGGGATAAGGATGAAGCTCATACTGCTACAAGGGAAGCTCATGAGGAGATTGGGTTGGATCCTGCTCTGGTAAATGTTGTTACTGTCCTTGAGCCTTTCTTGTCAAAGGTATTTTTCTGGTAATTGGAGATCCTGATTTGCAATTTGGCTAGGGTTTGTAGCTCAGTTTATGGACATAGGAATGATTATAATTTCATCAGTTTTGTCAATCAGAATGTTCAATTGAGTAATAGAATGTCGTCTTTGTAATGCTTGAAGAAGAAATTCGGAATAACTTGATCAACCTCTGCAGCATATTCTTAGGGTGATTCCTGTTATTGGCATTTTAACCGACAAGGAGGCCTACAGACCAGTCCCAAATGCGGCGGAGGTAGATTCGATTTTCGATGCGCCTTTGGAAATGTTTATGAAGGTTCTTTCCTCGCCTGCAACTACTCCCTTTGTTTCGCCATTTGCATCTTGCTTTCTTATGATTGTCGGATTCGTTAATGCTAATCCTATAACATGTGTACAGGATGAAAACCGAAGAGTGGAGGAACGAGAGTGGATGGGGTGCAAGTACCTGATCCATTACTTCGACTACGAAACAGATGGCAAGAAATACCTTATTTGGGGCTTGACGGCTGCGATCTTGATCCGAGCTGCCTCGGTTGTTTACCAAAGATCACCGCCGTTCTTGATGCAGAATCCTGCCATGGGGATCCTTAGAAAAGTTGGTGAAGATTCAGTCATGCCTTGAGCTTTTATAGTTTGCTGCCTGTAAAACCTTGTGAAAAGTGTACTCTCCTGCACTTGAAAAAAGGCTCCTTCTATGCTGATCAGATAATCAGCTATTGTATTCTTCTTTGCGCTCCTCAGATGATGTTAGAGAAATAATAATATGATGTTTACTTTATTTGATTGATAAGTAGACTAATGCATGAAGGAAAAACGATCCATTAAGCTCATACAACAAGATACATGATCAACCAACCACATGGAAGAGTAACTAAATCTTGACAACCAACGGTAAAACTGAATTTTATAACGGTTTTAAGCGGAGGATTGAACTACAACGAGCTCATCTCAAAATCTGCGGATCCAAGTCTCGCCATCTCTTCCAAGAATCCATCCACAGCCCTTTCCTCCAACGCAATCACAACCCGAAACCCGTCCTTCCCAGCTCCATCTGAAGCCGAAAGCGGCAAGAAGAAGCAAGGGTGGGAGCTACCCATGAGGTGCCTAGACAAGGGCACCACATTCACAGGCCCTCCCCAACCAAAGTCGACGTCAGAGTGGCCCAAGTGTCGCCAGTCAGTGAAGCCGCTCACTCCTTTCCCAGCTGTTATCCCTTTCTCATAGTTCAGCTCCTGGAAGTCCATGAAGGAGCGCACATACTCGTCCGTCGCATTAGCCTTGCTCGCCTTGATCATCTCCGCCGTCTTCCATATGGGCTGCTTCAGCAAATCGCTGGCTTTCAAAGGCACGTACATGGTGACACAGCCGTTGCCCCAGTAGCCTTTGGGCAACGGCGGATTCACGACTCTCCGGATGTTCATTAGGTACGCGAACTTCACGGTCTCGGTGGCAGCAACGCCCGATGATCTCACGCTACACATCAAATTTCCGTGTTAGTAGAAACAATAAAAACTATAGAACAGTAACTGCCGAGTAAGTAATGGTAAAACAGGCACTCACTTGGCGCGCCATATGAAAGCACCCAAAGCCTCAAACGTGGTGAAGCTAGAGCCAGACCGGTCCAATACGAGCTTCTTGAACCGGTCCACCCACTCATTCTTCACAGTAAAACACACCCTCCGAACCGGACCCGAACCGGGCACCTTCTCCTTACCTAACGCCAACACGTCCTCCAACGGCACGTCAACACGTGGCGAGTCCCTGGGGCCGAGCAGCTCCGTCCGGTTCCAAACTGGCTCAACCCGAACCCGGTCCGAGCCGTGGGCGAACCCGACCATGGCGCCGAAAACTAAACCGGCCCCCTGACCGTCACAGAGCGCGTTGTAGGCGGCGACCCCGAGACAAAACCCACCGCAGGCGAAGACTGTGACCTGGAGCACAAAGGGGTTGAATAGCGCCTCTTCCGGGTCCGGGTCGGGTACGAGATCGTCGGCGAACTCGGCGGCCGGGTCGTCGAGGTAGCTCACCGAGTCGAGGGTGCAATCGGCTGTGGCGCGGACCACGGGAACGCCTCGGGATTGGGAGCAGACGAGGTCGAGACGGCCGGAGGGGAGGCGGCGGAGGGTTCCGGCGAGAGGGTAGAAGGGGACGAGGGATTTGGAGAGGGAGTCGGTGATGACGTGGAAGGGATCGGAGGCTGAGGTGGCGGAGGAGGGGCGGTAGGAGCGGAGGTAGCGGACGGTGGTACGGAGGTTGAGGTCGTTGTCGAGGTGGGAGAGGCGGAGGACGTGGTCGGCGTCGAACGGCGGGTGTGGGGGCTTGACGGTGACGGTTTCCGTTACGGTGATTCTGGGCTTGGGTTCTGACATTGTCGGGATTTGCCGGGTTCGGGTGTTTCGGGTTGTTTGGGTTTTTCGGGTGGAATGAAATTGATGAGTGTCTGTGTCGGATCGGAATGGTGGGCAAAAGAAGGGCCATGGGGGGTTAGTTTCCCCCACCTACCGCTAGGGAAGGTGAGATTTGAGACGTGGATGCACTCGCGACTTTTCAATTCGGAAATGTGATAGCAGCCTGCCTGCCTGCATTCTCCTTTGAGGATGGTAAAACGGAAAATACTCTAGTATTGATGGGACCGTAATCAAACATTACCACTTTGGTCAAGGCGGTTGTTACACGAGCTATGCTTAAGCTCAAAAGCTTCTTCGTTAGTAAATGTATGGATAACCATGATTACTAAATGCTCCCTCCGTCCCAAATTATTTATCCATGTAGTAAAATTGTAACGGTAATTAATATAAAGTTAAAAAGTTGAATAATTAGAGATGATTTCGTAATTTTGTAGAGATCAAAAATAAAAATAAAAAGTGATAAAGTTGATGGAAAAGGTGGATAATTAGAGGTAATATATAAGATTGGATGAGGGTAATTTTATAGGAAAAAATGATAAAGGTGAAAAGTTGAGTAATAAGAGTAATATATGAGATTGAATAAGCGTAATATAGTAAGAAAAATGTGATATAAATGGAAAGTTGAAAAGATGGACAAACTTTTTGGGACAACCGAAATAGAATGACGGACAAACATTATGTGACCGTCCCTCAATGATTGTCCATCTTTCCTTTTCGACCGTACTCGAAAGTTTGTTTATGTTGTCGTACTTTCTTTTTATATCAATATACTGTTACAATTTTATCCTCAAACAATCTTATATGTTACACCCATTATCCAACTTTTTTTTATTAACTTTATCACTTTTTGTAAAAAATTACAATCCAAACATATATATTAATGCAAAAATACCATCCCACTTAGATTGTCCAAATTGATCATTTTCACGATTCTCAAAGAAAGTAAAAACAGTACATTTTTTAGTGCAAACATACATAAGTGTCTCTTTCTAATGGAAGAGTATAAAGTTGTGGACCCCATCCAATACAAATTTACTATACTATCCCTAGCTTTTTTTACCTACCCTTTCCTCCTACCCTACCGTCTTACTCTTCCGGCCGCCCCCATCCTCTCTCATTATCTTCTCCGACCATCTTCTTCAACATGACTAAACCTCTCTTTTGGTGGATCTTGATTTTTCCGGTGGTGATGTGGCGGCTAAAGGATTAAATAATATAAGTGAGATTTTTGCACCGATAAAAAAAATCAGTTACAGAGATCTCAAATTGGTGCCTTAAAAATCTGAAAATGAATGAAAGGGCAAATTGATTATGAGTTCATAGGAAAATTTGGGGTTATGTTCAGATCTAGAATTTGACTTGTTGAGATTTGATATCTTTGACAAACCACAAAAGATAATATGTTCAATTGGTTAGAGATTGAGAAAGATGGGTTCTTGAAACCGGGTTGGTTAAAATTCCGAAGAGATGAGTAAACGTTAGATTGAGGTGAACTTGAGAAAAGAGTTTTAATTTAGAAAAGAATGGGAGGTTAACACGTTAAGAGTTAATTAGTTTAACCTCGTACCATATACGGGTAATATGATTATAAACCCAATTTAATATAGATATGTAATGTCAATGATCACGTTAAAACTATGAGATCATATTTTTTATCTTTGTATTGTGATTAGTGTTTTTATGAATGATAATAAATCAACTCATAATATAAATAAGTTGGATTTATTCAAAAATTACTTTACAATAAGGATCACATTTTATTAAATAATAATATTTATTTGAAAATTACAACTAATTCTTAATAAGGGATAATTCATAAATTTCGGGATAATTCATAATTTTCGGTAATTTTTAAGCAATTTTTATTAGATAAGATTATGGGTCCGTTCGGTAACAATTTACTATCGTGCTTATCATACTTATCATAAGTATCAAAAGTAACATAAGCATTGTTCGGTAAAATATTTTTTTAAAATGATAAGTAACTTATCATACTTACATAAGCTAATTTTGATAAATTGCCTCCCCCCACCTTATCGTACTTATGTCTTACCATAAGCACTATTATTTTTATTTGTCCGAATTAACCCTCAAAATTGGGTTTTCTATTCTAGGGGTTTATATCTGCATCTCCCATGCATCTTATTTTGGGGGCGACCCTTTCTTCTTCCTCCTCTCTTCTCCCCGCCATCCACCCCGCCACTGACCATCCACCACCGTCGTCGGCCACCACCCGCTGTCGCCGGCCACCCCCCGCTGTCGGCCACCCTCCGCCTCCAGCCACCCACCGTCGTCCGCCACCCTCCTCTGCCGGCCATTCTCCGTCGTCACTCGTCGACGACCCTTCCCGGCCGACCACCCTTCCCGGCTGACCACCCTTTGCCGATGGCCATCCCATGCCACCGACCCCCTACCGCCGACCACCCGCCGCCTCCGGCGCCCTCTGCCGCCGAACACCCTCCGTTGCCTACCACCCCCAGCCGTCGGCCACCTCATGCCGCCAGGCACCCTCCACCTCCGGCCACCCTCCGCCGTAGCCCACCCACCGCCTCCGGCCACCCTCCGCCATCGATGACCCTCCGCCGTAGACCACCCCCTGCCGCCGGCCACCCCATGCCGTCGGGCACCCTCTACCTCTGGCCACCCTCCCCTGTCGACCGCCCCATGCCGTCGGCCACCCTCCACCTCCGCCGCCGACCACCCGTCACCACCGCCGTCCCCCTGTCCCCGGCCACCCTCCTCCATCGACGACCCTCCGCCGTAGACCAACCCTCGCCACCGGGCACCCTCCACCTCCGACCACCCTCCACCGCCGACCACTTATCACCGCTCCTGGCCACCCCCCACCGTCGGCTACCCTCAACTGCCGGCCACCCTCCGCCTTCAGCCACCCATCGCCGCCAACCACCCTTCGTCGTTGGCCACCCCATGCCGTCGGCCACCCTCCGACGTCGTCCACTCTTCGTCGGTTGTGGTAGGAGGAAGGAGGAAGAAGGTAGAAGAAAGAAAAATGGTATTTTTATTTTATGTTTTTTTAATAAATCATATCTTTTTTGGTCATTTTACATCCTCTAAAACCACGTAAGCAACACACATTCCTGAACACTTGTTTTATCAAGTGTTCAACTTCGACACTATTATAAGCATCTACTATCAACATCAGCACCATCAGCAATAAGCCTAAGCTTCAACATCAGTATCAGCATTAAATTGCCGAACGGACCCTATATGAGATTCGAACTACCTAATTTGTATAAAGGAGGGTCCAACCGAATATTTTATTATAGAAATGACACATGACGCAAATTTTTGTGAAGACTTTGACTCCACTTTATACTATAGCATTATAGATGAGGTTAAATTTTGATTAATGGGGGTGGGATTTTTAAAACTGGGTTGTTGAGATTTGATAAAAATGGAGATGGTCGGTGAAATTAAATGGAGATAAAAAAATTGAAGAGAGATGATAGAGAAAAAAGAGTTGGTTTTATATGGGTATATTATATGATTAGAGAAGGGTAAAATGGTAAGAAAATATTGATATAAATGGAAATATGATAAATGTGGACAAATTTTTTGGGACGTCTAAAACGAAAAAGACGGACAAACTTTATGGGATAGACGGAGTACCTCAAAGATGCAAGCAACATCATAAGGTTAGAATTAGGGCTGAGCAAAATCCGGTCCGGACCGGATTTTTGGACCGGACCGGACCGGTACCGACTGGGACCGGACCGAGGCACTTCCGGTCCGGCCCCGGTCCATGAATTTTAGATATCCGGTCCTCGGTCCGGTCCGGTCCGGACCGGATATTTATAAAAAATAAATAAAAAATATATTAATTTTAATGTTTTTATAGTTTATTTTTAATATTTAAGTTTCAAATTTATATTATATACTTAATAATATTATATTTTTCATAATTTATATATAATTTCTCTAAATAAATTATAATTTTTTCAATAAAAAATTAATTTTTAGTTCAAATAATATTTTTTTTTTAAAAAAATAAAAATCCGGTCGAAAACCGAACCGGACCGGGACCGGACCGGACCGGAGTTTTCCGGTCCGGTCCCCGGTCCATATATTTTAGGGAATCCGGTCCCCGGTCCGGTCCGGTCCGGTCCGGTTTTGGACCGGTGCTCAGCCCTAGTTAGAATGGATTCTAAGCCTACTCAATGGTGCCACACTAGAAAGCAAGTCACATTATTATCCCATGTTTCAACTTTGTGCATATTGATGAAAAGTAGTTCAACTTAAGCAAGAAGAGTCAACGTGTATATCTAGCACATCATGAGAAAGGTAAATACAGATCATCCAACTCAAGCAAGTTCATACCAAAAGTAATGTTCACAGATGCAGTTGCTAGGCCTAGGTTTGATTCAAGGGGAGTATGCACATTTGATGGAAAATTGGCATATTCCCATTCACATACAAGGAGGCAGCAAAAAGAAACTCAAAGAACAAGGTGAAGGGGACTATGATGACTAAATTGGTAGAATCCATCAACCAAAAAAGTCACAAGGACAATGCTCATAGAACAAATTGTACCAGCCATAAAAGCAAAGTGGCCACAGGATGATGCAACTCACAAAGTCATATTTATACAACAAGACAATGCCAAAGCACACATAACTCAACAAGATGCAACATGGCAGCGGGTATATTAGCAAGAGGGCTTCACTTTCATTTTAATTCAACAGCCACCAAACGGTCCAGATTTAAACATACTAGACCTAGGATTTTTTAGGAGCATTCAATCTTTGATGCAAAAAAAAAAAAGCCTAAGGATGTGGATGCAATGCTAGATGTTGTTCATGAGGCTTTCAATGAGTTAGAGCCTAAGATTCTAAGTAATGTATGGATGTCACTACAATATGTAATAAATGAGGTTATGAAAGTCAAGGGTGGGAATGATTATGATCTTACACATGTGAACAAGAAGAGACTTGAAAAGACAAGGCAATCTGCCAACAAAAGTAGGAGCATCCATGTGGGCAGTGCAACAATCATGGGATATAACTCATTCAAGCAGAACCACAGTGCAAGAAGAACAAGTGTTTGAAAACAGCACACAACCAAGTCAAACTCATGCACAAGAAAACACCCAAGAGCATCAAACTGAAGATGATCCTTTTGAAGAAGTAGAATGAATGTAAGGGGAAAAGGGTGTTTGGTTTTTGGAAATCTTTTGGTGTAAGTAAATGACAGTTTTTGTAAGTATGCATGTGCAATGACAGTTTTTGGAAATACAATTTCAGAATTGGAAAAAAAGAAGCAATCCCCATTCATCATAGACACAAGTTCACTACACTACCATGACAGGTAGTGGCGTGCCTGAACCTCTTTCAAGGTTGGCTTCCACTAGAATGTCAGTGGTTGTGTAGTTTGACAAGAACAAGTATCTCAGGTAGGAAGGCATCATCATTGATTAAAACAGAAGAAAAGCAATCTCAGAAAGTCCCCATTCATCATCAACATAGGTTCAGCCAAGTTAACCATGACAGCTATGGGCATGCCAAAGCCATTCTCATGGCTGGCTTCCTAGAATGTCATTAGGAACTCAACATATAAAGGAACAAGTGTCTCAGTGCAAGACATCATCATTGATTAAAGGGAAAAAGGGAAAACAAAGCAAAACAGAACATGAATGCATTAAACAACAGCATCACACGAACAGAAGTCTCAAGACATGCAAACATCATGATCAAGGCATGCCCATAGCTGTCCAATGGTGGCGAAGCCGCCGACCGAGATGAAGAGGTTCAAGATTCCCGCCGGCACGCCGTACTCTGCAATCGGTAAATCCACCTTCGAGAAATGGCTGAAAAGCTAATGTCCAAGTGGCATAGGTCGTGCAAAGTTTCATCGAGGTTTTACCAACTCGTTGTATCTCTTTAAAAAAAATTGATGTATCGGTGTTGTTGTTGTATTGTTTTTTTGTATTTGGGGCTTATTTTGCACTTTGATGTAAAAAAGTCTCGTGTCTTTTTCGATTTCTCCTACAAACCCATTTTTTTTCCTTGTCATATGTCTCAAGTGTACCCTAATTATGTGTTATTTATATTAATAATATGCAAGTTGGTTTGTGCCATTATTCATCAATGTCCAATTTTAACTGTTTTTACTTTTATTTTTTGACAATAGAGTTTTGAGAGAGATATGGATCATACATCTATCTTTAGCTAGTTTGAGTAGATCTATCGTTTGTCTCTAATTATTCGTTGTAGTTGTGTCGATCTTATTTATGATATGCATATATTCAAATCTTTTGATATTGCTAGCATTAGCGTACTATTACAACTTGTTATACGGCGACTATGGTATATTGGTGCCATGCCATCTTTTAATGGTGGATCATTTTCATCATTATTGAGTTTATTTTAGATTCACGTAACATGTCCAATAAGAAATTAGTACACAATAGTAATATCAAACTTATACGGGTATAACTAATGAAAGATATTGTAATATTTGTTCAATACGGGTATTAGAGGAGTTCATTTTCCCGTTGTATTTAAAAGGAGTATGTTTAGTTCGATATTTATTGTTGTCGTTTGTGTTTAAAGGAAGTTTGTTTATTTCGTTGTTGTTTTTTGTCGTTTATTTGTAAAAGGAGTTCGTTTAGTTCGTGATTTATTATATATATTGTCGTTTGTGTTTAAAAGGATTAGTTTAAGTTCATGATTTATTATATTGTCGTTTGTGTTCAAAAAGATTTGGTCAAGTTTGTTATTTATTAATGTCGTATGCGCTTAAGAGGATTTCATTTAGTTCATTATTTATTAATGTCGATTGTGTGTAAAAGTGATTTGGTTTAGTTCATTATTTACCTTTGTCGCTTCTATTTGATTGTATTTCATGTAGTGCGTTATGTATTGTTGTGGTTTGTGTTTAAAAGTATTTTGTTTAGTTTGTTATTTGTTTTTGCAGTTTGTGTTTGACTTTGATTTCATTTAGTGCGTTATTTATTATTGTCATTTGTGTATACATGGATTTCATTTAGTTCATTATTTATTTTTGTTTCTTGTGTTTGATTTGGATTTTATCTAGTGCGTTGTTTATTATTGTCGTTTGTGTTTAAAAGAATTTCGTTTATTTTGTTATTTATTTTTGTTGCTTGTGGTTGACTAGATTTTATTTAGGTGCGTTATTTATTTTTGTGGTTTGTGTTTAAAGTGATTTCACGTTATTCCTTATTTATTATTGTCGTTTGTTTTTTATTGGAGGTTGGTTCTTGATTTATTCTATTGTCGTTTGTGTAGAAAAGAATTTTTTTTTAGTTTATTATTATTTTTTAGTATGGTTTGTGTTCGAAAGGTGTTCAATTTGTTTCATTATTTATTTTTGTTGTTTTATACTCCATAGTTCGTTATTTTTTGTTATGAAAAAGAGTTTATTTAGCTCGCTATTTATTGATGTTTGTTTGAAAGAAGTTTGTTTAGTTCGTTCCTTATGGTTGTCGTTTGTATTTTGATGGAGTTTGCTTAGTCCATTATTTTTCCAAGGAGTTCATTAAGTTCGCGTTTAGCTCTATTTTCCATGTATATGCCTTAGTTTGTAAAATCCAAAACCTCAATTAAATACGTATTCATTTCGATTGTTTGGGATGCAGATTCCAAAAACCTATTTTTTTCGACGTTAACTCTTAATGACCGTTTTAAATTAATTATAGTGTCCGGTTTCGTTTTCTTGACCCGCAAGCCAGACTCTTAAGTTATTCCTAGAGTAAGATAGTAATTTAACTAGTTATAACCCGGGCCTTGCCCGGGGCTTTTTTGAATAAAATTTAAAATGTATTAACTTACATATGATATAAGTATTATAAATTAGTTATATAATTTATTTAAATTCGATAGTTATTGTGAAAACTGTAATATTTAGAATTGGTTAATTGGTTGATTTTAGTGATGCGAACCTATGTAGAATAAACTCGAATTTGATGGTGTGAACCTAGTTATAACTGACCGTGTCTTTTAAAGTAAAAACGTAATATAATAATTACATTTGATCTATGAGTACAATATTTTAATTAATGTCATATTTCTAACTTTAAAGTTATATATATTATTATTTAAATATACATGTACATCTATTATTAAAATAAATAAATAAAATTAGTTTTTTGTTCCTCACCAATCTAGTCCAAAATGGATGGTGTCAAATAGAAGTATAAAATAGTTGACTCTCTTCACTAATTGGTCAATCTAAATTTGCAAGAAAACCATAGTGGTCGGCTTGGCCCAACTAATATATAAAATTAACAACGTGAACATATACTCAAACCAAACTAACTGACCCGAACTCAACTGAACCAAACTTGTAATGACCCGGCCCAATCAACCTATAAATTTCTACATTCCAAACTTGTATTCAATCTGAATTCAAATGAACTACCTCCTGAACCGACCTTATTAATGGTTATACTCTTCATATATAACATCCAAAACATGAACTTAATCCGAACTCAAAAGAATCAACCCATCAAAATATTAGATATATGCCAGTAAATTGGGCCTTGCCCGAGACTTTTTTACACTAAATTTGTAGCATATTAATTTACATATGATGTAAGTATTTAAATATATGCATATAAATAGGGTACAACTTATCTATATGAATTTGCCTATTTCACATATGGGTAGGAAAAATTGTATACATATTACATATGGATTTTGTATAGATATAAATATTTTTTGAATAGGGATATTTGGCCTGGTATGAATAGATCTTGTGCTACATAAAAGATATAGTACATATTTCGTTCAGGTATATTATATAGATAAATTAATTTTATTTAGCTTTTTGCTACATCAAGATGGATCTTTTGCTGCATATAGATTACACTGCGTATAAGTATTTGAAATTGCGTGATGGAAAGATATGCCAACCTATCTTAATGTTATAAACTATATATCTATACATTCTAGTTGGTAAGATACGTATAGCTTTTTTTTTTGTTAATTGGTTTTTATAGCTTATCTTAATTACTGTGATATCTATTGCTTATTATATCTTTGCATATATTATAACTGAACATACTAATAAGATAAAAGTATATTAATAAGAACATAGATATGAGATATGAGATTTTCAATTGCTTATACAAATCCGTGAAGATGAGAATTTCGATGATTTTAAGAGCATATCATCATATAATTTTCAATTGCTTATTACATAGATATGAGATTGATAAGAACATATTCTGATTACGTAAAAATACGAGATATTGTATACAAATCCGTGATCAATATGCTACTTGCATATTAGGTATTTTAATTTTATTATAAATAGATAGAAAATCAATATAAAAATCTGTTAATAAAAATACGGTGAATGGTTTATAAAAGCGTAATGACAAAACTGTCCTTAACTGCTTCAGGTTTAGAAGTATAAATATATTGATATTGATTATTCTTAAATAATAGTTATAAGTCAAATAATTTATCGTAAAGGAAGATGCAAATAAAAATAATACGCGCGAACATTTGACCAAGAAAGATTTACTGAAACCTAATTAGTGGGCTAATTGCAAATTAGGGTCCAAGGTCAACCGATTATATATATATTAAGAGGCTGATCATGCCTTGTTCTTCTCGTGTGCGCCGCCTTCCTTCATATTCAATTGTTTTATTAATTCTTCCGCCTTTCAACTATTTTACTTGCTCCATATTCCTCCTTCGACCCGTTCCTCGGAGTGCCTTCCATCGCCGTCTTCGCCGCTGCCGTCCGTCCATGGTGCTTGCGTTTCACCGGTGAGTATTTCCGCCCCGTCGTCTAATGTTTCTTCCTTGTCCCATGCATGTTCGGCCGTCATCTTCGTCACCGGACATGGATGTAGTCAAACTCTGAGGGCTCATCGTTACGTCTGAGTTAAAATATAAAAGGGATTTAATTCTGTAATCAACAAAAAAAACTAAGAATCTCTTATTCTTATCTCTCTTTCCTAAATTCTCTCCTTAAAATTGATTTAAAATTTAAAAAAAAAAAACAGAAAGTGATGATATTGTGATCTACGTAATATGTAATATGCACATCCAAAAAAAAAAAAAAGTTGTTTTCACTCTCAGCACATAGTTGCATAATTCGTACATTCTCAGCACATAGTCTCTTCTTGCTAATCCACCATTACTGTACGTTTGTTTGTCCGTCTATAGTTTCATAATTCGTTAGATTCATATATCGATCACTTATGTTTCTGTTGCTTTGTGTGACAGTGATGTCGACCCTTACGGAAGCATCCATGACTTGGATCTCTCGAATAGGCATGGAGTTCGAATCAGAAGAAGATGTTTGGAGATTTTGGCAAGAATATGGCAGAAGGATGGCCTTTAATGTTCGCAAGCATTTCAAAAACAAAAACAAACAAGGAGAGGTGTCTTCAAGGCGATTTCTATGTGCAAAAGAAGGTTTTCGGTTGAAAAATACGGGAGCCGATTTATCGAGACGTTCCAAGGCTGAAACAAGAACGGGTTGCAAGGTTCGCATCGGGTGTCAATTGATCAAGGAAACGGGCAAATACCAAATACATGATTTTGTTTCCGAGCATAATCACCCTCTTCATTCACCGGAGACTAGACACTTATTGACATCACAGAGAAACATATCAGAAGCCCAAGAACTTGAAATTGATTTAGCTAATGATGCCGGAATTAAGCTTATAGGATCACATGTTGGTGGGTCAGCTAATCTGGCTACACACATCGAGATCACAAAAATTACCTACAAAGAAAGCGACAACGAAACATGGCATATGGGGAAGCTGGAAGTCTATTGAGGTACTTTCATACGCAAACTATTGAAAACCCTTCATTTCAGTACTCAATTCAACTAGACAGTGAAGAGCAAATAACAAACATCTTTTGGGCTGATGCTAAGATGGTTATAGACTATGCTTCATTTGGTGACGTAGTTGCTTTTGATACTACATTTGGTACGAACCATGAAAATAGACCTCTTGGCGTGTTTGTTGGCTTTAATCATTTCCGAGAAGTAACTATATTTGGGGCTGCTCTTTTGTATGATGAAACTATAGAGTCTTTTAAGTGGTTGTTTGAAACGTTCCTAGCAACACATGATAAGAAACAACCGAAGACCATTTTTACAGATCAAGACATCGTCATGGGTAAGGCTATAGATGAGGTTATGGTAGGAACCTCTCATGGATTATGTACATGGCACATAATGCAAAATGCAACCAAGCACTTGTCACATGATGGGTCTCATGTTCTTCGTGATTTTAAAGCTTGTATGTATGATTATGATAAAGAGGTGGACTTTGAAGAAGTTTTCAATGCATTGCGCGGGAAAGTAAGGAAGGGTTCTTGGTTAGATAGTATATATGCATTGAAGGAGAAGTGGGCAGAATGCTATATGATTGAAGTTTTTTCATTGGGGATGTGGAGCACACAAATAAGTGAGAGTTTGAACCGAGATTTGAAAGATCATTTGCATTACACCATGGATATAATGACCTTCTTCAAACACTTTGAGCGGGTTGTTAGAGAAAAGCGTCAAAAGGAGATGAATTTTGAATTTGATGCTAGGGAAAAACTACCTACAATGAAGATGAGAAGGACACCCATACTCAAACAAGTAGGTGAGTTGTACACTCCTAAAGTCTTTGAAACCTTTCAAGATGAATATGATTGGTTTACAGCTGCATATATTAAGCCGAGGCTAGAGGATCAGCCAAGTAATATGTTTATAGTGGCAATTTCTGATGTGGATGATAGTAAAGTTGATGACATAGAGTATAAAGTTATGGGTGATACTTTGACTCAAACAGTTTCTTGCAGCTGTAAGATGTTTGATAGAGAGGGAATATTGTGTGCTCATGCTTTAAAGGTCCTTGATGCTATGGATATTAAGTTGGTGCCCGAGAAATACATCCTGAAACGATGGACTAAAGAAGCAAGAAGTGAATCTGTACAAGATATTCGTGGAAGGATTGTTGTTGAGGACCCCCATTTGGATACCACACGAAGATATAGGGCGTTGTGTCGTAAATTTGTGAATATAGCTTCTCGAGCTGCAAATTTTGATGAATAGTCTGTCTTCTTAGATAGTAGGTTGAATGTTGTTATCGATGAGGTCAATAAAATGTTTTCAAGCATGCAAATCCAAGGACGGGAAGCTGTATCAATTCCAGACCTAAACACACCTGTTCAGCAAGATACTGCAGTAGCTCTTGGTAACATTACTTTAAAGAAAAAAAAAGGGGGAAAAAGGAGGAAAAAGATTAAGGAGTTGGACTGATAAATTAAAGAAGAAGAAGAATCCAGCTATTACAGAAGTTGAGCAAGAACGGCTGACTCAAAGAAAGGGGAAGCAAGCTTACCAAAATCAGTCAGAAACGGTATGTTTAATGTGCAGCCATCTATGGATTATATAATAAAACCTGTCATCAAGTAGATTATTTCTTCTTCTTCTTTTTTATCTAATAAATCCTGTCATCAACTAAATTATTTCTTCTTCATTTTTTTTTATCATTAGCAGGGTGGAAATAGTCATAATTTTCTTCACCAGCAAAGTGACTCAAATATGCACAATGTTCTCCATCAGCAAAGTTACTCAAATGGCTATATACATCAACATTCTCATAATGTGCAAGAGGCTCAATTTCAAGTGTGGTATAACTCAACTCAATGGCAAATTGGTAGCAAAACTGCATATAAACAATATGTAATATGAATTGTCTTTTTTTGTAGGATCTGAATGTGGAGTCTACATGTCCTCAAGTACTACTTAATAGCACTACAAACTACTTAGGTATGTATGTCTCAACTGAATTATTTTGCAGTCATTCCATATCACATTAATCCTCAACTAAATTATTTTACTGTCATTCTATATCATATTAAGCCTCAATTGAATTGTTTTGCTATCATTCTATATCATACTAAGTCTTAATTGATCCTTATTTTGTTGATAATTTCACTTTACAGGACAAGAAAAGATGCAGTTGGCAGGATAAGCATCAACTTGGAAAAGAAACTCGCTTGTGAACTAGCTCTTCAAGCGGTTGATGAAGTCAAGAAGAAGATTGCTTCAAAATACTATAAAACAGTAGTAGGGTTTGGATTGGAAAACTGATTTTATTGTTTCATTGATTTGAATATGATTTCTAGATGCAACCTCAATTTAGTTTACTGATTTTTATTTTTATGAGGGTTGTCATGGATATACAAGTGGATTATCCCACTAGAAGTTTCATCTTAGTTGGGATAGAAGATTGCTTTTGGTAGTTCAGAGTCAATTATACAAGGTTTTGATTATTATCTCAAATGATGGTTGAAGTGGAAGAAAAGTTAATACTACATCAGCAACGTTCAACTATTTTGCAAGATGGTGAAAATAATAAGGAACACAAAATTGAATGTGTCTATTAAAAGCTACTGAATAAACCAAGCAATCTACCTCATGAACTCAATGACTTTTCCTTGCTTCAAGGGCGTGTCCTTCTACACTTGTGTTTGCCTGCACTATTGTAAATGTTGAACACGAATGGGGAACTGTTTGAGCTGAGAAAGGAAACAAGTTGGGTCATGATCTATGCTAGTTTTGAACGGAAGGTTCCCTGAGAAGGAAGATCCGACTCATAAGCATCTGCATTGCAAGGCACCACAAGCTTCACATATCCAGTAAGATTTGCCTTGGACAAAGATTGAGTAGTGCATGTTTACATCAGCATTGCTGCAAGTTGAGTAGTGCAGGCATGATGTAATTCTTTTCCCTATCAACCAGAATGTGTCAACTGCAAAGGATTGATGAACGGAAGTGAGAAAAATCCTTACAGCTTAAAGAGAATATAACATCGTTTGGTAAGTTTAACTTGTTGTAAATTATCATGTAGATCTAGAAGAGAGACAGACATGAAGATAAAAAGTTGGCATGACAACAACTAAGTATCAGCTACAGAGTTAAAACTAAGAATTCATAGCCACAAAATGGTAAGAGTCATCCTCTACTATACTTAGGCCTTTATTCTTTTCTAGTACTTTTTACTTTGATCACAAGGTCAATCTAAGCACCTTGGCCAACCCAAGAACTTTAGAAAAGAGAACAAATCTAGTGATAGCAAACAAATTGAACTATCTCCAAAACCGTATAGTTGTTTGAGATATTCAAGGAAAAGTGAGAAACCACGATCATAAATTTTCCCTTTACACTAGGCTTCAAGGAAAGTTCAAAGTTATTCCACCACTCAACCCAAGTTTAGACTCTCTAATTGAAAGTTACACAGTTGATGGGCTGAATAGTACCAGCAAACAAAGAAACACAGTAAACAATATCACAGAAGGAGAGTAAAAACAGAGAGAATGTTGTAGAATAGACCAGAACTGTCAAATTTTCAAGTAATCCGCCAGTAATCCACATCCAAATCTAAACAAGCACCAATCAGCCTAGCATTTATGCGATTTGGAGCTGTCGGTCAAGCGCTAGTGACACAAAAACAAGGGGTAGTTTGGGTCTTTCGAAACAAGTACCACAAAAATTACATACTGCCTCCGTCCCAAAACGTTTGTCCATCGGGCGTCCCATTAAGTTTGTCCATATTTACAAACTTTTCATTTATATCACTACATTATTACACTCTTACCCTTACACAATACACTTTTTTACCTACATTAACCAACTCCTTCTTCCCCAGCTAATCCATCATCATCACTTCATAGCCATAAATTTACACAATTTAAACAATTCATACCCATAAATTTGCACACTTTTTTTTTGATCTCAATTACCCAATTTTTTTTTTGAGTAAAATAAGATCCATCATGAGTGGGTTTGAATCTTGATAAATGGGGCCAATTTCGGGCTTCACCTCCATTGTTGGACCACCAACATATTGTTGAGCATTGAATTGGGCATTTATGGGCCTGCTCCAAACCCTAGAGCATATAAGCTCCCAAACCCTAATTCTTGCCCCTTGCCTCCATTTGTTGTGCCGTTTCTGCTGAATTGCTTCACTCTTCACTCCTCTATTTCACTCGCTCCTCACTCCTCTCTCTCGTTCAAACTCACAGAAACCCTAGGGTTTCAAAAGCGGCCGCCATTCCATCCTCACCTCTCTCGAAATCCATCTCCCCTATCTCGCCTAGATCTCCATCTCCCCTCTCTTGACTTGATCTTGATCTCTCCTCTCTCGAATCGATCTGATTATGGCGAGGTTGTGAGTGAGTTTGGTTGTTCCTGGCTTGGTCGCTCTTGACTTGTGCTTGTTGGACTTTAACTAAGGTAAAAAAACTCCTTTTTTGGCGATTAAATGTGTTTCGGTACCTTGTTCAATCCATATGCTGCTTTGTGTGCTTGTGTATCTCACACTTTTGATGTTTGATGTGCATGGTTGTCCTCCTCTCTTGTGGTTCGTGGCTCATTGTTTGCTTCTTCTCCTCTCCTGTGGTTCTTGATTCTTTGTTTGCTTCTCCTCCCCTCCTTTGGCTCATGATTCATTCGTGAGTTCATCTCGATCTACACTTCCATTCTCTATTTTTGTTCTCCTGGCTTGGATCCTGACTAGTGGTTGTTTTCTTGATCTTGGGTTGATTCATCTTGAACCTTCTGTGGGCGTTGCATGTTGTTGGTGCTTGCTTGGTCCTTCCATCCGAACATGAAAGTGCCCCTTCTCTGGTAAGCTCTTCATACATATGAAGAATCATCATCACCCTTGTTAACTACTGTCTCTGTTTTAGCATGCTTGCTTCCCTCACATTTTGACTTGTGCATGTTTGTTGTTGCATGTTGCTTTTGGTTGCTTGGACCTGCGATTTTCATGCTCTCTGGTAAGACCTTTAAGTCTTTGACATGGCTTGATCCCTTGTTGCACTTTTTTCTTGCTTGTTTTCTCACCTATGTTTGTTATTATTGCTACTGCATGCATACATGAGAAAACAAGCAAAAAAAACTAGCTTCTCATGGGTTCTTGCTTGTCTACAACCTTTAGGTCCCTCAGTTGAGATGGATCTTGATCCTGATGTCATCTTTGGAGCTGATAGTCCCCACAACTCCTTGGATTCCATGGATTCTTGGGCTCCTGCATGCTCCCAAGATCCCTACTGTGATTGGGGCTCTGCCTGCACTGGTGTGCACTCCTATAGCCAGTGGCGCATAAGGGAGATGAATCCACCAGAGGTGGAGGAGTCAACTGAGGTGGAAGGCCCAAAAAAATCCCCTAAAATTGAGACTGGCCCGGATTCAGAGGAGAGAAGTGATGACTCTGCTTCTGATGATGATGAATACGCCCCTGATTCCCTAGGGGAAGATTAAGCTAAGTCCCCTCAGCTTGATGCCTTGTTCATTGTCTTTCAATTTGATGTGTGTTGCCTGTTTTGTGCTTGATGCCTTCTTTACTGTGTTGCTTGGTTATTTGTTGCATGTTATCCTCTCTTGATCACATGAATATTACCCTCTGTCCTAAATTGTTTGTCCATAAAGTAGTGTGGCACTGTTTTGTTGTTGTTTGTGCTTGGTTGTTTGTCCACACGGTTGGACAGCTATGGGCATGCCTTGATCATGATGTTTGCATGTCTTGAGACTTCTGTTCGTGTGATGCTGTTGTTTAATGCATTCATGTTCTGTTTTGCTTTGTTTTCCCTTTTTCCCTTTAATCAATGATGATGTCTTGCACTAAGACACTTGTTCCTTTATATGTTGAATTCCTAATGACAAAAAAAGTGATTAATTAAAAGGTGCCCAAGTGATTAATTAAAGTGTTTTTAGCACCTAATACCGCTAAAAAAGTTTAGAATAGCAAAAATACCTTACTTTAAAAAAATTGGCACGGATACCCCAGAATCCCAGATCTTAAATTTTAAACTTTATTTTTAAAGAAAATAATGGTTTTTGTTTTCATTTAGAAAATAAGTACAAAAACAAAAAAAAAACAAAAAAAAGCTTAAGAGAGATCCCTCCTCCTTTGAACAGATTTCTTGCCCCTGTCCTCCGGCAATTCCAACTACATCAATTGACTTTATTCCATCCATCTATCTATAAACCTCTATTACAACTTGCAAAGCCACAGAACTCTTCCACAATCTATCTATATATACCAAAACCATAGAAAACAAACATTCCAAGGAGGCGGCGATGAGGACGACAGTTAAGGTGAACATGAAGCAGAGGAAACAGAATTGGCGGAAGGGGCAGTTGCTCCTCTTAGACTGCTGCGGATTCGGCCAGTTAGCACCGGCGCTAGCCGGATGGGGCCGGGTAAGTCTATAGAGTTGTGTCGGCGGCTTCGGATTCACGGCAACGGCAGTTGTTGTGCTGTTGGTGGTGGCAGTTCTTGTACCTATCCGAAGTCCGTTAAGCAGGTCTTGGCAGATTTTGAGGATGTGCGGTGAACCTGTAGGAATATGTGTGACACCGAGCCGTCGGCGTGGATCATCCCGTCGTCGTCTAAGAAGTGGTGGTCAGCAACGGGCTCGTGGAGGGGGTTAGTTCCGTTTCTTAGATAGTCTCCTCGGATGGAGTCGGGGATTTTACGGTGACGGGGAGGTTGCGGGCCAGGTGACGGCTCGCTCCGGTACCGGATCGAAGTTGCCGGAGATTTGGACTTTTGGGTTGGCAGTTTTGAGGAGCAGGAGGGTTCGCTTGTGGGAGAGGACGGTGGATTCGGCGAGGTCTAACGCCGCCGCCCTTTGGAGTGGATTCCACGCCGGCGGAGCCACGATGGTGAAGGATTTTGGGAGGGGTATTTTGGGGAGGGGTAAAGTTGGGGTTTGAAGAGCACAGTTGATGGAATTAGGGCTTCTGTAATTGGGGGTGGAGTGGGTAGTGGAAGCTAAAGAAGATGAGATTCGGTATGAATTGAGATTTGCCATGGAGGTTTAACTGAGCCAGATTTTATTTTTTTACAGGAAAATAAAATTAAGAGATTATTATTTTTATGAATAAATAAAAATATTATAGTTTTAATTGCAGACATACCTAAAAAAATGACCCCATGCAATTTAACCTAAATCAGGGCGTTCTTCATATTACAAACTTTTTCGAGGGCATACCTGTAAATTCCCCTTAATTAAATACCACATCAACGTGACCAATGTCCTTTCCGCTCTCCCGAACAACCGTGATGTGATCATGCCTCGCGCTCCGAAAGGCGCGCCCGAGTTCGAGAAGGTCGGCGCCGGGCGCCCCGCGCATGCGGCCTTCGACGCCGGTGCCTCGTTTTGGCACCGAAACCGTGGCGCCGGTGCTTCCCGAGAGCGCGCGCGTCTAAGGGCGGGAGCCGCTTCCGGGCCTCCTACTACTAGACCGCGTCCCGGGCTTTCAAGACAAGCCTACCTTGGAGTGAAGTCCCTAAGCTCCCATGCAAGACGGGGCGGGCTCGTCCACAACAATCAAGACAAGAAATTTGGGCCCAAGCCCATTCGTCCCACCTCTCCTCCAAACCCATGCCGCCACTCCACCTCCTCAACCTTTCCTTGACGGCAAAGTAAGAGCTAAGTAAGACGGTGACTTCCGCGCCAAGCAGCCGCCATCAATTTTTCCGCCTTGGAGCCGAAGTCTTAGCTTAAGAATTCCCTCATTTTTCCCTATAAATAAAGAGGGGATGTAGTAGATTTTAGGATGTTGTTGTTTTGAGCTTGAACTTTACTAAGAGACTTTTGTCCTAGTTAGGTTTCGGGCTTTCCCGGCTTGTGGGACTCAAGCCGTAGGGCTCTCGTGAGACGCGAGAGCCGGGCGGCGGGCTAGGGTTCGTGTGACTCGAGCCATGGCCCCGCCGTTCTTATTTTTCTATCAAACCCCGGCCTTCGGGTAACCGAGGGCTCGGAGGGCGGCTTGTCTCGTGCGACTCGAGCCTCGTCGTCCCTCCTTAGGCGTCCTAGCTTGGTTCATTTCCGAGCAAGGTGCCTACCTATCCTTAGGGCCGCTTGGATTTTTAGGGTTCGGTTCCGCACCCCTTGTATCCCTTAGTCGATCCCTCTCGGTGAGTGGACCGAAGTGAGGGTTCGACTACTTATCCCACTTTATTAAAACGCAAGCAAAAAGAGTTTCATGATTCACAAATCCACACGTCCGAAATGTTGCAATTTCTTTTGAATTTTGCAAGTTTAAGAAAGATCTCTCGCCCCAATCGTTTACATGGAAGCCAAGAACTCCCTCGAGCCAGAATCGAGTCCGATCCTAAGGCGAATCACATCATCTGGTATCAGAGCCTTTCGAGGCGGGTTCTGTAAGTTTTGATTACGTAAATTACATTCTTCATGATTACTTTCGTAAAAGCTCAAGTCCTTTAAAAACCTTTCGACCATCCAAGACTTGAGCCCACCTTAAACCTTACCATAACTCGGGCACAAGTCTAAAGTATTGGCGGTGCGAGGGAAAACTAGGCAGCGTGGTGATCTTGTCAACGACTTCCCCATTTCTTTCGCCCACGCCTAGACCTAGCCACCACCCCTCAGAAGTAGTTTAAAAAGAACCTAAGAAGGAAGGGTTGGGCGTGGGGCCTAGAATTTTCGTATTTGGTTCGAAAACGTGGAGCCCAAGAAAACCAAGTGGCCGAGCCTATGCATGCATGCAAAGCGAGCTAGCCAAAAGGGGAGTAAATGGCGTTTTCACTCATTTTTTGCTACCCAAATTTACCTTTGGCCTCATGAAGAAGCTTGGCCTCCAAGTAGTGTAGTGGCGCCATGTACCGAGCATCTCTTCGGTTCCAACAAGATTCAAGTAAGGAGCTATTGTGGAGAATTGCTATCCCACATCGGAAACAAAGAAAGAAACTGCCTAGTATATAAACCCTTGGGTTACTCCCCCTATTGCCAATTGGTTTTAGGGTGGAACCCCATGGGCTTATCTGTTAGGCCCATATACACATGTGTGGTCGTACCGACACGTCCCATTCTACCTTTCTACCGGGCCCACAGACTTTCTTCATGGTATCAGAGCGGGTTTGGTCTTGAGCCCATTATCTACCTTACTATCTACGTGGGTTGGACTTAGCCAGTTTGCTATCCGCCCGTTATCTACCTTCTGTGTGCAAGCTGCCTTTCCCAGCTGCACCGTATCCTATCAAAGTCCAAGTGTCAACTGCGGTACCCAGTTGCACTTGAGGGGGCGTGTGGAGAATTGCTATCTCACATCGAAAACAAAGAAAGAAACTGCCTAGTATATAAACCCTTGGGTTACTCCCCCTATTGCCAATTGGTTTTAGGGTGGAACCCCATGGGCTTATCTGTTAGGCCCATACACACATGTGTGGTCGTACTGACACGTCCCATTCTACCTTTCTACCGGGCCCACAGACTTGCTTCAGCTACTTAAGTGGCCATTCATTCAAACTCCTACTTCATTAAAGACGAGCACCTCCTCACTTCTCCTTGGTGTGCAAGCTAAGGACGCCATTAAGAGGGTGTGTCCATGAGTTGCTTGCAACTCTTCCCTTGCCTCCTTAATGTCGACCACCTCCTCACTTCCAAAGGCTGGCCGGTTTCTCCTAGTCCCTCACCTTCCCCATCTTATAAATAGGAGCCAATTGCTTTCATTTCCCTTTCCAAAACCCCAAGCCTTAAGACCAAAGCTCCCGCTGAGGTTTCAGCCGATCAAGTGTGTTCTAGCCCTCTAAATTCCTAGAATTTTTGCGAGTTGGAGTGTGTGCTCGTCATCCTCCTCTCTTTTGGATCGTTGGTGGTGGATTCGAGCCTTCAAGTCAGAGTCATTTCATCTAAGTTCTCGATTCTTCAATCAAGTAAGTGGCCCCGATCTCAACTTGTTGTTGTGCTTTTCGTGGGTGGGTTGGAGTCGCCAATGACGAGCTGAGTGCCCCCAAACCCAAGAGGCTCCACCACCTCAAAGTTTCCAGCCCCGGCCTTAGCCAAAAATCGGATCCTTAAATGAGGATAAACCGAGACCTTGACCGACCTTTAACCCGAGTATATCCGAGCCAAACCTTTGAGCAACGAAAGTATATTATGAATTGTGTGATTTATGTGTCATTTAACTTACGAATGGCTTGTGAAAACTTACTTGGGTCGATGGCAAGAGACACGAGACGTGTTCCTCAAGTCTAAAACCGAAATGGCACCCATGAGTGTCGAAATCAAGAAAAGGGGGGTCGGTTGTGTAGTTAAAAAAAAAGAGAGAGAGAGAGAGAGGACGAGCTCGGATGCAAGCTCGGCTGATTCCAAGAGAAGAATCGAGCGAGGGCATGATGAAAAAAAAACGAGAGGGGAAAACCGAGCCCAAAGTTAATCCGGGTCGAATATGAATCTTACGAAGACCTTGTGCGTTTTCTGTGGAATTTTTCAGGAATTGTTATGGCTTCGAAGATGATGATGAGCTTGAGAAAGAGCGCCTCAAGCCATGCCTTGGCTGGCCCGCGTCGAGTGTGCGGAATGGTGCCTCACAAGGAAGATATTGTATTCATCGATCTCGTAAGTGATGACGAGGTCGAGGTGTCGACAAAGGCTACGAGTGAGCCAAGCGTGAATCAAACACCCACTCGTGACGGAGATGTGTAGGATGACGAGAGCTCCGGAGAGGAAACGGACCCGAGCATCAACACCGGCAATGGGTCGGACGACTCTAGCTCGAACAACTCTAGTTCGAGTAACGGGTCGGACGGCTATGAGTCGGGTCCGTACATGTCCACCGACGGGGAGGACACTTATGTGGATATCATGGATGACGATGCTCCCTTCGGAGGAATGGAGGGTCCAGCCGAAGAACATTTTGAACCAATTCCAGTGGTGTATCCGGAGGGAGATGAGGTCGCAGTCGAGAATCTGAATGAAGGTTTCCCCGAGTGGGAGGCTAATGAGTGGTTCGAGCTTGAAAAATTACTTAACTAACTCGACGAGCCTATGGAGGAAGGAGAAGTCACCGATGATGTGGAGGATGTTGGTGACATTCTCATGAGCGAAGATGAGGCCGATTTTGATGGCCAAAAGTACAACTTGTTTTATTGCCGGGCCCTTGTGCTCGGCGTGGATTGTCTCGTTAACATTGACGGGGAAAGTGCATCCAACCTTGTGTCGGAAGACGTGCAAACTCAGGCCGGCCTCCGACTACAACGACGCACCAAACCCTACATACTCGGGTGGCTCGGAGACGAGGACGCTTTACACATAACTCATTTCGTGTATGTGCCGCTCGTTATCGGAGGCTACCACGACCTAATTAGGTGCGACGTCGTGCCGATGAAGACGGCGCATATCATTTTGGGACGACCATGGCAATGGCTGCGGTGTGTACACCACGACGGACGGCTGAACACACATACGTTCGGGCATGAGGATCAAATGTTTTGCTTAGCACCGTTGGAGGCCGAGGAAGTGGGTCCGCTTCTCAAACGCGGGCCCGCACATCTTAGTCATTTTGCCTCCGCCACCCCCATGCACCAACCCAAGGATTCGAGGTCGAATACTCTTCAAGGGGGGGGGGGATGATGTGATCATGCCCCGTTCTCCGAAAGGCGCGCCTGAGTTCGAGAAGGTCGGCGCCGGAGCGCCCCGCGCATGCGGCTCGGCGCCGGTGCCTCGTTTTGGCACCGAAGCCGCGGCGCCGGTGCTTCCCAAGAGCGCGCGCGTCTAAGGGCGGGAGCCGCTTCCGGGCCTCCTACTACTAGACCGCGTCCCGGGCTTTCAAGACAAGCCTACCTTGGAGTGAAGTCCCTAAGCTCCCATGCAAGACGGGGCGGGCTCGTCCACAACAATCAAGACAAGAAATTTGGGCCCAAGCCCATTCGTCCCACCTCTCCTCCAAACCCATGCCGCCACTCCACCTCCTCAACCTTTCCTTGACGGCAAAGTAAGAGCTAAGTAAGACGGTGACTTCCGCGCCAAGCAGCCGCCATCAATTTTTCCGCCTTGGAGCCGAAGTCTTAGCTTAAGAATTCCCTCATTTTTCCCTATAAATAAAGAGGGGATGTAGTAGATTTTAGGATGTTGTTGTTTTGAGCTTGAACTTTACTAAGAGACTTTTGTCCTAGTTAGGTTTCGGGCTTTCCCGGCTTGTGGGACTCAAGCCGTAGGGCTCTCGTGAGACGCGAGAGCCGGGCGGCGGGCTAGGGTTCGTGTGACTCGAGCCATGGCCCCGCCGTTCTTATTTTTCTATCAAACCTCGGCCTTCGGGTAACCGAGGGCTCGGAGGGCGGCTTGTCTCGTGCGACTCGAGCCTCGTCGTCCCTCCTTAGGCGTCCTAGCTTGGTTCATTTCCGAGCAAGGTGCCTACCTATCCTTAGGGCCGCTTGGATTTTTAGGGTTCGGTTCCGCACCCCTTGTATCCCTTAGTCGATCCCTCTCGGTGAGTGAACCGAAGTGAGGGTTCGACTACTTATCCCACTTTATTAAAAAACCTACAAAAAGAGTTTCATGATTCACAAATCCACACGTCCGAAATGTTGCAATTTCTTTTGAATTTTGCAAGTTTAAGAAAGATCTCTCGCCCCAATCGTTTACAAGGAAGCCAAGAACTCCCTCGAGCCTGAATCGAGTCCGATCCTAAGGCGAATCACATCAAACCGTCCACATGACCCAGTCAACCAAGAGCTACTCCGGTCAACGGTGGAACTCGACATTCTCTTGGTCAGTTCTGGTGCCATATAAGTTTCTTTTCTTGCTCTACTTTCTATTGGGTTTTAAGGGCACACCTTCACCAATGGGTTTCACATCGAGCATGTAGGTCACGATTTGCAAATCTTTCGGATCTGGCTTTTGCGGCACGTTTTCCGAGCCCGACTTGTCCTCTTCGGTGGCTTTGGCAGGGTGATCAACACCGACGTGTAGGAGTCGGACGATTTCCCACCGGGATTGCTCTGGCATCGATGGTGACATCATGTTTGAGAGAGGGGATTGATAAAAATAAGAAATTAAGTGAGATGATGGATGGATGAAGGTGTATATGTGGGAGGTGGGGTTTTTTGTATAGGAGGTAAGGGGTAGAATTTGTACATAAGGCAAGATGCATGTTTTTACATCTCATTTATGACACTGCCTAACAACCCATTCTAAAAAATCAATGTCAATGGTATTTTCAAATTTTCACCTTTTATTTTTCTTCTTACTATTTTAAAATTATTTGAGGATATAAACAATTTCTTATGATTTTTATCCACTTCTAAGAAGGTTTAGTAAAATAATTTTCTACTAAAAGATGGTGATTTTATAAGATTTGAGTTACAAAACGGAGATTGCTTACATTTAAAGTTTTTTTTTTTACTTTTGATCTACACTTTACTGTGCCAAATACTTTGAAAAAAAGCTTTTTTCCTTAGGTCAAATGAAATATACATTTGAGTGCATAAAACATGGAAAAGGGACTCAGTCGGATTCATATAGTCACGTACGTATGTACATTGGATACAATGTACATAATATCATCTTGTCACATTTTAGTGCATGGAACAGGGGACAACGTCGGATTCGTCTAGTCACGTGTGTACGTTGAAAACGTTGTACATAAGTTTTTCTAATCACATTTGTGTTCATGGAACATGGAATAGGGGTCCCGTCGGATTCATCTAGTTACGTATGTGCATTGAATACATTATACAAAAGTTCATCTTATCACATTTGAGAGCATATAACATGGAATAGGGGACTCAATTGTATTCATCTAGTTATGCATATACTTTATTGTGCCAGATATTTTTTTACAAACTTTTTTTGGTCAAATTTAATATATTGATGTCCTTTGAATATGGTGAATAAATTTTAGGTTTATTAAAATATAATGAAATATACATTTATCGAATTAATATATATATATATATGTATATATATATGTACATATATATACACTACTAGTTCTACTACTACTACTACTACTAACAATAATAATAGGAACATAAAGCATTGAAACTAGAGAAATAAATCAAAATAATTCAAAGTTGGATAAAGATGGATTAAAATTTTACAAAATCATATCTTACTACAAGTGTCCCTCTGCATGTTTCTAATGTACAGGCACATTTATGAAATCATATGAATTTGTAATTAATAAGATTTAACTAGTTATTGTTAGATAAGCACGTACACAGTACCAAGTACTACGATATTCATAATGAACCGTAATACATTCACAAAATCATCAACAAGAAGAAAAAAAAATACACAAAAGTTCATTGCCAAACTTAACTATTCGACGCAATATATTATGCATTGAAATATATGTTTTGAACTAAAAAAAATTACTTTTTAAACATATGAGGATTAGCTATATGGGATAAGTAATTAGCCCAATACCACACATATAAACTATAATTACGTTAACGTCGAAAAAATACATTTTTTGAATCCGCATTCCAGACTATCGAAGTGAATGCGTATTTAATTGGGGTTTCGAATTTTACAAATTTAGGCATATACATGGCAAAAAGAGCTAAATAAACTTAATGAACTCTTTGGAAAAATAATGGACTAAGAAAACACCTTTAAAATACAAACGACAACCATAACCAACACGCTAAACAAACTATATGGGATAAGTAATTAGCCCAATACCACACATATAAACTATAATTACGTTAACGTCGAAAAAATACGTTTTTTGAATCCGCATTCCAGACTATCGAAGTGAATGCGTATTTAATTGGGGTTTCGAATTTTACAAAATTAGGCATATACATGGCAAAAAGAGCTAAATAAACTTAATGAACTCTTTGGAAAAATAATGGACTAAGAAAACACCTTTAAAATACAAACGACAATCATAACCAACACGCTAAACAAACTTCCTTCAAACACAAACGAAAACAGTAAATAGTGATGACTCGGGCAAAATCGTTGTATCCAAAGTCAAAGATAACCAAACACACAAACTAAGTATTGTGAGCAAGTAAGGGATCGAACCCAAGAGAACTAGAGGTATCTAATCTAATATTTGTATCAACCAAGAGCAAAGGGGGATTTTATGCAAGAGTTTCAATCACCAAAGTAAGAAGAAGACTAGACAGTTTCACAAGATTCAATCAAAGTACTAAAGACAGGTTCATTCAACAAATCCACTTTAAAAGAGTCGTTTGATCATTGATTCACACCAATTCCTTTTAATCCAATGGTTAATTCCAATCCTAATCTTGACTAATTTCCTGTCCACGGTCCAGGAAATACTTAACAATGATAGAGGACGCTCAAATCAATATTAGCATTAAGAACAAGGATATATAGGATGCATGCAAGAGAAATCAAGCTACGCGTCAATTTCACAAGCAAACAATCAATTCTCTTCTTAAAGCCTAGTTGCATAGACAACAGGTCTAGGTTTAAGTCGTTTTCACAAGATAGGTTTGTCCACGGTCCAAACCCCTCCCAACAATAGAAGATCAATCAATTCAATAGGTTAATTACTCCTAGAGAAACAATCAATAATCATGTAATTAAGCACAAGAGAATCAATAATAACCAAAGGAATAGGAAAAGGATTTAGAATCTCACAAACTAATCAATCAAAGCTTCATTGATGAACAAACCCTAGAGAGGTTTAGTTCTCCATAATCTTCATAAAACTCAAGTCTTCAAACAAAGGTTGAATCATAATAAAAACCTAAAGAAACTCCTCCTTATATAACCCAAGGAACATGCTCTACGAGATAGATAAGGAAAGAGGTAAAAAGATAGAAAAGGAAACAAGATAGAAAGATTTCGGCCCGCTTCGGATCCGGCATCTCCGCGGTCGCGCCGCCATCACCGCGCCCGCGCTTTTACGACAGAGAAGAACAAGTCGGTCTCGGCGGCCACCGCGGTCGCGGTGGACAATCCGCGGTCGCGGTATCGGGACAGAACCTCTTGTGTCACTTCGGAGGCTGTTTTTACCATCTTCCGCTTGGAATCTGACTTCGGTTTAAAAAGATGAATTGAAGATCTTGAAGTTAGCTTTCTAATGGCACCGGAATCAGCTCAATCCGATCACTATAGCTCAAGATATTGCCTTCACAAGAAAGTGGTGTCGGGAAGACAGCTCGAAACGCCTTATAACTCTTGATTCTTGAATTCTTGTGTCTTCGGCCTAGATATTACAATTAGCACAAACTCTAACCTAAACACACTCAATATAGCCCTAAAATACAAGAGTTAACCTATACAAAATAAAGTGAATCAAATTCCCCCATACTTAGATCTTGCTCGTCCTCGAGTAAGCTCAAAACAAATATGACAAGAAAGCACATCTAAGATCTCAGGAAATACAAGGGAAGATAAAAACACTCAACTCACAACCCGAACCCAAAATATAGAGAAATCATGAGCATAAAACAATGAAGCTCAAACACACACCTCACAACATGATATAACACTCAAGCTCTAAAAACATGAAAGAGAGCAACCTAGGATCTACCCAAATCTAACATGTAAGCCCTAAAGTTCCCAAGCAAGAATGATCCTAAAACACTCGAATTTTTCCGCTCAATTCTGCTTAGGCGCCCTTTCGGATTTTCACCTAACCACTCTTTTCATTTTTCTCAAGGGTGTGCTCACAAAACTCACAATCACTCATAAACCTCATATTACCCCAGCCTAATGCTGGTCCGGGTTACCTGCTTATTACCTGAGCCGCCCTTTTGGGTTTTCGACTCATCCTAGGATTTAATATGCCTTTTTTCAATTTTTATGGCTTTTTCTATCTTTTTCTTTTTCTTTCTTTCTTTATTATGCAAACATATGGTGCAAGTGCTCCATGAAAAGAAGAAAATCCAAAAAGCTGAAGCAATTCTCTAACTTCACTAACTACGATAAGCGAATGCGAGTACTCCTTCCCCCATACTTAAATCCTTCATTGTCCTCAATGAAGCAAAGAGAAAGGATAGAAGCAAGGAAGAAGGTATATCAGAAGACTCACAAACGAATGAAGAGAGGTGGAATGGAAGAACTCTTCAAAGGTGGTAGAAGAATGGATGAAAGAACTTCGGAATACCATTCTGCAGGTTAACCGCGGGCGCGTTGAGAGTGGCGCGGGCGTGGAATCATGACAGAGAGCAGAAGTCTTGGGCTGGCGTACCACCACGGGCGCGTTGAGAGTGGCGCGGTCGCGGTACTCGTGCAGGGACGAGTTCTTGACTTCGTCTCGAACAGTGATGTGTAAACAACCTTCGTATCGTGGCTCGTCTCTTAGAAGATGGACTAATACTTGAACTCGAGCCATGGAGAAAAGAACTCTCGGGGAAACAAAGCTCCCCCATACTTAGGCTTTTGCACATAGCCAACATAATGGAATTACAAAGGTGGGTGAAAAGAAAAGAAATAGAAGGGATGAAAAGATAGAAGATGGAGTAGAATGGATATAGATAGATGGAAGATATAGAGATAGAATGGGACCAAAAAGTCCTCTTTTTTTTTCTTTCTTTTTTCTTTCTTTTTTTTTTCTTTCTTTTTTTTTCTTTTTTTTTTCTTTTTTTTTTAAACGAGCTAAAACCGAGATGCAGTATGGTTGCCGCGAGCACGGGCTAGTACCTGTTCGTCGGGGCGTCACTGGTGGTCCACCGCGGGCGCGGCCGGAGCGGCGCGGGCGCGATATCACACCAAGATGTCCTTTCGGACCTAGTACCTACAGGTTAGCTCAAAAACGAAAATAAATCTAAGCTAGGAATGGAAAAACAATCTATCTAAGCCTTGGGTTGCCTCCCAAGCAGCGCCTTTGTTTAACGTCGTTGGCTCGACGTTCTTCAGCTCATCTAGACTCATACATCGTCAAAGCCCGAAGCATCCTATCAAATCCTTGCGAATAACTTATATGTAGGAAAGTATAGCACAATGATGAATTGAAAATGAATAATATAACATTTAGGCACCGAATCAATTTATCAAGGGGAAAAATGGTAAGTGGGCTGTGGGGAAAAAACAAGGAAGCGTGTGGGCCGTCCAAAAAAATAATGTGGCAACTAGTCGATTTTCCAAAATTACCCCTGGCAAAAAAAAAAATTACGGCCTGCCACCGCGTCCAACCCCATGTCCAAAATTACGCGCGTGCCACTGCGTCCCACTGACCATCCCTGTCACCTGTCACCTTTTATCCTGTCACCGTTCATCATGTCACCGTTTCTCCTGTCATCTTGTCACCGTTCATCCTATAATCGTTCATCCCAAATTTTTGTCTATTATCAACCCTGTCATCGCTTATTTTTTTCGTCCTTTTATCATCGCTTAAATTGTGGTTAAATCTTGTCATTCTTCATCTATTATTACCTATTTTAATATCACCAATTTGTCATTAGCCTTGTCATCGGTTAAATTGTCGTCAAATCTTATCATTTGTCACCACATACACAAAACTTGTCACCGTGTACAAAAAACTCTTTGTCAAAAATTATAATTGAGCCTATGCGGGATTTGAACCCACATTACCGTGCATTAAGCACGATGCTCTACCATTTGAGCTAATAGGCCATAGTTAAACTTAATATATGAACCACAATCAGTAAACAAAAATCCTGTCACCGCCAAAACCCATAAGGAAAAAACCTGTCACCACCAAAACCTATAAACACAACACTTGTCACCGCCAAACACCGTAATCACAGAACTTGTCACCGATAAAACCCATAAACAAAAAATCTTGTCATCGATAAAACCCATAAACACAGAACCTGTCACCGTCAAAACTCATAAACAAATAACTTGTCACCGATACTTGTCACCGATAAAACCCATAAAACACAAAACTTGTCACCGTCAAAACCCACAAACACAGAATTTGTCTCCGACGAAACCCATACACAAAACTCGAACGAAATCATCCCAAAACATCAATCAACCATGTAATTCACATCAAAAAATTGAGAGAGAGATAGAAACTCGAGCAAAATCGTTTCAAAACGTGTAGATCTAGAAAATCCAGATCTAAATCTTGAATTTTTAGATCTAGATCTTGAAATTCCAGATCTAGAACTAGAAAATTCAGATCTACGTTATCAAACACGAAACCTCAACAAATCTGGAAAAATCATCGAAATCGATCAGAGAAAGAAAACGATTGAACAAAAAGGAAGGAAAATCGGTTACCGGATGTTGAAATCGACGAAAACATGCGCCGGAGAAGAAGGCGGAGGCGGCGGAGGTGGCCGGAGAAAAAGGCGGTGGCGGCGGAGGTGGCCGGAGAAGAAGGCGGTGGCGGCGGAGGTGGCCGGAGAAGAAGATGGTGGCGGCGGAGGTTGCCGGTCAGAGAGAGAAAAGGGGGGAAGAGAGGAGAGAGGAGGGAGAGTATTAGAAGAGAGAGAGAGGAGAGAGAGTGAAAATGAAAAAAGTGGGGTTGGGGGGTGACTCGGGCAAAGTCGTTGTTCCCTTATCAAAAATAAATCCCAAACATGCAAACACAAGTATAGTAGGCAAGCAAGGGGTCGAACCCAAAGGAATCAGTTTTTATTCAGATTTTAGTGGTTTTCATGCAAGTAATCAAGAAGGGGGGTTTAAGAGAAAGATCTAAACTAAACTAGGAAACAAATAACAAATCAAACAAACAAATAAACAAACATGCAAATAGGGGGAAACAATTGATAAGGAAACAAGTTCATTCAAAAGATCCACTCATGATATAATCCCTCGATCATAGATTTATCCATTGATTTCATTCACACCTATGGTTAATTCCTATCCTGATCATTAACAATCGCAAGTCCACGGTCCAAGCAATTCTATAACCCTAGGCAAGGACGCTTAACCTAAAATTAGCATAGAGAACAAGGATATGCGGGATATAATATCAAACAATCAAGCTACGAGTCAATTGCAAGATAAAACAATCAATTCTCTTCTTAATCCTAGTTGCATAGACAACAGGTCTAGGTTAAGTTGTTTTCACAGATTAGTTTTGTCCACGGTCCAAACCTAATCAAACAGTAGAACATAAATCAATTCAATAGGTTAGCTAATCCTAAAGAAACAATAAACATTCATAAGATGAAGCACAAGAGAATCAATATCAACCAAAGGATAGAAATCAATTACCAAAATCTCGCGAGTTCATACATCAGAGCTTCTCCCTTGAACAAACCCAAGGAGACTAGCTCTCCATAACTAAACTAAAACCTAAAAGAGAAGAATTGGTAGAAGGTAGAATGTAGAAGATAAGAGGTATCCCAAAACCTAAGGCTGGCTCCTCCTTATATAGCCCAAGGAACAAGCTCCACGAGATAGATAAGGAAAGAGGCAAAAGATAAAAAAGGAAACAAGATAGAAAGATTTCGGCCCGCTTCGGATTCGGCATCACCGCGGTCGCGTCGCTCCCACCGCGCCCGCGCTATCGTAACAGAGAAGAACAAGCCGATCTCGGCAGCCGCCGCGGTCGCGTCGCTCAGGCCGCGGTATTCGGACAGAACCTCTGACGTCACTTTGGAGGCTGTTTTGACCATATTCGGCTTGGAATCTGACTTCGGTGTAAAAATATGAATTGAATCCCTTGAAGTTAGCTTTCCAATGGCACTGGAATCAGCTCAATCCAACCTCTGTAGCTCCAGATATAGCCTTCTCAAGCAAGTGGTGTCGCGCAGACAGCTCAAAACGCCTTAAAACTCTTGATTCTTAACTTCTTGTGTCTTCGGCCTAGATATTACAATTTGCACAAACTTTAACCTAAACACACTCAATATAGCCCTAAAATACAAGAGTTAACCCATACAAAATAGAGTGAATCAGGGGTTTTTTTTATACCGCATAAAGTGTGGATAAAATTTTTAGACAGCCTAATAGCTTTCCACAATTTAGAAAACCGCCCCCTCCACCCCCTTCCCTCATTTATCAAAGTAGCTAGAGAAGTTAGGGGCAGATTGTTTAGGATGGGACCAATGAAGAGGGTGAGCTAGTTCTTAAAAAGTTCTTGTTTTCATGTCAAGACTATTACCCTTAAATTTGGAGAATTCATTAGGTAATTTATCATGCTCATGATCCTTTTCAGACAAACGAGGCAACCAGATATCAATGGGAAATGGGGGAGAAGAAGGAGGGAAACAAGGATCATGATCTCTTACAACAGAGGGCTCCACAAAAAATGTATTAGAGATTATCACAGGGAGTGATTCTTTCTCTCCAAGAAAAGCATAATTGAGATGCTCAGGGAGTTGCTCCAATTCAATCTCGGGTGCCTGCACTATAAAGGGAACAAGTTCCTCTTTCGGGAAGATTAGTAGCGGGGGCCCAATGGCCAACACATCATTCTCATTCCTATTCATGCTACCAACAACATCATTCATAACAGCAGGCAAAGAAAATTCCACATTAGAAGATTCTTCATCACACTCTATGGAAGATTTTAGTGTATCATCATGATTTTGGTCAAAGTAATTTTGCACTAAAGGATCAAGAATATCAATAGAGCAGAGCAGAGGATTATCAGAAGGGAATTTCGTGGCTTCAGTGACATTGAATTCAACTTGTTCTCCCTCAAATTCCATAGTTAACGTGCCTTTACTCACATTAATGCATGTTTTAGCAGTTTTCATGAAAGGACGACCAAGCAATAATGGAGTAGTATGTGAATCATGATTCATGTCAAGCACGTAGAAATCAGCAGGAAAAATCAATGAACCAAACATGATAAGAACATCCTCAACCAAGCCTCTAGGACGAATAGTGGACCTATCAGCTAATTGCACTACTATGTCGGTTTCCTGCAAAGGCCCTAGACCTAAAGATTTATACACAGCATGAGACATGACATTGATTGAAGCACCCAAGTCAAGCATAGCATTTTCTATCCTAGTATTACCAATAACACAAGGAATAGCAAACACTCCTGAATCACCACATTTTTTAGGCATGCGTTTTTGAAAGACAGCAGACAGACGTCCAGGTTCTTTGACAGTCTTCTTAGGTTCCCCTTTCAATTTTTGGTTCCTTTTAATGGTGCACAATTCTTTTAGAAATTTAGCATAGCGAGGAACACTTTTAACAAGTTTGAGTAAAGGGATATTGACCTCACAATTGGAGAATGTCTCGAAGATGTCCTTGTCACTTTCCAGCTTCCTTGTATCTTTGAGAGCATCCGGAAATGGTGGAGGTGGCTTGTAAGAGTTGAGAGGTGGAAAGTACGGCCGCACATAGTCATCCACCGGATCTGGCCTAATACCGCGGGCGCGGTCCTCTGGGCGCGGTCGCGGTGCATCCGCTTTCTCGGAATTTCCGGGATCTCCGTAAGCGTGGGCGCGGTGGGTGGAGGCGCGGTCGCGTTTTGGCTCCAGGGGCTCGAATTCATCTTCTGTTGGATCACCGCGGGAGCGGCTTATGTGCCGCGGTCGCGGGGCTTCCGTTGAGTGGTTGATATGAGCCTCTGTAAGGATTTCGCGGTCGCGGTCCTTTGGGCGCGGTCGCGGTGGCTCCTCTGGAGAGCTATTTTCTGTACCTAGCTCTTGTCCACTCCTCAATGAAATAGCACTTACATTCATCACTACTTGAGGAGTAAGGTTGATCCTCTCGGACATCTCCCTTATGCTCATCTCGAGTGACCTCATCTCCCGTAGTTTCATATCAAGTAGTGCACCTGCCTCCTCCATCTTCCTAGAAAGATGTTCTTCAGCTGATGGCTCATCAGGACAAGAGGGTGTTGTGCTTCTATTCTCCTCAGCAAAGTTCTCCACTATTTTAAAGACTTCCTAGGGAGTTTTGTCTAGGTAAGAGCCTCCACATGAAGCGATTATCAACTTCTTGTCCAACTGACAAAGACCGCTCATGAAGAACCACACGAGATCACGAGCTGGAAACCCATGGCATGGACAACTAGCAATGAGCCCTTTGTAGCGATTATAATAATCGTACAAGCTCTCCTTTTTTTGTTGTTGCAGAGTAGAGATATCCCTCTTCAGGGCTGCCCTTAGTGGAACAGGAAAATATTTATCCAAGAATGCAACCCTCATCTGATCCCATGTTGTAATCCGCTGTGAATGAGGATTGCTTGATATGAGCATATACCAATCCTTGGCTGAGTCAGTCGGTGAGAACGGAAAGGCTCGCAAATTGATTTGATCTAATGTGACCTCAGCAGGTTTCATGCCAAGACAGACATACTCAAACTCCCTGAGATGTTTAATTGCATCATCCGCAGGTTGCCCACCAAAATGAGGCAAGAGAGCAATCAGGCCAGGTTTCACCACAAATTCTACCCCTTCAGCTAATGCGGGGTACTCAACAGTCATGTGTTGTTGAGCGAGATCTGGAACACGTTGTTGCCTGATCGATTGATCAGCCATCCTGTCTCCTGAAATCAACGACATCACTTGCCAAGAAATCAGTAGCAAAGGTGTGGACCGTAAGATAGGTCCACACAATAGTCCACACAAAAATCACACTAAATAGAACCTAAGTTCCCCGGCAACGGTGCCAAAATTTGACTCGGGCAAAATCGTTGTATCCAAAGTCAAAGATAACCCAAACACACAAACTAAGTATAGTGAGCAAGTAAGGGATCGAACCCAAGAGAACTAAAGGTATCTAATCTAATATTTGTATCAACCAAGAGCAAAGGGGGATTTTATGCAAGAGTTTCAATCACCAAAGTAAGAAGAAGAGTAGACAGTTTCACAAGATTCAATCAAAGTACTAAAGACAGGTTCATTCAACAAATCCACTTTAAAAGAGTCGTTTGATCATTGATTCACACCAATTCCTTTTAATCCAATGGTTAATTCCAATCCTAATCTGGACTAATTTCTTGTCCACGGTCCAGAAAATACTTAACAATGATAGAGGACGCTCAAATCAATATTAGCATTAAGAACAAGGATATATAGGATGCATGCAAGAGAAATCAAGCTACGAGTCAATTTCACAAGCAAACAATCAATTCTCTTCTTAAAGCCTAGTTGCATAGACAACAAGTCTAGGTTTAAGTCGTTTTCACAAGATAGGTTTGTCCACGGTCCAAACCCGTCCCAACAATAGAAGATCAATCAATTCAATAGGTTAATTACTCCTAGAGAGACAATCAATAATAACCAAAGGAATAGGAAAAGGATTTAGAATCTCACAAACTAATCAATCAAAGCTTCATTGATGAACAAACCCTAGACAGGTTTAGTTCTCCATAATCTTCATAAAACTCAAGTCTTCAAACAAAGGTTGAATCATAATAAAAACCTAAAGAAACTCCTCCTTATATAACCTAAGGAACATGCTCCACGAGATAGATAAGGAAAGAGGTAAAAAGATAGAAAAGGAAACAAGATAGAAAGATTTCGGCCCGCTTCGGATCCGGCATCGCCGCGGTCGCGCCGCCATCACCGCGCCCGCACTTTTACGACAGAGAAGAACAAGTCGGTCTCGGCGGCCACCGCGGTCGCGGTGGACAATCCGCGGTCGCGGTATCGGGACAGAACCTCTTGTGTCACTTCGGAGGCTGTTTTGACCATCATCTTTCGCTTGGAATCTGACTTCGGTTTAAAAAGATGAATTGAAGCCCTTGAAGTTAGCTTTCCAATGGCACCGGAATCAGCTCAATCCGATCACTATAGCTCAATATATAGCCTTCACAAGAAAGTGGTGTCGGGAAGACAGCTCGAAACGCCTTATAACTCTTGATTCTTGAATTCTTGTGTTTTCGGCCTAGATATTACAATTAGCACAAACTCTAACCTAAACACACTCAATATAGCCCTAAAATACAAGAGTTAACCTATACAAAATAGAGCGAATCAAGTGACCTAAATAAACTCATTTTAAACACAAAAAATAACTAACTATAGAACGGCAAGAATAAATACCGAAACGAAACAAACTCCTTTCAAACACAAACCATAGTAATGAATTAACAAACTATGCAAAATTCTTTCATATAGAAACGACAATATAATAAATCAAGTGCTAAACAAACTCCTTTAAAAAACAAATGGCAATAACAAATAAGGATCAACATGAATTCCTTTTAAACACAAATGACAATAATAAATAACGTACTACATGAAATCCGGTCAAACACAAGCGACAAAAATAAATAACGAACTAAACGGAATACCTTTAAGCACATACGACATTAATAAATAACGAACTTTACCAAATCCTTTTAAACACAAACGACAATCTAATAAATCATGAACTTAGACAAATCCTTCCAAACACAAACGTCATTATAATAAATCACGAACTAAACAAACTCCTTTTAGAAATAAACGACCACAAATAACAATGACCTAAACAAACTTCCTTTAAACACAAACGACAATAATAAATAACGCACTAAATGAAATCGGAGTCAAACACAAACAGCAAAAACAAATAACGAACTAAACGAAATCCTTTTAAGCACAAACGACAATAATAAATAACGCACTACATGAAATCCAATCAAACATAAGCGACAAAACTAAATAACGAACTAAACCAAATCCGTTTACACACAAGCGACATTAATAAATAACGAATTAAATGAAATCCTCTTAAGCGCATACGACATTAATAAACAACAAACTTAACCAAATCCTTTTAAACACAAACAACAATATATATAACAAATCACGAGCTAAACAAACTCCTTTTAGAAATAAACGACAAGAATAAACAAACTTCCTTTAAACACAAACGACAACAATAAATATCGAACTAAACATACGCCTATTAAACACAATGGGAAAATGAACTCGTCTAATATCCGTATTGAGCATATATTACAATATCTTTCATTAGTTATCTGCCCGTATAAATTTGATATAACTAATGTGTACTAATTTCTTAGTGGACATGTTACGTGACTCTAAAATAAACTCAATAATGATGAAAATGATCCACCATTAAAAGAAGTCATGGCACCAGTATACCATAGTCACCGTATAACAAGTTGTAATAGTACGTGAACGCTAGCAATATCAAAAGATTTGAATATATGCATATAATAAATAAGATCGACACAACTACAATGAATATCTAGAGACTAATGATACATCTACTCAGACTAGCTAAAGATAGATGTATGATCCATATATCTCTCACAAACTCTACTGTCAAAAAATAAAAATAAAAACAATTGAAATTGGACATCAATGAATAATGGCACAAACCAACTTGCGTATTATTATTATAAATAATACATAATCAGGTACACTTGAGACATACGAGCAGGAAGAATAAAACGGGTACGCAGGAGAAATCGAAAAAGACACGAGTCTTTTTTACATCAAAGTGCAAAATAAGCCCCAAATACAAAAGACCAATACAACAACAACACTGATACACCAATTTTTTTTAAAGAAATACAACAAGTTGGTAAACCCTCCATGAAACTTTGCATGACCTATGGCACTTAGACCTTAGCTTTTCACCCATTTCTCGAAGGTGGATTTCCTGATTGCAGAGTACGGCGTGCCGGCGGGAATCTTGAACCTCTTGATCCCGGTCGGCGGCTTCATGAGGATCGTTTGTTCTGTAATTTCGTAATTTTCCGGTTAGAACTTTGTGTGATGTTGAAGGGTTTCTCGAACAAATAAATTTGTATTCAAGACCCCGCTGAGTATAGCGAAGTCAGGATCGTCCACGGGAGTGAGAATAGTGCTCAGATTAGTCGGTAAACTACGAAAGGCAAAGAAAACAAGAGCAAAACAACTCAGGATCGACCTGAAGAGGGTCGATCTCGACCCTAGGTGGGTCGGTCCTGAGGGCAAACACGCACGAACACACACAATCACTAGAAAAAGCTCGAACACGATGGAGGGATTCGGATCAAAGCAAAAACACGAATTTCAATCAATATAAAATGCAAATTCTAAGGCTAGGGCTGCCACAACAACAACCATACATGCTTTCAACAAGAATTCACAACTATCATGCAATCTAGATCATAGATAAGTTAACTTTCGCAAACAATTCAAGCCATTCAATCAACTTTCGCAAATCAAACAACTTTCTATCTATCCTTCAACCTAGGAATATCAACTTTCGCAAATAATCCTATTAGATCTAATAAAGCAACTAACTTTTCACTTTCGCTATAGTCAATTACAAGACATGCCTCAACTTTCGCAAGGGAATAAGCACAAGATAGGTTAGATATGATCCTTAAGCATTCAAGTCATGAATTCAAGTTTTAAACATGCATGATTGTGTTGGGGTTTTCACCCAACCCTAGAACTTAAGAGGACTACTCACACATGGCAAAGAGAGACAAGGAAGAAGAAGAAGACATCATCAAAAACCAAACTAAAATCCAAATTAAACAAAGGACAAATCTTACAAAATTCTCAAACTTGCTCTCCAAGTCTCCTTCCTAGCTCTCCAAGACTTGATTGATTAATTGAATCCCCACCAAGGGATGAATTATCCCCAAAGCATGAATAAAACTAAAGGTTCAACCTCCTTTTATAGAAGAAAAGGAGTCTTAATCTAACTAGGAAACACAAAGAAACAACCTTCCTTAAATACAAACTAGGAAACTCTACAAGCAATCCGGAATAAGGGAAGTCGGTGCCTAGGATCGACCCCCTTAGGGTCGATCTCGACCCCCCTCAGGGTCGATCCTGAGAGTGCAATTCCTTGGTCTTCAAGTTGTTGATTTGGCTCGTGCTCGACCCCTTCATGGCTCGATCCTGGGGTCAACTTCTTCACTTTTCCTCTTGATTTTTCTCCTCTAAGCTCTTCTACTTAGCTTGTCCACTTGAGATCATCCTCCTAGCTTGTCCATCCTCTCTTAGCATTACTCCAAATTCTTCTTCAAGCTCCAAAATACCTACAAAACGACACAAATATGCGTAGTTTCCGAATCTCAAGGAAATACGAAAACTCATGCAAAAAGACTCAAAAACACAAGATTCAACCACGAAATACAACTTAAACTAACCTATCTAAACCCTAAAAATCTACCTAAAACGCGGGCATCAAAACACCCCATACTTAGACTTGCTTGTCCTTAAGCAATAATCATGCAAATCAAGACCAATAACACAATCTTCAAGCATAGCCCTTATCAAAACATTTTAAACACAAGTGAAAAAGAAGACAAGTAATTTTAACGTCATCACATATGTATGAGTCTCAAGCTAGGCAATCACAAGACGTCGGCCACGGGATCCTGATTACCTGGTATGAAAAATAGTTCCCCGAGGGGTCAGATCCTACCCTATCAAGTCGGAATCAACATGGAAGTTACAAGACGTTTCAAACCCTTTTTTTCTAAGGTCAGCAAACAAGTCCGCAATCGCACGCATATCTCTACTCCAGTCTTAGGTCCAGTTAGTCACTCAATCAATTCCACACAAAACACGCAATCAGAGGCTCTACCTATGGTATGGGCACTGCATCAACACCACATACCTTACTCTACCTATGCTGCAGCTCTACATCAACACTGCAAGCGACAACTGTGCAACCCATCACAACCATCCACAATAAACCATCCATCCTCATTCCAACTGTCCATCCCATCACAAACCATCCACAATCAGCCTCCACTGGAGCGCTGCCCAACATAAAGAAAACAACGACGAAAATATGCGTATATAGATAACAACTTTCAAAAACAGGTTTCCAAAATCATTTACACATAGCACACGTATCAAAACATTTTAAAATATCGATCGGGACTAGTTCCCAAAACCAATCCCATAACTACCACGCAACCCTAACAGGCTAGAACAGGACTGAGCAGTCACACCTAAACCAACGCCAGCTAGTCCAATCAACTTAACGGCTGCTCAACAAGCAGCTAGAGCACTAATTAATTATTAACTAGCCTAATCATTAACCAAAATCCCGAGAGCCCTGAACAACTCACCCCAACCAAACCCACCAATTTCACCCTTTTTATTTTATTTTCCTAAATCGGGCCCCACCCTCCTAATTCATCTTCAACCTACGAACCACCTTCCCAAAAACGGATCTGTACATGAAGTCCAGCCACGACCGAACCCGACGACCAACCCTTTCCCCTCTCCGACTTGACTTCGACCTCTCGCTAGCCAACCCTCTCGCCGACCCAACCTCACTCCGCCCTCTGGTTCACCCACCCGACTCAACCACTCGCCGCTCCGCCTACGCTGCCCAGACCCGCGGTGACGACAACAACCCGACCCCGACTTGGCAACGGCCCATTGAGATGGAAAGGAGAGGGACTCGACTTACCGAGGACGGGACTACCAGGGTAGGAAGGCGGCGACTCCGACACTCCTTCGACGGTTCCGACGACGAAAAGGACTAGCTAATCTGGAGGAAGAGTGGGTTGAGTTCGGGTCACTAGACCGCCGGAAACCAAAGGAGACGAAGAAGGTAAGAGAAGAGGTGTTACCGGAGAATCACGACTGAGGACCCAACGAAAATTCCGGTGAGAAATCCGTCGACTTGACGGTGCGGTCAACGGGAACGCAAAACTTGGTACTCTGGAATGAACAAGGGAACATAGACAGTTATGGTGTGGGTACCGAATGATTGGCACCGAGAGGAACAGAAACGACGAGAAACTCACCGAATAGGAAGCGAATGAAGAAGGTGACGACGCAAGTTGACAATCGAATGAGAAGCTACGGAAATCCCCAATTGTAAATATAGACTAGGGGTGGTTACGATCCTAATTGCTATCTAGGAGGAATTAGTAAGATTAGACTGTTTTGATTTAATTAATTTGACTCTAATTGGATAGCTATCTACGATCTAGGAAGCATAGATAAGGAACCTTTTGGCTATAATATACTATACGGCTAAAACATACTATAAGCTAATTAACTTATGAATACGTATATATGGACATACTTATTACTAAATACTAGCTTAACCTGTCGTGCCATGCACGACTATTACACTTGAAAATATTAAAATTAAAATTAAATATTTTATTAATAAATATTTATATGAAAAATATAATATAAGTTTCATTCTATGAACATGCTCAATTCTTCTAAAAAGAGTGATATTACTTTTGAAGTTTATATAACCTGAATAATATATATAAGATATAATATCTATACTCATTTATACATATTTTTATAAAACCTCATTATAAGAATATAAATTGATACTTTACTTATATTTTTTTATCATATATTAATAATGACTATCATAAATGTAAATATAAAAGTAAACAATTACAATATTTCATCAATTGATACATTAATAAAGTTTATCATAACGTAATAGAAAATGTAGGAAATCCACAAATATACCTGCATTAAATAAATAAGTTGAATTCAATATTCAAAGATTTTGCTTAATTTGTGGCTGAAATATTTTTTCCTATAATGTTTAATAATTAACAGTTGATAATACTTTTTTTTACAATGCATAAGAAGAAATACAATAGGCTAAAAATTCAAGTGTTTTTTATCAACTTAGAAAAAAAAATCAAATATAATAGGTAAGAAAAAATCTAGTTGATCATGTAAATATAGAAAATTACTTAAGCTTAAAAATAATAAATTTTATTTAAGTAAGTCAAATAATAAAGTAAAAAAAAAAGTTTTTCTATGTGGGTTCAGAATCAATGTTACAAAGATAAGTGTTATAATCTAGTCGATTATATATTTTACATGAATAGATAATAATGAATTTAATCATATTATTTGAAATAACATAAATAAAATAATTTTTTTATCTAATATGCGTGTGGCCAGAATCAATGTGGTCACTCAAGAATGGCCGGCTTGTACTTGAATGGATTTGACAACTTACATGATTTTAAAAATCAATATATGAAGTGGGACCAGAATCAACGTGGTGGCTCGAAAACGGTCGGCTTTTATAATATATATTGATATGAATTGATTATTCTTTTGAATAACTTTATATAAAATTTAAACTAATATTTTAGCAATATTTACATTGGTAGAATATTATCTTATGGTTTTTGAGCAATTGTTTGGAAATAAGATAAATTTTAGAGATTTTTGTATAAGTGTGACAAAAATCATAAACTTAATGCATTAGGTATCTTTTATAGTAGAAAGTGAAAGATAAAATTATTTAAGAAAAATAAAATCCAAGATATATTTTATGACTTTAAAGATAAAAAATATCTATTTTTGAGTTGGAAAAAAAAATCAAATGGGGTCAGAATCAATGTGGGTATGTGGTGGTTCGAAAACGGTCGGCAAACTCAAATAGACCAAATTCTTTTTTTTTTTTTGGTTGAAATAGACCAAATTCTTTAACAGGTAAGGGCTATATAAAATTTTATGTTCGTGGGCTATATAATTAAGGAAAGTAGGATTTGGTAAGGATTTGTGTTTGGGCGAGAATTTTATGTTAAAATTCGATTGGTTCTAGTCAAATTGTCCAAATTCTTGTGTTGATTTTGTGTTTAAGGAATATAAAATTAAAGATAGATAGTATGACTTAAAAGATAAAATTGAGGATTAGATAATTAAGGAAAATAAAAGATATAGAATTGTTATTATCTAAGAAAAATAAAAGATATAGAGTTGTTATTATTTATATGAGTTGGAATAAAAAAATTAAAATCAAGTGGGGCCAGAATCAACGTGGTGGCTCGAAAACGGTCGGCTTTTATAATATATATTGATTTGAAGGTTATTTACTTTACCACGAATTAGCTTGCGGGTCAAGAAAACGGAACGGAGGAACGAAACAGAAATCGGATTGGATAACCCGAGCATTACATGCGGCACGTTCTCCGAGCCCGACTTGTCCTCTTCGGTGGCTTTGGCAGGGTGATCAACACCGACTGGTAGGAGTCGGACGATTTCCCACCGGGATTGCTCTGGCATCGACGGTGACATCATGTTTGACAGATGGGATTGATAAAAATAAGAAATTAAGTGAGATGATGGATGGATGAAGGAGTATTTGGGGGAGGTGGGTTTTTTTTATAGGAGGTAAGGGGCAGAAGGTGTGCATAAGGCAAGATGCATGTTTTTGCATCTTATTTATGACACTGACTAACAACCCATTCTAATAACTCAATGTCAATGGTATTTTAAGATTTATACCTTTTATTTTTCTTCTTACTATCTTAAAATGATTTGAGAGTATAACCAATTTCTTAAGATTTTTATCCACTTCGAAGATGGTTTAGTAAAATAATTTTCTACTAAAAGAGGGAGATTTTATGAGAAGTGAGTCACAAAACGGAGATAGCCTACATTTAAAGTTTTTTTTTACTTTTGACCTACAGTATAGTGTGCCAAATAATTTGAATTTTTTTTTCATTAAGTTAAATGAAATATACATTTGAGTGCATAAAACATGGAAAAAGGGACTCAATCGGATTCATCTAGTTACGTATGCACATTGGATACAATGTACATAATATCATCTTGTCACAATTGAGTGCATGGAACAGGGGACTCCGTCGGATTCATCTAGTCATGTCTGTACGTTGAAAACGTTGTACATAAGTTTATCTAATCACATTTGGATTCATGGAACATGGAATAGGGGTCCCGTCGGATTCATCTAGTTATGCATCTACATTGAATACATTGTACAAAAGTTCATCTTATCACATTTGAGCGCATAACATGGAATAGGGGACTCAATCGGTTTTCATCTAGTTACGTATATACTTTATTGTGCCAAATATTTTTTAAAAACTTTTTTGGGTCAAATGTAATAGATTCATGTCGTTTGAATATGATAACTAAATTATAGGATAATTAAAATATAATGAAATATACATTTATCGAACTAATATATATATATATATATATATAAACTACTAGCTCTAATTCTACTACTACTACTACTACTACTACTACTACTATTACTACTACTACTACTACTATAATAATAATAATAATAATAATAATAATAATAATAATAATAATAATAATAATAGTAATAATAATAATAATAATAATAATAATAATAGGGACATAAAGCACTAAAAATAGAGAAAGAAATCAAAATAATTCAAAGTTGGATAAAGATGGATTAAAATTTTACAAAATCATATCTCACTACAAGTGTCCCTCTGCATGTTTCTAATGCACATGCACATGTATGAAATCGTATGAATTTGTAATTTAAAGGATTTAACTTGTAGATAATCACGTACACGGTACCAAGTACTACGATATTCATAATGAACCGTAATGCATTCCCAAAATCATTAATAAGAAGAAATAAAATTTACACAAAACTTCATTGCCAAATTTAACTATTCGATGCAATATATTATGCATAAAAATATATGTTTTGAACTAAAGAAATTTTACTTTTTAAACATATGAGGATTAGCTATATGGGATAAATAATTAGCCCAATACCAAACATATAAACTATAATTACGTTAAAACGATCCCTAAGAGTTAACATCGAAAAATAGGTTTTTTGAATACGCATTCCAGACTATCGAAATGAATCCGTATTTAATTTGGGTTTCAAAATTTTACAAATTTAGGCATATACATGGCAAAAAGAACTAAATGAACTTAATGAACTCTTTCGACAAATAATGGACTAAGCAAACACCTTTAAAACACAAACGACAACCATAACCAACAAGCTAAACAAACTTCCTTCAAACATAAACGCCAACAGTAAAGAACGACCTAAATAAACTCATTTTAAACAAAAAAAATAACTAACTATAAAACGACAAGAATAAATACCGAAACGAAACAAACTCCTTTCAAACACAAACCATAGTAAAGAATTAACAAACTAAGCAAAATTCGTTTATCCAGAAACGACAATATAATAAATCGCGTGCTAAACAAACTCATTTAAAAACCAAATGACAATAACAAATAAGGATCAACATGAAATTCTTTTAAACAGAGACGACAATAATAAATAACGTACTGACTCGGCTAAAGTCGTCGTGTCAAGATCAAAGATAAATAACCCAAACAAACAAACTAAGTATAGCAAGTAAGTAAGGGGTCAAACCCAAGAGAACAAAGGCTTCTAGTATTAATAAATCTATCAACTAAAGATATGGGGGGAAATCAAAGAGATATCTAAACTAACCTAGGAAACAAATAACAAACAAATAGATAAATAGATAAGAGGTAGGTTGATATACACATTTATGTTGTGTATTTAGATGGGGTTTTAGCATACTTTTAGTGTTGTTTTAGGTGCTAAAGTTGGAGTTTGAAGCGTTAAAGAAGGAAGAGCCGAGGTACCCTGAAGACCACTTGAAGCTGGAATGAAGAAACGAAGAAGTGTCGGAATTGTGGTTGGCGGCGACCGCTTCCCCATAGGCGGCGACCGCTGCCTTTTACCGAGGCGATTTTCTACTTTAAACGTTGCGTTTTGTTTAGTGACCTTTTGGATATTGTTTTAGGTCCGATTTTTATGTATTTTTAGATAGATGTTTTCTCATATTTGAGGGATTTGGAACCCTTTGTTTAGACCTAGTTTTTGAGTTTGGAATTATTTTGTATTTTGATGATCTATGGAGAACTAAGCCTCTTTGCTTAGACAGACAATTGAAGTGTTCGTTCTGATTCAGTTGTGAGATTTCTAATTCCTTATCGATTGCATGGATTTAATCTTTTCTCTTGCTTGAATTGCTATTGACTTGTCTCAATGATTTCTAGCCTGATCATCTAGAATTTATTGTTATTAGGTTATTCCTAGATTTAGAGTGTTTTTGGTTGAGCATCTCTAATTCATAAGTAGCAACTGCATTGTGCTAATATCTGGTTGTGTTAGTTGTATGCATAAGAGAATTGATTTGCATTCTAGGGTAATAGTTGGTTGTTTTATCTTAGTTTGTATCCAATTATATTCCTGTTGTTGAATGCTGCTAGTTAGATTGAATCTTGATAGTTTCATGATTATTTATCTAGTTAGGGTTAATAGTATCTGGTTGTGCTATTAATTACTTTTGAAAAGGAATTGGAATTTCCATTGCACAGATATTGAATGAAATCAATGATCAACTTGTCAAGCGAATGCGGATATTTGTTTGCCTAAGTGTTTCTAAATACTGATTAATAAACTCTTGAATTCGAATGATTTGCATGTTTTGTGTGAATTAAACCTAAAAACCCCCCTTGTTACTTCTGTTTGACACATAATTCTCTACTAAAGATAACTTGTCTCCCTGTGGAATCGACCCTTACTTGCTTTATACTTTGGTTTAAGTTAGTTTGGTTTTCTTTGCATAATTGTGGTTTAAAACGACTAAATCATCGTTATCAAATTGGCGCCGTTACCGGGGAGGCAACAATTATCCTTGGTTTGAATTTTTGTGCCAAACTTGGTGTGAACCTATCTTATGGTTCACACCCGTATTACTAATAATCTACCTCTTGTTTTTGATCCAGAGATCGAGAGGACTTTATTCAGGACTCGGAAGGTTGTGCGTGCTTTATTTCAAGAGACAGTAGCAATGGCAAATCGTGTGACTCTTGAATCTCTCACAGCTCCTAACTTGGAGCAACCAACTCGTGCAGTGCAATTTCCGGCTCTTGATGAGGGTGTCAAATTTGAGCTTAAGACAGGAGTGGTCCATCTGCTCCCGAAATTCAATGGAACCCCACTTGAGGATCCCATACAGCATCTGGATGAATTTCTTGAAGTTTGTACCAGTATGCGTCCATCTGATATTACTGAAGATCAGATGAGGTTGAGAGTATTTTCCTTTTCTCTGAAAGAATCTGCTAAAGACTGGTATCATTCTCTACCACCAGGAAGCATCACCACCTGGGTGAATCTGAAGAAAGTGTTCCTTGATAAATACTTTCCGGCTATTAAATCTAATCAGCTCAAGAAGAAGATTTGCAACATAGAGCAACTCCATGATGAATCCCTCTATGACTACTTTGAGCGCTTCAAGAAACTGGTGAAGAGTTGTCCTTATCATGGCTATGCTAATCATGACCTTATTCTCTATTTACATGGAGGGCTTCGTGAAGATGACCGTCGGATGGTGAACTCTGCGTGTGGAGGAAATATTATGAAGATGACCTACGAGGAAGCTCTAGAGGTATTCGCTACACTAGCGGATGACTCTAGACAATACAGTGGGAGAGGCTCTCAAAGCTTGTCAGCTGCTAGTTCGCACTCAAAAATTGATCCAGCTGATTTTGATGTGTTGAAGGAAGAAGTACGGCGTCTAAAACTGAAGGGTACACCTCAACAGCTTAAGGCCTGTGAAATTTGTAATGACGACTTGCATCCTACTGATTCATGTCCCACACTCCAAGAAGAAGCGAATGCAGTTGGGGGATTTCAGATAAAGCAGAGGTATGACCCTTATTCTAACCACTACAACCCTGGGTGGAAGGATCATCCTCACTTTAAATGGAATAACTCAAATCCAAATCAATCTCAAGAACATCCACCGCAAGCTGGGCCACCTGCGGCTAGACCTCAGGGACAGAACTATAATGCAGCCCCTTCCATGGATAATATGATGAAGATGTTGATGCAGAGCAATATCAGTCTTTCAGAGAATGTATCAAAGATGACACAAAGCCAATTGCAATTCCAAGAAACTACATCAGCAAGTATTCAGAACTTGGAAAGGCAAATGGGTCAGATCTCTCAAGTTGTGAGCAAACTTGAAGCGAAGGATTCGGGTAAGCTTCCCTCTCAAACTGAGGCAAACCCGAACATTCGCAATGTCAATGCTGTTACTCTGAGAAGTGGGAAGGCTCTGAATGGTGTAAAGATAGTCGAAATTGAAGAAAAAGATAGCGGCGACCGCCACCCTGACAGCGGCGACCGCTGCCAAAACGAAGCTGCTCTCGACATTGCTAAAAATAATGGCGGCGACCGCTGCCATTTTTCCTCACCGACGGACGAGATTTCCGAAAATAGCGGCGACCGCCGCCCACCTGGCAGCGATCGCCGCCAGTCCCTTGGCGTCCAAGATATTGAGGAAAAGGCTGAACCCCCTGTTATTCCCGAGTTCAAGCCTGTAGCACCATTCCCATCTGCTCTGAAGCGTACAAAGCCACTTACGCAGAACAAGGACATGTTTGAGATGTTCAGAAACGTTGAGGTCAACATACCTCTCCTCAATTTGATCAAATCTGTCCCTCGTTATGCGAAGTTCTTGAAGCAGATGTGCACCACCAAGAGGAATCAGGATCTTAATGCGAAGAAAAAGGTGAAAGTAAGCGAGCATGTTTCAGCTGTATTTCAGAAACGCTTACCTAAGAAGTGCGGGGATCCTGGTATGTTCACTATCCCTATCACTATTGGAGGTACTAAGTTCAATAAAGCCATGCTTGATTTGGGTGCTTCCATTAATGTGCTACCTTCTTCCCTCTGCGAATCTTTGAAACTAGGACCTATGCATGCAACTAATATTTCCATTCAATTAGCTGATAGGTCTAATGTTCGTCCAATAGGAATCGTAGAAGATGTGTTGGTAATGGTTGGTGATCTTACTTTTCCTACTGATTTCTATGTGCTTAATATGGAACATGACAAGCATGCAGCCCCTATTCTGTTAGGAAGACCTTTTCTGAAAACAGCAAACACTAAAATCAATGTTAGTAGTGGTTCCCTAACCATGGAATTTGATGGACAAACCATAAGTTACAATATCTATGAAGCCATGAAATATCCTTCTGATGATTACTCTGTCTCTTACATTGATGTGCTTGAGCCTGTAGTGCAAGATGTGTTTGATGAAAACTATTTGGATGAAGTGCAATCTTTTATTGTTGATTCCAACTTAGATTTCGCATGCTCAACTATCCTGCAGGAGATGGTCCATGAGTTGGATGCTTACCGTGCGCTCCCTTATGAGCTACCGGGAAAAGCTCCTTTGCCACTAACTTCGCCTAGCGAAAAGCTTTTGCCTTCTGTTGTGCAGGCACCGGTAGTTGAATTGAAACAACGCCCAGACCACCTCAAGTATGTGTTTCTTGGAGACAAGGAAACATTACCAGTCATCATCTCCAACAAGCTTACAAAGGAGCAAGAAAACAAGTTAGTAGCAGTGCTGAAACAGTATAAGACAACAATTGGGTGGACTATTGCTGACATCAAGGGAATTAGCCCAACTACTCTCATGCATCGCATATTGTTGGAGGGTGAGGAAAAGCCATCTAGGCAGCCCCAAAGACGTTTGAACCCACCTATGATGGAGGTTGTGAAGAAAGAGGTCATGAAACTCTTACAGGCAGGGATGATCTACCCTATTTCAGATAGCAAATGGGTCAGTCCCACGCAGGCTGTCCCAAAGAAGGGAGGAATTACAGTGGTGGAAAATCAGCAAGGAGAGTTCGTTCCAACAAGGCTACAAACAGGTTACAGAGTCTGCATTGACTACCGCAAGCTGAATGCGGCAACTAGGAAGGACCACTTCCCTCTCCCATTCATTGATCAGATGTTGGAAAGGCTTGTTGGGCGTGCATTCTATTGTTTTCTAGATGGGTACTCAGGCTACTTCCAGATAGCCATTGCCCCTGAGGATCAAGAAAAGACTACGTTCACATGTCCTTTCGGCACATTTGCATACCGTCGGATGCCCTTCGGTCTATGCAACGCTCCAGGAACTTTCCAAAGGTGTATGGTGAGCATCTTTTCTGAGTACATTGAGAATTTCATAGAGGTCTTTATGGATGACTTTACAGTACATGGAGATGACTTTGATGCATGCTTAAAACACCTATCACTTGTGCTTGCTAGATGTGTTGACACTAATTTAGTTCTTAATTCTGAGAAGTGTCACTTTATGGTAGAACATGGTATTGTCCTAGGTCACATTGTCTCGTCTAGGGGTATTGAGGTCGATCAGGCAAAGGTTGAAGTGATTCAATCCTTGCCTTATCCTACTAATGTGCGCGAAGTTCGTTCTTTTCTGGGCCATGCAGGTTTCTATCGCAGGTTTATTAAAGACTTCTCAAAGATCTCAGCACCTCTATGCGAACTTCTGAAGAAAGAGATGGCATTTGAATTCACAACTAAGTGTCGGGCAGCCTTTGATGACCTAAAGGCTCGCTTGACAAGCGCCCCTATTATCCAGGCTCCTGATTGGTCAAAACCTTTTGAGATCATGTGCGACGCTAGTGATTATGCTGTGGGGGCAGTGCTAGGCCAGAAAGAAGCGAGAGCTTCACATGTGATTCAGTATGCTTCTATGACACTGAATGATGCACAACGGAACTACTCCACCACAGAGAAGGAAATGCTTGATGTAGTATTTGCTCTTGAGAAGTTCCGACAGTACCTCCTTGGTACAAAGGTCATCATCTACACTGACCATGCTGCTCTGCGCTATTTGCTGACAAAGAAGGAGGCGAAACCAAGATTGATTCGGTGGGTCCTATTGCTCAGCGAGTTTGACATTGAGATAAAGGACAAGAAGGGCGCTGAGAATCTTGTTGCTGATCATCTTAGCAGAATTGTCCAGGCAGAGAATCTCCCTGAAAATCATATTCAACCAAACTTTCCTGATGAGTCGCTCCTTAAGTTGAGCACTATAGAGCCATGGTATGCAGATTTGGTGAATTTCCTCAGCATAGGGGAATTTCCTTCACCATTCAATAAAGCTCAACGAGACAGGCTACGCAGTTCAGCAAGACACTTTGTTTGGGATGACCCATATCTATGGAAACATTGCGCTGACCAAGTGATCCGTCGTTGCATTCCTGAAACTGAGGTACATTCTCTCCTTACACTTTGTCATTCAGGAGCATGTGGTGGACATTTTGGGGTGCAAAGGACTGCTAGAAAAGTGTTAGATGCAGGATTTTGGTGGCCTTCTATTTTTAGAGATGCTCATAACTTTTGCAAATCATGTGATAAATGTCAAAGAGTAGGAAACATATCTAGTAGGGATGAGATGCCACAAACAAGTCTTATTTTCTGTGAAATATTTGATGTTTGGGGTATTGATTTTATGGGGCCATTTCCTAACTCTGGGGGTAACATATATATTTTGCTTGCGGTGGACTACGTTTCCAAATGGGTGGAAGCGAAGGCCACCAGGACTGATGACTCTAAGATTGTTGCAGAATTCTTGAAATCCCACATATTTTCTAGGTTTGGGATCCCAAAGGCACTCATAAGCGATAGAGGAACTCACTTCTGTAATAGAACGATCACCGTTCTATTAAAGAAGTACCATGTTACACAGAGAGTTTCCACAGCCTACCATCCACAAACCAATGGCCAAGCTGAAGTGTCAAACAGAGAGATAAAATCCATCTTGGAGAAGACGGTATCCCCGAGCAGAAAAGATTGGAGTCAAAGGCTTGACAATGCACTTTGGGCGTACCGCACTGCCTACAAAACACCTATTGGCATGTCGCCCTTTAGGTTGGTTTTTGGAAAGGCATGTCATCTCCCGGTTGAACTTGAACAGAAAGCTTATTGGGCTATTAAGAAATGCAACATGGAATTGGAGGAGGCAGGAGAAGCTAGGAAGCTCCAACTGCAGGAACTGGAAGAAGCTAGAATTGAAGCCTATGACAACGCCTTACATTACAAAGAGAGAACTAAGGCATGGCATGACCAAAACATTCTGAGAAAGGACTTCAACATTGGTGAAAAAGTCCTATTATTTCAGTCTCGCCTTAGACTCTTTCTTGGGAAGTTGAGATCGCGTTGGGCAGGACCTTATGTGGTTGCTAGAGTCTTTCCCCATGGTGCCATTGAGTTGTATGATGCAGAAAAACACACATTGTTTAAGGTGAATGGCCAGAGAGTGAAGAAGTATCATGAAGGATTCACAAAGACACCGATAGAGGAAGCCGTACTGACAGAGGCTCCAACTGAAAACTAATGAGTTGGCATAACGTCGAGCCACGACTTTAAACAAGGCGCTTATCGGGAGGCAACCCGATGGAGTTGATATCCTTTGATTAGATTAGATTAGGATTAGTTTCCCTTTGTTTTGTTTTTATTCTGTGTCGAACTAACCTGCAGAAAGTCGAAGGACCACAACGCATTGGCAGCGACCGCCGCCCATGAGGCAGCAATCGCCGCCAAAACGAAGTCAGCTACGACATTGTACCGATATGCGTGCTCCTACTTATCCTGAGTGGACTCGGGAATTTTTGGCCACTTTTGAGCATTATCCTGATGCGGGTACCATTGAGTTTCGACTTGGGGGCAGGGATCATACTTTGGACTATGGGCAAATTGATGAGGCACTTGGTATATCCAAGCAGCCTACAAAGTGGGATCCCAAAAATCCGCAGATTCAATTTTGGGCTGATTCTACAGGGTCAAGGGAGTATGATCCAAAGGCTGGGGAGTATAATCAATAAAAACATTAACATTAACAATATATCTCTCACAAACTCTTTAACTAAAGATATGGGGGGAAATCAAAGAGATATCTAAACTAACCTAGGAAACAAATAACAAACAAATAGATAAATAGATAAGAGGTAGGTTCATTCAAAAGAACCACTCTTTAATAATCATTCGATCATAGATTCATCCATTGACTTCATTCACACCTATGGTTAATTCCTATCCTGATCATTAACAATCGCAAGTCCACGGTCCAAGCAATTCTATAACCCTAGGCAAGGACGCTTAACCTAGAATTAGCATAGAGAACAAGGATATGCAGGATATAATATCAAACAATCAAGCTACGAGTCAATTGCAAGATAAAATAATCAATTCTCTCTCTTAATCCTAGTCCACGGTCCTAGAATCAAGTTGTCTTCTAGAAAAGAGATGCTCACATAGACAATGAAACAAATCTATTCAGACTATAGAACAATGATAATTCAACAAGTTGGCCAGGCTCAAAGAATCATGCAAAGCTCATGTAATTAAGCACGAAGAGAAGAGATATTAACCAAAGGATAGAAATCAATTACCAAAACCTTACAAGTTCATACATCAGAGCTTCTCCCTTGAACAAACCCAAGGACACTAGCTCTCCATAACTAAACCAAAGAAGAATTGAATTATGAATTGGAATTGTGTATTGAAACCTAAGACAGACTCCTCCTTATATAGACCTAGGGAACATGCTCCCCTAATCTAATTAGGAAAGGAGAAAAGCTAGAAAAGGAAAGAGAAAAGATAAGAAGATAGAAAGAAGATAGATTTTCGGCCCGTCTCGGATCCGGCATCGCCGCGGTCGCGTCGCCATGGCCGCGCCCGCGCTTTCACGACAGAATAGAATAGCTCGTCTCGGCAGCCACCGCGGTCGCGGTGGACAATCCGCGGTCGCGGAATCTCGACAGAATCACTGGTATCACTTCGGAGGCTGTTTTTACCATCTTCGGCTTGGAATCTGACTTTGGTGTAAAAATATTAATAGAAGCCCTTGAAGTTAGCTTTCTAATGGCACTGGAATCAACTCAATCCGACTTCTGTAGCGCACCATATGGCCTTTGCAAGCAAGTGGTGTCGCGCAGACAGCTCAAAACGCCTTAAAACTCTTGAATCTTGCATCCTTGTGTCTTCGGTCTTCGTATTACAATTACGCACAAACTCTAACCTAAACACACTCAATATAGCCCTAAAATACAAAAGTTAAACTATACAAAATAGCCCGAATCACGTACTACATTTAATCCGGTCAAACACAAGCGACAAAAATTAGTAACGAACTAAACGGAATACTTTTAAACACAAACGACAATAATAATGAACACACTAAACGAAATTTAGTCAAACGCAAGCGACAAAAATAAATAACGAACTAAACAAAATCATTTTAAACATATACGACAATAATAAATAATGCACTAAATGAAATCTAGTCAAACACAAGCAACAAAAATATAAAACGAAATAAACGAAATTCTTTTAAACACAAACGACAATAACAAATAACGCACTGGATGAAATCCGTCAATCAGAGGCGACAAAAGTAAATAAAGAACTAAACAAAATCCTTTTAAACACAAGTGGCACTAATGAATAACAAACTAAACTAAATCCTCTTAAGCACATACGACATTAATAAATACCGAACTTTACCAAATCCTAATAAACACAAACCACAACCTAATAAATCATGAACTTAAACAAATCCTTTCAAACACAAACGAAATTATAATAAATCACGAACTAAACAAACACCTTTTAGAAATAAAGGACAAAAAATAACAATGACCTAAACAAACTTCCTTTAAACACAAACGACAATAATAAATAACGCACTAAATGAAATCGGAGTCAAACACAAATAGCAAAAACATATAACGAACTAAACGTATCCTTTTAAGCACAAACCACAACAATAGATAACGCACTACATGAAATCCAATCAAACAGAAGCGACAAAACTAAATAACAAACTAAACCAAATCCTTTTACACAGAAGCGATATTAATAAATAACGAACTAAATGAATTCCTCTTAACCGCATACGACATTAATAAATAACAAACTTAACCAAATCCTTTTAAACACCAACGACAATATAATAAATCATGAACTTGTACTAATCCTTTTTAACACAAACGACAATAGATATAATAAATCACGAGCTGAACAAACTCCTTTTAGAAATAAACGACAAGAATAAACAACGAAATTAACAAACTTCCTTTCAACACAAACGACAACAATAAATATCGAACTAAATATACTCCTTTTAAACACAACGGGAAAATGAACTCCTCTAATACCCGTATTGAGCATATATTACAATAACTTTCATTAGTTATCTACCCGCGCGTATAAATTTATATAACTATTGTGTACTAATTTCTTATTGGACATGTTACGTGACTCTAAAATAACCTCAATAATGATGAAAATGATCCACCATTAAAAGATGGCATGGCACCAATATACCATAGTCGCCGTATAACAAGTTGTAATAGTACGTTAACGCTAGCAATGTCAAAATATCAAAATATTTGAATATATGCATATAATAAATAAGATCGATACAACTACAACGAATAATTAGAACCTAATGATACATATACTCAAACTAGCTAAAGATAGATGTATGATCCATATATCTCTCACAAACTCTACTATAAAAAAATAAAAATAAAAACAATTCAAATTGGATATCGATGTATAATGGCACAAACCAACTTGCATATTATTATTATAAATAATACATAATCAGGGTACACTTGAGACATATGACAAGGAAGAAAAAAACGGGTACGCAGGAGAAATCGAAAAAGACACGAGTCTTTTTTACATCAAAGTGCGAAATAAGCCCCAAATGCAAATAATAATAATAATAGTAATAATAATAATAATAATAATAATAATAATAATAATAACAATAACAATAATAATAACAATAATAATAACAACAACAATAATAACAACAACAACAACAACAACAACAACAACAACAACAACAATAATAATAATAATAATAATAATAATAATAATAATAATAATAATAATAATAATAATAATAATAATAATAATAATAGGGACATAAAGCACTAGAACTAGAGAAAGAAATCAAAATAATTCAAAATTGGATAAAGATGGATTAAAATTTTACAAAATCATATCTTACTACAAGTGTCCCTCTGCATGTTTCTAATGTACATGCACATGTATGAAATCATATGAATTTGTAATAAAGAGGATTTAACCAGTATTGTTAGATAATCACATACACGGTACCAAGTACTACGATATTCATAATGAACTGTAATGCGTTCCAAAAATCATTGATAAGAAGAAATAAAATTTACACAAAACTTCATTGCCAAATTTTACTATCCGACGCAATATATTATGCATAAAAATATATGTTTGGAACTAAAGAAATTTTACTTTTTAAACATATGAGGATTAACTATATGGGATAAATAATTAGCCCAATACCACACATATAAACTATAATTACGTTAAAACGATCCCTAAGAGTTAACATCAAAAAAATGGGTTTTTTGAATACGCATTCACGACTATCGAAATGAATGCGTTTTTAATTGGGGTTTCAAAATTTTACAAATTTTTAGGCATATACATGGCACAAAGAACTAAATGAACTTAATGAGCTCTTTCGACAAATAATGGACTAAGCAAACACCTTTAAAACACAAACGACAACCATAACCAACAAGCTAAACAAACTTCCTTCAAACACAAACGACAACAGTAAAGAACGACTTAAATAAACTCATTTTAAACACAAAAAATAACTAACTATAAAACGATAAGAATAAATACCGAAATGAAACAAACCCCTTTCAGACACGTACCATAGTAAAGAATTAACAAACTAAGCAAAAACCTTTTATACAGAAATGACAATATAATAAATCGCGTGCTAAACAAACTCCTTCAAAAAACAAATGACAATAACAAATAAGGATCAACATGAAATACTTTTAAATAGAAACAACAATAATAAATACCCGTATTGAGCATATAATAATAATAATAATAATAATAATAATAATAATAATAATAATAATAATAATAATAATAATAGGGACATAAAGCACTAGAACTAGAGAAAGAAATCAAAATAATTCAAAGTTGGATAAAGAAGGATTAAAATTTTACAAAATCATATCTTACTACAAGTGTCCCTCTGCATGTTTCTAATGTACATGCACATGTATGAAATCATATAAATTTATAATTAAGAGGATTTAATTAGTATTGTTAGATAATCACGTACACGGTACCAAGTACTACAATATTCATAATAAACCGTAATGCGTTCCCAAAATTATTAATAAGAAGAAATAAAATTTACACAAAACTTCATTGCCAAATTTTACTATTCGACGCAATATATTATGCATTAAAATATATGTTTTGAACTAAAGAAATTTTACTTTTTAAACATATGAGGATTAGCTATATGGGATAAATAATTAGGCCAATACCACACATATAAACTATAATTACGTTAAAACGATCCCTAAGAATTAACATCAAAAAATAGGTTTTTTTGAATATGCATTCCAGACTATCGAAATGAATGCGTATTTAATTGGGGTTTCAAAATTTTACAAATTTAGGCATATACAGGGCAAAAAGAACTAAATGAACTTAATGAGCTCTTTCGACAAATAATGGACTAAGCAAACACCTTTAAAACACAAACAACAACCATAACCAACAAGCTAAACAAACTTCCTTCAAACACAAACGACAACAGTATATAGCGACCTAAATAAACTCATTTTAAAGACAAAAAATAACTAACTATAAAACGACAAGAATAAATACCGAAATGAAACAAACTCCTTTCAAACACGTACCATAGTAAAGAATTAACAAACTAAGCAAAAACCTTTTATACAGAAACGACAATATAATAAATCGCGTGCTAAACAAACTCCTTTAAAAAACAAATGACAATAACAAATAAGGATCAACATGAAATCCTTTTAAACAGAAATGACAATAATAAATAACGTACTACATGAAATCCGGTCAAACACAAGCGACAAAAATATAACGAACTAAACGAAAAACTTTTAAACACAAACAACAATAATAATGAACACACTAAACGAAATTTAGTCAAACACAAGCGACAAAAATAAATAACAAACTAAAAGAAATCATTTTAAACATATACGACAATAATAAATAATGCACTAAATGAAATCCAGTCATACACAAGCAACAAAAATAAATAACGATTTAAACGAAATTCTTTTAAACACAAACGACAATAAGAAATAACGCACTGGATGAAATCCGTCAATCACAAGCGAACAAAGTAAATAAAGAACTAAACAAAATCCTTTTAAACAGAAGTGGTACTAATGAAGAACAAACTAAACTAAATCCTCTTAAGCACATACGACATTAATAAATACCGAACTTTACCAAATCCTTTTAAACACAAACGACAACCTAATAAATCATGAACTTAAACAAATCCTTTCAAACACAAACGCCATTATAATAAGTCACGAACTAAACAAACTCCTTTTAGAAATAAACGACAACAAATAACAACGACCTAAACAAACTTCCTTTAAAAACAAACGACAATAATAAATAACGCACTAAATGAAATCGGAGTCAAACACAAACAGCAAAAACATTTAACGAACTAAACGAAATCCTTTTAAGCACAAACCACAACAATAAATAACGCATTACATGAAATCCAATTTGTTGGATCGTAAGTCTGTTAGAATGGGCATCCTTAACTGGGTTAAGGGCGTCCTTAGATGCAGCTGAAAATAGACTTAACAGGAAACGTAATAAAATAATGGACACAAGTATTTATAGAGGAACCCCACTAAGACCAACTAGTCTTATGGGTAAACCTCTACCTCCGTTGGAGGATTTTCAATAGCCGTCCTTATCTTATTAAGAGAGAGTCCTTACAACTTAGGTGAGCTGTTACAATCCCCTGAGCTAAGCGTGCGTCCTTAGCTTTACTAGTAACACTCCTTTCATCCTAACAAAGTAGCCTTACTCTCTTAGCTTATAAGACAACTATCACTCACGTCTCTCACGGTTCGTTGTGAGAGACAAACTAGTACTCTAACTATTTTGTGGTTTGATTTGGATTTGATGTGGTTGGACTTTCTTTCTCTTGCTTCAAGCTCACTTGATCTTCGTTCTTGAACTTGAATGCTTCGGGAGAGCTTTAGAGAAAGTCTTCAAAGTCCACACCGCTATGCATACCCCTTGGAGGGTATTTATAGCGGTATGAGTTCTTGTCCTCTAGCGTCCTCTGAAGCTTGGCAGGATCTGTCGTCTTCCTTCAATGGTGCGATTTGCATCTTGAGGAAGTCAACTCTGTTGACGCTTGGGAAGCCTCTGTGTGGTCAGGGGACCATTGCTGGGAAAGTGACATCTTTGGAATTGTTCACACGTGCCCGAACATAGGAAGCTTCCTTCTGAGGACTACAACCGAATGTGATGTAATCATGTTGGGGCGGCCTTGGTTTGAATTTGAACTTCGTCCGTATTTTGACGCGTGTCCCTTCTTGATGAGGATGCAGTCCTATCTGTGCAAGGACTTCACCAATTTCGTTCAGCTTTGGAAGTTTTGAAGAAGTGCGTCCCTACAGCTTAGGGACTCTCGTTCACTTGTTGTCCTTTTCGCTCATGTGCGTCCTCTAGACTTGCCTGAGATCAACACTTGGACAACTTATCAAATACATTTGAGTTTGTCATTATCAAAACTAACGACAAGAATAAATAAAGAAATAAACAAACTTTCTTTAAACACAAACGACAACAATAAATATCAAACTAAACATACTCCTTTTAAACACAACGGGAAAATGAACTCCTCTAATACTCGTATTGAGCATATATTACAATAACTTTCATTAGTTATCTACCCGTATAAATTTGATATAACTATTGTGTACTAATTTCTTACTAGTTGTACCCGTCGTGCCATGCACGACTTGTATTTTGAAATTTATTATTCAATATATAATAAATAGAATATTAATTTAAAATGTATAATAAAAGTTTTAACATAATTTGATTTCATCGAATATTAGAAATTTTTAATTGTTAAATGATTAATTGAGAATATATTATTATGAAAACCACGGACTTATACTTTAAATTCAATAAAATACATTATTATCCAATTTATATTTACTTATATTTTAGTATGTAAAGCATCAGCTTCATATACCCAAATTAAAAATGCAGTTATTTTAATCGGAATATTTAATGAATAATATTCTACCTCTGTATGTATGAATAGGCCAAGAAAATCTTATTCAAATATAATATATTTGAAAGATCATAATATGTTGAATCTAGAAAATAATTGGTATAGAAAATATTAGGAAATTAATAGAAAGGTTAAAACAATTTATAAAAAATATAAGGTGGGGTGAGAAAATTAAAGATAAAATTATTAAAGATATTAAATAATATTTTTATTATATCAGTATGTTTTTGCAATCTCAAAAAGATATCACTCTTTTTAGAAAAAAAAACAAAGTTTATACACTAAAGTTTATATAATATTTTTTATTACAATATATATTCAATTAGAAGATATCTAATATTAATTAATTGTATATCAATATCATCTATCTTTCTTTTTCTTGTTTCTATACTTTTTCACCTAATTTCTATCTTTTTTAACTATTTGCTTATGCATTTTTTTAAAATAAAAATTATTTTTATTTTGCTAAACTTATTTGTCACTCTGAGTTTTTATTTTTATTTTGCTAAAATTATTTTATTTTTATTTTAAAATAATCTAGTTAAAATAATGACGTAGTAAATCACATACATACGTATATTTTATAATAATATAGTAAATTTACTATAAAACTGAATGGTGTATGTGAATACTTATTGAGTATCTTTCATAGAAGATAATTAAAGATAAAATTATTTAAGGAATATAAAATTAAGATAGATAGTATGACTTCAATTAAAGATAAAATTGAGGATTAGATAATTAAGGAAAATTAAAGATATAGAGTTGGTTAGTTCCAGTTCTCGTCCCTTGTGGATGTTCTCGGCTCGTCCAAATAGTACATGCGGCGACCTTAATCACTTTTCTTATAAAAAAAATAACATAGTAAGACTATTGTACTGCCTCGTACAGTATAGAATAAGCTAGCTAGCCGAGAGATACATAAAATGTTAAAGAAGTTTCAAGTTCAATTATATTTCGATCCTGGCCATAATTACCGAACAATCAAGTTTTCAAAGTTACAGTAAATGTATATTGAAATTATTTAAGGGAAATAAAATTAAAGATAGATAATATATCTTCAAGATAAAATTGAGGATTAGATAATTAAGGAAAATAAAAGATACAAAGTTGTTATTATCTATTTGAGTTGGAAAAAAAATAAAATCAAGTGGGGCCAGAATCAACGTGGTGGCTCGAAAACGGTCGGCTTTTATAATATATATTGATTGGACATGTTACGTGACTCTAAAATAACCTCAATAATGATGAAAATGATCCACCATTAAAAGATGGCATGGCACCAATATACCATAGTCGCCGTATAACAAGTTGTAATGGTACGTTAACGCTAGCAATATCAAAATATCAAAATATTTGAATATATGCATATAATAAATAAGATCGATACAACTACAACGAACAATTAGAGACTAATGATACATCTACTCAAACTAGCTAAAGATAGATGTATGATCCATACATCTCTCACAAACTCTACTGTCAAAAAATAAAAATTAAAACAATTGAAATTGGACATCGATGAATAATGGCACAAACTAACTTGCATATTATTATTATAAATAATACATAATCAGGGTACACTTGAGACATATGACAAGGAGGAAAAAAAAACGGGTACGCAGGAGAAATCGAAAAAGACACGAGACGTTTTTACATCAAAGTACAAAATAAGCCCCAAATACAAAAGACCAATACAACAACAACACCGATACACCATTTTTTTTTAAAATAAATACAACAAGTTGCTAAACCCTCAATGAAACTTTGCACGACCTATGCCACTTGGACCTTAGCTTTTCAGCCATTTCTCGAAGGTGGATTCCCCGATTGCAAAGTACGACGTGCCGGCGGGAATCTTGAACCTCTTGATCCCGGTTAGGGGTGTGCACGAACCGACCGAAACCGAAAAAATAGACCGAACCGACCGAACCGACTCAAACCGAACCGAAACCGAATATTTTCGGTTCGGTTATCGGTTCCATAATTTTGAGAATCTCGGTTTCGGTTCGGTTCGGTTTTTTCTCGGTTCGGTTCGGTTAAACCGAATTTAAAAAAAAAATACATATATGATAATATTGTAAATTGTGACTATGACTTAGGGTTTCATTTGTCTGTGTAAGTGTAAGCGTAAGCGTAAGCGGCCGTTTCACTTTCTCCATTCTCCTTCCCTCCCGACTCCTCTCGAGTCTCTGACACCCGGCGGCTTCCTCTCCTGGCGTTGGGCCTCCGCTTCTCCCGGCCTCCACATCCCGCCGTCGCACCGTCGTCGACCCAGAACACTCGACACTAGTCGGCGCACACATCGTCTCTTGAGTCCGGGCCTCCTCTTCGCCAGTCGTCGGTACGCACCTCGTCGACTCACACGTCGTCCCCAAATCCCCGCCCTCCTCTTCTCGTCGCCAGATCCCCGACCAGCCGGCCTCATACTCGTCTCGTTGACAGATCCCCGGTCTCCTCTTCGTCACGTCGACAGATCCCCGACCTCCTCCCCATCTCATCGCCAGATCCCGATTCTCGAATCCCCGTACGTGCCAAATCGCCAAATCCCGATTTAGTTCGGTTTTGCTCGGTTTATCTGAAAACCGACCCGCCTAAAGCCGAAACCGAACTGAACCGAACCGACCATTTTCGGTTCGGTTTTCGGTTCACAATTTTCTGAAATCTCGGTTTCGGTTCGGTTCGGTTTTTGTCGGTTCGGGTCGGTTTCGAACCGATGCTCACCCCTAATCCCGGTCGGCGGCTTCATGAGGATCGTTTGTACTGTAATTTCGTAATTTTCCGGGTAGAACTTTGTGTGACGAGTATTCGCCATCGTCACTCCTGCTTCTGGGCCATACCAGATCTCGAACTCCGGGATATCATACTCTATATCAACTGAATTATTCAACCAAATAATTAGTCAAATGATACAACATCACAAAAAATAACGTTTTAATTTAAAAAAATTAACACCCGGTGTGTGGGTCATCTTCAGATTTGGAGGCCTCTTGACACTGGTGACCAGCTTGTAAAATAAGTCAGCCTTAGATCTGCACATTGTGAGGTCCGGACTATAGTAGATCGAACTGTTCACCAACACAAAATAATATAATTAGTCCTTAATATTAAAAAAATCAAATTCAAAAGGCGACCAAGTGATTATTTAAATACCACATCAACGTGACCAACGTCCTTGCCGCTCTCCCGAACAACCTTCCACATGACCCAATCGGCCAGGAGCGACTCCGGTCGACAGTGGAACTCGATAGTCTCTAGGTCAATTCGGGTGCCATCAAAGTTTCTTTTCTTGCTCCTCTTTCTATTGGGTTTCAAGGGCACGCCTTCACCAATGGGTTTCACATCGAGCATGTAGGGCATGATTTGCAAATCTTTCGGAACTGGCTTTTGCGGCACGTTTTCTGAGCCCGACTTATCCTCGTAGGTGGCTTTGGCAGGGTGATCAACACCGACGGGTGGGAGTTGGACGATTTTTCCCACTGGGATTGCTCTGGCATCGACGGTGACACCATGTTTGAGAGAGGGGATTGATAAAAATAAGAAATTAAGTGAGATGATGGATAGATGAAGGAATATTTCTACATAAGGCAAGATGCATGTTTTTGCATCTCATTTATGACACTGCCTAACAACCCATTCTAAAAAATCAATGTCAATATAATATCCGGATCGCTCCAACCCAATCCGATTCGACTATTTGGACCGGTTTTTCAAGAGTTCATGGTGGTGTTCATTGATGACATCTTGATATACTCCAAGAGTCGAGAGGAGCATGCTGAGCATTTCAGATTGGTGTTGGGAGTATTGAGACAACAACGGTTATATGCTAAGTTGAGCAAGAGTGACTTTTGGCTGTCTGAAGTCACCTTTTTGGGACACGTGGTGTCAGCAGAGGCAGTCATGGTCGATCCCTCGAAGATTGAGGTTGTGAAGGCATGGGAAGCGCCGAAGAGTGTGAGAGAAGTTTGGAGCTTCTTGGGACTGGCTGGGTATTACAAGATGTTTGTGGAAGGGTTTTCTCGCATAGCCCAACCACTTACCAATTTGTTGAGGAAGACCACTCGTTTTGAGTGGAAAGATGACTACCAACAGAGTTTTGATGAGCTGAAGAGGAGAATGACTACGGCTCCTATACTAGCCCTTCCTCAAGGGAATGAGGACTTTGTGATCTATAGTGATGCCTCGAAGGTAGGGCTGGGGTGTGTCTTGATGCAAAGAGATAGGGTGATTGCTTATGCTTCTAGGTAGCTGAAGCCGAACGAGCTGAATTACCCTACCCATGATCTAGAGTTAGCAGCTGTAGTGCACGCCCTAAAGTTTTGGCATCATCACTTGTACGGGGGTACGTGTAAGTTAGACCATAAGAGCCTTAAGTACATCTTCACTCAGAGGGAGCTGAACATGAGGCAGAAAAGATGGCTTGAGCTGCTCAATGATTATGACTTAGAGATTCTCTATCATCCGGGGAAGGCGAATGTAGTCGTTGATGCTTTGAGTAGGAAGACGCCTCAGGAGCGAGCGTTAGCTCATTTGACTGCTCAGCTAGAGTTGCAGAGAGAGTTGATCAGGTATGGCATTGAGGTTCAGATTCAGGGATGTCAGGGTCGGTTGAGGATGCTGGAGTGTCAGCCGACTGTGCTTGAAGAGGTGAGACAGAAGCAGTCGAGCTGCCCAATGATTCAGGATTTGAGGCAGAGATATAGTCGAGGCGAGGCACCTGACTTTTCAGAGGATGCTGATGGTGTTTTACGACTTCATGGTCGAGTTTGTGTGTCGCGAGACCAAGAGCTAAGACAAAGGATACTGTAGGAAGCTCATGTTACACCTTACTCGATCCAACCGAGGGCGAGTAAGATGTATAAGGATCTGAGGCAGTACTATTGGTGGGACGACATGAAGCCGGATGTGGCCCGTTATAGGGCCAAGTGTCAGGTCTGTCAATAGGTGAAGATTGAGCACCAGAGACCTGACGGGATGCTCCAACCACTTCCTATTCCAGAGTGGAAGTGGGAGGACATTTCTATGGATTTCGTCACCGGATTGAGGTTGAGTAGAGGTCATGATGGTATTGTAACATACCCCTCACATCGGGAACTGGGCTGTCAGGTCCGCAGCCCAATACACTCCAACCTGATACCCAAAGCGCGAAGCTAAATGGGCAGGGTGTTGCCAAGGGTCCTCGAACCCATGACCTTTGGCATAACTTCCCACATGGGAGAGATATGTCAACCAAGTGCGCTGCAGCTTCGCGCTTTGGGTATCAGGTTGGAGTGTATTGGGCTGCGGACCTGACAGCCCAGTTCCCGATGGGAGGGGTATGTTACAAAAAAGTGCACTATTTTGTAACATAATCGGATTAGCCGTCGTTTCTCAGTCCTGTTCTAGCCTGTTCTGGTTGCGTGGTAGTTATGGGATTGGTTTTGGGAACTAGTCCCGATCGATTTTTGAAAATGTTTTGGATATGTGTGCTATGTGTATATCGTTTTTGAAACTGGTTTTCGAAAGTTGTTATATATATACTCATATTTTCGTCGTTGTTTTCTGTATGTTGGCCAACGCTCCAGTGGAGGCTTATTGTAGATGGTTGTGATGAGATGAACGGTTGGATTGAGAATATGGTTTACGAGATGGCCCGTCTCCGAGTCCGGCGTGGGATCGATACGCCATTGTCATGGCATGCGGTGTTATAGGGGCAGTTCCGCATAGCCTAGGTAGTGTGATGGTATGCAGTGTTATAGGGACAGTGCTGCATATCGTAGGTAGAGTTTCTGACTGCGAGTCATATGTCATGATAACTGAGTGACTAACTGGACCTAGGACTGGACTAGAAATATGTGTGTGATTACGGACTTGTTTGTTAACCTTAGTAAAACTGTTTTGAAACGTCTCGTGACTTCCATGTTGATTCTGGCTTGATAGGATAGGATCTGACCCCTCGGGGAACTATTTTTCATTCCAAGTAATCAGAAATCCGTGACCGAGCCTCGGCAAAACGGTGGTGTTGAGCAGTAGTGCGTGTGTCATAGTATTGGGGTTGGGTGTTATTAATATTTGCGAAAAAGACATAAAATCACCCTTTATTTACACTTGTATGCACAAAACCACCCTTTATAATTTCTTTTGCACAAAACCACCCATTATTGGTATTTGCTTGCATAAAACCACCCATTATAAAAAAGTTTGAATAAAACCACATGTAATCACAAATGTTTGCGAATAACCATCCACATCTTGTAACGCTAATTAATTTTAATTAAATTAAATATAGAACAAAATTAAAATGTCCTTATTTTTTACTCCCTCCGTCCCATAATGTTCGTCCAAAAGGACGCTTTTTGCGGTTTTTAATGCAATGTATAAAGTGGTGTTGGGAAATGAAAAAGTGGGTTAAAGTGGGTAGAAGATATGATTGAATAGGGGTATTTTTGTAAGTTTGTAGGGGAAAAAAGTTGAAAAGAGATAAAGTAGGTAGAAAAGTTGGATAATGGGTGTAAATTTAGAGATTGGATAGGGGTAAGATTGGAAGAAAGTTATTGATATAAAAGGAAAGTGGACAAACATTTTGGGACGACGGATTAGGAAAGTGGACAAACATTATGGGACGGAGGGAGTATAATATTTTTCGGTATTTTTGGTGTACTCTTATATAAATAAAAAAGAACAATTATGGACCACTTCAGTTATATCAATAACTTTAAGTTCAAAAGAAAATTACTAAAGTAACATATATTAATATGATTACATTTATATTAAATTATTCAATAAAAAAATAAACCTCGTTAATCGAACAACTAAGTTGTCAATTGAATATTTGAAAACAAAAGAGGTTAATATTTGTGAATTAGACAATAAATTTGAATTCCTTGTATTATTACTTTTCGTTGGATATGGAATTAACGACAAAAAGATTAAAATCAACTACCAATCATTAATTATATAATTTAGGGTATTTTAATGATAATATAGGTCTTATCATTATCTTTATCAATTTTTATGAAGTGCTCAAATAAATTTGGAAAAACATTAATGACTAATTTAATATCGTATGATTTTTGGTGATTAATTGCAAATAATCATAGATAAGGGGTGGTTTGGTGCAACTAATTAGTAACATTGGGTGGTTTTGTGCGAGAACTTTTATAAGGGGTGGTTTTGTGTACATAATTTGTAATAATGGGTGGTTTTTTAAGAAACTTTTTATAAATGGTGGTTTTGTGGAAATAAGTTAAAATAAAGGGTGGTTTTATGCTTTTTCCCCTTATTATTTTTGCTAGTTTTTATTACTATTTGACTTTGACTCATATTAAGTGAAATTACATATGTTTGTCACATTTGAGTGCATGTTTGTCCTATTATTATTATTATTATTATTATTATTATTATTATTATTATTATTATTATTATTATTATTATTATTATTATTATTACTACTACTACTACTACTACTACTTCTTCTTCTACTACTACTACTACTACTACTACTAATAATAATAATAATAATAATAATAATAATAAGAAGAAGAAGAAGAAGAAGAAGAAGAAGAAGAAGAAGAACATAAAGCACTGGAACTAGAGAAAGAAACGATAATAATTCAACGTTGGATAAAGATGGATTAAAATTTTACAAAATCATATCTTATTACAAGTGTCCCTCTACATGTTTCTAATGTACATGCACATGTATGAAATCATATGAATTTGTAATTAAAAAGATTTGACTAGTTATTGTTAGATAAGCATGTACAATTGTACATGGTACCAAGTACTAGAATATTCATAATGAACCGTAATGCATTCACAAAATCATTGATCAGAAGAAAAAGAATTTACACAAAACTTCATTGCCAAACTTTACTATTCGACGCAATATATGATGCATAAAAATATATGTTCGGAACTAAAGAAATTATACTTTATAAACATATGAGGATTAGCTATATGGGATACATAATTAGCCCAATACTACACATATAAACTATTATCACGTTAAAACGATCTCCAAGAGTTAACATCGAAAAAATAGGTTTTTTGAATCCGCATTCCAGACTATCGAAATGAATGCGTATTTAAATGGGGTTTCGAATTTTACAAATCTAGGCATATACATGGCAAAAAGAACCAAATGAACCTAATGAACTCTTTGGGAAAATATCGGACTAAGCAAACGCCTTTAAAACACAAACGACAACCATAACCAACAAACTAAACAAACCTCCTTCAAACACAAAAAACAACACTAAATAGTGACCTAAATAAAGTCATTTTAAACACAAAAAATAACTAACCATAAAACCACAAGAATAAATACCGAAACGAAACAAACCCCTTTCAAACACAAACCATAGTAAAAAATTAACAAACTAAGCAAAACTTTTTAATACAAAAATGACTATAATAAATCAAGTGATAAACAAACTCCTTTAAAAAAGAAATGACAATAACAAATAAAGATCAACATGAAATCCTTTTAAACACAAACGACAATAATAAATAACGTACTACATGCAATCCGGTCAAACACAAGCGACAAATATAAAGAACGAACTAAACGAAATTCTTTTAAACACAAACGACAATAATAAATAACGAACTAAACGAAATCCTTTTAAATATATACGACAATAATAACTAATGCACTAAATGAAATCCAATCAAACACAAGCAACAAAAATAAATAACGAATTGAACGAAATCCTTTTAAACACACACGACAATAAGAAATAACGCACTAGATGAAATCCCTCAAACAAAAGCGACAAAAATAAATAATGAACTAAACAAAATCCTTTTAAACACAAGTGCAACTAATGAATAACAAACTAAACTAAATCCTCTTAAGCACATACGACATTAATAAATAACGACCCTTACTAGATCATTATAAACATAAACGACAATACAATAAATCACGAATTTAAGAAAATTCTTTTAAACACAAACGACATTATAATAAATCATGCACTAAACAAACTCCTTTTAGAAATAAACGACAACAAATAACAACGACCTAAACAAACTTCCTTTAAACACAAACGACAATAATAAATAACGCACTAAATGAAATCGGAGTCAAACACAAACAGCGAAATCAAAAAACGAACTAAACGAAATCCTTTTATAGACAAACCACAACATTAAATAACGCACTACATGAAATCCAATCAAACAGAAGCCACAAAACTAAATAACGAACTAAACCAAATCCTTTTACACACAAGTGACGTTAATAATTAACGAACTAAATGAAATCCTCTTAAGCACATACGACATTAATAAGTAACAAACTTAATCAAATCCTTTAAAACACAAACGACAATTTAATAAATCATGAACTTAAACTATCCTTTTAAACACAAACGACAATATATTTAATAAATCACGAGCTAAACAAACTCCCTTTAGAAATAAACGACAAGAATAAACAACGAAATAAACAAACTTCCTTTACACACAAACGACAACATTAAATATCTAACTAAACATACCTCTTTTAAACACAATGGGAAAATGAACTCCTCTAATACACGTATTGAGCATATATTACAATATCTTTCATTAGTTATCTACCCGTAAAAATTTGATATAAATATTGTGCACTAATTTCTTATTAGACATGTTACGTGACTCTAAAAAAAACTCAATAGTGATGAAAATGATCCACCAAAAAAAAAAGATGGCATGGCACCAATATACCATAGTCTCCATATAACAAGTTGTGCACTAATTTCTTATTAGACATGTTACAGCTAGTTGGTAAACCCTCGATGAAACTTTGCACGACCTATGCCACTAGGACCTTAGCTTTTCAGCCATTTCTCGAAAGTGGATTTACCGATTGCAGAGTACGGCGTGCCGGCGGGAATCTTGAACCTCTTGATCTCGGTCGGCGGCTTCATGAGGATCGTTTGTTCTACAATTTTGTAATTTTCTGGGTAGAATTTTGTGTGACGGGTATTCGCCACCGTCACTCCTGCTTCTGGGCCATACGAGATCTCGAACTCCGGGATATCATACTCTATATCAACTGAATTGTTGAACCAAATAATTAGTCAAATGATACAACATCACCAAAAATAACGTTTTAATTTAAAAAAAAAATCACACTCGGTGTGTGGGTCATCTTCAGATTTGGAGGCCTCTTGACACCGTTGACCAGCTTGTAAAATAAGTCAGCCTTAGATCTGCACATTGTGAGATCCGGACTATAGTAGAACTATTCACCAACACAAAATAATATTATTAGTCCTTAATATTAAAAAAATCAAATTCAAAAGGTGACCAAGTGATTAATTAAATACCACATCAACATGACCAATGTCCTTGCCGCTCTCCCGAACAACCTTCCACATGACCCAGTCAACCGGGAGCCACTCCGGTCGACGATGGAACTCGATAGTCTCTAGGTCAGTTCGGGTGCCATCTAGTTTTCTTTTCTTGCTCCTCTTTCTATTGGGGTTCAAGGGCACGCCTTCACCAATGGGTTTCACATCGAGCACGTAGGGCACGATTTGCCAATCTTTCGGATCTGGCTTTTACGGCACATTTTCCGAGCCCGACTTCTCCTCGGGTGGGAGTCGGACGATTTCCCATCGGGATTGCTCTGGCATCGACGGTGACATCATTTTTGAGAGAGGGAATTGATAAAAATAAGAAAGTAAGTGAGATGATGGATGGATGAAGGAGTATTTGGGGGACGTGGGGTTTTTTATAGGAGGTAAGGGATAGAATTTGTACATAAGGCACATTTATGACACTGCCTAACAACCCATTCTAAAAAATCAATGTCAATGGTATTTTTAAGATTTTTACCTTTTATTTTTCTTCTTACTATCTTAAAATGATTTGAGGGTATAAACAATTTCTTATGATTTTTATCCACTTCTAAGAAGGTTTAGTAAAAATAATTTTCTACTAAAAGATGAAGATTTTATAAGATTTGAGTCACAAAACGGAGATAGCCTACATTTAAAGTTTTTTTTTACTTTTGATTTACACTTTAGTGTGCCAAATATTTTGAAAAAAAAAACTTTTTTCCTTAAGTCATATGAAATATACATTTGAGTGCAAAAAACATGGAAAAAGGGACTCAGTCGGATTTATCTAGTTACGTATGTACATTGGATACAATGTACATAATATCATCTTGTCACATTTGAGTGCATGGAACAGGGGACTCCGTCCGATTCATCTAGTCATGTGTGTACATTGAAAACGTTGTACATAAGTTTTTCTGATCACATTTGTGTTCATGGAACATGACATAGGGGTCCCGTCGGATTCATCTAGTTACGTATGTACAGTGTATACATTATACAAAAGTCCATCTTATCACATTTGAGCGGATATAACATGGAATAAGGGACTCAATCGGATTCATCTAGTTACGTTTATACCTTATTGTGCCAAATAGTTTTTAAAAACTATTTTTGGTCAAATGTAATATATTGATGTCGTTTGAATATGGTGAATAAACTATAGGTTAATTAAAATATAACGAAATATATACACTACTAGTTCTAATACTACTACTACGGCTAATAGTAGTGATAGTAGTAGTAGTAGTAGTAGTAGTAGTAGTAGTAATAATAATAATAATAATAATAACAACAACAACAACAATAATAATAATAATAGGAACATAAAGCACTAGAACTATAGAAAGAAATGAAAATAATTCAACATTGGATAAAGATAGATTAAAATTTTACAAAATCATATCTTACTACAAGTGTCCATTTGCATGTTTCTAATGTACATGCACATGCACATGCATGAAAGCATATGAATTTGTAATTAAGAAGATTTGACTGGTTATTGTTAGATAAGCACGTACATGGTACCAAGTACTAGAATATGCATAATGAACAATAATGCATTCACAAAATCATTAATAAGAAGAAAAAAGATTTACACAAAACTTTATTGCCAAACTTTACTATTCAACGCAATATATGATGCATAAAAATATATGTTCGGACAAAAAAAAAATTGCTTTTTAAACATATGAGGATTAGCTATATGGGATACATAATTAGCCCAATACCACACATATAAACTACAATTACGTTAAAACGATCTCTAAGAGTTAACATCGAAAAAATAGGTTTTTTGAATCCGCATTCCAGACTATCGAAATGAATGCGTATTTAAATGGGGTTTCGAATTTTACAAATTTAGGCATATACATGGCAAAAAGAACCAAATGAACCTAATGAATTCTTTGGGAAAATAACGGACTAAGTAAACTCCTTTAAAACACAAACGACAACCATAACCAACAAGCTAAACAAACTTCCTTCAAACACAAACAACAACACTAAATAGCGACCTAAATAAAGTCATTTTAAACACAAAAAATAACTAACTACAAAACCACAAGAATAAATATCGAAACGAAACAAACTCCTTTCAAACACAAACCATAGTAAAAAGAATATGATACTGTAATTAAAAATGGTGTGTATGTTGACCTGCTCTACGGCCTAAAGAGACTAATGTTATTCGTTACATGTGGATTTTGAAGCATACTAGCTTATAATAGTATGCTTTAACGATATAAGGCTCGACTTGTCATCAATGGGAAAGTGTGCATCCTCGTATTAGTCCGTGAGTTTTTTTGGTGTCCCTTCTGTAACACCCCGTCTTTCTGACAAGGCGTTACTCGGTAGTAGACCTCACGAGGCGCTACCAAGCTGGTTCGACAACTGAACATTCGGATCTTGCAACGCGGGCACGGCGAGAAAACATTGAAAACATCCAACTTGTATTACACAATAAAATTTTTACAAAATAATTCATGATTCCAACCCTATACAAGACTAACAAATACGAACCTTCCCAAACCCCATGCACATCAACTAGCAACTTAAGATATAAGACTATACATGATAATTCAAACATTAACATGAAATTTAAGCAAACAACCACACTTCCTAGATCCCACGCCAAACTATGACACGCATCGTTGCTTCGCACCACCAACCTGCCAAGTCTCCTTTACGGACTACCTGAATACCTGGAGTGAAAAATAGTTCCCCGAAGGGTCAGCTACTACTCTATCAAGCTAGACTAAGCACGGCAACTATAGGACGTTTCAAAATGATCTTATTCTAAGGTCAGCAAATAAAAGTCCACAATCACACACATAGCCCTAAGTCCAGTCCTAGGTCCAGTTAGTCACAAACAGTTTCACATAACCTATAACCGTACACTCCGACACATGATCAAACGAAGTTAAACAAACCATCACAACATTCATAGCAAACCCACAACACATCAACTCACACACAAACTGGCAACATCTGTTGCTCATTTTCAACTGGCAGTCTCCGCTGCTCATTTTCAACTGGCAGTCTCCGCTGCTCATTTTCACTACAATTTACCATCTATAGTTAATTGGTCAGTTAGAGAGTACGATTTAGATCTTGTAGAATATGTTGAGGTCTTGCATACTAGATTGGGGACGTCATTGGTCGGGTCACTTGACCTTGGTGGAGTCTGCCTATAATAACAGTCGTCACTCCTCGATTTAGATGGCACCTCACGAGGCTTTGTAAGACCGACAATGTAGGACCTCTTTGTGTTGAGATGATCCAACTGAGGTCGTCGGAGAAGGGTCACAAATGATTGAGGGGATATCGTGAAGGTGACCTTGATTAGAGAGCAGATATGAGTTGCTTAGAGCCGTCGGGAATCCTATGCGGACAAGAGAAGTCAGTCATTGGAGTTCGAGGGAAGAGCACGTCCTTTGATGGGGGTGTCGCCTACTACTAGAGGAGTCAAAAGATTCAGTGTGAAGGAGAAACTGAGCCCCATATATATTGGTCCATCCGAGACCTTGGTGAGAGTGGGCGATGTAGCATATAGATTGACATTGCCGCCCGCGTTGGATGGAATTTACCTTGTGCTTCGTAGTTGAGACAATATGTGTCCAACCTTAGTCACTGACTTAACTACGAGGAGTTGGTAGTCGAGCCAGATCACACTTTTAGAGAGCAGCCGTTGAAGGTTCTGGATAGATATAGAAAGAAGTTGCGGAACAAGGAGGTTCCCCTAGTATTGATTCAGTGGTCTCGCACAGGTGTCGGGGAGGAGACGTGGGAGACCGAGGCAAGGATGAGAAAGAGTTATTCCCAGCTTGTTCTGGAATTGTTAGATGCCTTTCAGGGTGGAGAGTGATAGTATAGCTCGTAAGTGATAGGCTAGTGTGACCTTGTTTCACTTACTTGGCTTGTTTGACTTGTTGGACATGTTTGACCCTCGTGCTGTACAAGTATTGTTTTGTTTGTGTGTGATGTTAGGATTGTATTCCGTTTTCGTTGATCGATTTAGGTTCGGGGACGAACCTCTTTAAGGAGGGGAGGTTGTGAGACCTCGTCTCGTAGTCTCGTGTAGGTTCCATTTGTAGTCCTAGTCCTTTGTTTGAGTAAGTTTCGGGACGAAACTTTTCTTAAAGAGGGTGGTATGTAATACTCGGGTTTATTCGATCCGGTTTCTGTTTCGTTCCTCCATCCGTTTCTTGACCCGCAAGATACTTCGAGTCTTGAGGGTAAAGTGATTAGCCTTAAATGAATTTATTAATAAAACTAAATGAATTAATTTAATCAATTTCGAGAATTGCGGAGCCAATCTTGTAAAGCTAATTAATTAAATCTAACCGGTCAAACCTCAAACCTCCTATATAAGCAAGTGGCAACCGTCATTCCTATCTTTATGCCGTCAAAACAAGCCGCCCTAGTCTGCAGCCCAAGAAACCCCTCCTGCGATCTTCTTCTTCGTGGAAACTTCACACCGGCATCCGACGTCATCCGCAAATCACCATCTTCTTTTCTTGGTCGTTTAAGCCTTCTTCTTCTCCTTCAAGTCGTACGCTCATCGGAGGGATCGTGTGGTTCAGTCGACTTCGTCGCTGAGCCGAGGTCGCCGTCGTTCTGAGTAAGATGTCTCCTTGTGTTGATTTTTCTCGACCGTTTAGTTGTGGTGTTGGTTAGAGGTCGGTCGGAAGCATCGTGGGTTGAGTTGTGTCAGAATGGTAGGCCGTCCGTGTTGGTCGTGGTTGTCGTGCAGGGGTGGGTACGTCGTTAGTGTAGCTCCGGGCGGGGCGATGAAGGAAGGGGTTAGGTGCTAGTAAAGGTAGTAATTAGTGGTGTTAGTGGTGTTAATTAAGGATTAATGGGGTAGTAATATCGGAATGTTTGAATGCCCATCAGTAGCAAATTGGTGGAATAATTGGAACGGGGTAGTGTGATTTAATCCTAGTCAAAGACAAGAATTTTATGATGAAAAAAAAAACGTGATTTGAATGCTATATTCGAACTCATAGTCTAGTTAGAGATCAACTTCGGTTATTAGTTCGGGGTTTGGGGTACCATGTTGGAGTCATGATCGAGTGTTTAGTTTCAAACTCCTAATTTATAATTAATAATCCTATTCAGGAACATCGCACTCTTTCGATCAGTGGTTTGTCGTAACTCGGATTTTCGTCACTCTCGAGGTAAGTCGATTTTCGACTTGCTCAGTCATGTTCTAACCTGTTAGGGTTGCGTGGTAGTTATGAGATTGGTTTTGGGAACTAGTCCCGATCGATCTCTTAAAGTGTTTTGATATGTGTGCTATGCGTAAATGATTTTGGAAACCCGTTTTGAAAGTTGCTATCTATATACGCATATTTTCGTCGTCGTTTTCTCTGTGATGGGCAGCGCTCTAGTGGAGACTTGTTGTGGATGGTTATGATGAGATAGATGGTTGTGATGAGATGGACGGTTGGAATGAGGATGGATAGTTACGAGATGGCCCGTCTTTGAGTCCGGCGTGGGATCGATACGCCGTTGTCATGGCATGTGGTGTTATAGGGGTAGTGCCGCATAGCCTAGGTAGTGTGATGACATGCAGTGTTATAGGGGCAGTGCTGCATACCGTAGGTAGAGTTTATGATTGCGAGTCGTATGTGATGATATCTGATTGACTAACTGGACTTAGGACAGGACTAGAGATATGTGTGTGAGTGCGGACTCGTTTGCTGACTTTAGTAAAACTGTTTTGAAACGTCTCGTAGCTTCCATATTAATTTTGACTTGATAGGATAGGATCTGATCCCTCAGGGAACTATTTTTCACTCCAGGTAATCAGGATCCCGTGACTGAGCCTCGGCGCAATGGTAGTGCGGAGCAGTAGCGCGTGTCATAGTATTGGGGTTGGGTGTTGTTATCGCTATATTGTTAGTTGGGAGATGCTATACATCACACACTTTTACTATATATCACACTTAAAATTACCTTAATAACCTTTTTTAAAAGAAAAGTAATAAAAATAAAAGCCTATATTTTTATTGGATTCTCTACCTTAATAAATTTCAATCGACTTAAAAAAGGAAAAAAAGCTAATCTCAATCTATTTAGCTCTTATTCTAATCTTTCATTTTTTAATATTTTTTTACCATTTATTATTACGAAATTAATTATAAAAAATCAAAAACTACCGCACTATATAAGAAAAATTAAAATAAACTTTATTATAAAGACTTATATTGAATAAAGTTGAATCCACATAATACCATATTGAATTAATTAATTAGTTTTATTCAATTTTGAACGTACTTCCTTGATAGCAAATAATTTTTTATAATAGGAGAAAAAACCATTATTATATAGATTAGAGTTTTTAAAATAGGAGAAAAACGCATTATACAGTGATGTATTATTATATATAATAAGATTAAATATTTGTTATATGAAAATCTTATTTAAGGTAGACAAAAGGATTTGGTGGGTTCAATTTTTGTAAAGTAAAGATTTCGTTGGAGATAATATATAGATTTTGTTTAAATATATTCCTCTAATTAAAGGTAGTTTTTAAATTTTGTTTAACCTTTCCAAAATTAGTCTAAGGGTATTATAGTGAAAAGATTGAAAAAGTGTGAAGGAGATGGAAATTCACATGTGATGTTTAGCAGTTATGTTGTTAGTTTTATCACTATTTGACTTGGATTATATTAAGTGATTTAGCAGATGTTTGTCTTTTAGCATGAGTCTTAGAATTTGAGTATTTGAGTTCGAATTTGATCTTGGGGATTAGTGCATGTTTACTTGTTTTAAATTATAAATGTTATTATATTCAAATACAAGTTGGATATTTTCTATGTTTTCTCGCCGTGCCCGCGTTGCAAGATCCGAATGTCTGTTGTCGAACCAGCTTGGTAGTGCCTCGTGAGGTCTACTACCGAGAAACGCCTTGTCAGAAAGACGGGGTGTTACACTAAGCAAAAATTTTTAATACAAAAATGACAATATAATAAACCAAGTGATAAACAAACTCCTTTAAAAAACAAATAACAATAACAAATAAGGATCAACATGAAATCCGTTTAAACACAAACGACAATAATAAATAACGTACTACATGCAATCCGGTCAAGCACAAGCGACAAAAATAAAGAACGAACTAAACGAAATACTTTTAAAAACAAACGACTATAATAATTGACACACTGAACGAAGTTTAGTGAAATACAAGCGACAAAAATAAATAACGAACTAAACGAAATCCTTTTAAACATATACGACAATAATAACTAATGCACTAAATGAAATCCAATCAAACACAAGCAAAAAAAAAAATAACGAATTAAACGAAATCCTTTTAAACACACACGACAATAAGAAAAAACGCACTAGATGAAATCCCTCAAACAGAAGCGACAAAAATAAATAAAGAACTAAACAAAATCCTTTTAAACACAAGTGGAACTAATGAATAACAAACTAAACTAAATCCTCTTAAGCACATACGACATTAATAAATAACGACCCTTACTAGATCATTATAAACATAAACGACAATACAATAAATCACGAATTTAAGAAAATTCTTTTAAACACAAACGACATCATAATAATCATGCACTAAACAAACTCCTTTTAGAAATAAACGAAAACAAATAACAACGACCTAAACAAACTTCCTTTAAACACAAACGACAATAATAAATAAAGCACTAAATGAAATCGGAGTCAAACACATACAGCAAAATCAAATAACGAACTAAACGAAATCCTTTTATAGACAAACCACAACATTAAATGACGCACTACATGAAATCCAATCAAACAGAAGCCACAAAACTAAATAACAAAGTAAACCAAATCCTTTTACACACAAGTGACGTTAATAATTAACGAACTAAATGAAATCCTCTTCAGCACATACGACATTAATAAGTAACAAACTTAATCAAATCCTTTAAAACACAAACGACAATTTAAAAAATCATGAACTTAAACTATCCTTTTAAACACAAACGACAATATATATAATAAATCACGAGCTAAACAAACTCCTTTTAGAAATAAACGACAAGAATAAACAACGAAATAAACAAACTTCCTTTAAATACAAACGACAATATTAAATATCTAACTAAACATACTCCTTTTAAACACTACGGGAAAATGAACTCCTCTAATACCCGTATTGAGCATATATTACAATAGCTTTCATTAGTTATCTACCTGTAAAAATTTGATATAAATATTGTGTACTAATTTCTTATTAGACATGTTACGTGACTCTAAAAAAATCTCAATAGTGATGAAAATGATCCACCAAAAAAAAAGATGGCATGGCACCAATATACCACAGTCTCCATATAACAAGTTGTAATAGTACGTTAACGCTAGCAATATCAAAAGATTTGAATGTATGCATATATTAAATAAGATCGACACAACTACAACGAATAATTAGGGACTAACGATAGATCTACTCAAACTAGCTAAAGATAGATGTAGGATCCATAAATCTCTCACAAACTCTATTGTCAAAAAATAAAAATAAAAACAAATGAAATTGGACATCGATGAATAATGGAACAAACCAACTTGCATATTATTAATTTAAATAACACATAATCAGGGTACACTTGAGACATATGAAAAGGAAGAAAAAAACGGGTAAGCAAGAGAAATCGAAAAAGACACGGGACTTTTTTACATCAAAGTGCAAAATAAGCCCCAAATACAAAACACCAATACAACAACAACACCGATACACCAATTTTTTTTAAAGAAATACAGCAAGTTGGTAAACCCTCGATGAAACTTTGCACGACCTATGCCACTTGGACCTTAGCTTTTCAGCCATTTCTCGAAAGTGGATTTACCGATTGCAGAGTACGGCGTGCCGGCGGGAATCTTGAACCTCTTGATCCCGGTCGGCGGCTTCATGAGGATCGTTTGTTCTACAATTTTGTAATTTTCTGGGTAGAATTTTTTGTGACGGGTATTCGCCACCGTCACTCCTGCTTCTGGGCCATACGAGATCTCGAACTCCGGGATATCATACTCTATATCAACTGAATTGTTGAACCAAATAATTAGTCAAATGATACAACATCACCAAAAATAACGTTTTAATTTAAAAAAAATTCACACCCGGTGTGTGGGTCATCTTCAGATTTGGAGGCTTCTTGACACCGTTGACCAGCTTGTAAAATAAATCAGCCTTAGATCTGCACATTGTGAGATCCGGACTATAGTAGAACTATTCACCAACACAAAATAATATTATTAGTCCTTAATATTAAAAAAAATCAAATTCAAAAGGTGACCAAGTGATTAATTAAATACCACATCAACATCACCAATGTCCTTGCCGCTCTCCCGAACAACCTTCCACATGACCCAGTCAACCGGGAGCCACTCCGGTCGACGATGGAACTCGATAGTCTCTAGGTCAGTTCGGGTGCCATCTAATTTTCTTTTCTTGCTCCTCATTCTATTGGGGTTCAAGGGCACGCCTTCACCAATGGGTTTCACATCGAGCACGTAGGGCACGATTTGCCAATCTTTCGGATCTCGCTTTTGCGCCACGTTTTCCGTGCCTGACTTCTCCTCGTAGGTGGCTTTGGCCGGGTGATCAGCACCGACGGGTGGGAGTCGGACGATTTCCCATCGGGATTGCTCTGGCATCGACGGTGACCTCATTTTTGAGAGAGGGAATTGATAAAAATAAGAAATTAAGTGAGATGATGGATGGAAGAAGGAGTATTTGGGGGACGTGGTTTTTTTTTATAGGAGGTAAGGGATAGAATTTGTACATAAGGCACATTTATGACACTGCCTAACAACCCATTCTAAAAAATCAATGTCAATGGTATTTTTAAGATTTTTACCTTTTATTTTTCTTCTTACTATCTTAAAATGATTTGAGGGTATAAACAATTTCTTATGATTTTTATCGACTTCTAAGAAGGTTTAGTAAAAATAATTTTCTACTAGAAGATGAAGATTTAATGAGATTTGAGTCACAAAACGGAGATAGCCTACATTTAAAGTTTTTTTTACTTTTGATTTACACTTTAGTGTGCCAAATATTTTGAAAAAAAACTTTTTTCCTTAAGTCAAATGAAATATACATTTGAGTGCAAAAAACATGGAAAAAGGGACTCAGTCGGATACATCTAGTTAATTATGTACATTGGATACAAAGTACATAATATCATCTTGTCACATTTGAGTGCATGGAACAGGGGACTCCGTCCGATTCATCTAGTCATGTGTGTACATTGAAAACATTGTACATAAGTTTTTCTGATCACATTTGTGTTCATGGAACATGAAATAGGGGTCCCGTCGGATTCATCTAGTTATGTATGTACATTGTATACATTATACAAAAGTCCATCTTATCACATTTGAGCGGATATAACATGGAATAAGGGACTCAATCGGATTCATCTAGTTACGTTTATACTTTATTGTGCCAAATAGTTTTTGAAAACTTTTTTTGGTCAAATGTAATATATTGATGTCGTTTGAATATGGTGAATAAATTATAGGTTAATTAAAATATAACGAAATATATACACTACTAGTTCTAATACTATTAGCAGTAGTAGTAGTAGTAGTAGTAGTAGTAGTAATAATAATAATAATAATAATAATAATAGTAATAATAATAATAATAATAATATTAATAATATTAATAAAAATAATAGGAACATAAAGCACTAGAACTATAGAAAGAAATTAAAATAATTCAACATTGGATAAAGTTAGATTAACATTTTACAAAATCATATCTTACTACAAGTGTCCATTTGCATGTTTCTAATGTACATGCACATGCACATGCATGAAAGCATATGAATTTGTAATTAAGAAGATTTGACTGGTTATTGTTAGATAAGCACGTACATGGTACCAAGTACTAGAATATTCATAATGAACCGTAATGCATTCACAAAATCATTAATAAGAAGAAAAAAGATTTACACAAAACTTTATTGCCAAACTTTACTATTCAACGCAATATTTGATGCATAAAAATATATGTTCGGAACAAAAAAAAATTTGCTTTTTAAACATATGAGGATTAGCTATATGGGATACATAATTAGCCCAATACCACACATATAAACAATAATTACGTTAAAACGATCTCTAAGAGTTAACATCGGAAAAATAGGTTTTTTGAATCCGCATTCCAGACTATCGAAATGAATGCGTATTTAAATGGGGTATCAAATTTTACAAATTTAGGCATATACATGGCAAAAAGAACCAAATGAACCTAATGAACTCTTTGGGAAAATAACGGACTAAGCAAACTCCTTTAAAACACAAACGACAACCATAACCAACAAGCTAAACAAACTTCCTTCAAACACAAACAACAACACTAAATAGCGACCTAAATAAAGTCATTTTAAACACAAAAAGTAACTAACTACAAAACCACAAGAATAAATACCGAAACGAAACAAACTCCTTTCAAACACAAACCATAGTAAAAAATTAACAAACTAAGCAAAATTTTTTAATACAAAAATGACAATATAATAAACCAAGTGATAAACAAACTCCTTTAAAAAAACAAATAAAAATAACAAATAAGGATCAACATGAAATCCTTTTAAACACAAACGACAATAATAAATAACGTACTACATGCAATCCGGTTAAGCACAAGCGACAAAAATAAAGAACGAACTAAACGAAATACTTTTAAAAACAAACGACTATAATAATTGACACACTGAACGAAGTTTAGTGAAACACAAGCGACAAAAATAAATAACGAACTAAACGAAATCCTTTTAAACATATACGACAATAATAACTAATGCACTAAATGAAATCCAATCAAACACAAGCAAAATAAATAAATAACGAATTAAACGAAATCCTTTTAAACACACACGACAATAAGAAAAAACGCACTAGATGAAATCCCTCAAACGGAAGCGACAAAAATAAATAAAGAACTATAAAAAATCCTTTTAAACACAAGTGGAACTAATGAATAACAAACTAAACTAAATCCTCTTAAGCACATACGACATTAATAAATAACGACCCTTACTAGATCGTTTTAAACATAAACGACAATATATTAAATCATGAATTTAAGAAAATTCTTTTAAACACAAACGACATTATAATAAATCATGCACTAAACAAACTCCTTTTAGAAATAAACGAAAACAAATAACAACGACCTAAACAAACTTCCTTTAGAAATAAACGACAATAATAAATAAAGCACTAAATGAAATCGGACTCACACACAAACAGCAAAATCAAATAACGAACTAAACGAAATCCTTTTATAGACAAACCACAACATTAAATGACGCACTACATGAAATCCAATCAAACAGAAGCCACAAAACTAAATAACAAACTAAACCAAATCCTTTTACACACAAGTGACGTTAATAATTAACGAACTAAATGAAATCCTCTTAAGCACATACGACATTAATAAGTAACAAACTTAATCAAATCCTTTAAAACACAAACGACAATTTAATAAATCATGAACTTAAACTATCCTTTTAAACACAAACGACAATATATATATATAATAAATCACGAGCTAAACAAACTCCTTTTAGAAATAAAAGACAAGAATAAACAACGAAATAAACAAACTTCCTTTAAACACAAACGACAACATTAAATATCTAACTAAACATATTCCTCTTAAACACTACGGGAAAATGAACTCCTGTAATACCCGTATTGAGCATATATTACAATATCTTTCATTAGTTATCTACCCGTAAAAATTTGAGATAAATATTGTGTACTAATTTATTATTAGACATGTTACGTGACTCTAAAAAAAAACTCAATAGTGAAGAAAAAGATCCACCCAAAAAAAAGATGGCATGGCACCAATATACCACAGTCTCCATATAACAAGTTGTAATAGTACGTTAACGCTAGCAATATCAAAAGATTTGAATGTATGCATATATTAAATAAGATCGACACAACTACAACGAATAATTAGAGACTAACGATAGATCTACTCAAACTAGCTAAAGATAGATGTAGGATCCATAAATCTCTCACAAACTCTATTGTCAAAAAATAAAATGAAAAACAATTGAAATTGGACATCGATGAATAATGGCACAAGCCAACTTGCATATTATTAATTTGAATAACACATAATCAGGGTACACTTGAGACATATGAAAAGGAAGAAAAAAACGGGTACGCAAGAGAAATCGAAAAAGACACGGGACTTTTTTACATCAAAGTGCAAAATAAGCCCCAAATACAAAACACCAATACAACAACAACACCGATACACCAATTTTTTTAAAAGAAATACAGCAAGTTGGTAACCCTTGACGAAACTTTGCACGACCTATGCCACTTGGACCTTAGCTTTTCAGCCATTTCTCGAAAGTGGATTTACCGATTGCAGAGTACTGCGTACCGGCGGGAATCTTGAACTTCTTGATCCCGGTCGGCGGCTTCATGAGGATCGTTTGTTCTACAATTTTGTAATTTTTGGGTAGAATTTTGTGTGACGGGTATTCGCCACCGTCACTCCTGCTTCTGGGCCATACGAGATCTCGAACTCCGGGATATCATACTCTATATCAACTGAATTGTTGAACCAAATAATTAGTCAAATGATACAACATCACCAAAAATAACGTTTTAATTTAAAAAAAGTTCACACCCGGTGTGTGGGTCATCTTCAGATTTGGAGGCCTCTTGACACCGTTGACCAGCTTGTAAAATAAGTCAGCCTTAGATCTGCACATTGTGAGATCCGGACTATAGTAGAAGTATTCACCAACACAAAATAATATTATTAGTCCTTAATATTAAAAAAAATCAAATTCAAAAGGTGACCAAGTGATTAATTAAATACCACATCAACATGACCAATGTCCTTGCCGCTCTCCCGAACAACCTTCCACATGACCCAGTCAACCGGGAGCCACTCCTTTCGACGATGGAGCTCGATAGTCTCTAGGTCAGTTCGGGTGCCATCTAATTTTCTTTTCTTGCTCCTCTTTCTATTGGGGTTCAAGGGCACGCCTTCACCAATGGGTTTCACATCGAGCACGTAGGGCACGATTTGCCAATCTTTCGGATCTGGCTTTTGCGACACGTTTTCCGAGCCCGACTTCTCCTCGCAGGTGGCTTTGGCCGGGTGATCAGCACCGACGGGTGGGAGTCGGATGATTTCCCATCGGGATTGCTCTGGCATTGACAGTGACATCATTTTTGAGAGAGGGAATTGATAAAAATAAGAAATTAAGTCAGATGATGGATGGATGAAGGAGTATTTGGGGGACGTGGTTTTTTTTATAGGAGGTAAGGGATAGAATTTGTACATAAGGCACATTTATGACACTGCCTAACAACCCATTCTAAAAAATCAATGTCAATGGTATTTTTAAGATTTTTACCTTTTATTTTTCTTCTTACTATCTTAAAATGATTTGAGGGTATAAACAATTTCTTATGATTTTTATCCACTTCTAAGAAGGTTTAGTAAAAATAATTTTCTACTAGAAGATGAAGATTTTATGAGATTTGAGTCACAAAACGGAGATAGCCTACATTTAAAGTTTTTTTTACTTTTGATTTACACTTTAGTGTGCCAAATATTTTAAAAAAAAACTTTTTTCCTTAAGTCAAATGAAATATACATTTGAGTGCAAAAAACATGGAAAAAGGGACTCAGTCGGATTCATCTAGTTAATTATGTACATTGGATACAAAGTACATAATATCATCTTGTCACATTTGAGTGCATGGAACAGGGGACTCCGTCCGATTCATCTAGTCATGTGTGTACATTGAAAACATTGTACATAAGTTTTTCTGATCACATTTGTGTTCATGGAACATGAAATAGGGGTCCCGTCGGATTCATCTAGTTATGTATGTACATTGTATACATTATACAAAAGTCCATCTTATCACATTTGAGCGGATATAACATGGAATAAGGGACTCAATCGGATTCATCTAGTTACGTTTATACTTTATTGTGCCAAATAGTTTTTAAAAATTTTTTTTGGTCAAATGTAATATATTGATGTCGTTTGAATATGGTGAATAAATTATAGGTTAATTAAAATATAACGAAATATATACACTACTAGTTCTAATACTACTACTACTGCTAATAATAGTAGTAGTAGTAGTAGTAGTAGTAGTAGTAGTAGTAGTAGTAGTAGTAGTAATAATAATAATAATAATAATAATAATAATAATAATAATAATAATAATAATAATAATATTAATAAAAATAATAGGAACATAAAGCACTAGAACTATAGAAAGAAATGAAAATAATTCAACATTGGATAAAGTTAGATTAAAATTTTACAAAATCATATCTTACTACAAGTGTCCATTTGCATGTTTCTAATGTACATGCACATGCACATGCATGAAAGCATATGAATTTGTAATTAAGAAGATTTGACTGGTTATTGTAAGATAAGCACGTACATGGTACCAAGTACTAGAATATTCATAATGAACCGTAATGCATTCACAAAATCATTAATAAGAAGAAAAAAGATTTACACAAAACTTTATTGCCAAACTTTACTATTCAACGCAATATATGATGCATAAAAATATATGTTCGGAATAAAAAAAAAAATTGCTTTTTAAACATATGAGGATTAGCTATATGGGATACATAATTACCCCAATACCACACATATAAACTATAATTACGTTAAAACGATCTCTAAGAGTTAACATCGAAAAAATAGGTTTTTTGAATCCGCATTCCAGACTATCGAAATGAATGCGTATTTAAATGGGGTTTCAAATTTTACAAATTTAGGCATATACATGGCAAAAAGAACCAAATGAACCTAATGAACTCTTTGGGAAAATAACGGACTAAGCAAACTCCTTTAAAACACAAACGACAACCATAACCAACAAGCTAAACAAACTTCCTTCAAACACAAACAACAACACTAAATAGCGACCTAAATAAAGTCATTTTAAACACAAAAAATAACTAACTACAAAACCACAAGAATAAATACCGAAACGAAACAAACTCCTTTCAAACACAAACCATAGTAAAAAATTAACAAACTAAGTAAAAATTTTTAATACAAAAATGACAATATAATAAACCAAGTGATAAACAAACTCCTTTAAAAAAACAAATAACAATAACAAATAAGGATCAACATGAAATCCTTTTAAACACAAACGACAATAATAAATAACGTACTACATGCAATCCGGTCAAGCACAAGCGACAAAAATAAAGAACGAACTACACGAAATACTTTTAAAAACAAACGACGATAATAATTGACACACTGAACGAAGTTTAGTGAAACACAAGCGACAAAAATAAATAACGAACTAAACGAAATCCTTTTAAACATATACGATAATAATAACTAATGCACTAAATGAAATCCAATCAAACACAAGCAACAAAAATAAATAACGAATTAAACGAAATCCTTTTAAACACACACGACAATAAGAAAAAACGCACTAGATGAAATCTGTAATATTCAGCCCATTTCTTGAACCGCAAGTGATTTCTAGCTTTGAGTGGGTCATAGCCCGCAAGATATATGTAATCCGAAAATATTATTGAGGGAGATATCATTTAGATCCCTTATTTTATCTTCAAAGAAAGATAAGATTAAAGTTAGTTGACCCTAATTAAGTGACTTTTTAATCAAGTCAAAACCCTCCCTAGTCCGCATATTACAATTGCCGTCAGCGTCTAAGCCGAGTGCACCGCCGTTCCTCTTAATCGATTCCTCTGACCGGAACCCAGAACCGTTGTTCATCCCGCCGTTGAGCCCGACTTCGCCGGTCGTTCACCTTTCGATTTCCGTAGGCGCCGACCAGCGGCGGATCCAGGGGGCGGAGGGGGGCGGCCGCCCCCCATCGCGCCGGAGCGCCACTGCGACGTACCAAGGAGCGGGGGACCGGAGCGACGGGTGCGGGGCGGGATGGGGCGGGAGCGGGGCGGGATTGAGCGCCGGTGCCAGGGCGGGATGGGGCGGGATGATCCGTGAACGCAAGGGCCGCAGCCGGAGCCCGGAGGAGCGGCCATCGGCGTCGCCGCGTCGAGCTTGACAGCTTGGGAAGAAGACGACCGAAGAAAGAGAAATGTTTTAAACCTAAGAAAGAACGACGTCGTTTCCAAAAACATAAAAACTGGCTGCTTTGTATTTTGGGTAAATTACACAATTCACCATTAAGTTATCACACTTTTTAAAAAATTACTCGTAAAAACTAAACTTCACTAAACCACCCATATGAAATAAAATCTTCCAATTATACTAAATTTCAGTATTTTTGACGAGCTGCCAATTTGGATTTAGCGTCTCTTTTTCTTAAAAAAAATTTATGAGCAAAACAAAAGCAATAAAAAAAATTAGGTCAACAGTAGCCAAATTCGACGAGTTGCCAATATGGGGTTTTCATGAGAGCACCGTGATTCCGAGTCTCCGACGGCGAGAGAGCAATCACGACTAAATTGGCCTAAAGTCCGCTCACCCATTGAATCAGTTCTGGATCCGCCACTGGCGCCGACACCATGAACTTCGCGAACTGCTCATTGTCGGATGACGTTTCCTTTTTCCCCGGTGAGTATCGCCGGCACCTTTTTCTTTCAAGTTGGGTTTGGGGGCGGAGTTGTGCGTGTTAGGAATCAGAGAGGCATAAGGACATTGATGAGGAAGTGAATGGTTGAAGAAGTATTACAGGGGAAGCGATCAGGGAAGTGAATATAAGTAAGGAAATTAATTAAGGAAGGAGATTGATTTATTTGTTTTCGAATACGTATGCATATTTGAGCAGTTGGTCAAGGAGATGAATACTACACATATTGTTCGAAGTTGATGGAAGTAAAGTACTAGTTGACTTTCTCAACCAGTAGAGTAGTACGTGTTGGATGGGTGGTTTCATTAATCAAATTGCATGCATATGCTAGGATGGTTGTTCAAACTAGATAAATGAAGTCGATCAGTATGGGTTCACGTATTTTGGCTATATAAGGGATTGCCATAATAATTATCGATCGTTACTATGTTTAGGAAGTTGCGTCTGTTCGAGTTCTCAGCCTTCTGTCTTCATCGAGAATTCTTTATTCGAGGTAAGTTGATTTTCGACTTGCTCGGTTCTATTCTATCTTGTTAGGTTTTGCATTGTGACTGTAGGATTGGTTTTGAGAACTAGTCCCTATCGTTTTCTTTTAAAATGCTTTTTCATGATTGTGGTGCTATGAGTAAACATGCTTTATGAATGAGTGCTTGATTCGATTGTGAAAATGAGCAGTTCGCGACTGCCAGTGAAAATGAGTCGTCTAGCTAACGGCCAGCTGAAAATGAGCGGTCCATGACTACCAGTTGAAAATGAGTAGCGGAGTCTGCCAGTTGAAAATGAGCAACATATGTTGCCAGTTTGTGTGTGAGTTGGATGTGTTGTGGGTTTGTTATACATGCTGTGATGGTTTGTTTGACTTTGTTTGATCATGTGTCTGAGTGTACAGTTATAGTTTATGTGAGACTATGTTGTAACTTGTGAAGTTGAGTGTGAATCACTGACTCGCTAAGTGGATTGATAGTTAGTTTAACTAGACCTAGATATGGACTTTGGAACTGTTTGTGACTAACTGGACCTAGGATTGAACTTAGAGTTATGTGTGTGATTGTGGACTTTTGGTTGCTGACCTTAGAATAAAATCGTTTTGAAACGTCCTATGGTTGCCGTGCTTAGTCTAACTTGATAAAGTAGCAGCTGACCCTTCGGGGAACTATTTTTCACTCCAGGTATTCAGGTAGTTAGTGATGGAGACTTGGCAGGTTGGTGGTGCGAAGCAGCGATGCGTGTCATAGATTGGTGTGGGATTTGGAAAGTGTTATTGTCTATTTTAATTCGTAGTATTGTTTAAATTATCATGTATAGTCTCATATCGTGAGTTGTTAGTCGTTGTGCTGGGGTTTGGGGAAAGTTCATACTTGTTAGTCTTGTATTGGGTTGGAATCATGAATTGTTCTGTAAAATTCTTCTTTCGTAATACAAGTTGGATGTTTTTCAATGTTTTCTCGCCGTGCCCGCGTTGCAAGATCCGAATGTCCTGTTGTTGAACTAGCTTGGTAGCGCCTCGGGAGGTCTACCACCGAGTAACGCCTTGTTAGGAAGACGGGGTGTTACAAAATCCCTCAAACAGAAGCGACAAAAATAAATAAAGAACTAAAAAAATCCTTTTAAACACAAGTGGAACTAATGAATAGCAAACTAAACTAAATCCTCTTAAGCACATACGACATTAATAAATAACAACCCTTACCAGATCGTTTTAAACATAAACGACAATATAATAAATCATGCACTAAACAAACTCCTTTTAGAAATAAACGAAAACAAATAACAACGACCTAAACAAACTTCCTTTAAACACAAACGACAATAATAAATAAAGCACTAAATGAAATCGGAGTCAAACACAAACAGCAAAATCAAATAACGAACTAAACGAAATCCTTTTATAGACAAACCACAACATTAAATGACGCACTACATGAAATCCAATCAAACAGAAGCCACAAAACTAAATAACGAACTAAACCAAATCCTTTTACACACAAGTGACGTTAATAATTAACGAACTAAATGAAATCCTCTTAAGCACATACAACATTAATAAGTAACAAACTTAATCAAATCCTTTAAAACAAAAACGACAATTTAATAAATCATGAACTTAAACTATCCTTTTAAACACAAACGACAATATATATATATATATAATAAATCACAAGCTAAACAAACTCCTTTTAGAAATAAACGACAAGAATAAACAACGAAATAAACAAACTTCCTTTAAACACAAACGACAACATTAAATATCTAACTAAACATATTCCTTTTAAACATGCACTACGGGAAAATGAACTCCTCTAATACCCGTATTGAGCATATATTACAATGTCTTTCATTAGTTATCTACCCGTAAAAATTTGATATAAATATTGTGTACTAATTTCTTATTAGACATGTTACGTGACTCTAAAAAAAACTCAATAGTGATGAAAATGATCCACCAAAAAAAAAGATGGCATGGCACAAATATACCACAGTCTCCATATAACAAGTTGTAATAGTACGTTAACGCTAGCAATATCAAAAGATTTGAATGTATGCATATATTAAATAAGATCGACACAACTACAACGAATAATTAGAGACTAACGATAGATCTACTCAAACTAGCTAAAGATAGATGTAGGATCCATAAATCTCTCAAAAACTCTATTGTCAAAAAATAAAAATAAAAACAATTGAAATTGGACATCGATGAATAATGGCACAAGCCAACTTGCATATTATTAATTTAAATAACACATAATCAGGGTACACTTGAGACATATGAAAAGGAAGAAAAAAAACGGGTACGCAAGAGAAATCGAAGAGGACACGGGACTTTTTTACATCAAAGTGCAAAATAAGCCCCAAATACAAAACACCAATACAACAACAACACCGATACACCAATTTTTTTAAAAGAAATACAGCAAGTTGGTAAACCCTCGATGAAACTTTGCACGACCTATGCCACTTGGACCTTAGCTTTTCAGCCATTTCTCGAAAGTGGATTTACCGATTGCAGAGTACGGCGTGCCGGCGGGAATCTTGAACCTCTTGATCCCGGTCGGCGGCTTCATGAGGATCGTTTGTTCTACAATTTTGTAATTTTCTGGGTAGAATTTTGTGTGACGGGTTTTCGCCACCGTCACTCCTGCTTCTGGGCCATACGAGATCTCGAACTCCAGGATATCATACTCTATATCAACTGAATTGTTGAACCAAATAATTAGTCAAATGAAACAACATCACCAAAAATAACGTTTTAATTTTAAAAAAAATCACACCCGGTGTGTGGGTCATCTTCAGATTTGGAGGCCTCTTGACACCGTTGACCAGCTTGTAAAATAAGTCAGCCTTAGATCTGCACATTGTGAGATCCGGACTATAGTAGAACTATTCACCAACACAAAATAATATTATTAGTCCTTAATATTAAAAAAAATCAAATTCAAAAGGTGACCAAGTGATTAATTAAATACCACATCAACATGAGCAATGTCCTTTCCGCTCTCCCGAACAACCATCCACATGACCCAGTCAACCGGGAGCCACTCCGGTCGACGATGGAACTCGATAGTCTCTAGGTCAGTTCGGGTGCCATCTAATTTTCTTTTCTTGCTCCTCTTTCTATTGGGGTTCAAGGGCACGCCTTCACCAATGGGTTTCACATCGAGCACGTAGGGCACGATTTGCCAATCTTTCGGATCTGGCTTTTACGGCACGTTTTCCGAGCCCGACTTCTCCTCGCAGGTGGCTTTGGCCGGGTGATCAGCACCGACGGGTGGGAGTCGGACGATTTCCCATCGGGATTGCTCTGGCATCGACAGTGACATCATTTTTGAGAGAGGGAATTGATAAAAATAAGAAAGTAAGTGAGATGATGGATGGATGAAGGAGTATTTGGGGGACGTGGGGTTTTTTATAGGAGGTGAGGGATAGAATTTGTACATAAGGCACATTTATGACACTGCCTAACAACCCATTCTAAAAAATCAATGTCAATGGCATTTTTAAGATTTTTACCTTTTATTTTTCTTCTTACTATCTTAAAATGATTTGAGGGTATAAACAATTTCTTATGATTTTTATCCACTTCTAAGAAGGTTTAGTAAAAATAATTTTCTACTAAAAGATGAAGATTTTATGAGATTTGAGTCACAAAACGGAGATAGCCTACATTTAAAGTTTTTTTTTACTTTTGATTTACACTTTAGTGTGCCAAATATTTTGAAAAAAAACTTTTTTCCTTAAGTCAAATGAAATATACATTTGAGTGCAAAAAACATGGAAAAAGGGACTCAGTCGGATTCATCTAGTTACGTATGTACATTGGATACAATGTACATAATATCATCTTGTCACATTTGAGTGCATGGAAGAGGGGACTCCGTCCGATTCATCTAGTCATGTGTGTACGTTGAAAACATTGTACATAAGTTTTTCTGATCACATTTGTGTTCATGGAACATGAAATAGTGGTCCGGTCGGATTGATCTAGTTACGTATGTACATTGTATACATTATACAAAAGTCCATCTTATCACATTTGAGCGGATATAACATGGAATAAGGGACTCAATCGGATTCATCTAGTTACGTTTATACTTTATTGTGCCAAATAGTTTTTAAAAACTTTTTTTTGGTCAAATGTAATATATTGATGTCGTTTGAATATGGTGAATAAATTATAGGTTAATTAAAATATAACGAAATATATACACTACTAGTTCTAATACTACTACTACTGCTAATAGTAGTAGTAGTAGTAGTAGTAATAATAATAATAATAATAATAATAATAATAATAATAATAATAATAATAATAATAACAGCAACCTCCCTCGAGCCCAACATATACCTATCAACGAGACTCTTCTCAATGACACCAAAGTAACACCTTGCCAGAATTTTCATCATTTGGGGGGCAGGAGAGTCAGTGGTGAAAGAGATAGCGTCGACGTTGCAAAAGGTATTAAAATCATCAAGAGCATGCTGAAAGGAAGAGCCAGGAGAAACTATACCCGTATTCGACAGAATCTTGGCCTGCAGAGTGCACGTCTGAAGTCTAGAAGCAAGAAAAGCATAATGCATAACATCCTTAGCAGCAAAGATGCCAAGACCACCCTCTTTGATAGGAAGAGTAGCCAAACGCCATTGCCAATCTCCAAAACCCGCCCCTGCCGCAGTGACAACTTTCTCTAAGGAGAGGCGCAAAGCATGGTCAAAATGAACTTGGGCATCCTTGAAAGACACAGGAGAGCAAGTTCTCAGAGCATATGACAACTTCGTAACCCCAGTACAATTTCGAAGAAGAAGGAGCTCACATTGGGGGTCATTAAGCCGATTGACTGCCTCCATTAATGCAATAGATTTGGAAACCCTCTTCAAAGCCAAGTCCCGACTGAAACCCACATCCAAACTAACCGACCCCCCAAGAAGTTTGACACCACTACGTGGGCGAGAGATATTCGTCGGGAAAACACCCTCCTCCAAACTTCTAGGATCCTCCACAGGCCAGAAAAGCTCAGTTTTATCAACATTCAAGAACAAACCCCGAGCAGGCCCATCAGACCTAATAATATCAAGAGCCTTGGCCACCATAAGGGTATCTCCAACAATGGTGCCATCATCAAGATACCATGCCTGGAGGGTGAGACAACACGCACGATTAATGGATTGAACCAAAGGATGCAGTGCAAGAGCGAACAGCAAAGGTCCCAAAGGATCACCTTGCTGTACCCCCTGACATGACCAAAGGATAGAGTCCCCGTAGTATAACCTAGCAGGTTGGGAGTAACAGAATTCAACCCAAGGAGCAATAGATGGACACCTTATCCTAGTCTCTTGAAGCAGGACACTTCTATCAACAAGGTTGAAAGCATTCTTGAAATCCACTAAAAGCATAGAAAGCCCAGTCTCCATGCCCTTAGATTCAACAAGTCGGTTTATAGAGTGCAGAATGGCCTCACACCCCCCAGGAACACCCACTCCAAACTGGAAGTCCTGTAAATAGTTGTTCACAGACGGGCCAACCACAGATGAAGCAACCTTGGAAACAAGCCTCCTCCATACAGTGCCAACAGCAATAGGACGCACACCTCCACCCGGCTTGACCAAGGCAGTCAAGGGGGCACTAGCAATGAACTCAGCCAACTGGCTAGGGCACTGACCCCGCAAGAACAAGTTTACAACCCCAGTGATGGAACCCAACAACTCATCAACCACCGCAGAAGCACCCCCGCCTAGCATATCAACAAAATGCTGAGCCCTAAGCCCATCGCGGCCACATGAAGTCCCTTTAGGGAAGCTGCGGATCCTAGCTAGCACCACATCTTTGTTAACATAGAGAGCGTCCTCACCCAAAGGAGAAGAAGGCAAAACCGGGGAGGGGGCGTAGGGGTGTTTATCCTCCAATTCACGGAGAGTGTCAAGATTAAATGGAGCAACTCCAGAAGACGTAAGAACTTTAATTGCAGCAATGAAGTGTCCGTCCCCAAGTTTACGCTTACACTGGAAAAGGTTGACTTCATCAGGGCTTCTTGATTTCTCCACACCCCTAGAAGGAGGCACCACATCCGATAACCGATCAAGAACCAAACCAAGCCTATCACCAGGATCCCTCCATCTAAGAATGGCGCGAGAAATACAATCAAACTGACATCGCTCCCGTTCTCCCGACCGCCGTTGAACCCTATTAGAAGGAACAAAAACAGTCAAAATGCAGCTAGGCAAAATAAGAAGTTGCACCCACGCAGAGACATCACTCGGGCTCCCTAGGACCTTATCAAGAGCACTTAAAAAAACTCTAGCGAAGCCAAGTCTCAACTTAGGGGGGATGCATTTAACAATACGCAACTTTCTTGAAAAAACCCGATTAAGGAGGTGAACATCAAAGCAAGCAATCGCGTCCCCAGAGACGAGCAACTGAGAGGAGACAACCGAAACACTATCAACCTCGTCAACCACACCATCAGAAACCAACACAACAGGCCTAAAAGGTTTGGAAATACCGTGAATAGCAGCGTCATCAAAGCAAGGAGCAATAACCACAGAACCATCAACATGCTTACAATTCTTGCTAAATGTATGAGTGCAAAAACACTCACCACAAAGCCAAATACATGCTTACAATTGGGCTCGAGGGAGGTTGCTGTTCTTAGCTGTGTTCGTGCTCCTCATGCACAGGATTTTTTGTTCACTATCCCTATTGATGGCTTAGGACAGCAAATGAACCATCGTCAGTTTCGCTCTGTTTTGAGCTACAGACTTATGATACATTTGTTTCCTGATGGGAGTATTTGTTCAAGTTGCAACGCCCCTAGGATGGACAAATGGGGGGATCATGTTGTTCACTGTTCTAGTGAGGTGGGGGTCAAGTTTAGACATAACTTGGTGCGTGATATTTTGGTTGACATTTGCTCCAAAGTTGGGATCGCGGTGCGGAAAGAGACTCCCATGGGGTTCCTCTCGGAGAATGGACAGGATCTTAGGCCCACGGACCTTTTACTTTTTAATTGGCATCAGTTGAAGGATGCTTGTGTGGATGTGACCGGTGTCTCTCCGTTTGCTGGTGGAGGTGCGAGTGTTGGGGTGGCCTTGCACAATGTTGTGGAGAGGAAAAAAAAGAAGTATGTGTCCAAATGTGAGGAGAATGGATACAAGTTTATTCCTTTTGCTTTCTCCACATTTGGAGAATTCGATAAGGAGGCTTTGGACTTGCTGTCACGTATTAAAACTCTCTCTATTAGTCACTCTAACAATGTCAGGAGTGGTGCTTTTATTTTTCATAGATTGAGTTTTTGCATTCAGAAGGGTGTGGGAGCTTAGCTTGTGTCTAGGCTCCCATCCAGCATCATGTAATTTTGTTATTATTATTATAAATATTTAGTTATAATAATAATAATAATAATAATAATAATAATAATAATAATAATAATAATAATAATAATAATAATAGTAATAATAGGAACATAAAGTAATAGAACTATTGAAAGAAATGTAAATAATTCAACATTGGATAAAGATAGATTAAAATTTTACAAAATCATACCTTACTACAAGTGTCCATTTGCATGTTTCTAATGTACATGCACATGCACATGCATGAAAGCATATGAATTTGTAATTAAGAAGATTTGACTGGTTATTGTTAGATAAGCACGTACATGGTACCAAGTACTAGAATATTCATAATGAACCGTAATGCATTCACAAAATCATTAATAAGAAGAAAAAAGATTTACACAAAACTTCATTGCCAAACTTTAATATTCAATGCAATATATGATGCATAAAAATATATGTTCAAAACAAAAAAAAATTTGCTTTTTAAACATATGAGGATTAGCTATATGGATACATAATTAGCCCAATACCACACATGTAAACTATAATTACGTTAAAACGATCTCTAAGAGTTAACATCGAAAAAATAGGTTTTTTGAATCCGCATTCCAGACTATCGAAATGAATGCGTATTTAAATGGGGTTTCGAATTTTACAAATTTAGGCATATACATGACAAAAAGAACCAAATTAACCTAATGAACTCTTTGGGAAAATAACGGACTAAGCAAACTCCTTTAAAACACAAACGACAACCATAACCAACAAGCTAAACAAACTTCCTTCAAACACAAACAACAACACTAAATAGCGACCTAAATAAAGTCATTTTAAACACAAAAAATAACTAACTACAAAACCACAAGAATAAATACCGAAACGAAACAAACTCCTTTCAAACACAAACCATAGTAAAAAATTAACAAACTAAGAAAAAAATTTTAATACAAAAATGACAATATAATAAACCAATTGATAAACAAAATCCTTTAAAAAACAAATGACAATAACAAATAAGGATCAACATGAAATCCTTTTAAACACAAATGACAGTAATAAATAACGTACTACATGCAATCCGGTCAAACACAAGCGACAAAAATAAAGAACGAACTAAACGAAATACTTTTAAAAACAAACGACTATAATAATTGACACACTAAACGAAGTTTAGTGAAACACAAGCGACAAAAATAAATAACGAACTAAACGAAATCCTTTTAAACATATACGACAATAATAACTAATGCACTAAATGAAATCCAATCAAATACAAGCAACAAAAATAAATAACGAATTAAACGAAATCCTTTAAAACACACACGACAATAAGAAAAAACGCAATAGATGAAATCCCTCAAACAGAAGCGACAAAAATAAATAAAGAACTAAACAAAATCCTTTTAAACACAAGTGGAACTAATGAATAACAAACTAAACTAAATCATCTTAAGCACATACGACATTAATACATAACGACCCTTACCGGTGCGGGCACTGGTGGCGTTTTCTCTTCCTCTGGAGTCTTCCGTATTTTTTCTTTATCCAACAGCTCGGGCTGTTTGTATCTCCAAACTCGAATGCGTGGGTGGGGATCGGAACTCTGAATGGTTCTTCATGCACCACCTCTTCAGCGTTCTACTGTATAAAACGCCCTAGTGGAAAGGCCAATCCTCTGGTCTTAAAACCACGTTTTGGGAGCGCCGGTCTGCTCTCTTCTAATTGCCTTGTTGGTGTTCTTCCACAGGGCACGAGTTTGCAATACCAGCCCATATCTAGGATGTTAAGACATCCCTACAAACCAAAAAAAATCAGCCTAATCAACAATGGAAGATGTTGGCGTTTTCGATGGCTTTATCAGTGACTCGGGCAAAGTCGTTGTTCCCTTATCAAAAATAAATCCCAAACATGCAAACAACAGTATAGTAGGCAAGCAAGGGGTCGAACCCAAAGGAATCAATTTCTATTCAGATTTTATGGTTTTCATGCAAGAAATCAAAGGGGGGTTTTGAAAGACGGTTTCAATCAAAGGTTATCAAGTAGAGTTTATCCAATCAATTCCACTTTATTAATCCGTTGATCATGAATTCATCCACCTCTTTATATGCCTAGGTAATTTCCAATCCCAATCATTAACAATCGCAAGTCCACGGTCCAAGCAATTCTATAACCCTAGGCAAGGACGCTTAACCTAGAATTAGCATAGAGAACAGGGATATTAGGAAATCAAATCATGCAATCAAGCTACGAGTCTCATGCACAACTTAACCATTGAATACTCTTCCCTAAACTAGTCCACGGTCCTAGAATAGAGTTGTTTCGAGAATTAGGAAAGATGCATAGACAACAACCAATCCTAAATCAAACAATAGATTTAAGTCAATCAACAAGTTGATCAGGCTCATAAAATCAAACATAGATCATGGGATGAAGCACAAGAGTATCAATAAAGACCTAAGGATAAAGAGGTTACCGGAATTCCACAACTTCATCATAAAGCTTCCTTGATCGAATAAACTCAAGAGGAGAGTTAGTTCTCCATTACAAAGAAAACTCTAATCTTTATTGAAAGAACAATTGATTGTCAAGTAAGTTGAATCCCTTAAAAACCTAGAAAGGTTCCCCTTAAATAGCCTCCAAGTACAACCTTTTCGGACTAGATAAGAAAGGAAACCGAAAGATAAGAAAGGAAACAAGATATAAAAGATAGAATTTCGTCCGCGTGAAAGTCGGCAGCACCACGACCGCGGCGTCTCCACCGCGCCCGCGGCGGTCTTCTTTGGTCAAAGGCTGAGTCGGCTTCTACCGCGACCGCACCACAGACAGCGCGACCGCGGCCTTCATGGTCTTGGTTGGTTCGTCTCCTCACGCCACCGCGCCCGCGTCCTAGACAACGCGACCGCGATATCCATGCAGTGGCGAATCTTCGTCTTTAAGCTCTTTAACTCTTGATTCTTCATAACTTGTGTCTTCGGTCTTCATATTACAATAACGCTCAAAACTAACCTAAACACTCTCAAAATCATCTCAAAATACAAGAGTTATCCTATACAAAATAGCCTGTATCAAATTCCCCCATACTTAGATCTTGCTCGTCCTCGAGTAAGCTCACAACAAATATAACAAGGTAGCACATTTAAAATCTTAGGAAATACAAGGGAAGATAAAAACACTCAGCTCTAAAACATGAAAGAGAGCAACCTAGGATCTACCCAAATCTAATATGAAACCTTAAAGTCCCCAAGCAAGAATGATCTTAAAACACTCATATTTTACTGCTCAATTCTGCTTAGGCGCTCTTTCGGGTTTTCACCTAACCGCTCTTTTCATTTTTCAATAGGGTGTGCTCACAAATACTCACAATCACTCATGAACCTCATATTACCCCAGCCAAATGTTGGTCCAACTTACCTGCTTATTACCTGAGCCGCCCTTTCGGGTTTTCAACTCATCCCAAGATTTATATGCCTTTTTTCAATATTTATGGCTTTTTCTATCTTTTTCTTTTTCTTTCTTTCTTTATTATGCAAAAAGATATGGTGCAAGTCCTCCATGAAAAGAAGAAAATCAAAAATCTGAAGCAAACCTCTAACTAAGCTAACTAGGATAAGTGAATGCGAGTACTCCCTCCCCCATACTTAAATCCTTCATTGTCCTCAATGAAGCAAAGAGAAAGGATAGAAGCAAGGAAGAAGGTATATCACAAGACTCATAATCGAATGAAGAGAGGTGAATGGAAGAACTCTTCATAGGTGGTAGAACGAAACACTTCGTAATTCCAATCGGCGGGCAAATCGCGGGCGCGGCACCAAGGGCGTGGGCGCGGAATCTATTCAGAGAGCGAAGTCGGCCTCGGGTGGTCACCGCGGGCGCGGCTGATGAAGCGCGGGCGCAGTACAAGTGTAGGGGCATAGTCTTGACTTCGTCTTGAAAAACGGAATGTGCAAGCGACTGTCGTATCTTGGCTCGTCTCTCGAGAGATAGATGAATGCTTGAACTCGAGCCGTGGAGATGAAATCCCGGGGAAACAAAGCTCCCCCATACTTAGGCTTTACACATAGCCAAAGAATGGAAAGTACAAAGGTGAATGCAAAGAAGAAACAGAAGATGGAAAGATAGAAGATGGATAGAATGGTATAGATAGATGATATAGATATAGAGGTAGAATGGGACCAAAAAGTCCTCTTTTTGTCTTTTTTTTTTCTTTTTCCTTTTTTTTTCTTCTTTTGTTTATTTTTTCTTTTTTTTTTCATTTTTTTTCTTCTCTTTTTTCTTCAAAATAAAAACGAGCTAAAACCGAGACGCAGTATGGTTGCCGCGAACACGGGCTAGTACCTATTCGTCGGGGCGCGCTGGTGATCCACCGCGGGCGCGGCCAAGGCGGTGCGGCCGCGGTATCATGCCAGGCGTGTCCTTTCGGACCTAGTACCTGCATGTTAGCTAGAAAAACAAGCAAATCCTAAGCTAGGAATGGAAAAACAATCTAACTAATCCTTGAGTTGCCTCCCAAGCAACGCTTTTGTTTAACGTCGTTGGCTCGACGTAGATACGATCAATATGGGTCCTCATCAACATGGATTCGGACCTCGTTGCCACCATGAGATATGGAAAGGGATCCATTGGCAACATCAATGACCGTCTTGGCGGTTTTCATGAATGGGCGACCAAGTAAGAGAACCGGGTCGTACCGCCCTTCGCCTATCTCCATCACATAGAAATCTGCAGGAAAGATCAAACCATGCACCTGCACTAGAACATCCTCAACTAACCCTTTTGGGTGCACATTCGAATGGTCAGCCAATTCAATAACAATATCGGATTCCTTTAAAGGACCAAGGCCTAACCTATCATACATGCAAGCTGGAAGAACATTAATGGAGGCACCTAAATCTAACATAGCTCGCTCAATTTTAGTTTCTCCAATAGTGACAGGGATAGTGAATCTTCCTGGGTCAGAGCATTTTTTAGGCAATTGCTTCTGGAGTAGGGAATTATAAGTCTCAATTTTGCTATCCTGTGTTTTCTCAACTAGAGCTACTTTCTGAATTTTAGGACTAGTCCTATGCTTTCTTTTTATGGTGCATAGCTCTTTCATAAACTTAGCAAAACGAGGGACACTTTGGATGAGATTGATGAGAGGAAAATTTACCTGGCAATTGGCGAAGGTCTCGAAGAGTTCCTTGTCATGTGCCGGCTTCCTTGTGTCCTTGAGTGCTTCAGGGAATGGGGGAGAGGGCTTGAAAGAGCTCAATGGTGGAAGTGGTTGAGCCACATAGCCATCTTCCTCCTCTACTACTAGGGCGCGGTCACGTCTAGGAGAGCTCGGGCGCGGGGGTGAATAGTTCTTGAAAGCATAATCGAGCAAAGCCCCAAAGTTTCGCTCTGCCTCCTTACCGCGGGCGCGATCCGGGCTCCGCGGTCGCGGCGCCTCTCGCCTTTCGTGGTCCGAGTCCTCTGTTGGATTTCCGCGGGCGCGGAAGGGAGAGCGCGGGCGTGGATTTCCGACAGAGACTTGGTCTTCTGCTTCTGCTGCCCCGGCGCGGTCACGGCCAGGGGAACGCGGTCGCGGATCATCACTAGTGGGTGATTCCCGACTCGCCAATGCTCTACCGCTGCTCAGGTTCATGGCACTCACATTCTCCTTGTGGTTGAGCGGTTGAGACGGAAGTTTCCCGGAATCCTTAGACTCGAGCCTATTGATCATGGTGGCAAGTTGGCTCAGCTGAGTCTCAAGATTCTTCACAGCAGCCCGTGTCTCTTGGTTCTCCTTCAAGAGAGCGGCAATAGCATCATTCTGAGACGGAGCAGGCGCTCTCGGGGCATAGTTATTGGACCGGAATTGTTGTTACTGGCCCTGAGGAGCGTACTGCTGCTGCTGTTGTGGTGGATCTTGTTGCTGCTGGTTGCTCCACCGGAAGTTAGGATGGTTTGCCCACCCCGGATTGTAGGTATTAGAGAAAGGATCATTTCGGGGCCGGGGCACACCATAATTGCCAATAGCATTGACCGACTCCTCGGTCTCTTGAATAGTAGGGCATTGATCCGTGTGGTGGCTCGCGTCATAGCAAAGACCGCAAGCATTGACTTGTTCAACCGTCTTCTTCATGAGCAGCTGCTTCATTAGATCTTTGAGCTCCCTTACTTCAGCATTCAGGGACTCGCTCACCACACTAACGGACCTCACATTGGTCCTGGACCTCTGATTGCGGGCTTTTTACGCCAAGATCTCAATTTTCTGAAAAGCTGCAGTGGGGGCCAAGTTCTCGTAACTACCCCCACAAGATGCATTCACAAGCCTCTTGTCATTGTCGCAGAGTCCCTCAATGATGTATCAAATAAGATCCTTGGCAAGATAGCCATGGTAGGGACAACTCGCGATGAGCCTCTTGTAGCGCTCATAATAGTCATAGAGGTTCTCGTCTTCCCCTTGCTCCAAACTGTTGAGGTGCTTCTTAATAGATGTTTGTTTGGGAGCGGGGAAGAACTTCTCAAGAAAAGCCCTTTTCATAGCCGCCCAAGTAGTGATAGAACCCGGCACCAAATAAAAGAGTCAGTCCTTGGCGGAGTCCTCAAGAGAGAAAGGAAAAGCCCGGAGCTTGATTTGATCCTCCGTCACATCAGTGGGCTTCATACTCATGCACACCGCATGCAATTCAGTGAGATGCTTGTTCGGGTCCTCACCACTCAACCCGTGGAATTTGGGCAAGTGGTGGATGAGACCATACTTCAGTTCGAACTTCACACCCTCCCCGAGTTCGGGGAATTGAACAGCGAGCTGCTGTTGTTGGAGATCGGGCGCTGTGAGTTGGCGAATAGTTTGTTCCGCCATGACGCCTTCTGGTTCAGAGTCAGAGAGAGAAAGAGATTCAAGAAGATTTCAGGATGTAGACACTCTGGGGGCACTCCTTATCTTCTGAAGAGTCTTGTCAATTTCTGGATCAAAACGAACAGGAGAAGTATTAGTAGACCGGGTACGGACCATGTGTTAGGTCCGAACCCAAAAGAAGGTTCTACGCACGAACCTCGGGCGCGCCGAGGGGGCCGCGGGCGCGGTTTGAGCGCAAAGCACGAAAACGCACACAATCAAAACAAGAAAAAGGATTCCCTGGCAACGGCGCCAAAAATAAATCCCAAACATGCAAACAACAGTATAGTAGGCAAGCAAGGGGTCAAACCCAAAGGAATCAATTTCTATTCAGATTTTATGGTTTTCATGCAAGAAATCAAAGGGGGGTTTTGAAAGTCGGTTTCAATCAAAGGTTATCAAGTAGAGTTTATCCAATCAATTCCACTTTATTAATCCGTTGATCATGAATTCATCCACCTCTTTATATGCCTAGGTCAATTCCAATCCCAATCATTAACAATCGCAAGTCCATGGTCCAAGCAATTCTATAACCCTAGGCAAGGACGCTTAACCTAGAATTAGCATAGAGAATAGGGATATTAGGAAATCAAATCATGCAATCAAGCTACGAGTCTCATGCACAACTTAACCATTGAATACTCTTCCCTAAACTAGTCCACGGTCCTAGAATAGAGTTGTTTCGAGAATTAGGAAAGATGCATAGACAACAACCAATCCTAAATCAAACAATAGATTTAAGTCAATCAAACAAGTTGATCAGGCTCATAAAATCAAACATAGATCATGGGATGAAGCACAAGAGTATCAATAAAGACCTAAGGATAAAGAGGTTACCAGAATTTCACAACTTCATCATAAAGCTTCCTTGATCGAATAAACTCAAGAGGAGAGTTAGTTCTCCATTACAAAGAAAACTCTAATCTTTATTGAAAGAACAATTGATTGTCAAGTAAGTTGAATCCCTTAAAAACCTAGAAAGGTTCCCCTTAAATAGCCTCCAAGTACAACCTTTTCGGACTAGATAAGAAAGGAAACCGAAAGATAAGAAAGGAAACAAGATATAAAAGATAGAATTTCGTCCGCGTGAAAGTCGGCAGCACCGCGACCGCGGCGTCTCCACCGCGCCCGCGGCGGTCTTCTTTGGTCAAAGGCTGAGTCGGCTTCTACCGCAACCGCGCCACAGACAGCGCGACCGCGGCCTTCATGGTCTTGGTTGGTTCGTCTCCTCACGCCACCGCACCCGCGTTCTAGACAACGCGACCGCGATATCCATGCAGTGGCGAATCTTCATCTTTAAACTCTTTAACTCTTGATTCTTCATAACTTGTGTCTTCGGTCTTCATATTACAGTAACGCTCAAAACTAACCTAAACACTCTCAAGATCATCTCAAAATACAAGAGTTATCCTATACAAAATAGCCTGTATCAAATTGAAAAGCCCTATAGGACAGGTTTGAATGAGGTATGTCCTCAAGTGTAGTGTTAAAGCACAAGTTTGTAAAAATGTTGACTTGGCAATTGAAAAGCCCTATAGGACAGGTTTGAATGAGGTTCATTTTATGAAATATCTTTGTGTGTATGTTAATATGTGGAATAAGAACAATTGTGCTACGTGTAGTATTTAATGGAAGCTCCTTATTCTGCAGCACAAGAGTAATGAAAGAGTTGATAAAACTTGTTATGAGTTTCTGAAACTCACTACTCAAAAGTTCAACAGCAATAGAAGGCTTGATATTTTCTATTACATTTGCAAGCGTCTCACTCATGCACAAAAGCAAAAAAAGTGTATCTGTAGCTGGAATTTACTGATTAAAATCAGTGTCTGGATTGTTTATAATCCGGATCTTAACTTGCTGATGTCTTTGATTCATTATATGGGCTGGAGCATTGATACCCGAATCTCCATCGGTTGGAAAAAAATAAAAGGCAGTGTAAAGCCTCACACTACTAAAAGTAGACCATAGGTAACAAACCCAAAAAATTAGAAAGATAAGTGGCAATTCAAAGCCTTATATCAGTCAATGTGGAAAAACAAAACCCAACAGTCTGCTTGCTAATAAGGAGCAAAACATCCATACACACCGCATCATGAAGAAAAGTTCATTTTGTACGGCCAAAAGCCCATACAAATTTGGTTTTTTATGAAAGTGTGCCTTTGGAATTGTAGGGGTCTTAACAAACCAAACCGTTGGACAGAAATCAACGCCCTCTGTCGTACAGAGAATTTTAAATTGATTGCCCTTGTGGAAACCAAATGTCAACAACTACCAAATTTACAAAAATGGACAAATGCGGGTTTTGACTCTTTTGAGTTTTGCCCATCACTAGGAATGTCGGGAGGTTTGTTGGTTGTCTGGAAAAACCACCAACTTCTTAACGAATCCCTTACAATCACTCACAAAGACGATCGGTTCATGGCTTTCAATTACAAAAACCTTGCTACAAGCAATGAATGCATCATTGTTTTTGCATACGCACCTGCATAGTCAAAAGATAAAATTGAGTTTTGGAATAGGCTCAAGGTTTTTATATTACAAACAAACAAACCCTGCATCCTTCTTGGCGATTTGAACGAAATTCAAAGCCCTGATGAGAAAAGCGGAGGGGCTATCCCGAACGCCTCTAGATTTGAACGACTGGCCAACTTCAAGAGTGATTGTGGGCTTAGTGACATTCCCTCTTTTGGAAACCAATTTACCTGGAGGCGTTCGAAAAACATGAATAATAACAATACTTATGAAAAGCTTGACAGGATTCTTGTCAGTGACGAAATCATTCAATGGTTCCCATCCATCTCTACAAAGAATCACAACTTCTCATCATCGGACCATTGCCCTATCTCGTGTGATATACCTACGGAGGGGTATATCAAAGGCCGCCCTTTCAAATTTGAGACAATGTGGACTTCTCGAAAGGACTTCCAGAACGTTGTTAAATAAGCCTGGAGGATCAACCCTAACGGTTCTCATATGTTTAGGCTTATTAAAAAAAACCCAACTCCTCAAGGCTAAAGCTAAGGTGTGGAACAAAACCACTTTTGGGAACATTTTTAAACAGTTTAAAAAGGTTAATGATGACCTATTAACTATTCAGAAGGAAATCATTGAACAAAACAACCTCTCTTTAGCGCGGAAGCAGGATCGACTGGCTAAGAAAAGAGAGTGTCTGATCCAATTCCAATTCTCATATTGGAAGCAAAGAGGCAAGAACAACCATATAAAGTTGAATGGCAAAAACTCGAAGTACTTCCATCGTATTGCTAGTGGTAGGAGGAATAGGACTAGTATTCGGGAATTCACACGCATCATTGGAACTGATAACATCAAGCGGGAAATTCAGCGGGATTTCCAAGCAAGGTTTCAGTTCAACGAAATTAACCAAGCCAAAGTGATTAACATCACTCAAAGCATCCAAAAAGAAATTACAGAAGGGGAAAACGAGTTCATAACCCAACCGGTGTCCAATGCTGAGATTAAAAGAGCTGTCTTTGATATTGACGAAGACAAATCGCCGGGACCCGACGGTATGAGAGCGTGTTTCTATAAAAAGTATTGGCACATTGTTGGGCCTGACGTGACCAAAGCGGTTAAGAGTTTTTTTCATTCTGGAAAAATCCTTAAACAAATTAACCATACGTTTATCACTTTATTACCGAAATGTGATAATCCGAACTCGGCAAACCATTACAGGCCGATAAGCCTTTGCAATACGATTTAAAAAATCATATCCAAAATTCTTACAGCACGGCTCAAAAAGGTTATGGGGAAATTAATACACCCCATGCAATCTGCTTTTTTGGAAAACAGAAGCATCCATGATAATACCCTTATTGCGCATATAATACTCCATTCTTTTCGGAATAAAAAAGGATGCGGCGGTTGGGTTGCCACCAAGCTCGACATGGAGAAAGCTTATGACCGCCTTAGTTTGGAGTTTCTTGCTCAAGTGTTAGATAAATTTGGATTCGCCAAGAAGTTCATCTCTTGGATCACAAAATGTGTTGAGTCAGTCTCTTTCTCTGTTCTTGTTAACAATGGTCCGACCGATCAATTCAAACCCCATAAAGGTCTTCGTTAAGGAGACCCTTTCTCCCCTTATCTGTTTATTCTTGCATCTGAAGTGTTGACGCGTCAACTCCAGCAGGCCAGTATGAACCCCAGCAATAGGATTGGGATCCAAATCTCTAGAGGTGGTACTAAAATACCCTTCCTTGCATATGCAGACGATATTATCATTTTCGCAAAAGCAAGCAGTCAAGCCTGCTAGAACATTAAAAACATCATTGAGGATTACTACCAAGCGTCTGGACAAAAGGTGAACTTTCATAAATCCGCCTTTCAAACAACCAAGAACATTGACACTCCAACTAAAAACCGATTGAGCCAAATTTTGCACATCACCAATACCGCGACTCTGGATAAGTACCTAGGAAGTCCACTTATTAGTGAGAGGGTAAATAAACATACCTTCAACTCGACGCCAGCTAGAACTAGAGAACACCTCTCAAAATGGAAAGCAAATTCGTTGTCTCAAGAAGGGAGGAAAACTCTTATTAAATCTAATTTGTCTGCACAACCTAACTATATTATGTAGTCTTTCTACCTACCGAAATCCATTCACTACGAACTGGATAAGATAAATAGGAACTTCTTCTGGAACAAACACTCGGGCTTTAAACCTTTGATTAGTTGGGATTCCATTTGTAGGCCAACGAGACATGGAGGACTTGGGATCGCCAAGTCTGAGGAAATGAACCAGGCTCTCCAAATGACTCTTGTGGAAAATCATCGCAGAACCGGAAAACATGTGGGTTCAAATAGTAAATGAAAAGTATCTTAAAAGTCGGAAGGTATGGGACTACAAGAAACAGAGTAACACGTCCTGGCAATGGTCCAAACTAATGAGTCTGTGAGAACCATTTCTTTCTGGATTATCATGGCAAGTTGGTGTAAAACCATCCGCTTTTGGAAGGATAAATGGACGCCAAAAGCAAAACTAAAACCCAATGCAAACAATCCTCTCCCGATTGATGAGGACGAATGTGTGTGCTCCTATATCTGTGGAGACGGAACCTGGTACGTCCACAAACTTAGGCTAGTCCTCCCCCTAGATGACGTTGCTGAAATAACTAAGGTAATACTTCCTTCGAACCCCCTGACGGATCGTCTGTATTGAGGCCCAAGCAGGAATGGATGGTACAATGCAATGGATCCAAGAGAGTAAAAGGAGCACCCAAATTGATCTACAATGGATATGGAAACTTAACTTTCCTCCGAAGCAGAAAAAATTCGTCTGGAAGCTATGTCGTAATGGACTGCCCACTAAGTCCAGACTTGCGGCCAACCACATTGCGGTGCCACAAGGGTGTGCTTTCTATGACTCGTCAAACGAAGATGCCTACCACCTCTTACTTGAATGTCCCCATTCACGCCTAGCCTTGAAAGCTCTCAACCCTCAGATTGCTCAAGCGCTTGAGCGCATTGACAATGACAATCGGAAACCCTTAATCTTCATTGAGGATATTCGGAGCTCACCAAGTAAGCTTGATTTGGAAGTTGTGCTCGGCCTCTGGTGGAGCTTATGCTTCTTCCGGACCAAGATGATTTTTTGGTGAGATTAATTTGGCTCAGGCCACTCCGGAGACGATTATGGAGTTTTCCTCAAAACAATTTTCGGATTGGAAGAGAGCGAATTTTTCTCCGGCGGAAGATAGAGTGGGATACAAAACCACTGTGCTACAAAGAAGGGGGAATACCAAGTGTAACAAACCCCAGGAAAACTTCTTCAAACTCAACTTCGATGGTGCGGTTAATTCCAATGGCTCTGCCTCTTTTGGTTTTGTTATTAGGGATGATAGAGGCACTACCATTTCTCTGGATGGAGGCTACCTAGGGCATCGTTCTGTCATTCTTTCTGAAGCCTTTGCGCTTCATCAGGGGATTCTTGCTGCCATTCATCTTGGTATCCCCCGCCTGCTCATTGAAGGCGACAATTTGCAAGTCGTTCATGCTGTGTTGGTGACTGGAGTTTCCCTTGGGAGATAGAGATTATGCGCATGGACATCCAGAAGTTGTTTGGGCAGTTTCAGACTTGGGGGATCAGGCACATCTTCCGTGAAGCCAACTCACTTGCTGATTTCATTGCTGTCTCCTTCCGTGGTGTATCGTCTCGCCCGCTCGACACTGATCCGGTCCTTCTTGACCTCATCCGCAAGGATGCTCTAGGATAACTTTCCTGTTTTTCAGTAGCTATTCTAATTCTCTCCTGTATCAAAAAAAATAAAAAAAATAACGACCCTTACTAGATCATTTTAAACATAAACGACAATATAATAAATCATGAATTTAAGAAAATTCTTTTAAACACAAATGATATTATAATAAATCATGAACTAAACAAACTCCTTTTAGAAATAAACGACAACAAATAACAACGACCTAAACAAACTTCCTTTAAATACAAACGACAATAATAAATAACACACTAAATGAAATCGGAGTCAAACACAAACAGCAAAAACAAATAACGAACTAAACGAAATCCTTTTATAGAAAAACCACAACAATAAATAACGCACTACATGAAATCCAATCAAACAGAAGCGACAAAACTAAATAACGAACTAAACCAAATCCTTTTACACACAAGTGACGTTAATAATTAACGAACTAAATGAAATCCTCTTAAGCACATACGACATCAATAAATAACAAACTTAATCAAATCCTTTTAAACACAAACGACAATTTAATAAATCATGAACTTAAACTATCCTTTTAAACACAAACGACAATATATATAATAAATCACAAGCTAAACAAACTCCTTTTAGAAATAAACGACAAGAATAAACAACGAAATAAACAAACTTCCTTTAAACACAAACGACAACATTAAATATCTAACTAAACATACTCCTTTTAAACACAACGGGAAAATGAACTCCTCTAATACCCGTATTGAGCATATATTACAATATCTTTCATTAGTTATCTACCCGTAAAAATTTGATATAAATATTGTGTACTAATTTCTTATTACATGTTACGTGACTCTAAAAATAACTCAATAGTGATGAAAATGATCCACGAAAAAAAAAAGATGGCATGGCACCAATATACCATAGTCTCCATATAACAAGTTGTAATAGTACGTTAATGTGAGACCTCGGGTCTCGTAGCTTTCGCTATTAGTCCTCCGCGGGTTTCATTTTCTAGTCTTTTATTCGATTAAGTTTCGGGACGAAACTTTTCTTAAGAGGGGTAGTATGTGATATTCGACAATATATTATTCCATTCGGTTCGTTTCGTGACTCTCAAGCTTCTTCAAATTTCGGGTTAAAGTGTGTTAGCCATAATAAAGGTATTAATAAAATTAAAGTATTCGTAAGATGTAATTTTGGAAGTTTGGCTATTCAACCAAATTGATTTTGGGTAAGGATGTGACCAAACAATCCGGGTAAAAGTAACCAAAATCTAACCAGTTAATTAACATAAGTGCTAAACTTCACAACACTTTTTTTCTTTCTTCACACTTTATCAATTTCTGTACCATTAAACCCCTAATCTAACTTTGGAAATAATCAATTAGTCTATAACTATGAGAACATAAGGAAACCTATTTAATAATTACTTACAAATCTTTTAAGTATAACTTACTATCAATAAATCATACAGTATATGTCATATGTATGTATGACTTAATTTGTTACCTTTATGTTTTGGATGCACTTAGTTTATTAGCTTTATTATATAGGGTTTAGCACATTAAAAAACTTTACATTCAAGAAAGCTTACGTACATTGATTCTGAAGTGTGATGATTGTTGTTTTTTTCATTTTCGGATTATTATAATCAAGTGTCCTTTTTATTTTGCTTTTATGGTTTAAGAGTAAAATGTATAATGTTAGAATAAGTAGCTAAATTATTTAGGATTATTAGTTTTATTAATCAATTCAGCCTTTTTATTTCCCAAATATGGTTCATATGGTGAAGTTTAGTAAATATATTTATAAATGGGAAGAATCTAATAAGATACTTCTTAATATGCTATCTTCCCTAGTTTTGGTATTCTAAGAGAAAAAAAAGGACATTGAAGTAATTTCATGGTGTGATGTTTAGTAAAATGATGTGATGTATAAGCATCCCCTTAATTAATTATACCATTAGCTTAATCCAAACCCTATTTAAGCTCTTGATTAGCCTTTTGCCCGAGCCTTGCTATCGTTCATGCGCCAATCCAATCCTGCCGTCACCCTTGTGATTGAATTCCCGAGTGCTCCTTGCGAAGCTTTGAACTCGCCGTCCGCTATCAAATTCCAGTGTCGTCCAAACCTCGGTAAGCCTTACGCTTTGTCTCTGCCTTTTCTTTTCCTCCGGTTCAGTCGGTCGTCATCTCTCTCGGGTGGTTTTCCGGCCGTGGGTTCCGGCAGTTCTCCGGTGGGTCCTCGTTATGTTTTGGAACGGCCGTCGATGGGTTGTCCGGAGGGAAAAGGAAACCGCCAAGGGGTCGGGAGAGCGTGGGTAGTCGGTGAGTAGGGTCGAGGTTGAAGAGGGCGGAGTCTGGCCGGCGTGGTGTAGCGGGGCTCGGTGTGGCGAGGCAGGGTCGGGTCCGGGGTGAGGGCGAGAGGGCTGTCGGGTATAGAGTGAGGGCCATTGTTGAAGAAGTTACGGGCGAGGGGTCGGGGTTCACAAAAGAAAATTGCAGATCTTGAATTCGGTCTATAGGCGTGAGGTAGAAGATGAGTGTGGGGGCCACACATTAAAAGAGAGCCAAAGTTGGGTGATGTAGCCAGTTAGTGGGTGAGTTGTGTGGAGATAGTAGGGTCTCGTGGTTTCCAAGCCAACGTTAGAGCTAGTAAGTAATTAAGTAATGTTTTAGCTAGTTAACACTTAAGTTGAGTCGATCCGACTTGATGGCATCGGTTTGGGTATTCGGGTTCCGTCGGGATCGAGTCGGGATCGAGTCGGGAATATTTTAGGCTTTTATAATTCTTTAAATTATAATTCTTCAATCCTCCTAATTTATAACAATTGTCCTAGTCGTGTTTATCGATTTCAATTATCGTTTTAGGAGATTGATCTTTCCGGGCTTTTGGCCTTCCTCCTTCGTAGCGAAATTTCTTCGTCGTCCAGGTAAATCGATTTTCGACTTGCTTAATCCTGTTCTAACCTGTTAGGGTGGCGTGATTGTTATAGGATTGGTTTTGGGAACTAGTCCCGATCGATGTTTTGGATATATGTGTTATGTGTAAATCGTTTTGGAAATTGGTTTTTGGAAGTTGTTATATATACGCATATTTTCGTCGTCGTTTTCTCTATGTTGGGCAGCGCTCTAGTGGAGGCTGATTGTGGATGGTTGTGATGGGATGGACGGTTGGAACGAGGATGGATGGTTTATTGTGGATGGTTGTGATGGGATGGACGGTTGTCGCTTGCAGTGTTGATGCAGAGCTGCAGCATAGGTAGAGTAAGGTATGTGGTGTTGATGCAGTGCCCATACCATAGGTAGAGCCTCTGATTGCGTGTTTTGTGTGGAATTGATTGAGTGACTAACTGGACCTAGGAATGGACTAGAGATATGTGTGTGATTGTGGACTTGTTTGTTGACCTTAGAAAAACTGTTTTGAAACGTCTTGTAATTCCCATGTTGACTTTGACTTGATAGGATAGGATCTGACCCTTCGGGGAACTATTTTTTTTCAGTCCAGGTAATCAGGATGCCGTGATCAAGCCTCGACGGAATGGTGGTGTAAAGTAAGGACGCGCGTGTCATAGATAGTCGGGTGTTGGGGGTTACCTCGATCTGCTTTCTTTATCTGTCTCATCTTATGTTCTTGAGTGTTGATTTGGCTGATATAATGTTTTATTGATGAACTATTGTCGGGTTTTGGGAACTTTGTTATTGTTAAGTTGTTATATGGGTAGGGATCATAATATTTCATTTGAATTATTGTTTTTATATAATACGAGTTGGATGTTTTCTATGTTTTCTCGCCGTGCCCGCGTTGCAAGATCTGATTGTTCTGTTGTCAAACTAGCTTGGTAGTGCCTCGTGAGGTCTATTACCGAGTAACGCCTTGTCAGGAAGACGGGGTGTTACAGTTAACGCTAGCAATATCAAAAGATTTGAATGTATGCATATATTAAATAAGATCGACACAACTACAACGAATAATTAGAGACTAACGATAGATCTACTCAAACTAGCTAAAGATAGATGAAGGATCCATAAATCTCTCGCAAACTCTATTGTCAAAAAATAAAAATAAAAACAATTGAAATTGGACATCGATGAATAATGGCACAAACCAACTTGCATATTGTTGGGACGCTATCAAGAACGCCTGCGTCCTTGGTAGTGTGCCCACAACCGTCCCTTAGTTTTGATATGACAAACTCACTATGATTCTAATAAAGTTGTCCAAGTGTCCAGGAACGCCAATGATAAAAGGACAACAAGTGTGTAGGGGCGTCCCATAGGCTTTGGGACGCTAGCTAACAGGAAGTAAGGACCGATCAGAGACTACTTGAGCAAGGACGCAGTCCCAAGCAAGTAGGAACGCAAGTAGAGCGTCCTTACTCTCTAGCCGACAGGATGACATCACCAGACAACATTTGATCATCCAAGGACACGTGGAGATCGATCCTGTAGCAGAGTCCAACACTACGTGGCGGACGATCCTGTTGCAGAGTACATCCATACGTGGCGGCCGATCCTGTAGCGGAGTCCATCACACACAGCTGGATAAAGGAAGCTTCCTCACCACCGTCATCATACGTGGAGGAAGATCCTGTAGCCACGTCCACGAAGGGCATGATCGTCCAAGGAGAAAGACGCCCTTCCCCAAGTCCTATAAATACCCCAAGGCATTTATAGTGACTTTAACGCTTTCAAGAATATTCAAAGAGAATCATAGGAAAGCGGCTCACTCAAGAACACGAAGAACAAACTCAAGAACTCAAGAACAGTGCTAGGACTTTGAGTTAGATCGAGTGAGACTTGTAAACAAATCACAAATCTGTTTGTAATCAAAAGAGAAAGAGAGTTCTGCGAAGTACTGCAGAACGCAGGGATAGGAGTCCTTTAGTAGTTTGAACTTGCTTAAGTTGTCGGCTTAGAGGAGTCCTTTACTAGTGGACTTAGGGAAAAGCTAAGTGCCAGAGAACTGTAAAGACTCGCCAGTACATCTGTAAGAACGTTCAATATAAAGGAAGAACTATTCAAAAATCCTCCAAGGAGGTAGAGGTTTACACTCAAGGACTACTTGGTCTTGAGTGGTTCCTCTATAATTCACTGCGTTCAATATTTACCTGTTTAGTACTTAATTTCCGCTGCATTACTCAAGGACGCCCCTACTCCTCGTAGGGACGCCTAACCTAAGGACGCCTTATCAAAGTAAAGGCAGTCCCATAGTACTAACGATCCAACACATATTATTATTTTAAATAACACATAATCAGGGTACACTTGAGACATATGACAAGGAAGAAAAAAACGGGTACGCAAGAGAAATCGAAAAATACACGGGACTTTTTTACATCAAAGTGCAAAATAAGCCCCAAATACAAAACACCAATACAACAACAACACCGATACACCAATTTTTTTTAAAAGAAATATAACAAGTTGGTAAACCCTCGATGAAACTTTGCACGGCCTATGCCACTTGGACCTTAGCTTTTCAGCCATTTCTCGAAAGTGGATTTACCGATTGCAGAGTACGGCATGCCGGCGGGAATCTTGAACCTCTTGATCCCGGTCGGCGGCTTCATGAGGATCGTTTGTTCTGCAATTTCATAATTTTCTGGGTAGAATTTTGTGTGACGGGTATTCGCCACCGTCACTCCTGCTTCTGGGCCATACGAGATATCGAACTCCGGGATTTCATACTCTATATCAACTGAATTATTGAACCAAATAATCAGTCAAATGATACAACATCACCAAAAATAACGTTTTAATTTAAAAAAATTCAGACCCGGTGTGTGGGTCATCTTCAGATTTGGAAGCCTCTTGACACCGTTGACCAGCTTGTAAAATAAGTCAGCCTTAGATCTGCACATTGTGAGATCCAGACTGTAGTAGAAGTGTTCACCAACACAAAATAATATTATTAGTCCTTAATATTAAAAAAATCAAATTCAAAAGGTGACCAAGTGATTAATTAAATACTACATCAACGTGACCAATGTCCTTGCTGCTCTCCTGAAAACCCTTCCACATGACCCATTCAACAGGGAGCCACTCCGGTCGACGGTGGAACTCGATAGTCTCTAAGTCAGTTCGGGTGCCATCTAAGTTTCTTTTCTTGCTCCTCTTTCTATTGGGGTTCAAGGGCACACCTTCACCAATGGGTTTTACATCGAGCATGTAGGGCACGATTTGCAAATCTTTCGGATCTGGCTTTTGCGGCACGTTTTCCAAGCCCGACTTTTCCTCGCAGCTGGCTTTGGCAGGGTGATTAGCACCCACGGGTGGGAGTCGGACGATTTCCCATCGGGATTGCTCTGGCATCGACGGTGACATCATGTTTGAGAGAGGGAATTGATAAAAATAAGAAATTAAGTGAGATAATGGATGGATGAAGGAGTATTTGGGGGAGGTGGGTTTTTTTTTATAGGGGGTAAGGGGTAGAATTTGTACCCAAGGCACATGTATGACACTGCCTAACAACCCATTCTAAAAAATCAATGTGAATGGAATTTTAAGATTTTTACCTTTTATTTTTCTTCTTACTATCTTAAAATGATTTGAGGGTATAAACAGTTTCTTATGATTTTTATCCACTTCTAATAAGGTTTAGTAAAAATAATTTTCTACTAAAAGATGGAGAATTTATGAGATTTGAGTCACAAAACGGAGATAGCCTACATTTAATGTTTTTTTTTTACTTTTAACCTACACTTTAGTGTGCCAAATATTTTGAAAAAAAAAATTCTTTAAGTTAAATGAAATATACATATGAGTGGATATAACACGGAAAAAGGGACTCCGTCGGATTCATCTAGTTACGTATGTACATCAGATACAACATACATAATATCATCTTGTCACATTTGAGTGCATAGAACAGGGGACTCCGTCGGATTCATCTAGTCATGTGTGTACATTGAAAACGTTGTACATAAGTTTTTCTGATCACATTTGTGTTCATGGAACATGGAATAGGGGTCCCGTCGGATTCATCTAGTTACGTATGTGCTTTGAATACATTGTACAAAAGTTCATCTTATTACATTTGAGCGCATATAACATGGAATAGGGGACTCAATCGGATTCATCTAGTTACGTATATACTAATATATATACATATACACTACTAATTCTACTAATACTGCTACTACTTGTAACACCCCGTCTTCCTGACAAGGCGTTACTCGGTAGTAGACCTCACGAGGCACTACCAAGCTGGTTCGACAACGGACATTCGGATCTTGAAAAAAAAATTCTTTAGTGTGCCAAATATTTTGAAAAAAATAATTCTTTAAGTTAAATGAAATATACATATGAGTGGATATAACACGGAAAAAGGGACTCCATCGGATTCATCTAGTTACGTATGTACATCAGATACAACATACATAATATCATCTTGTCACATTTGAGTGCATAGAACAGGGGACTCCGTCGGATTCATCTAGTCATGTGTGTACATTGAAAACGTTGTACATAAGTTTTTCTGATCACATTTGTGTTCATGGAACATGGAATAGGGGTCCCGTCGGATTCATCTAGTTACGTATGTGCTTTGAATACATTGTACAAAAGTTCATCTTATTACATTTGAGCGCATATAACATGGAATAGGGGACTCAATCGGATTCATCTAGTTACGTATATACTAATATATATACATATACACTACTAATTCTACTAATACTGCTACTACTTGTAACACCCCGTCTTCCTGACAAGGCGTTACTCGGTAGTAGACCTCACGAGGCACTACCAAGCTGGTTCGACAACGGACATTCGGATCTTGCAACGCGGGCACGGCGAGAAAACATAGAAAACATCCAACTTGTATTTGAATGAAATAACTATCATAATTTAAAACAAATTGACATGCACTAAACCCAAAGAGCAAATCCAAATTCAAGTACTCAAGTTCCACAACTTATCCTAAAAGACAAACATCTGTAATTTCACTTAATATAATCCACAGTCAAATAGCAACAAAAACTAGCAATAATAATAATAACACCCAACCCCAATACTATGACACGCGCACTACTGCTCCACACCACCGTCTCGTCGAGGCTCGGTCACGGGATCCTGATTACCTGAAATGAAAAATAGTTCCCCGAGGGGTCAGATCCTATCCTATCAAGTCAGAGTCAACATGGAAATTATGAGACGTTTCAAAACAGTTTTACTAGGGTCAGCAAACAAGTCCGCAATCACACACATATCTCTAGTCTAGTCCAAAGTCCAGTTAGTCACTCAATCAATTCCACACAAAACACGCAATCAGAGGCTCTACCTATGGTATGGGCACTGCATGAACACCACATACCTTACTCTACCTATGCTGCAGCTCTGCATCAACACTGCAAGCGACAACTGTCCATCCCATCACAACTATCCACAATAAACCATCCATCCTCATTCCAACCGTCCATCCCATCACAACCATCCACAATCAGCCTCCACTGGAGCGCTGCCCAACATAGAGAAAACAACGACGAAAATATGCGTATATAGATAACAACTTTCAAGAACAGGTTTCCAAAATCATTTACACATAGCACACATATCAAAACATTTTAAAAGATCGATCGGGACTAGTTCCCAAAACCAATCCCATAACTACCACGCAACCCTAACAGGCTAGAACAGGATTGAGCAAGTCGAAAATCGACTTACCTGGAAAGTGAAGAAATTCCTTAACCAACACAACACATAGGTCCTGAACGAAAACGATCTCCTGGATGTGATATTAAAAATATTAAAATTATTGAAATGCTATTTATTCGAATTAATGGACTTAACCCTAAGCCGAATCCAAACCACCCCGCCTTGCCCATAACTAATCCAACCGACTTAAGTACTGATTAAATGACTACCTAAAGCAATCAAAACTATTAATCAAGTGACTCAATCTCCGTGATCAAATTGGACCACTTCTCTAATTAATTCACATTGACCCACTCTTCACTACTTTTCCTATCTTTCCCCACTAAGCCCCACTAACCCTCCTTCCTCCAGAACTCAAACGGGTTACTCAATTTACAATCATCCCTGGCCCCACCACTTCCTGCCACATCATCGTCTACCTTCCCCCTTACGCTTTCTTCCAACCCCTTCCTCGGCAAAACTCCATCCCCTGCAATCTTGAACTTTGTCTGCTCAAACTCTACCCACCGACCTTCTCTCTCATATATATATATATATATATATATACGTATACATACATATAGTATATATATTGAATTCCGGTGACCCCACATTCACTTGACCGAACCCCGACCCCGCTCCTCGGTTCTCGGCGGCCACTACTAAGACGTCGTCCGCTGACACCACCCACTCGACCACTTTGATAACGACTACAGGCGACGACGCCCGACCACACCCCCACTCACCCGAGATCGAGCCCGACCCTAGTACAATTCGACTCCTACTGGCTACTCTACCCGAATGCACGAGGCAAGAGAAAGACTAGACAGGGAGGACTCACCGGAGGAACTCCTCGGCGGCACTCAACGGGGCTGAAGAGACGACGAGTTCGCCGACGATTTTGGTCGTTCGTGCGGAGTGGCTCGATCGAGAGGCTGACGGCAGAACAAAGAATTTTGCTTTGAAACGAAATCACTTGCGGACAAATATAGGGTTAGGGTGGAACTTGGAAGCCCCTAATTAATTTCTATAAGATTTTATTATTTCACTTGGCTAACATGTAATCTGACATAATCCAATTAATTAAACAATTAAAATCTTGGCTTGGGGGAGAAGGAACGAAACCGGAACGGGACCCAATATTACATACTACCCCCCTTAAGAAAAGTTTTGTCCCGAAACTTAATCGAAAGATAATTAGTGGAATTCGAAAACGAAATCAATCCAAGACCCGAGGTCTCACACTACTACTACTAATACTAATAATAATAACAATAATATACACATCCAGATAGTATTTCGGCTTCCCACTAATTTTTTGTAAAACCTTTCGGGTTTGAATATGTTATAATAATAATAATAATAATAATAATAATAATAATAATAATAGAAATTATTATTATTATTATTATTATTTCTATTATTATTATTATTATTTCTATTATTATTATTATTATTATTATTATTATTATTATTATTATTATTATTATTATTATTTCACAAAGGTTGCTGGAACTGCAGAATCCACATTCTCGTTATCCCCCCGTCATGTGGCTTTATGGAAGGCTCAACAGGATGGTCACTCTTCTGATTGGCTTAGAGCCGTGCCGATTTCTGGATTGGGTCAGACCATGAATGCTAAGTCTTTTCGGTGTGTGTTATGCTACCGTTTGGGCATTCCTCTTTTCTCCCACTCGAGACCGTGCTCTGCTTGTTCCCGTGTTTTTTATGGTGATATCTACGGGGATCATGCCGTGTCTTTTGTTGGGATTGTTGGTACTAAACATCGGCATAATGTTGTTCGCGACATCCTTGTTGATATCTGCTACCAGTCTGGGATTTCTGCTGGTAAGGAGGTTGATATTGGGTTACGTAACGGGCATGATAGACCTCTTCGTCCTGCTGACGTGCTGCTCTACTCGTGGGAAGGGGGACTTGATATGTGTGTGGACTTGACCGGGTCCTCTCCGTTGACCCAATCTGGGATGTCTGATTTTGTGTCCGGGCGAGTAGTCACACAGGTAGCGCGTTGTAAGCGTTTCAAGTATCAAGACAAGTGTGAGGCGCTTGGGTATGGTTTCCTCCCTTTCTCTTTCTCCTCATTGGGAGAGTTAGAGGAAGATGTTATTTCCTTGCTTAAGCGCATCCAAACGTTCTCGAAGGCCCAAGATATTGGGGCGCGCGTTGCTGCTTATATTTTCACTATAATAGGTTTTGCTATTGCCAAAGGAGTGGGGGCCCAGACAGTATCTCGGCTTCCCACTAATTTTATGTAAAACCTTTCTGATTCATAATAATAATAATAATAATTGTGTTATTATTAGTATTATTATTATGCAGGGTCCGGATCCGGTAGGAATGATTATTATGGTAGGAAATAGGAATGAATCTCGACCGTTCATCACGCGGGGGAAACAAGCACAAAATCACACACGGTGAGACACGGGCGAATTAAACGCGTTTTATTCGCGTATAATACGCGTATTAAACGCGAATTATTCGCGTATAATTCGCGTTTAATTCGCGTTTTTAATACGCGTATTATACGCGTATAATACGCGAATAATTCGCGTTTTTTTTTCCTTTTTTCTCCCTTTTCCGATTTTTCCGCTTTTTTTCCCGATTTTTTTTTCCGATATTTCGATTTTATTTTTCCGATTTTTTTTTGTTCGTCAAAATTTGTGCAACTCAATGGTCACGTTTGTGCAACTCTGTGGTCAATTTGTTCATTCATATTTGTGTTGAATTCTATGGTCAATTTGTTCGTCAATATTTGTGCAACTCAATGGTCAAATTTGTGCAACTCAATGGTCAAATTTGTGCAACACTATGGTCAATTTGTTCATTCATATTTGTGTTGAATTCTATGGTCAATTTGTTCGTCAATATTTGTGCAACTCAATGGTCAAATTTGTGCAACTCAATGGGCACGTTTGTGCAACTCTGTGGTCAATTTGTTCATTCATATTTGTGTTGAATTCTATGGTCAATTTGTTCGTCAATATTTGTGCAACTCAATGGTCAAATTTGTGCAACTCAATGGGCACGTTTGTGCAAATCTGTGGTCAATTTGTTCATTCATATTTGTGTTGAATTCTATGGTCAATTTGTTCGTCAATATTTGTGCAACTCAATGGCCAAATTTGTGCAACTCAATGGTTAAGTTTGTGCAACTCTGTGGTCAATTTGTTCATTCATATTTGTGTTGAATTATATGGTCAATTTGTTCGTCAATATTTGTGCAACTCAATGGTCAAATTTGTGCAACTCAATGGGCACGTTTGTGCAACTCTGTGGTCAATTTGTTCATTCATATTTGTGTTGAATTCTATGGTCAATTTGTTCGTCAATATTTGTGCAACTCAATGGTCAAATTTGTGCAACTCAATGGTCAAGTTTGTGCAACTCTGTGGTCAATTTGTTCATTCATATTTGTGTTGAATTCTATGGTCAATTTGTTCGTCAATATTTGTGCAACTCAATGGTCAAATTTGTGCAACTCAATGGTCACGTTTGTGCAACTCTGTGGTCAATTTGTTCATAAAAAATAACATCAGATGTATCATCTTTCGTAAGTATGTTTATTTGTGAAAGTGCCGGCCTTAAGTGGGAGCATTAGGCACTAGCCACTGGAATATGCAGACCCCCACTAACCTTGCTTTTGTTCATACCAAATCTCCATAAACAATGCCATCCCCATGTTATTAATTTTTTTTAATTCATTGGATACATCTACGTTAGTTGTAAATCAAAAATTATGTATCATTTTGTATTGCTATTATCTTCAGAAACAAGCTGGACTTTCAACCAAATAAAAAGAAAAAGAAACAAGCCGGACTTCAGAAACAAAATTCATTATGTGGATTTTAGATAGGAGAGAGATGCTAAGCAAATAAACGAGCAAAGAAGAAGATTACAACTCAGTATGCCACTCAAAGTATGCCACTTAAAGTCACAGCCATACAAAATAGTACATATCTGTTGCTACGAAGTTGGTCCATCTCCATTTACAGGTTACTAGAGTTGTGTCATCCCAATTTTACAATCATTGCACTTATTTGTATCGTCGACCGCTTGGAACGCCATGAGATTCTGCCTCCTTCTTACACCAAGAAGGCCATAGAGCTCAGTGAAAATTTGGCTACGAAAATTAACAAATAGGAACCTAATTCTCAAATTGATACCAATAGGAGCCTAATTCTCCACATAACACAAATTAATCAAACATGAAGCTCAAGAACAACGATGCAAAGATGCGAGAAGAGAGGGACGAACCTTATCATCCGGTGCCGCCTTTTCAGAATCAGTAGACGTGGCGTGTGTACGGCGACGGCGTCTGCTGTCGGCTTCCGGATCAGAGAGCAGGAGGCGAAGCGATGCTAAGAAGCCAGGCGTAGCTTTAGCGAAGTTGAGTGTACAAAGTGTAGAGCTGGAGAGCAACGCCGGAAACGCCAGAGCAGCTGTGGCGAGGTCTCCGATGAGGCAGGGGAATCCGCTGAGCGAGAACTCTCCGATGAAGCCGGGAAAGGAGAGCGTCATCAGAAATCCTTTCATCAACTCAGGCGGCAGATTCAAGTCCTCCACTCCTACTATGAGCTCAACCAATCGATTTCCGATCTCCACTCCTCCGGATCTGACTCGTTCGGAAACCTCAAGACGCTCCTGAGCGCCGCCATGACGAACGAGAACACCTGCATCAACGGATTTTCAGACCTCGAATCGTCCAGATCCGGCGCCAGGGAGCGGATCCAGATCGAGCTCGCTCCGATCTCGTGGATGATCAGCAACTCGCTCGCCGTAATCAAGTTTATCGAGACCTCCATCGCTTACTCCAAGATCCGGAAAGTGCGGAAACGGAACCTAGGGTTTCCGCCATGGATGCGAGGTCGGAAGCTCATGAACGAGTTCTACTACCGAAATCAGAACCAGATCCGGCTGGATCTAGTCGTTTCCAAAGACGGATCCGGACATTGCGCATCGATCTTTCAAGCGATCCAGATCGAACCGAGTTTCTTCTTCTCCAAGACAAAGTAGATCGAGAAGCTCCTCCGATTCTGCCACCGGAATTCGCGCCGGAAATCGAGGCCCCGACGCCGGAGAGCGGAGAGGAGGGGGGTCGGCGGCTTGTGGCCGAGGAAGGGGTTTCCGGAGGCGGTGGAGGAAGAGGGAGAGGAGATAGAGAGAGAGATTGAGATTTGGGGTGACAGAGCTTTTTTTTTTAATGTAAGTAAGCGTTATGTTTTGTTGGGGAAGGGATGGGCGTATATCAGCCGTGGGATACGGGTTAATCAAACGCACCACATTCATTCTTATTTCCTACCTCAAGAATCATTCTTACATGACTCTTTCTCTTATTATTATTATTATTATTATTATTATTATTATTATTATTATTATTATTATTATTATTATTATTATTATTATTAGAACATAAAGCACTAGAACTAGAGAAAGAAATCAAAATAATTCAAAAGTGGATAAAGATGGATTAAAATTTTGAGAAATTTGCCGGAAACCACCCGTATGATAGGCCATATTTCGCTAAACCACCCTTTTGTTTCGATATTATTTTGAGCCACCTCTATGATACCCTCCGTTAACAAAAAAACACCCCCTCCCATTTTCCGTCAAAAATCCGTCCAAAGCGCGTGACCACGTGGATAATATTTTTTTCCCTTTTCTTTTGCCCCATTTAACACTTAAAACCCAAAATAATACAAAAGCCCTAAATTAAACTTTGAGCCCTAATTTCAATCCACCCCCCACGACACCTTTAGCGAATCTGCCATGGCGAAGACTGCGAGAGGAAATTCGGCAGAGGCTCTAGCAAAAGCCAGAAGAAATTCGTGCCCAAAACCCCCAATTACGCCCCCAAACAACCAAACTCAAACCCCTCCCTTTCCACTTCTCTTCGCCAATCGCTTTCCAAGCAGCCCGAGCCTCCGGCGGCCGGAGATTCCGGCGTCTCCTCCGGGAACAGGGTGCGATTGGCGGACAACGATGATTGGGTCTCCAACAGTGGCAATTGCGTGAATTACCTTCCGCAGGATGAGGCTGTGGCAGCGGGATTGGGGGCCTCCTCCGATCCTTTTGCTGAATCCGACGACGAGGCCTCCGGATCCACCGATCTCACCCCCATCGTCGACAAGGTCGCCGCCGGCTGGTGGTCCGCTCAACGGGAGCGTCGTGGCAGGAGGAAGGACGGCGACGGAGAGGTCGGGAAGAAGGTGATGGAGGCTGTTGATGAGCTCAGTTGCGTTGTGGTGGATGCCAATCGCATGAGGAGGAGCATTCTTGGTGAGATTTTGGGGGTTGTTGATGTGTATCAGGCTGCTCTGTTTCTCCAAGCCCTCGCCTAAGATCTCCCTTAGATGAAGATGAGCGCGAATTCGTTTCAGGTTCGATGGATTTTTTTGTAGATGTGATTATCTATGTAGGTTTCTTTTTTGTTGCTCTGTTTTGGGGAATTCAACTTGAGGACTCTGAATTTTTATGTGCTTTAATGGCACAACACTGTATAGCTTTAGTTTTATGGTCTTCTTCATGAGTTGGCTCATTTGTGCTGAATTGCTAATGTTGAATGCAATGGTAGTGTTAATTTGGGATTTGGGGGTTTTGTGAATTTGGGGTTAATGAGCTCATCAACTTTTTCTCTAATTAGGGCTCTAATTTGACGGAAAATGGGGGTTCTGTGTGTTTGGGGTTAATGAGCTCATCAACATTTTCCCCTCCCATCTTCTTTGTGCTCGAATCTGTGTGGGGGTGGGGTTTGAAATTAGGGCTCTAATTTGGGATTTGGGGGTTTTGTGAATTTGGGGTTTTTTTAAGTGCTAAATGGTGCAAAACAAAAGGCAAATAAATTTAATTCCACGTGGCTACGCGCTTTGGACGGATTTTTGACGGAAATTGGGAGGGGGTGGTTTTTTATTAACGGAGGGTATCATAGAGGTGACTCAAAATAATATCGAAATAAAAGGGTGGTTTAGCGAAATATGGCCTATCATACGGGTGGTTTCCGGCAAATTTCTCTAAAAATTTACAAAATCATATCTTACTACAAGTGTCCCTCTGCATGTTTCTAATGTACATGCACATCTATTAAATCATATGAGTTTGTAATGAAGAAGATTTGACTAGTTATTGTTAGATAAGCACGTACATGGTACCAAGTACTACGATATTGTAACACCCCGTCTTTCTGACAAGGCGTTACTCGGTAGTAGACCTCACGAGGCGCTACCAAGCTGGTTCGACAACAGAACATTCGGATCTTGCAACGCGGGCACGGCGAGAAAACATTGAAAAACATCCAACTTGTATTACGAAATAAAACTTTTACAGAATAGTTCATGATCCCAACTCAACACCAAAGTAACAATTATGAACTTCCCCAAACCCCTAGCACATCAACTAATAACTTACGATATGAACTATACAAGATAATTCCAACAATGACATAAATTCGAGTAGCAATAACCCTTCCCAAGACCCCAAACCATTCTATGACACGTATCGCCGCTTCGCACCACCAATCCGCCAAGTCCCTACACGGATTCCTAGATACTTGCAATCTGAAAAATAGTTCCCCGAGGGGTCAACTACTATCCTAATTCAAGTCAGAAAACATACGGTACTAGTAGAACGTTTCAAAACAAGAGTTTCTAAGATCAGCAAACAAGTCCGCAATCACACACATATCTCTAGTCCAGTCCTAAGTCCAGTTAGTCACACACATTCCAATTCACTAGCATCATTACAAATAAAAAAAATCCTCTTACACAAACATTCACAAGTTCACACATTCACACACAACACACAAACAATCCTAGGCGGGGTGTTAACGGCCTCCACCCACAGCACCCGCATCTAAGGCATCCTCCAGCCAATCCCTTTTCCACACACTTCCAACCCCTGGTCGAGCCTCTACTAGAGCACTCGCCAAAACATTTTTATAATTTTTGAAGGGGCTCTCCTTGTCATACGACCATGCCTCTAGAAGTCCTCTTCTCCTCGAAAATCCGAGAACAAGGCCGTACCGGTAGATGCCAACACACAGAAAACGCGTGAAAAACTTTTCATACGGAAAACCCTTTTGAAAACCAGTTGCACACAGAAACGCATACGCTCACACACACATATATATATATTAATAAAAACATTTTAGTGAAAACCAGTTGCACACAGAAACGTATACGATCGCACACACATATATATATTAATAAAAACATTTTAGAAAAATAATAGTTTAGAGACTAGTTTCCCAAAACCAATCCTACCAACACAGCATGTAATCCAACAAGAATAGAATAGAACCACCTAGCCGAGCAAGTTGTAGAACGACTTACCTTAGAAGCGACGAATCCGAAATACTTTCTTAGAAACTTAACAAGAATTACTCCGAGCCCTTGAATATTTTTAATAGCGAATTTAAGGCTTAATGATCGGCAAAATTGACTCAAGAACTAATTAAAAGAATGCGGACCGACCCCTGAACCACATCTAAACCGGACCCGAAACCGACCCTAATTAATTCCCGGAACATAATCCGACTCAACCCGATCGAGCTAGACATGATTTACAAATTAATTAGCCAAACCCACTATTCCCCTTAACTTAACAACTTGACTTTGACCAACCCCATCCCCACTACTAATCTGCCACGTCACCCCTGGTCCCCACCTATCTTCTTCCTCATGCCTAAGCCCCGACTTCTCTTTCCCCCGTTCACCTTCTTGGATCCCTCTTTCTAGATTTACAGACCAACAATGGAGACCCGACCCCGCTTCCTCTCGACCTCGCTCCCGGCCTATCCCTTGCAACTCCCGATTGCCCAACGACCCCTTCCCGACTCTGCCCTGAGCCGACGCCGACCCGACTTCCGCTCACTCTCGCCCTCTCACTGTCTGCCCCTCGCCCAACTCCGTCCAACTCCGGTCTTCGCGCTCGGTTCCCCGCCCCAGCCTCCGAACGACCCCGACTGTACCCGGCTCTCTTAAACTCACGACCGAACCCCCGAGACCCTGACCCGGTGGCAACCGATGGCCACATCCGATGACTACGACGCCTTCCGATCCCTAACCAAATCCGACGACCACCCACCCCGATTCCGACGCTATCGCCCGCCCCCGACCCTAACCCGGCGACCTAGGCTACCCTTGACACGACCCACGGAATAGAAGGAATGAAATTAATGCTCACCGACGACGACGTCTGCTCGGTCGGGCGACGATGGCTCGAACGACGAAGAGACTCGGCTGACGGCAGAACTAGGAAGACACTCTAGGGGAACGAAAGTGATTTGACTTTTCTTTTTATAGCTTAGGTTTAATTATATAGACTTTTAGTCAATTTATCTTAATATATTGGAAGTCTATGAGACTACCCACTCTCCTTCTACCAAAAAAAAGATTTTGTTATCTAATTAAGGTGGTTAAGATTTCGATCTTGGCAGGGAAGATATTAATTTTTATCGTCTTATTTAATTATAATAATTATTATGGATATTTTAAGTCCAATCTACTATACTACCAAAACCCGAAATAACCTGTGGGTCAAGAAACGGCACCGAAAAAACCGAATATTACAGATATTCATAATGAACCGTAATGCATTCACAAAATCATTAATAAGAAGAAAAAAAATTTACACAAAACTTTATTGCCAAACTTTACTATTCAACGCAATATATTATGCATAAAAATATATGTTCTATAATTACGTTAAAACGATCCCTAAGAGTTAACGTCGAAAAAATAGGTTTATTTGAATCCGCATTCCAGACTATCGAAATGAATGCTTGTTTAATTGGGGTTTCGGATTTTACAAATTTAGGTATACACATGGCAAAAAGAACTAAATGAACTCTTTGGAAAAATAATGGATTAAGCAAACTCTTTTAAAACACAAACGACGACAACCATAAGCAACAAGCTAAACAAACTTCCTTCAAACACAAACAACAACAGTAAATAGGGACCTAAATAAACTCATTTTAAACACAAAAAATAACTAACTACAAAACGACAAGAATAAATACCGAAACGAAACAAACTCCTTTCACACAAACCATTGCAAAAAATTATCAAACTAAGCAAAATTCTTTTATACAGAAACGAAAATATAATAAATCAAGTGCTAAACAAACTCCTTTAAAAAACAGATGACAATAAAAAATAAGGATCAACATGAAATCCTTTTAATCACAAATGACAATAATAAATAACTAACTACATGAAATCCGGTCAAACACAAGCGACAAAAATAAATAACGAACTAAACGAAATACTTTTAAACACAAACGACAATAATAATTAACACACTAAACGAAATTTAGTTAAACAAAAGCGACAAAAATAAATAACGAACTAAACGAAATCCTTTTAAACATATACGACAATAATAAACAATGCACTAAATGAAATCCAGTCAAACACAAGCAACAAAAATAAATAATGAATTAAACGAAATTATTTTAAACACAAATGACAATAAGAAATAACGCACTAGATGAAATCCGTCAATCAGAAGCGACAAAAGTAAATAAAGAACTAAACAAAATCCTTTTAAATACAAGTGGCACTAATGAATAACAAACTAAATTGCGCTTGTCGGATTAGCTCACTGGTTGAGCACTCATGGTAGTACCATGAGGTCTCGAATTCGAGACTTCAGGGCAGCGGTTTGCCCTATTATCTTTGGAGTTGGCTAGTAGCCAGTTCTCATCCCTTGCGGATGCTCTAGGCGAGCCCAAGTAGTACTTGTGGCGACCCTAACTCCTTTCCTTATCAAAAAAAAATAAAAAAATAAAAAAATAACAAACTAAACTAAATCCTCTTAAGCACATACGACATTAATAAATAACGAGCTTTACCAAATCCTTTTAAACACAAACGACAATATAATAAATCATGAACTTAAACTAATCCTTTTAAGCACAAACGACAATATATATAATAAATCACGAACTGAACAAACTCCTTTTAGAAATAAACAACAAGAATAAACAACAAAATAAACAAACTTCCTTTAAACACAAACGACAACAATAAATATCGAACTAAACCTACTCCTTTTAAACACAACGGGAAAATGAACTCCTCTAATACCCGTATTGAACATACATTTCAATATCTTTCATTAGTTATCTACCCGTATAAATTTGATATAACTATTGTGTACTAATTTCTTATTGGACATGTTACGTGACTCTAAAATAAACTCAATAATGATGAAAATGATCCACCATTAAAATATGGCATGTGTAACACCCCGTCTTTCTAACAAGGTGTTACTCGGTAGTAGACCTCACGAGGCACTACCAATCTAGTTTGATAACGGAACAATCGGATCTTGCAACGCAAGAACGGCGAGAAAACATAGAAAACATCCAACTCGGATTTTATAAAAACAATAATTCAAATGAAATATCATGAACCCAACCCATACAACGACTTAACAATAGAAAAGTTCCCACAACCCAACAATAGTTCATCAATAAAACATTATATCAACCGCATTATCACTTAAGAGCATAAGATAAGACAGATAAAGAAACAGAGGCAACCCCCAGCACCCGACTATCTATGACACGCGCTTCTCTACTCTACACCACCATTCCATCGAGGCTTGATAACGGCGCCTTGATTACCAGCACTGAAAAAAAAAATAGTTTCCCGAAGGGTCAGATCCTATCTATCAAGTCAGAATCAACATGGCAACTACAAGATGTTTCAAAACAATTTTTCTAAGGTCAGCAAACAAGTCCGCAATCACATACATATCTCTAGTCCAGTTCTAAGTCCAGTTAGTCACTTAGTTATCACCACATAAGACTCGCAATCAGAAACTCTACCTACGATAGGCGGCACTACCCCTATAACACGGCATATCATTACACTACCTAGGCTATACGGCACTGCCCCTATAACACCGCATGCCATGACAACGGCGTATCGATCCCACGCCGGACTCAGAGACGGGCCATCTCGTAACCATCCATCCTCAATCCAACCGTCCATCTCATTACAATCATCCATCTCATCACAATCATCCACAACAAGCCTCCACTGGAGCGCTGCCCAACATAGAGAAAACCACGACGAAAACATGTACATATAATAACTTTCAAAACCAGTTTCCAAAATCATTTACACATAGCACACATATCAAAACATTTTAAAGATCGATCGGGACTAGTTCCCAAAACCAATCTCATAACTACCACGCAACCCTAACAGGCTAGAATAGGACTGAGCAAGTCGAAAATCAACTTACCTCGAGAATGAAGAAATTCCTTAACCGACTCGACATGATATAGGTCCCAAACGAAAACGATCTCCTAAATATGATATTAAAATTATTAAAACACTCTTTACTCAAAATAATGGACTTTACCACGAAACTGATCCCGAACCAACTACACGTCAATCTTAACAAGCCCATTCGTAAACATATCCTTTAATCCATCTTTTCCTTTCTTCTTGCAACTTTCCTGGACAACTCCCAACACATTCACCCAATTCTTTCTTTACTCTTGCTTTGACTTTTGACAACCCTTGTATGCTAACTTGCAGAACTTAATTATATGCATATGTAAGCCTCCACCAATCTATTTATATATTAATCCCCTCACCCCCGTCTGAAAGGTCGCCCCACACCCTATCAATTTCTTTCTTTCCCATCCCTGCCTACTCTTAATTATTTTCTTATCACAGAGACGGTGCTCAACAGCAACCGACGCTTAAGGAGTTTACGGCGATTTCCGCGTCTCGACAACGCCCTGGAACAGAACGACTCCCGACACAGACAATGATCGAAAGCAAAGGAAAGGCAACGACGCAGAATTGAAATTACCGGCGATGAGCAGTCCGAATGATGGCGACACTGTAGAAGACACGACGACACGACGGAACTAGTGACTCGCCAAAACAGAAGGAGAACGAGCGGACTGGTTCACCGCCACGGCCACGTCTACGGTTTGAACGGAAGGCCGGCCCCTGACTTGACCACGGCTAGCAGTGAACATCGAGACTTCCGGCAAGGTCTTGCAGAACGGAAGGAAGTACGTACGAAGGGTTTCGCTGGATACGAGTTTGGCTTCTTATAGCAAGCATATGGGTGATTGGGTCATGCCGAGCAGATTTTGCCCGATATTTAATTAATAAACCCATTATTAATTAATTAATTAACCTATTATTAATTGTCATTTTAATTTGCATTAAGCTTGGATAATTTAATTAGGATTATTGTTATTATTTTTATTAGTCTTGCTTAAGAAACTTTTTATGATCCAATTACTTGATTCTTAAGACCCAAAGTAGTTTGCGGGATAAAAAAAAAGGGGACCGGATATTACGAACTACCCTCCTTAAGAAAAGTTTCGTCCCGAAACTTACTCGAATAAAGGACTAGGACTACAAACCGAACCTACACGAGACTATGAGACCTGAGGTCTCACAGCATGGCACCAATGTACCACAGACGAGACTTTTTTACATCAAAGTGCAAAATAAGCCCCAAATACAAAAGACCAATACAACAACAACACCGATACACCAATTTTTTTTACAGAAATACAACAAGTTGATAAACCCTCGATGAAACTTTGCACGACCTATTTCACTTGGACCTTAGCTTTTCAGCCATTTCTCAAAGGTGGATTTACCGATTGTAGAGTACGGCATGCCGGCGGCAATCTTGAACCTCTTGATCCCGGTCAGCGGTTTCATGAGGATCGTTTGTTCTACAATTTTGTAATTTTCCGGGTACAAATTTATGTGACAAGTATTCGCCACCGTCACTCCTGCTTTTGGGCCATACCAAATCTCGAACTCCGGGATATCATATCAACTGAATTATTCAACCAAATAATTAGTCAAATGATACAACATCACCAAAAATAACGTTTTAATTTTAAAAAATTCACACCCGGTGTGTGGGTCATCTTCAGATTTGGAGGCCTCTTGACACCGGTGACCAGCTTGTAAAATAAGTCAGCCTTAGGTCTACACATTGTGAGGTCCGGACTATAGTAGAACTGTTCACCAACACAAAATAATATTATTAGTCCATAATATTAAAAAAAATCAAATTCAAAAGGTGACCAAGTGATTAATTAAAGAGGAATTAGTACCACATGCCCCTATTTGATAATCAGTTTGCAAATATGACCTTTTTTCGATTTACAAAAATGCCAAAAAATATTGCAATTATGCCTAAAATATTACATTCACGCCCAAAATGACTAATTTTTATCAAATAAAATAAAAAATGAAGTATTTTTAAAAAAATCGAAAATTATTCTATTTATTAATATTTTATTTGAGAAATAAAATATTGTAACAAACTTTATTTTTTATCCGGATTTGAAAATATATATAAATAAAAAGATTTTATAAAGATTTTATTGTTAAAACAAGATTTCATTTTTTGATCTACCTTTTTTAAAAATAAAAGAAAAATTGGAAATCTTACAAAAAAATAGCAAATAATCTCTCCGGATATAGATTTACCATCATCTCTTTACAAAAGGGTGATAGGATATTTTGTTTTGTATGACAAGATGTTTACTGAGGATGACATGATGAATCTCACCCTACTTTATGATGAAGTGAAGATAATAACGAAGATAATCACGAAGATAATAACGATCAATGTTGAAACGAAGATAATAATGATCCACATGTAGTTATGTTTTATATTTTCAAAAAATGTATTCTAGAATATCTTCACCATATGTCATTGTTTCCAAAAAAACCTTAATGTTTCAAAACTATTTTCTTGTTTTATATTTTCTTTTTCTTTTGTATTTTTCAATTCTGTATTTTCTTGTTTTAGTTTTGTATTTTCTTATTTTGTATTTTCTTGTTTTATATTTTCTTTTGTATTTTTCTTTTGTATTGTTTTATATTTTTCAATTCTGTATTTAGAAATAAGTTTTAGTGAAAGATGAGAAAAATAATATTTTTTAGAAGAAACACATGTCCTTAACACGAAAAAAATGATTGTATTTTACAAAAGGGTGACAGGATAATTCGTTGTGTATGACAAGATGTTTACTTAGGGTGACAGGATGAATCTCACCCTATTTTGTGATGAAGCGAAGATAATCTCGATCAATGTTGAAACGAAGATAATAATGATTCACATTTATTTATGTTTTATATTTTCAAAAAATATCTTCCACCATATCTTTTACAATATCTCATTGTTTTCAAAAAATCTCAATGTTTCAAACTATTTTTTTATTTTATATTTTCTTTTTCATTTTCTATTTTTCAATTCTGTATATAAAATGAATTTCCAAAATTTATGGATAAATAATTTTAATGTAATTATAATGATTTTTTAATAAACTTCTATTTAAAAGAAAATACAAAATAATGTAAAATTTATTGCAAAAACGCCCAAAATAGCATGCTTCGCTATTTTTTTTGTTTTAAGGGGCGTTTTTGCAAACCGTTTTTCTGGGTGGGCCATTTTCGCAAATACCCCTTAATTAAATATCACATCAACGTGACCAATGTCTTTGCTGCTCACCCGAACAACCTTCCACATGACCCAGTCAACCGGGAGCCACTCCGGTCGACGGTGGAACTCGATAGTCTCTAGGTCAGTTCGGGTGCCATCTAAGTATCTTTTCTTGCTCCTCTTCCTATTGGGTTTCAAGGGCATGCCTTCACCAATGGGTTTTACATTGAGCATGTAGGGCACGATTTGCAAATCTTTCGGATCTGACTTTTGCAGCACGTTTTCCGAGCCCAACTTGTGCTCGTTGGTGGCTAGCTTTGACAGGGTGATCAGCACCGACGGGTGGGAATCGGACGATTTCCCACCGGGATTGCTCTGGCATCGATGGTGACATCATGTTTGAGAGAGGGGATCGATAAAAATAAGAAATTAAGTGAGATAATGGATGGATGAAGGAGTATTTGGGGGTGGGGTGGGGGTTTTTTTTTTTTATAGGAGGTAAGGGGTAGAATTTTTACATAAGGCAAGATGCATGTTTTTGCATCTCATTTAAGACACTACGTAACAACTCATTCTAAAAAATCAATGTCAATGGTATTTTAAGATTTTTACCTTTTATTTTTCTTCTTACTATGTTAAAATGATTTGAGGGTATAAATAATTTCTTATGATTTTTATCCACTTCTAAGAAGGTTTAGTAAAATAATTTTCTACTAAAAGATGGAGATTTTATGAGATTTGAGTCACAAAACGGAGATAGCCTACATTTAAAGCTTTTTTTACTTTTGACCTACACTTTAGTGTGCCAAATATTTTTTTTAAAAACCTTTTTTCTTTAGGTCAAATGAAATATATTGATGTTACTTGAATATGGTGAATAAATTACATGCTGAGTTGAGCATTTACAATAAAAGTGCACAATTAACTATAAGAAGTCTATGTATCAAAACCGGAAGTCTAAAATTACACCAATGTGTTTGGTTACCTTTCAAAATCATGGAAACTTAAGATACCTTGAAATTGACTGTAAATATATGTATTTTGTAATATCTATTTCACACCAAAAACTTAAAAAGTTAAAATAAAACATTGAATGCATGCATGAATATTATTAGTCAATATGAATTATTTATATTGTACTGAATAACTTTTACAGATTTAAAAACCATTAATAGACATTCATTTTAAATGACAACTAATTTGAATTATGATTGGGGAAAAAATCAGAAGATAACGTATTGAACCTAAAATAAAGAAATTAAAATCATTAAAATTTGGATAAAGGTTGATTAGGATTTAGACGTTACAAAATCAAATCTTACTACAAGCGGATGTGTGTTGCTGATGTACATGCACATGTATGAAATCACATGAATTTGTAATTAAAGAGATTTAACCAGTGAAGGTCCTATCAGGCACGTACACTGAGGTAACTTTCTAGTGTACGTGACCGACATCGGCGGATCCATCTAGTTACGTATGTAAGTTGAATCATTGTACAAAAGTTTATCTTATCACATTTGAGTGCAAATAACATGGAACATGGGACTCAATTGGATTATCCTAGTTACGTATGTACATTGTTGTACAAAATATTTAAAAAATAATTGTCGTTTGGTCAAATGTACTATATTGATGCCATCTGAATATGGTGAATAAATTATAGGTTTATCAAAATATAATCAAATATACATTTATTGAACTAATATATAATCAATACCCCTACCTCTCCCAAACAAAATATGGGGTTAACTGGCTAAGGGGAAGAGTATGTACATAAGGCCAAATGTATGTTTGAATATTTCCTGTATGACAATTCCCTAGCAATCTATTCTAAAATTTCATTTTTTTAGTCTATGGAATTTGGAATAGGGGACTTGGTCGAATTTATCTAGTTACATATGTATATTGAATACGTTGTACATAATAAGTTCATCTTATCAAATTTGAGTGCATAAATCATGTAACAAGGGACTCAGTCAGATTCATCTAGTTACGTATGTACATTGGATACAGTGTTCATAAATTCATCTTATCATATTTGAGTGCATGGAACAGGGGACTCCGTCGGATTCATCTTGTCATGTGTGTACGTTGAAAATGTTGTACATAAGTTTTTCTTATCACATTTGAGTTCATGGAACATGGAATAGGGCTCCCGTCGGATTCATCTAGTTACGTATGTACATTGAATACATTGTACAAAAGTTCATCTTATCATATTTGAGTGCAAGTAACACAGAACAGGGGATTCAATCGGATTACCCTAGTTATGTATGTACTCTATTGTGGCAAATATTTTAAGAAAAAAATTATTTTGATCAAATGTAATATATTGATGTCATTTGAATATGGTGAATAAATTATAGGTTCATCAAAATGTAATGAAATATACATTTATTCAACGAATATACAATAAAAACCCCTACATCTCCCGAACAAAATAGGGGGTTAAGGGAAAGAGTATGTACATAAGGCTAAATGCATTTTTGAGTATGTCATGTATGACAATGCCCTAACAATTTATTCTAAAATTTCATATTTTTTTTAGTATATGGAACATGGAATAGGGGACTTGGTCGAATATACCTAGTTACATATGTACATTGAATATGCTGTACATAATAAACTCATCTTATCACATTTGAGTGCATGAAACATGGAGCAAGGGTCTCGGTTGGATTCATCTAGTTACGCATGTACATTGAGTACACTATACATCAATTCATCTTACCACATTTGAGTGCATGGAACAGGGGACTCCGTCGGATTCATCTAGTCACTTGTTTACGTTGAATAAGTTGTGCATAAGTATTTCTTAATACATTTAAGTCCATGGAACATGGAATAGAGGTTCCGTTGGATTCATATAGTTACAAATGTACATTGAATACATTGTACAAAATTTCATCTTAGCAAGTTTGAGTGCAAATAACATGAACACGGATCAATCGAATTCATCTAGTTACGTATGTACTTCATTGTGCCAAGTTAAAAAAAAAACGATTTGTCTTTTAGTCAAATGTAATATATTGATGTCGTTTGAATATGGTGAATAAATTATAGGTTAATCAAAATATAATCAAATATGCATTTATTGAATATACAACAACAGCAACTACTACTACGTTGACCAGCCTCACGTCTCTGCTTCCCCTGTTGTCGTTTTGGACAGGATTAAGAGTTTTTCTCATGGCACGTCTTGTGGGCGAGACGGTTTGTGTGCTTAGCATCTTTTGGACTGTTTGAGTGGTGTTGATGTTGCTATTTCCGACAAGTTAGTGAGTTGGTCAACCTTTTTCTTGATGGAAGGTGTCCTAAGGTGTTGGGTGAGTATATTGCTAGCGGTCTCCTCACACCTTTCGTCAAGCCGGGTGGAGGTACTCGTCCTATTACGGCGGGTACTGTTTGGAGGTGTTTAGTTTCTAAGGTTTGTGCTGCCTTGATTTGTCATTCTTTGAGTGGGTATTTGAGGGGTCTCCAATTTGGGGTTGGGGTTCCCAGTGGGGCTGAGGCGATTCTTCATGCTGTGAATCGTTTAGTTGAAGATCGTGGTGATGTTGTGGGTCTTTCTATGCTGTTGGTGGATTTTAAAAATGCGTTCAACTTGGTGGATCGCGAGGTTATGTTGCGGGAAGTTCGCCTTCGTTCTCCTACTTTGTCTGGTTGGGTTGAATTCTGCTACGCTAATCCTGCTAGGCTATACTATGGGGAGCACACTTTGTGGTCATGCCAAGGTGTGCAACAGGGTGATCCTCTTGGCTCACTGCTCTTATGTTACATCCTCTGGTTTGTAAAATTAGAGATACCTTTGACTTGTGTCTACATGCTTGGTATTTGGATAATGGTACTATTGTTGGTGATACCCTTGTTGTGGGAAAGGCCTTGGAGTTGATTTTGTCGGATGGTCCTCGTTTCGGCTTACATCTCAATGTGGCCAAAACTGAGGTATTTTGGCCCAAGGAAGACCCTCTTAGCAGGCTTGCAAGTGTCTTCCCGCCTAATATTGTCAGGCCTCCACTTGGTGTTAAATTGCTTGGTGGGCCCGTCGGTGTGGATTCTGCTTTTTGTAGTGGGTTGGTGTTGCAGAGAGTTTCTAAAACTATTGAGTTGATGGATGCGGTTGCCAAGATTAATGATCCTCAATGTGAGTTGTTGCTTCTTCGTGCTTGTACCGGAGTTTCAAAATTCTATTTTCCTTACGCATGTCCCCCTCGTTTCTTTGAAATGGCTCAGCGCTCTTTTGATATGGCGCTTCGCTCTTCTTTAGAGTGAATTGTTACTGCTTCTGGTCTTGGGTTCGGCAATTGGCAGTGGAGGTTGGCAACCTTACCCTTTGCTTTTGGAGGTCTTGGTGTTTATGCTGCGTTTGATGTTCTACACTACGCTTTCCTTGCTTCGCGATTGCAGTTTGTTGCTTTGAAAGGTAGTCTCCTTCGGCAGGCGGGTATTGTTACACCTGGGACTTTTTTTTATGATGCCGTGCATCTGTTTACCAATGTTGTGGAGACTGACCTTTTCAGTAACCCTAGTGAGATCGCTGTCCCCAAACTCATGAAGAAACTGGCAGATATATATTTCACAAAGGTTGTTGGAACTGCAGAATCCATATTCTCCTTATCTCCACGACAGTTGGCTCTTTGGAAATCTCAACAGGGTGGTCACTCTTTTGATTGGCTTAGGGTCATACCGATTTCTGGGTTGGGGAAGATGATGAATGGAAAGTCTTATCGTTGCGTGTTGTGCTACCGGTTGGGCATTCCTTTATTTTCTAGTTTGAGACCTTGCTCTACTTGCTCCCGGGTTTTTGACGGTTATATCTATGGAGATCATGTTGTGTCTTGTGCTGGATTGGTTGGTGTCAAACATCGCCACAATGTTGTTCGCGACACCCTTGTTGATATCTGCTACCGGTCCGAGATTTCTGTTGGCAAGGAGGTTGATATTAGGTTGCGTGACGGGGATGATAGACCTCTCCGTCATGCTGACGTGTTGCTCTACTCCTGGGATGGGGGTCTTGATGTGTGTGTAGACTTGACCGGGTCTTCACCGTTGACCCAATCCGGGATGTCTGACTTTGTGCCCAGGCGTGTGGTTACTGAGGTGGCGCATCGTAAATGTCTCAAGTATCAAGATAAGTATGAGGCGCTTGGATATAGTTTTCTCCCCTTCTCTTTCTCTTCATTGGGAGAATTAGAGATAGAGGCTATTGCTTTGCTTAAGCGCGTTCAGAAATTTTCGAAGGCTCAAGACGTTGGGGCGCGAGTTGCTGCATATATTTCCACCAGGATTGGTTTTGCTATTGCTAAAGGAGTGGGGGCCTAGATAGTATCTCGGCTTCCCACTAATTTTATGTAAAACTTTTTGAGTACATAATAATAATAATAATAATAATAATAATAATAATAATAAATAATAATAATAATAATATAACATATTAGATTGAATGTAATACAACTCAATTAGAGTGAGGGCAATTAATGCCAAAAAATTCAAAGTTTACATGTAGCATGTAGATAAGATTTTATTTATATAAGTGAGCCAAAAAAATAACAAAAACTCTTGTTGGATCGTTAGTATGAAAATGGGACGTCCTTTACTTGGGTAAAGACGTCCTTAGAGTGAGGCGTCCTTACTAAGTATAAGGGCGTCCTTGTAGGTAGTGATGGAACCGGGCCGGGCTGGGCCGCCACCGGGCTGGGCCAAGGAACCGTGGCCCACGCCCGGCCCGGCAAATTACCGGGCTGGTACGGGCTGGGCCACGGGCTAGGCTGGGCCGACCCACCCAGGCCCGTGCCGGTTTTACCGGGCTGGGAGCGGGCTGCGGGCCGGGCTGGGCTGGAAGTGGGTTGCGGGCTGGGTCGGACCGGGTTGGGTTGAACATTATATACTATCATTTTTTATTTTTTATATACCTATATACTTACATAATATACAATATACTTATAAAAAAATGAATATACACCATATACTTACATTATATACTATAATTTTTTTTAAAATAAACATTATATCCAATAATACTATTGAAAAAACATAGTATATATACTTAAAAAAAATGAATATGCACCGGGCTGGGCTGGGTTGGGCCAGGCTCCTGGCCCGTTGTCCAGCCCGTTGACTAGCCCGGCCGGGCTGGGCTGGAAAAGTCTGGCCCGGGCCCAGCCCATGGCCCACCCGGGCTTGGCCCGTCTGGCCCGCGGGCTGACCGGGCCGGGCTTTTTGGACCCATGACGCCGGGCCGGGCCGGGCCAGGCTGGGCCGGCCTGCACTGTTGGCCATCTCTACTTGTAGGCGTCTCGAAAGTTGGGGCAATCGCACATTACTTTATATGTCGCGCAATAGTGCCAAGGCAAGAGAAGAAGTCCGTCGTTCAAACTCATGACTGTATTCTGCTGGATGCCTTCCTCTCTCGCCGTCCCATCAACTTAGCCCGCATTGCAATGGCTCATATGGCTAAGTGTGGCCGAAAGAAGCATACCTTGCCGTTCCCAAGGCTAGTAAAGCAGATTCTTCTATCTCAGAACGCCTATGATGAACCTGCTCAACAAGAAGAGCTGGGACTGAACTGGGATAAAAGGAAAGGACTGCTTGAGATCGGAAATTCAAAGGAACTTCCGTCCATAAGAAAGCAGTTAGAGGCTGAGGCAGAGGCTAAGAAGAAAGAACAAGAGTGGCTAGCTCAAGAAGCCGAACAAGAACGTCTTGCCTCTGAGGGACATCTCCTAGCCACAGGTCAAGAGGACGCTATCAACTATGACGTCCTTAATCAAGTGCTGATGAGAGACTCTCCTCCTCCTACTCTGTCTCATGTGGACGCTCCCTCTTCAAGTGCAAGTCCTTGTCCAATTCCTCCTCCGGAGAATCCGGAGCTGTACCCACCTCAAGAACTTATGGCAGCTATTCTCCACAACCAATGCATTATGATCAACGCGCTGAAAGAGTATGCGGAACTCCATGAGAAGCTTCTCTAGTTATACCAAGAGTCCAGCAGACGCTCTGATTGATCACCGTCCCTCCAAACTTTAATCTCTCACTTTTTTTTGCTTGTGCTTCTTTTGGTTTGCAAACACTAAATCTTGGTCTGTAATAACATACTCTTGTGCTTCGTTGAATGGCAATTCCTTATGTCTGCTTGCATTTGTGTGTTTAAGCGTTCCACTGCCTCTAATTGTGTTTTTATGCTAACGTCCTTATTCACTTGTTATCCTTTTCGATGATGCCAAAAGGGGGAAGTGTAGTTTTGTAGAGATACGCTATATATTAGTTATCTAGAATAAGCAAGTGTTAAGGGGGAACTATTAGTGAAAGGTCTAAGGAAAGCCATGCTAGAATAAAACAAGAGGACGCTTAGAAAGTATTCTAGGACACCACTCTCTCCTTAAATCCAAATGCTAGAGAATCAAGGGCTGAAAACTTGTGTTTACAAAATTTCTTCTAAGTCTTAGAGGACGCTATTAAGTTTTCATACATGCTAAGTTCCAATGTCAAAACTATTTTGCTGAAGAGTTTGTCATCCTCAAAAAGGGGGAAATTGTTGGGACGCTATTAAAGACGCTCACGTACTTGATAGTGTGCCCACACAACCGTCCCTTAGTTTTAATATGACAAACTCACTTTGATTCTAATAAATTTGTCCAAGTGTTCAGGAACGCCAGTGACTAAAAGGACAACAAGTGTGTGGACGTCCCTAAGGTTAAGGGACGCTAGCTACCAAGAAGTAAGGACCAGCCAAGTGACTACTTGAGCAAGGACGCAGTCCCAAGCAAGTAGGAACGCAAGCTTCAACTCAGAAGCGTCCTTAATAAGCAGCCGACAGGATGACATCAATCGAAAACATTTCATCATCCGGGACACGTGGAGACCAATCCTGTAGCAGAGTTCATCACCACGTGAAGGCTGATCTTGTGGCGGAGTCCATCACAGCTGGATATAGGAAGCTTCCCTCATCACCGCCATACCACGTGGAGGAAGATCCTGCAACCACGTCCAAGAAGCGCATGATCGTCCAGAGGAATGACGCCCTTCCCAAGTCCTATAAATAGCCCCAAGGCATTTATTGTGACTCACGCTTTCAGAGAATATTCAGAGAAAATCAGAGTGAAAGCAACCTCGATCAAGAACACGAAGAACAAGCCAAGAACTCTTCTAGACTTAGTGTTTGATCGAGTGAAAATTGTAACCAACATCACAAACTGCTTGTAAATCAGAAAACCAAAGAAAAAGAGAGAAGTCCTACGAAGTACTGTAGGACGTGAGAATAGAGTCCTTTAGCACATTAAGCTCGCTTAAGTTGTAGGCTTAGAGGAGTCCTTTACTAGTGGACTTAGGACGTACACTAAGTGCCAGAGAACTGTAAAGAGCTCGCCAGTACAACTGTAAGGACGCTTAATAAGAAAGGAAAGTCTATTCCAAAATCCTCCAAGGAGGTAGAGGTTTACACTCAAGAACTACTTGGTCTTGAGTGGTTCCTCTATAAATTGACGTGTTCCCTACTTGTTATTTTCACCTGTATAGTTTATTAATTTCCGCTGCACTACAAGGACGTCCTTATACTTAGTAAGGACGCCTCACTCTAAGGACGTCTTTACCCAAGTAAAGGACTTCCCTTTTCATACTAACAATCCAACAACTCTTACTCCCTTCGTTTTAAAAAATTGAAACTTTTGACGCTTTATGTTGTTTTAAATAAATTTTCCATTTCATATATTTTTTCACTTTTTCCAAGTTTACCCCTCGTGATAACTTATGAAGCTATGATGTAATGATATCATCTTCTTCCATGCTTTTGTATTTTTAATAAAAAAAAGTCATGCTTTTTAGGTAAGAGTAATTTTGTTATTATTGTATAGAGTAATTTAGATGTATATGAATAAGAATAATGCTCTTGTAAAACGTGTGATTATAGTAAAACGTACGTTACAATCTCAACCATTAGATTAAATTTAATCAATGGTCCATTTGATGCGAAAATAAGGTGCACAATCCTATAATGGGTGAGAATCACCCAATTTCAATCCAAAATCACGTTTGAAAATTTTCTCTTTCCATATCTTGAAAAAACCCAAGATTTTCTCCATTTTGATTAATACTCTCTCCAAATCACACTTTTTCATCTTCACATTTCTGATTTCCTCCATCGATAATTTCTGGAAGCAATTTCATCTTCTCTTTTCTTCTTCGTTCATCCCTCATAACTGGAAGCTAACCTCGAGAATTTAGGTAAAAAAGTTTTTTGCTTCAATATAAGAGCGTTTCGTACTCTAGATTGGCAAGAGAGATTTACGAGAAAGCGAAGGAGAGAGAAAGCATGGTTACGATTGCGAGTGTCAAGAGTAGCATTCTCTACGTTGGATAGAGATCTAGCTATGGCGTCCCGAATGGCGAATCTGATGTGCTGGAGGATGAGACGGAGTCTTGTCTTTGGTGGTGGGAGGTTGTTTAGCTTTGTCTTCACTCTTTTCTTGAATTAGCACTTTTTCCCTACTTGCTTTGTGTTTCTGCATGTCATAGTATCGGCTTCTTGCATCTTACCGCCTTTGAGTTAAAAACATTCGTTCGTTATATATTGAAAAACATACAACGAACGGCTTCTGTTCTATGTTGCATAGTCGAAAGAGGTAATATTCTTTCGTTATATGCATTCCTTTTGTTGAATTTTTATTATGTGAACAAGTGTTGTTGATTGTTTTCAGAAATAACCTTTCTAAGTTGAATAAGATGATAATACAACAATGATGATGGCATAGTTTTTCAAGTCGATTGTGCATCCTTTTCTTCTATGGGTTTAGTATATTTACATTGTAGATTTTGGGATTAATGGGTTCCATGTAAATATCATACAGTCTGTTTGTTTTTGTAGCTATACGGAAATAAAACAAGCATTCAGATTTGTTTATTGAATATGTTGAAAAGGATAGTTGAAAAACATCTATCAATATGGATAATCTGTGTTTTATTCAATTTACATCATACTATTTATCAGTACAATATGATATTTCATAGTTGAAAAACGTCGTTGCATAGTTGAAATTTTCTACCAATATGGATTATCATGTTTTTTTACAACATAAAATGAATGTTTTTCATTTCTGTTTTATGTATGCCTATTGTGTTTTTCAACATATTAATAACAATTTTTCAAATAGTAGATATAAATAATTTTGTATTTTTCATGTTGTATAATAGTGTTTTTCAATGATTATAAGATAACTTTTTCACATATTAGTTTCAAATATGTAATGGTTTCTCTCTTTGAATCTTTTTCAAATATTTTCATGAACTTATTCATTATAAGATGAAAAGCGTGTTTTTGCATTTCTGTTTCATTTGTGTCTATTGTGTTTTTCTATATATTGATAATATTTTTTCAAATAACAGAATTTAATTATTCTTTTTCATGTTGGACAATAGTGTTTTTCAATGATTATAAGACAACTTTTACAATACTGTATTTTCGCTTTAATAGTTTTGCATTATGTGATGAACACTTGTTCAACAATATTAGTTGTTTGTACTATTATGTATGAATTGATATTCATATATACGTGTTTTGTTTTGCAGTTATTCAAGAATGGGGGTGAATAATGGATGAAGTTTGAAGACAAAGACAATGACATTTTTTATCATACGAATGTATATTGAAAAATAGATGCACTTTTTCAAACTTATTGTAGTATGTATTCGAGTTGTAACAATCCTAATTTTCATCTTATTCAATGCAATACATTTACTTTTTCAATGGTCATGTAAGATCCTTATTTTCATTTCAGCTTATAATGAATTGATTTTCATGTGAAGACAAGTACTTATTCAACTATAGTAATATATCAGCACACCAAATTAGAAAAAGATTCATAAAGCAGTAAAACATGTTCAACTTTGTAATTTTTTCAAACCATCGTACATAGTTAATTTGAATGTTCAACTCTATTTTTCAAACCATCGAACAGAGTTATTCAAACACTGACTAATAGATTTTCTAGGATCCACGAACGATTTTTGAATTTTATGCTCAATTAATTATTTTTTAAAAAATATTCTCATTCTTGTTAATCCCTAAAATTAAGGAACTTCCCATTTAAAAAACGTTGCTTTCAAAATCCCCCTAAAAATCCGTCACCTTCCTTTTTAAAATTAATTCCCACTAATCCAATCCTCCCCTCCCTATTTCTCTTATCATGTTGCCTAATTAATCACCCTTGATTACCTCTAATCCAACGTCTCTCCTTAATCCGCATGTTGTATCACAAGACCTATTGTACCTGAGCGTCCCTCTATGAATAATTCTTAACATGTGTAAAATGTTCAATGGTTAAGGTTTTTTGAAATGGATGGAGTAAGAGAAAAAAAAGGTTGTGAAATGTGGTAAGAAACTTTTGTGGGCTGCACATAGGATGCGGATGGGTCTAAAATAATTGTCCGATGGGCTTGCGAAAAATGTCACGCACCCTCGTATTTAATTTTGCGATTTCTTTTGGTTTAATCCATTTTTGCAAATCTCTTTCTCTTATATCTGTGATTGATGGGTTTAGATTTACAACTTTTGACTTGTCAATTCAAACGTCGTCTCTATTAATCCCTAACCCCGTGACAATTGAACTCTACACCAATGCTTATTTTGGTATCAAACTAACAAACAAGCTAGCAGCATGTGAAATGGGCTTTTTGAGCCAATTAATTAAGATTCTCCATCTCCATCTCCATCGTAATATGTAAATTGCACCGGTCCAAAAATTTTGTTTTCCAAATATGTTTGCACTTTTCCGTAATGTTGTTTTGTATTGGTGAAAATTTATTTTAGTCTTTGTCATGATGTATTTAGGCTATAACAGTATGAAACCCGTAACATATTAGTTACAAATGTCCTTATTGACCAAGTGAGCTAGTAAGACTTGACATGAGGTGATTTCTTTTTTTTATGTCCCGTTGTTGTGACGGTGCATATTGGTATGTCTAAATGTTACTTATCTTAATTTACTAGGTGATAAAGAGTAAAAATAATTTATTAGAGATCATATCAGACACGGAGGGGGAGGGGGCGGGAAATAAGTATCTCCACAATTCTATCGCCCGCCCAGTCAATTCTGTTCCACTTAATCCCTCTTTTTCTTTCATGACCACATATCTTTACGGCTAAGGGAATAGAAAATCTTTCTGTAGTTACATAAATTCAATTTTCAGTTCATCAGGAAAAATCCATCTTTTTCTAAACAATGTCTTTGTCATTTAATCCAAGAGACTTCCATTAGGATAAGTTGTAGCCCACCCAAAATTTTATTGGGATAATATAGGTATTAAAAGAGTGGTTCATATATAGTACAAAGCTTTCCCACCCAACAAGGACGTTCGAGCTTTCATACTGTCATATCCCAAAGGATTAGAGAGAAATTAAGAAGAGATTAAAGGAATACGAAGAAGAGTTTAAGGGATAGAAGGATTAAAGAAGAAGGTTAGGGATAGCAAGTAGAGAAAGATTAGGAAATGTCATTATTGTACATTCTGAATACCCCCATATAAAACCTTGTCCTCAAGGTGTCCACTAAAATCAAGAAAATATTTGTAATGGACAAATTGTAGGTTGTATCTTCTTCATTCAAACATCAGCTCTCTTATCCTCTCCATTAGGGCTGTCCAAACCCGGTTAACCGTAATTTCGGTTAACCGGAGTTCGGTTAACCATAATTTCAGTTAGCTAAAATCATAAACCTAAACCGAACCGTTAGTCTCGGTTAACCGGAGATCGGTTAACCAATTTTTCGGTTCGGTTTTATCGGTTAACCAATAACCATTTATGTGATTTAGAATATCATAATATACATGAAAGATAAATAAAATTATCGAATATGATTAAAAATATAATCTAATTAGATTAGATCTTCAAAATAATACTAATTTTATATGTCTTGATGGTTATAATAACCAAATGATACTTTAAACTATTATTGTATGTATTTCATTCGAACAACATATCTAATAAATAATTTAAAGGGCTTATGTAGACACGCACAATGACATATTTGACAAGTAAATAATTGAAATTACAAGCCACAGTAAAACTATGCAAATAAGGGAACTCAAAATGGCTCAATGGAACAACAAAATCATTTAAAAAATGAATCCTTTAAAGTTAATCGAACTTATATATTAATATAAAAATAAAAAATAAAAAATTTTGGTTTTTCGGTTAACCGGTATTACGAAATGCGTAAACCGAAACCGAACCGAGAAACCGTTAATATTCTCGGTTCGGTTAACCAAACCAAAATTTTAAATAGTGTCGGTTCGGTTAACCAAAAAATGTGTCGGTTTTTCGGTTTATTGGTTCGGTTTTTCGGTTTCGGTTTTTTATGGACACCCCTAATACTTACCCCCATCTTATTATTTCATTCTAATTCTTGCAACATTTTTATTTTAATTCTTGCAAATCATGCTTATTTCCTTTTCTAAAAACATAATCATGTTTGTGTAGTAGATCAGTATATAGGCTTTTCGATGTTGTACTATTTTATTGTTATTTAGGAGTTAGTTTAGGTTAGTAGTTGTTTTTTTAACAATTAAGAAGTTTAGTGCATGTAGACCGAGCTTTCTAACAAAACCAACCGAAATATCATGCATATAAACATAGATTTAATATATAAGGTAAACACAACTGTTGAGAGAGTTGGGATTTGGGAAGTTATCACACATCGAGAAAGTAGAAAGAATAATACCAATATATAAGTATGGTGAAACTCTTATTCATTGGCTTAAGCATTTGAGTAAAAGTGTGGATTCGAACCTTTCTATAAAATTACCAATGTAATTCTCGCTCCCCGGTTAATTACGGCCCATCGGGAATTTAACATAGTATCAGAGCGGGTCCGGTCCTTGGGTCGTTTCCTGGTTTATTGAGCTAGCTCGCGAAGTTGGCATTATTTGGGTTGCTCGTTTGGTTAGCCATCCTTAAGGCGTGTTTGAGCTAGCCACCCTTAAAGACTTCTAACATTGGGAAGTTCCCGTTCAATTTGGGCTATCCACCCTTAAAGGCGTTTGTCAAGTGTCAACTAGACCAGACTACTTACACTTGAGGGGGGTGTGCTGATAGAGTTGGGAAGTCATCCCACATCGAGAAAGTAGAAAGAATAATACTAATATATAAGTAAGGTCAAATCCCTACCCATTGACTTAAACTTTTGGGTAAAAGAGTGGATCCGAACTTGTATTAAAATTGGGGGCTGATATGAATCTCGCTCCCCGGTTAATTACGGCCCATCGGGAATTGAACAATAAGCCACCTAGAAATTAATTCCTGATTTCATCTGTAGGTCATATAATGCAAGACCAATCAAACAAGTACGTACATGCATTTACGTTTTTTTTTGGTCGGAATCGCATTTAGGTTTATTATGATTGGCATGCAAGTAAACATGGATGTGTGAATGTATTGTACATGAGGATGGAGGGTTACGAAAGACGACGTACATTATATACTTACATATATATGATGGGGATCATGAGGACCACGTACACGTTGGGAGTTGGCATATTTATGTATATAGGCAGACTGCATGGCGTAACTCATCACGTTGCATGCATTAATGCTTGGTCTATCTAAAACGGGGCCATTTTTGGATGATGATCGATACACCTTAGCGTAACCTAGCTAACATAGCCTAACACGTAACGTAATGCACATGTCGCAATTTGTAAGCAGTTTCACAAGTTTTGCATCGATCAACAACGCTCTAATTCCTCCGATCCGTAGGATTGTTGTTTTATTTTGTTGCTTAATTGGCTAGCTAATTAATTAAGCCCTGGTTCCATGGCTTAATCTGATCACACTCAAGCTAGCTATTTGCATTAGCGGTAGCTTGGGTTGTCTCCCTAGTGTTGTTCACGAGATTCTAGTTTGAACTCCCTTAATATACAATAGGGTATTAAGGCTAGTGAAAGGTAATTCAAAAAAAAAATTAATTAGGATCGAAAGCGGAAACAATGTCTTCACAAAAAATTGTGCCACGTGTCAATCCTATAATAAAATAATCAGTTGGACCCGCCTCTATAAAAATAAGGTAATTAGAATCTCATATAATCTTATCCCGTAAAAAAATGCTTAAAAATTATCAAAGATTATGAATTATCCCGAAAATTATGAATTATCTCTGACCAATAATTAGTTGTAATCTTCTAATAAGTATTATTTTTAATAAAACGTGTTATTTATCATAAAGTATTTTATGAACAAACCAACTTATTTATATTATGAGTTGATTTACCATCATTAATAAAAAATACTAATCACAATAGGTAATTTAAATTCAGTAGGTAGGAAATTAGGAATAAAGATATATTCTAATTATTTATTTTTTCAAATCCGAATTTTATTTCAAAATTGTAAGGATTAAGATAAAATCGAAAAAATACAACTATGAGATTATTTGTTTGGAATTTTTTATAATTTTGAAATAAAATTCTTAAAACTAATAATTAGACTATATTGATATTTCATTATTTCCTATCTACTAAATTTAAATTTCTTATCTTTTCAAACAACCATTAAAGATAAAATCATGTAATAATCTTTAAAGGCATATCTATATCTATATCTAAAAGACTAATTTCTATTTAACAATATACCTATATTATTTCTTATCGAAGAAGTTCATGAAACATATCTATATTAAATCGGGTTTATAATTACATTACCCGTACATGGTACGGGGCTAAACTAATTTGTGTTTATTTTTCGGTTGAAGGAGAGGTCTATGTACGTAGTTCCTCGAGAAAGGTAACACAGAAAAAAAAAATTGAAAATTTAATATTTTTTTTGGTTGAAAATTTGAAAATTTAGTTAGGATCATTATTCTTTAATTGTGCTTATTTTTTTTGGTTGAAGGACGACAAAAACGTTTTATTAATAATTAATAAAAACGAATGAAGTAGTCATTAAGCGGTTAATTTGGATAATTTGTTGAGTATAATCACCAGTCCGTTTGGGTCCGGTTCTTTATTGGGTCAGGTCATGCATTTATTGGATTTTTAATCGGGTTGGATTACATTTTTCATTTTTAAAAATCAAATTGATATATGTTATTTATACTTTGTTTCAAATTTTGGTATATATTGTATTTTTGTATGGATTTGTTCTAAACTGGTCTAGCTTTTTGTGGGTTTTGAGTCGTTTTAGTTATCATGTGAATTTAGGCCAAGTCAAGTCATTTTCAAATCACCGGTCTAGACAAATTCTCAGTTCGGGCCGAATTGGAGACCTTGTATCGTGCTCTATATTGCTCTAAATTTTGAATTTGAATTACGTACGGAATAAAATTTATGTACAAAATATACGATAAATAAAAGTACATTGTAAAGCATCAAAATGTATCGTAATAGATAAAAAGTGCGTTCCTATTGACATTATTACGATGTATAGTATAACATTAAAGTGTATCATATCGTAAAACATCAAGATAACATTTCTAATTTATACTACCTATAGTATAAAGCGGAGACAATATCTTCACAAAAATTTGCGCCACGTGTCATTTCAATAATAAAATAATCAGTCGGACCCTCCTTTATAATAATTAGGTAGTTAGAATCTCATATAATCTTATCCCGTAAAAATTGATTAAAATTTACCAAAAATTATGAATTATACGGAAATTATAAATTATCACTTACCAAGAATTAATTATAATCTTCCCATAAATAATAATATTTAATAAAACATGATATTTATCATAAAGTAATTTTTAAACAAATCCAACTTATTTATATTATGAGTTGATTTACTATTGGTAAAAAAACACTAATCATAATACGAAGATAAATATATATGATCCTATAATTTTAACATGATCATTGACATTACATATCTATATTAAATTGGATTTATAATCACATTACCCGTACATGGTACGGGGGTTAAACTAGTATGAATGTATTTTTTACACTTTATAATACATTTTTAACGGTAGATAGAGTTTATCTAACAACCATTAATACACCTTATACCATAATGCACGTGATCTATATTCCTAAAATTTATAGTCTCTTCGGTTACAAAAATATATTCAAATCATTTGTATGTCAAATGAGAAAAAAGTCAATTTAATAGAGAGTTTGTAAAACACATTATTGAGACTAAATTTTACGGAGTAACAAATTCAACAGAATAATCACTCACATCTTTGAGATATTGACGGGTTTAATGAGATAATTTCTGGATTTGATTGTGCGAATCGTTCTCATTATCATGGTCAAGTTAATGAGATAAATTTAAGTTAGAAGTTATATCGAGAAATACATTTTTCAAGTTAGATTTGATTGTGTGATCGTTCTTGTTAGTGGACAAAAATTCGTCGTTAATAAACTTAATTGATCACTTTCTTCTTGACCTTTCGTTCCAACCACTTTCTTAACCTAGTCCTGCAAAATAATAGACAAAGGAGGTAGGGACATTCTAATCCACCTCCGATGCCTAAGTCAGAAGAGCAGTCGTCAATTGGGTGTCAAGGTTAAGGACAAGAATTGCTAGAATGTTAGAGAATTCAAGATGCTCTTCACACATGGCGATGAGATGTATTCATAATGGAAGCGAGAGGGTACGAGAGTTGAAAATTTTATCCCCAAACAATTGATATCTTGCTACCAATCAATGTTTAACCGTCATATTTAGGTTTATAATAAAATATAAAAAAGCATAATAAATTACCTTTATGACGGAAATTAGATAAAATAATTATGACAATCATTTGACCCTCATAGTTCTACATTAAGACCCAAGAACTAACCAATTTAGAAAATCACAAAAACAAGATGAAAAAGAAGAATCATATGGAAACCAAAGTATAAACGGGATCGATAAAACTCAACTTGGATGGATCAACTTTGACACCCAGTGACTCGATCTTTGACTTAGTTCTTCGAAATAAAGTCGGTGAACCCGTCAACATGGGCATGTCCAAGTGTGGCAACAAGTCAATTCTCTCCACAATGGTTGAGAGCCGGAGTCATTGATGCTTCCAATAAGGGCCTCCGGAAGATTGAGATTAAAGGCAACAAATGCGCCTGGTGAATACAACGAATGGCAATTACAGTCGTCCATGAGGAATTGTGATGATTAAACCTAACGTTTTGCTTGTCATGATTGAAGAATTGACGCATATTTGTTCTAATCTTTGTGAAATATAATCCTGACATTCGTGAACTTCATTGGCACCTGATAGTACACGAAATATGTCGGTGTACAAGTCTCAATTCCTTCTTCAATGGCCTCCTTCTCCAAGCCTCCTTCAATGACCTAGACCTGCAAAACAATGGACTCCCTAATCCACCTCCGATGCCTAAGTCAGTAGAGTATTCGCGAGGGTAAACAGTAGAGAGAGGCGCAGGGTAGGGCTGAGACAAGCGATCATCAGCCCCTCTAGGGTAGTTTTTGTATATCCTTTCTACATAGCCAAGCCATGTATTTATAGTGGAGAGAGAGGGCTAGGGTTAATTCCTTGGAGCCCAATCAATAATTCTATCTTCTTAAATAGGATAGAATCTTCCAACTACTGGATAACCACCAGGATTTAATAGGCTAATAAAGATATTTATTAGATATACTTACCTGGCTGGCGAAGATATTATCCTTAATTATGGCGGTAAATTTACCCGCCTACAAATGCCCCACCTACGTCTTAGTTGCGCAACTAAGACGTAGGTACTCTAAGACTGACTTGGAGTGACTTATATGGATTAGGAGACGAGCACGTTTGCACGTTCATGAGCGAGTATCATGAGAACCCCCGTGAGCGAATATCACGGTCCCACCCCCCCATGAGCGAATATCATGGGGGCTCCGCGAGCGAATATCACGGTCCGTGAGCGAGTATCACGGGAACATCCGTGAGCGAGTATCACGGGAACATCCGTGAGCGAGTATCACGGGAACTCTATGGTGGCCAGCCATAGTCCGTGAGCGAATATCACGGGAATCTCCATGGGAAACCACGGTCCGTGAGCGAATATCACGGGAATCTCCGTGGGAAACCACGGTCCGTGAGCGAATATAACGGGAACAACCGCCGTGAGCGAATACACAGGAACCGCCGTGACGAATGATCACGGGTACCACCGCGAGCGAATACGCGGGAAGCACCGCGCGAGCGACGCGGGAACAACCGTCGTGAGCGAATACACGGGAAACACCGTGACGAAAGATTACGGGTACCACCGCGAGCGAATACGCGGGAACCACCGCGCGAGCGACGCGGGAACAACCGCCGTGAGCGAATACACGGGAACCACCGTGACGAACGATCACGGGTACCACCGCGAGCGAATACGCGGGAACCACCGCAAGCGAATACGCGGGAACTCCATGGGAAACTCCGTGAGTGAGCATCACGGGAAACTCCGCGGGAAACTCTGTGAGTGAGTATCACGGGAAACTCCGTGAGTGAGTATCACGGGAAACTCCGTGGGAAACTCCGTGAGTGAGTATCACGGGAAACCCCACGGGAAACTCCGTGAGTAAGTATCACGGGAAACCCCACGGGAAACTCCGTGAGTGAGCATAACGGGAAACTCCACGGGAACCACCGTGATCTGATATCACGGGAACCACTACGATCTGATATCACGGGAACCACCGTGATCTGATATCACGGGAATCCTCCTACGTAACTAGCATACGAGGAGTCCGTTAGTGCGATGAACTAACGTTGCGTTTACCCTTAGGCGCGTCATTCGTTGAGATTTCAAGAAAACAAAGCGATGAGTAAAACGAAAAGTTTCCCGGCCGGGGTTTTGTTTAAGAAAACGAAAGACACGAAAAAGCGAAGGTTTTCAAACAACTCAACATCCGCGCGAGGGCCTCATGAAGAGTGCGCAATAGTGATACCGCGATCATGCCTGCATGGGCTGCGGTAATGATTTATCATCTTTGTCTCGAATTGCCCCTGCTGCAATTCCGTGCTCATGGATTGAGGGGTCGCGGCTTCGCGCACCGCGGTCGCCGCTTTGCCCCAGCGAAGGGGCCTTGCTCCTGACCACTCTAACGTCTGCGCAGACGTTCGTGGTCTACCAATATGAATTCAAGATTGGAAGCTCAGGTCAATGGTCTTACCAAATCTTGAAGCGGTGTCTTGATGATTTGCACAATGGTCAAGGACATTGATTGATCTTCCAACCCTTTGGCTCAATTTCTGGACTGCGTTGTCCGTGCCCAGTTTCGACTGACTTCGAGTAGGATTCTTGCTTCAACTTCTGAAGATAATTTGTAGCTTATCTCCTCCTTTTTCCGGCGATATGTGGATCGTCCGAATCCGATAAGCGTAGCTCCCGTAAAGTGAGTCGGAAGCACGATCGGTAATTTTGTCAATCGCTGACCCGCGGTCGCGGGTGAGGGACCCGCGGTGGCGGTTCGCCCAGAATAGAGGTTACGTTCTCTGGAGCGAAACCGCGCCCGCGGTTCTGCCCCAGACTGTGATTGCGGGACCCTGGACCGCGCCCGCAGGTCCAGGTGTTCGATCACGAAATCCTCTTCCGAAATCGCGCCGAGTTCGTTACGACGTGGGCCCGCGCTTGCGGGACCCTGGACCGCACCCGCAGGTCCAGGTGTCTGATCCCGAAACCCTCTTCCGAACTCGCGCCGAGTTCGTTACGATGTGGGCCCGCGCTCGCAAGACCCTGGACCGCGCCCGCAGGTCCAATCGTCCAATCGTTTAGGGTTTCGTCGACGGCGTGACCCGGCTCGGTTGGGGTAACGGATCGGACCGACCGCTCGCCCGCCCCGGGCTCTAGCGATCGGTTCCGTATGCTCATACGTATGTCCCTGCGTTACGTACACGCGATTGTGATTAGGGTTGCCCCCAACCTAGGGTTTTCATTGGATCGAAAATCCAAGGTTCGATTTACCGAGGCGCACCGCCGAATCCCGTACTTGATTAGTTGATTCAGACCTTGCAATGCTATGACTCGTGATTCCGTTCCCTGACTCGAGTCCCCATAGGTCTGTGCGATGAACAGACGCGCTTGCGAGGGGGATTACGTCACGGATTGAGTCGGATCCAGGCAAAGCGCCTTGCCCGGATCGCGATGTGGTCTATAATCCCGAGCGAGTATCGGGTTCAACGCGCGTTGGGATTCGTTCTTCGAGCGAATTTCGGAGTTTGCACGCTCTGGCCTCGACCCGCGGTCGCGGGTAGCGATCCGCGATCGCGGGTTGTGAACCCGCGGTCGCGGCTCTGGGGCTGCCGAAAACGAATCGCGCGATTTGCCTGGCGCGATTGCCCCAGGGTTGTCTCGATCCGGGCTCGTGGATTGACAATCCATAACCCTCTCGGATCGGTTCTCGTAGGAGGATAAAGATGAAGGTCGAAAACCTAGTTCGTCGTTGTCCCCACGGACGGCGCCAAATGTTAGTACACGAAATATGTCGGTGTACAAGTCTCAGTTTCTTCTTCAATGGCCTCCTTCTCCAAGCCTCCTTCAATGACCTAGACCTACAAAACAATGGACAAAGGGGGCGGGGACCCCCTAATCCACCTCCGATGCCTAAGTCAGTAGAGTATTCGCGAGGGTAAACAGTAGAGAGAGGCGCAGGGTAGGGCTGAGACAAGCGATCATCAACCCCTTTAGGGTAATTTTTGTATATCCTTTCTACATAGCCAAGCCATGTATTTATAGTGGAGAGAGAGGGCTAGGGTTAATTCCTTGGAGCCCAATCAATAATTTTATCTTCTTAAATAGGATAGAATCTTCCAACTACTGGATAACCACCAGGATTTAATAGGCTAATAAAGATATTTATTAGATATACTTACCTGGCTGGCAAAGATATTATCCTTAATTATGGCGGTAAATTTACCCACCTACAACACCCATATTTCTTCTAATCTTTGTGATCAATCTAATCCACTAGAATGACCTAGGAGAACAATGACTAGATGTCCTAGCTAGCTCCTCTAAATTTTTGTTTTATAAAAAAAGTTATAAACAAATAAACCTACACCCTCAACACCATTTTGTCACCAACGCTCATCAATTACTAATCAAAGGCAATGGAGAAACACCAAAGAAAACGCTCTGACCTCTCTCTAGTTTCTCTCTCTGAATTTGTCCTGCGTTTTATGCATGTCGGAGATTAACTCTGATGGTGGTGGTTGCAAGCCAACCACCTCCATCTGCATCACCTCCATCAAGAGGTAATACCACTGAGCAACCTGCAAGCCAACTACGTACGTACGTGGAGGGATATTATCACGAACGAAATTGAGCTTCGGAGGCCTAGACTTGCAAAAGAATTTCTATATGGGAGGGTTAACATCGCATTCCCTACGGGTGAGCAAAGCAATCCTGTCATCTAGATTTCCCCGGAAGTTCATGGAGTTCTAGCTGATGTTTGGAAATCCTCTCTAATCATCAAGATGTTGGGGAGCTTTGTGCCCTATCATGTTATGGACAAGAAGTTAAGAGATATGTGGAGACCGATTGGACCTATGGTTTTGGTGGATCTCCCCAATGGATATTATGTAGTGAGATTTGATAAGGAGTCTGACTATATGAACACTATCATTGGAGGTCCGTGGACAATTTTCGGAAACTATCTCCCTAATGGATATTATGTAGTGAGATTCGATAAGGAGTCTGACTATATGAATGCTCTCACCGGAGGTCCGTGGACAATTTTCGGAAACTATATATCTCATCATAAAATCATGGACACCTTCCTTTAGGCCAGAAACGGACGTGATCCGAACCTCCCCGGCATGGGTTCGAATCGCCAATTGTCAATGGTGTACTATGAGGAAGAACTCCTGATGAAGATTGTTGAAAGTTTTGGTAGACCAATGAAGGTGGATACGCAGACCCTTTTCTCTAATAGGTGTCGGTATGCTAAAGTTTGTGTACAAGTTGACCTAACAAAACCTCTTAAGAGCGCAATTATCATTGATGGTGAATTGTTCTACTTAGAGTATGAAGGTCTGCATGCTATTTGCTTCTCCTGTGGTAGATATGGACACTTAGCTCCAAATTGCCCCAATGCAAAGGTTCAACAAAAGAGTTCGGCTAATCAAAAAGACGAAGGTAACCCTAGCAATACTGTTCAGATTGATGCATCACCAATGGTTGCTGACTTGAGGGTGGCTGAGGATCATGAGATTATCATGGCCCCTAAATGGAGGTCCCACGACGGAAGAGGGTCGCCAAGTCCAAGCCGCCGACAAGAAAGGCGGTCAAGTCAGGGGTTTCCAGTGAGGTAACTCTAGAAAACCAAAACAATCGTTACAAGAGCATGGGGAAGCAAACTGGCAATAATGAGAGGAACTTTAATGTTGTGAACGTTGATATGGGAAAGGGGAAAGAATTAATCGCTGCTTCTGTTGATTTTGAAAAGAATGTTGATGGGAAGGCCTCGAAATCTTCTTTGACAACTAATGTGGCGGCTGGGCCCATGCAGGGAATCTTCAAGGTTGGAAGAAAAGTTGATAATAAGAACCAAAGAATTAAACCTAAGATTAGTATGAGACGGGATTCAAAACTGAATTGAGGAATGGGCCTACTAAAAGACTCAGAAGCTACGAAAAGGCCAAAAACCGAAATCAAACAAAGAGAGATATGCACTCTGTTTCTGGGGTGCACAGTCAAGCGGCTCCGATAACCAACTTCGCCGGCAGCAGTCTGGTGGAAACCTCGGTGATAGAGGAAGTGAGTCGCCGGCCTATCTACAAATAATGGAATTCTGGTTGATCTAAGGGCCCAGATTCTTGTTGCGGATGAACCCAAGATTTCGGAAGAAGTCCTTGTGGAAAAAGATAGCATGTAGGAGGATGTTTTGGATGTTGCCAATCTTTCTGTTTAACTGTTTGTTATTCCAACCCCTTTATTTAGATCTCATAAATGTATAATCTGGAATTGCAGGGGTGCAACAAATGATGGTTTTCGAAGAGCTATCCGTTATATGATAAAGCACAATAGTACTGATGTCCTAGTGATCTTGAAACCAAAGATTTCGGATCCTCGTGCCAATGTTGTCTATAATAAGCTGAATTTTGCTAATTAAGCTTGAATCAAGGTTGTTGGTTTTGCAGGGGGCATCTGGTTTATGTGGAATGAAGACCCTCTTTTCCTTCCAATCGTGAAACTTTATGATCGTTTAATTCATGCTACAGTCAATGCTAAAGGAAATTTTTTTAATCCAAGTGTGATCTATGCACCACCGAATGAGTGTGATCGTGTTATGTTTTGGCAAGACCTGAAACGGTGCTTTGATGCTGCTACGACAGGGCCTTACTTCTACGAAGGAGACTTCAATTGTGTGATCAACAGTTGGGAGAGCCAGGGAACGGTGGAGCCTCTGTCTACTGACTCGGATAAATTCCAAGGATGGGTTGACCATGCAAGGCTCATTGATATGGGCTTCTCGGGGTCAAAATACACATGGTCTACTGGAAATTCGGAGAGCACTTACAAAGCAAGACGTTTGGACAACTGGGGCAAGGCAACTGATTCGAGTTCGTCTTGGAAGCAATCTTGAAAGCGTTTTCAACATACTTTCGGACGATTCTACATTGAAAGCGTTTACAAAGCGAGACGTTTGGACAACATTGAAAGCGTTTTGAATGTGCTTTTGGACGATTCTAGGGGTCGCTCTACGCCCCGGATTTTGCATGTAACTGACTCTATTTAAGTGTTATTAATTCCGGGGCTTTGCCCTTCTCTACCAAAAAAAAAGGAGAAACACCAATTATGGTTAAAGAAGGGTTGTTAGGGCTGGTTATGCATCAACGGTTTTGTAAATTTGAATTCCATAATCATTACTGCCCGAAATTCCTATGTCCTTATCACTTCATTCTAGTTATTTTATACGCTCAGCAATTCCTATGTCCTTAAAATTGTATTCTTCGCCCATTTGTTTGCAATTAAACTAACTAAAACCAAGGTAATCCTTGCTCAAAAAAAAAAAAAACCAAGGTAATCCGGGAAAACGGTGATCACTACGTTCACTTTCGTCAATAAAGAAGAGATTAGCTTAAGATATGAGACTTTTAATACTCCGTACAAATGTTTCCAAAGACACGACTCTTTTTTAACTTGTTCAATGTTGACCTAAAAAGGATGTCTATCTATCTTTTCCCAAGATGCTAAGCTTGCTAGCTAACATCGCCAAGCGCACTACTCTATGCATGCACGTAATTAATACAAGCTCTATAGCTTATTAACTAATGGTGAGCAATTTTCCATGACACAATTATTATGTGTCCATTTGAGAGTTGTTACACGAGCATTCATTATGGAGAATACCTCCATAAATTTCTTAAAATACTTTTTATCTTTCTTTCTCTTTTTCATTAGCTAAAATAAAATTCTACAGAGAAATGTGTTAAAATCCATTTCTTCTGTAAGAAATTTCTCACACATAAGAAATGTTTTTTTTACACAAATCTGAATTTTACTGAATTTTCATTTTTTTTAAATCTTAAGAAATGCAAGTAGTCTCTATTGTCGATGCTCTTAATCTACTACTATAATACAGTATAAAGCGGAACCCAAGTCTTTGTTAAAATTTGCGCCACGTCATCAACCCTGAATAAAATAATGATTTTATTTTTTGCATTGATTTTTAAAAAATAACTTATATATCTTCTTGATATCTTATCCAATTTCTTTATGTATACTTAATATCTTACTCAATTCTATATCCTTATACGAATAAGGAAATTGAAGTGATTTTCTTTTATATTCCTTACAATTTTTTCTTATTAATTAGTATACATTTTTGTCATTATTGAATCTTGAAGAATAGTGAAAAAAATTCAAATGTGTCAATAGTATATTCATTAATAATATAAATTTGAATAGAACTATTTTAGAATTAAAATTGTATGAATAAAAGTACATATATAGGTCAATAGGTTCGGACTTTGGTTTATCAGATTTGGATTATAAGTTCCCGAGCTAAAAGTGTATTCGTATCAAAATTCGATCTCAAATCGATTAATTCGGTTTTATATTTACATTACCCGTACATAGTACGGGATTTGTATTAGTTATAGTATTTATTTGTTTAAGAATAGGCCAAAGCTGCTGACAGATCCATAATACGCTATAGGCCTCATGAGGAACGACCAAATTGATACGTAAAAAACAACTCCTATAAATCAACTAGTTACATACATACCTTCGTATCTACTTGGTTTACATCGCAAAAATCCTTAGTTATATATACGGCGACATACGAAGTATATTACAAAGTCACAGTTAAAATTACCTCATTTGGTAAAATATCACAGCCCTCTTACAATTCGTCATTGATCGAATAGTTACAAAATTGTAACCCGGAAAAGTACTCTCGTTCTTTCATTTTCAACGGTCCATTGTACGTTCCTAACAAATTTTAAGGAATTACACAAAAAAAAACAATAATTTATGTTAATATGCCTTGAATCTGAATCACACACTGCCACACGGTACACTATGTTTTCTGTTTGTGGGCCTATCGCAATCTGTTTTGGGCCTGCGGCCCATAATTGTACCTAGGGTTTCTTGAGTCACTATATAAGCTCTCGAAATACCTAGACTTCTGTATTCCGAATTCTGTCTTCCATAATAATATATGGTTTCTCTGCCCGTGGACGTAGGTAACACACCGTTACCGAACCACGTAAATCTGTGTGTCGTTCTTGCTTTATTGTTCTCGTTCGATCTCTCGTTACAACAATTTAAGCCAAGTGCACGTTTTCAGCTAATTGATAGAAGTTGTGCTTTGAATGATTTTTGTGTTACCATTCCATTTCTCTACAGTACAATTTCGATCAAGTTTCAGTCTTCAAGTTTAAAAATAATACTAATGGTGACATCAAAAGCGTTACAGTATATGTTTGGCACTTTCAGCGTCGAAGAAAAACAAAAACAAATTAATTACGTATATACAAGGATATTTTTGTATCGTAATGAAAACAACGGGTGGTTTTTGTTGAATTTATCCATTTTAAATAAATAAAATAAATAAAAGAGCGGAGTACTGTAAATTTGAAACGGGTGTGAATAGGAAACAAGATAGCAGGACCGTTCCGCGTTCTCCGTGCCCTCTCGCTTTCTTCTTCTCTCTGCACTGCCCTGTTCTTCACTCTACCCTTCTCTCTACTCTCTTCTTCTTCTCCCCCACTGATTGGAGCTCACCACAGAGCCATGTCCTCCCAAAACTAGCAACCAGATCGGAGAAGGAAAAACAGTACCACATTCTTCACCAAAGCACCAGCAATGGCGGCCGGCAAGGTCAAGCATTCACTCGGCCGGACCAAGCCGAGTTCAAACCTCCAACACTCGAAGAAGTTCTCAAGCGCCGCCGCTCCCTTCCCGCTTCCGCCACCTCCTCCGCCGGCGTCCGCCTCCTCCGACCACTCCCACCGGAAGACGACGGTCTTCGGCCGGTCGTTCGGGGCCTACTTCCCGCGCTCCTCCGCTCAGGTCCAGCCCCGGCCGCCGGACGTCTCCGAGCTCCTCCGCCTGGTCGAGGAGCTCCGGTCGAGGGAGCACCGCCTCCGGACGGAGCTCCTCGAGCAGAAGCTTCTCAGGGAGGCCGTCGCCATTGTTCCGGCGCTGGAGAGCGAGATCGCCTCCAAGACGAACGATCTCGAGATCTTCGCGAAGCGAATCGAGGCCTTGGAGTCCGAGAACCAGAGGCTTATACGCGAGGGGGAGACGATAGCGGCGAAGATGGAGGAAGAGAGGCGGGGCAAGGACAGGAAGGCCGCGGAGTTGGAGGCCGAGTTGGCGGATTTGAAGCGGAGTCTTGCTGAGAAAGCTAGGGTTGAGAAGGACGAGATTTCGGCCTCGCAGAGGTTCCAGGGCTTAATTGAAGTCGCTTCCAAGTCCAATCTGATTAAGAGCTTGAGCGCCAAAAAGCCGGTCATCAGCAGATCCGCCGATTGTAGCTCTGCAAGTCTAAAGGCGCCGGAGACGACGAAGGCGGAGGAGTTTGAGAGGCAATCTCCGTCTAGCTCCGACGAGTTTCCGGAGGCTTCTGTATCGGCATTGGCGGATGTTCGCTCTCGCGTTCCTAGGGTTCCGAAACCACCGCCATTGAGGAATTCTGATCACAAATCCACGGAGATTAGCAACGTTCTTGTGCCTCCTCCGCCTCCTCCTCCGCCAGCTAAATTGGCGCCTCCGCCTCCTCCGCCGCCGCCTTTGCCTGCAAAGGCGTCAAAGGCATTTCCGGCGAAGGTCAGGCGGGTGCCGGAGGTGGTGGAGTTCTACCATTCTCTGATGAGACGAGACTCCCGTCGAGACCCTGGGGGCGGGACGGTGGAGGTCTCTTCGGCCAGTGCTCGAGATTTGGTCGGAGAATTCGAGAACCGTTCTTCCTATTTGCTGTCTGTAAGTTACTCTCAGCTCTCTACATATTACTGTTCTGTTCTGCAACCATCAAGTTTTGGTGTAATTTGATTTGATGATTTACTTGTTCTTTGGCTTTCACTTGACAGATTAAAACCGATGTGGAGACTCAAGGAGATTTCATAAGGTTTCTGATTAAAGAAATTGAGGATGCTGCATTTTCTGCCATAGAAGACGTGGTCTCGTTTGTAAAGTGGCTAGATGACGAGCTCTCCTATTTGGTACCATGTTAAACAACTATTCAGTATTTTATATTACCAGACTAATACAGAGTTCTTACAGACACTGTTTCATCACGGAGTTGTTAATCAAATGTGAACTGTTCAGGTGGATGAAAGGGCGGTTCTGAAACACTTCAACTGGCCTGAGCAGAAGGCAGACGCCCTTAGAGAGGCCGCCTTCGAGTACTGTGATCTCAAGAAGCTCGGGTCCGAGGCGTCCGGGTTCATTGACAATGCTAGGCAGCCCTGCTCTCTAGCTCTCAAGAAAATGCAGACTTTGCTTGAGAAGTATGCATAAAGGGCCTTTCTCAATCAAGTGTTGCTTTCATCTAGTAGAAGGTTTAAAGCTAATCAGTGTTTTATTATGATGCAACTAGGTTGGAGCATGGGGTCTACAACCTCTCGCGACTCCGAGAATCCGCTACGAACCGATTCAAGTCGTTTCAAATTCCTGTAGATTGGATGCTTGAAAATGGACCCATTAGTCCGGTACCACTTTTACCTAATCATGTTCTCATTTCTTCAGCTTTGAGTAAAGAAACTATGATTATATTCTTAATTAGTGCATAGTGATCATAATATAGACTCACCCAACTCCCAAAATTTTGTCCTGATTATAATTACTAAGAAACCTTTGAAGGCATCCTTGCTCTTCCTTGATTGCCATGGGCCCTTTTGTTTTGTGGCTGCTTTTGCATTCCTCCACTGCACACAATCTAGTTTTGTTTGAACACAGGAGACCTTTATTCTAAACTATGATTGCTAGTTGACAAAAAGGTAGGGATAAAAAATACAGTAGCTCTTGGAATAGGAATCCACACCCGTGCATGCGCGTGCACATGTGAAACGCCCGTTCCCAGATAAAGAAAAGAAGCTGCTTTTCATTTTGGCCCTTTTGTTGTTGTTGGTGCTTAGTATCAGAGTTTTTGGCGGGTTTGACCTTTTTATGAATCCCCATGAATTTATATATTCACACTAGGAAGGATCATTGCATGCCTCTTTCACTAAGTGCTGGATTTTCCTCAGAGTTCCTGGATTCTTCTACCATATACTGTATATATTAAGGGCAATTGGAATTGGAAGAGGGAAATCTGCTAGCCAGATGCTGCTGCCTAGTTTACTTTGGATCCTGCATTTTGTGTTTATATATTTCTAATTTAATCTGGGAATCTTGACCTAAGTTACTGACTTTTAATGGCCTCCTTACCAGGATCTTGCACGTGAATGTTACCTTGTTTGTTTGACTATTTGGTAAAAATGCACCATAGTCAGTAGCTTAAAATGTACAGAAAGTAAATCCAACCATGCTTTTTTTTTCATAGCTACTCGTTTAGCTAGAACATGAACTCAAATTTTGCTTGGTGTCCAGCGTTTTACGTGTTAGCACTCAGTAAGATTAATATTTTTGCATATGCTGAAATCTGAACACTGTCAGCAGATCAAGCTGGCCTCAGTTAAACTGGCAATGAAGTACATGAAGAGAGTATCAGCTGAGCTGGAGACAGCTGGCGGTGGCCAGGAGGAACAGGAGCTGATTGTTCAAGGCGTTAGGTTTGCATTCCGGGTTCATCAGGTGAGCTACTACAACCAACTCTGTCTCTAAGCTGCATACAGTCTGTTTTGACATTTGGTGATAAATCAAGTGTAGTTAGTAGCTAAACAATGCCGTTCTGTACATATATGGTTCATTATTTGCCAGTTTGCTGGAGGATTTGATGGGGAGACGATGAGGGCGTTCCAGGAGCTTAGAGATAAAGCCGGAACTTGTCACGTGCAATGCCATGGCCAGCACCCGAAGCTCATGTGCCGGTCCACGCCATGCTAGGAGCTTGTTTAGGAGCCTCTGCAGCTAATCTCAGCTGCTAGAGTTTATGGCCCCTATTCTTTTTGCTGTAAAGTAAACATTATGTCGTGTGTTTAGCATGTTCTTGTTTGGTGTGAGCGTTGGTGAATTGGGAAATTAGTGTCATTTCCCACCTCAAATTGAACTCCAAAATTGACCTATCAAGCTAAAATGTGCTCCAGTCTGGCTAATTAAACGAATTTTTGGTCAACTAGCTCATTTACAACTATTGTTGTGTCAATGAGGAAAGAACATTTTTGTCTTTAGCAACTAATCGAACGGTGATGTGGGGTGTGGTTTGAAAAAATTCCAAAATGACAGCCAAGCCTTAAAACTGTCCGAAATAAAATAAAGGATTTACAACGTAAATTCGGAATTGTGAAACTGGTACAACATTGACTTCAATCCTTAATTCCAAAAAGACACCCCTCCCTTTACGGCTTTACCCCTATCTACTTCACATAACCATTAACCAACTTGTGAGTTGAGGTTTTAGTTTTGACACCTTTACGATAAAAAAATATTTGCAGCCCATTCACTTCTAAATGGGCCTATTCGCAAGCCCATAATCTTTTATCATTGCATACGATAACACCCTTACCCTCCACTCACGAAGAACAAGATAACGCAGAGACGAAACAGAACAGAAAGGCAAAGCAGATAGGAAGAGAAACAATGGCCACGCTCACGGTGTCCATGGCGCCATGGCTCTCAGGCGGAGGAGGCACGACAACTCTCAGGCCTTCACCTCCAATGGCGCTCCTTTCTGGATCTTCTGTCAGGACTTCCGGAATCTCCCTCCGTTCTTCTTCTACCTCTCGCCCTCCGCTGCTTACCTCCTCTTTCCTGTCGTCCTCGTCTTCGCTCTCTTCCTCCTTCGCAGGTTCTTCCGCTTTTCCCTATACCTCGCTTCATATTCTCTCAGTCTCAGCTCGATTAACTGTTCAATTTGATGGAAATTGGGGAGGAGAAGTGAATTTTGAGCTCGTATTAAGAACCAAATTGCCTGTGCATTTGGCGAATGCCGGATAATAGGATGCTAATTTTGGAGTTTGAATTTGTGATGCTGCGGAAATTGACGAAATTCAGAACCTAATTGTTGCAGGTCAATATAAAGATCTTCTGCTGTGTGAATAGTTTCACTAATTTTAGTCCTCCAATTTTATCCTATGACCTCAAATCAATCCTGTTTGCAGATTAATGCAGTAATGCTCTTGGCATGTAGAATTGGAATGTTGATGTTAATGTCAGTGTCATAGTCTTGCTACAAGAATGATGTGCAAAAGGACCTTAATTCTTGTTAATTTAATGACTGAAACTTCTATCCTTGAGTGTTATCAACATAGTTTAAGTGCCAAACAACCACTTTCTGCGGTTTGGAAGTGCTTTCTTGTGCTTATGCTTGCAAGTGTTTCAGGGTTGTCATTGGGGCTAAACCTGAGCTCTAGCTTTGGAGCTGGAAATGATAGATGTCAGCGTCTTGTCGTGAGGGCCGGGAAGAAGTACCAGCTCTGTCAGACGAAGAGGAACAGATCAAGAAAGTCTCTTGCTCGTACCCACGGCTTTCGTAGGCGGATGAGAACCACCAGCGGTAGAGCGTTGCTTAAACGCAGGCGTGACAAGGGACGTAAGGTTCTCTGCCCTAAATCCAACCCCTGGAACGGGAAACTGGTCGTTCAGTAATGACCGCCTTTGAGGGCTTCTTGTAGGTAAACTGTTGATCATGTATTTCTTTCACTGCTCTTAAATCCTTACTTCTGGCAAGTATGATTTGCAATGATTTATGCTGTTGTTGATGTGTACTCGGAATCTTTGTTCAACTTTAATGTCACTTTTTGGATTAATATCACCTCTCAATGATTTTGCTTGCTTAATTTGTTTGCATTTGATCAAAGAAGACTCCTTGTATGACATCTGACTAAGGTTTGTAAAACGTGCTCATGTTTAGCCATAATTCTGAGTTTTTGTTTGCTGGTAATAAACCCAATCATACAATGAAAGATGCGTTGATGGGCAATGAGCAGATAATTGATCTGTTTTCCATACTGAGCTATGATCATGTGGTATCTTTACTCTTAATTTACATTTCCAAAAGACAATAATTTCTGGCCAATTCTTTTTATTCATAACAAAGTGCTGCATGTATTTGCATGGGAGGCATACATTTGAATTCTTCATCAACCTTAGACTTGCAGCAATATTCAATAGACTAAGTCTTGCAAAAAAAACTAACATCAGTAGTAATTAACTACTAATCCTCGCAACAAACTCATCAATGTTCCTATCGGATGAACCGCCTTCCTGCATTGCCTCCTTAGCAACCTTCTTCCACTTAGCCGCATTCAATCTCACCTCTTTCCCTTTCTCCCCTTCCATAACCTCTCTAATACACCGCTCGATCTCCTCCCACTTCACGTTGCCCTCTGCACCCTCCCTGACCCGAATCCCGACCCTCCAAACATCCTCCACAAACTTGGCGTTTGTAGGCTGATCGGCCCACAAAGGCATCGCCACCAGTGGCACCCCTAAGGATAACGCCTCCAGAGTCGAGTTCCATCCACAGTGCGTGAAAAAACATCCAACCGCTCTGTGGGCCAACACGTCGAGCTGAGGGCACCAACTCACAATCATGCCTTGACCAAAAGCATTGTCCTTGAAACCGAGAGGCAATTTGTCGGCCTCGTTTGCCTTCACGACCCACAAAAATGGCATTTTCGTGTTCTTGAGGGCTGATGCCATTTCCTCCATCTGTGCTGACCCGAGGGCTGACAGGCTACCGAACGAGACGTAGATTGTCGAGGACGGCTCTTGGGCATCGAGCCATTCGATGCATGTGTTTGTTTCAGGGTTGTAAGGACTGAGGCCATACTCCTTGTCGTCGGTTAAGCGCTTGTCTAAGTGCATTGAGGGTATGGCAGGACCTATTGTTGTTATTTTCGGCCATTGTTTTGTCATCCAGTTTATGACCTACGAATCGACACGAATATTGTGAAACCTTCATTTGATAGAAACTTCTGGTTTTGACATGTTAGAATGCATATTTGAATAAAAAAATAAAATAATATAAATGCTTGGAAACCAAGAAAATGTGATCATCTATGATCTTAAAACGGCCACGAAAATAGTTTCTTATCATAAATAAAATGATAATAGTTTCTTATCCACGAAAATAGTTTCATTTTTTTTGGATTTTACATGATTTATGCATTTTCATAAATTAATAAAATCCAACTTTTATAGGCAAGGAAACCGTATAATAAGAATAATAATAAGAAATTGATTCCGGTGAAAACTTTTATTATCCCGTAAACTAAAAATGATAACAAAATACATAAATATGTGAACACCATGATTAAATATGTCAACATGATCAATTTTTATTATGGATCATAATAATGCATATAATAACACTATTTCTCAATATTATGTGTTATGGATAAGATTACTACACATAATAACATCAAATCGCAAACATTTTTTTGTAATTGATGTAAATCTGTTTTTGGTTCCACGTATATCTATTTCATATTTACGGATTACCGTTTATAAGTGTTGGTTATGAGGATGTGTGCTTAGCAACGAGTGAGGAGGTTGCTAAGCCAGAGTGGGTGATGGACAGTTCCGCCTTAGTGCACGTGTGTGGAGATCAAGCGATGTTCGACACCTTGAAGACAGGTGAAGAGTTTGGCCACCTAAATCTAGCTGGAGGAGAGAAGTTGAAGATTGAAGGTACCGGAAGCGTGACGATGAGGCTTCATAACGGTACAAGTCATGCTCTTTATGGTGTGAGGTACGTGCCTTCAAGCAAAGTTAATATTATCTCGTTGGGTACGATAATGTCGAAAGGATATAGGCTTGTTGGCACATACAAGTGGTGTAAGGTGTTCAAAGGGAGGCGCTTGATCATGCGAGGTCAGAAGAATGCGAAAAATATCTGCATCTTAGATGGACATGCTATCAAGAGCAGATGCAACATTGGAACTAAGAAGCCGAAGACGGTGAAATTTACAATATTTGAAAATATGAATTAAGGGAGGAAATGTTGGACTAATTCATATTTTCAAATTAAGTTGTTTTGGACTAATGGACATTTAAGGGTGAGAGGCCCAATTAAAGAGTAGAAAATGCAAGGAGTAAGATGGTTCTAGATTAAGGTAGAAAATGCTTTAGTAGATTAGTCTAGAATATTATAGAGGAGTAGATGGTTTAATGTCTAGAATTATCTAGGAGCTTGTATTAAGATATCTACCTAGATTGTGGAGAAAGTAGGTGCTTTATGCAAGTATATATATAGGCTTGTGTAGTACATTTTGGTCAAGTGAAGTGAGTAAGGTGTATCTTCTAAAAGAGATAAGTGTGAGTTGAGTAGTCACCCGTATAATTTAGTCTTGTAAATTTCCACTCTATAATACAAAATTACTTTTATAATATTGCGTTTTTATGTCGATTGGGTTTTAATGGGTGTACAAGAGTCCTAGAAGGGGTCGATTTCCCAACAATAAGTTAGGGAAATTTTTCATTTGATTCAAATCTCTAATAATAATTAACAAAACTTCAATTGGTCTACACTGAAAAAACTTGATCAACAAGAAATTACCTGCATTTCAAGATCGTCAAACGTGTTGAAGAATTGCCAATCGGCCTCATGGAAATTCGAGAACTGATCCAAAGCAATCTTTTCCACCACCGGATTCTTGCCCAACTCCGTCACGAGTGTGGGCAAGTCTCCGACCACCATCTCCGGCAGCCCGGGTGGCGACACTCGGCCGCCGTCGCCTCCGGTCACCGGCGCCTCCAACACACCTCTATACACATGGCAAAAAATCAGCGACACCGCGCACGGCTGCGGGAAGAACGGGGCCGCCAAGATACCGAGCTTCCTCGCAAATGCTAGCGCCCACGGGAATGATGAGTCATAGACGAGGCACCTCACCGGAGCTCCGGCCGCCGATTTCCCGGCAATCAGGGCCGCCAGCCCCGGTGCCGCCGCCGCCTCGAAATTCCCGATGAGCTCGTCGATCGGGGCGGAGTGCGACTGGTCGGAGTCGCCCGTGATGGATTCGATCGAGAGGAATGGGGTCGATTCGGAGGTCGAGAGAAGCTTTCCGGCGAAGGAGGAGGTGGTGGCTAGGGTTACAGTGAGGCCCTTCGACGAGAGGCGCTTAGCGAATTGGAGCATTGGGTTCGTTCGGCCGAGGATCGGGATCGGGAGGATGACTACGTGGGCGGGTTTCGTGGCCGCGCGTGGGGTGCACTTTCCGTTGGTTTGCGCCATTTTTTTTTGTTAAAGGGATTTGAATTTGTGGTTTGGTAATTGTGGGATGAGGATGTATTTATAACTAATTGTGGGATGAGGATGAGGATGTACTGTGGGATGAGGATGTATTAGTGGATTTGTACGATGCAATGAACTTAAGCGCGTAATTAAAAGCTTAAGATTTGAGTACGTTTGTGGTTCATTATGCTGCGAATGTAACTATGTTGTGTGCACTGTCATTGTGCTCTATGCTGTTAACCAACTTCAATGTGCATTTATAGAAATTGAAATGCAAGGAATGTTATGGATCTGATCTTCTTAATTTTGCATTAGGAGATTCAGAACAAAATGTTCATGAATTCCACCAAAACAAACGGAATTTAAACTTTACTTTGTTCATGATTATGATACTCCACGTATTCATGAACAAAGTGGAAGTAATAACCTTAGGCTGCGTTCGGTAACATATAGCTGGAACTGGAGCCGATACAAACTACGACAAATTGGGAGACGGTGAGACTGGAATGAGCAGAATCCCGCTATTGAACCCGCTGCACGATGAACACTACTGCTTAGTAGCTTTTCATGACAAGCTTCATCTTCCACTCCTAATTTTCGCTACGCCGAATGCAGCCTTAGTGTTGGATTCAATAATTTTAGTTTACTTCCTAGAGGTGCAAATGGCCAAATTCCCTCCCTTGAGAGAATAACAAAACCGTGTTAAGACTTGCAATTAGAGTTGTCAAAACCTGACCCGACCCGAAAAAAAGACCCGAACCGACTGAAAAATTTAGGATTGAAACCCGATCCGAATAGTAGCGAGCAAAGAAAAAAACCAAATCCGGTTAACCCGAACCCGACCCGATTTTTTATATATATGCAGAATAAATATATTTTCTTTTAAATATTATAATATATGTTATTATAAAACCTATTATGACCTGAACCGTTTGACACCTCTACTTGCAATCATCAGCATCAAGTTGCTCACCATGAAATTATAAAATCATCGAGGTTGAATATGGTTATTCGAGTTGGATCATGCTTTTGCGATCATTTTGGCTTCGGATTGACTCGGGTTTCGGTCGTTATCAAGTCATGGATCAATCGAATCGGATAGTTGTGGGTTTTCGAACAAGTTCGAGTTTGGTTTTTTTCTTTTTTATTTTCAAAATACAAAATTTGTATTATTTGACTATATTAAGTCTGTCAAACTCATGAGTTTTGGGTCTCAAACCAATCGAGTTCGATTTATTTTAGTTTTTCTGGTTCAAATTATCACACTTCAACCCTAATATTTTGGATCAGTTTGTCGTATTCTTTCAAGTTTTGTGCATTTAATCTTGAGAGGCGCCAATATAAATGGAAAGAATTCAACACCCCGAATAATCTAGAGAACAAATCTAAGCCTCTATTTAAGAGTAAGTGTCAAATTATTTTGCTCCAATTTTAAACCCCAAATGAGATAAATGCAAAGACAAAAAAGTTCAACGATCACAAAAACGCTTTCTCAAGTTATCATTGAAAGATAAAGCTGGTTCAAAACGACATTTAATGTTTATTATGCTATTTTTAGAGTTGGAGAATCTCTAATGTCTTTTAGAGATTAAATCTATTGCGAATACATCGCTATTGTCCTTTGTCGTGTCTCCATCTTCCCGATTGTTTTAGATCCGATCCTTAATATAATATCTGCCATCAATATTTCACACCTAATATAGCTTTCTGACCCCCAAGCTCAGAAGTCATACTGGACTCGAAACTTTGTTTCCTGTCAATCAGCACTATTGTTAGCGAACCATGGCATTGTGAAAGTAGGCATAGTCGAATCTTTACTTTTTGTTATCCCACTCCTAAGCCACAACCACTAGGATCAGAAGTAACAGCTACTTACGTTGGATCACTTTCATCCGCATTTCGTTTCTTCTCTTATGTCGGGTCTCGATATGCAGACGATTGACTCTTTGCTATCAAACCAGGCTTTAAAGAAGCAGGAGATGAGTTATGTCGGGAAATAGAATTGTAGAAGTGTGGGTGGGCTCATTATTTAATTTATCATGACATGACACGACTCTGATTTCAATCTAGCTAGATGTTTATTGGTTTTGTATGATATTTCTTTCAATGATATATATCCTAAGGGTATAGAATAAGAGTATAAAATTGGAAAGATATTTTTGTTTGTAACTATATTTTTTAAACTTTTATGTAGGTTTTATAGTTTTCTAAGTATGTTTTTAAATTCTAAATTAGGACTCTTATCCTATGCCCTAATACATAGGATAGAAAAACCATTGTTTTAATGATGTAGGTTGTTTAGAGCACGTCCAACAAATATCCCATAATTTTCTTCAAAATTAAGAATCATAAGTCATATTCTTCAAAATTATTTTAGTCTAACTCCAACAACTTTCTCATATTAAAATCTTATATTCTACAAATATAATCAACCGTTATCATCATAGCACTTACAATTAATACATTCCTTTTTTTCTTTGGAAAATTGCCGAAGTGTAGGGAAACAGTTCATTTTTTCTGGAGAATTCTCTATTCTGGAGATTATGATCGAGAAATTATCTATTTATCTATATGTATATACATCTATGAGGGTTTTGGGTAACTAGATGCAAATGGTGACAACAATGAGGCAAATGGACCATGCGGTGAAATAATGAGGTAAATAGGCTTTTTTTGGTGACAACTACAAAAACATGTCAGAACATGACGTCATCACACCCAAACTTGTCACCACCAAACATGTTAACGTATATGAACTTGTCACCGCGTACAGAAAACCCCCCTCCCCCATACAAAACCTTGTCACCGTGTACAAACCCCCCCATACAAAACCTTGTCATCGCGTTTACAACTTGTCACCTCTCAAACTAGTATTACCAATATTGCACTCTAATTTGTTCATCACGTACAAAAACTTGTCACCTTACCTAGAACCACCCCCAAATTGCACTCAAACTTGTCATCAAAATTTATTAGTAAGCCTATGTGGGATTCGAACCCACATTATCGTACGCTAGGCACGTTGCTCTACCATTTGAGCTAATAGGCTATAATTAAAAGTAATATATAAAAACTTATCATCACCTAGCAATCAAAGATGTCACCAAGCACAAAGTGTGGTGACATGTTAAACCAAACAAAGAACCTATATCGCATACAGATTTCGTCACCGTATAAAAAACTGAATTACATTCAACATGTCACCGCGTACAGATTTTGTCACCAAACTGGAAAACAGAAAATCCTAGATTGCGCACAAAACTTGGTGACAAAATAGAAAAACCAAGATCACGTACAGATCTTGTCACCGCAAAGAAAAATTGCTTACATTCAACATGTCACCGCGTACAGATTTTGTCACCAAACTGAGAAACAGAAAATCCTAGATTGCGCACAAAACTTGGTGACAAACACAAAAAACTCTAAACACGTACAGTTTTTGTCACCACAAAGAAAACTTGGTTAGATTCAACATGCCATTGCTATAGTTTTGTTACCAACCTAAAAACTTGTCACCACGTACAGATTTTGACATTAGATCTAAAAAAATCATAGATCTAGATCTAGATCTAGAGTTTCTAAATCTAAGATTGTCACCATGTACATATCTTATCTCCATGCATAGATTGGGATCTATGAATTTTCTAGATCTAGATCTAGATCTAGGGTTTTTTTTTGGATTTTTGTCTCCGTTTTTTTAGATCTAGATCTAAAAAAACTCTAGATCTATATCTAGATCCAAAAACAACGATGATAATCCCATAGATCTAGATCTAGAATTAGAACTTAAAAAAAACTATATATAAAAAACCTAAAAAAACGAGATCTAGATCTAGAATTCTAGATCTAGAACTTTCAAAGGTATACATACCTTGAAATGCCTCGTCGCCCACCTCGTCGCCCACCTCGTCGCCCACCTTGTCGCCTTGCCGGCCGCCAAGCTCAGGTATCCCGTCGTCTTCTTCAACTTCGTCAACGGCGGCGCCCTTGAAAATCCGGTCGCCATTATCCATGGAGGAATAGGAAAGATGGAGAGGGAGAGATGAGGAGTGAGAGGGGGAGAGGAAAAAGGAAAGAGAAATGAGGAGGGCTGTTGAGAGAGAGAGAGAGAGAGAGAGAGAGGAGAGAGAGAAAAGGTGGGTTGGGGGGTTTTATACAAATTAATTGGCCTAGTTTGTTCACAATTTTTGAAGAGAGACCACTTACTACATTATTACCCACAAATAGCCCCCTCCACCCAATTCCCTCTACATCTATTATAAATTTAGACGGTATTCTCATTTATTGTCTTCATTAATTGTGCTTACCACCGTATCTATATAATCAAAATTGTATAACCTAAAAACAAGTTATATTATATAACATAGTGGTAAGTGGGATTTCTAGCTAATATCATATAGTTCATGGGTTCAAGCCTTTTTGACATCATTTACTACGTAAAAGTTGTATTTATAAATAATTGTATGAATGATATAAAATAGAGAGAATTGGGTGGGAGGGACTCAAATGGTGACATATTGAAGGAAATGGGCTCATGGTGGAATTAATGAAATATATGGGCTATTTGTTTTACATAAAAACCAAACCCCCCATTTTTCTCTCTCCTCTTCCATTCTTCTCTCTCTCTCTCTCTCTCTCTCAAGCTCCTTCAAACCCCCATTCTTCTAATCTCTCCCTCTCCCTCTTTCATCTCCCCCTCCATCTACTCATCTCTCCCTCTCCTTCTTTCCGCTTCATCTATTGATAACGGCGACGAGGCCGCGGTAACCGGCTTTTCGAGGGCAAGCGACGAGGTGGCCGACGAGGATACCCTAACTTGGCGACCGACGAAGCGACGGGGCGGCCGACGAGAGCGACGGGGTGGCCGACTAAGGTGGCGGACAAGGTATGTTTCTCTTTAAAAGCTCTAAATCTAGGTTTGTTTTAGATTTTCTCGATCTAGGGTTTTTGAAAATTCTAGATCTAGAATTAGATCTAGATCTACGGTTTTTTTCGTCGATGTTTTTAGATCTGGATATAGATCTAGAATTTGTTATAGATCTAGATCTAGATCTAAAAAACGGTGACAAGTTGTTCATCAAGATCTAAAAAACGGTGACAAGTTTTTAGATCTAGATCTAAAAATCGGTGACAGAAACCCTAGATCTAGGGTTTTCGGTGACAGAAACGGTGACATGTTGAATGGAAGCAATTTTTCTTTTGCGGTGACAAGATCTGTACTTGATCTAGGGTTTTCTGTCTTGTCACCAAGTTTTGTGTGTGATCTAGGGTTTTCTGTTTTTCAGTTTGGTGACAAAATCTGTACGCGGTGACATGTTGAATGTAAGAAATTTTTTTTAGATCTAGATCTAAAAAACGGTGACAAGTTTCTAGATCTAGATCTAAAAAACGGTGACAAGTTTCTAGATCTAGATCTAAAAAACGGTGACAAGTTTCTAGATCTAGATCTATAAAAACGGTGACAAGTTTTTAGATCTAGATCTAAAAAACGGTGACAGAAACCCTAGAGTTAGATCTAGGGGTTTCTGGTTTGTCACCAAGTTTGCGGTGACAAACCAGAAACCCTTCTTTTGTGGTGACAAGATCTGTACTTGATATAGGGGTTTCTGGTCGTCACCAAGTTTTGTGTGTGATCTAGGGTTTTCTGTACGCGGTGACATGTTGCATGCAATTCAGTTTTTATGCGGTGACATGTTGAACGCATATAGGTTCTCTGTTTGGTTTAACATGTTACAACATTGTGTGCTGGTGACAGCTTTGATTGCTAGGTGATGATATGTTTTTATATATTACTTTTAATTATAGCCTATTAGCTCAAATGGTAGAGCAACGTTCCTAGCGTACGATAATGTGGGTTCGAATCCCACATAGGTTTACTAATAATTTTTTATGACAAGTTTAAGTGCAATTTGAGGGTGGTTCTAGGTAAGGTGACAAGTTTTTGTACGTGATGAACAAATTAGAGTGCAATATTGGTGATATTAGTTTGAGAGGTGACAAGTTGTAAACGCGATGACAAGGTTTTGTATGAGGGGGGGGGTTGTACGTGGTGACAAGGTTTTGTATGGGGGAGGGGACTTTTCTTTACGCGGTGACAAGGTTTTGTTTGGTGGTGACAGGTTTGGGTGTCATGACGCCATGTTCTGGGATGTTTTTGTAGTTGTCACAAAAAAAATCCATTTACCTCATTATTTCACCGCGCCGTCCATTTTCCACATTGTTGTCACCATCCGAGCCCCATTACCCAAAATCGTCTATAAGATATCTAATAATCTATGTATAAGTTCTTCTTGTGCTCTAGCATGAAATTTGTACATATAGCTTGATAAGTAGATGCATTTAACTAAATATTATTTATCATTATATTCTTATAGAGATTATTGTAATAGTATTTTTTATGGTAGTGTTTTAAATGTTAGACAATTTAGTTTTTAATCATAATACTAATTACATTTGATTTATATAATTAATAAAAAATCCCTTAATTAGAGAAATTATATAAATATATGTATCATTATCTTGGTATATTCTATATTAAAAGTGCTAATTGGTATATGATAATTAAAGAAGATGAAAAATCAAAATTTATGTGCATTAAACATATTTCATTTTGAAAGATTTTACACATGGTTACATAATAATAGATTAAAATCAAGATGATTATGTTTATTATAAAATTAAAATAAACAAAGAATTAAGTTTATATTCTTCAATAAAAAAAAAATTGTTCTTTTGTAAACAGTTTACTATTATATATTATTTATGTTAATTGAAATAACAGATGATAACCTTATATACAAAACAAAATATTCGTGCAAATAATATTAAACTCTTTGATACGAATATTGAAAGTGTTTAAAACTACCGATAAATTAACATGAATGTATAAAATAAAAATTGCTATATGCATAGAACATGCAATCACATTACTTAGAGTAAAAACTTACACCATATTCTCCAAACTCATATTTTTCAATAATATGAAAAAACTATTGGACATGCTCTTATTATAATAATAGAACATGATAGAATCTATTATAATACAGTATAAAGCAGAACTCATTTCTGTTGAAAAAATTGCGCCACCTCATCAATCCTGCATAAAAAAATGTTATTAATGTCACTTCAACAATTGCATGAAAAAATACTGTAAAAAATAATAATCTTGAAATTGCAAAAAAAAAATCCAAAAAAAATATTGAAGGTCGTATACTAAAAAAAGATGTTATTTTTTCCTTCCATAATTAAGACCCATAATATTGTCGTATACTAAAAAACAGGTTATCTTTTCCGTATATATTTTTATACTTTTGTTTTGAGAGAAAATATATTTTTATACTATTACGACATATTCATTACCAAGATACCATAAAATAAGAGTAGTAAACAATTAGTTACGTACTAGACTATATATGATGATATATTATCTTTGATCGATCGAATATATAAAGACTTGGAAAACCGTGCACTTGAAATATGAATGATCTTGAAATTGCTTATACATGCACCAATTATGTAGTTAGAATATTGCTTATATATTTGTACATCTCAAAGATCAATTTTATACGTACAAAATTATTGTGGAGAAAAATGCATAATTATTTGGATAGATACGAGTACATAATTATGTAATGTGGAAGATATTGTCCAAACACTTCCCTTAAACAATAGATACGTACGTGTAGTTAGAATATTGCCCCATCTATACTACTATAGTATAAAGTGAAGTCAATATCTTCACAAAAAATTACGCCATGTGGCAGAATTGTATTTGGACCCTCCTTTATACAAATTCGATAGTTAGAATTTCATTTAATTTTATCCCATTAAAATAGTTAAAAATTAGCGAAAAATTATGAAATATCTCGAAAAATATGAATTATCCTTTACCAAGAATTAGTTGTAATCTTTTAATAACTATTATTATTTAATAAAACATGATCTTTTCTAAAAAAAGGAAATATAGATAGTCTAATTATTCATTTTTGAAAAATCCTCGAATTTTATTTCAAAATTATAAAAAAATCTGAAAAAATAATCTCAAAATTGTATTTCAAATTTTATCTTAATCTTTATTAAATAATAATACTTATTAAAGAACCGATGAAGATATAATTCGGAAAATACAATTCTGAGATTATTTTTTTGGATTGTTTTTATAGTTTTGAAATAAAATTCGGATTTTTTTAAAACAAATAATTAGACTATATTTATTTTACCTAATATCCTACCTACTAACTTTAAATTTCTTATATTTTCAAACAACTAATGAAGATAAAATCATGTAATTTACTTTAAAGTCATATCTATATCTATATGTATATGATTAATTTCTATTTAGCAATATACCTCTATTATTTCCTATCAAAAAAGTTCATGAAACATAACTATATTAAATTGAGTTTATAATCATATTACCCGTACATGGTACGGGGGTTAAACTAGTTATTGTATTAAAGAATACTTAGACTACTAGGAAATAATTATGACTTAGAATGATTGAATTCTATGAAGAAAAATGAGTCAAAATAAGTAATTCAAAATTTGAAAATATTTACCAAACAATCAACGATGCAAATTATCATAATATTTAAGAAAGAATGATACAAAATCATTTTTTTTGACGAGTTTTACATAAGTTTTTGCATTCTTTATAAAATTAAGAAATTAGGATGGTCATAAAGTGTTATTTGAACTCGTCCATAGTAGGGGTGTTCATGGTCGGATATCCGATCCGTTTAGCCTAAACAGATCGGATATTACCGGATAAAAACTCTCAAAAGTGCTATTCGTATCCGATTCGGATATATCCGGATATCCTATCCGTTTATCTCGGATCGGATCGGATATCCGACACGGATATCCGGTTTGCCATTTGACACGTATTTTTCAAATAAAATTAAGTTTAAAACACGAAAAATATGACATTATGCTAAGAAAATATATAATTTTATCGGATCGGATTGGATCGGATCACGTTCCGTCGGATTTTAGGGGTATTCCATATCCGGTCCATTATCCGACTAACTTTTCTCAGATCGGACCGGATTCGTATAATTTTCCGTTGGACTCGGATTTTTGTGGATCGGATCGTCGGATCGGAATGAACGGATATTGCGAAATAGCGCACCCTCAAATCTCGTTATAGCGCACTCCCTCCTATGTCCATTAAAAAGCGATGGACGGTTCATACATGTCCACAGAAAACAGGTGGACAAGTTAATATTGTCCATACAATGTCCATGACAAACACTCGGCCATTAAAAATGTATGGACAATATTAACTTGTCCGTCTGTTTCTGTGGACATGTATGAACCGTCCACCTGTTTTCTGTGGACATGTTTGAACCATCCATTCCTTTTTAATGGACGGAGGGGGGTGCGTTATAACGAGATTCGGGAGTGCGTTAAAACGAAGAGCCGGAATGAACGGAACTCATGGTACGCCCAAGGAGAGTGAACCACTAAGCTTAAGTTGTTTTGATACAAAGTACATGAAAAAAACACGGACCCCGTACAAAAGGTAGTCCTGAAAAACGAAATTACAGCAATTAGACCTCACCTAGCAAGGTGCAACCCGCTCGACCGTTTTCGAAATCCTTGTAAAGTGTTCCTGAATCTCTCACCAAAAAGCGGCAATCTTTCGTTAGTCGCACTGATTTATCGACACATAGGATGAAGATCTGAGCAATGCAAGCAGCAGCGTTTTCGTTTCGGTGCAGAGCTTTGGCTTCGGCAATTCATCGAACACTTGGTGTGTCCTGGCAATTGAAATCCAGACAGGGGCCTAAGAATTCCTTCTCAATTTGCTCCGATGCAACCCGTGATAATTCGGGCTTGGAAGATACGGAATTGGGTACTCCAGAAGGACCCAATTGCTTGTCTATGAGGATTGAGCGGATGCCCAGAGGGGAGCCTCTGGGTCTCGTGTTTCAGAGATGGATGGGCGAGGGATTTCCGATCCACAAGGGCGATATATTTCACGCCATCAACCGTTTGAGGAAGCTCAAGATGAACAAGCGTGCACTTGAGGTGGGTCTTTTTCTGCTTTTTAGCATATGCTTGCAAGGTGTTTGTTAAAATGCCTAAAAGAAGATGATCGTTTGCAGTGGAGTTTAAAAAATCAGGCTTTGTCTTCTGCGTTGAAAATGGCAGGTGATGGAGTGGGTGATAAGGGAGAAGCCTTACAGGCCAAAGGAGCTTGACTACTCGTACCTCTTGGAGTTCACAGTGAAGCTACACGGCATATCGCAAGGTGAGAAGCTGTTTACAAATGTTCCTGTTGAGTACCAAAACGATTTGCTCTACAACAATCTGGTGATTGCTTGTTTGGACAAGGGTGTGATCAGGCTCTCCATGGAGTACATGAAGAGGATGAGAACCCTGGGCCATCCCATCTCACATCTAGTCTTTAACCGCCTTATAATTCTTCACTCCTCTCCGAGCCATCGGAAAATGATCCCTAAGATCCTCGCACAAATGAGGGCCGACAAGACCTTTCCCCATGTCTCCACATACAACATTCTGCTCAAGATTGAGGCTAGCCAGCACAACATTGACGGGTTGATGAGAGTCTTGAGCGATATGAACAAGGCAAATGTTGAGCCCAATGAGATAACCTATTGCATAGTGGCCACTTCTCACGCTGTTGCGAGATTGTACACTGGGTGTGAAGAGTTTGTTGAGTGTATCAAGAAAACAATGACGGGTAATAACTGGTCTACGTATGATGTGCTGATGATCCTGTATGGATATTTAGGTAAAGTGAGATCCCTGGAAGAAACTTGGGGTGTCATTCGAGATTTCCCTCATGTGAGACCGAAGAGTTTCTTGCTTGCTATAGAAGCGTTTGGAAGAGCGGGCAAAGTCAGTCGAGCTGAAGAGATTTGGTCGGAGCTCAAGACTGAAAAGGGTCTAAAATTAACTGAGCAGTTTAATTCCATGATCTCTGTTTACTGCAGGCACGGGTCTGTAGACAAGGTTTCGAGTCTTTTCAAGGAAATGAAAGAAAACGGCTGCAAACCAAACGGAATCACTTACAGGCATCTTGCTTTAGGATGCTTGAGATCGGGATTGGTAAAGGAGGCGTTGAAAACCCTAGAGATGGGAGCAAAGCAGACTACGAGTAGAAGTGTGAAGAAATCGTCCCCTTGGTTGGAGACGACACTTTGCTTAGTTGAGAGGTTTGCAGAGATGGGAGATGTGGAGAACACTGAGAGGTTCTTTGCAGAGTTGAAGGAAGGTAATTATACAAGGTATACATTTGTTTACAACTCCTTGATTAAAGCTTATGTTAAAGCCAAAGTGTATTGCCCTAATTTGCTAAGGAGAATGATTCTAGGAGGGGCAAGGCCAGATGCAGTAACTTATAGTTTGGTAAAGCTTGTTGATCAGTTTAAAAATTCAGAATGAATTGTTATATTTCTAACAAGCTCTCCTAGTTTGTTATCAGACTGTGGACTGCATTTGAATATGATTTTATGTTTCATGTTTATATGTGGAGTTTGTGAAATCTGTAACTCAAGGTTTAACTATAAACCTCTCTACTTTAGTTGGAAAAATTAAACCCTCATGAAAACGCTCTGAATAAAAACGCAAAACTCTAGCTTACAAACGCTGCCACCTCGCCCCGCTTGGGGCCACGATTCCGAGCCTCATGCCGGAATCAGAGAAGATGGGGTGCTGAAAACTCGCCAGGACTTGGCCACTGTCGCCAGCACCTATCCCCAAAATCAAACCCACAGGCAAAACCAGAACCAATCCCAAATCTCCATCCTTTGACCCCTCGGCCTTACCCTCTTCGCCGCCAACTCCTGTTGTGAAGGAAACGCTAGAACCTCACTTTGAAGCTTCACTTGAAATGCCACAAGAAAAGGCTCATGCACCTTAGCTCTGCTGATGACCTCCTTTTGGCCATTGTTCTGGACATAGGCAACAATGTATGGTATAGTCCTATAGTGTGATAGTGGAAGATTTTTGACCAATAAAGAAAAACGAAACTACAAATTACCCAAAATATCAACTCTATGTTTGACGTATGCATGAGAGAAAAATAGGGAAGACCATATCTATGTTCATGGATGTTGTTGGTCCATTCATCTGTTGAATATCTATTATTCTCAATTGTTCCATTTTTTTGTGTCAGGAAAACCTTGCAAAGAATTGGTCAAAATGAAAACAAAAGGAAGACCACACCCTTGCAAACCAACGAACACCATTGAAACAAATTTTAACCAACTCCTAAAAATGACACCCAATACTTCCTTTCCTATAAAAACTCTTGCATTTTGTTCTTCTCTCTTGAACATACACAATCCTCTGGAGGATTTTCTTTTGTTAAACATACGTTTGTTATTAGCTCATACGACGCAGCCATGGTTAAGTCTGGAGCCATCTCTTTTGTGGCGAGTGCCTTGTGCCTTGTCGCGGTTGTCAGGGCGGCGCAAGAACCTACGGGTTCCCCAAGCCAGTACAGCGTCCAAGGACAGGTGTATTGTGACACGTGTCGCATCCAATTCATCACCCGACTTAGCGTGTTTCTTGAAGGTACACAACACAAATATATCCTTCTTTCATCTGTTAACTTTTTATGACGAGGAATCCTGTTTCAGTGATGACATAATTGTCTTTACAAAGTACTCATTAAAATTGATTCTTTCAGGTGCCAAAGTGAAGTTAGAGTGTAGGAACACGACTGATTCCAAGAATGTAACCTTTAGCGGGGAAGCAGTGACGGACAAAGACGGAAAATACAACATCCCGGTAAGCGGAGACTACGAGTTGAACAAGTGCGAGATTGTGCTCTTGAAAAGCCCGATGGCCGACTGCTCCGAGATCCCCCACGACACCTACACTAAACAGTCCGCGGGCATTAGCTTGACCTCCCACAATGGCGTCGTGGACCCCACGCGACACGCCAACCCTCTCGGCTTCTTTAGAAAGACGCCTCTCCCTGAGTGTGCTGAAGCCCTCAAGGATATTGGTCTCAACTATTGAAGCTCATTTCATATAAAAAAACCATACTTTTGTGTTTCACCTTGGTCGTTTTGAACTCTAATGTTTTGTAATTCCATCATTACGTTGTTGTTCAATTGCTATCAAACTGTTCAAGCTAACGTCTATTTGTATATAATACGTGCATGATTGCTGATTCAATGGATTTAAACAAGAATAGACAGTTGGCACTTGGCAACTACGTACGGATGCAATCACAATATCACATGTTACAAGAGGATCTTTTTTTTTACCGTACGGATGCCCTTTGGAAAGAACTTTTTATATTTTTTTTAGGGTAACTAGAATAACTACGGGCTGGCTAAATGTTATATATGAAATTTATAAAATCACTAGAAAAAAAAACATGATAGAATTTATCGGCTAATTAAAAGAACTAATCAAAATTAAGTGTCATGATTGGTAAAAACTTAACTAAACGTTACAATATTAAAATTTATCAGCTTGTTCCTCGACCAAAAAAAAAAAAAACAGTTTACTCAAAAGATAATTATAACAATTACGTCTGCTGAATGCATATAAGATCATCAACAAGGGAGTACATAATTTACTTAAGACAAGCTCAAAGAGAAGGGAATAGCACATGAAAACATTGTGTAGAATGGTGGAAGATAGGAGAATTATATTGGAGGCATTGTGGTTTGAATGTGAATTTTTAAAGAAGTGCCTAAAATGTTGGTTCATGGCCGAATTAGCAAACTATCATGTTTGGTGTGACAAGATCAGATACATTTCATTCCGACTAAAGTAAAGTCAAAAGCACTAAGCTAAAAAAAAGAAAGATGATAGGGCTTGGTGACTTTGATTGCTCCTTAGTCACTTTTGCCATAAAGCAAACACCACGGCCACTTTAATGGGCAAAATACATCTCTAGGCCTTGAAGTTATATGTTTTCGTAAACCAACATTTGTATTTTGAAATGGTCTGAAGTTAGAGCACCTCCAACAGTTTCTCCATTTCTCAAATTTGGAGAATATTGAAGTGTTTTAAGGTCGAACAACTTCTCCGTCTCATTCTCTAAAATAGGGATAGAGAAGAAGAAAAACTAGTCTTTCTCCAAATTTGGAGTAAGGTTTCCATTCTTCAAAAATAAATTCTTCCCATATTTCAATACAAACTTTACAAATATAGTATTTAGTTTTTTTGTTTTAATATATAATTAAATTTATATTCCATTTGAGGTTTGATTGATCTCTATAATGGAGAAATTGTTAGAATTTAAGAGCATCCCCAACAGATGTGCTAAAAGTTTTTCTAAAATGGAGAAGCAAAAGCAATATTCTCCAAATTTTTTCTACTTCAACTCCAACAGCTTCTCCATTTTGCAGAATATAAACTTTCTTATTTAAGTCCAACCACTTATCTATTTTGAAGAATTCAATGTTTATTAATTATTATTTTTATTTAACTGATAGAAATGAAAATATAATACAATCTTACTTTAAAAATACTAATTTTTTTATTTAAATAATAAAGAAGTAATTATACTAAAAAAATCATAATGTAAATAAGGAAATACATGCATTCACATTTAGGTGTTGGAAAGAGTATATATTATTGTTTAATGGTTTTAGGGTCGATACCGATCAACTAAAACATTTATGACTTATATACACATAAACTCAATAAAATTAAGACTTATGTGAGCAAAAAATTCATGCATTCACGAGAAGCTATAATAACTAAAAATATATATTTTATAATATATATATGATGAATTTGCATTATATATTTAACACTAAAGGGAAAACTTAAATGTTACACTGAATTTATATATACCTTCTGCTATTAGCATAAATGCATTTTGAATAAAGAAATAACTACCATAAATATATTTTGGAGAATCCCCTACATTTAGAGGATGTAGTGCAATTTTTTTCCCATCTCCATTATGGAGAATGAGATGGAAAAGCTGTTGGGGTAAAAAAATGAGCTATAATCCCCCAAATCCTTCATTTTCTCTATAATAGAGAAGCTGTTGGGGATGCTAAGGGCATCTTCAAGAGCTTCCCCATAATTTTGTTCAAAATGGAGAACCAAAAGAAATATTCTCCAAAATTATTTTAGTCTAAGTCTAACAGTTTCCCTATCTTAAATATTTTTATATTTATTATATTCAAAAATATTATAGAAATAATTATAAAAGATAAATCAACCGATCAAAATTTACCATGATAAAATTTGCAATTAATGTCTTCTCCATATTATTTTGGAGAATTCTCCAAATATAGGGAGAGAAACTCATTTTTTTGGAGAAATCCCTATAATGGAGATTGTGATAGAGAAATTGTAGGAGTGAAAAATTGTATCATACTCTCCATATTCACACTTTTCAAGAATATGGGGAAGCTCTTGAAGATACTCCTAAACTATAAAATTTTTGGAGATTTTGAACTTCTCATTCTCCATTTTAGAGAATTTTGGAGACTCTGTTGGAGATGCTCTTAACCTTATTTGTCTATTAAGCACTCAATGTTGATTGTTTGAGTGCGTATTGTATACCCTCTCGTTTAAGCACATTAAGTAGGGGCGAATAGTGCTAAATGAGCATTAATAGTTGATATAGATTTGTTGAAATAAAGAAAAGACTAATTTGTTTTTCAAAAAATCATTTTTATATGCCTATTCTCTAAACGATAGCATAGAGTATCATCTCCAAATGTAAAATCCAAATTCTAACAATTACAACATCCACATCAACAAAACTACCGAGTATTTCCACACCCGCAATTGTTGGCGACTCTAAGTCTCAACTTTTCAATTGTGATTTTTGATTAAATTGCCAAAGTGATAAACTTAGGCTTGAAACATATGTAGACACCTTAACTTGTCCATTTTAGTCAGTTAGACACCTCACCTTTAAAACGTAAACATTGAACACCCGAACTTTCTAAAAGCTACCTATTGAACACCTGTTGGCTGACACTGTGATGTTGTGCACTACACGCGCGCCACGTCACTTGCACATGGCGCCACATCATTTACACATGGCGCCACGTCATATTATTAATAATAAAACAATATTTTATTTAAATAATATTTAACTAATAAATTTTATTTAAATAAATTTCCAAAATAATATTTTATTTAAATAATAAAATTAATAATAAAATTTTATTATTTTATTTATTATGTAATACAAAAATTCCATTATTTTATAATTATATAATACTCCCTCCGTCCCGGAAAGTTTGTCCATAAAACATATTTACACGCGGATTAATAAAAAAGTGAAAAGGTTTGATAAGTGATGGGAAAAGGTGTTAAAGTGGATAGAAAGGGTATAAAAAGAGTAATTTGTAAGATTGGTTGGGGATAATTTTGTAATTTTATAGGAAAAAGTGATAAAGTTGAGAGAAAAGTTGGATAATGGGGATAATATATGAGATTGTATGAGGGTAAGATTGTAAAAGCATAGTGATATAAATGGAAATAAAGTAGAGATGGACAAACTTTCTGGGACGTCCGAAAAGGAAAGGCGGACAAACTTTCCGGGACGGAGGGAGTACAAAAATTCTATTATTTTTTATTTTATTTAATAAAATTATTTAATAAAAAATATTGTTATTTTATTACCGAGTCTATTATTTAATAATAAAATATTATTACTTTATTACTAAGTTTATTATTTAATAATAAAAAATTATTGTTTTATTACTAAGTTTATTATTTAATAAAATTCAATCCGTTCAGATTCGGGTCAACCGGTCGGGTTTGAATTTTCGGGTTGAAACCCAGATATTTCCGTGTTGGGTCGGGTGGGGCTTGCTTAAGAAAAAATAAAATAAAATCAAAAATATTTTATTATTAAAAATATTTTATTATTAACAATATTTTATTTTTAATAATATATATTCTTTTTTTTTAATTTTCCATTTCAATGCCACGTCTACTTCATCACTCGCCCTCCGGCGCGTCTATTACACGCACAGTGCCACATCAGCAAATAGGGGTTCAATAGGTAGCTTTTAGAAAGTTCGGGTGTTCAATGTTTACATTTTAAAGGTGAGGTGTCTAAGTGACTAAAATGGACAAGTTGAGGTGTCTACATATGTTTTAAGCCGATAAACTTATGTGACATTTTATCTTTAAAAAAAAATATGATGCTTACATGTCATCCACGTAAAGTGCGTGTTATATTTACAACACAGGTACGCTCTTACAAGATACAAAAAAGTAAGTTTAAGAGTTTATTTGAAAATTTATGGTTACCAATAAAAACGTATAAGTTTAGAGAAGGAAAATGTATTTTGACTACTTGAATGGTCAGACTAACTTATAATGATTTTTTTTTTTTTTGATCAGAGACTTATAATGAATTTATGCATTGTTATCTGCTACTTTAATACACTTTTACAAAGCAACTTTCAATAGCTTTTTCACAAAAGCATTTACTCAAGACTTCAATTAGCCAATAGAAAGCTTCCTTTTCGAGTCATAAAATTGAAATTCCCCTCGAACCAAACTGGTCGAAAATAATTATCGCTTTATCATTTGAAATTTGATCAATTTTATGTGTCATTTTAGATTTTTTTTAGAAAAGTAAGTATAAATAAGCCGTGAGAATAACTACGAACAGTTACTTTTTGTGATCAAAACTATTTATTTAGTGTACCTTATACTGTAGAAGAATAGGCTTGTTATTTAATAGATAGAAAATTCTGATACTGTGTGTTCTTATTGAGAGATATTTACACCAAATTCTTGTAAGCTGGGAGTTATATGATTCTCTTACAACCAAATCGTTGACTTTCCCAATTAACCCCATAATAAGACAATTGACTAACGTACAAGTTTCTCTTAACCGCACCCTGATTGAAATGATCAAGTAAAAATGACAAAGAAAGGCAGAAAAAAAAGAACTCTAGAAATGATCAACAATTAGTTTGACCATATGACACATCCCTCCTCCTCTTGGCCGGGAAATCAGGGTTGAAACCACTACAACCTCCGCCAGCCCCGGCTTCTCCAGCGGTCTCGGCCGCCAACTGATGATTGCGGGCCCAGTACTCTTCCAAGGCCACCCCATCCACGAATTGGTCAAAGTGGTAGGTCTCATAGACATGGAACACATGATTATCGGGAAACGCACCGGGCATGCTTGGGCGACCAGGCATCTTAGCCCTTCGACGTCCCGCGCCAACCGGGACGTTACGAAGGGCTCCCCCGGCCGTCCAGTATCTTTGGCATCCCCGGCAGAAATGTCGGGGTTGGTTCACATTGTAGTTATTGAAGTAACAAAACTTGGTCTCCATGCTCTTGCATCTAGGGCATGGAATGACCGTATCCGGCCTCTTTTCTAAGCTTGTCTGTTCACAGCTCTTGTTGTCATGGGAAACACTTTTTGTTGCCTCTTCTTTGGCTTGTAAGACTATAGTTTTTCCAAATAACTTGATCCCTTGCGCCTCTTGATCATCTTCGACTTTTTCCATAGTGACGTACGCGATTCCAGGGACCGATGAAACGAGGAGGAGATTGAGATTACGATGGGTGTTGCGAGAGGGGCTTGAATTAGAAGAAAGGTGATGGGAGGGGCTAGAGTATAAGGGTGTGTTTCTATATAAGGCCTAAGGGATGGAGCTAGGGTTGCAAAAGCATAACATAAGAAAATGAACCAAAATTAAAGTTGAACGAGGGCATGCAACAAGTAAAGATAGAAAAAAAGAAGAACACAGGCTAAAAGAAGGAAAGGGGAAAAGGACTTGGAAAAAGAGGGAAAGGGATGAAAGGTTGATGTAGAGATGTAGCCGCCATGAAGTGGAGTATACATGAAAGATGCAATAGTAGGAGCAGGCGTAGAAAGAGGTTGATCATGAGCTTTTTCTCCAAATTCTTACTCTACGTGTTTCCAGGGGCGGAACTACCCTACAGCCCCCACTGGGATTTTCAAAAAAAAAAGAAATTTTAAAATCTGAAAATTGCAAAAGAAAGAGAGAAAGGGCTGAACGGAATAGGCTTGCTGGAAGATTTGCTGGACAGCAAAAACTCTGCTTTTTTGTTTGAAAATGATCTATCTACCTTACTGATTTTTTTTTTCGGTCTGAATCTACCATACTGATTGTAGTTTAGCAATTGTAAAGACTAACAAGGAGAGACTTTGCCAATACCTACAATGCTGTGAGCCTGCAATATTTTTTGCATTACTTGGACAGTGATAAGAAGTATTCCTATAGGTTGATAATGGTTGTCTTCCTATAAAATTAATTCCATAAGCTGTCACAAGTCTATCATTGAGCTGTATGTGAGCCTAACCTTGCTATGAACTTCTGCCATAAAACGTTCAACATGCTTGTATGGGAGATGATTAATAGAAAATTGGAACGGTAAAAATTTAGCCCCCTCTGACACAAATTTCTGGTTCCGCCACTGCGTGTTTCAAACACCAATCGGCATGGATCTATTATATATATCATCAAGTATTAAAATTTTGAGTAAAACTAAATGTTATTGTAAGTTAAAATGTTTCACCTTAGTTATAAAACTTGTATGGTGGATTGGTGGGTTGTGATTTTTAATTAAATTGGTTCCGTACGTGTCACAAAGAGCGTGGATATTGTTAGTACACCAGGATTCGTAAGTACGCCAAACCTTATGACTTTTATATGTATATTATTCCTCTTTTTTTGCGTCACGAAAACCTTATGACTTTTATAATACTATCGTTTTATTTCAAAATATATATAATTACTAAAAACTTCATATGTGATATGATATGAAATCTCAAGAGAAATATTTTATCAATATATAAATATTTTATAATTAATTAGACTTTTATATGATGATAAAATAAAAAATTAAGTTAATTATGACTTATTTTTGCATAAAATTTTCAGAAATACAGACTTGCATTAGTCATAATATTTTTTAAAATAAAATTAATATTTTAATAGATATTATAAAATTATGATTAATTTAAATTTAGTAGAGCTATAGATCAATACAATTTATAAATGATTATTATAACACAAACTTAGTTTATATATTTTTCAGATATACTTTTAGATATTTGTTACTTAAATTATAAATTCATTGTACAAAAAAGATTGACAAAAAAATATGGAAAATATATATGATTATAAAAATACAATAAACAACAAAATTTCAGAGTGAAAAATAAGTTAACAAATTAATTATACTTTTGATATACAGAAATGAGTGTCTAATCAAATAATTGAAAAAGATAGATATTAGGTCGAAAAAGATACAAATTAGAAAAAGGAAAAAGATAGATCGATGATAGACAATTAATAAGGATAAGAAAGACTTTAAAAATTATTTTTCTAAATTAAACTTTTAACATGAGGTGGGACCAGAATTAATGTGGAAGCTCAAATGGTCTCGACTTTAATATATAGTACTAGTATTAGTCCCGTTCCTTTAAGACACAAATTTGATTTAACTAAAAACTAAGTTTAAATTTTATATAAAGTTATTCAAAATAATAGTTTGATATAAAATCTTGTATTATTTTATGTTATTTTTTTTCTTATGGGATTTATTTTAGTGATGCAATATTTCTACTATAATATATTCTTTTAATCAAATAAAGATTTGTATAATCATAATTTTTATATAAGGATTGAATGTTCCTAAGATTGCTAGGATCTATTTTAATGTTTATGGATTATAGTTTTAATTATGAATTTAATTGGAGTTGACATATGTTTTTATATTATTATTTTAATTATCGTGTTAAAGGGCACAATTTTATAAATAAAATAAACATTGATTGGAATTAGTAGATAAGAATATTTTGAGAAAACTTATGTATAAAATTTAATGTTTATTGTTTTTAGAAAAAGTAAAAATGGAAATTAGTAGATAAGAAGATCGTTCTAATGTGGAGTCTACAATGAAATTTCAACCAATTAAATAAATTAAATTATTTTAATAAAAATGGTATTCGGTCCAATGAGAAGTTGACACATGTCGTTCTAAATATTATTTTTAACCTCCGCTTTAGTATATAGTTACGATGATGATAGATAGATAGATAGATAGGTTGAAACACGCATAGTAAAATATAGAAAATCAAGTGCACTACCTATATAGTTTTTTATGTTATCTTTTCTATTGTTACCTTTTTATAAAATCTTATCGGACTTATATTTGGTCACTTGTGCATGTGTGTTTGTATAGACACGTCTACTTATGTTGGAATGATATTTGAAACCGTCACTAGAGCAATGTTCTTTGATGTTTACAATCCAACTTCTCTATTCCCCTTCCTTCATATGCTCAAGTGAAAGTACCAAGTTGGTACTTTCACGAGGACGTGAACGACAGGGGAAGTCGGGAAGAGCGGAGACCGGCGACCGGCGACCAGCGAGGGCTCGGGAACGACGGGATACGCGACCTGCAGGGCTGCTTGCGTGAATTGGGAAGGAGGGCTGCGGGAATTGGGAAGGAGGGCTGCGGGAAAGTGAAACTAGGGTTGGGTCAAAACTCAAAAAAACTCAGTCAAAACTCAAAAAAGTACGGGTATTGGGCATTCTTCGGTTTTTTTTATATTAAACCCGAGAATCGAACCCGATATTTTCCTAATAACCGAACCGAACTTTTTTTAACATTTTTTTTCCAGGAACCGGACCAAACCGAACCGAACTGCTCAGTTCGGTTCGGTTCTTCGATTCTTCTGGTTCTAAGTCCCAGCCCTAGTACCAACTATTGGCTAATTGCTTTAGGTAGGTTGTCATTGGAAGCAAAAGGAAATCTGCATTTGATTAAATTATGATACGCCATCTTTTCTTTTCTCTTTTGGATAAAGGATCAAGATATTCATTAACAAATTGATTTTTTTTTTACTTTCTTAATGCGTTTGTAGATCCATAAAATAAACCTGTTTATATTTTGGTTTAGTGCTAGAACGTTTATCCTTAATCATCTATACCGATCCATCTTGTCTTTATCTTTGTCAATCCAGCCCATAAACACAGTGGCGGATCCAGGATCTATGGGATGGGGGACGGATTTTCGCCTAAACATCTTACTCGACCTTATATATTGTGTGCAACCTTAGTCGTTCTAATCGGGGTTTATCCCTCATTCTCACTGGTTGAGTATGGAGCCTGATTCGGATTGGGCGGAAGGAGACGGAACGAGCTAAGGACCGAAGACGAGGAAGAGAAGTCGAAGGAGGCAAATCGGACGAAAGAGCGAAGACCAGGCGATCGCGAACAAAGCTCGCGGAATCGCCGGACCCGCGACCGCGGGTGGAGCGCAGCAACCACGACCGCGGCTTGGTGCCCCGCGACCGCGGGTCGGAGGGTTCTTCGCGGCTATTTTTTTCGGCGGCAGAAACGCGGGAAGGGAGCCGTAAAACGCGGGCGCGTTTTGGAAGGTGTTGCCCGAGCTTCGAGACGTCTGCGGGGTTCGACTAGGGTTTCCATATCTTTTGAGGATATTTTGTTTCCTTAGGAAAATTATATCTTTTGGCTCTAGTTTCTTCTATTAATACTCAGCTTGAGTATTGTAATTGGTGTGTTACCAAAACCCTACAGAGAGAGATCCTGAAAGTGAGATTGAGAGGTTAAGTTAGGAAGAATCCTTGTAATCCTTGAGTCCTCTGATTGATCTAGTGGAGAATCCTTGACTTGGTAGTGCCCCCAGACGTAGTCCTTGGGACGAACTGGGTCAATAATTGCTCGTGTCTTTGTCTTGGTTCACTTACTATCCATTGATTTGCAGGAACGATCCGGGGCTTCCGCGGAAATTTCCCCAACACTCACTTGCATCAAATTGTAGGTTGGATAAATGAGTCATGTTACGGTAAGTTATATCTAGATAGACTTATGTAAATCTACCATTAGAAAAAAATACACAAAAAAGCTTAAAATCTCGATGGTCTCTCACAAGGTAAAGTAAATCTACGACCTTACTAAATTCCAAAAAAATAACTTTTTCCTAATTGTTCTAATTTGATTTTTTTATTTTTTTTTTCATCTTTGTTTGCTTAAATTTAAACCCTATGAGCCATAAATTGGTAACACAACCCCGTTAGCCGCCGGGCACCGTCCGGCCGCTTCTTGCCCCGTCCCGTCCCACGAGACACTCGTCCCATGACACTAGACATTTATTTCCGGCATTGCCCGGACCAGTAGTTTAATATTAGTTGATTTTTTTAATGTATGTTTATGTCTATAGTTAGGTTGATTAATATATTGATATATATATATACAAAATATCTTGGTTTTAATAATTCGTAAGACGATGTTATCTGTTATGTGCTCCATAAGAGGGGTTGCTCAAATATAAATCACTACAATTATAAACGAATGAGTTATAGAACTGTACCTAAATCATATAATCCAATCAAAAAATTAACCTAGTATAATATATATATATATATATTAATATATACAAATATTGTAGTGATAATAACATGACAATGATAACTTGATCATCAATTGAGTGCATTTGTCGTCAAAAAATTCAAAAATACATGCAAGTAAGATTTATAAGAGGTTTGAGTCTAATGTGAATATGTCCTCTTTTATTGCAAAGAATTCCAGAGGGTGTATCATATTATCACGGTGAGATTTAAGGAGAATACTACATGTTATAAAACAATAAGGATGTGTTATGATAATTATTACAAGAGGATAATATATAATAATATAATAGTATATATACTATAAAGCATGATAATATATAATAACATATATACTATAACACATTAAGATGAATGGAAGTGTTTGTATTTAATGGGAAAATATTCAAATTTACATGTATGTTAGATAGATGATAAGTACATTTAATTTGATAATATATAGTACGTCTTAAATAATTATTATTATTTTATAAACTAATAATAGCAATACCATATTACATTGAACATAATACAACTTAATTGAAAGTAACTAAATTCAAGGCATTTAATGTCAAAAATTCCAACTTTACATGTAGATGTAGACAAATAAGATTTATAAGAGGCTTAAGTCTAATGTGAATATGTCATCTTTAATTGTAAAGAATTTTAGGGGGTGTATCTTATTATCATAGTGAGATTTGAAGAGAACATAATAACGTAATTGTTACAATAGGATAATAAATAAGGATGTGTTATGATAATTATTACAATAGGATATATATAATATATAATAACATAATAACATATATACTATACCACATGATAATATATAATAGAGTAATAACATATATACTATAAGGATGGATTGAGGTGTTTGTATTTAGTGAGAAAAAATCCAAATTTACATTTATGTTAGACAGATGAGAAGTAGATTTAATTAGATAATATATATAGTCTTAAATAATAATAATTATTTTATAAACTATTAATAGAAATACCATATTACATTAAACATAATACAATTCAATTGAAAGTAAATCAATTCAAGACATTTAATGTCAAAAATTCCAACTTTACATGTAGATAGATAGATGTTTAGAATGGACTAATGTTTGATTGCTCAAAAGCTTATAATTTACGGTGCGTTCGGCTGCCCATTTTTTAAGAGCTTATATAAGTGGAAATAAGTAATTTGAGTGAGTGTTTGGCAAAAAAGTTTTTTTATGGACTTATAAGCATACTAGTGTTTATATGCGATGAAAAAAATAATAAGTAGTAGGATGCTTATGAGAATAAGCAATGCTTATAACCCTATTTTCCTCAATACCCATACCCAGTGCCGGCCTTTACACGGTTCATGTGGGTATATAGAACAAGGCCCAGGGATTTCAAGGGCAATTTTTAAAGTATGTGTCCATGTGAGTAAACACAATTTGTTGTAGTGGTTGTTGTGAATTTTTACACAAAATAGCTAGCAGGTCTTGAGTTCGATGCTTCACAGCCCCCCCTTTTCTCCATCTCAATATATAACTCTTTTGGGCCCCCCACGATTTTTCTTTCATTTATTTACCAGCCTAACTTATAATTATAACTGCATATATTACTTATGATATTCAAAAGTACATTAACCACAATGATATTTAATTGTTTATAACTATTTCTTATAAACACCTACAATTCACAATTATTTATAAATTTCATATAAGAGCTTGCTGACAATTTTCGAACAGGGCCCCCAAATTTTCCGAGACGGCCCTGCCCATACCCCTCAGATCTGAGAGAGCCCAAACCAACCTCTGACTTCCACCCTCTCGTCCCTACTTGTCCATCGACTGTCGTCATCGCCACCGCGCCAACGACTAACTGGGTCCCAGCTTCTCCTCGTCGGAGATGTCGCCTCCTACGCCGACGTAATTTTCTATGGCGGACACCAGCAGAACCACCACCACCTACGACCTACTCGACTTCCCGACTCTACCCTAACCCGACGACGATGACCTAAGGCCCCCATTTCCGGCGAAAATAACCCAATGACAACGACCTAAGGCCCCCAATCCTGGCGAAAACCCCAGGCCCGACTCTCGCTCGACGAGATCAAACACCGGTCACCACCTAACGTCGAAAACCCGATCTGATGACGGTGCCTTCACCCTTGCCCCCGACTCTACCGGTCAAATCCAAAGATGGGGTTGTTGCTATCTTGGAAAGAAGTGAGGTCGGAATCGGACACAACAACACTTGGGATTGCAGGCGAAGAAGAAAGGGGGAGATTGATCTCTTGAACGATGCGTTTTCTAAGGCTGGAGGTTGAGTCCTCCTCACCCCTTGCCCCCGAATCTATCGGTCGAATCCAAAAGAAGAGCTAACTTACCGGCGATGGCGACGACAACGGTGTTACAGCCGTCGACGATTTCCACAATAGATGAATTTAGTCCACTTGCACCCAACACGAATGGCCAACCAATTGAGTTTTCAACGGGCTGGCAGGCGGAGATGTAGAGTCGAGGAGGGGAGGTGGGCGGGCCAATGAGCTAGAATCGAGCCTCCGACAATGACAGCGGCGGGCACGATGAAGCTTGTGCTAGATACGGCGTTTGCGGCCATGGTTCTTGAAGGTGAGCACACAATAGGTTTTTTTTTCTTTTATTTGTTTTTATTTTTTAAGGGTAAAATAGTCAAAACAAAATCAATACATACTGTTGAAGTCCAAAAACACCGTGTGCTTAAAACGCGATGAGAGTAGCAAAGCTTGATTTCAACCGAGTCAGAAGCTAGGAGATGGAAAAAGTGTTTTATTGGCAAGTGTTAACGCGAGGATGACAGTATGAGAAGTGTTTTTGGGTCGAGTGCGAGATTACAAGTCGGGGATAAGACTCTCTATCGCGTTGAGTGTATTGGATTACAACAAGGATCTTAGCTCGAGATTCAGTGTGTGTTTCACGAGGTTTTTGATCCCCTTTTTGCTGCACAGAGCTTGTTATTTATAGCCGAAGTCTGGGTTGAGATCGAGTGACAAGTCGATGTGGGACGAATGCCGCCCAAGTACGTGTCGCTCTCTGGTTGGCCCGCAGGGGCAGTGGCCGCGGAGCTATTCACTGGCTGACCAGGATGGGACGTTGCCGCCCGCCCACTTGCTTGAATGGGACGTTGCCGCCCGCCCACTTGCTTGAATGGGACGTTGCCGCCCATCCATTTGCATGGATGGGCGGCCGTCGTCCCCCGCGATCACTGCCAGCGCGATGGAGCCATGCTCAAGGGACTTCCACGCTTGGTGAATTTTGCTTTGGAGGGGGTCAATGCTGGGAAGGGACCCGACGGCAGGTGCGGGGGCGACGCTCTTGAGGGGTTTACACTTGATAGAATTTAGTTCGGGAGGGGACCGCGTTGACGGTTCCTAGTATCAACACATACAAATCAGCAAACCGTCTCACCAAACACCCTATTGTTTATCAAAAAAATAAGTTTTCAATATCGGTAATAATATCAGCAATTTATATCTGTATCAGCAATTGATCAGCATCAGCATCAGCAATGAATTGTCGAACGGAGCCTTAGTAGAGGGGAAGCGGGCGGGCCAACAAGCTAGAATCGAGCCTCCGATGATGAAGGCGGCGGGCACGATGAAGCTTGTGCTAGATACGGCGTCGGCGGCCATGGCTCTTGAAGGTGAGCACATGATAGTTTTTTTTTCTTTTAATTGTTTTTATTTTTTAAGGGTAAAATGGTCAAAACAAAATTAATACATACAAATCAGCAAACCGTCTCACCAAACACCCTATTGTTTATCAGAAAAATAAGTTTTCAATTTCGGTAATAATATCAGCAATTTATATCAATATCAGCAATCGATCAACATCAGCATCAATAATGAATTGTCGAACGGAGCCTTAGTATGAAGCTTAATTGACAATTTAATATCGATCCACAATTGAAAGAGGTTGTTGAAAGGGTTAACTTGAACAAATAAATTTGTATTCAAGACCCCTCTGAGTATAGCGAAGTCAGGATCATCCACGAGAGTTAGTAGAATCTATAATCTAGCAATCAATCCTAGCAAAACAAACAAAACAATGCAATAACACAACTCCATGAATGGGTCGAACTCGACCTTGTCAAGGTCGACCACGACCACAACTTTCTTCCTTACGAACACACATGACCAAGACACAAAGGAGGTCGATCTCGACCCGAGGGAGGTTGGCAACGACCTTTGTTGGGTAATTAGAAACTTCGAAAATCCAATGGGAAAAAGATCTAGGACCAAGGATCTACCACAACATAATCATGCATGCAAAACAACAATCAATGATCAACCAACCTATAATCTCATGAATGACTTTCGCCACAAATTAACAAGTTAAAATCTCAATTTTCATAAAGATGGTAACTAACATCCTACTTGTTATCTAAAGGTTTTAACTTTAGCTTCAAACCCTAATAGTTATTCAAATTCACAATCTAATCGTTCAATTCAATTGCAAATCAGAACATCCCTCAACTTTCATCAAGGAATTAAGCACAATAAGTTGGATAAAGGAGATAGAGATTAAAAGGCTAGATTTTGACCAAAGATTCAAGTTTTAACATGCATTCTTATGTTGGATTTCACCCCAACTCTAGAAAAGATTATTGCTCACACTTAATCATGCAAACAATCATCTTAGAAGAAAAGAAAACATGATCCAAAACAAACAACTTGAATTAAAAGAGAATTCAAACCTACAACTTAGGCAAATCCGGCCACAAACTTCCTAGAAATCTCTCCAAGTCTCTCTCTAGATGCCCAAGAGCTTGGATAGTATGAAGCCTACGACTAGAAAAGGGCACCCTAAGGCCCCTAATATAGAGATAGATGTGTTCTAAAAAAAGGAAATTACAATCTATCTTGGAAACCCATAAATAAAACACCCGAAAGTCTATTACTTAGGCCGCAAGTTTTGCTCGGTCAACTCCAGGGGAGGTCGTTAACGACCTAGGGTAGGTCGATGTCGACCTTCAGTCGACTTGGATTTCTTTTTGTGTTGTCTCGAACTTCCTCCAGAGCTTTGGCCTTCTTTCGGTGTTTCTTCCTTGATGTTTCTTGGTTCCTTTAGACTTCTTGTATCTCCTTTTAAGACACCTTAGAACTTGCAAATCCATCCTTGAACTCCTTAGCAAACTCCACTTGACACTTCACTTGACTTCACACTTGAAAACCGCCACACACCATCTTCACGCCTCCTCCTAGAATGCATGGAAAAGCCTAGAAAACTCCTCTTCAACGCTCCATATACCTTGAACTCCTTAGCAAACTCCACTTGACACTTCACTTGACTTCACACTTGGAAACCGCCACACACCATCTTCACGCCTCCTCCTAGAATGCATGGAAAAGCCTAGAAAACTCCTCTTCAACGCTCCATATACCTACAAAACACAAAAGCAAACACAAATGACTCCAAAACCCTCGAAAGAGAGTTGAAATCACATGCAAAACCACAATAATCCACTAGAAAAGACACAAACTACCTAGAAAACAACCTATGAAAATCAACTAAAAAGCATGAAGTACATTAAAGGTGTGAATGGATGACCATAATATTGGAATTGCACGGGCTATGGGTCAATAAATCGGCCCATCTATTCTTCTTACGGAAACAAGATTAGGGTCCAAGTGTCCAACCAATATCCATCTTTTGAAGCTCAATTTATTTATTTGGGGTGATTATTCTTTTCCCCTCATTCAATTCACCCTTTCGGTCATCGGTCTATTATGATGCAGAATCCAATTGTTAAAGGCAATATATAATATCTTTATTTTTTAGAGAAAGACTCTTGATAGAATAAGTGTTTAGGTGAGAAATAGGAATGACTCTCATTCCTCGGATTATACCCTATCTATACGGTTAGGGTTTTAATTAAAATTTATTATTATCTTCATTTTATCTAATGTTCGTTCTACTCGAAAGCAATAACAGTTGCCCAATGCGTCGAGAACTGCAGCTGGTCCCACCTCTTGCCGTTCACCCTTCGCCACCTACCTGCTTCCGCTCCGTCCGACGCCTCTTCGTCGCCAGTCAACTTTCCGATCCCTCATCTTCCTCGCTCTTTCTATCCCCTCGTAGAAATAAGGTGTTTCTGTTCATCTTCAGATTGTGAAATTTGCGTTTATTTGGTTTGATTTGGATTAGGTAGGGTGATGCTTCTGTCACGAATTTGATGGACGATCTGGAGTTTTTCGATTTGGATCGTGCTTCTAAGGCCGGTCCGGAAATTAGAGGTTTTATTAGTCTTAAGGTTTTGCTTTGTGTATCTATGTGTTAGGATGGTAACGATTGGTAATTTCAAATATTCTATAAACAATCTATATATTTACCCTTTCTGTATGAAAATTTTCATTTACTTGAATAAGTATGATGTGGCTTAATAAATGGATATGATATGACTTAATAAAATCGTATGTGGACAAATATATATACTGTATATGATATGTATAAATATATATGATGTGGCTTAATAGATAAATTAAATAATATGTGGCATGGAGCAACGATAGACCAACACATATCAAAATCCTAGATAGCAAAATGTGAGAGCGACCAGTGGAAAACTCCTACGTGGCGTAATGTGGTGGCTCTAAACGTTACTACTTTTATAAGTTTTATATATATACATAGATTATAAGGATTTTAAAAAATATATATATAATCAAGTATAAATATTATGTCTTCTAAGTATTTTTTAAGATATGTCGACTTCAAAAACAACCTCACTCTATAAAGTGTTATATCCTTGATGCTTGACAAGGGAACAACCTAAAAAAAATGTGCATCATCGGAACAATGACGATCTCGAAGATGCGTGGTTAGGGAAGTCTTGGTAAGACCACGCCCACCACCATCTTGACAGCTATAAAGGCCCACAAAGGGAAATGAAAATGAACCACAACCACAATGAAAATGCACCACAACCACAACAAATTAACATACAAAGAGACTACGTACAACACCACAAAAACAAGAAGGAAAAGTAGCAAGGACACACCACTAGATGGGGTTTCGTCCGGATCGGATGATATAAAAATTTAAATTTATAAACCGAACCCCAATTGTAGTAAAAGAGGTAGGGTGTCGAACACACGGGAGTTCGTGCGATGAGAGTACCAAAAAGACTAAAAAGAGGTAAAAGAAAGGCAAAAACAAAAGAAAATCAAAGAGAACACCTCGGACCGACACTGGTCACTTCAGTCCGAGGGTGGATCGAGGAGAATTTGCACGGGACCGACACACACAACGTCGGGCCCGATGTACTGGGTAACTCGAACTAGGCAAATTTGGTAGATCGGTCTTGGGTTTTTGGCTTCCTTCCCTAACTAGACTTGGGTGATTCTACCCCAATTCAGCCAATAAGTGATGATCCTTATGAGATCGAGGTTGTTGCCTTCGATCCCTCCACTCTACACTTTGACCTTAGGGAGTTTTCACCTCCTTCGATGCTAGGTCTAGTGATGGGCTCGAGATCGCTTTCGCTTACTCTTACCAACCACAAACCTTAGATCCCTTGTTCTCACAAGAGAATTGAAGCTCAATGTAGAGAGGATTCATAGATCAAGCACTCAAGGCTATGGAATTGAGGGTTCACACCCAATCCTAGCTAGGGGATTCCCCCATAGCCCAAGACTATGGAATCTACTCCATCAAGTAAGAGTAAAAAGCAATCAAATGGCAAAGCATGCAAATCTCAATCATCAAACTCAAATCTAACTCAAATTGCATTCAAATCTAAAGGGGTTCACAATATCCAAATCTCGACTCTACTAAACTAAAGCAAAACAAGTTCAAAACCACTAACTCTCTCTAGTTCTCCACCGATCTCTCTTCTCTTCTCCTCCTCCCTTCTCCTCCTTGCTCTCCAAGTCTTCCTTTTGAGCCTTTGAGAGTGATTTTTGTGTGGATTGTTCTTAGATGCTCTCTAATTACCTCTAATTATCCTCCCTCTTGGATTGGGGACCAAGGAATTCCAAAATTAGAAGAAGGGCAAATATGGAAGATTACAATAATGTACCTTGGAGCCCAATCCTTTCCTTTGCCCACTTGGATCGATGCGGAGGTACCTCGGGCCCGACGTTGCCAACGTCGGTCCGAGCCTCTGAAGTGCCAAACTCGGGCCCGACTTGGTGGGACATCGGTCCTGGGCTCGATCCTCCTCTTTTCTTGGTCTTCCTTGAGTCTTTCTTTGATCTTTGCATGGCTCTTCCGCTCCTTTGCTCTTTAGCTCGACTCCTCTTTAGAAACTCCTCCAAAACGTCCTCTTTTGCGCCATTTTATCTACAAAACACAACAAACTCGCATAGTCTCCGAAATCTCATGGAAATACGGAATCTAAGCTAAAAAGGGACGAAACTAACAAAGAAAGGAACAAAAGACACATATTTACAAAGGAAATTAACTACTAAAACACCACCAAAATGAGAGACATCAGAATACCCCATACTTAAACTTGCTTGTCCTCAAGCAATAACAATGTAAACAAGACCGAAGCACAATCTTCAAGTAAAGCCTCATATGAAAACACAATTAAGCACAAGTAATAGATATCCTAGCAAGATTACGTCATCACACATGATCAAGTGTTCAAGGAATAAAGTCTAATGCAACCAAGCCTCACTTTAGGAATGTGAAAATGTGTATCACTCATCATATGTTTAGGTTTAGCAATGAACACTCATACTCAAAAATCATGCAAGTAAAGACTTTACTACTGAAGCTAATATCACCAATTCCTCCACCTAGAGATGCCTATTACAATGCACACAAAGAATATGAACTTGGCTCAATGGAGACCCTCAAAGAGGTTCCATTCGACCGGGTTGTAATGGGCTTTTGGTATTTCTCAAGGTAGGAATCATTTTGGTCTTGTGGTGCTTATAATGGGGATTGAACTTTCTAGTCTCTCACCAAACTCACCAAAATTCCACTTTCAACTTCACACATCCAAAAGACTTTGATTTTTTTTCTTCTTCTTTTCATCTTTCAACCCACACTTCACTTAACATCCCACTTCATCTTTGCACTATACTTTTTGTTGGATTTTCACACCTTTTTTTCACTAGGATCGACTTGCACTCTAACTCGGGTCCGATGTGCACTTTAACTCGGTCCGAACCCTTTTCTTACACTTAAGCACTTTGCTTCCAATTCACTACTTGTCCAACTTTTTCTTTCGTTCTCACACCAAAGATGCACTACCCACTTGGTTTATAACTCCATTTCTTGCCCTTTACCAAAGAGAATCTCAACTCTCCAAATATACTTCCAAAACCTCTCATTAAAGTCCAATCCCTTAAGGGTCAAGTCATATAGGCTAGGAATCATATTTTTGAGGAGTTTCAAATAAAGGTCTAAGGCTAAAACGGGGCTACAAACAACGGTTTCTCTTCAAGGTAGGATATTGAACATTTTGTGACTAAATGAAATAAAGTTCAAATCAATGTGACAAAGCATAGAACAAATCTCATATTGGTCTTGGAAAATAGATAAACACCTAGCAAGTTTTACTTAGCATGCTTGATCTATTTCACACAAGAAAATGAGGGATAAGCAATATGAACAAGCATCCCTAAAATGGCCAAAAATCATCTCACAAGGGTCACTCTAGCTTAGTTGCATCAAAACTCATCCTAGAACTCATGTGCTCAATAAAAACATGCAAGATATCATATCACATCAAAAGCAACATCACTTAGAGGCTAAACCATCCAAAAATATGCAAAAGATTTTACATGCTCACATCATCATTAACCTTCATATGGACATCTAAGATGGGAATTCCTAATCCAAAACAAAATCTTTTTGTCATTTTTAACACAATTTTCAAATTTTTAGGGATTTTTTTGCAAAAAAATTCTTAAAAGCAACAAACAAAACAAACAAACTCATCCATACATGCCATCAAATTCAATCATCATTCATTTATCACATCTTATGCCACTATCCAAAAGAAAACATCCCTTAACAAAACAAGAGAAGTACAAGAAACCTACACATGAAACTATGCGCAACTAACCCACCCCATACTTAGAATTTTGATGTCCTCATCAAAACAAAGAAAACAAAACTCAAAAGTAAAGAGAAGAGTCAAGAAAACTCACAATTTCTTATTCTTGAATGGCATGTTGAGGCTTAGTTTGGAGGGTGTCCTCGGCAGCGGCCCCTTTGGAGCCGGGCTTGTCTCTCTCGCTCGTACACTTGGTCGTGGAAAGGATCTTGACTTGGCGGTTGAATTTGTGGGGCGGGACGCATCCATTGGTCTTCACGGGAAGAGAAGTTCTCGGTCATCCATTCATTGAAGCTCTCTTGAATGCTCCATCTTTGGTCCTCGACCGCTCTCAAGTCATCCACATCACGTCTAGTGTAGGCGATGTTGCGGTTCACTTCTTAAAATTGAGCTTGGAAATCTTCTTGGTGGTGGGAAAGTTGTTGTTGTTGGAAGTTGAGGTGTTGTTGTTGATGGTTGAGTTGGAGTGCCTCTTGTAGCATGCTAGATTGTTGAAGTTGAAGATGAGCCAATTGGTTGGCTAGGAAGTTCATGTCCACCGATTGTTGAGGCTCGGGGAACACCATTCCGGGCCCGTACCATTGGGCATACCCCTCGTACCCTCCATAGCTTGGTGGTTCTTGTCTTGCTTCACTTCCCTCACCCCTCTCGAATTGGCTCGGAACCGGATCGGGCAAATAAGTGTCGGACCGACGTTGGTGGACGTCGGGCCCAACATGGCTTGCACCTCGGTCGAGTAATGTTGGTGCGTGGTCGGTGAGCAAGTTGTGGTAACCACCATATTCTTCTTCTTCTTCTTGAAGCGGGTCAACGTCTGTAACACCCCTATTTTGAAACCATGGGTATTACATGCCAGCGACCTCGGATTTTCCCATCCAAAGTCACCCAAGGCGATAGGTAACACAACTTGATTCATAAGAATGAAATGTTCAACTTAAATTTCATCAAAAGTGATCAATGTTTGATACATGACTAGAAATCAATGATCAATGATACAAAGTATCGATGTTTGAGTGAAGAAGACATATAAATCATTTTGCAGCGGAAGTATAATGACGGTTAAAAGATTCCTCACAAAAACAAAATAGGAACCTCCAAATAACTTGAAATCTCTTGAAAATCTTCCTTTCTTCAGATCTTCGAGTCTTCGCCTTTAATCTGCTACGGTCCTGCTCTTGCTACCTGATATTTCCATAAAAGCAAGAAATACCAGCCGACCAATGTCGGGAAGAAAGAAAGTGGTATTAGTCTAACGCGAGACTAAGCAAGTGGTAGAATGTGACTAGGTTCTTAAAAGGCTAAGTATGTCGGCATCAAGGTCCAAAGGGAACTAAGTGATACACGACAAATCGGGTTCTTTTGAGATGCGAGTGTGATATAATTTAGAGGATGAGGCTTCATTCGAATATAACTCAGATAAAAGGAACGAATCCGAATGGAGGTGAATAACGAGCTTTCTTTTGAGAATAGGAAGTCACAAGGAGGTGATTCCTAGGAACAAAAGATGATTAAGATTTTGTTGGAAACTTATTAATACACATCAAAGTTTAGTAGAAACAATTCAATTTCAACAACGCACTTTAGTTTAACGATTTTTGGATGTGGCAACTCATAAGAGTCAAGGGCCACCCGAGGAATATCCATTTCAACGATTCAATTAACAATTTTTGTATGTGGCGACCCCTTTGAATGAGCCTAGAGTCACATAGTTGAGGAATATTCATTCCAACAATTCATTTATAGATTTTTATATGCGGCGACCCCTTGAATGAGCCTAGAGCCACATAGTTGAGCACCTAGCTAGGGTGCTATCACCCCTCTGAGCGGTAGAGCGGGCAGAGTCATGACCCAGTATTAGGGTATAGGTACATCCTAATACATCTTTTTGAGAAGTGTAGCAGAGACGAGTCTCTCACCCCTAATCTCTATTCTAGTCCATAACAAAGTCTCGAAAATAGACTTGAAACAATCAGAGGCCACAATCATCGGTCCTAAGTCCATGGGCTAGCGCAGTGCAGTAATATAAATAACAATGGGGTCGTTATTTCTAAACAGAAAATAACCCTATGTTCATTTTATTTAGCAAACAAGGGGTTCCCAACAATTATATGAATATTAACGGAATGGAAGGAAATTCACGTTTAATCATAGAGAGCAAGAGAACCATCCACTTGCCTTAACTTGACGGGATAAAATTCTTACAGAAGCGACGTCCTTGATTCACGAGCTTAAGGCGACTCAAGTACTCGACCTAAATTAGGCGCGGTTTTCACGATGAGCGAATACGAAATAAATTAATATTTAATTTACTTCTTGATCTAAAGAAAATATTCTCTCAAATTATCATATTCCCTATAATAACTTGTGAGGTGAAAATAAATAATTTTTCATTGACGGTTTAAAATTATTAGCTCGACGTTCAAGAAAAACATTTCTCATACCCTTTATAAAATGATTTGAAGACTTAAAATATTAATAACTTAATATCTCGTAGTAAGGTAAAATAAATAAATAATTAGTTTATTTCTCATATGTGACTTGGTCACCTTATTACTTCCTCATAATAATAAGCTTCTTAAGGCCTAAATAAATTATTATTTCTACTATATATAAGTATATATATAGATGTATATATATAAGTTCATGACGTAACTCAACATTATATTTGTATTCGCTTTAAGAAATTTTAAGTAACATTTTTATTAAGGTGAAAACTTGATAACTAAACTTGTTTAGCAATTATTTTTAATCTACAATTATCTTAATTTACTAGTCCTCTTATGTAATTAGTGAACCAAGGGGTGCATACTATGCAATTAGTGGTCTATTTGTTTGTTAACAAATTCGGATGAGATCTGCTAACAACACAAAGGCCCAATTTCCTTTTTATTTTAGCGGATCTGTCCACACTAATTAATTGGCCCAAAACAAAGAAAGGAAAGAGGGATAGCTTGCCTCTTGTGTTTCACGCAGTAGCAGGCAACGACAATGGCAACTGGCAACACCGCCCGACAGCAGCTCCGACGCCACTAGCCCACGGCGGTTCCCGGCGACTGCTGGCAGCTCCCAGCGACGACGAAGACGGCGGACGGCGGACAAAGGTGCAGTGGCGCCGGATTGTTCAGAAGAAAAGGGAAAGAAAGGAAAGAAAAAAAATAAATTCAGATTTGCTAATTTGTGAAATTGGGTGGATTTGGGCCAATTTTTGGGATGGAATTTGATAGTTGAAGGTTTCGAAAATGGTCAGGGATTAAGAGAGGGTTGAAGGGGAAGAGATGATGGTGGAATTGATTTTCCAAAAGAACCCACAATTTATAAAAGCTTCTCCCATCCTTCACGGGCATGGCGGTCTGACAAGGGTGAGGTCGAGCACTGTTCGACCAGATTTTCGGACAGTACTTGAGTGTCCCTCTTGCGTGTACGAATGGAGAAGGAGGCCGGAAATCTCGCTGGCAAAATCTGTCAAAGGGAACTCTTTTTTTTTTTTTTTTTTGAGCAAAAAAGGGAATTCTTTTGGTTTAAATAAAATGCATTTTCTTTATGTAACAAGGGCTGTTATAACCCAGTTGGTACGGAGAGGGAAGAGGACCCGAAAGGTCTCGGATCCAAATCTGGGCTCTTATCCTCTTTTATTTTATTTTGCCCAAATTTCTTGTTTAAATTATACACAATTAATAAGTAACCCAACTTGGTTCATCTTTGTTAATTGATAATATTGATCATCTTAAATTACTTATAAGTGAACATACTTATTTTTATATTTAGATTATAAGCTTCTATTTTATAATTTAAATTATATTTGAATAAATACTATTACTTCTTAAAAGTTTTCAGTCCATCGTTAAGAAACAATTTCATAAGAATATACTTTCACCTTTCAATATATTGGAGTATATATTACCTTATAAAAATAGCAGTTATTACAACGTCGATGTCCTCTCTCCTTACGAACTCATATTGGTTGGGCTCTTCTTCTTTGGTGTCCGGAGAAGCTTGAGGAGTAGTGAAACGAATATGTTGTGCTCGTCTCCTACACTCAAGAGTCCCCTCCGGCTCGCCATAAGGGTTCACATTTCCCGCCCACACTTGGAACCAATTGTAGTAACTCGTGAGGTCAAAGAGTCGAGGTCCCAAAGGAATTTGCACCTTGCCGAAGTTGGAGTGACGGGCTAGATGAGGAATGATGTCGTTGACGACCTTCTCCTTGATGATGTTGGCTTTCTTAAAGTACTTGAGATCCATGAACTCCACACCATTCGGGGCCGGTGTATACTTGGACAAATCAACCTCAAGTGCATGGGCTAACCGAGCAATCATACCTCCAAAGTAAATCCATGAGGAACTTTGGAAGTCCCTCACCATCTTCACCCATTCCCAAGTGAGGTTCATCGGCTTCTCATTTTGAAACAACATCTCGTAGAGCAACATGGCTTCCTCCTTCATCGGCTTGCTAAGCTCATGTCGGGCATAGATTGTGCACCCCAAAATGCGGATCATGACTCGGAAGAGTGGACTAGCGATCTCATTGGTTGAGGCTCCCTTCCTCATCTCGCTTTTGCCCGCTACATACTTCCAAAGATAGTTCACCTTATCATTGTCGACAAAAGCCTCGTCTCTAGCAAAAGGAAATCCAAGGTAAACCGCCAAATTACTTAGAGAGAGCTTTTGCGCTTCATTACCCAATTGGAAGGAGATCATGCCCTCATCTTCAACTCCTTCATAAGTGCACTTGAAAGTAGCCATAAACTCGGAGGTCAAAGCCGGATAGTGAGTGTTGCTCCATCTTAGCATCATATTAAGCCCAATGTTCGAGTAGCACCGAATAAAAGCCTCATCCATGCTCATCTTCTTGATTGATTCCCAATCTACCCACCGAGTGTGGTGAGATAGACCCATGAGTCGCTCATATTCTCTAGCCACATCATCATCCTCAAAGTGCACATCATCCATCCTTTGCACTCTCTTCGACTTCTTGGACTTCTTTGTTGCTCTCTCCATTCTTGAAGAAGATGCACGGGTAGTCATGGTACCTACACACAATCAAAGCAAAGAACTACAAGATAAAATCTATACAAACACAACAAGATCACATGCTTCCACAACTAACAACTCATCATGCAAGGAAATGACCCCATACTTGCTCTTAAGACACTCAATCCACTAGATCCAACATGTATGAGCGAAGAATCACATAACAATAGTCAAGCTACAAGATATATCATGATAAACAAGCCTTTACCAACATTCAAGCTCATGAATCCTAAAGCTCACACAAGAGAAAATCAAAAAGCACAGGACCGACCAACACGAGACATCGGGCCCGAGGTTCTCAACCTCAGTCCAAGTCTTGGACCGACTTGCAACATCGGTCCCGAGGAACTGGGTACCTCGGACCGACTCTCAATTCGACTTCTCTACCTAGATTCACCCAAAAATCACTCTATCATGCTCCTAAAATCCAAAATCAACCATTTCTCATCATCAATCGAAGTTCCAAGTAGGTTCTAGCATGTATGATCAACAATTAAGCACAAATTCAACTATGCATGCAAATCACCATGGATGCTCAAGGTCTAAGCTCACTCAATCATGGTAAATCTCAAATTTAGAAATGAAAGCATGAAATTCACAAGGAATCAAGTAGAAATCGAGATTCACATACCAAATTTGAAGAAAACAAAGACTTCTTAGCAATCAACTTCTTAAAACTCAAATTTTCTTCTAGATCTAGAAGAGGGATGAAGAATTATGGGATTTTGTTGGGATTTTTGGCTTTTGGATCGATGTTTAAGGGTGCTAGGGGTATGGATCGAGATTTGTGGTGAAGATTGCTTGGGGTCGAGTATGGTGGAGGTGATGGATCGATTTGGGAGTTTTGAGGGGAGCTTGGTATTTTGGGAAGGTGGTTATGAGGGTGATGGGTGTTAGGTATGGGAAAGAAGGCTTAAATTGGGTAGAAGACAAAGTTAGGTCAGAGGGGCATAATAGGCATTTCCACAAAATCAAGACCAATGTTGACCGGCCAAGCCGGACCGACGTCACAACATCGGGCCCGAGGTACTGGGTTCCTCGGTCCAACTCGATTTGGCCTCCTAAAATTCCCTTTTCTTGGTGATTCTCTACCCACAAGTCCTTTTATTGTTTCCACTACTACCACACACAATCATGAAGCTCACACAACACACAATTCCACAAAACATATGATAAGGAGAGATTAGAAAGAATCTAAGCAAAAGCAAAGAAAAACAAACTAGAAACTACGAAAATGAACCTACAAGACTCGGGTTGCCTCCCGAGGAGGGCTCTTTTTAAGTCAATAGCTTGACTTCTAACCTCTACCCTTCAAGGAGGGTGAAAAACGGATAATTGATCATCCTTGTCATATGCATTTCCATACTCCTCATAGCCGTAAAACCACCACTTGTGTTTGATGAAAGTGTGGCATCCAACTTCTCCATCACTCTTCTCCTCCAAAGTGTAGGTTGGCATCTCTTGCATCTTCTCAATTTGATCTTCATTCCCTACATCACAAGCATCTAGAAAATTTATAGGGGACTCAATAACATTATAACTCAAATCTTCCTTCAAATCACTCAAACAAATGAAACTATCCTCTAGATCCTCTTTCAAGTCACTTAAACACATATAAGAGTCTCCCACATCAAAAGGATACGAAGAAGGATACTCTTCATGGTTTCTCGGGCTATCTCCATCTCTTAACTCCTCATGGTTCTCAAATGGATCTAGTAACTCCCTTTCTTGCTCTTGAACATTGACCATGTCATGACCTCTCAAGGGTACTTCTTCCTCTCTCATGGTTTCTACTTCCTCTCTCTTACGCTTGGCACTTTCCTCTAACTTCAAGATCGCCAAAGCATCCGGTTCATTAAGAGCTTTGTTGAAATGGAACTCCACTTTTTCCTCGCCAATCTCGAAAGTCACTTTCCCATTTCTCACATCAAATTTAGCACCCGCCGTAGCTAGAAACGGCCTTCCAAGAATAAGGGGCACCAACGGATCTTCTTTCATGTCAAGGATCACAAAATCGTCGGGGACAAAATATCTCCCAACTCGAACGGGACGTCATCTAAGATTCCGGCGGCCTTTGTAGATGAACCATCGGCCATAGTAAGACTCATATCAACCGGTTCCATATCTCCGAGGTTAGCCCTTCTCCATATGCTCATGGGCATAACCGATATGCTCGCTCCTAAATCACAAAGAGCCTTGAAGTTTTGAGATCCAATCCCCACGGTAATGACAAATCTTCCAGGATCACCTAGCTTTTGAGGTAGCTCCAAGATTTTGACTTCATCTTGCATCTCCACAATTGACCTCTTCTTGCTTAAGATTTCCTTCAAGAACTTTGCATAGGATGGCATCTCACTTAGAGCATCGGTGAATGGAATGGTGATGTTCAAGCCTTGCAAGAGCTTCAAGAACCTCTTAAACTTGCCCTCAACAATCTCCTTGGGCTTCTTCAATGGGTAAGGAAGAGTTGTGCCACCTTGTTTCTTGGTTGAATCCACTTCCTTGGACCGATCTAGATCTCTCTCAACATTCTCAGCTTGGACCGACTTTGGAGTGACATCGGGACCGACTTTTGGAGCCTCGGTCCTAGGGCAGGGCATATCTGGGAACGTCGGGCCGACTACAGGGCATGTCGGGCCCGAGTTCCGCTCCAACTCGGTCCGGTTCAGGGGACTTCCTCCGTCTTCTGGATCGACATCATGGCACGTCGGGCCCGAGTTACTGGGCAACTCGGTCCGACTCTCTTCTCTTGTCCTTGAAATTTGTGGCTCGGGCAAACTTCGTCCACTCCTCAATCCTATGGCTCGAACTTCGTTTAGTTGTTGCGGGGCACGGGGATTCTCCTCGGGTCGGCCCGGGAGTCTCCCTTCCTCTCTTGGAAGTTGATTTGCCATGTGAACAAATTGGTTGTCCACTTGCCTTCTCCACACACCAAACTCTTTGAATTGGGTGCCCATGTCATCAAATCTTCTCTCCATGTTGGTGAATTGATTCTTCAAGTCTTGAGCCCATGTTGGTGTTTGCTCATAGAATCCCGGAGGTCGGTATGGTGGTGGTTGGGCCCTTGGCTCGTTTTTGTTGTAGTTGTTGTTGTAGCCATTGGCTTGGCCTTGGTTTCACCTTCCATTCCCTCCGTTGTTGAAGTTGGCTCTTCCTCCAAAGTTTCTTTGAACATAGTGTGCCTCCTCAATTTGCTCGGCCAAACGAACTTGGCGCTCATTGGGACACTCTTGGGCTCCATGCTTCAAAGAACCACATTCTTCACATGCTCTCGAGGTTTGTTGGAGATCACTCATCTTCCTCCTCATCTTGTTCAACTCATCCTCAAGGAATTGAATCTTCACATCTTTATCCACTTCTTCACTCTTTGGGTGGTAGAGCCTCTTTGCTCCATCTCCATGGACTCTTGCCTCCTTGTTCACTTGACTCACTCCGTACATGGCTTCGTAGTCGGAGAGTTTGTCTAGCAACTCCCATGCTTGCTCCGGTGGCAAATCAATGAACCCACAATCGGTGTGAAGGTTCAACTTGTCCTTGGTGGCGGGGTTGATTCCTTGGAAGAATATGTCTTGAAGGACATAAGGTTGTTGCCCGTGCGTTGGACATTGCCTCAACATTTCCTTGAACCGATCCCAAGCCTCGAAGAGTGGCTCGTGGGCTCCTTGTTGAAAGCTTGCTATCTTCCTTCTAAGCTCCGTCGTCTTGGTTGGCGGAAAGAACTTCATCAAGAATGCTTCATTGAGAGCCCTCCATGATGTGATGGATCGAGGTGCTTGGCTTTCCAACCAATGCAATGCCTTGCCTCCCAACGACCACTTGAAGGCCTTGAGTAGCACGTACTCAAGCGTCTCATCATCCGTCAAGATGGTCTCACATAGATCCTTGAATTGCTTCACATGATCGATCGGGCACTCATTCGGTCTCCCTTGAAATTGATCCCTCTTGATGAGTTAGATGAATTGAGTTTTGATCTCTAAGTTCTTTAACACCTCCGGCAAGACAATGGCCGGTTCCAGCACCTTCAACTCCGGATGCATGTATTGTCTTGCATTCCGGGGTTAGGTGTTGATTTGAGCCTCCAATCTCATCCTTTGCTCACGCTCTCTCCTAGCCTCGGCATCTCGATTTGCCATCTCAAGTTGCATTCGAGCCATGTCGGCCCTCATCCTATCAACCTCCTCATCACGAGTTTGGTTCTCCATTCTCTTCTTCTTTCGAGCTTGTTTGATGATGCTCTCCGGATCACACACAAAGTCGAACTCAAGTGTTCCTCGGACGGAACGAGCTCGCATACACCTATAACCAAAGACACAAACAAAAACCGAATCAAAACAAACAAGGGGTTTGGGCTAGTCCCTCACCCAAATCACTACCAAATCAAAGACTCAACAAAAGATGGTACCTCAAACAAGTAGAACTCCCCGGCAACGGCGCCAAAATTCAGATGGGGTTTCGTCCGGATCGGATGATATCAAAATTTAAATTTATAAACCGAACCCCAATTGTAGTAAAAGAGGTAGGGTGTCGAACACACGGGAGTTCGTGCGATGAGAGTACCAAGAAGACTAAAAAGAGGTAAAAGAAAGGCAAAAACAAAGGAAAATCAAAGAGAACACCTCGGACCGACACTGGTCACTTCGGTCCGAGGGTGGATCGAGGAGAATTTGCACGGGACCGACACACACAACGTCGGGCCCGATGTACTGGGTAACTCGAACTAGATAAATTTGGTAGATCGGTCTTGGGTTTTTGGCTTCCTTCCCTAACTAGACTTGGGTGATTCCACCCCAATTCAGCCAATAAGTGATGATCCTTATGAGATCGAAGTTGTTGCCTTCGATCCCTCCACTCTACACTTCGACCTTAGGGAGTCTTCACCTCCTTCGATGCTAGGTCTAGTGATGGGCTCGAGATCGCTTTCGCTTACTCCTACCAACCACAAGCCCTAGATCCCTTGTTCTCACAAGAGAATTGAAGCTCAATGTAGAGAGGATTCATAGATCAAGCACCCAAGGCTATGGAATTGGGGGTTCACACCCAATCCTAGCTAGGGGATTCCCCCATAGCCCAAGACTATGGAATCTACTCCATCAAGTAAGAGTAAAAAGCAATCAAATGGAAAAGCATGCAAATCTCAATCATCAAACTCAAATCCAACTCAAATTGCATTCAAATCTAAAGGGGTTCACAATATCCAAATCTCGATTCTACTAAACTAAAGCAAAACAAGTTCAAAACCACTAACTCTCTCTAGTTCTCCACCGATCTCTCTTCTCTTCTCCTCCTCCCTTCTCCTCCTTGCTGTCCAAGTCTTCCTTTTGAGCCTTTGAGAGTGATTTTTGTGTGGATTGTTCTTAGATGCTCTCTAATCACCTCTAATTATCCTCCCTCTTGGATTGGGGACTAAGGAATTCCAAAATTAGAAGAAGGGCAAATGTGGAAGATCACAATAATGTGCCTTGGAGCCCAATCCTTTCCTTTGCCGACTTGGATCGATGCGGAGGTACCTCGGGCCCGACGTTGCCAACGTCGGTCCGAGCCTCTGAAGTGCCAAACTCGGGCCCGACTTGGTGGGACATCGGTCCTGGGCTCGATCCTCCTCTTTTCTTGGTCTTCCTTGAGTCTTTCTTTGATCTTTGCATGGCTCTTCCGCTCCTTTGCTCTTTAGCTCGACTCCTCTTTAGAAACTCCTCCAAAACGTCCTCTTTTGCGCCATTTTACCTACAAAACACAACAAACTCGCATAGTCTCCGAATCTCATGGAAATACGGAATCTAAGCTAAAAAGGGACGAAACTAACAAAGAAAGGAACAAAAGACACATATTTACAAAGGAAATTAACTACTAAAACACCACCAAAATGAGAGACATCAGTACTCCTACTAGGGGCCACACCGGCTATGAGCAATTTCTTGCCACTGAAGCTGGAGAGGGCTACTCTGCTGAACAAGGATTGAAACATGAGTCAGCTCTTGGCGCACAACTGAGCCTGACACAAACGTATCTGATGTCTCTCATTTTGGTGGTGTTTTAGTAATTAAATTCTCTTGTAAATAAGTGTCTTTTGTTCCCTTCTTTATTAGTTTTGTCCCTTTTTAGCTTAGTTCCCGCATTTCTATGAGATTCGGAGACTATGCGAATTTTTTGTGTTTTGTAGGTGAATTGGCACATTTTGATGACGTTTGGAAGGACTTTCTAAGGAGGAGCAAAGCTTGAGAGGAAAGGAGCTGAAGAGCCAAGCAAGGAACGAAGAGGAACCCAAGGAAAACCAAGAAGAAGAAGAGGATCGAGGCCCCAGACCGATGTACTAGCAAGTCGGGCTTGAGTTGGCACCGTGGAGGCTCGGACCGAGGTTGGTGACGTCGAGCCCGAGGTGGGTGCATGTTGGTCCAAGTCGGCTAAAAGAGGATTGGGCTCCAAGACAATTAGAGGGAGGAAGAGGCTAATCCACATCTAATCACTCTCAAAGGCTCAAGGAAGACTTGGAGAGTAAGGAGGAGGAAGGAAGAGGAGAAGAAGAGAGAAATCGGTGGAGCTTAGGGAGGATTAGTGAGTTTTGAACTTTGAACTTGTTTTGTTTATGTTTAGTGGATTTGAGATTTGGATCTTGTGAACCCCTTTGATTTGAATGCAATTTAGCTTTGATTTGAGTTTGATGATTGAGATTTGCCTGCTTTGTCTATTAATTGATCGCTTTTTACTCTTACTTCATGGAGTAGATTCCATAGTCTTGGGCTATGGGGGAAACCCCTAGCTAGGATTAGGTGTGAACCCCCATTTCCATAGCCTTGAGTGCTTGATCTATGAATCCTCTCTACATTGAGCTTCAATTCTTTTGTGAGAACAAGAGATCAAGGGCTTGTGGTTGGTAAGAGTAAGCGAAAGCGATCTCGACCCCATCACTTGACCTTGCATCGAAGGGAAGGTGAAAGCCCCTTATGGTCGATGTGTAGAGTGGAGGGATCGAAGGCAAACAACCTCGATCTCATAAGGATCAACACTTATTGGCTGAATTCGGGTGGAATTACCCAAGTCTAGTTAGGGAAGGAACCCGAAAACCCAAGACCGATCTACTAATTTGACCAGATCGAGTTACCCAGACCTCGGGCCCGACGTCCTCTGTGTCGGTCCCGTGCTAGCTCTCGTCGATCCTCCTCGGACCGAGGTGACCTAAGTCGGTCCCGAGGAGTTCTTTTTGATTTTCCTTGTTTTTGCCTTTCTTTTCCCCTTTTAGTCTTTTTGGTACACTCAACGCACGAACTCCCGTGTGTTCGACACCCTACCCTTGTACTACAATAGGGGTTCGGTTTATAAATTTAAATTTTGACCCTCCGATCCGGAACCCATCAGTATCCTACAACCTGGAGTCACCATTGGTTTCGCTTTGGACAGTAGCCTTGACCCTAGTCTCTTCGGGTAAAAAATCTAATTACCTTTTGGTTTCACATGAACTTTCACATTAAAATCTTTTATGCAAGATATTTAATTTATTTTACTCTATTCTATATTATCTATAGTATAAAGTGGGGACAAAGTCTTTACAAAAAATTGCGACACGTGTCATATCTTTAATAAAATAATCAACCGGGCCCTTGCGTATATAAAAAAACACTAATCACAGTAGAAAGATAAATATATATGATTTGATAAAAATAATCAGTTGGGCCCTCTGTATAAATTATGTAGTTAGAATCTCATATAATCTTATCCAGTCAAAATTGCCGTAAATTATGAATTATCCCTTACCAAGAATTAGTTGTAATCTTTAGTTAAATATTATTATTTAATAATACGTGATATCTATCGTAAAGTAATTTTTGAACAAATCCAACTTATTTATATTATGAGTTGATTTACTATTGGTAAAAAACACTAATCATAATACGAAGATACATATATATGATCCTATATTTTTAACGTGATCATTGACGTTACATATCTAATTAAATTGGGTTTATAATCGCATTACCCGTACATGGTACGGGGTTTAAACTAGTTTTATAACTTACATGCATGCATTTGTTTAATTGAGCAGATTATATAGTGATGGAACCAGGCTGGGCCAAGGAACTGTGGCCTAGGACCGGCTCGACAAATCTTCGGGCTAGTACGGGCCGGGCCCCGGGCCGGTTGATCCACACTGGCCCTTTCCAGTTTTACTGGGTTGGGAACGAGCTAATGGCGGGCCCCGGGCCGGGCCGATGGTTAATTTTTTAAAAAAGGAGGGAAAAGAGAGGGGCGGGCTTACTTGAAATTATTTCAACTTCGATAAATACTTATCACATAAAACATATATATGTAACACTTATTAAGGAGACTAACTACTGAATATATGATGATGTATACTATACACTTGATTATATTTAGGTATGAACGTAAGCTAAATAACTCGGTGAAATAAGCTTCTAACCTTTATGTATGAACGTAAGCTATTTATGTATGAACGTAAGTTAATTAACTTGATTATATTTATGCATGAACGTAAGCTAAGCATCTAACCTTTTTTTCATATATATGTAACACTTAAGCATTTTTTTCCTATTTTAGTCGGGCCGGGCCGGGCTGGGCTAGGTTGGACCGGGCTCCTGGCCGGCCTGTTGACCAGCCCGGTCAGTCCAGGCTAGAAAACTCCGACCCGGGACAGGCCCATGGCCCGGCTGGGCTTGGCCCGTTTAGCCCGCGAGCTGGCCGGGCCGGGCTTTTTGGGCCCATGATGTCGGGTTGGGCCGGACCGGCCCGTCCTGTTGGCCATCTCTAAGATTATACTATACAAAGTAAAATAGGGACACCTCCGAAAGAATTCCACATCGAAGTTGACACCGGAATTGACGTCTTATGGGTTAATTGCAATGGTTGCTCTGGTTGTCCCACCACTAGCGGATCGATATGATCTTCTTCACTCTGATTTAGAGGGTTTTGCGTACGTACATTAATGGAAATGATAATATATTTTTTTTGTTTGATTTTGATGGTATAGGTTTTTTACCTTAACTTTTTCGACCCATCAAGATCGAGCACGGTTCAGGTCGTCCCACATTTAGATAAGAAATGCAAATCGAAAGCTCAAACAACATCAGATGCTTGTTGTGACAAGTCGACTAATCAATGCAATTGCAAGCTCAAGTACGTCGTACAAAGGGTAATTATTTCAAGGATTTGATGCAGCTGGACGTAGTTTTTAGTGGTTTCGCCACCCAAAACACCAGCTACACCGCCGCACTTGTATTCGGGTGATGACTTTCATCAAATCATGCATATAAAGTTATTATAACAGTTTACACCTAAGAATACACTTGGGTTCAAAGTTCAAATTCCATACAAAAAAACTGAACGATAGGGCCCAAAGGTAAAATTCTTTGTCAAAATATATCTAATTTCAGTCTATCCTAATCCATATTTGTTTAAGAAAAAAGGTGTAGTTTAGTTATATTTTTTTAAATAGACGGCGTTGTTCGTTATTATGATAATAAGAAGGGAGAATTCTTATAGGGTAATTTATTACAAAAATATTTTTAGTTCGTACACTCTTTTATTGAGCATCTCTTTTGTTGAAGTGGAAAAATGTTTTATTTAATGTTGATTGCAAGTGAAGAAGAGCGTTCCCTCCAAGGTCGGTAGCGCTCCCTAGACACCTCAGTACTGACCTTGTCCACCTAGACACTTTGGTACCGACCTTGTCCAGCTCGTTAGCGAGTCTACTTGGCCATAACACACTTGCAATTACGTTCCCTCCAAGGTCGGTAGCGTTCCTTCCAGGGTTAGTAGGCGTCTCAAAGATTATGAATTATCCCGAAGATTATGAATTATACCTTATATTACCAAGAATTATCCCACAAAATATATAGTTAGAATCTCATATAATCTTATCCCGTAGAAAAATGCTTAAAAATTACCGAAAATTATGAATTACCCCTTAACAACAATTATCACACTAAGAATAAAAAATGTTGACAATGCAAAACTATTCTTAACATTAACTTAGTCCTATTATATATTAGTGTGACATTATTTACAAATAGATTTGGTTTGTCAAATTTAAGTATTTACTTCCTTTTTATTTTAATTATAAATACAAAAACTATTCTCCTAATACAATACATTATTGTATTCATATATGTATATATAAATGCATCGTAATTTCTCAATATAGTATATTATACACATATCAACGAAAAAAATAATCATTACCTCATGTATCTTAAACTAGTTTTTATTAATCAGGCGGTTTAGATTACAAACAGATGCACCACAAGTAGCTAGGTCTTTCACATAAATACTATTCATAATAATCTCCGCTAGCTCTAATATACTATATATACAACTCTATATGTTTGAAAAATTGAGCTACAACTTTGTTTAATTACTTGCATAATATTCTTTAGACACAATATCATTCAGAATTAGAGGAGGGCCCAATCATGTCTCCATGGTGGAACCCGTAAGGTTTGATACGTCCACCCTTCATTTTGAGTTCTCCACTAATTTCTTCCACTTTTCTTCACACCCTTTTCCTCCTCTCTTAATCACCTTCTCCGGAAAACCCCCAAACCCATCCATAAACACATCTTCTTCCTCGATCGGTCCCCTTCAATTCAGATTATATATATCTCAAAATCCTCCAACACCGATCAGCCATGTCCTCCAAATTACCCACAACACCTTCCTCCTCCTCGACCGGGCCCCCGAGCCGGTACGAGTCCCAAAAGAGACGAGACTGGAACACCTTCTCCCAATACCTCAAGAGCCAAAGCCCTCCCGTGAGCCTAGCCCACTTCACCTACGGCCACGTGATCGGCTTCCTCGGCTACCTCGACCAGTTCGGGAAGACCAAGGTCCACATCCTCGGCTGCCCCTTCTTCGGGCAGCCGGAGCCGCCCGCCCCATGCAGCTGCCCGCTCCGGCAGGCCTGGGGCAGCCTCGACTCCCTCATCGGCCGCCTCCGCGCTGCCTACGAGGAGAACGGTGGGGCCCGCGAGACCAACCCGTTTGGGAACGGGGCGATCCGGGTCTACTTGAGGGAGGTGAAGGAGAGCCAGGCCAAGGCTAGGGGTGTTCACTATAGGAAGAAGAAGAGGAGGAGGAGGGGCCAAGTTGCAAGGCCTATTCAGACTACTACTTTTTCATCATCCTAGCTAGGTAAGCTTTGTACGTGATTGGAAACCCTAGATATATTGTGTGCTCCGTGTGTTTGCCAAAACCCTAAATCATTTGAATGAACAAACTCATCCAAATAGGCTTTGCTAGACTCTACGTTGACTTCTGATCGCGTATATATCATGCAAAGACAAACTGAGCTGATTAATCTTACATGTACACGCGTACGTACGCGTGTGATTACAATCAAGAACCAGATCTATGGTGATTAGAGAAGTATATTAGCTAGGTTTTCTAAATGAATTCAAGTAAACTTCCTACCTATGTACGTATATATAATGGTTAATTGAGTTGATTACCAATATTACATATTATAATTAAGAAGGATGATTAAATCTCAACTAGGATTTATAAACCTTTTAAAATTCTTAAACGTCCCTAGTATATTAAATAAACAAAATCAAGCTTAATTTTCTGAATAAAGAAGTGTTTAATACACAATCTTATCTTTAATTAAGTAGAATCTAGGATGAGACCATAGATTATGCCTATATATGTAGGGTTCATAGCAGAGTTATATACCATGTAAGTATGTAAGCTTGCCTCTAATTCTCACAAGGGCTCATCTAGTATTAAACGATACGACTATATATACGGGGTATGGGCTCAATTAGTATCAAGATATGAGTATGATCAATCTCATAACATGCCAAACACCTATTGTACTAATGATATATATATCCATACATATGCCTAATATCCTCATGTAGATACTGAACTAAGCCTAAAAATAATAATTGATCGATACTAGACTATACTATATATACAATAATTTACTAATGAAATAGACCATTGACCTACACTTGCTAGCTAGGTCCCTACCAACAACAACCTAGCTAGACTGACCCATTATAGTTGCAAGAATATAATAGTTTGATCATGTTGGATGTTGAACATTACCCTTTGTACAAAATCACAAATACATATTACTACAATTAACAATTAATATGTTGTTAATATGTCTTAAATCTGAATCACACGCTACGACATGTAACATGGGAGTCTCGCCGAGTCTCTATATAAACTCTCGAAATACTTAGAACTCTATAATCCAAATCGTACATACCTTTGGATGACTACACTTTGTTACTCCGCCCGTGGACATAGGTAACATATTGTTACTAAACCACGTAAATATCTGTGTAGATTCTGTTTATTGTTCTCGTTCGTGACTCCGAGAACTAAAAGTGTTCATTTGAACATGTTATTGTTTGGATGACTACACTTTTTACGTTTGTTTCTACGTCATCGGGTCATCTCTAGGCAGACAAACAATCTTTTAGAGGCCAGATCGTACATAGCTTTGGATTCTCACAGATTTAATTAGTACGTACAAGAGTTTCTCTTTTTGGGAATATTTTTTCAAGATTTGTGCATGACACCTTATTCTATTTTTTCACCTTTCCCTTTTCTTAATGCTCAATTATTATCAGGATTTGTAGTGAACGATAATGGAGAAAAGGGGTATCTATGGTAGACCTTAATAGATCGATTATAGAAAATTAAGATGGCCTACCCATATATATGATCACTAAATATGTGTCATGCATTAACCTCAAGTTTGAATGGGTCGGGTGTAATCATAATTACTAGATAATAACCTACAAGGTGAATTAATGAGGTGTCAAGAGATTCTTCTTCTTCTTTAACTTGATAACATGTTCGTACATCTAATGTTTTTTTTAACTAGAATATATGGCCATCGATCATCTAATCGTAGTCTCTTTCAAAGGCACAATGCATGTGTGACTATATATGGTAAGCTTGAGAGTTGAGATGTACCGATATATATACCTACTTAAATTTCAAGTCTTCTAGCAATACATGAGTTACATACAAGTTGTTGTTGTGGCCTTGTGGGTACAAGTTTGACTGTATCTTCATCATCTTAAGTCCAATCTTTCCTCACACCCCTTTATTTCTTGATCTATGAACTCCTTCTTTTGTTTTTCATTATTCTCCATAGCTTCCTTATATATGTACCCTAGCCTTTCCCCTACTCTCATTCTTATAATGTTCTTTGCCTTCATTTTTTGTTGAACATTTTGCACATTTTGTTGGAACCCTTCACATAGGCCCCTCAATTCTTCCCTCATTTCCAACACATTGTCGCCTTTTCCTTCATCATTTTTGTCATGCTCTTCATCTAAGATCGATTTGAAATCGAGTTTTCCCTAATGTCCTGGACTTCTCTTGCATTTGGTCCGCCGGCTAGCAACCATCTCTCTTCATTGATTCTTCTCTTATTTTCCTTTCACTAATTATTCCTCTTTCCGTCTTCAACGAAAGGGAAGGGCCCTTAGATGCTCCCCTTACCGAAGTACGAAGTTATTTGCTTCCTTATATACTCACAATCAACTGCCCCAATTCTTCATCAAAAGGAAGTTCTCTTGAATTCCTTTGTAACAAAGGACCTTTTTTATTTGTTTTGAGTATATACATAGGTGTAGAATAATGTTCTTGATTATCATTGTATATTTGTATTATGAAATTGTACATCACCTAGCTAGACTAACATTGCCCTTTAATTTCCACTGCTTAATCATGTTCATAATTAGTTCTTTCCCAGAAATGTTGTTTTGTATCAAACGACGACCTCATGTATGTATACATTTAATTTGCAGGCTCGGTTGATCGCTATCCTTGCAGTGGGCGCGCACACACACTTTAGTAGTTGATCATCGCACGACATCGAGAAAGAAAAGGAAGACTCATATATGCCTCTACCGTACCATGTACGCTAAATACAATCAATAACGCGCGCCAGGCTAGCTAGAAGATCAATCCATGCTACCTAGCTAAACAGCTAGTACTTCTTTCCTACTGAAGATCGAGGGGATTTATCTTATTATATACAGATACATATATACTATCAGTATAGAGCAAGTATTACATTGTTAGTTGGGTATGTCTTTCTCCTAACTTAAGGTTTATGGTGAATCAAGATATAGTCAATTTTCTGTGCCAACAACGCAAAGGCCTGATTAAGCTACATCCTATACATACATATGATGATGAATGGATCGTCTATGCATTTCCGAGATGACATGGGTACATTATTATGCACAACCATTGTATAATGAACAAATGGAAACTCTTGTACGTCTAAGAATTGTTATTTTAATTTGTATGGAGAAACTTAATTAGGGTTTGCTAGGGTTCTACCAAAGGTTGATTTTGTTGAAGCAAATGGTAGGTTGAACAGAGTAGATCAAATAAGATGGTCGTACGATCTGGGCTTGTAGCAGTACCCTAGGCCCAAAAACCTGGTTTGTTATAAATTTCCATTGCATTACATTTTAATAAAAAGGTTAATTATAGGTTTGGTCCCAACTTTTCATATTCGCTCTAACATAGCCTCTAACTTTACAAATGTCAGTCTAGTCCTTAACTTTCCACATACACTAATGAGTCATTTTGGTTGATAAGTTTAACTATTGTTCATGGTGACTTAATTGGCATTTTTGGCTTATGCATCATTTTTTATATATCTTATTCTTCTAATTGGTTTTTAATTAGCAAATGAAAAATCAAGGTTTTATTGTGCATTAAAACTCTATTTTATCAAAACAAAAATGCAAAATTAAATAAGAAATTGCATATTTGGATACATTTTATTTCAATTCAAATCAACCTTCTATCCATGTTATGAGGTTGTGAGTGTGAGAGAGACAAAGTCAATTGTATTCTGATGCCAATGTCATATGTGTCGGTCAGTGATGGATGCAGAATGAAATAAAAGGAGCAGTGGATGGAACCAAGAATGTTTGAGGGACGTACTTCGACAATTAATGTCAGACAAATCGATTTATCTTAACATATCGATTGAATATATAAAATCTAGAGGGATCGACTTATAATGATTAAAATAAGTTTTTAACCCATGCAATCAAGTTAACATCTTTATAAAATAAACTTGAACCCTTTCTTAATTGGGGCGTATAATGCTAAGATATTATTTTGTTACGATGAATGAATTTCTATTAAGTAAATATTTAATCTCTCTAGAAACGTTTTAATAAAAGTTATGCGAAGAATGTGCATGAACTAATGATTTCATAAATTTCTAATGTTGTTTCTATCATTTTAATAAGTTGAAAACTTAAGGTTATAAATTATTAAAGGACAATAATTTACGTTGGCCTTACAAATTAGTTATTATGTGAAAATATTACTTTGAAAAGTACTTAGAATAAGAAATAAATTAAATATTAATTTATTTTGTTATCTTATTGATTCTCGTGACTCGAATTAGGTCAAGCTTCTAGAAGAGCTCGTTCACAAATTCTGTCTTCGTAAAGAACTAATTCTAAACTCGAAGGCACGTGGATGGTTCTCTCTTTATATTCTCTTTATACATTCTCTTTATATTCGATAATCATATATTCTTTTTCCGTTATCATATCCATTTTGTTGGGAACACCTTGTTTGTCAAATAAATGAATCTATGATTTTATTTACTGCTTAGAAATAATGGCCCCTTTTTTTATTTACATTATTTGTACTATGCTAACCCATGGACTTAAGACCAATGATTGTGGCCAGTCTCTTTTGGAGACTTTGTTGTGGAGTAGTATAGGAATTAGGGATGCGAGTTTTAACTCTTAACATCTCTTTATAACTGTATCGGGTGGTATATTTGTTATCAACTCCCGATATTGGGTCATGACTCTGTCCACTCTCCGAATAGAGGGGTGATTACACTCTAGCTATGATTTGAGACTCATCCCCTCAATTAAGTTGACCTCCTCTCATATTTTGAGCTACCACAACTAAAAGCCATCACTAAAGTGCAATGTTTTATGAGTTTAAGAAAGATAAGTGTTCAATGCACATTAATTAAAAGAACGAGGATGGTTAGTATGATCTTGGAAAATCATTCCAGCTCCCGACATTGAATAACTCCAGTCGATGGAGACTTTTCAAACTTGATGTGGATTAATAAAGTTCCCAACAAAGACTTAATCATCTTTCGTTGGTAGGAATCACCTTCTCGTGCTTTCCTATTCCTAAAAGAAATCTCGTATTTCTTTTCCCATCAGATTCTCTCCTTCTCATCATTGTCTGAGTTATATTTAAATAAAGCCTCGTTCTCTACTTTATCTCTTTCTCTCACCTCGAAAGAGCCCGACTTGTCGTGCATGGCGGAGTTTCCTTTTGGACTTGATGTCAACATTCTTAGCCTTTGTAAGAACCTAGTCACATTCTACCACTTGATTAGTCTCATCGCATTAGACTAATATCACTTTCTTTTCTTTCCGACATTGGCCGGTTGATATTTCAGCTTATCTCTTAAGAAAATATCAGGTAGCAAAGGGAAGGTGGTTGTGGAGTAATTAAGGTTGAGACTAGAAGATTGAAGAAAGATTTGAGGGCTATTTTAATAATTTTGACAATATGGTCGGTTCCTACACGTTGATTATGCTTAGAATTTTGGATTGTCACTTTATTTCCGCTGCTCTCTGTTTTAAGACGTTGTCTTGAACAATTTTATTTCATGTTGTCAGATGATTTCCTCTAAGTGTATCAAACTATAACCATTTTGTTGTAATATAAGTCTTTATCGCTTTTCTAAAATATCGTGTAATGTTACCTATAGCCTTGGGTGACGTTGGATGGTAAAATCCGAGGCCATTGGCGATAATACCCATGGTTTCAAAATAGGTGTGTTACAAAAGCGCTCTTCCATGCCAACCCGAGGAATTCCCAAGACTCCCATGAGGTCACCCATCATAGTACTACTCTTACCCTATCACGCTTAACTTCATAGTTCTTTGACATCTCTAACCATGAAAAAAGAGCTTTTGTTGGGATGAAGAGAATCTCAATTCCTTATAAAGTATCAGAGTGCTACAATCCCCCTCACTTAAGCACTTCATGACCTCGACAATGTCTAAGGACCGCCTCCTAAGTCGAGTGACTGCCCTTCGGGCCAAGCCAACTTTTAACCCAAAGTCGGCTATGATACTATTTGTAACGTCCGAGTCCCTAGAAGTATTATCCCATGCCAACCCGAGGATTTCCCAAGAGGTCCTCCATCCTAGTACTACTCACGCCTTAGCACTCTTAATTTCATAGATCATTTAACCTCTCAAACCATGAAAAGGATCGGAAGAGCTCCCTTGACCTCAATTCTTTACAAATTATTGGGGTGTTATATAGTTTTTGCAATTATATTGCATATTCCCGTTGATAACTTTGATAGGAGTTCAAGCATTTAAAATTCATCAAAATCAAAGTTTGTTTGACCCTCCAAAACCTCAAAATACTCCGCACACCCTAATATGATCTGAGAAGAAGTTCTTTGCCACCACACCGTACTATACCAAAAAATAGGGTCCTTTAATTTGAGTAACTATAGTTTGTAAGTTAATTTATGTAAATTCTCTTATATTATTTTACAAAATCATTTTAATAATTCATGTGTGTATCCGATGACATATAACGAGTTTTTGTAATAAAGTAATTGGATGTTATGGTGTAGATATACTATTAAAAATATTTTTTAAAAAAACATCAATTTATATTATATATTCATAAACTATAATTGGGAATAATAATAGTAGTAGTACCTATATCTGAAGTTATTTTTTGTAATAATAAAAACAAGTTGTCAATGAAAAGATAGTAAAACATAACTATAGTGGAGAATATTCATTATTGTCAAAGTTTTTAATAAAAAAAATAAAACATAATTAATAATCAATTCGAATGGATAGATTTATATACAAAACAGGGCCTTAAATTTTATCCCCGTCCAAGGCCCCTAATATATAGGGGTGGCAATTCGGATAATCGGTCGGATTTCGGTCGGATAATTCGGTTTCGGGTGATTCGGATGTGAACAGTGACGGATATGAACGGATAATCGGGTACATTTCGGGTCGGGTCATATCGGGTCGGATATTCAATTTGTCGGATAACTTTGGTTAGCGGGTTATAATCGGTTAATTTATTCGGGTTTCGGTTGAGTCGGTTTCGGGTTAAGTCGGATTTTTCAATTTTCGATTTAATCGGATATCGGTTGAATCGGTTTTCGGTTGAATCGGTTTCGGTTGAATCGGTTTCGGCTAAATCGGTTTCGGATGAATCGGTTTCGGCTGAATTAGTTTTTATTAAATCAATTTTTGAATTGAATTGGGTCTAAATAGAATTGCGTCTGTAAAATTAGGTTTTGATACTTCAAACAGTCAAACAATCTAATGATTTAACTATATTTTAAATAATATGGCTTCAATATATAAGTGACATTCTTAATTATTTATATGAGATTAGATGAATAGTATAGAATGATATTAAGAGTTATAATAAACTATGTTTGTTTAATTTGATCGTGTTTTAAAAATAAAATAACAATCGATCAATCATAGAATCAATCAATTAATGTTTGACAAATGAAAAGACAATAAAATAAATAGATGATCATCAATCCACACGTAAATATTATATGATTACATTATCTCTTATATTTGCATGATCTTATACATTAATAATAAATAAGAATTCATATTCTTTCAATTTATGCTTTTGGAAACTCAAAAAAAATATAAAATTTCATAATGATATCAATATATTGATGAATCTACATACACAAATAAACAATATCCTTATAATTTATTAAATAATTATATTTTTATAATGAATGATGATTTAATATCCAATAGCTCTCTAAAACTTAGCAACAATTTATAACTAAATGATTATATAATCTTTTATATTCAAATGATCTTTTACATTAATAATAAATAAGGACTTATGCTCTATGTCTACTATGATAAACTTCATATATAGTCATTATAACTATTTTTAGTATGACTATGTCTATAATGTATATACATATAATAAAAATACTCTTACATTTATTAAACAATATATCTTCTATAATGAATGATATTGGTATCTATTAGAGTATGATAAATAGTTCTAAAACTCATTAAAGTGGTGTTAATTCATAACTAGATGATTACATAATCTCTATATATGTATAATCTAATACATGCATTAATATTAGATAAGAATTCAACTTATATTATTGAAAACTCAAAACATGAATATCGATGAAACCTCATATTGTTATTAGTATGATTAATCGATCATGATGAATATATATATCTATATATATATATATATTAAATAAATATTATCTTTATATTGTATTAAACAAATACTAATGATAAACAATGATATTGGTATCCTAGTTCGAGAACTTATTAAAATGATTTGAAATTGTTACCATTTATATTCCCATGATTTTATACACTAACTAATAATAAATAAAAATTTATACTTTGAGATCAGAAATAATAATAAAATATGATATTTAAAAAAAATATTAATTTGTAATAGTATGATAGTTGAATAATTCTTATCTATCTTTTCATTTATTTTAAATTATGTTTGATATCGCATTAAAGAAATAATATACAAATACAATTGAGCTAACTTTTACAATAGAAAGCTAGAAACCAAGTTAAAATTTTTTAGAGGGAGGCTAAAATTTTCGGCGGAATGTGAAAATTTTACCACCTAGAAAACGAAAATTTTGAAATTGAAAATTTTTTAAGGCAATTGGGATTTGGGAAGGTTACTCAAAAAAAGGGCAAAGTTTATTTACCATAAAATCTTTTACAGTATACACCTAAAACACGGTAATTTTTCAACCCTAGCCAGCGAACGAGCGCCGCCTCTGTCTCTCTCTCTCTCAGCCCTCGCTTCTACCGGCGTACGCCTCTCCTTGCACCGCCTCTGGCTCTCCCTCTCAGCCCTCGCTTCTACCGGCGTCCATTACGCCTCTCCTCGCGCCGCCTCTGGCTCTCTCTCTCTCAGCCCTCGCTTCTACCGGCGTCCAATACGCCTCTCCTCGCGCCTTCTTCGCTCTTGCAACCGCTCAATTTCTCAAGCTCTTCAGTCTTCACCACCTGGTGTGCGTACGTTTTGATCCCTTTTCCCCTTGTGGTTCAGATTATTTCGGTAATGGTGTAGTAAGGGGCACAATTTGGAGGATATGTGTTGAAAGTATTTATTGGTGTTATTTTAGTGTATACGAAGAACGAAGTACATTAGATTAATAGTCTGAAGGTGATTGATCAACACAATTTATGGGTTCTCTCCTTTATTGGTTTGTCTGTAGTAATGGCTCCTTTTTGGGGACCAATTTTTGGAACTGGCTTGTAGGCATAAGGTCAATAATAAATGTTTCTTCACCCACTTTTTACATTTTTTGAGAGAGAAATATGTGGATCCACGCCATTGACTTGAAGCTGTTTAAATTGATTATTCATTTATTCACTGTAGTTGAAGCTATTAGCTAACGATTAAGATTCTTAATCAAACAATTATGCTTAATTTGGGCCCTAGCTCACTTCTTTTCATAATGATTTCATCTGGTACGTTTCAATTACATTTTAAACATGTATCCACAAGTTTGGCTCCTCCCTCTTTTTCCTCCTTTAATACATTCATATGTGAAGTTTATGTTAGTTGTGATTCTTTGAATCTATTACTTTTCCATAATTTGGAGTTTATTAATTACTTGCTTAACTAAAATTTGGGTACGATGGGGGTGACAGTGAAGCTATATTAAAAGCTTGGATAATTTGCAATGATATACTACTGTATCGAACAGGATAAGGTGATCAAAGACTTGATAATTTTATTAATAAAGCCAATTAGTGTATACTTACCTATATATGTCAAACGGCCTAAATGTGATGAGTGGATTGTAATCAGGTAGCAGCTGATGTGAAATGGAAGATTCAATGGGAACCAAAGCAACACCTCCTGGATTTGAGGAATCACTCTCTTCTTCTCCAATGATAGGTACTAAATGTTTTATTTGTTATCTTTTTAAATAATACATACATATATATATATATGTATAACATTCAGGATTCATGCTTAAATGTCTACATTTGTATAATATAGATCATTCAACTACATTTGCACCTCATCCTTCAGAAGATGGAGATGATCCGATTGCGGGGAATGTTGTTGCTAACCAGGACAATGCTCTAAAGCGAAAACGCGGCGGTCGACGTGCTGAATGCTGGAATCATTTTACCAGAGCATTTGAGGATGGAGTGGAATGGGGGACTTGCAATTATTGCAAGGTCACAAGGTACAAATCTGGTACTAAGGAAGGGACTTCTAATTTCAATAACCATTTGAAAAAATGTCCTGAATACCAGAAACTAAATCCATGTGAAAGTTCAAGTAGTAAAAAAATTGATCAGAAAGTGTTCCATGGTTTAATTGCTGATGCTATTATGCAACATGGGCTTAGTTTTATGTTTGCTGAGTATGAGGGCATGTGGAAGATCTACGAGTATTTGAATTCAAATGTTTGCACAATTACAAGAAATACTGTTAAGAAGATTTGTTTGGAAAAGTATGAGGATTTGAAAGGAAAAGTTAAGAATGCTTTGAGGATGGTTCCTGGTAGAATTTCCTTGACTTGTGATACATGGACAACATGTACAGGAAAAGGTTTCTTGTGTGTAACTGCTCATTTTATTGATGGAAATTGGAAATTGCATAGCAAGTTGCTTTCTTTTCGACATTTACCTCCTCCTCATACTGGATTTGAGTTATCAGTTGCTATTGGTAAGGTTTTGTTTGATTGGGACATTCAAAAGAAGATTTTCTCCTTAACCGCTGACAATGCATCGAATATGGATACTATGGTTAAGAAATTGAAAGAAGGGTCAGTGCTGAACAGTTTGGTATGTAAGGGAAAATATTTTCATATCCGTTGTTGTGCTCATATCTTGAATTTAATAGTACAGAATGGATTGAAAGTAATTGATGGGTCCATTAAGAAACTTAGAGAAGGGATCAAATACATTTCTGGTTCGGAAGCAAGATTTAGCAAGTTTTATGATTTAGCTAAGACAGCTTCTGAGGTTTCCTTTACTGGTGGATTATGGCTGGATGTAGCTACGAGATGGAATTCAACGTACATGATGCTTGATAGGGCACTGAAATACCGTATAGTGCTAGATCAATATTTTGAAGTTATGGGTTCTGATTGTTGGATATATCAGCTTAGGGATGATGAATGGAAGAAAATTGATGAAATCTGCCAATTGTTGGAGCCTTTTTATGAGATCACTACATTGTTTTCAGGAAGTGATTACCCAACAGCTAATTTGTATCTTCCTCAAGTGTTCTTGATACGTCAGAAGTTGAAAGCTCCGATTGTTGATACAGATACTCCTGCAGAACTTGAGGAAGCAATTTGTTTGATGATAGAGAAATTCAATAAGTATTGGAACGAATATGTTCTAATACTTTCAATTGCAGCTGTTTTTGATCCTCGATGCAAGTTATCGTTTGTGGAGTATTCTTTTTGTGGAACATATGGAGATATAGAAGGTGAAAAGAAGGCTAAGGAAGTAAAGTTGAGTTTGCAAGAACTTTTTAAGGAATATCAATCCATGTCTGGAACAGGTAATTCTGCAAGTATTGAACCGAATACAATTGAAACATCATCTCGGTACGATGGCATGAAGGTACGTAAGCTAAATTCTTGATCTATACATGTTTAATGCTCTATATTTTGAGAAATATAGCATTTTACTATATTTAGTGTTAGCTTGTATTTCTTATGTTATGAATTTATGATGTAGGGATTTCAAAACTTTGGTCGACGTGGTTCGTCGAAGAGTGAGTTGGATAAATATTTGGAAGAGGACCTTATGGACATGGTGGAAAAATATGATGTACTTGATTATTGGAAAGCTCACTCTATTCAATATCCAGTTCTTTCTGCTATGGCGAGGGATATATTAGCTATTCCAATCACTTCAGTTGCTTCAGAATCAACTTTTAGCATGGGAGGAAGAGTTATTAGTAAATGTAGAAGTGCTCTTACGGAAACAAATGCAGATGCTTTGGTGACTATGCAAAATTGGTTAACTGGATACGATGGTAATATCCTAATAGTGGCAGAACTTTTAATTGTTATATTTTTCATAGTGTTACTTTTCTAGAATTTGACTAATACTTGTATTTAAATTGTTTCTATGGTCAGATTTCTCATTGGAAGGGGATTTAATATTGGAGCAAAACTGATAATCAAGCTTAAACATCTAGTAAGTATATATTTATGTTATGTAGTATTTTTGTTTGACTCGGTTCATGTCAAAATCATTCTAGCTAGAATGGTAGTGTTTAAAGTATATGTTGAGTACTACTTAGTTCAATTTTACAAGTTTCAGATATATAACAATGAAAATGCTTTTATTGACAGGATCATGTAATCACTTCTTGATTTTGGTCAAAGTAGCTGAAGGAGTGCACAAGATGCCTACATCGTGATGTTTTAGTGATAAAATTATGTAGACACTCCTTGTGTTTTGAGAAAAGTGGTGAAACTACAAACTTTCAGTGTAGTTTTTTGTGTTGTTATTCCGTAGACTTAAGATTGCTTGTATATGATATGGTTTTGTACTTTATATCTTAGATTGGTGTTTTAATTTTTATCTAATATAAACTATCGTTTGGAAGTCGGATATGTGGTTTGTCCTTTATATAATCAAATGTCTTAAAGTGTTATATGTTATTATGTGTATGTATCTTTTTTTATCCTTATTAATTGTTATGTCACTCATCCACAGAATTCATAGTGTATATTTATTTTAACTTATATTCGGGTTGTTTCGGATGTCATATATAATTATCGGGTACAATCGGGTTCGGGTTGTTTCGGATGTCGGGTATAATCGGGTTCGGATTGTTTCGGGTTTCGGATATAACTCGGTCGGGTATTTTCGAGTCGGGTTATTCGGGTTTCGGTTTGAAACCGGATTGAGATTTTCGGATGTAGTCGGGTTCGGGTCATTCTTAATCGGGTTGATTATACCTCCGGGTCAAATTCGGTCGGATTGAGTCGGTTTCGGATTTTATTTGATAAACAAAAATTTCGGGCCTCGGTCGGTTCTCGAAACGGATAATTCGGTCGGTTAGTTCGGATCGGGTGAGAATTTGCCACCCCTACTAATATATCAGGACCGGGCCTGTTGCAAAGTTTGGCCTCGCTTGGCTGGTCCATCGAGTGCCTACAACCATTCACTTGTGCCTTAGTACAGCAAACTTGTCCGAAGCTCAGCTGGAAAAAATGTCGTGCAAATTAAGCCATTTTGTAAGGACACTTGTGATACTTAATACTATAAATAAAGATGGTTATCAAGTCTTGTACGTCCGAGTTTGGTGGAGGTTTGCCTAGCAAGTGCTCACAACTTACCTTGTGTGCTCGATCTTGCGCCTTCGCCCTCTCTCAACGCTCCCTTGGCTATTGTTGTCCAAACTGAGTCAAACTTGATGGACACACACTAGACACAACAAAAGATAGAGTTGTCTAATAGACTACATTCCAAACAAACTACAAAATGTGGACAACTACCTACTATGCGTATCCAAATTAATGAGGTGAAGTGAACAAAATGTACGTATCTACAAAACAAGGGAACCAAACCTCCAAATAGTACTTGTGAAAAATCCAAAGGAAAATAGGAAGGTATAGAGTCCAAATCACAATATCTCTATCAAACCATCATTTTCAATCTCCTCACCCTAGCTCCCTTCATGTCTCCCCCTATGATCCACGGGATGAATAATAATAGTATTGAATTCTCACGGTCACAAATGAATATTCTCAATTATTACAAATCCGTTCTTAAAGTTTTCTAGGCATTATCCTTGTCAATTCAAACCATTTTTTTTAGATCGGAAGGATAGACGACACTCTCTGATCTCTCAAGAAGTCGTGTAAGCATTGTTTTTGCTAAGCGTGTATTAAATTATATGGATCGTACAAGAGTGATCGGTGTCCATGTCCAGTAGTAGAAAAATATGTACTTTATCTTCTAAGCTTATTAATTTTATCATGTCGATATTTTGAAATTTTGTACGTGCCAAAGTATTTGTCAAAAGAAAAAGAAGAGCATAGTATTTTAAAGAAACTATAAAAAGCAAATGCCAATTTTAATAAGCATCAAAAGTACCGAATTAAGTTAGTTCAAGTACCATCTCAATATTTTTGAGGGTCGAAACTACCAATTAATTAACAATATTGACAACTTTGGCAGCTTTAACTCAAATCATAAACTAAAACGATATATTTCTTCCTCAAAAGTATTATATATTATTGTCTTCTTCCTCCTTCTCTTGATGATAACTTCATGGCTTGTTTTGATCCAAACCCAAATCCCAAATAAATTAAACACATCAGATTAGCTTGCCATTAATTGACATAATGATAGGTGGAGCTGGAATAAACAAATGGAGGTGGGAAATGAAATAAAGCAACCGTGCGTGTCTGGTTTATCATAATTATCATATTTACCCGTTGAAGAAACCATTTAACTTGCTCATGACTTACATCAAAAAAGTATACATATATATAGCCCTATAATCATTACCCTTCCTCAACCCAACAAAACAAAAAAAAAGAAGTCTAATTTTCCCAACATTTCAAATAACTTTGGCCATTAACAATATACTATATAGATAAGGGAAAATTATTTAATAAAAATTACAATTCACCGGCGTGATCGGCGGCAGCGGCGGCGGCAGCCGACTCCGATATACTCTCAAGCCTCGGCCTCCAGACTCCGACTCGCCCACGCCGCCGCTCTCTTTGGGGCGACACTTTTTCCCTCAAAACCTCGCTCAAATACCTCTCCGTATTATTGGCCTCAGAGAGAGGCTCAGCTGGTGCCAGAGTGGTCTCTGGCACCGGCTGAGCCTCTCTCTTTTTCCTCCTCTTGCCGTCTGCGTTCGCCGCTTTCTTAGATGGAGGGACGGGGATGAGGAAGTAGATCTTGCCCCGCTTGAGCTCCGCATCGGGTGGGACCACTAGGATCCTAGGAGCAGAGGCGGCGGTGGTGGTGACGGTTGTAGAAGGGTCGGTGGAGCCTTCGTCCGGAAAGCGGGACGTGGGCTTCTTGAGGACGTGTTTGGGGTAGGCTTTGAGGATCTCGGCGGCGCTGACGGTGCCGCCGATCTCCTCGACACGGCCGTCCACGTGTACGATCCGGATCACGTCGAGGGCTCCGCATGGGAGGATGCATGAGATGCAACATCTTAGGGCGTTCCTCATCTTGTACGTAACTATATACGTACTCGATCTCGATCTTTCTCTTCGATCTTCTTTTACTACTTGTTGTTAGGTTCTAGATGCTTCTAACTAAGTATTTGTGTGGATTTGGAGGAGAGGAAAAGAAGAGGAAAGAGATTGGGTTTTGGCGTGCATGGGAGTTGTTAAAAGAGGGCAAAATGGCATTCGATCGGGTTGCGAAATTTAGGGAACCGGGTTTAACTAATTGGGCTTTGGTTTTATCATATTTTCAAATTGGTGCAAATGATTCCTAGCTACAAAAAGAGTGTAGTATAAATAATCATTTTTTGAGTTTTTTTTTTAAATTAATCTCAACTTGTCTAAATAAATAGAGATGCTAGCCGAATAAGATAAAGGTGTCGATGCAAAAGCTAATGTGTATGCTCTTAATCTAACTAAAGGGTATTATTAATCTTTATAAAGAGCTTGTTTATATTTCAATATAGTAACTTTTTGGGTGTCACTTTTTCTTAAAAATGTTATTATTGTGCTTGTGATGGATGGATGGTTAATTATAATGTGTGTGTGTGCAATGGTAGTATTTGTCTTTAGCTTTTTGTGCTAAGAAATGGGGCAATGGGGGAATTAAGTCATGGGGATGAATAATTGCACAAACTTTCTTTTGGGTCCATGATTCAGGGGGTCCGACCCTAGTCGTCCTTGAAACAAATAATTTGCTTTAATGACCAAAAAAAACAAATAATTTGCTAGTGTGGGAGAAATTAAAACTATATGTTATGTATCCAATAGATAGATAGATAATTTGGTACCTAATTTAAAGGAAAAGGGATTTGGAGGCATATGGTTAGGTGTACGTTTATCATTCATTCATCACTTACACTACCTATGTTTTGTCATTAGACGAGTCGGGTACACGTGTCGAGCTGCGATTGGACGATCGGGTATTACGTTATAGATTAAATCCAATCAGTCAACAGAGATTTGTTGGCATTAATGTTGAAGCTTACGAGTTAATTAGGGTACATTATTGAAAGTGATCAGGATTAGTGGAGGAAACAAAATACTCTAATTACTGTATAATTTACTTGGATCGAAGATTATTTGAGTTAGAAAGTGGGGATAGTGCAAGAAGAATAAATTAAATTTAGAATTCAGAGTTAGGAGGAATAGAGGGTTATTCTTTTAAGATGGGTGGGAATTGAGATGATTGATTGAATTTGGAGTATTCATTCAATATCCCCAGGCAAAATCATGTGGGTTGGGGCTCTCCCATAAAAGTTGTGCCCTTTCAGGTTTTTCATGGGTCCCTTTCTTTTTCCTTTTTTTCTTTCATTGATACGTAATCTACTATTCGACCAAATTACTACTAGTTCCACCTATAAACAAATTTAAAGGTTTTTTCAGCCCATAAAACAATACGCTTCCGATCTCTTCTTACCTTTGTCCATTTAGGCATCATTTGGTATTGGTATGACTATACTCCCTCCGTTTCAAAATACATGACCATTTGGATATTGCACATATATTAAGAAAAAAAAGTTATTCCTATATTGCCCCTATCAAATGTAGAGTTAATTATTTGTTTAGAGAAATATGAAAAAGTGTAATGATTATGATAAGGATAATTATTAGGGGTATAGATGGAAATAGATGGAAAAAAATGTGAAATGGTCAAGTATTATGAAACAAGCAAAAGTTGTTATATGATCATGTATTTTGAAACGGAGGGAGTATATATCTATGAGATTCTCCTTACATGTTTAAATGTTGAAAAAATATAGCTATATCAAAATAACACATGCAACAATGTCCAAACTCATACAACCTATGACAGGCTCCGTTCGACACACTTGGCATTTCAACTAACTGGAGCTTTTTTCGTAACTTTTCAATTGGAGTTTCAAGAATCTACCCACCCTTCCTTAAAGTGTAATTTTGTAACTGAGTAGCTAAAAAAAAGCTCCAATTAGCTTAAAAAACAAGTTGAATGGAATCCTAATCTAATTAACCTAACCCATGGAACGAGGCATCTCAAGAGTCGGGGTGATGACCACCTGAAGTTCAAAGCCAAGGCGAGGAGCTAGAAGTGGGCGGGTTGGGGCAACTAGGCGAACCAGGCAACTAATTAAGCGAGACGTAGAGAAAGATATTTCGAGTGGACGAGGTCTTCTGATTATTATTACTATTATTTTGATTTATTTTTTAGAAGGATTAAAAGTACTTTTTGTTTTGGTTGTATTACTTCCTTACAAAAATCAGGAGATAGTGAAAACATATGACGTATCCATCTAAATTAGGAATTTTGAGTGGGAGAAGATTAGCGTGGTAGACAGCTAGTCAGCTTGCTGGTGGAGCCAAGTGGAGCCGTTTGTTCTTTTGTTGACCGTCAATTTCTCGCTTTGTAGGCTTGCTTATGTATAGCATTTTTATAGCTTAGTCATTCTTTTCTTGATTAGTTTTCTTTCTTCTTTCTTTTAGCCTTAGTAGTAGTTTTCGTTAGCTTTTGGTTTTTAAGCTCTTCGGAGTAGGCTCTTGAGTGGTCTAGTCTTGTCCTTTGGGTCGTTTTTGGGCGCATTCCATCTAGGTTTGGAATGCCCTCATCCTGACCCCCAGATCCTGCTTTTGCGGGAGTCCTTGGGTATATGTTGTTGTTGTTGTTGCTGTGATTTGATAATTCCCGAGTTCATCCCTCGTTGTCATTGAACTACATATTGTCATAAGACTGGACCAACCATTGTGCCATCACTCTATTGGGGAGTTGACGGCCACTTGTTCACTTGGTTTGGCGTCCTCTTTTGGACAATCTTGACTCAACCATTGATCATATAATACAAAACTTGTTGTGAATATGAAACTATGAGCTGGAAGCCTACAAATGACCTAATCTTGGAAAACACATTGACATGAAATCAACTTGTCCGATCAAGCTTTAGAAGAAAGGGGAGAAAAAAAAGGAACAAAAGAACAAATGAAGAGTGACACACCAAATAGAACCAAATCAGGAACCAAGAGGTCGTTGAAGGTGGAGTAACTATTGATAGCTAAATATATATACTACTAAAACTATTAGCGTTATGAGTTGGATAAGATCAAAGTAAAATCACGTACATTGGTTCTAGTCTGTCCATTTCATCAAACTTTATTGATGATACACCTATGGGCATCATCAATCCACACTTTCAACTAATGCCATCATACCTCCCTTTCAAATTGATACACGAATCTTACATTTCTAAATGCCATCTTTTACTTTTTATGGTACTCAACTTTTACAAATAAGATAAAAAGTTTTGGTCATGTGGAACCTTTCTTAAAGGTTATTCTATTTCTACCCTTGTGCCTTAGTGGCCAGAGCTTCATTTTTTTCCTTCCTATTTCTTTATACATCTAGTGTGGAAACGATTTGTATCGGAAGTAAAACATTTTCTCACAGATTTGAAAATTATTCCATTTTCAATGTTCGAACTCAAGACTTTTGGTTAATGGAATAAGTCCCTTGTCAACTTCACTCGGTTTCAAGGGCATTGAAGTTAATTTTCAAGATTTGCAATGACAAATGTTAGAAATTAAGTGGATACAAAATTGACATGGGAATGTGACTTTAGTCTTTACTCTTTAGTGACATGATACATAACAAAGATTGATTGGTTAAGCGTCTAAATCAAAGGGAAATTTGAAGGCCCCGCCCACATTCAATTAAGGGGACCCAAGAAGGCAATAAGTGGGCATCATGTGAGGAAATGACATAGTGATAGTAGTGTGTTGGCTTGTGACTGTTTTTGCCTATCAAATCAATGACCTTCTTTCTCTCCATCACCAACATCATCTCTGCCTTCTGCCTAACATTGTTCATGGTAGCCTTATCTAAAATTCGGCCACGAAAATATTAATCAATGACTTTGGGATGTTATTTGGAAGAGAGAAACAAGTTTCAAGCAATTGATTATATATACTTTTGGATTTTTTTTTTAAAATCATTTTAAATTGCTATGGTGAAAACCTATCATCACATTAGTGGGGCGAACCTGTGTCACAAACGAAGGGAGCTTAATGGTATAATTGCTTGGCATTTTGGTCGGTATATTAATGGCTATGCAGATCAGGTAATTATAAGTTTTGTTTAGACTAGACATTCTCCCTTCAGAAGTGGAGAAATGTCTTCCAAATGTATAGCAAATGCTTGTGTTTCACCGGCCTGTTGGAAATTGTGTAAATTTCTGCCATTCTTTTTTGGATGCAAAAAGAACAAGGATGAAAAAAACTATGCCATTTGCATGTGAAAGTAAACTTAGTTTTGATGAGTTTGGGCTTTAAGAAAGCCCATATGCATGGCCTAATAAAACTCTGTAAGCTATTTGTCAGTCCAAATCTCATGCTATATTGTGTAACCTCAGATTGAAAAACAGCCATTTCCCAGGAACTCCAAAGCTAGGAGCACATTCAATTTGTAATATATTAAGCAATTCAAATAACTTGACAAACAAAAACCAATATGTACACAGCTTGATCCTTCTAAAATGTTCTCCCCCTCTATTTTTTGCAGAACCTTTCCGATCCTTATGCTTATACTGTGAATTGCGAGATGCAATTATTACCAAAAGCTAAGGGGGCACGATAAATATCACCTCAAAATCCCGCCCCAAATGCACAAACTGTGTATATATGATAATGCTGAAGCCCACAAATCCTAAGGTTTCTTGATAACAGGACCTTTGTACTGACCTCTGATCACCATGCAATCTTCAGGAGGTTGAGACTCTTCTAGCCAAACAACTTCTTCAGGCTTTAAGCCCTTCAGTTCTTCGATTTCTGAAGGCAGGAGAGTATTATGGATTAATCAATTTCATACTCGAACAGAATGAAAACGAAGGATTGGATTAAACTTGGCAAGTGGAAAAGACAGAAGAAGGATACCAGGAAGATCTCTTCTAGGAACCCTTCGGAAGTAAGAACAATGCCGTCCATCTTCTGGGGAATATGGAGGTGTAAGAATGTCGAATAGTGCACAGGGAGTGATAGCCTTGAAAGTGTGGATGTTTCCACCAGTTGTCGGGTAAAGGACAGTAGTACCACAGGGTGCCGTCATTTCACAATCTCTGACCAGTTTTGCAGGTCGGGCTGGAGATTCCATAACAAGTCAAATCCACAAGGAAACAAAGTATGTACAGTTTCATAAAAGGAGACTTATATATAACACTACACGCACCTTCAGTATTATCGCAAGAGCCAGGTACATCCAGCCAATCATATGACCTTACATGTAAAGAACCATAAAGAACCTTGCTTAACACAGTCATTCCCGGATGATTATGAAGGGGTATGATAGATGAAGGAGGCATGCAAAAGATTCCAATCTGCAAATGAAGAGAAACATTAAAAAATCACAGTAGATGTTACAAACTCGACTTCCAAATATTTCTTCAACTTTGAGTAGCAACAGAATTCTTTCTTACAGAGAAGTTTTCGCATTCATGTATATGCAAATATTTAATGGGAGGAGAGGATAGCTGACTTCCATTACGGATTTTCTTCCCATTGCTACCATTTGCAGAAGCTCTCCACTTCTGCGCTGCCTGTGCCTCCTGATCCAGACACACATTAGCAGGCTTCAAATCATCTGGAAAAATAAAAAAGAGTGAATTGTGAGTATGGAAAGCAAAATTTTCAAGACCGCAGAGCTATAGTAAGAACAACTATTACTAGAAAGCTGAAGGAAACCGAACTAATAATACCACTTTGTCAGAAAAATGGTCGATAACCTATAGAGTCATTAGGTGAATAAGTTTCTTAACAATTGAAATACATATCACTTTTGTTTCTACAATTCCTTTTAAATATCCCTTTACCTGTAGCAGACCGCTAATTTACCCTTTCTTAATGATCCACCATAAAAGGCAAACAAACCATCTGTAAAATCAGCATCAAGAAAAGAAAACAATTAAAGCAGGAAACTTTACAACATACCTAAGATTGCGCGAACCCTCTCCAGAGCCTCTTCAGATTTGGGGCCATTAGGGGTGAAGGAGTCCTTACAGGCATTGTATATTTTCTTTACGACTGGCATGGTATGGAAAAGGGAGTTTATCCTGTGTCAATTCCAGTGTTAATATTCAATGGCTCCAACCTCCTCATATCAACCACCATGATAAAAAAAAAAAAAGGTTAATGTGCACAAATTGAAATGTGGAACGATAAAGCAAAATCTGTGTAGATAAATTGCTTGTTGCTTATCAAAGAGACACGGATGTTAAACATTTTATAGCCGCTACACAGGCTGTAATATGAACACCCATTTTCATATGTAACCATATAAATCTTAACGACTACCGATATGTAACCAGACAAGCCTTAACGACTACTGATTTGGAACCAGAAAAGTCTTAACAACTACCGATATGTAACCAGATATGTCTTAACAACTACCGTTCACCGTTGTGTAACCAGATATAGTCTTAACGACTACCGTTATGTAACCAGAAAATGACTACTGATATGCAGCCAGATAAGCCTTAACGACTACCGGTATGTAACTTGATAAAAAACAAAATTAAGCCAATCCCAAGCTGCACTAATGTCTGGATGCTCCAACATACTATTGTGCACTCACAGATAATCGTATCCATTGCAAATAGCATGGAAGTGGAACAAAAAAGCTAGTGAAACAAAGAGTTTCCTCACAATTGCCTTTGCATATTCATCTGACAGCAGGAATGAGCATACGAAGATCATAACACAATTGACTACCTGAACATTGATTGATACTTCAGAGTTGAGTAAACATGCTTAAACATTACAAAAACAGATCAAACCAAACCCTAAAACCAAAAAAAATAAAAAATCGAGAAATTCAGTTCCATTTACAACCAATTCCAATACATTTCTCCATTATATCCATTAGAGCTAGAATCGAGTTATGATTTCCCCTAAGCCCCCCAGAAGTGAAACGAAATCGAAGCCCTAATTCTAGCACGGGGAACGCGCATTTCCAGAGACTGAACAAGGACCGAAACCCTATCGCAAATTGACCGAACACAACATCGAAAACAGCATCTGAATTACTGAAAGCGGCAGGAAATCTCGGAATTCCATTACCAGGCCGGGATCGCTGATTCAGAAACTCAATTGGAGATTGAAAGAGAGAGAGAGGGAAAGAGGGGAGTACTAGACCTGTGGTGTGCGAATCAGGCAATGGCCCGAACGAAGGTGTGAATCAGGTATATGAAATGGAAGAGGAAGAGCCGTGAAGCTATGCAAGAGAATGCAGCTTCTCGGCTACGTCGTCGCCACCACCATACGCCAGATGAGCCGTGAGCAGGTGCGCAACGGAAAAAGGTTTACCAACATTCTACTTCTACTGCGTGGGGAAAATCCACGTGAATCACCCCTTTACTCTTTTTTTAAAGATTAAAATTGGAAATTACATTATTTCTTTGTTCATTTTGGAAAAAATATCTTTATACACGTAAAATATTTTCTTGACGCATAGGAAGTCTCACACTTTATTAACAGTGTGGTTGGATGATGGGATTCCATGAGATTTTAATGGGTGGGAAATGGTGACAATGATTTTCTAGTATTTGGTTTAGTTTTCTGATGGGATTCTATAAGAAAATTTGAGGGGAAAGGATGGGAAAGTGAATCCCACCAAATTGGTGGGATTTGGTAGGAAAGAAAAATACACACTCTTAAAAGAAAAAAGAATCGAAAATGAGGCTTTCATCCACGGTTACCCGAAAGAATCGAAAATGAGGTACAAAAACTTATGTTTCACTATGTGTGATACTTTGAAAATCCAATTTGTGTTTAAGTGCATATGTGTCTGTGGTTGGAACCTTTGATTTGCTATATTATAACCTCAATTTTAATATTATTTGAGTGAAAATTATGAATGTTTGAAGATTTGATGGATCTTAGGAATCTGAGACCCGAGCACGCGAAACCACAAGACTTGAGAAACATGACACGAGACGTGAGACCCGAGGACACTAGACCCCTAAGACTAATACCCTGAGACCTGAGATCAAGGACTCCATCACTCGAGACCCCATCCCGAGGACATAAGGCTCAAGGATGCAGGACCCGAGAGTCGACACCCCTTACTTAGTTTTTAACGTATGCCCAATCTTCAAATGTTCGTAAATTGTTACTTATATATCATAATCGAGCTTATAGTATATCAAGTCGAAGGTATCGATTCCTTTTGTCCTTCCCCTCCACCTCCGGGTGCACTGTAATTCACATATTTCGTATTATAAATTCACTTTATATAGAAAATGGGTAGAATATTAACACGGTGACATTTTCGTAATTAGTAATAAGTGCTATTGTTGGATTTATTCCTACCTCCCTTCCCCTATATGCTGCAAAAATTGTGATTAGAGTATGCTGCAAAAAAAAGGGGGCTTAGTTTTGAAATTAGGACACTTATCTTATGTAACACCCCTTTTTCTATAAGAACACACACACACACACATTGTTGCCCAACTTTCACTTGAAGTCTGACATCAGTTACTATCCATTCCCACTAATGTCTTTTTAACTTTCACTTGGCGTGGAATTGAAGAGAGCTTGTTGCTTCTCTTCCTGCGCCCTTTGAGACCTTCATTATTTGTGATTGGATTCTAGATATTTATGCAAGCGTTGGTTTGGTTCAATTGAGAGTTCGATATTGCTTGAGTTCGCCTTAATTCACCCGTGATTGTCTTATCTAGCGTAGATTGAGAAGAGAACCTTGTGTTTCTCTTCCTACGCCGTTGAACCTTTGTGTTTTGCTTTGAGTTTCTACATCAAGTGGTATCATATTCTAACGGTTTTGGGTTGGAAATCGAGTTGCTTTTGTCAACAATCAGCGAACTACATCAACGTACAACAAGAGTTGCACACGTTCGTCGTCGTTTCTGGAAATTTCGAAATTTGTTTTGAGGTATTTTCGAAATTCTGATTACATATTCTTGTAGAGAATTTTGATATGAGTCCAGGCATATAAGATTCGTTGAAATCGGAGTTCGTTTGACCCCCGAAAAGGTCAAAATACCTTGCGGATTTCCTGAAACCCTAATTTGCCGCCGGTAGACTTCGCTTGCCTTGAAGTCCAAGTTTGGTCTTTGTTTGTCATCCATGAAACTCTGATGTCTCAAGTTGATATTCCGAGTCAAATTGATCTCTTTTTTGGAGATTATGACCCGTATTCGTATTTTGCTTGGGAGAACAATACTAATGCTTTCTTGGAGTATCATGGGTATAACGATGTTAATGCTTTTCATGTTGTTACAAGCGTCTTTCGTGGTGATGCTTACAATTGGTGGGTTAATATTGTTCATCACCGTCATCATCATGGATGGCAACCTATCATGTCTTGTCCAAAATTGAGGTTTTATATACGCTGAGCGTTTATTCCATCCGAGCATGTTAGACGTCTCATAATGTTCTATGATTGTTGTCAAGGTTATAGGTCCCCACTTGCTTTCTTTATGGATCTTGAAGAATTGGCCAACTTTGCTGGGATGTCAACCTCATCATACACCTTAGGTCGACGATTCTTGGTTGGTTTGGATCCCTCACTTGAGTTTTATTTAAGGGATCAGTCGAGAGATGATGTCAATGAGTTGGTAAGAGTTGCTCAAAATTTTTATTATAAGATTCAGCGAGCGCATGTGATTAATGATGCTAGGCGAAGGATAACTCCACCTCAAGTGGAGGAGGAGAGGTCAAATGCTCTTGTTGAGGAGGAGAAATACGTTTTCTTAGTTGAGGAGGACGCTGCCACCACAGCAGAAGTTACCGAGTCATCGGATTACATCGACGCGTCAGAAATTGTTAGCACGGTTCAGCATGAAATACTTGTCCAATCAGAGTCAAATTTTGTGGAGCATTGTGATACTGATGGTGAAAGCTCTCCACAAAATTTCAGCCAATTTGGAGATGATTTGCCCCTGGTTTCGCCACAGCCATTGTCGAACACTAACTCCATGCCTAAAAAAAAGTCATTATAGTATTTAACTGTCCGTTTACTTTGGATGTGTCCGGTGTCCACTAATCCTATTTTGCAATTTGGTAATGTATCAAAAAAATATTACTGTAAGTTTAATGTTCATTTCGATATTTACAAAATGATACGTTAAAATTTTGAGGTTGATTCCGGTGAAAACATGTCTTATTCTATAAACTAAAAACGGGAACAAAATACATAAATATGTGAACAATATGAAGATATATGTGGACAAAATCATGTTTTTATTATGGATCGAATTAATATATGTAATAACAAAATTTCTCAAAATCATGTGTTATGGATCAAATTAATACACATAATAACATAATAATACAAAATCACAAACATTTTTGGAGTTCACGTATTTTCTGTTTTGTGTTCACGTACATCTATTTCATGTTCACGTATTTCTATTTTATGTTCATAGTTTTTAGTTTATAGGTTAAGAAAAGTTTTCATTTGATTCAAATCATAAAATTTTACAAGAAAATTAATATAATTGTTTTTATTTTAATTAGTATAAAAATCAGTTAGTTAAATTTCCGCTGTCATTATGACGATTTTTTTACCTCAATTCATTTCAATATTTATGAGAATTTATGTTACAATTTATAGAAAAAATGCGTGTCTTAATTTTAATTAGTGAAAGAAATAATTAGCTAAAATATGGTGAATATATTTGTCAATGACATTACGAATGATTCTTCCAGTTTTAGAGGATGTGAATTGTGAGTCTTCTGATTTTAAAGGATTGAATTGTATTTGAACAATTTGGAGTTATATTAAAGTACAATCTAATGTACCATAATTTTTTTTTCTTAAAAGCTTTTAATTCGATTATGAAAAACCTCCCTTCACTATTTTTTTCAAAAGGGAGGAAAATAATCGGCACTTACAACCTAAAAAAGTGTAAAAAATCTAAAAACAACAACCAATTGTTCCAAACTACACTACACAAGTGGCACAAAGTCCACTAAACCGAAAAGGCCAACCAAAAGATACACAAGTTCGGTAGCACGCAGGCCACAAACGACGTGTACACATACTAAGGGGAGTGGTAGTTGAACAATAGTTTGAACATCATTTAAGTTTCATCTGAATGTACCATACTTACACACGTACATCGTGTGTAACATCATTTAAGTTTAAATATCTTAATATTATAGTTGAACAACAGTTCTATAACATTTGGACAAGATAAGGAGAGTGGTAGCCTGGTAGGTGAGAGTGCAACGATTGTAAAAGTGCAACATTTGTAACCAGTTTGTTGATCATCATGTTAGGGTTAGCATTGAGAATACCAAGACATGGAATTAGTGGTGTTGAAATCCAAAAATGTCGAACTAAATACGGGATAAAATTATTACAACTCTCGGGCCTTTCGGCGCGCTAAAAACCGGCTCGTCTTATTTTGAGCTCTCCCACCCCCCGCGTATTATTTTATTCTCTTTTCGGAGGCTTACAAGACTTTTTAGGGTCTTTCTCGTAAAACAGTGCGATCTCCTCGGAGATTCAAACACGTCGAAGCCCGTCCTTCGAGAACACGTCTCGAGACTCGGCCTTTTTCCGATCCTTTATTACGTACCACCACCACCCTATATATAATAGAGGGAGTTGCCTGCTTACAATTCAATCTGTCGTCGATGTGGGACGAAATATTTTTAGGGTGACATGCCTGCTTGAGCTGCATGCTTAAGTTTGCCTCCGTATGCAACTTTGCCTCCGTATGTTCGATGTGGGACGTTACGTACATACATGTTGCCATACGCGTACACTTACTTATTTTAGCTGTTTGCGTACTTATCGCATTAAAAGCGTGCTTAGCGCTTTAATCTTTTATGCCACTATTATTCATCTCGTGCACCAACGCGGTGACAGATCCGGGTATCAACAAGTAGAAGAAACTGAGTTTATATTTACATATTATTTTAGATAGAAAGTTTCTTTTTTAATGATATTAATACAAACAATTTGAACGTGAGTATTTGGACTGAATTTGCTTATGTTTTATGGAGTATTATATGCTTCTATAATATAGTATTTTAGTTTCATCTGAATGAGCAACACCTGTTATTTTTATATGATTTGATATTGTCTTTGATAGTTTGATATTGTCTAAATTAAAGTTAAAATTAGTCATAAACTCGAACCAGTAAGTAATAATCTTCCACAATTGAAAAATAAACTTGAACAAAAATCCAAGTCATATCATTAATTATAACAAAAATGAATATTTTGAATTTGGGTTTCCTAATCCTTCTTATTATGATGATGTATATAAATTTATTTAAATGACATTTATAGCCATCAAATATATTTAAATATACCTATTAGTGCACGATATAACAACGCACTAGACAAACTCAAGTGACGACTTTTGCCCTACAACAGTGCATATTACGCGTTGTATGACGTATTTGCATGCCTCGCAATAGGATGAATAAGTATATATATACTTATTCATGAGCGCACTAAAATTCCCCTTTTCAAAGCACTGGGTAATCTCATATGTCAATCGGTCTAAAGAAAATATCGCCTCAAAATGGTCCTAATGGACCATGTGAGAACAACGTGATGTACTTTAGGCATGACTAGTGACTACAACATCGTGTCAGCACGCTCCTAATAAGCCGTGTGAGAACAACGATATGTCCTTAAAATTACTACACCATCAAAACATGAACCAAGGTAAGAGGAACCTTCTCATTGAACATATTGTGAGCTACCTTGAAATCGACTCAAAAACTTATTCCACCACGTGATGCCTCCCATAAGGATCTGACACTTGTCTTGAGACAACTTAGTCATTCCTTTCACATGCGACCTTAGGGTGCTCGACGAGTCGGCCACATGATGCCTCTAATGGGGATGTGCCACGTTTGAGCTTGCTCGTCCATCCCACATTGGAAAATCTCAACATCCACATCTCAAAACTCAATATAAATAGCGACCAAATCCAAAGGAAAAGGGACCGAAAATAGAACAATACAAAATCATCACACGCTAAAGTAAAACATCATATTGGAATATTGAGAAGAGGGTGCATAATCTGAAGTGAGGTTATAAAACAGCTTGACTCGCATCTACTAGGGACTTGTCCTCTAAAATTCTCATCTCACTAAAGGTGTGCGCAAGTTACGAAGAATCTTGCAAATTTATCTGAATAAAATAAAGAACATTGGGTCTTAGATTTAGCTGAAGTCAGAAACAGTTTGGTTAGATTGATTATTGGGGAAGAGCTGCCTTTTAAGTTTGTGGAGAAGCCTTTTTTTAAGGAGTTCATTGCATCTATGTGTCCTTTTTTTAAAATATCTTCGCGTTTCACAATTGCACGTGATAGTTTGAAGTTATATATGGATGAGCAAGTGAAGTTGAAGTCTTTTTTGGAACTGAATTGTCAAAGGGTTTGTGTGACTACTGATACTTGGACTTCTTTGCAAAGAGTCAATTATGTGCTTGACAATTCATTTTATTGATGGTGATTGGTCATTGCACAAAAGAATATTGAATTTTTGTCCAATTAGTGGTCATAAGGGAGAAGATATTGCTAGTGATGTAGAAGCCTGTTTAAGACCTTGGAATTTAGTACATAAGGTTTTTACAATCAAGTAGACAACGCTAGTGCCAATGATTCTGTTTGTAAAGAGTTACAATCTGTTAAAAAAGTTACCAAAAAAAGCATTCTTGGAGCAAAATATTTACATGTGAGGTGCTCAGCTCATATATGTAACCTTATTGTTCAAGATGGTCTCAAACTGCATGTTGATTGTGTGGGTAAGATTAGGGTTGTTGTTAAGTTCATAAGGAGTTCTGCAGCTAGGCTGAATGCTTTTAAGGATGCACTTAAACTTATTGGAATTCAATATACATGTGCATTAGTTCTTGATGTGCCCACACGGTGGAATTCAACTTATAAGATGCTAGAGGTTGTTTTGAGATATAAGCTTATGTTTAGCCGGTTAGAGACTCCGAGAGATGCATATGGAGGAGTGGGGTATAGTGGAGGTTATTGTGAATTTTTTAAAACATTTTTATGACTTCACAAACCTAGTCTCTGTGTCATCTGATGTTACAATAAGTGATGTTTTCTTATACATTGGTGAGCTTGTTGTTTTGTTGAACAATTGGGTTAAAAGTGATGATGAGGTTTGTAGAGCATTGGTTATCCCTATGAAAGCAAAATGTGATAAGTACTGAATTAGAGAAAATGAATCTGCTCATGTTTGTTGCCATTATTCTTGACCCTAAATATAAGTTTGATGGATTAATACTGAGTTTGAAAGAGACTTATGGCGATTCGACGGGAGAAGAACTAGCTGAAATTGTGAAGGTTGCTACAAAGAGTTTATTTGAAGATTATCTCAGACTGTATGCTCCTAAATCTTCTAAAAGTCAGATTAATGAAACCAGTAGCATAGGGGCAGAATTGCGAGGGGTACGACGTGGAGGTTTGTTAAGGAATGTAACTTCTAAATTGAACAAGCTTAATGAAAGTGATGTTGTTTTGAAACTGAATGAGTTTGATCGATATTCACATGAGCTGAGGTTTGAACAAAGTGAGGCATTAATATGGTGGAAATTCAATGGGAATTGGTTTCCTATTCTTGCCCGATTGGCTCGTGATGTTCTAGCCATTCCGATATCTATGGTACCATCTGAATCTGCATTTAGCACCGGAGGCCGTACTCTTGACCAATTTCGAAGTTCCTTAACTCCAAAGGTGATGCAATCATCTTACACTTTGTTTTCGTTAATTTCTTAATGTATTTTTATGCAATCAAACTAAGTTCTTATGTATTCTTTTGTAGACAACTGAAGCGTTGATTTGTACTCAAGATTGGCTTCGGGCACTTACAAGACTTCTTAGCTCGAAATCAGAAAAATCTGCCATTTCTCGTGAATCCACAATGTATGATGAAGTAGTTGATCTATTTCACGAGTCTGAGAAACTATTGGAAGGTAATGTTTCTATAGTGCTCGTTTTACTTTCATGAATGATTGATTCTATATTTTGAATTTCTAAGAAAATATTTGATTTGCTCATTTGCTTCTTTATTTTTTTTATAGATATGCAATCTGAAATTGGTGGATAATTGTTGCTTTGTTTTATCATGATTGATTAAACTCAAGGTATGTAGGTAAGGCTTTTGTTTTGATGTTTAATCCTGATTTTTTTACCTTAATATCTATTTGGTTGAACAAATTGCTTATTATTGATTTTTTTCCTCAATATTGAAGTGAATACAGTGTTTGAAGTTGGTGAAAGCAAGCAGTGTGAAATTAGTTGTCAGCCCTCTACAGAATCTGCTATTTTGTCACTTTTGTTGAATTTTCATGGCTGTTTTTTGATACTTTGGCTACTGAAATTGTGTACACAACTAGGATGAACTGCTGTATTGTTGGACTGTATTGTTGAAGTCATGTTGTATTGTTGGATTGTCACACGTGTTGTATTGTTGGACTGTTGTATTTTGTAACTTTTGGACTTTCTAGAATCTGGTAGTTTATTTTATTTTTGTTAAATTCAACTTATTTTGTTTTGATTTAGTAAGTGGCAGATCATATTTAAACTTACCCTACAAGTGTATCATTGGATTTTAAATGATAGATTTTCATTTGCAAATTTGCAACAAGGTTTACAGTTCGGTTTTTTTGGTTATTGTCAAAACCGACCCGTCAAAAACCGCAGCCGAACCGAACTGAACCGACGATTTTCAGTTCGGTTTTCGGATCACAAATTTTAAAAAAATCGGTTTCGGTTCGGTTATCGTCGGTTTGGTTCGTTTTCGAACCGATGCTCACCCCTACTTCTAGTTATTCGCGCCTGCTATTTTCAGTTTTCAATAATACCAATCCCAATACAAATTGTATGAATCCCTATTGAGAATTCCCATACAGGTTGCGGTTGTATTTATAATAAGAGATACAAAGATAACGTCATAGAGAGGAAGTTATACAAAGATAAGAAGAAATAAACAATCCGTCATGTATGGGCTATATAAAGTAGATTTTGTAATTAGGAAAATAATTGGTGTTTAGTGTAATACTCTCATAGAGGGTTTATAAGCTTCAATATTGTGTTTTGTAAATGCATCGATGTTGTGAATGAAAGTTCCTATCTTCTTTTTCCTCTCTATCCTTCTATGTTCTTCTTCTTCCCATCTATAATCTTTCTTTCTTTCCCTAATCTCTTTCCTTTCTACCTTAATTTTAATTCTTCCCAAATCCTTCGGGATTTTACAAATTAGTAGCAAAGCCATATCCTTCGGGATTTTACAAATTAGTAGCAGAGCCATTCATCCACAACTATGGGAGAAGCTCTGCAAGTAGACCCATGGCGGCTCCGACTGCAAGATTTTGATCCTCCATTGTCAGAGTTTAACGTCAATTTCTACAAGGATCTCAATAAAATCCGAATTGCTATGAAAAAGCCCTTGTCCAATTTCTCTCTAAAGTTGGTCATGAGATTCATCAAATTGGCTCGTAAAACCCCTATAGAAGGGGATGTTTCACTTGTAGATGTAAAATTGAAGAATTTCCCTAAAGATATAAATAAATTTGAATAAGTACGAAGCCAGTTAAACTTGGATAAGAAAATCAATTGGTTGAGAGTCTCGGTGGGGTTGCCTCCTTCGATTGATTACTCAATCCAAGCGTCAAAAAGTATGACAAGCTTCCAATTCCAAGCAACATGAAGAGCAAAGGGAAAGTGATGGAACCTTGGATTTGGCTTAATATCCAACATTGGAAAGGATGAAGCAATGTGCCAAGAGGGCAAAAGAGATACCTTGTCAATCACGACAACTCAATGGCTCTCCCTAATAGTTCGATGACCCTTTAGTCTCATCGAATATAGCCGAACCAAGAATTGAGGGCTTGGAGAAAGTTATACAACCAATTCACAAAGCCAATTCAAAGCCTGGAGCCACTGGGGAAAATCAACAAGACGCCCACTAGTTGCTTGATGGAATGCCTACCAACACACCAAGTGCTTCTCCTACTTCAATGGAGGTGTGAATCTGGATCTTGGCATCAAACCGAATTGTCAAGGGAGTTTTAAAGGATGAAAAAAGAATTGCCAAGTTTCAGGAAAGCCACTTGATGATGTATAAGAAGTTCCGGTCGAAACCCATCACACTTGTGTTCAAGGTAATTTCCACTTTTCGTGAAGCTCTGATTGAAATGAGTGAATCGGTTGATCCTTTAATCAATTGGATTCAAATTGGTATAGGTGGTCATAAAACAATGTCAACAGGGTTCTTGGAAATTTCTACTGCATGCCAATTGTTTGAGGAAATGACTCTTAGAGGCTTCAACATTAACAATGCTTGCATGCTATAATAGAATGTGGCAGAGGGTTGCAAAGTTTAGAGTTTTGACTCTACTGGTACTAAGAATTTGAATCTTATTGTGTTGAAGGATAACTTGGGAATTAGGAACTTTGAATTGGTTGCTCTAAGGATGTGTTTGATCTAGGGGGTTGAGGAAGGGAGTACCTAACTCATTTATTGTGATTTTTTTTTTCATATGAACCTTAAGGACAAGGTTATTTGAGAAAGGGAGTAATGCCATGTATGGGCTATATAGGGTAGATTTTGTATTAAGATAAATAATGGGTGTTTGGTGTAATGCTCCCATAGAGGGTTTATAAGCTTTTGTATTGTGTTTTGTAAAGGTATGTGTGAGTGAAAGTTCGTATCTTCTTCTTTCTCTCTTTCTTTCCCTTATCTCTTTCCCTTATCTCTTTCCTTTCTCCCTTAATCTCTCCTTAATTTTTCCCAAATTCTTCGGGATATGACACAATCTACACTTAAAATAAACAAAGGTCGATTTTATATATATATTATTTTCCTTAATATCATATGTTTTCACTTGATACTTTATGTCACACACTACAATCAAACATATGTATTAGTTACTTATGCCACAATGTCTTTCCTTTCATTTAGGTCAACAATTCATAATTGCAACAAGGTGTTTCTTTTTTCAAGCTATGTCATGTTGTTATGCTTTTGTTTATGAATTTATACTCAATTTCATCCTCTAAGCTCTACACTCATGTATGTCTCGACATGATACATACGCATGGCATAATCTCTCTTGTTCTAATTATCTTTTCACCTCATCTTGAACATCTTTATTGATAAGCCTTCAACACATGTCTACGATTATATGACGTTGTTGTAATCAAATTGTTCTAGCAGTTGGAAATGCTAGCAGTGACATATTTTTTAAGCTTTATTTCATTAGTGATGATGAGCAAAATATATGTAGTTTTCCACGAGAAGGCGTTTTGTATATTTCTATAGAGGAGGGTTTCAAATTGCTAGCACTACTTTCATATAATGAGATTCATGGAGCTCCTAAAACTATGAGCGTCTCTGAAATTCCATAGGGTTGATGGTTACCATCCCACATTCTTCCAAAAAAGATGTTCGCTTGTGTTGTACTTATCATTTGACAATGAGAAATGACAAATAATCTCTTCTTACAGAAGCAAAACAATATGTTCGTGAGATTCAGATTGAATCGATGATCGAAGTTTATCTTTTAGGTTAAATCAGTGTCGATAATTTCTTGTTGCTCTTGAATTTGAAAAATGAAATCAAGTGTTGGAGATTTATGGCGAATTGACTCTTAAATTTGTTAGTGGAGGAGTACACTAGAGCAAAAGGAGATTTCCCGTAATGGTTTAATACAACTTTGTTAATTGAACATTTTATGTGATTTGGACACATTTCGTTTTGATCCATTTAGCAGACGCACAACTTGCACGAGTGGTGGTTCAAAGGTTTTAAAACTACTCCATTCTTAGAGTTTGAACTCCAAAGGTTTAGTTAAGAAATTGAATCCCTTAACAACTCCACTATAATTTTAATGAATTATTTGGATATTATGTTCCCTCTATTCATATATTTGTACGAGGTTTATGATGTGTCCTAGGACTCAATGAAGGCCAGGGATGCTAGATTGATGATCTAGATCACGTACAGAGTTTATCGAACGGTTACAAAAGCGGTTTCTTGAAGGATAAGCAACATCCAACGTGATGGACGGAGAGTCAAGCTAATGTAATGGTTATGCATGTTATGGCTAGGCCAACGTGATGGCTATGTTATGGCTAGGCCAACGTGATGGCTAGTGAAAAGGGGTAAGCTCTCGCTCAAATAAAGGATGCATGAAAACCTAAGAGAAGAAGAAAATGACTCTAGTTTACTATCAAAGGTTTATTCATAATTCATTCATTGGAATAAAGGATTACAATTGAAGGGTTTACATAAACAAGCTAATCCCAATTGAACTAGAAAAGAGAAAATCTAGTTATTCTAGAAAGATTGATTGGATATCTTAAACATAAGATAACGCACGCCAATAAAAATAAAAAAAAATAAAAGATTGAAATCAAATAACAACTAACAATTTAATAGATACAAAGATAGGCGCGCTAGAAGATAGAATCTTCTAGGCAACTTGCGCTCTAAGAACTTGAATGGACCATGCATAGTCTTGGGTAACAACAAGGCTTGGGGGAGCGGTTGGATGGCTTGGGTGGCAAGGCGAAGACCCATGGATGGTTGCCTTGGCGTCCAAGGCATATGGCTTGACAAGATTCTTGAACGGGCCTTGGCTCCCAAGGCAACGATGGAGGCATGGGCGGATGCCTGACGCCTAAGGTGTGTCCATGTGGACAAACACAGAAGCCGGATACGCCCCTTGGAGCCCAAGTCAGACCCAACTTAGTTCATAAGGCATTCCTCAAGGCCGACGAAGGGTCACAAATTGCTCCAAGGTGGATGCCAGGGGTGTGGTTGATTCGAACTCGTGGCAAGGCTCGGATGCGGGCAGAAGCGCATCAATTTACCATCGGGAACTCACAAGTGGTATGACCCAGTCAATAAGAACCCCGAACCAGTAAACTGATAGAAATCGAATTCGAGACCTTCTAACATTACCATATTTCTTACCACTAGTCACCCGCAGGTAGGACTGAAACCGAAATTCTTGAAATTGGTGAACTAAAAACCGAATCAATTTTTTTTCGGTTCTATTCTATTTTTTTGGTTATGTTCTTTTTAATAATTCAAACCGAACGGACAAAAATGAAACCAAAGTCGTATTAAATCGAAAACCGAACCATACACCTGCGATTTTTCGGTTCGTCCCAGTTTTACATTACCGACCGAACCGTGATCGGCCTTCGTGGGTTTGTTCCTTTTATAAGTTGTTCAACCCTGATATTCACTTATCAATGATTGCCATAGCCGTCAAATTGTAACCACGTTAGTCCTCACGCTAAATACGGTATCGTCCGCCGCACCCTACAACAGCCCTTTTCTTTATTTCCCCTAAATTCCGCCTACTAACCAGTAACAACCGCTCGCCTCCTCCAACCTTTCTGCATCTCATTTCACAACCAAGCAAAAACGAAAAACACAAAATCAAAATCAAGAACAAGAAAGAGAGAGAAAACAAAAAGCTCCGAAAAGGCTCTTCCATGGCGGATCCGCGATAGAACAACACAACCTCTCCGATCCAGGCTCTCTCACCGATTACCAAATCCCCTCCCCTCTCCGTCCAAATCAAACGCGTACCTCCATGTCTGAACCACCGAAGAAATGCCTCTCGAGGAGCAACAGCGTCTCTCTCCTCGGGAAATACGAGCTCGGGAAGCTCCTCGGCACCGGAACCTTCGCCAAGGTCTACCACGCGAAGAACCTCCAGACCGGCGGTAGCGTCGCGATCAAGGTCCTCGACAAGGAGAAGATCTTAAAGGGAGGATTGATGGCTCATATAAAACGAGAGATCTCGATCCTCCGCCGCGTTCGCCACCCTAACATCGTCCAGCTTTTCGAGGTCATGGCCACCAAGGCCAAGATTTACTTCGTCATGGAGTACGTCCGGGGCGGAGAGCTCTTCAGGAAGGTCTCGAAGGGGAGGCTGAAGGAGGAGGTCGCGAGGAAGTATTTCCAGCAGCTGGTCTCCGCCGTCGGATTCTGCCACGCCCGAGGCGTCTACCACCGCGATTTGAAGCCGGAGAATCTCCTCCTCGACGAGAACGGCGATCTGAAAGTCTCCGATTTCGGACTCAGCGCCGTCTCCGACCAAATCCGGCAAGACGGCCTGTTCCACACGCTCTGCGGAACGCCGGCGTACGTTGCGCCGGAGGTTCTGGCGAGCAAGGGCTATAATGGAGCCAAGGTTGATATCTGGTCTTGTGGTGTGATTCTGTTTGTGTTGATGGCCGGCTATTTGCCGTTCCATGACCAGAATATTATGGTCATGTATAGGAAGATCTACAAGGGGGAGTTTCGGTGCCCTAGGTGGTTTTCCTCTGAGCTGGTGAAGCTGTTGTCTCGTTTGCTTGATATAAACCCCGAGACGAGGATCACGATCCCGGAGGTGATGGAGAACAAGTGGTTCAAGAAGGGGTTTAAAGATGTCAAGTTTTATATTGAGGATGATAAGCTGTGCAAGCTGAAAGAAGAAGATGTGGATGACTCGGTGTCTGATTACTCGATTTCGGAGTCCGAGTCCGAGGGGGTGGAGATCAGAAGAGCCCCTGTGCATGGTGGGTTGCCTAGGCCGGCGAGTCTGAATGCCTTTGACATAATTTCCTTCTCCAGAGGGTTCGATTTGTCGGGTTTGTTCGAGGATGGGGACGAGGAAGGGTCGAGAATTGTGTCGAATGCGCCTGTTTCACGGATTATATCGAAATTGGAGGAGATTGCAAAGGTTGTGAGCTTCTCTGTGAGGAAGAAGGATTGTAGGGTGAGCTTGGAAGGGACTAGGGAGGGTACAAAGGGTCCTTTGTCTATCAAAGCTGAGATATTCGAGTTGACGCCGTCGTTGGTGATGGTGGAGGTGAAGAAGAAAGGAGGTGATCAGGAAGAGTATGAGGAGTTTTGCAATAAGGAGTTGAAGCCTGGGCTGCAAAACATCACAGCTGAAGATCCACATGGTTATCCTGTTCCTCCTCATAGACCTTCTGCTCCTCCTCATAGCGCGTCTGCGCCTGATATGACGCGGTTGAGCATGGATCTACCTTCGGATACTGAATAGAAAGGCTGAGGAAAGAAACACATGGTATGGATTTTGTGCCTTACTAATGTCACCTGTTGTTTTGTTTCTATACTGTTGGGTGTTTGCTGATATAGATTTCTTGTAACATAAAAAAATTAGAAGGGTGTTTTTTGCAAATTGGTTGTGTTGATCTTGTCCTGGTTTGAGGTTTAAACTGCCCTCAGGGAGTTAGGGTGTTGTGCAAACTGCCCAATATAGAGCATAAACTGCTTTCATATGGTTGATTGAGAGCCTAATGTACATGTCCTCGTTGAGTTTCTAATAAGAAAATTTGCGGTACCCTTTTTTTGCTATTTCTCTCATTTTCTGGATTGTAAAACACTTCCCAATTGTGTTCATATATTGCTGACTTTCTCTGGGTTTGAGTACCTAGATAGATTCTATAAACGCTTGGCTGTACTGTACAAGTTTATTGCTTTCTTTATGACAACTTTGACAGCAATAGATCTGTTAATGCTGTGCTTTCACGATACTATTTAATTGAAAAATATCTAAAAAGTTGATGTCTGTGATGATATCTTAAGGAATATGCCATAATGAGGTTCTTCTATCAGATATTTTATCGTCTATAATCTCCATCACTTATTAGTTTAGGGAAATGGTGGGCTCTCTTATGGACAAAACCCCAACCCATACTATGCTGTTGCATTAAGGAAGCTTGAATCAAGTCATGGAAAAGGCCTTGTTCGAAAATATCTTGCTGATTATTCTCACGGTTATGTGCTGGGAATTTTGGCAGTATAGGTTTGTTTTTACCAGCTGTACTGTTCACAAGACATTTGTTTTTTCTCACAATAACTCAGACCAACCAATAATCACTATTTGATTTTGTAATTTATGGGCCTCTTCATATCGTTCTGTACTTTTCTGCTCCATTATAAGTGTTGAATAATAGAGTTTGGGTCCTTTATGCCTCCTCCGTGTAGATTGGCAAGTTGCCACTTGAAGCCAGACAGGCTGAAAATCTTGAACACCTCTTTTTGTTTAGGCCAGGGAAAATGCTCTGAACTCTCTTTCAACAGTTGGTGTTGTGGATCCCATGCTATCTACTAAGATTTGGTTATTACTAAATAAATGTTCTGGAATGTTGCATTTATGAGTTCTTTTCTGACGTTAGTGACCTTGAAGAGGCATGAATGCAGCCTGAGGTGTATTTGTCTTGGAACTCCTGTAAAACAGAAGCAAGAGATGAACTACACACATTTAGGAATGGATACCGTTCTTGAGTGCTACACTCACTGTTTTATCAATCCTGATTAGGCTCATCAGACATTCATGAACTCTTTTACTCTCTCTAACTTGAGTAGTCGAGTCTCAGTGTTACACCCATGTTGGTTGCAGTCTTGGTTGTGTATGTGCACATTGTTTCCCAGAGGATTGATTCTTTGAAAACTTGCTTTATTCGGTTGCAGTATATGAAGCTTAATTTCTTTCTTTCGTTTGAGTTCTGCATTGCTCAGTGGTTCATTTAGTTTCTACGAAAGCACAATACTATATATACGTGTGTTTCTGTCTCTCTGGAAGCATGTTGTACACTATAGATGAAGTATGGGATGACTGAAACCTTTGTATTGATCCACTTCAACTTGTGTCAATAGGTTGTTTGCATTACATCACATAATGCATTATCTTGCATTGTTTGATGCAATACAGGGCACTATGTGATGTAATCCAAACGGATTCTTAGCCTTGCCATTCTAGCTGATCTTGAAACCTTCAATTCCTAACAAGTTGGCCATTGGCGGTCGGCAGCTCTGCCTCTTTCAAGATTTTCTTTCCTCCTTTCAGATTCTGTACATCTCTCTGGTTTTCTAGTGTTGAAAGTGACCTTATAGGACTGGTGCCTGGGTTAAGATGAGAGGTCACCCTCTGACAATACCATTGCATTTGAGTTTTTCTTTGCCTGCATTATTATTATTTGATATCAATGAACAATTTCTTGGTTCTTTTATTCTGCTTTATCTTTTAAATTTAGCTTGTTGTCAAGAAAAAGTTAAGGGTGTATATGACTGTTTCTTGCTTTATCATCTTTGTTTACTCTTACATCCTGATTAACAACAGCTCTTCCATTTGCAGATCTTAAACTGCTTCCTGCCCAGGAAAACGTCAAATTTGTAGAAGCTACTGCTGAATCAAGGCCATTATAACTCTGCAGGAACACGATGATCAACATGTATGAAAGAGTAATCTAAGATCATGCTCTGGCCACAAGGATAAGTTTTACTTTACCCAACTTTGAGAGATGTAATAAACTCTTCTTTGTCATCCTGAAGTTGGTGTATGTAGATTAAAACTTTTGAAAGCGAATGTTTTCCAGGTAATTAAATTTGTCATTACCAAAACAAAATTAGATGTATTTACCTGCTGCTAGTAGAATGATCAAATCTCAAATTCTACGGTGATTTGCTATGCCAATTGGGCCAACTGCATTGGCGTACCAAGAGGCCCAAAAATGTCTCTCTCAAAAATATCTTTCTCAAAAATCGAAGAAAAGATAGTAAAATATTCCGTGTAAATTACGTGTAATCATACAAATTGTTGCAAAAGATGGTGGTCCCTTAAACCAAAAAGACGCTAATATTCTTTGCCACTAAACCAAAAGGAAAAAGACTAATATTCTTTGCCAAATTAATATAGGCCAAAATACAATTGAAAACAATTAAAGATGCTAAAAAATTGTCATATTTGTAGTGGTGAACGGTCTACACCAACCCACCCTCCCTCGGACGAAAATTTTCTGTCCCCCGCACGTCCCATTCGCATGTCCCACTTCTTCCTATTGGTCGATATTATTTATTTCGGTAGAATTAAAGGGAAAATATAGGGGGGACCCATAATTTCGACCAATAGGAAGGGAAGGACACGGGAGCGGGACGTGCTAAGGGGACAGAAGATTTGAATCTCCCTCCTTCGTATGATCCGATCGCCCTTTCCCACCAAACGATATGCAATTAGATCTCGAAGATTTAACCCACTTGTAATTTGATTAGTTGATTAGTTTTTCACTTGTAATTTGGCTCATCAACTTGAGTATTTATAATTTCATTCAAAAAAGGCATTTGAAAACAATATGTACATCAAAGTAAAGTTATATATCCAAAACTTTCTTACACCCATACTCAAATACAATATAGTCCAAACTAGTGGCGGACCCAGAAATATTTGTCAGATGGGGCATAATAGCAATTAGTAAGACTGTTGGACAGTGATAGGAATATCACTGGAACAACGTTTTGTTCTTGGAGGTTATGTTGTGACAAAATGATGGAAACATCATAAGGAACAACATCATCTTTAGTTTTGATGATTGACAAACTCTATTGAGCTAAATTGTTTAAAAAGTATTTCAGGAACAATGTTAGGAAGGATACCCAGCCGTGGAAGGATACCCAGCCTAGGAAAAGTTCAAAGCTCAACGCTAGTGCATGACAGCTAAGGAGAAAGCACGTGGCTGACGTCTTTATCCGTGATGTCATTTTCCCGTGCCATGTCAGCGATCCGGATAGGATTTCGCCAAAGGCGCCAAAATGAATTTGAAAAGAGGACAGTTGGCGTTCATCCAAGGGTGCGATTAAAGCTGAAAGAATCTTCCCAAACAAGGAGGCTAATTTGGGAAAGAAGGAAAGAGGCTTTCTCTGAAGCCTATAAATAGAGGACGACTTGCTACTGTTCATTTTTACGCCTGAACAAACCCTACCCTCTTCTGAACCTAAAGACAATCCTCCTCCTCCATCTCAAAATCAACCAACACCTATTGCTACCAAATCCCCTCCACCCACTGTTATCCCTCCCTCATCCTCCACCTCCACTCAAGTTACTGTGGCTTTAACTTCTGATGAAGAGGAAGAGGAAGAACAACCTCTGGTTCGGAAAAAGAAATCTGTCCCTAGAAACCATCGCCCAAGACTTACCCGCTCCAAAGCTGCTCAACTTCAAACTGCTCAAGAAAAGGCTCAATTTGATGAGCTTGAAAAGGAATTGAACGCTAATCCGGCTCCCAAGTCCAGAAAAAGGCAGCTTATTCTTCCTGAAGAAGATAGTGAAAACGTGGAAGGAGAACATGTCCCTTCAAAGGAACAGTCTCCACCTGCTGAAAGTGGAACTGACACCATGCTGAAAGGTGTCTAAATGGCTTCCCAACAGAGCGGAGAGGAAACACATGCTCAGAGTTCCTCCCCTCTTCCCAATGTGCTTAAGGGGAACGATGCCAAACGTGCAAGAAAAGATAAGGAGACTGTTCCCACGTCAAAAGAAAGTAAAGTTGCTAAGGGAAAAGGAGTGCAAGAGGAATCGTCAGGGGAACGAAAGATAGTTGTTCCTCTGGTGGTGACTCAAAAGTTTCTTGAGGATCATCTGTTTGAAGAGTTTCTTGATCTGCTCAAGGAACAACAATGGGTTAATGTATGCAATGCAAAGGTGTCTGTGGATCCTACTCAGGTCCGTGATTTCTTTGCTCATCTCTCCATTTCAAGTATAAGAGAAGAAACTTGTGGAACTTGGCTCAAGGATGGTGAGTGTTTTTCCTTTACTACTGCTCGGGTGTGCCAATTGCTGAATGTTCCTACTTCTGGAATCAAGTCTCTTCCATCAGCTGGATGGGGTGACTTCAACAGGACTTAGACGTTTAAATGTCTGTTTGGCCGCTCTATTCCTCAAGGAAAGGAACCGTCTACTCAGGGGTTGTCCCAGTTAGGGAAGATGGCGCATCAGTATATTTCCAGGATTGTGATTCCACGCCAGGAAAAGCGCACAACAGTGACTATTCAGGATGCTATTCTGCTGGATGCATTTCTGAGAAAGAAGCCCATCTCCCTTGCTCACATCATCATGGGTCATATGGCGAAGTGCTGCATGAAGCCAACTCATTCTTTACCATATGCTGCTTTGGTAAAGAGGATCCTTCAAGAGGAACAACGCTATGATGAAGAGGCTCCCCAGGAAGTGTTTGGCTAAGAGTTGGATTTTGTGAACCTTCAGAAGATGAAGCATGCTAAACTTCCTTCGCCCTCTCCAAGTGTTCTAGGATCTGAGTCTGCTGATGTTGTTCCTGAGACTATTTCTGCTGCTACTGCTGAATCTCATTCACTCCTTCGTCAAATTCTTGCTGTTTTGGTTGAAGTCAGGGACAAGCTCACTCCTCCTCGTGCTCCATGATTAAGCCCCTTCTATCCCCATTACCCTACTATTCCTATGTTTTTGTTGTTTTTGGATTTTGTGTTAAGATTGTTGAAGTTCCATTGCATCTCGTTTGTATTTTCTATGACATTAAGTAATGCATCTCGTTTGTATTTTTCAAGACTGCTGAAGTTCCATTGCATCTCGTTTGTATTTTCCATGACATTAAGTAATGCTTTTATCCTCTAGTGACTTGATGTGCTTTCATGCTTTTCATATTCATTGCTTTATCTTTTTAATGATGCCAAAAGGGGGAAGTATGAATTCTGCAGAGATGCGTTGTCTAATAGTTATATAGCCTTGCTATTGCTTTGGGGGAATTTTAGCGTAATTCTTGAAACTTGGAACTATGATAAATTTCTAGACACATGATATTCTGATCTTCGTTCATGCTTTAAGGGGGAACATTGTCTGGAACTTTTCCTGAAAACTTGTGAAGCTGTTCTAGTTAAAAGGAAAAGATGAAGTTTTTGACTATGTTGTTTGTTCCTTTCTTTTGAAACACTTGCATCTCTTTATAATGTTTGTCATCATCAAAAATGGGGAAAATGTTGGAACAGTGTTAGGAATATCACTGGAACAACGTTTTGTCCTTGGAGGTTATGTTGTGACAAAATGATGGAAACATCATAAGGAACAACATCATCTTCAGTTTTGATGATTGACAAACTCTCTTGAGCTAAATTGTTTAAAAAGTATTTCAGGAACAATGTTAGGAAGGATACCCATCCGTGGAAGGATACCCAGCCTAGGAAAAGTTGAAAGCTCAACGCTAGTGCATGACAGCTAAGGAGAAAGCACGTGGCTGACGTCTTTATCCGTGATGTCATTTCCCGTGCCATGTCAGCGATCCGGATAGGATTTCGCCAAAGGCGCCAAATGAATTTGAAAAGATGACACTTGGCGTTCATCCAAGGGTGCGATTAAAGTTGAAAGAATCTTCCCAAACAAGGAGGCTAATTTGGGAAGGAAGGAAAGAGGCTTTCTTTGAAGCCTATAAATAGAGGACGACTTGCTACTGTTCATTTTTATGCCTTCAAACACAAAATTACTCCCAACCACAACTGAGAAGAGAGAAGGCTACGTTGGTCTAGGAGATTGACAGTTTGTGTTCATCAGCTCTGGTGAACTGTGTTGTTGAGAAGGAATTCTCAACTGAGGAAGGAGAGAGACGATTCCAGCTAGGGTCGTCTAGGAGAGGTTTGTCTTTGCTGAGTATTATTGAGGAGAGTTGGTATTTGTTCTAGGGAAGAGAGGCGAGACAATAGTTCTAGGATTAGTGAATCACTAGGAACTGATTGTGCTTGGCTGTATCTTGACGAATTGTACAACTGCTATCAATAATATGACTGAAAGGCATTCAAAATCCTCCATGGGAGGTAGAGGTTTACTCTATTGGATTAGTTGATCCAGTAGAGGTTCCTCTATAAGTAAACGTGTCATTTTACTGTTCTTTGCTTAGTTTGTCGTTTTTCAGTTCTCGTTTAGTTGCCTGCTTACTTTGTCTTTCCGCTGCCCAAGGAATTGTTCCATAACAGTTCCTTGCAAGTTCTAACGTTTGTTGATCCTAAGAAAGACGATGAGATAAAAATATTGACATTTATTACTATTAATAGTAAAATATTTTAAAATATATATAATAAAAGAATAATTCAATAATAATTAAATACAACCACACTCTTCTTCCAAGGTAAGTAATCAATTTTTTTTATGTACATATAGCTCGTTAATATACAAAAAAAATTGGAGTACATAATATTAAGAGAGAATGATGGAAAAAAATATTGGTAAAAGTTTGAACTTCGGGGATATAAACAACAAACTATCCATAATCAATTGGGATAACTTTATTTTATAATGCTTCCGTTTTACAATAGTTTGCCATAGAGACATTTGTACATATATTAAGAAAATTTTCTCAAAACTACCCATATCAATGTAGAGTTTTTTTTTTTGAGCCATATCAATGTAGAGTTAATTACTAATTAATGTAAAGAAGCATAGACAACGAGTATGGATTATTATAAAGTTAATAATGAAAAAAAATGATAAACAATGTGAAAATAAACAAGTATTATAAAATAAAATTATACTTCCTCCGTCCCATTTTGTTTGTCCCATCTCTGTTTCCATCGTCCCAAAATGTTTGTCATCTTTCCTTTTATATCAACAATTTCTTACAATACTACCCTCCTTTTATCCACTTTTTCTTCTATTTTATCACTTTTCAACATTTTCCTCTTGTAACCCTTATTTAATTTTAACTGATACCCAATTTCTCTTCTATTTTAGACAATATGTACTTTAGGACAAACAAAATGAGACGGAAAAAGTATTATATTTACGACTATTACTAAACGGATCGAGTAGATATTATAGATAATAATAATAAAAATTTAAAATCACAGAGGGGACACTTGCCCCCGCTGGGCACATGCTACGTCCGCCATTGGTCCAAACATAATTTCCAAAACAAAATTAGATGTGACGAGTCCCGACTTTGCTCGTTACTGTCATACCCTAACGAGGCGATTCTTAACCAAAGACTGGATCGCTGATGACGAGGTGGTGTTACACGAGAGCCCTCCCAAGCAACCGTCCTTCGAAGGAGCGTTAGAGGGTCCGCACGGACCCCCCCGGTCCGTGCGGACCGGGTTTCTACCTCGACAAAGCCGCAACTTGGGGCCACATTGTGCAGCATGTCGTGGCAGTGTGTACCGCAGCATGACCGCCGGCCCAAGGTGCGCCACGGTCCGCCCCGCCCTCGGTATGGGTCCTCGTCACACCCTCTTCCTTGGTGTTTGGTGCGATCCATTTCATACCATTCGCCTCTTGGACGCCGCTGTGGTAGGTCCATTCTCGCCCGCCCAGGGCGAATGGCCATACCATTTCTAACATCTCGCCACGTGTAGGAGGTCGTGGCATCATTATGCGGCCTAGGAGGATAGGTGTCTCATACCCGTATCCATACCCATGTGGGTATCTATTTCGCCTCCCATTTCATCCCCATCCCCACTAGAATCCCCCCGTCCCCATCCCCATGACGGGGATTCCCCACGGGGAATGGGGAATCCCCGTCCCATTGACATCCCTAGTGGTCATGCATTCGAATGCTATATAAGGAAATTTACTTTGATGTACATATTGTTTTTAAGTGACTTTAAAAACTCAGGAATTGGCTTTAAATTTATGTGTTTGGTTATATTTGTTTAACACCAAAATCATGAGAAGTTAAATTTCCATGAATTACACTTCCTCCAAAATTGAGGAATTGCAATTACCATGAAAGGGGTGGGTAAGCAATTCACTTATTAGGTAATTAAGTATAACCAAACACTTTTTCTCAAATCATGTGAAATTGAATATATATGAAAATTAACTTTATGTGATTTAACTTCTTGTGAATTTTAATTCCTACATTTAACCAAACGAGCACTGATTCAATAACTTTTCCCCACTTTGTAGTTTGTAATGGAATACTCACATCAGAGCATGGAAATCGGTTCTCTAATTTGATTAAGTCATGAGGGTTTTAGGTCATGCCCGTTTAAAAACATTATGTGTAATATGTATCACATTGTCGTTTAGAATAAACTTCTAATGTTCTACGATGCACATTTTTTCTGTTATATTATATATCTTACCATCATATTAGTTTCGGTTTCGCATAAGATTCAAACTATGTTTATAAACTACGTAAATCATGAAACTTGAGTTATGAAATCTAGTATGTAGTTAAAAGTATACATTATAATAACTTTATGTATAAGTTGCTCTAATACTATATAAGGGAATTTTCTAGTAGGGGCATTGATCCGAAATCATATTCCAACACGAATTATAAGTGATAATGCACCATTGTATGTAGTAATGTCAACATCAGCCGATAATGAGTTGGTACCGACCTAAAACGTGTCCATTGTATTTTGATTATTTTCTCTTCCCAATTCATTTTTACGCTATACCCTCTTTTTTGCATTATTTTCCTAACTTCAATTTCATTGGAATTGAATTTCCCCAAATTTCAGCCAGAATAAGGACTTCCTCCTGCAAACTACACACACTCAACACCTACCAGTTCGTTTCTACTTTCTAGCATGATACAAAGAGAACATATTTCTCCAAAAAAATCAATAAAGATGTTATCTTTACAATCCCAAATTTCCCGGCTAATAAGATAATCACACCCCAAATCAGAATCTTTGGTGGTGCTATCTGTTATCTCACCCGAATCTCCAGCCTCTCTCTATGCTCTCTTCAGAAACTGCTCCATTCCCAGGTTGTGCCCATCTCCATTATTACTAGTATTAAACTAGTACTACATCTTTCTTCAATTCAGTCTAAATCATCACAATTCATTAATTGCCGTCCTTTGGAAGAAGCTATACTATATCGATCTGCCCATGTGTTGTTGATCCCTAGCTCTCTTTCCGTTTTCTGGGTATTGCTTACTACTTACGCCACAAATTGGGATTTCCGTCAATTGCGGATTTGGATTGGTCAATGTTGTTGGTAGCTTGAAAGTCCGGTCACTGTAACTTTTTGAGGGTTTCTGTTTTGGAGTTGAAATGGGTTCTAGGGATTCAGTTCAGGATAGAAATCTGAGTCATGATTCCACAGATTCAGAAACTGCAATTGCTATTAGCCCTCAAAATCCGCCCAATTGGGGTTGCTCAACTTCAACTACCAATGGTGGTAGTGTTTGGGATCTGAATCATGTGGGCAGACAGATTCCTGAACAAGGAACCGGTGCAAGTGATGGATCATCTTTTGTTATTGATGTTAAGTGTGCAGATGGAGAAGAAAGTGAGGCAAATATTTGTAGGATTTGTCATCTGGACTCTGAGATTCAAGAATCTGAGGTTGGTGGTAAGATCAGAATGGATGTTATGGAGCTTGGATGTGGCTGTAAAGGCGAGCTCGGTTACTCGCACTCGAGCTGTGCCGCTACTTGGTTTCATCAGAAGGGTAATAGGTAGCTCTTTCTTGGCCTTTTGCTATTGCTGTTGTATCTGTTTTGGTTATTGACTTGGTTGTCTGATGAAAAATTGCCTTCTTATGGTTATGTAGTTTAAAGATGAGTTTTTGATAGATAAGCTTAATCTCAGTGAGAGCTCAAGTCTGTAGTTTCAGTGTTTCTTGGGGTTGCTAATGCTAATCCATTCTGTTGTTAGATATGTACAATAGTGTGCTCATGCTAATCAAGGAAGGACAATTTCTGTCTCTGTATTGATCAAATCAAATTGTCTACAGTTTCCTTTCATAGAGTTTTTATGCATTAGAAGTGATTAACTCTATAGTCTATAGATATACTTCTCAGTAACTAGATTGCATAACCTTCTTGATATTCACTTGCTAGTTTGTAAGAAAATGGATTATTTGAACACAAGCTATTCTATTGATATCTGTTTCTTTGCAAGAAAATGGTGGATTCCCCCCTTTCCTGATATCTGTTTCTTTTTTTCATTTCTTGATATTCACTTGATTCTTTGCAAGAAAATGGTGGATTCCCCCCTTTCCTGATATCTGTTTCTTTTTTTCATTGCTTCACCTTTCGCATTGATGAACCTAATTCATGGGTTTTTTGCACAAAATTTTTGGCTCTATTTACATAATGGATTATTTGAACACAAGCTATTCTATTGATATCTGTTTCTTTGCAAGAAAATGGTGGATTCCCCCCTTTCCTGATATCTGTTTCTTTTTTTCATTTCTTGATATTCACTTGATTCTTTGCAAGAAAATGGTGGATTCCCCCCTTTCCTGATATCTGTTTCTTTTTTTCATTGCTTCACCTTTCGCATTGATGAACCTAATTCTTGCGTTTTTTGCACAAAATTTTTGGCTCTATTTACGTAATGGATTATTTGAACACAAGCTATTCTATTGATAACAACAAGTATGTGAATATCTCTTCCAAAATGATTGATCTTTGTACAAATAGTCAGTAGCTTGCCCAATGAGAGATAGTCTGTATCATCACCATTGTTTAATCTATGCATTAAAATTCAGACTTGGATGAATCTGTAAAGAAAATCCAACTATATTTGTTCCGTATGAATTTGATTTCTGCATATAACATTTGCATTGTGACTTTGTTTCCCTATTTGCAGGCTATGTGAAATATGTGGCAAGACAGCAGAAAACGTGACGGTAACCATACCGGATCAAAGATTCAGGGAGCAATGGAACGAGAATAGGTTAAGCGGTGACGAAGTCAGCTCGGCTGAGAGGAATGCAAGGTGTTGGCAAGGACAACCATGTTGCAACTTATTATTAGCTTGCTTGGTGATGTCCTTTGTAATTCCATGGCTTCTTCGTATGGACATGTTTTAATATGCCAGCCGATCTAGAAGAAGCGCATTTTCAAGGATCCAAGTTTTTTTGTTTTCTTGCTTTCTCTTTCGTCGTAAGCATATACACGCTCGATTTTCTGCTACACTATACATAATTTGGACATATAGCACAAATGCAGAGTATTGGAATGTAAATTGTACTGTTTTCCATTAAATCATGTTTTCAAGTGGGGTGCATTTCAATTTTCAACTTGTGTCTGTTCTGTGAATTTGAGTTACTTGAAAAGCTTTCATGGCAGGAACTTGAGTTACATGCAACAATCTATTTTGCATCTTTGTGTTTGTGTTATGGAGCTCTACAGCATCAGAAATTATGAGCAAACTTTAATGAAAAACAGGGGAAAACAGTTTGAAGAGATCCTCAAAGATGGAATTCATGGGTATCAGAAACTCTCTCTTGTCCCAAACAGTGTCCCATAAAAAAAAATGAAAATTAAATTGATCCATAAAAAATATTTTTCTTTTTTCTTTTTTCACATTTTAATCTTATAGTACAATTTAATTTTGAAAAATAAAATTTCAAAATGCAAGTGTATAATTTTTTAGGAGTTCATTTTCAAAACACACTGAACCGGAGGCCAGAATTTGTCAAATGAAGATTATTCCACTGTTTAAATAATTTAAAAAAAAATATTTTTTATATAGGTAGATATAAAAATCTGAGTCCTAGTAATTATGGGGTCACTTTGTATCTGGTTTGATCGATTGTAGTTTTGACTTGGAATATATATTTTGAAGGGCAATGTTTTTGACAAGTGCATCAATGTAAAAAGAAGAGCATCAATGGTCTACGTTTTTGTATAACAAAAGTACAAAGAGAAAGCGTAAGAACATCAAAACTTAGACAAGTGGAAGCATCTAGATCCAAAGGCCAAATCTAGGAGCTCTAAATTGTCCCAAAATTATGCTCATTGCTTCTCTTGGAATATCCAAAAACACAACGCAACTAGCATCATATATGCCACATATATACATACAGGAACTAGGCCTCTGTCTAAATTATGCAACGACTCGAAACCGAAGGGCGAAGATGAAGAGCTAGCCACCAAGATGTAGGCAGAATCACAGGGCAATTCTCCCCTGGCAGAAGAGATCACATATCAAACATACATTATGATCTCTCATTCTCTCTTTATCTGCCAAAGGAGATTTGCCCTGCAATTCACCTCCATAAATTCCAATCCTAGATGAGCAATTTTGTTATGCTTCAACAACACCATTCTCGGGTTTCCTACGTATTGTTTCTTATCCGATTGCTTTCTTGTGAAGGAAATCGATCATGTCGGGCAAAACCATCCTTAAGGCGTCCTTGTGTCGACATTGTCTACGTTTTGACTTCCTCCAGCTCGTCCCCAACCACCTATTACACCACTCTCAGCTCCTTCGCGGCTTCGTCCATCTTCGTTTAATCAACACCTGAAAGTTTAGCAAACAAGCACTGTTTTTTAATTAACTCTTGTCCTTCAAAAAGAGAAAGCTCCTAAATTAGACAGAAGATACGGACCATAGCTCTTTATCAAAAGCTTTTGTGTTAAATCTCGGTGGGTCATATATGACGTGGGGGTCTATGAAGAATATGGGTCATCTTACTATATTATTATGTTAATTAGCCTTTAATGTTTAGTTAGTGGTGCTGTCAAGTTAATTTTAGCTAGCTGTCCTGTTTTGTCCTTTTCTTCCTTTACCCTAGTATATAGCTTGTTTCAATGTATTACCCTGGAGTGGGTTTTTGGTGTAAAACTGCAGCCGACATGGCTCTTCTTTCTTCAATGAATTGATGAAGCTCAAACAACAGTAAATCAACTTCCTTTCTTCCTCTTTACATGGTATCAGAGCTGACGGAATGATCTTTCCGTGGTAAACTTTCTCTTCCTTTTTTCCCCTAAAACTCCAAGTTAGGTTTTAGCTTCTCCTTCTCTGTTTGATATGGAAGATACGATCGAAGCGATCGCCGGAAACATATCTAGATCTGCTGATGTTACTGCGAGGGTACTAGAGCTGGAAAGAGCTTTGGAAAATAAGCAACTTAAGCTCGATCGAGCTCTTGCTGTTTATCAAGGAAAAGGGGACAGAAAAAGGCCAGAAATGATGAAAATGCAGCCAACAATCTAGAGCAGAACGGGCTTCAGCTGAATCTTCATTATGGTGTCAACTTTGTAGACAAAATTCTTGCTTCAGCTGTAAATTCAGCTAACAGAAATAGTAACAACCTTGAGTGGATTGTGGACACCAGTGCTAGCGATCATATGGTGTCGAATTCTAGTTTGTTGTATGATAGGCGTAAATTACAGACTCCTGTTCATGTTGGATTACCAGATGGTACAATCAAGAAAGTGACAGAAGCGGGAAATCTGAAACTTTGTGAACATCTGATCTTGTTAGATGTGCTTGGTGTTCCAGGATTCCAACATAATTTGCTATCCTTTGGAAAAATCGTAGAAAACCCTAAATTGACAGCAAAATTTACTTCCATTGGGTGTTCCTTTCAAGACCATGGAAGTAAGAAAGTGATGGCATTGGGGGAGAAGAAGAATGGCCTTTACAGAGTTCGGCAGCGAATAGATGAAGTTGCTCAGCCTTTTGTTTCTGCACATGGAAGAGGAGAATTTGGTACCTCTGTTTTTGTGAATTCTAGTCAGAAAGACAATTTGGATGTAATCCAAGCCCGTTTTGGTCGTAGCAGTGTTTCTAAGCTGAATCATATCTTCAATTCAAGACAGCTGAATAGTGAAGATTTTTTGTGTGAAACTTGCGCAGACTACCATTTACTAGAAGCAATAGTATCCCAAAATCAGTCTTTGACATGATTCATATTGATTTATGGGGACCTTATAAGGTTCCTACAACTTCTGGGGCTCAATATTTTGTTACCATAGTTGATGATTTCAGTAGGGTGACATGGACTTTTATGATTAAGGATAAAACAGAAGTGTACACTTGCTTGTGCAATTTCTATGCGTATGTCTCTACTCAGTTTCAAGTTAAAGTCAAATGTATTAGGAGTGATAATGGCACTGAGATTGTGCAAAGACAGTGTGCTGAATTCATAGCAAGCAATGGCATAGTGCATCAAAGAAGTGCACCTTATACACCACAACAAAATGGTCGTGTTGAAAGGAAACACCGACATTTATTAGAAACCGCTTGTGCCATGAGGATTCATTCAGGATTGCCTCTTCGCTTTTGGGGAGATTGCATCCTATCTGCAACTCACATTATAAACAAACTTCCAAGTGCTGTGCTTGATTGGGAGACACCCTTTGAGAGGCTTTTCCATGAAAAGCCCACTTATGATGAATTGAAAACGGTGGGATGCCTTTGTTTCGCCTCACCTAACCCACATCATAAAGACAAATTTGCTCCAAAAGCTAAGAGGTGCGTTTTTCTTGGATATCCTTTTGGTACCAAGGCTTACAAGCTCTATAGCCTTGAAACCCATAAAACATTTATCTCTAGAGATGTAGTGTTTCAGGAGCATATTTTTCCCTACAAGAAAGACACCAAAACTGATTTCTCCCAATCAAGTCCAATTATCCATAATTCTTCTTTACCTACAATTAATCTTCCCTTAGTGAATCCTGCTCATGATTCACCTCACCTTGATCACTACATCACCAACCATCAAAAGAGTCCCATGCCTTCCACTTCTCAGCCACCACAAATTTGTGAAATTCCAGATACTGAATCTTGCGTCCAAGTCGCTCCTGAAACGCCAAATACAGTTCAGACCTCCACCAGTCCTGTTTCAGCTCAGCAGGATCATTCTCCTACTCGATCAAGCCCTATTTCTCTTCATAGCCTTGAAGAATTTCCACTGTTAAGAAAATCACGAGGACCATTGTTCCACCCTTAAAATTGCAGGATTATGTTCTAACCAAATAAAAACCCTCTCTTAATTCCCAATCTAAGTCCTTTTTAGCTACTGTATTGGGTAATCTTGCAGCTTTTGACCCTTCATTCATAGCCTATTTTGCTAATATGGCGAATACTCCTGAACCAAGCCATTATAATCAGGCTAAGCATGATTCAAAGTGGGTAGAGGCCATGAAGAGTGAGTTGTATGCCTTGGAACACAACAAAACATGGTTCCTTACTGATTTGCCTCCCGGAAAGAAAGCAATTGGCTCAAAATGGGTTTACAAGATTAAATATAGGCCCGATGGGAGCATAGAGAGGTACAAAGCCCGTCTTGTAGCAAAAGGCTACAACCAAATCAAGGGCAAAGACTATAAGCACACTTTTTCTCCTGTAGCCAAATTGACCACAGTGAGAGTCCTCTTGAGTGTTGCGCGCTACGGTCAGGGGTTGGCCTTTTCATCAGCTTGATGTAAACAATGCCTTCTTGCATGGCCAACTTGACGAAGAAGTGTACATGGAACCGCCTAAAGGATACACAAGTGCAAAGCCAGGGCAAGTATGCAGATTGATCAAGTCTATTTATGGACTTAAACAAGCGACAAGGCAATGGAACACCGTTTTGACTCAGTTCTTCATCAGGTTTGGCTTCAAACAATCCAAGCAGGACTACTCTTTATTTGTCAAACAAGGAAACACAAGTAGTGTCATAGCACTGGTATATGTTGATGATGTTCTTTTGACCGGTGATGACAACCACACTATTTCTGAGTTGAAGCGGGCTCTTCATGACACATTCACAATTAAAGATCTCGGTCTTGCTACGTATTTCCTTGGTCTTGAGATAGTGAGAAGCTCGGCTGGCACTCTGTTACATCAGAGAAAGTACATTCTTGATATTCTAAGTGATTGTAAGATGCAAGACTGTATTCATAGCCCCTTCCCTTTGCCGAAAGGTTTGAAACTGAGCATTGATGTTGGTGAGCCCTTAGCCAATCCAGAGCAATACAGAAGATTGGTTGGCATGCTTCTTTTCCTCAACTTATCAAGACCAGATTTGTCTTATGCTGTACAACACTTAAGCCAGTTTATGACAGACCCTCGCAAACCTCATATGGATGCAACCCTTCATGTTCTCAGGTATTTGAAACACACAGTAAGCATGGGATTATTTTACTCTTCCACAAGTTCCCTTGCCCTGACGGCCTTCAGTGACGCGGATTGGGGCACATGTGCCTTTTCGTCTCGATCCCTCACAGGATACAGTGTTTTCCTTGGCACTTCATTAGTTTCTTGGAAGACCAAGAAACAAAAAACGGTGTCAAAATCCTCTGTAGAGTATGAATATCGAAGTATGTCCATGACTACAAGCGAACTGATTTGGCTCCATGGATTACTAGCAGATTTGCACATTCAAGTTCCTCTTCCTATTACCCTCCATTGTGACAATAAAGCAGCGCAACATATTGCAGCAAATCCCATTTTTCACGAGAGAACAAAACATCTCAGGATCGACTGCCATTTCATTCGTGATCAAGTTCAAGAGGGATTCATTCAAACTGCTCACATCTCGTCTAGCCAGCAGATCGCTGATATCATGACGAAGCCCCTTGGAGAACGAGAGCACTCTCAATTCCTGCCCAACTTAGGTCTTGTGGCTTCACCCCAAGTCCAACTTGAGGAGGGGATATGAAGAATATGGGTCATCTTACTATGTTATTATGTTAATTAGCCCTTAATGTTTAGTTAGTGGTGCTGTCAAGTTAATTTTAGCTAGCTGTTCTGTTTTGTCCTTTTCTTCCTTTACCCTAGTATATAGCTTGTTTCAATGTGTTTCTCTGGAGTGGGTTTTTGGTGTAAAACTGCAGCCGACATGGCTCTTCTTTCTTCAATGAATTGATGAAGCTCAAACAATAGTAAATCAACTTCCTTTCTTCCTCTTTACAGGGTCACACGTCGGTTCGTGCGCATATACGCGGTAAGCCCGACACATAAGCACATGGGGTTCCACCATAAAACCAATTTGCAATTGGGAGAGTAGCTCATATACTTATATATGGTGGATAGTTTAGGTTCTAAATCCCGATGTGGGATAAGTTTAGACTCAACATTTTGATCTTTAAATCTTCTAATTCAATTCTCCAAAGTAGTTCATAGGGTCGTCAGCCTTCTATATGTTTGTATTTGTACATGTGCATTTGAAACTAATCGGGACGTGCATTGAAACCAGCACCACATGTATCAAAAAACAAATTAACTATTATGTTCATAATCATATCCATAAGGAAGGTTAAATAAGTTCTTTACTTTTAAAAAAACATGCATTAACATAGATGCACTATCACTATGTGAATCAAAAACTAGATGCGTATACACAGTTAGTTTTGGTACATAGAGTTGGCTTTAATGCACTAGAGTAAAACTATTGTAAAGGCCACACCTCACCCAAAAACTATTGTAAACCCCACCCTTCACCCAAAAATGATTTTTTTTCCAAAAAATAGTTGGGCTAACTCGAGGAAAATACGTTTATACCATTTTTACCCTCTTTAATGCAAATCTAATCTAGGACTTTGATTTTTTAGAAACGGATGAAATCAATTCTATTTCTCGTTACAAAGTTGGCTTGTATTCTCATATGATATTTTCCAAACAAATATAATTTGAAATAAATACAATGCAAAAAAATCTATTTGGTCTTAAGAATCTTAGTATATTGAGGACATAAGTTAAAGAACTTGTCAAATCTAAATGGGGGACTTGAAACTATCTTGATCGAGGAATATAACGATAAAAAGACAGCCTACCGTCTAGGCCGTCTAGGACAATCGTTTAGACCGCCTACTGTCTTCGTTGAGTGGTCACCTGTAGAACACTAGGCCATTAGAAATAATCAGAGATAACAAAGCAAGGAAAGTAAATGTAAAAGTCCATAAGACGAAGAAACACTTGAATCCCTCAAACATGAAGAGATGAGCTAAAAATGTATTATGATAGTATTGGAAAAAAACCAACGGTGCGTTGGCGTAGTGGTCGCGGAGCTGCGCTTGGTAGGACGACCCTTGCACAAGGTGCAAGGTTCAATTCCCCGCAACGTCGTTAGGAGGGAGGTAAGCCTTAACTCCGCTCTAACCCCCGGTCCAGACGTAGGCCCATGGGCTAGTAGCCCAATGGGGTCGAACTGGGCGGTGGTACAGTCATGTGAACCAAAAAAAATAATATTGGGGGAAAAAAAGAGGAAATGAATGATATATGGATGGCATGCGCTCGACCACATATACTTAAAACAGCTTGAATGATATATAGTATAGACCAAAAGTTCGGTTATAGAGTAAAAAAATTTAAAAGGAAAAAAGAAGATAGGAAGTTAGGAGATAGAGAATGGTTTTGATTATCACTATGACCAAAATACTATTTTGATATTTGAATATTAGAATGACAAGTGATATTGGAGAAAGAGAGAGAAAAATGAATTAAAAAAACAAAAATAAAATAAATAAATAAAATACAGTTATTTAAATGTGATGATCAAATTTTTTGGTCAACCGCTCTATATACTCTTATTGCAAGGCAAAATTGCTGGGCAAATCTCCTTTGGCAGTGAGCTTAATTACTCTTGAGCTAAGCCCATGATCACGTGCATAATGTATCATTTGCCTATAATTAAGTAGCCAACTGCCAATGGAGTAATTGCCCTGCAATGCACCCTTGCACTTGAACTTGTTTTTGCATCTTGAGCTAGTTGGTGAGTTAAGCCTTCTTATTTCACATATATTTATAGTTACGCATAAACGTACGTGATGGGATATGCGTTGCAATTGTCCATATGATATATGTACTGAGCATATTCTTAGCACATGCACTTCTCACTATAAGGCTTCCTATTTGAACAAAATGTAGTAAATCTCAGAAGATCAAGAAAGCATACGAAACATCGGATCAAAAAAGAAAGTATAGGAAACAAAAGTCTGGATATAAAGAAAGCGCATACACAAAGTATGGCTCTAAAAAAATGGTACAACGGCTACATTTTCAAATTTAAATCAACTATAGTAATGAGCCAATTAACTTAATGCCAAAGTGGGTTGTCTCCCATTCTCAAATCTCTAATTACCATACTCTGATTGAGATGCAATGATGTAAGAAGAATATGATACTATAAGAGCATCCATATTAGAGAAATTTTAGGGATTTCTTAATCAAATAAGAAAAAGGGAAAACAAAAAAATCTGACAAAATCATAGAATAGCACAAAAGAAATTTCTTTTGCAAGAAATAAAGGGGGGGAAAAAGAGAAGCATTTCTCTGATTTTATCTGACAAGTCCCCTTTTATCTTTTCTAAAATTGTTAAGAAATCTTCCCTCCTATTCTCCATTGTGGATGCTCTAATTAAAAATGATGTGGATGTTGACCTACTCTACGGCCTAAAGAGACTAATGTTATTCGTTACATGTGGATTTTGAAGCATACTAGCTTATAGATAGTGTGCTTTAACGATACAAGACTCGACTTGTCGTCAATGGAAAGTGTGCATGCTCGCATTAATTCGCGAGTTTTTTTGATGTCCCATTCCAACTAGATGGGGTTTGTATCCTCACTATAGGGCCTCAAGCTAGTGTCATGACTCATGTGTTTGGTTTCGTTGGTTTGCTATTGGCTTGCTTAATTTAAACCAAGTGCGACAATTCATTACTTACTTCTTTATCAGTGTCGCTTAGTTGTGCATTTTTGCTTGCATTGTGTTGATGATGTTGCCTTGATTACATCTACTACAATATTCATGCAACGTATTATTTCCCTCTTGGTGGATGATTCGAGAGCTGGAGTTAGTAGCAAGTTGGAAGTGTGGAGGGAGAGGTTGGAATCTAAGGGGTTTAGGCTGAGTAGGAGTACGACAGAATATGTGGAGTTCCCTTTCGGTTGGGAATTTGAGCCTACGAGTGAGGTTCAGTTGGGAGGTGAGGCCATTGCGCAGAAGGAATCGTTTAAGTATCTGGGTTCAGTTCTGCAGAGTGACGGGTGTATTGATGAGGATGTGAGGTCTCGTATTCAGAGAGGGTGGCATAAGTGGAGGGCGGCTTTAGGAGTTTTGTGCGATAGGAAGGTTCCTCTCAAGCTAAAGGGAAAGTTCTACAGATCTGTTATTCGGCCTGCGATTCTTTATGGGGCAGAATGCTGGCCGACGACTAAGGCTCAGGAGCAGAAACTTGCAGTCGCTGAGATGAGGATGCTTAGGTGGATGTGTGGCCACACGAGGATGGACAAGATTAGGAATGAAGAAATCAGAGGCAAACTTGGAGTGGCGAGCATAGGAGACAAGCTGCGGGAAGCGAGACTGCGTTGGTTTGGACACGTTCAGAGGCGGAGCCCAGACGCAACAGTGAGGAGATGCGAGCGGTTGGATTTAGGGGCATACCGAAGGGACAGAGGCCGTCCGAAAAAGCGCTGGATGGACAACATAAGTCAGGATATCAGGCTTTTAGGGATTTCAGAGGAGTTGGCTCAGTGCAGGGAGAGTTGGAGGCAGAGGATCAACGTGTTAGACAGCTAGTCAGCGTGTTGGTGTTGCGTGGTAGAGATGTGTGATTCTTTCTATTAGCCTTTGTAGTAGTTTGAGGAGTGTTCCGGTTTTTGTAGTTTGGGTCGTATAGGGCGCATTTCATCTAGGTCTGGAATGCCCCCACCCTGGCCCCCCAGATCCTGCTCCTACGGGATTCCCTGGGTATATGTTGTTGTTGTTGTTGTTGTTGTTGTTGTTGTTGTTGTTGTTGTTGTTGTTGTTGTTGTTGTTGTTGTTGTATTATTTCCCTCTTGAGCACTAACGAAAATGTAGAGGAAACGTTATGGTACAATTTTGAGTGAGTTATTGCAATTTGTTTTTGAGTAAACTGCTATCCATGAGGTTAGAAACGGCGATATTGAGATACTACCCCAAGGATTTAACCGTTGAATCGGATACCTGAAGGCGGTCATGATTAGGGTTGGGCTAAATTCGGTCCGGACCGGCACAGACCGGGACCGGAGAGAGAGGATCCATGAAAATGGACATTGTTGGTCCCGGTCCCGGTCCGGACTGAATTTTTATAAAATTTAATAAAAATTAAATTTAAATACAAATTATATTAATTTCAATGTTATATAGTGTTGTTTTTAATATTTAAGCTTCACATTTATATTTTATACTTAATAATATTATATGTTTCATTTATCATATAAGATTTTTCTAACTATATTATAAACTTTTTACATAAAAAGGGTAATTTTTTTTCTAAAATAAATTATTTATTTATTTTTGAATAAAAATCTGGTGCAAAACCGGACCGGACCAGACCGGATTTTCCCGGCCCATAAATTTGGGGCAATCCGGATCCGGTGCCCACCCGGCCACCCCTAGTCATGATCTTCTAATTAATCTTATTAGAAGCCATAGTTCTCATTAAAACTGATTTGGATTTTCGAAATGTCAAAACTATATAAAAAAAAACTAAAATATACGATGATAATAATTTATAAATACCAAATTTTACACTAAAATGTCAACAATTAATCAACTAAGAAAGTATTATACTAGATATTTCTGTTTATCAAGTTTAACACCTACCTTACCTACAACGGAAGAATAGTGCAAGAACAAAAGCATCAAATTGACAAATCCTCGAAAGAACTAACATTGAGCTTTTGATTTGATCCCCAAAAAAACTAAAGTTGACTTCGGGAGAATGAGTACCATCACACTCAAGATAGGCAAAAGGCCTAACAATTGTAGCATATCCAATGAGGAGGTGCGAATCGGTGGGTTGCAAAATAATACTAAGAATTTGTGGCAGCTCGAGCATGCATGCAATGTGAAGAATTGACGCATGACTTTGTACAAACTTTTGGCCCATTTATGAATTAGGCGATTGATTTAAGGATTTCCTGCTCAAAATTACTCGGCTCTAACCCCAAAATTTTAAAATCGAGTCAAACTGTCATTAGTGATTGAGGAAGTTTGACCGTTTAGTTATTTTAAGGTGTATTGTATATTTGTATCTTGTCCTGGTCCGGTTTCGAAACTGCAGGTTCCACATTTCACGGAACCGGAATCGGAACCGATCTTAGGCTGGTTTCCCGGTTCCGGTTTCGGCTGGATCCACCCAATTCAGGTTCCGGTTTCAGAACAGATCAAAAATTTAAAAAAAAAATAAGAAATTGCCTTTTTTTAAATACATTTCATTAAATTCAAATTTATTTGACCTCTTTAGACGTATAAATTTTGTTCCGGTTATTATATATAAACATTTAGAGCTTGATCTGTATTTTTTTATACGTTTGGTATAATTTTTATATATATATATAATAAAAAAGAGGAGAAATCGGGGGTTTGGGCTGGTTTGGAACCGGATGAACCACCGGTTCCTCCAATTCCCACCATCAATTCGAACCCTCGGTTTGGTTGGATCAATATCATTGGGAATTGAGAATTCTCAAGCTTCTTCAAGATACCCGATTCATTCCATGCTTCCTGGGATGTTGGAGCCATGGTAATGAGAGGTGCGACGTTGGCGGAGAGATTACCAACAAGAGCTCCGAACAAAAGACGATCTTGTCTTTGCCAAGAGGAAAATGCAGGATTTGCTGTGGTAATTGAAGCATCCAGGACATTAGGAACCATCTTTGGAGGAGCCGGGAAGGTACCATCATAGAATTTGAACAAACCATAGCCTTCTAGGATGGCTTGTATTTGAGCTTTGCATGTGATTGAATTGGTAGAGGTAAGTTTAATAGCATTGTGAAATTAGACAAGGATGAATGGTTTGGTTGGATCAATATCATTGAGATCGTATGAGTTGAGTTTGAGTTTGAGTTTGAGTTTGATGCCATGAAGATATATGGATGGACAAAAAAAATTGAGTTTGAAGGTGTCGGGAAAAAAAAGAGTTGGGTTTTGGCTTAGGATCGAGCTCCGATACCATGTAGAAGCTATTAGGAATCGATGAATCTATTGATATGAGAAAGCCTCTATTTATAGAGGAATTACAACAAGTTCTTGTGATCCAAGTAATCCAATAAATCTATCTATAAGGAAAGATATAAACTAAGACATAAACTAGGCTAAATAAGGTAAGAAGATAAACAAAATAGATAGATTAGACATCATCCTTAAAACGAACCGCCATGCCCTCAAGTAACATAATTAGATTTTATATTATCGACAAGAATATATATTTTTTCGTATATTATTTGTCTATATATTGTGTATAATGTTATTTGTATGTCGATGTTAGATATACAAGTCTATGTAATTGAGTCATTATCTTGTCAAATAAGGTTTTATTTATGAACAATCAACTCTTAAGTTAGCAAAGTTTTGCTATATATAGTTGTTTGACAAACTAAACGGCTCAGCCACAACAAACAGCAAGTCCTCGTTCCAAAACGGGGTGGAGAGGCTCCTTGTAGAGCTAGGAGGTGAGATTCTGGTCCTCAAAGTTGATTTCAAACTTGAACCTTTGTAAACAGTTCAGGATACCTCATTAAAGACGAACTCGTTTCGCCCAAGATCACATCTTGCGCTTTAGACCCTCAGGTACCACAACTTAGGGGACAGATAAACTTTGGACTTTATGATACTCAACCCATCAAAATGCACATTGGCCGCCTTTGAATGCCAAGCTTCAGCAAAAGCCTCATCCGCCTGAGTCCCAAACCAAATGGACACCATGACCTCACCACATGTGGACTTATCCCCTTTCTTGTCCTCCATTCTATTCCACTGAGGAGCAAGCTGACTATCCGGAGAACCCTCCTTGGAACCCCATTCAAGTCAAACCAAACCCTACCCAAGAACTCATCTTTCTCCCTCTCCTTTACAAGAATCTCAGCCATGGAAGACTGTATACAATCCTTAGTGGATTCCCTTCTTTCCTGATATTTGTTTCTTTTTTTCATTGCACCACTTTTTACACTGACGAACCTAATTCATGGGCTTGTTGTTGCACAAAAATATTGGTTCTATTTACATAATGTATTATTGGAACACAAGCTATGCTATTGGTAAATGGTAACAACAAGTATGTGAATATCTCTTCCAAAATGACAGATCTATGTACAAATAGTCTGTAGCTTGCCCAAAGAGTTGTCTAAAATTAGGCGAGAAGCATCCGATCATGAGGTTGATTTGGACAAAGGGAACCATTTTTGCCTCCATTTGGAGTAGACTCATTTTGGACAAAGGGAACCATTTTTGCCGAGATGACCCTCCATTTTGGACATGTTTCAAGATGACCCTCCGAGATGACCCTCCATTTTTGGAGGTGACCCTCCATTTTCAAGGGAGTGACTCATTTTTGACTTGTTTCAAGGGAACCATTTTTGACTTGTTTCTACTCCATTTAGAGGGAGTGACTCATTTCAATGACCCATTGAAAATGAGTCACTCCCTTAAAAATATTGGTTCTACTCCATTTTTGCCGAGATGACTCATTTTGGACAAATGGAGGGTCATCTCGGCAAAAATGGAGGGTCATGTTGACTTGTTTCTAAAATTAGACCCAATCCTCAGGGGATAACTTGAGACAAGTCAACATGACCCTCCATTTGGAGTAGATAAACTTTGGACTTTATGATACTCAACCCTCCATTTAAGCCATCAAAACCTAAAATGGTTCATGAGGTTAAGTAAGTTGTACGAGCACCTCGACTTCTATTTACGGGGGAGACTCGTCGAGGACAAAATGTCCAAAATCCAAAATAGCCAGATTTTAAACCTCCTTTAGACATACCATATGGTCTATGGTTTAACAAATTTTAGGCCTTGAAGACCTAGTAAGGTTTAAGAGGCCCATTCGGTGGTATGGGTTCCTCAAAATTCCTATTTATGAGTGAGCCCCATTAAGGACAACAAGTCCAATATCCCGAATTACTAGGTCTCAAATCTATTATATACTCTTCAAGAGATTCAACGTGAGAGAAAATTCATGGGTAAGCATGGTTCCAAGGTCACTCATTTATGGACCTATTCCATGTCGTGGTTACAATGACTGGTGTAAAAAAATGGTTCTCCATTAGATAAGAACCACACTTGCATTTATCAAAGTAAGGAGTTTCCACTCGTAACCTTTTGAGACAAAATTACACTTGTCTTTCAAGTCTATGCAAAAATATATGCCAGTGTTAGTTATAATCATACTTGGCTTTAAAGGAACTAGTCCCAAAGTCGCAACTTCAACCAATGTAGTGTGACATAAAATAACGCCACTTATAACTAAAGCAATCAGTCAACACTAATAAGGGGTGTTTAGAGGAATATAAATGAAGTACAAGTGATGAAAACCCAAGGGGTAAATCACTTATATCTCTCCAATATATCTTGGAGATGATTGATCAAGGGTTCATGGGATTTTAAGCTTCAAAGAATTTAGCTATCTTAGGATATAAATGATCATGCTCCAAATATTGTGGTTCAATCCCTGTGTCCCTAGATCATGAAATAAATGATCTTGACAAGTTCAATGACGTTCGTGGTTCACCATGTGAGCACCTTGCTCACACCTATTCCATTTGTGGTGAAACTACTCTATATGGATGCCTTAATGATAAGAGGCCTATCTAACCGCTAACATCACAAGCAAAGGTCTACATCATGGACTTTGCAAGCACCTAGCAATTTCATTTAATCAAGCTAGTAGAATGATCTCTACACAAGATGGAAAAGTTTATGAGTAACTACTTTGAAAGGTTTAAGTGGACAAGTACATCCTAAGGAGGTGTCATAAACCAATTTGCTTCAATAATGAATGGTTCATTTTGGTGTTACCAAGCCAATAGCTTTTAAGGCTTTGGTATTAAAGATGTATATTATTGAGCTTATAATATGCTTGATATAAATCATGATTCAAATCCCTCAAGATGATTATAATAGGCTTGTGGCAAGAAGCCACCGATATACTACAAGGGAGTTCATGATGACTTTCATAAAATTTGATGGCAGACCTTTTATCAATAAGTCACGTCCAAGCTCAAAAAAAAAAGAGCCAAAATATCATCCAGAAGGTTGTCTCTTCATTAAAAAGGAGAGACATGATCATTGAGGACAAATATATTAAGGATATTTGTATGGTTGATTCGTGTCAAACCCACCAACACTTCTAAAACTAGGGAATTGTAGGTGGGAAGAAAGACTAAAAAAATGTCGTTTCATATCATCAACTTATTATTCATCTATCACAAGATGATTATGTCCCTATAGATGTAAAAGAGGATGTAATGAGAAAGAAGAGAATCATTCGAGGGAGTAACACAAATTCAAAAGCATCGTCAAATACCAATTTTGAGGGTAGATGCTGCAAAGGTAGTACCCCCACTCCAAGTTTCTCCTAAAACACCCGACACCTTGCCAAGGGTTTAAACGAGAGGCTAATCCGCCTACAATATGTATTTACTCCATTTATGAGACCCGTGTAGCTCATGTTTGATCATGAAGCTCAAGCCACTTGGGTAGGCCCTTACATTGCCCAAGTCACAAGATGACAATATATGAGTCTATGGAAAAACTCAAACATCAAAATTTTTCTTCCACGCAGTGATGAGGGCGACAAAGATAATATCCTATAGTGAAAAACTTGTACGAGTAAAAGAAAACTAGACAAATTTTGTTCTGGTTTAAGTCCTCCTAGGTTGATTGAACCTACAATAAGCACAAAAGAGGAGTGGCAAGGAGGAAAATAGTTGACCGAATAATTTCAATGAAGAGTGCATGTAGTCCAATCGGGTATATCCAAAAGATGTATCTTCGAATAACAATAGGTCTTTGACGAGAAAAATATTTCTCAAACAAATAAATGTTCGACCTTCTAAGAAAACATCAAATGATGATACATCTCGAAGGTGGATGACAGGGGGTACCGTGCGTCAATTAGATGACAAGGTATCCCATTTAAAAATCGAAGAAAGAGTTCAAAGCTTGAAGTCTTCTTCCAATGGTTAATCCTCTAATCCAAATGAGGATACCAATATTTGACTTATTGAGGTCCAAGCATTATAGAAATGCTTGTTCGCAAGTAAATTTCTATGGAACTACATCAAGACTTGATCCCGATAAGGGTATGTAGGCAATTCAACGTTAAGTTTAGTATACGTTGGATTCAGTCGCAAACCTGAAGATATAATTTGAGATTAAAATGAAACCCAAAATACACAAATAATAGTCGGGGCAATTTGAGCAACTCTTCCTAGAAGGTGGGTTCAAATTACTCGATAAGGTGTACATGAAAAGGTAAAAAAATGCAAGTGATAGTCGGACTGATTCAAACAACCCTTCCTAGAAGGTGGGTTTGAATTTTTGTCCTCTGATGCATGTAACAAAAGATATAACAAACTTGTTCATAAAGAATTACGATTGGCTTGATCCCCCATAAAGGGGGTACGTAGGCAATCTAGTCATTCAACATGCAAGATGCAGCTATATAAACAAACAAGACATCTTCTTCTCTAAAAACCAAAGAATAGGAGAAGGAAATTCCAATAATCGTAACTTGTAGTCATTTGATCATTATATTGACTACACAAATACATTACTCATATGGTCCGATGATTTTCACATATATTGTTGTGCTAACCACTTAAATAAGGAAAATAAAATGAGAGAAGAATCAATTATATACATTAACGAAAAATGTTCTCCAAAAGAGAAACAAACCAAAAACAAATTGGTATGTATATGCCGAAATTTCATGACCTGGATCATCATGTCCGTATTTAATGACCGATCTAAATAGGTCTTCTAAACAAATGTTCCTTCCATGGAGCCCTTTACAAATTGCCTTTGATTAGCAATATTTGAAATAACATTGCACAATCAAAATTTTCTTTTCTCTAGAGCAAAAAAGGCTCACATCTCTATAAACACTTTTGTTTTTGAGGAAAAAAAACACTTTTCTTATTAACAAAGGGACACATAAATTTAATTGACTCACGTCATTTATATGTGTGGTCGCTCAAAACCTTTATATATATATATATATAGAAGTAGGATCCTATGAAACCCTTCTTTATAGTTTAACCAGTGAACAAATTATAAGCGTTGGATCTGTTAGTTTTAATGGTTGAGATTAAAAGAAAATAGGTATATGTGGGTTAGTTTTAGAGAGAAACAATAGATCATCCCCAACTTCTCTCTCCATATCTTTGAAAAATCTAAATAAATAAATTCCATTATCTTCTATAATTAAGATAATTCTTACGTACATTCACATTTAGAGAGAAACCAAATTCCCAATCTCTTCCTCTCACCATTGGAGATGAGAGCAACCAAATTGATATCAAATTCTTAATCGATCCACTACAAAATTAATCTATTTCTATAGATTTACACGCTTCTTTTGATATTTTTCGTTTCAATTTGGTAAGTTTTTTTGTTTTGCAATTGTTAATTGTATTGAATGCTTCGATTTTCTCATGGATTATGATATAAGTTAGATTTTTGCTTGTAGGGTTAAAATTTAATTGATTTATTTTAAAACTTTCGTATATGGTAGTCGAATCTAGGGTTCGGGATTTTTTTTAATCATTTTCGAATTTATGGTTCAGGATTTTCATGAATCGTGAATGTTGTTATGTATGTTTTGAATATATTATTGATTAGGAATTTGTGTTTTATTGACTAAATTCTCTGTAGTATAATATGAATTTTTACACAAATCACTCGAATGTCTTTATGAATTTTGCGAATATCATAATCTGAATTTTTAATCGAGTATCTTGAATATTTTTATGAATTTTTTGAATCTACGGTCGTTTAGAATTTAATAGTATACCATCCGAATTTGATTAATTACAAATAACTTTAATGTGCTTGTTGAAGCAATTTGTTTATTGTTCAACCAAAAAAAAAAGCAATTTGTTTATTGATTGAATTTTCTGTAGCATAATTTGAATTTTTACACAATACACTTGAATGTTCTTATAAATTATTTGAAAATCGTAATCTGAATTTTTAATTGAGAGTCTTGAATATGTTCTTAGAAATTAAATATGTACTTTGAATATGTGCATATTAGATAAACAAATGTGAATTGATACTCATTGTGATTCGAATGTTAATGTGTTTTTCTTGAATATGCAGTATTAAAGTTGATGAAGATCGAGATGGTTGGGGAATATAGAGAAGCCTAAAGAAAATGGAAGCAAAATGATGAAATCAAAGACGGTGATGAGCTTCAAAAAAGTCTTATAATTTGTGATGAAAACTTATATTAATCTTTACGATGTATTCAAGTTCGATTTGTTTGTATACATTCTTGGAATTGGAATGAGAATGTGAACTTACCTATTTTTATCAGATTCAATGTATTTTAATAAATATTCTTTATTCACTATATTTACATTCAATGTAAGCTCACTAAAACGTATTCGACCAAATTCGAATATTTATACAATTGAATATTGAAGCTATATAAAGTAGTCAAATATTTGTACAGTCGAATATTGAAGTTGTGTAGTCGAATATTTGTACAATCGAATATTAAAGTTTTATGGTCGAATATTGAAACTGCATGGTCGAATATTTGTACAATCGAATATTAAAGTTGTATAGTCGAATATTGAAGCTGCATAGTCGAATACCGAATCACTGTAATCGAATTTTTCATTAGTGATGAGTCGGAATATACGAGATATTGTACGAGTAATATTTTCCTTGAATCTGGTACAATATTCAAAATTTGAAAAATCAAATCTTCATTATCAAGGATATGCTCTTAATTTTCTGAATTTTTTATAAATCAGATTTTGTTTTAATTTGGCAACTAATCCTATTTTTAAGGACATTCTATTTAAGTGTGTTATTAATTACTAATCTATTAAAATTCATTTTTTTCTCCAAAAATTCAGCCTAAATCGTGGCCCTTGATTTACAGTGATCTTACGCTTAATATTTGTTCATCCGTTTCACCATAAGAAGTGTTTCACCTAAACATCCCCTATATATATATATATATATATGAGTCAGGTTCTATAGTGTACAACATCCTATAGAGAACAAGTGAACAAATCTCATCCTATGGATGAGATTTGTGATGGATGGCTGGATTTGTGTCTTCAATATTCATTAATTAGAAAATAGATATATAAAACAAATATTGGAGAGATTCTCTCCCATATTTTGTAACCACCAAAATCATAAATTGCCAAATCAAAATACGCATCTGCACACGCTATTGAATCCCATCGCCATTGCTCCTCCATCGCTACATAATACCGGCGAGCCCCCACGAGTGAATACCGGCGACCGATCCCGCAAGCCACCGACGACCACCACCACGATAGATCGCGCAAGCCACCGGCGAGCCGCCCAGCATTCATCGCGGCTAGGGCGAATGGCGGGCGGCCAGGGCGAACGGCGACCGACGATAGATTCTCTGCTCACCGGCGACCACCAGCGTGTTCTCACCAGCCACCAGTGTTCCGGCGACTGGCGATAGATCCCCTGCTCACCGGCCACCACCATTGCGCCAGCCACATCGAGCCACCATTGCGCCGGCCGTCGCAACACCTATTCGTCGGAGCCCCCGTCCAAACCACGATAACGAACCACCCCCCGTCGGAACCACCGCATCGAACTACCATGTCGCCAAATCCATCACGAACCACCACGTTGCCAATTATTAATCGTATAAATATGGCATCAGGTAAATTTGTATATAATTTTTTCATTATGTATAAGATTGATTAGATTTAGTATATATCGTGAATTTATGTATAAATTGTTTATGTGACCTATTTCTACAGATCAAGATGTATATATATATATAAAGTAATATTGTATATGATAACATGAGGAATGTATATACGAAATTTGTTGTTGCTGGATTGTTTCTGTGACCTATTTCTACGGATCAAGATGTATATATGTCCAATAATATTGTATATGACAACCTGAGGGATGTATATACTAAATTTGTTGTTGTTGGATTGTTTTGTGACCTATTTATACAGATCAAGATGTATATATGTACATTAATATTGTATATGACAACCTGAGGAATGTATATACGAATTTTGATGTGGCTGGATTGTTTATGTGACCTATCCCTACATGTCAAGATGTATATATGTATGTTAATAATGTATATGATAACTTTATAAGTGCATATACGAAATTTGACGTGGCTGGATTGTTTAGGTGACCCATTGCGCCGGCCGTCGGAACCACCAATTCGCTGGAAGGCCCCGTCGGAACCACCACATTGAACCGCCACGTCACCAAAGCCACCACTAACACCATGTTGCCAATTATTGTATGTATGTATAGTAATATTGTATATGACAACCTGAGGAATGTATATACGAAATTTGTTGTGACTAGATTGTTTATGTGACCTATTTCTACAGATCAAGATGTATATGTGTACAGTACTATTGTATATGACAACCTAAGGAATATATATACGAAATTTCTTGTGGTTGTATTGTTTATGTGACCTAATCTACATATTAAGACGTATACATGTACAGTAATATTGTATATCACAACCTTAGGAATGTATATACAAAATTTGTTGTGGCTGGATTGTTTGTGTGACCTATTCCTACAGAATAAGATGTATATATGTATAATATATTGTATATGACAACCTAAGAAATGTATATACGAAATTTGTTGAGGTTGGATACTAATTACATGATTGTATGTACAACTAATGAAAAATGTCTCTTATATGTACGATTTGGATTATGTATACATTCGATAGCAGCGTATATACATGTAATTCAGTGTTAATATACATGACTTCGTACGTAAGCTATCGGCGAGCGGCGATGGTGGTGGCCGGAACTTGGGGGTGATGGGCGAGCAGCGACTATTATTGGCGAGGGGCGGTGAGCGAGCGACGAGGGGCGGTGAGGGAGCGACGAGCGGCGACGAGGATCGGCGGTTAAAGTTTTCCGACTGGAGAGGGCGGTAGCCGGCGTCGGAGACAACCCAGGTTCTGGCGAGGAGCAGCGACGAGAGCAAGGCAAGCGACGACGAGAGTGAGGGTTGTGCGGTGGTGCTTGCGTCCCGACGAGAGGATGTCCCGACGGCGGTGCAAGTTTTCCAGGACACTCGTGTTTCCTTTTGTTTTTATTGTTACTACAATTAAGGGGGTGTATTATCATAATTATTTTGTCCATTTTGAGAATCAATCTTAGCCATTAAAACCAATCTCATCCAAAGGCCTATAATTGTTCACCCGTTCTCTCATATTTAGGTGTTCACTATTGAACCTTTATCTATCTATCTATCTATCTATATATATATATATATTTTTGGTTTGACACAAAATCACCCCAAGGTAGTTACAAAACACAAACCTTTTGATATTAAGACCTCAAAATAAGCACTTGTCCATTACAAGAAAACCCTTAAACCCGGCAATCAAGCCTTTGAGCCACAATACAAAAATCCGAGTCAAAATCATATTTCGGGAAAAAAAAATTCCCAAGTATACTCATACAATATCACTGGTCAAGAACCATCTTTCGTCAGAAGACTCAGAGAACGCTACAGATCTTGCAGAAGACCCAGAGGACACTACAGGACAAAAGTCACTACCGCTATAAATACCCCTCAAGGGCAATGCATAGCGGGGTGGACTTTGAAAGTTTTTCTCTCGAGCTCACTCCCGAAACATTCAAGTTCAAGAACGAAGATCAAGTGAGTTTGAATCGAGAGAAGAAGAAGTCCAACCACATCAAATCCAAAACAAATCACAAATAGTTAGAAAAGATAGTTTGTCTCTCACGAAGTATTATGAGAGACGTGAGTGTTTAGCTACCTTATAGGAACGAGTGTTAGGTTATGCGTTAGGCTAAAAGGAGAAGTTACTAGTGAGACTATGGGTGCACACTTAGCTTAGAGAATTGTAACTGATCGCATTTACTCTGTAAGGACTCACTCTAAATAAGATAAAGACGGCTATTCAAAAATCCTCTACGGAGGTAGAGGTTTACCCATAAGACTAGTTGGTCTTAGTGGGGTTCCTCTATAAATCTCTGAGTCCTTTATCTTATTTGTTTTAACGCTTAAGTCTTTATTTCCGCTGCACTTAAGGACGCCCATTCTCAGACTTACGATCCAACAAATATGACTCCAAATTTCGATGGAATTTCCGAGGAATATGATGACACGGTATTCGAAAATATAACTAGATTGAATGTTTTAATAAAATTGATGATGTGTCAAAAATGATTGGATTAAAAATATATAATTTATTATTCATATTAATACATTTTTTGGGGCGATTGAGCAAAAACCACCCGTATAATAGGTCATATTACCTTAAACCACCCCTTATATACCTATTTACCGAAAACCACCCTTATACCCCCTTCCGTCAAAAAACGACCAGCTCTCCAGATTCCCCGTTAAAAATCTGTTAACGTGCGCGTGCCACACTGCCACACATCTTTGAACTTCCATCTTGAATTTTTTTTCCTTTTTCTTTATCTGTCCCCACTTAATCTTATCAATACAAACAAATTAAATACCCAATTTCAAAAAATTCCCCAAACCACCACCTTCAAGCTTCGGGCCCCCGCCTCTCGCGATCTCCACCACGCCGCGATCAGCCTCCCCCACCCCCCTCCACACCATCACCACCTCTCCTCTGCTCGACGCCGCTCAATTCGGTGGATCTGCGGCCTTATCCGCTGTCGCAAGGGACGAAATTAGGGATTTCGTGTCCCATGAATCGATAGAGGAGGCCGGTAAGGCACGAGTGGTGAAATTGGTTGCTGAAAAGGAATGGGAAGTGGTGAACTGATGACGAAATCTGGATCTTCTTCTGGCTTCTTTTCTCCCATCCAAATCCTACAGATTCCATCTTTTCGTACTCTCTTTCACTACAACACCGGAAACAATGGCGAGCAGTTTGAAGGTGGACGAGTTGAGGGACGAGCTATCCAAACGAGGCCTCAGCACCGCCAGAATCAAGCCCACACTGGTTCGCTCCGCCTCCCCAAATAACCCCCTTTCCTCTTCCATCTCACTAATTAGGTTTTTCGATGACGATTGTTGTTGTTCATTGTAGTTTCCGTGGCTCAGGTGAAATGGCTTGAAGCCGTTCTTCTCAAAGAAGCCAAGCAGTCTGCGGAAGGTGATGTTGATGGCGTTAGTGTGAGACCTCGGGTCTTAGGTTGATTCTATTTTCGAATTCCGCTAACTCTAGTTTGTCATTCTTATAAGTTTCGGGGCGAAACTTTTCTTAAGGGGGTAGTATGTAATATGAGGTCCTGTTCCGATTCAGTTTTTACCCGCAAATGTCTCCAAGTCTCGCTACTCAAGTAGGTGGGTCATAGAGAGTTGCCCATAAGTGAAGAATTGGATAAGGATGAGATGTATAATTAATCCCAAAATTATAAAGGCCTTTTCATTTAAGTAATAGTAATAGTAAAGGTTATATCAATTACCCCGAGGGAAATTAACCGTTCAAAATATATTAATTAATTAACCCTCAAGATAAGAATAATTGAGAGATAATTAAACCCTAAAGCTATATATTATTTCCAAGCCTTCGTTCTTACGTCCTTTTCCAAGTGCCGCCTGATTCGGCCTATTTTGTATATGTTAACTCTTGTATTTTAGGGCTTTAATGAGTGTGTTTAGGTTAGAGTTTGTGCATAATTGTAATATATAGGCCGAAGACACAAGAATTCAAGAATCAAGAGTTTTAAGGCGTTTTGAGCTGTCTGCGCGACACCACTTGCTTGCGAAGGCTATATCTTGAGCTACAGAGATCGGAATGAGCTGATTCCGGTGCCATTGGAAAGCTAACTTCAAGGGAGTCAATTCATCTTTTTACACCGAAGTCCGATTCCAAGCCGAAGAGGGTCAAAACAGCCTCCTAAGTGACGCCAGTGGTTTTGTCCTGATACCGCGACCGCGACCTGGTCGACGCGACCGCGGCGGCTGCCGATACCGACTTGTTCTTCTCTGTCATAAAAGCGTGGGCGCGGTGGAGACGACGCGACCGCGGTAATGCCGATTCCGAAGCGGGCCGAAATCTCCCTATCTTGTTTCCTTTTCTATCTTTTGCCTTTTTCCTTATCTATCTCGTGGAGCTTGTTCCTTGGGCTATATAAGGAGTAGTCAGCCCTAGGTTTTAGGTATTCATTCACAATTCCAATTCATAATTCTTCTCTTTTAGTTTAGTTATGGAGAGCTAGTCTCCTTGGGTTTGTTCAAGGGAGAAGCTCTGATGTATGAACTCGTGAGGTTTTGGTAATTAATTTCTATCCTTTGGTTAATATCTCTTCTCTTTGTGCTTAAATCCATGAGTTTTGCATGATTTTTTGAGTCTGGCCAACTTGTTGAATTATCATTGTTCTATAGTCTGAATTGATTTGTTTCATTGTCCATGTGAGCATCTCTTTTCTAGAAGACAACTTGATTCTAGGACCGTGGACTAGAATTAAGAGAGAGAATTGATTGTTTTATCTTACAATTGACTTGTAGCTTGATTGTTTGATATTATATCCTGCATATCCTTGTTCTCTATGCTAATTGTAGGTTAAGCGTCCTTGCCTAGGCTTATAGAATTGCTTGGACTGTGGACTTGCGATTGTTAATGATCAGGATAGGAATTAACCATAGGTGTGAATGAAATCAATGGATGAATCTATGATCGAGTGATTATTTCATGAGTGGATCTTTTGAATGAACCTGCTTTCCCATATTTGTTTGTTTGTTTGTTATTTGCTTTCTAGGTTAGTTTAGTATAGATTTCTCTCTTTAATCCCCCCTTATCTTTAGTTGATAGATATATTAATACTAGAAGCCTTAGTTCTCTTGGGTTCGACCCCTTACTTGCATACTATACTAGTTTGTTTGTTTGGGTTATTTATCTTTGATCTTGGCACAACGACTTTAGCCGAGTCACCGCCACCGATCACCCAATTCCCTTCGTTTCTGTCGTACAACCCAAGAGCGGTCTTCATCTCGCCCATTACGATCACCACTCTGCCGTTACAAGCAGTCAATGGCGCCATCGGATCTCCTCGTCGGAATTGTGCTCACCTTGATTCGTTGTTCTCACATTCTTAACCAAGAGTCTTCATTCTTGAGGTAAGTCGATTTTCGACTTGCTCGGTTCTATTCTAGCTTGTTAGGGTCTGTATTATGATTGTAGGATTGGTTTTGGGAACTAGTCCCGATTAATCTTTTGAAATGTTATTAAGGTGTGCCTTGTGTGAAATGATTTGTATAAGGTTCGAATTTGATTACCGGTATTTTTCGATTGTGTTTTACTATGCTTTACTGAGTATGTGTGAATGTGTGATTGCTTGTAAGTGTTCCTCGGTGATTAAGGAAAGGTCGGGTGCAATGATGGAGAAAGGTTGCATCGTTAGGCATACGTACAATGATGAAGAACGGGTTGTATCGTCAGACCGGGTGCAATGAAGGTTGAAGGGTTGCATTACCGGTCAGGAGTGCAAAGTTGATGAAGGGTTGCAGCTCCGCCTCACTAGGACAATGAGTGTAGGTATGTGTTTGTGCGAGTATGTGTGTAAAGGAAGAGGAGTATATCGTTGTGTGGAGATGGTCGTGTGTGAGAGCAAGATGGTGTGTGTGTGTGTGTGTAATGTGTGTATAAGAGGACTTAGGCTTGTGATTATGCTCGTAAATTAAATATGTGTAACTAACCGTATCTAGGACTAGACTTAGAGTTATGTGTGTGATTGTGGACTTTTGTTTGCTGACCTTAGAATAAATTTGTTTTTGAAACGTCCTATGGTTGCCGTGCTTAGTCTAGCTTGATAGAGTAGTAGCTGACCCTTCGGGGAACTATTTTTCACTCCAAATATTGAGGTAGTCCGTGATGTAGACTTGGCAGGTTGGTGGTGCGAGGCAGCGATGCGTGTCATAGTTTTGGTGTGGGATTTGGGAAGTGTTGTTGTCTATTTTGATTTGTGTTATTGTTTGATTTACCATGTATAGTCTCATATCATAAGTTGTCTGTTGTTTGTTTAGGGATTGGGAAAGGTTCGTACTTGTCAATCTTGTCTTGGGTTAGGATCATAAATTGTTTTGTAAAAGTTTTACTTCATATTACAAGTTGGATGTTTTTCAATGTGTTTGTCGCCGTTCCAGCGTTGCAAGATCCGAATGTTCTTTTGTCCAACCTGCTTGCTAGCGCCTCATGAGGTCTACTACCGAGTAACGCCTTGTTAGGAAGACGGGGTGTTACAGTTAGTGCCGACGATGTCAAGGTGGAGGTTAGGAGGAAGAGGGAGAGAGACGACGAGAATGGAGATGGTGATGAGAATGAGGAGCCAGATCAGAAGATTAGCGCGATTGAGAAGATTTGGGGGATGACGGTGAAGGAATTGCGAGAACTAGCGACTCTAAGAGAGGGGTTTTGTCGGTCGGAACTAAGAAGAAGCTTATTGAGAGGCGAGGGTGATAGTGGTTATGAGGATGAGGATACCGACGGAGACGCCGATAGGGTTCCGGTGAGATTGTTGAATTGGACGGAGAAATTGGTGAGGTGGGTGAGGCAGGTGAGATTTTCCGATAGGGTTCAGGCGAGCGATTTGGAGGATAGGTTGATGGAGGTTATATGTGATGATCTTAATGTGAGTATGTAATTTGTTTCCATCGGTTCTAAAAAAAATTGATTTGTTTCTATTTTTGTGGTTTGAAGAATAGCTAAAATTGTGAGTATGTAATTTGTTTTAATTGGTGCTAAAAAAAATTATTTTAATTATGTGATTTTGTATTGATAAGATTAAGTTTGAAGATTGAAAAAAAAGGTAAAAAAATTTCAAGATGGAAGTTCAAAGACGCGTCGTACGCGCGCGTTCAAGCCTTTTTAACGAAGAAACCTGGAGAGGTGGTTGTTTTTTGCCGGAAGGGGGTATAAGGGTAGTTTTCCGTAAATAGGTATATAAGGGGTGGTTTAGGGCAATATAACCTATTATATGGGTGGTTTTTGGTCAATCGGCCTTTTTTATTTATTAATTGTTCAAAAACCCCGTTACTCGAGATCTTCCTTACTGGTTTTCTGCAATTGGCTTTGTGGAAGAAGCCATGCCTCTTTATACATCCTAATTTCAAGTGCACCTTGAAGATACCAATAGTTGGTGATTACTTGTAGATTATACTTTGAAAAAATCTGTTTCGAGGAAAATTATCAGGGATTTAGGTGTGAAACTTTTGATGAAAAAAATGTATTCATAAATTAATACAAACATTAAAATTTAGATGATTGTGAGAAATTTAGTAGAAACTGAAAGCAAAAAGAAAACTAACCTGAGCACTAGCTAGGAGACTACTTCTCTTTACATAAAATTCTACAAACTTTCCACCAAAGAATACGAAGGGTGAGGGATTTAGAGTTACACTTATGCTACATAGTGAAGTTGGAATTTCAAAGTATTGAAATGTTAGAGATGAGATAAGTGAAAAATGTGACATTTGCACATAATTTTTCACATTTAATTATATTGGGTTTTTTCACTAAATAATGGACAATTGTAAATGATCGTAAAAAAAATAACTAACTCTTGATTATATCAATTTCATTTAGTAGATAGGTAGCCCATGCTATTACACGAGATCTCATTATTTTTTTTACATGATCCAAAAGAATTTATCTTTTTCTTGTCGTTCTAACTTCTTACATCTTTATAGGAAAAAGTAAGGTGTAAAATGCTAGGTTGTAAATTTGTCATGCATTTTGGTCGATATATCATATGTGTTGATTTTAGTTTGTTAGGTTCACACATATAAGTATTTTTATGCATACATGTGAAGATTTTACCAACTTCTAATTTTTCCCGAGGTAAGATTTCCTTAGTAACTTTAGTTTTTGATGTTGCATTTGTCGTGTAGTTCTTTACATGAGCAAGTTACTTAATACAATTAATAATAATTATTATTGAGCATAACTTATACTTAGATTTCTGAATATATGAGTACATAGAAAACATCGTGTCTAGTGCGTTTACTTTTCCGCTTGGTAATCATGTATTGAGTGCCTCATCAGAGGAGATTTTTTTTATTCATGTACAACTACACTTAATGTACTCATATATTCAGAAATCAAGTATAAGTTATGCTCATTAATAATTATGATTAATTGTATTAAAAATTTGCTTATGTGAAGAACTACACGACAAATGCAACGTCAAAAATTAAAGTTAACATCGGGAAAAATTAGAAGTTGGTAAAATCTTCACATATATGCATAAAAATACCTATATGTGTGAAAATATGAATATATTTCCAACAAACTAAAATCAACACATATGATATATCGATCAAAATGCATCTTAACAAATTTACAACCTAACATTTTATACACTTCGTTTTCCTATAAAGATGTAGGAAGTTAAAACGACAAAAAAGATAAATGATTTTGGATCATATAAAAACTAATCAATAAGATCTCGTGTAGTAGCAAAGTTCATGAAATTAATAAAATCAACATTTAATTATTTTTGACAGTCATTTCCAACTGTCCACTATTTAGTTAAAATAAACCAAAATTATTAAATGTGAAAATTTATATGCAAATGTCACATTTTTCACTCATCTTATCTCTAACATTTCAATAATTTGAAATTCCAACTTCACTATTTAGCATAAGTGCAGCTCTAAATCTCTCACCCTTCTTATTCTTTGGTGGCAAACTTGTAGAGTTTTATGTAAAGAGAAGAAGTCTCCTAGTCCTCAGGTTAGTTTCCTTCTTGCTTTCAGTTTCCACTAAATTTCTCACAATCATCTCAATTTTAATGTCTGCGTTAGTTTATGCATACATTTTTTATCAAAATTTTCACACATAAATCCTTGATAATTTTCCTCGAAACAAATTTTTTCAAAGTATAATCTACAAGTAATCACCAAAAAAACTAAATTCGGATTGGATATTTTACAAAGAAAATTTTGATTTCATGACCTTTTTCTCAATCATTTTTATTTCTCATATTTGTGTCCAGCTAGAAATAGAATTGTGCATGTATTGTTTGAGGGGTTTCATACCTTACGCCATCTCCAATGGGTGAGATCCAATTGAGCCTCTAGTAAATTAAAAAATATTATTTATCTATTTTGGTGAGGGCCCGTCCCTCTTGATCCCTTATGTGAAAGACTCCTCTTACATAGACTCACATCAATTCAATTTTTTTATATTTTTTTCGGTTTTATGTTTGGCGAGAGACTCCTTAAGAACCTCATTGTAGATGCTATGTTGGTACTTATTCTTTTGACTTTAATCAATCAATTTAGAATAACTTAGTCGCGTTTTTCACCCATCTCATTTTTTTCAAATCATTTTCTTATAATTATTGGATTTTGATTTAATTTTCACAATGTTTTATGGGATTTATGACTAATATTATATGTCTTTGTCACCCTGTGTTATTTTTTTTCTTTCTTTAGTGAATTCTCTTAGTTCTTGTTTGATTCAATCTAGTTGAGATATAAAAGCCTAAAAATAGGCGTTGAATATCATGAAAGTAAAACGAAGGTCTACTACATGTTGATTTGTAACATTTATTAATGCTTTGTTATATTATTCCTTACAACTCTTATGCATAATTTCAACATGAATACATATATTCTCGTTAACTTAAGAATCATTTTGATAAAACTCTTGACCACTTAAGTCCCAAATAAGATGGGTTACTGGTACGAGTTATGGGGAAATATTGGGAGATATTAAGTTTGATCCTTGTATATGTTTTACATCGGGATGAAAGACCAATCAATATAAACTACTTTTCGTGGTTCGTGATCCTTACTAAAACATCTAAAATGAACGAACTCTTACTTTTTTTTCAGTACTCTAATTTCTTGTTATGTCATACTCTTAAATCATGCAAGTAAAGCACAATTTAGTGTGAATGCTATGTAGCGTGGCCATACTAATCTCAGATTCTTGACCAAATACATGAATTATCAGCCAAATAGTAACTATGAGCCAAACAGCAACTCATGACCCAAAAATTTGCATCCCACTACCATTGAATCGCTAATGAATGTAACATTTGGGCACAATTTAACCTAGCAAACGAAACCTAAAGTGGACAGATTTAAGATTTGGATTTGGACTACGAGTTCCACGGAAAGAAAAGAAATAGCAAACACTATAATCAAGAGATCTAGCAGGCTCCGTAACTCCGAATCAAAAAAACAGAGCGATGAAGATCAAGAATACAGGAAACGATGAAATCGGAGATTAACAAACCTGAGAACTGGATCGTAAGAAGAGCGGCCACGAAATACCACTGCATTTTCATAAAGCTTACAAATCAATTTCACCACTTAGATCTAGAATTTCTTTGGAGTTTGGAGGTGAAAACGTACTATGAAAGCTCTGAATGATAGGGCGAAATCGAAGACGAAGAGATTGAGTAGCAGTGTACGAGTGGGGCCGCCGAGCGCTGATCGTCGGGTTCCGGCGACGGCTTCTTTCCCGGCGAGAGAGGCTGAAAAAGGGAGGAAGAGAGGAGGGAGCGTATGAGAAGAGAGATGGAGGAGAGAGAGTGAAAATGGGAAAATGGGCTGTTTTGGGTGTTTATAAACCGAATAGTTATGGACTACTGTAATTACTACCCTAAAATGTGGAAACTTCCCTCCCCACCACCTTCCCTCTTCTTTTTATTGAGTTATGGTCTTTTTTTTTTTTTTTTGAATTATCGTGAGTGTCCGGGGCTACTAACACCCGACTAGTCTCACGTCGGCCGTGTTTGTTGGGCCGTAGCGGGAGAGCCCTACTCTCCACTCTCAACAGAGGGGCCGCTAAGCGACCCAGAGCCGCTAGGCTCACTCTCTCTGAAGAGGGACCCGAAGACCTGAGGAGGGAGCCCATCACCCGCACGTTATCCGGTTACCCGGAACCCTCCGGGGGTAAATACACGGTACCCGTACCCCATGAGACTCGAACCGGCGACCTGTGGGTACTACCCAAGGCTTTTTACCGGCTGAGCTAATGGAGCATGGGTTAATTAAGAATCAATTAAATTGAGGATTTGTTCTCTCTAAGATAACTCTAAAAAGATTTAAGAATCAATTAAATTGATACTCCGTAATCTTTTTTTTTTAGAGAGATCCAATTTTGAAACAACCTTCAAATTTAACAAATTACATCTATATCTATATATATCTTAATTTTGTCCCCAAATATGGTCAAATAAATGCAAATGCTTTCAGTACTTCACTCCATGTTTGTTTTCTTAGGTGAAATCCCAATCCCTTCAAATCTCCCTTAATCGAGATGGCATTCCACCTTAATTATAATGATCGAGATTTTGAATATTTTGATCCTAAACAAAGTTTATAAAAATTATAATATTATATAGGAAATAATGACATGTAAATCAGTATTAATATGAAATAAAGTTTTTTTAAGCATTGACTTTAGCAAATCAAAAAATTTTAAACTTTTCATACACTTAAATTTGTACCTAACCTAAGACTAAGACTTATAATCGGATTTATTAAATTCGTATTTTTGTCTTTTATATAAACATTGAACTTCTAAAAATATTTTATAGAAATACTAAAAAAAATTTGTATCTTTCCTTACATTTTGGTCCGTCTATAGGATGAGATATGATGTCATGTACCAATGTATTATTAAGAATTTCTAATATTTTTCTGGCATGCTTTCCCCCGTCCATCAGACGGGGCAATGTACATCTAGTATTAAATAAAAAAGATCCTAACTTCACGTATGGATCTATTTGTATGTGTAATCTTTGGGCTTTAACGTGGGTTCAATACGAAGGTAATACATTAAAGATGTAGGCCTTTGTGATCATAAAGTTTAGCCATACACAGGTGCCTTCAAGTATTTTAAAGGCAATTTTCGCAACTTAGGTATAAACTAAAGAAAAAATTTGGTAACTAGCCTATTTTGGAACATTTTTGAAGTAACTAGCCTATGCACAAAAAAAGAGCTAACTAGTCACTTTTCCAAAATTACCCTTAAAAAATAAAAATTAAATGATGACATTACCAATGGCAAATAGTGACAGCATCACCCTCTACCACCATCAACTTTTGACCGGACATTGACCGGCGTTGACCGGCGATGACTAACCTATCATCGCCCCGAAACTTGTCATCGCGTACAAAAAACTTATCATCGCTTAGAAAAACTTGTCATTGCGTAGAAAACTTGTCATCGCTTATGAAAAACTTGTCATTGCGTAGAAAATTTGTCATCGCTTATGAAAAACTTGTCATTGTGTAAAAAAACTCTTCATCGTATAGAGAACTTGTCATCGCTTATAAAAACTTGTCATACCGCACAAAAGAACTTGTTATAGCGTAAAAAAAAACTTGTCATCACGTACAAAAACATGTCGTCACGTACAAAAACTTGTCATCACTCAACCTGTCGTCACGTACAAAAAAACATATCATCACTTCAAAACTTGTCATTAGCTTAACTTGTCATCGCGTATGCAACTTGTCATCAAAATTTATTAGTATGCTTATGTGGGATTTGAACCCACATTATTGTGCGTTAAGCACGTTGCTCTACCATTTGAGCTAATAGGCCATAATTGTAAGTAACATATAGACACATTTAACAATGCAAAATAAATTCAACTTGTCATCATCAAAACCCATAAATTCAACTTGTCATCACCAAAGCCCATAAACTCAACTTGTCATCACTAAAAACCTTAAAACCAGCATGTCATCACAAAACCCGTAAACCCAACTTGTGAAAATGTGAGTTATAAACCTCAAATGAGATGGATTAAAATAAATTCACAAATCCAAGAACAAATTAAAACCCTCATGATCAAATAAAAACCAGGCAATCAGGTAAACCATAGTGCACTACACGAATTTAGTCCTTTTCAGCCCCAAGAACAAATTTAGTCTTAATCCATTTGCTATTCTCAAAATTAGATTAATCAACGTGATGTATAAAATAAATCATATTTCCAATGTAGCTCAAGATCAACCACTGTAAAACATACAAAGTGAGGTCTCATTTCACACAAACACACCACATTTCGATCATAATCAACACAATTATCTAGGTAAGAAAATCAACTCACCACATTTGAGCAAGTAATCAGTAGAAAATCAGTCAAAGCAACACAAGTTCAAGCGAAGTCAAACAGTGCCAAAAAATCCAAATTGTGGATAAGGAAAGTTGAATTTGAGATTCCAGTACCAAAACGTGGAGGCTAGACCTTCTATCCACACACAAATTACATCCACAAATTGGGAACGAACAATATCAAAGCAACACAGGTTTAAGCAAAGAGGCATTCAAGCACAAAACGGGAATGAACAATATCAAACAGAATGTCTATCAATTACATCCACAAATCACGAAACCTAGAGCACTCGACTGTAAAAATGTCGACAATTCAAAATCCGAATGAAAAGGATAGAACGAGTGTTAACCTTAGGGCAGCATTCACCGTTGCTGTCACCCGATGTCGACGCTTCCACCAGATCTGGCTCCAACGCCACTTTTCGACCAGATCTAGCCGCTTTTATTTCGCTCCTCTCCTCTCCTTCAGAGTCGCAATTGCTTCGCTCACCATCTACAACCACAGATCTGGCCGGAGGTCCTTGGGAGACAACAGATCTGGCCGGAGGTCGGTGAGAATACCAGATCCGGTGGTAAAGACGATGGATCTAGTCGATTGTTGGTGAAAACAGCTAGATCCGGTGGCGAAGAGAACGAATCTGGCCGGAGGATGACGAGGACAACATGATCTGGGCGCGGAGACGGCGAATCCTTTCAGCGGTGGGTGAGGATCGCGAAATCTGGTGGTGGAGGCGACAGTCTGGCCGGCGGTCGGAACAAGGCGGTCGATTCCTTGCACGAGTCGAGAATCCGATCTTAGTATCCATGGGAGAGAGGGAGATTGAGATTTGAGAGAGAGGAAGGGTGAGATTTGTGAAGCAGGAAGAGGAGCACAGAGAACGGCGGAATTCCAAAAAGTGAAAAAATAAAAGAGGAAAGAGAATGTTAGGGATCTTATATAGCGACTAGTTACCTCTTTTTTTTTATGGAGAGTCTACTTACTTTCTAAATGTTGAGAAAGTGGTCTTAACACCTCCTTCCCTCTAAATTAAAATGTCTTTAATCTAGGCACGCGTATGTTTCACCTCGGAGGGTTAAATTTGGTTAATTATCAATAGAGGAAAGGGGGTGATGGATGCGGTTTTATAAGATTTAGAAAGTAATTGTACTCCTTTTTTAAAAAAATTACTAAGTAATCGGTATAAAACCCTTAATTTTTTTAGATTTTTTCTTTTCCTCCTTTCACTTTCTCTCTCTTTCTCACCGCTCTCCCTCTCTCTCGTGAATCTCGTCTTTCTCACCGATCTCATCTCTCTCGTGAATCCGGCGAAGCTCGGCCCGGATCCGATCTCCTAGCCCTCGCCTACACCTCCTCCGTTCAAGATCCGGCCGCTATTGCCTCCGAACACCGGATCTGGACTCCGATTGATGGCGGATCTTGACTTCGCAGATCTAGGGTTTCGGTTCGCGAGCTTCCTCCACCTAAATCCCGGCCAAAACTCCGCCTCCTCTCCGATCTAGGACGATGACGACAACGCCACAACGACGACGACGACGTTCTCGGCCGGGAAATCGATCCGGAATTTCCTGCATCGGAGCTCCAGATCGGACGTGTCTCTGAACGCGCCTCTTTTGAAGGACTCCGATTCGGAGTCGCACTCGATCTCCTCCTCGGATCCGACCTCCCAGCCCTTTCTCAGACCCTCTCTAGGCGGAAAGCGACGAGATCTAGGCCGGAGGCAACGAGATCTGGGCCGACGAGGTCTGTCCGGTCGATCTAACCCTCTCTCAAACCCTAATTTCTTTCTTCTCGCTCCGTTTAGGTTATTGTTTTCAAATCTTTGTTTCTGCGTGTAGTTTGAATGGTTTTCCGTCTTTGATTTCTCATCCTCGCTTTTTGCTAAGCATGATTGTGTTTGTGTTCCCGTGGTGTGAGAATCCGATTCAAATTTGCTAAGTTTGATTGATTTTTTTGCTGTTGTTGTGAATGTGACTGTGCTGTGTGAATTGTTTGTGTTGAATCTTGATTGCTAGTTGGTTTTAGGGATCCATCTTGTTGTCTTGTGATACACTGAATGATCTAAACAAATGTGGATGTGTAGGATTTGTGAATAGGTTGACAATTAGTGTTAAAAGCATGATTTTGTTTACATGAATGCACCGAAATCTCTAAGTTCTAAAGCCCACCTTTATGTGAAGGCTATTTAGAGCTTCACTTCTTTACATAAAAGCTTTCCCTTCTTTGGCTCGAGTTGTCAATATCTACCAAAAGGCTTGGTTGGTAGGCAGCTGACCTCAGAATCTGATTTTTTTTATTTTTTTTTTTTTTTTTTTGAATCGGTAAGAATTAGGACATCCCCTTAAGGGGGACGTCCTAGAGCGTCCTTTCGGACGAGAACTTTCAGTTCTGGGAGATTCGCGATAACGTCAGTAGGGAGGCTATGACCCATTTTAGCAATTTTATCGGCCACAGCATTACTCGCTCTACACACATAGTTAACTCGAATAGTCTCGAACCACCGTAACGAGACTAGGATGTCCGCAATAATTATATCAATGTCCCATGGACTTTGTCCTTGTTTGTTAACTGCTTTAATTACTCCAAGATTATCTCCTTCAATTTCCAGTTTTCTTATTCCTAGTTCTTTTGCTAGCTTAATGCCATCTCTTAGAGCCATCGTTTCTATTTTGGGAACTGAGATGTTCCCATATTTGTTAGAGCTAATTCGGAGTACATTTGCATTTGTGTCACGAATCACTACACCAGTAGCAGAAGACCCGTCATTTAGTTTAGATCCATCAAAGTTTAGTTTAGCGAAACCTGGGCTTGGTTTTTTCCATGAGGTTGTTTTCCTCAGTTGTTTTTGACTCTTTGTTCTTGTATGTAGTGGAGCCTCTTCTTGCTCTGTCCAATTTTTAGCTAGGGTCCAACTGTGCACTTGGTCTTTAATAAATTGGGCAAGATCAGTTATGAAATCATTATCCAATTGTTGGAATGCAAGCTTATTTCGTTGATACCATATTCCCCACCACGCAAATGCTAGTTCTGCAAAGTCTTTTGTTCCAATTGCTTGACCAATTTCAGTAATGATCTGTCTTGGTGATTTGCTTATTGAGTTGTAGTTCTGTAAAGTGCAAGCGGTTCGTGGGTTGATTTTTCGAATTATATCATGGGTGTGAACACACTTTACAAATAGATGCTCGACATCCTCGTGAGAACAGTTGCACATAAGGCAACCACCAGGAACTACTACATTTTTCCCCCTCAATCTGGCCTTTGTTGGTAAACCGTTGTTATCAATTTTCCATAGAAAGTTTTTTACTTTCGGGGATGTATCTAGTTTCCATATCCAAGAATTTGGTGTACGGTTGTGGTTCCTAATTTTAGAGATGTGATCTACTGCTGATGAGGTTGTGAACCACCCATGGTTACTAGGACCCCAGTATAATCGATCTGGGATCGCATTTTCAGATAGAGGGATATTACTTATTTGTTCAACTTTCTCTATTGGTAGGTGTTGTCTTAGTTCTTCTGTTTTCCATTCTCCTACCTCCGAAATAAAAGCATGGGCTGTACAATTCTTGTCAATTTCATGGGTCCTAAGTGCATATTTCTCTAGCGGTTCATTATCTACCCAACGATCGGTCCAAAATTTAATTGTCTTTCCATCCCCTATTTGCCAAATAAGTCCTCGCTCAAAGTCATCCCGTAGTTTCATTAGTTTTTTCCATTGCCATGAGGTGTTGGATTTTATCTTGTATGAAAAAAGATTTTCCTGTTTTAGGTATTTTTCCTTAACTACTTGTACCCAAATGTTATATGGTTCTGCGATAATTTTCCATAGTAATTTCATCTGGAGTGCTTTATTCATGTGTTCTGTTTTCCTTAGTCCTAGACCCCCGTAGGCTTTGGGTTTACATATTTTATCCCATCCAATGAGAGGTTTATAATTTTCACCTTTGTTCCAAAAGAAATTTCTATTTAGTTTATCTAGTTCCTCATGGATGTTTGAGGGGAGCATAAAGCTCTGCATAACATAATTGGGTTTAGAGGCCAGGTTTGATTTGACAAGAATGGTTCGTCCTTCTTGAGACAATGCATTGGCTTTCCATTTTGTCAGTTGGGCCTTTGATTTTCCGATCGTGTCGCTGAATGTTTCCTTGTTCACTTTCCCATTGATAATGGGGCATCCTAAATACTTTTCTATGTTTGTCATGGTGGGGATGCTTAGAACTTGTTGGATTTGTTGTTTTTGATGATTGGAAACCACTTTCGAAGTATGAAAGACGGACTTATGATAGTTAACTTTTTGTCCTGAGATGTCACAGTAGTCACTGATAATATTTTTTACAACCACACAAGCGTTTTGGGTGGCTCTAGCGAAAATAATGATATCATCTGCAAATGTCAAGAAGGGGATTTTGGGTCCGGTTCTTGTTAAGTCAAAGCCAATGGTTTTAGACGAGGTGTCAGACTCTTGCTGGAGTCGTCTAGCTAGAATTTCTGCTCCAATAATGAATAGGTATGGTGATAAGGGATCCCCTTGCCTTAAGCCTCGTTCAGGGAAGAAGGGGTTCGTGGGTCCATCATTAACTAGTACAGAGTACGAAACTGTTTTCATGCATTCACGAATCCAACCTAGGAATTTAGTATCAAATCCAAACTTTTCCATTACCAGAAGTAGGAAATCCCAATCCATTCTGTCGTATGCTTTTTCCATGTCTAGTTTAATAGCTACCCATCCATCTTTATTCTTTCTTCCTCTAAACGAGTGGAGGATTTCATGTGCTATCAGTACATTATCTTGGATGGATCTCTGAGCTACAAAGGCCCCTTGAAGTGGATGGATAATTTTCCCAACTACACTTTTAAGCCTTTCAGTGAGTATTTTTGATATAACTTTGTAGATTGTGGTACACAGGCTGATAGGTCGGTAGTGGTCTGTTGATTTTGGATCTTCTTTTTTTGAGATTAAGGAAATAAATGTATGGTTGATTTGCTTCAGGATTCTACCCGAATGAAAGAAACTTTTGACAGCCTTAATTACTGATGGGCCTACAATATCCCAATAGTTTTTGTAGAATTCAGCCGTTATTCCATCCGGGCCAGGTGATTTATCTGTTCCTAGAGACATAATTGTTTTCTTGATTTCTTCATTAGTGATGTCTTTGGTGAGTTTAGCGTTATCGTCCATTGTTATCTCATTGGTAATCAGGCTGAGGTACTCATGAAGGAGTGTTAGATTGATAGGTTCCTTCATATATCTTTTCCGGAAGTCTGATCTAATTTCTTCTCTAATGTTGTTCTCACCCACTATTTGGGTCCCTTCGCTAGTTCTAATTTCTTTTATTATTTTCCTATTTCTTCTGCCATTAGCTACCTTGTGAAAGTAACTAGAGTTTGAGTCGGTTAGTTTTATGTGTTTAGTTTTTGCTCGTTGTTTCCAATAGGATTTATGGAAATTTAATATACATTCTTTTTTCCGTATTAGTCGAATTTGTTTTTGGATGATACATGGTTGTGGGGAATGGTGTATCTGTTCTTGTAGAGTTTGAAGTTCAACTTCAATGGTTTGTAATTGTTCAAAGGTGTTACCAAAGGTTCTTTTATTCCATTGTTTTGCTTGCGTTTTAAGAAGTTGGGTTTTCTTTACTAATTTGTACATGTTTGATCCTTCGAAATTACCTCTCCAGGCTTGTTTGACTACATTTCTAAAATCTTTCCTGTGCATCCACATTTTCTCGAATTTAAAAGGTTGTGCTTTAAAGGTTTGGCCATTGCTGAGTTCAATTGCTATCTTGCAGTGGTCCGAGGATGAGAATGCATAGTGCTTTGTATACAACTCGGGGAACCATTGAATCACTTGGTTGCAAACAAGGGTTCTATCTAGCTTCTCGTAGATATTGTCAATTTCTGTTTTGTTCTTTCTCCAAGTGTACTTGTTCCCCTTGGTAGGAATGTCTATTAGTTCGCAAGCTTCTTTGAAGTTAGTTAGTCTCTCAAATCTAGAATTATGTGGAAGAGCACCCCCTTTTTTATCAGTTGGTTCTTGTATTTCGTTCAAGTCTCCCATAACAATCGTGGGCATTTGAAGGTTTTGCACTACCCCGGTTAAATGTTCCCAGAATGCTCCTTTAGCATTTTCTTGGGGGGGCGCGTAGACGAGGCAAATTGCAATTATATAATTTGTTGCTAGGTTTGTGTACTTGAGGATTATAAACCTGGCTTCATGTATGAGTAGTTCAATAGTTTCATTAATGAGTTGGTGTGCTTTCCATAGGACACATATTCCACCTGCTCGTCCCACAGCCGGAGACCAGACAAAGTTGTCAAAGCCAGCTCTTCTCCACGCTTGATCTGATGGTGGTTGTTCCGCTTTCGTTTCAGCAATCGCTAGTACTTGAATCCTCTCTAATTTACAAAACGAATCTATCTCAGGCCAAAAAGATTTACGGCCAATCCCTCTACTATTCCACACGCTTATCTTCATGATAAAACATACATGGAGTGATACATTGTGGTTCCTCCCCTTTCATACAACATTTGATTATTGTTCTAGTGGTGCTGTTCAAGTAGTAAAAACTGATATATTTGTGTTTCCAAACCACTGGTCCTCGTTTATCACCAATTTGATCTTTGAACATGATTGACTTAATACTGGTGGAAACCAACCCATCCTTTTGTACATGCCAAGCCCTGTCAGAATATGTTATCATTTCAATATATATACAAATCTGAAAAGAGACATCTTGATCCAACAATTTTCCTTTAGAAGTTTTGTACAAACAAACAGAATTTACAATGACAATTGTCCATTTACATATTTGTTTTGGTATCCACCGAGAGTATTTTCCACCCTCACTAGTCGCATTCTTAAGAGCCAGTTTGGTGTCACTGAACCAATCCATTTCCAATATCATCTTATGTTCTTCCGGAGAATTGGTTTTCTTGAAAAATGTTCCTTGGACTGGCTTTCTTTCTACACCTGTACTGCTATACAACTCTTTAAGTTGCTCAGAGTTTTGCCAGGAGTTCATCTTACAAGACCTGCACGTTAGTTCATAGTCACATTCTGACTGGAATTTGGTCATTTGGGCTAAATCAGCACATGGATTATTGCAAACAGTAGCAATAACCATAAGGATCAAACACAAGGATCGATTTTTGCAATGCATCAAGGGAAGATTGATAGGATAGAAGGGGAAATTGTCAAAATATAAGAGGCAATAAAAGTTGTCATAGGATTTCATTTCATCATAACTACGAATCAAAAGAGATACTCTTCTAAAGATATTGGTACATGTAAAAGCAATTCTAACATTTTCCTTTAGAAAAAAGGTTGTCTCCTTGATCTTAGAACATTTGACTGAACGTGAATTAGACTTAGCAAACACCAAGGAACATCTCCTTGTTTGGAGTTTTCCATATAACCTATGCCAATCCAGGATACACAAGTTTTTTGTCATTGCTTGATGGGCTATAGTTACTTCTATCAAAGATAGAATTTCAGATGCTCTCTTATTCATTAGAGAATAGACATAAGTATCAATGCTAAGCAATCTCTTACATAACATTGCTAAAGATATCAGATTGATTGAATCTATACATGGATATAAAGCTATTGAGCAATAATACGAGTGTATCGAATTGGGGTTGCAATATATTAGAGTCAGCATTATCAATACATTGTTCATGTACACCAAAGTACTGCCTTGTTCGCACAAATAAATGTTCATTAAGTTCAGAGTACAAGAACTAGCGTTGTTCATGTTTGTTCCATTCCCACTATTTAAGGTTTTCTCAACCATAGTGGGGTTGGGGTCACGATGCACAGTGTCAAGAACACCATGGTGTTGTTCAATAGCAGTTTGTTCAATAAAAGGGTTTCCAGAGGAGATTGAATCATGTATAAATTTCTTCGCATGCCAGCAGCCAGGGTTCATACTCAAAGAGGTTTCTCCATGCCAGTTATCAGGATTAGAAGGAATATACCTGATTTTTTGTTCGGTTTGTCTAGGGGCCTGTCGCCCTTCTGTGCTACCGTTGTCGCCACCCTCCTCCTCATAGCAAGCTACCCGAACCCCTGCTCTCCCTCTCTTCAATAAGCCCCTCTCTGCAAAGTCGACCCATTGGTGAAGCCCCGGACCATTCCACGCAAGGATGAGCCCAATACTCCACCCTGTTTGCGGTTCTTGGAGGAAAAGCCCTCGCCGATTATGTTGTTTCCTCCGCTTGGTCGAAGTCAGAACACCATCAATCCATTGAGCCTTAGCCATTGAAGCGCGATTTATAGATCGCTGGACTCTATGCTCAAGCTTTTTAGGTTTTTTTGTCGGGGTTCTTGGGATCTGACTTGAAATTGAGACATTGAGATTAACAATAATGAATTGAAGAAAGGAATAGGCAATTTCAGGATTCAGATTAACAAGGTTTCTCTTGTTAGGGTTTGAGATTGGGGCTAGGTCAAGTTTTTCGTTTTGAAAGGGAAAAGGGAAAGAGAGCATATTGTTCGGGGGTCTTTTCTAGAGAGCCCAAATAGTTGTTAAGAATCTGATTTGTTGTCTAAAGCTATATTGGTCTTCTGTTACGCACTCTCTGCCTCTTTTTTTTTTGGCATGAGAAGAGGGTTGGATGTGGCTCCTGGCAATGATCAAAACAATCTTTTCTTGACAGCAAAACTTGTAGTAGTCGGATACGGTATCAAGAAGATGCAGATCATGTTGACTATCTTCAACGACCTTGTCAGTGGATGACCTTATTGAGGAGCGTCACATGGAGGAGCCAATCAATGAGTTCGATCTTTTGGTGATATGTGAGTTTTTTTTGCACTTTTATCGTAACAATAGTTTGCATGTCTTTCTTGCACTTTTATCATAAGGTTTAAATTTTGGATTCTCTTCAATGTACCGTACATGTCATTCCTGCATTTTTTTTAGATTGAATGCTATGCCTTTGCTAATATATTATATCATTTGACTTTTAATTAGTGATTTTGTGCTTATTCGGCATACTGTTCTCTTTTTTTGCTTGGTGATTCACATGCAACACATACATAATTTATATGTTTTTTTTTCAAATAGTGATTTTTAATCTAGTTGGAGCTTTTCCTCATTGTGCTTAGCAACATCTATAAGTTGCTTCAATATCGTAGCTAGATGGATGTCCTTGGTTTTCGGTGTAGAAAATGCTAGTGATGACAAGTTGAGTTTATGGGTTTTGATGATGACAAGTTGAGTTTACAGGTTTAGGGATGATCAGTTGGTTTTAAAGATTTTGGTGATGACAAGTTGGTTTACGGTTTTTTGGTGATGACAAGTTAAATCTATTTTGCATTGTTAAATTTGTCTATATATTACTTTTAATTATGGCCTATTACATCAAATGGTAGAGCAACGTGCTTAACGCACAATAATGTGGGTTCAAATCTCACATAGGCATACTAATAAATTCTGATGACAAGTTGCATACGTGATCACAAGTTATGGTCATGACAAGTTTTGTACGTGATGATAAGTTTTTTGTACGTGACGATAGGTTGAGTGATGACAAGTTTTTGTACGCCATGGCAAGTTTTTTTATAAGCGATGACAAGTTTTTTATAAGCGATGACAAGTTTTTCGTCAGGGATGACAAGGTTTTCTACGCAATGACAAGTTTTTATAAGGGATGACAAGTTTTCTACGTAATGACAAGTTAATCTACACAATGACAAGTTTTTCTAAGCGATGACAAGTTTTTATGCATGAGGACAAGTTTTTTCAATTTTTCGGTGACAGGATTTTTGGATGACAGGATTTCCGATGACAGGATTTAACTGGGACGCGGTGGCACGCGTGTAAATTTTTTTTTTTGACCAGGGGTATTTTTGGAAAAACGACTAGTTAGCACATAAATTTTCAAGGGAGCCTACCCGCTCCACAAATCTCCCCAAATAGCCTACTTCCCAAATTTTCTCTTATCAATATTACCATCAGTATAAGATAATTATAAGAGTGACCCAATAAGGGTATACATTTATAATTAATTTTGGTATATTGGATCGTGATCACATGTCCAGGGTCAAAATAAAATAAAGTTCACAAGTGATTTGTTCCCTTCTTACAAAGGGTATGTAGACATTTGACATAAAGATAATTAAGGCTCATCGAATTCAATCACACCCCAATTAAAATAATTCGTAAAAGAACTACGTGTTGATTTGATGTCTAATAAAGGCTACGTAGGAAACTCGATATAAAACAATGTGTCCATTGAGTTCAATCACACCCCAATTTAAATTAACGTTTTCTAAAGAATTACGTAAACACTTGATGTTTTTTTAAGAGCTACGTAAAAAACTTGGTATTGATGAGATATATATATATATATAGTATGTTGTATTCAGTCACAAACTAATTAAATTAAAATTAATGGAAAAAATATATACACAAACTCTTAAGTCTTATGTTTGATAGTGGAGAGATAATACAACCCTTCCTAGAAGGTGGGTTTAGTTTTATTTACATCATGTAAATGATAGTTGGTTTGAGTCCGAGCAACTCTTTTTAGAAGGTGGGTTCGGGTTTATTCTGCTGATGCATGAAAACCAAACATAAACAACGAAACAAACAAAAATAAATAAATCACTCTGAACTACGTAAGGCCTGATTCTCTAGAAAAGAGATACGTAGGCAACCTATAAAATTAGGTGCAACCCGAATCATAAAAATCATTAAATATTTTGTATCAATATTGTTTTTAATCAAAAGAGTCAAAAAAGAGGATCGAACTAAAAAATAAAAATAATTTATATATTTTACAAATTTGTGTATAATTTTGCTCGATCAACATGGACATGTTTTAACATACCAGCCGATCTGGAAGACGCACATTTTGGAGGATCCAAGGTCTTTTGTTCTCTTGCTTTCTCTTTGGTCTTAAGCATATATACACGCTCAATTTTCTGCTACACTATACATAATTTGAACATATAGCACAAGTGCATAGATTTGGAATGTAAATTGTATTGTTTTCCATTAAACCATGTTTTCAAATGGAGTGCCCGGGTGCATTTCAACTTGTGTATGCTCCCGTAGAGGTGTCAAACAGATCGGGTCGGATGGATTCGGATTCGGTCTTTTCGGGTTCGGGTTGAGTGCGGATTCGGGTCAATCGGGTTACAGGCCAAGCCGAGTCGGGTCTTGACAGGTTATTGACTCGGCTAAAGTCGTCGTGCCAAGATCAAAGATAAATAACCCAAACTAGAAACTAGTATAGCATGCAAGTAAGGGGTCGAACCCAAGAGAACTATGGCTTCTAGTATTAATATAATTATCAACTAAAGATAAGGGGTGAAATCAAAGGGATATCTAAACTAACCTAGGAAACAAATAACAAACAAATAAACGAATAGATAAGAGGCAGGTTCATTCAAAAGATCCACTCATGAAATAATCACTCGATCATAGATTCATCCATTGATTTCATTCACACCTATGGTTAATTCCTATCCTGATCATTAACAATCGCAAGTCCACGGTCCAAGCAATTCTATAGCCCTAGGCAAGGACGCTTAACCTAGAATTAGCATAGAGAACAAGGATATGCAGGCTATAATATCAAACAATCAAGCTACAAGTCAATTGCAAGATAAAACAATCAGTTTTCTTCTTAATCCTAGTTGCATAGACAATAGGTCTAGGTTAAATTGTTTTCACAGATTAGTTTTGTCCACGGTCCAAATCTAATCAAACAGTAGAATATCATTCAATTCAATAGGATCGCGAATCCTAGAGAAACAATCAATAATCATAAGATGAAGCACAAGAGAATCAATATTAACCAAAGGATAGAAATCAATTACCAAAATCTCACGAGTTTATACATCATAGCTTCTCCCTTGAACAAACCCAAGGAGACTAACTCTCCATAACTAAAATAAAAAGAGAATTAATTTGATGAAGAAGGTAGAAGGTAAGAGGTACTAAAAACCTAAGGTAGACTCCTCCTTATATAGCCCAAGGAACAAGCTCCACGAGATAGATAAGGAAAGAGGCAAAAGATAGAAAAGGAAACAAGATAGAAAGATTTCGGCCCGTTTCGGATCCGGCATCACCGCAGTCGCGTCGTCTCCACCGCGCCCGCGCTTTCACGACAGAATAGAACTTCATCTCTGGGCAGCCACCACGGTCACGTCGGACAATCCGCGGTCGCGGAATCGGGACAGAACCACTAGCATCACTTCGGAGGCTGTTTTGACCCTCTTTGGCTTGGAATCTAACTTCGGTGTAAAAAGATGAATTGAACCTCTTCGAGTTAGCTTTCCAATGGAACCATAATCAGCTCAATCCGACCTCTATAGCTCAAGATATATCCTTCGTAAGCAAGTGGTGTCGCGCAGACAACTCAAAACGCCTTAAAACTCTTGATTTTTGCATTCTTGTGTCTTCGGCCTAGATATTACAATTACGCACAACTCTAACCTAAACACACTCAATATAACCCTAAAATCTAAGAGTTAAACCATACAAAATAGGGTGAATCAGTTATCGTGCGGGTTCGGGTCGACCTAACAGGTCAAGAATTTGAACTTATAATGTTTATTTAAATAATATTATGAGTAATTGATAATATTTAATGGTAGAATATTAATAGATTTTTTTAATAATATTTTATCTATAATAGTTTTTATGAAAAAATATATTATAATATTTACAATATAATATATTTATTCTACATATATATAATATATCGGGTCGGTCAGGTCGATCTCGGGTTTCATCCCAATCGGGTTCAATTTAGTCGGGTTCGGGTTTTTTCTTTGCTCGCTACTATTCGGATCGGGTTTCAACCCAAAAATTTTCGGTCGATTCGGGTCGATTTTTCGAGTCGGGTCAGGTTTTGACAGCTCTAATGCTCTGTGAATTTGACTTACCTGTTATGGCAGTAATTTGAGTTACAGGCAACAGTCTATTTTTCATTTTTGTGCTTGTGTTATGGAATTCTATAGCATCAGAAATTATGAGCAAAATTTAATGAAAAACAGTTTGAAGAGGTCCTCAAAGATGGAATTCATGGGTATCAGAAATCCTCCCTTGTCCCAAACAGTGTCCCGTGAACTTAAATTGATCCATAAGTCGATATTATTTTCAGAAAAAATTTACTATATTGTTTTTATTAATCTTATAGTGCAATTTAATTTTGAAAAATATAATTTCAAAATGCAAGTGCATAATTTTTTTGAGGAATTCATTTTCAAGATACACTTCACCGGAGGCCCATCAAAACTCACCGAGAATTTGTCAGATGAAGATTATTCCACTGTTTAAATATTTTTAAAATATTTTTTTCTATTTTAGATATGAAAACAGGAGTACTAGTAATTATGGGTCACTTCACTTGCGCTTGGTGAATCAGCTCACTGGACTCATGGGTTTACCATGAAGTCTTGATCTTAAGACTCCAGGGCGGTGGTAGTGTACTTGCGGCCAGTGACAGCCACAGGGGGTCCTGCGTGGGCCCGTGCCCCCCTTCCGTAGGGTATTATTAGTATATATACGTGTAATTTTAGGTTAAATATTAACATATTTTAAATTAATTAGTATTAATATAACATGAAAAATAACTAGTCTAGATGATTTATTGTTTAATTTTGTTCAGTTTCCTACAATGTCATTTTACTTTTTTATTCACAATGAATGTATTTTCTCTAATTTTTCCTATAAAATAGTCATTTTTTTGCATATATTAGATGTCATATATAACATAACTTTTTTTTAAGAATTAAGTGACTGATTTTAGCTATTAAAGGTATTAAGTAATTTAAATTTTCGACTATTCTTAATTCGATTGAATCTCCTATATAAGTTATGCCCCCTTTAAATTCGTTATGCATCTGTCACAGCTTGCGGCTACAGGGTCACTTTGTATCTGATTCAATCAATTGTAGTTTTGACTTGGAATATAATTTGAAGGGCAATGTTTTTGACAAGTGCATCCATGTAAAAAGTAGAGGATCAATATTCTAGGTTTTTGTATAACAAAAGTAAAAAGAGCAAGCGTAAGAGCATCAAAACTTAGACAAGTGAAAGCGTCTAAATCCAAAGGCCAAATCTAGGAGCTCTAAATTGTCCCAGAATTATGCTCATTGCTTCTCTTGGAATATCCAAAAACACAACGCAACTAGCATCATATATGCCACATATATACATACAGGAACTAGGCCTCTGTCTAAATTATGCAACGACTCGAAACCGAAGGGCGAAGATGAAGAGCTAGCCACCAAGATGTAGGCAGAATCACAGGGCAATTCTCCCCTGGCAGAAGAGATCACATATCAAACATACATTATGATCTCTCATTCTCTCTTTATCTGCCAAAGGAGATTTGCCCTGCAATTCACCTCCATAAATTCCGATCCTAGATGGGCAATTTTGTTATGCTTCAACAACACCATTCTCGGGTTTCCTACGTATTGTTTCTTATCCAATTGTTTTCTTGTGAAGGAAATCGATCATGTTGAGCAAAACCATCCTTAAGGTGTCGTACGTTGTGTCGACATTGTCTACGTTTGGACTTCCTCCAGCTCGTCCCCAACCATCTATTACACCACTCTCGGCTTATTCGCGGCTTCGCCCATCTTCGTTTAATCAACACCCTGAAAGTTTAGCAAATAAACACTATTTTTCAATTAACTCTTGTCCTTCTGAAAAAGAGAAAGCTCCTAAATTAGACAGAAGATATGGACCATTGCTCTTTATCAAATGCTTTTGATCTTTAAATCTTCTACTTCAACTAGTTATACCCGTCGTGCCATGCACGACTCGTGTTTTGTAATTTTTTGAATATATTATAAATAGAATATTCGTGGGAAAATGTATATAAAAAAATTTGACATAACTTAATTTCATCGAATATTAGAACTCTTTAATTCTTCTATAATCGATTAGGAATATATTGATATGCAAATCACGTACTTATATTTTATAGTCAATAACTTACATTATTTTGCAAATTATATTTACTTATATTTTAGTATGCAAATCGCCAATTTGATATAACCAAATTAAACATGTGCTTTAATCGTAATATTTAATGAATAATTTTTTTCCTCTATGTGCGTGAATATACCAAAAAATGTCTTATTAAAATATAATATATTTTAAAAATCATGATACCTGAATCTGAAGAACAATTGATATAGAAAATATTAGGAAATTAATAGAAACTGTTAAAAATAATTTCTTAAAAATATAAGGTGGGTGAGAATAAAATCATATTAGTAGAACAAATGTTAAGAAAATTATAAAAAAATCATATAACATTTAATGTACGACTATTATAAATGTTAAGAAATTATAATGTTAGTTATGCTTGTATCTAGTTATATTATAATCCAAAATTAATTGTACGTAAGAATCAGATCCATTAAAATAGTAACGTAGTAAATCAAACATATATTTATTCAACATATATAAAAAAAATTGGGTTGGTGGGGCAGTTTCGGGTTTCAACCCAATCGAATTCAGGTTAATTGAGTTCGGTCTTTTTCTTTGCTCGCTACTATTCGGATCGGGTTTCAACCCAAAAAATTCGGTCGGTTCAGGTCGAGTCCGGTTTTGACATCTCTAATTATAACATAATATTGAAGAAATAAAATTAAAGAAATAAAATATGGCCCGAACGTGAGCTTTTTTTTGATTGATATAACATAATTTCATCAATGTGGTGAAAGCTAGTTAATGAAAATATAAAATATAACATACCTACGTTGTCGTAGCTATAACATAGTAAATCTAAGATAAGGCCAGATTTTATAGTACGGAGTATATAACTCTATTTTGATTGATTATTTAAGGAATATAAAATTAAAGATAGATAATATGACTTTAAAGATAATTTAAGGAAATTTTAAAGATTAGTAGTATGCCTTCAAAGATAAATATTAGATGGTAAGAAAAAAGATAAAATTTAAAATTAGATAATTAAGAAAAATAAAACATATAAAATTGTTAATAAAGTGGGGCCAGAATCAACGTGGTGACTCGAAAACGGTCGGCTTTTATAATATATAATAATATATTGATTGATTCTCCTTTGAGTCCTCAGCCTTCTATATGTTTTTATTTATACATGTGCATTAAAACTAATCGGGACGTGCATCAAGACAGTCAAACATACGTCTATACTACTTAATTAAGGTACGTATTAGATCGAATATAATATTTTATATGTGCATAAAATTTGAAACCAGCACTACATGTACCAAAAACAAGTTAACTATTATGTTCATATCCATAAGGAAGGTTAAACAAGTTTTTTAATTAAAAAAAAACATTAACATAGATGCACTATCACTATGTGAATCAAAAACTAGATGCATATACACAATTAGTTTTGGTACATAGAGTTGGTTTTAATGCACTAAAGGTAACACTATTGCAAGGCCACACCTCACCCAAAAACTATTGTAAACCCCACACTTCACCCAAAAATGATTTTTTCTCAAAAAATAGTAGGCTAACTCGAGTAAAATACGTTTATACCATATTTTTACCCTCTTTAATCAATATCTATTACTATATACTAAAGCGGAAGCAAATTCTGCCACCATATAGCGCCACATCACCCTTTTTTTTAAATCTATCTTATTAAATCTTAATTTTATCATAATTTTAAAATATTAGTTCTATATTAGAGTTTGTGTTGTTTAATTAGTTATTCAATCCGAATATATAAATCTCTATCTTATCATTATACACATTTAATTAATACAAAGATAGATCTATCATAAACCTTTGATTTAAAAAAGTATTTTTTTCGTCACAATCTATAGATCACAATCATATCATAATATTTTACCCATTTAATTAAATATCATATAAATTTTGCATTATTTTTCGTAATTTTATTATGATATTTTTTTTAAATCGTCAATGGTAGCAAATTCTACCACTATATTTAAGAAAAATATTTATTCTATTAAAATAATATATTAAATACATTTTTACTATCATATCATATTAAAATATCAATAAAAAGTATATGTTATATTTAACATATATATCACTAATATTGCATATTGATTACACTTTAGAAAAAAAGATAGACTTCTCAATTAAGATAATAGTTCGAGATAATTTGGTTTTCTATTTAACTTATTAAATATTATCTATATATTATATATTATAATATAGTAAGCCAAATTTTATTTAAACTTATTGATTTTATTATATAAGTTAGTTTACATAATTTAATTTAAATGCCAAAAGATTTGTATCAATCATAAAGCATCTTATCTTAAATATATGTTTATGTATGTATAAAAAGTAAATACATAAATAAAATTTATTTATATATGTGATGATATACATGAATTATGTTATTTTATAATCCAAAAAATAAGCATGATTTTAAAACAAAGTATATAATAATATTTTTAATTCTTATAGTAAATTCATACACAATAAATAAATAAATAACACCCCGTACAAGGTACGGGTCATCTGCTAGTATACTTCTAAACCTGAAGCAGTTAAGGGCAGTTTTGTCAATAAGTTTTTTCTAAACCATATACCCTATTTTTAATAACCGATTCTTATACTAGGTTCACACGTTGATGCTATCTCTCACACTCGATCCATATATATATGCATGCAAATGTGTAGTGGCCTGTCATATTTTAATGGGGTTGGTTTTGTAATTCTTGTAAATGCATGACCTGAATGTCCATTTATCAAAATATTGTTGCGGCAACAATATATATTATAACACTCCCGTTCCATTTATCAAAATATTGTTGCAGCAACAATATATACTATAATAAAATGAAAGATTTAATTAGTCTTTGTATATATATATTATATATAATTCATGTAACTGCATGACCTGAATGTCTTGCTATAACACCTGTTCCTTTCAAACTTCCATCATTGAACAAACCAATTATCTAAAATTACATCATTCATGTCATTAAAACTAACCAATTAACCGATTCAAAGTGTTACAACTTTCACAATACTTATCGGATTCAAATAAATTATGTATTTAATTTGTAATAGATATCCTTTGTAAATTAATATCTTTTGAATTTTATTTGAAATGTGCACTTGCATTAATATGACTAATATTAAGTTCATGGCATGGCTAAACTGGTAAGTAGTAAGTTCGATACATACTCGTAAATTTTAACAACTTTGTTTTTTTCCTTGTCAAGGGTACTACTATTTATGAAAATTAAAACGGTAATCTTAACTAATTTACTAAATGTTCGAAGATATTATTTACCCTTATTTCCGATTAAATTTGGGAAATAGGTAGCCTCATATATGGGAAGAAGGTGGAAACTAAGACTTGTAAAGCTGAAAATGTGCAATAGCCTACAAATGTGCAATGGAGTTTAATTAGAAAGCCCACAATTAGGATTGATTAAATACACTTATCATTATTAAGTTGCAATTAAAATGGACCACCAATCCACCAATGACAAGTAATTGATCTTGCTAGGACTTTTCTTCCTCCATGTTTTTTTGTGTCAATAAAGGACAATTTGAAAAGTAATGAAATTGTGAGTCCGTGACTTACATTTCTAATGATAGTACTCCAGTAGTAGTAGTGTAACACTATCCTTTTTTTTTATGCCTCACCAAATTAGCACAAGTAAATTCCCTTTTGACGTGGTTCCCTTTAATCATGGTTAAGAAAATATCAGTTTTCAACCATCATAAATTACCACTATTTTTTGACCCAGAAATAATAATTACCACTAATAACTCTCAGGATGTGAATATCTTTGGCTTAAGTAATATTCTGACTGGTGCAAAAGTCAAATTTCCAGTTTTGACGAAATAGAAAATAGCAATATTTCAAAAATTAGGCCCATGCATCATTAATGATGATATATGTCCATTTGATTTTTCTAACTGATTCCTAGGAAGCAACGGCACGAGCCGTGGTGGACGAAGCGGAAGCGAGAATGTCACCTAGTCGGCCTTATAGGATCCTTGTGTATGACAAGACAACACAACGTCCTGGATTGCTTTTGGATTTCTTTGAGTTAGATTGAGTTTGAAAAAATTACAAGCTAATCATTTTTTTTCCATAATAGATTTTTTGGAATCTTTGATTATTCTGTCATATCGAAATCTTTTTAAAATAAAAAAATTATAACATCAACAATTTTTTTCTAGATGCTTCATTTCTCACCATTGGTCCAGACTCGGTCTTTAAGGGACTTCATCCACAAGTATGATCTAGTATAGCTTGTCTTTTTTATCGGTCGGCTAGCCTATCTTTTTTATTAAAAGAAACTTGCAAAGAGATCTTACATTATGTGGTGAAGAAGATCGAAGAAAAAAAAACCGCAGAGTTGTAACACCCCGTCTTTCCGACAAGACGTTACTCGGTAGTAGACCTCACGAGGCGCTACCAAGCTAGTTCGACAACAGAACATTCGGATCTTGCAACGCGGGCACGGCGAGAAAACATTGAAAAACATCCAACTTGTATTACGAAATAAAACTTTCACCAAACATTTCATGATGCCAACCCAATACAAGACTAGCAATTACGAACTTTCCCAAACCCCAATTTATGCAAACTATCAACCAATAACATGAATCAAAATACAACGATCGTTCCCTAAACCCACACCATTCTATGACACGCATCGCCGATTCGCACCACCAATCTGCCAAGTTCCTACACGGATTCCTGAATACCTGGAGTCTGAAAAATAATTCCCCGAGGGGTCAGCTACTATTCTAATCCATGTCAGAAAACATACAATACTAGCAGAACGTTTCAAAACGAGTTTCTAAGGTCAACAAACAAGTCCGCAATCACACGCATAGCTCTAGTCCAGTCCTAAGTCTAGTTAGTCACACACATTCATATTCACTAGCAGAATCACAATAATAAATCCTCTTACACAAACATTCACAAATCCACACATTCACACACACACACACACATTCCTAGGCGGGGTGTTAACGGCCTCCACCCACAGCACCTGCATCTAAGGCATCCTCCAGCCAATCCCTTTTCCAAACACACTTCCAACCCCTGGTCAAGCCTCTACTAGAGCACTCGCCAAAACATTTTTATAAAGTTTTGAAGGGGCTCTCCTTGCCATACGACCATGCCTCTAGAAGTCTCCTTCTCCTCGAAAATCCGAGAACAAGGCCGTACCGGTAGATGCCAACACACAGAAAACGCGTGAAAACTTTTCATACGATAAAATCCTTTTCAAAACCAGTTGCACACATAAACACATACGATCACACACACATATATATTAATAAAAATATTTTAGTAAAATAATATTGTAGGGACTAATTCCCCAAAACCAATCCTACCAGCACAGCACGCAATCCAACAAGAATAGAATAGAACCACCTAGCCGAGCAAGTCGAAGAACGACTTACCTTGAAACCGACGAGTCCGAAACACTTTTTGAGAAAATCAACAAGAATCACTCTGAGCCCCTGAATATTTTAATAGCGAATTTAAGGTTCAACGATCTCAAAAATTTATACTAAAATACGGACCGACCCACGACCAAACCCGAATCAAACCCAAAACGGAGCCTTACGAAACCACTTACAAACCCACGACCTAACATAATTAATTCCTAACATAAGTCATGCCACCTAGACTTCTTTCCCCCACTCACCTTCACCTCTTCATACGACTTTTCCCTGAATCCCTGTTTTTTTTCTTTTCTTTTTGATTTCGCTTAACTCTCCCTCTTGATTTGGCCCCACTTACTTTGCCACATAGCCAACCCCACCCATTCTAATTTACCCTCTACAACCCGAGCCCTTCATTCTTTCTATTCTACCTTCCCTGCCTTCTCTCCCCACAGACTACAGTCTACAGACCTGGAAAAAACATAAACCCCTCACCGACCTCCATCCTCAAACTCCCGCTCGCTCAACCGGACAACACGCCGTCCCTCTTGGCCACCCTCGACCAAGCCCCGATCTCCCCGGCTTCACCCTATCCCGACAACCCGACGCACCGACCCAAAACGCCGACGACACCTCGACCACTCCCGATTCGAACCCGGTCTTTGGCTAAGCCCACCGGACCCCTCGCTCGAACCCACCCGGAAGGAACCAAAAAAAAAAGAAAAGGGAAAAGCTTACCGGTGATGGTAAACTCCGGTGGCAACTCTCGAAGACGGAAAAAAAAACGATGAAGCTCGCTGGTGCTCAAAGAACGCTCGGCCAGTTGAAAACCAAAATTGGATGGACTCGGATTTGGCTTTGCTTAAAAAGGGTGTTTAAATTAGGGTTAACACAAAACCTTATCTAACTTACTTCGGTTAAAACAAAATCCTATCTTTAACCATCTATTTTTAATTTAAGATTAAGTAAAAAGGAAAACAAAATAGCAAAAATCGAATCTTTATCCGAAGAGATAAGTATAGGACTGTCATTATAAATTGATTTAAGTTGATGATCTATTAGTATTTATATATATGTAATTATTATTCGTATTCTTAAAGCATAATTTACTTTATCATTAAGACTCGAAATAAATTTACAAGTCGAGAAACGGAAATCGGAACGGAACCGGATATTACATACTACCCCCCTTAAGAAAAGTTTCGTCCCAAAACTTACCCAAAGAACGAACGAGATTTAGCGGAAATTCGAAAACGGAATCAACCCGACACCCGAGATCTCACAAGAGTTTGGATTTGTATAGTAAAAACAAAAAGAAAAGGGGACAAATGACAATAATCAATAATGAATGCAAAGTGAATAAGATATACTCCATATAAGAAACGGGAGGTGGACAGCGGGTTAGGTCGAAGCCTGACAATGATACGGACAACTTAGAGCATCCACAATGGAGAAATTTTGAACATTTCTTCCCTTAAATAAATAAAAGAAAAATAAAAAGAATTCAACTTTTGTTAGTATTTTACAGAGAAATATTTCTCTACTCTGAGGAGAAATTCCTTCTGCAAGAAATTCTCCCTACAAAATAAGAAATTTTTCCATCATGGAGAAATGTTGAACACAAAAATAATTTTCTTTTTTCTTAATTTCTTAAGAAATCTCCACAATTTTTGCATTGTGGATGCTCTTATAAATTGTTGGGTTTTAGGAATCTCTTTTCTCTGCTCATGTGGGGACCACTTGCCTTTTCTTCTTATCTCTTGTACCCACTAATAATGTATTTTATTTAAGTTAATTACTATTACTATTCTGTCTCTTTTAATTAATCGCTTTCTCTTTCTCTTTCTCTTTCTTCCTTTTTCTATTTTTAGAAAGTGTGGTAGATCTTTCCTACCCATGATAAATGGCCTTTGGTACGATATAAACCCACTTTACCATAAGCCTCTAACTTTAATTACCGTATTATTTAAATCTTTGTGTATGTGATTATTATAATGTGGAATAGATGGCAGGAATAGGGCCTCACTTGCGGTAACAAAACACCAAGGAGGTGTAATTAATTATTTAGATTAGGATTCGACCAAAGAAAAGTTATTTAGATTAGAAAAGTTATCTTAAATAGATTATGAAAATACAATTATTATAATAATTGATCATTAATTAGATCGATTTTGACAAAAAAGATAATTAATTAGATTAGGAATTATTGTAATTTAGTATTAAGTTAGAGCAAATAATGTAGAATTTTAGAGAAACAAAAAATTAGGTATCTTAAATTCATAATAGAACTAACATAAAATAATTTAATTCTATATGTGATTTGAAATATTTAAGAGCTTATTTTAGCTCTATATATAAATTTTAGGCATATAATAATTATCAATAATTAAGGTAAGAAAACCTTTGACTTGACTAAACGGACAAATATATATATGCAAGAGCTTAATTTAGTTGTGTGAAAGAAGTAGTTTTTAAATAAGCTATTAAATATTTTCAAATTCCATAATGTAATCCTATGCATAAAGTTTGATCATATAGAATTTATTTTATGTTATTTCTATTTTGAATTTAAGATAACTAAATTGTTCATTTCCTTGAAATTCTAAATTGTTTTTTTGGTTGAATTAAAATCTAAATTGTTTGTTTTAACTAAATACTATATTAAATTACAATAATTTCTAATTAACATACTTAATTATTTTGTATTTCCATAATCTAATTTCTCTAACTAAATAATTGCGGCTACTTTGGTGCCGCGCATGTGGGCTCCATCCCTTCCACATCCAAAATTTTTTGGTAAAAAAAAAATAGTACTACTCCTTCCGTCCCATAAAAACATGAATTGAGTACTACATTATTGCCTCTTTTCCTTCACAAATTATAAAGGAAAAGGGACAAACATTATGGGACGGAGGGAGTACTACATTATTGCAGGAAGAAGGTTGGTGACGCTAAAAAACATGAATGAGATCTTTCATTTTATTACAATATATATTGTTGTTGCAACAATATTTTGATAAATAGAACGGGAGTGCTGTCATATATATTGTTGTTGCAACAATATTTTGATAAATGGAACGGGAGTGTTGTAATATATATTGTTGCTGCAACAATATTTTGATAAATGGAACGGGAGTGTTGTAGCAAGACATTCAGGTCATGCATTTACAAGAATTACAAAACCAACCTCATTAAAATATGACAGGTCACTACATATTTGCATGCATATATATAGATCGAGTGTGAGAGATAGCATGATAGCATCAACGTGTGAACCTAGTATAAGAATCGGTTATTAAAAAAGAATTCGACATAATACAGCTACATTGTACACGTGTGTGGTTTATGTTTAAAATAACTATAAAAAAGAATCAAAATTCGCATGAAACTAAGGTTGGTCTACTATATGTTCCTTGTTCCTTAATCCCAAGTAAATCTTGTTCGATCACTTCACACAACTCTTCTCGGTCCCTTGCCTTCAAGAACACAAAAATTTATTTTTTATTCCTCCTTATCCTTTCTTCTAATCCAGTAATCCTTTTCGGTTAGTTATAATACATTGATTATGTATATAATCCGGTTTGCTGATCCAAATATACGTACGTTAATTATGGATATAGTTGAATATACTAATTAACCACTAAGAATCTTGTTTTGAAAAGTTTTTAACCCTAATTTATAGGGTTTATACATTTTATTTAGGACGGAGAAAAAAGCGGTTAAGCATCACAAATATTTATATTGTGTTTAATAAATAAAATAAATGTAGAGCTTAGTCTACGTTATGCAATTCAAGCCCGTCCAATGGGTTGTGCAAGCAGCCCACTGGAACAGGGCCCCCAATTGTTTGGGGCCCCAAAATTTTTAATTTCAGTATATATAAAACACTTACTACTAGTGAGATTAAAGTCTAATTAGTTCAGATGGCAAAGGATCCCTTCCAATAATAACATGGAATGGGGTCCCCGTTTATTTCAGATTTTTTTTTGCATAAACACAAATCAAATTGAATCAATATATACTTCTAAACCTGAAGCAGTTAAGAGCAGTTTTGTCAATTAGTTTTTTCTAAACCATATACCCTATTTTTAATAACCGATTCTTATACTAGGTTCACACGTTGATGCTATCTCTCACACTCGATCCATATATATGCATGCAAATGTGTAGTGGCCTGTCATATTTTAATGGGGTTGGTTTTGTAATTCTTGTAAATGCATGACCTGAATGTCCATTTATCAAAATATTGTTGCGGCAATAATATATATTATAACACTCCCGTTCCATTTATCAAAATATTGTTGCAACAACAATATATATTGTAATAAAATGAAAGATTTAATTAGTCTTTGTATATATATATATATTATATATAATTCATGTAACTGCATGACCTGAATGTCTTGCTATAACACCTGTTCCTTTCAAACTTCCATCATTGAACAAACCAATTATCTAGAATTACATCATTCATGTCACTAAAACTAACCAATTAACCAACCGATTCAAAGTGTTACAACTTTCACAATACTTATCGGATTCAAATAAATTATGTCTTTAATTTGTAATAGATATTCTTTGTAAATTAATATCTTTTGAATTTTACTTGAAAAGCTTCCGGGCAAGGCCCGGGGTCATAACTAGTGGAAATCTAATCTAGAACTTTGATTTTTTAGAAACGGATGAAATCAATTCTATTTCTCGTTACAAAGTTGGCTTGTATTCTCATATGATATTTTCCAAACAAATATAATTTGAAATAAATACAATTCAATAAAATCTATTTGGTCTTAAGAATCTTAGTCTATTGAGGACATAAGTTAAAGAACTTGTCAAATCTAAATGGGGGACTTGAAACTATCTTGAGGAATATAACGAAAAAAAGACCATCTAGGCCGTCTAGGACAATCGTCAAGACCGCCTAATGTCTTCGCTGAGGGGTTACCTGTAGAACACTAGGCCCTTAGAAATGACAAATGATAACAAAGCAAGGAAAAAAAAATGTAAAAGTCCATCGGATGAAGAAACACTTGAATCCCTCAAACATGAAGAGATGAACTAATAATGTGTTATGATAGTATTGTAAAAAAAAAAAAAAGAGGAAATGAATGATGTATTATGGATGGCATGCGCTCGATCAGAAATACTTAAAACATGTTCAATGGTAGACCAAAAGTTCGGTTATAGAGTGAAAAAAAATTATAAAGGAAAAAAGAAGATAGAAATTAAGGAGATAGAGAATGGTTTTTGTTATCATCGTGACCAAAATACTTATTTGATCTTTGAATATTAGAATAACAGTTATTTAAATTTGATGACCAACTGCTCTATATACTCTTATTGCAAGGCAAAATTGCTGGGCAAATCTCCTTTGGCAGTGAGCTTACTCTATATACTCTTATCACATGCATAATGTATCATTTGCCTATAATTAAGTAGCCAACTGCCAATGGAGTAATTGCCCTGCAATGCACCCTTGCGCTTGGACTTGTTTTTGCATCTTGAGCTAGTTGGTGAGTTAAGGCTTCTTATTTGCACAAATATTTATAATTACGTATAAACGTACGTTATGGGATATGCGTTGCAATTGTCCATATATGTACTGAGCATATTCTTAGCACATGCACTTCTCACTATAAGGCTTCCTATTTGAACAAAATGTAGTAAATCTTAGAAGATCAAGAAAGTACAGGAAACAAAAGTTTGGATATAAAGAAAGCGCATATACAAAGTATGGCTCTAAAAAATTTGTACAAGGGCTATATTTTCAAATTTAAATTGACTATAGTAATGAGCCAATTAACTTAATGCCAAAGAGGGTTTTCTCCCATTCTTGAATCTCTTACCATCCTCTTATCAGACTCTAATTAACATGCAATGATGTAAGAAGAATATGATACTGTAATTAAAAATGGTGTGCATGTTGACCTGCTCTACGGCCTAAAGAGACTAATGTTATTCGTTACATGTGGATTTTGAAGCATACTAGCTTATAATAGTATGCTTTAACGATACAAGGCTCGACTTGTCGTCAATGGGAAAGTGTGCATGCTCGTATTAGTCCGCGAGTTTTTTTGGTGTCCCTTCCAACTAGATGGTGTTCGTATCCTCACTATAGGACCTCAAACTAGTGCAGTGTCATGTGTTTGGTTTTGTTGGTTTGCTATTGGCTTGCTTATTTATACCAAGAGCGAGACAATTCATTACTTCTTTATCAGTGTAGCTTAGATGTGCATTTTTCCTTGCATTGTGTTGATGATGTTGCCTTGATTACATCTACTACAATATTCATGCAACATATTATTTCCCTCTTGAGCACTAACCAAAATGTAGAGGACACATTATGGTACAATTTTGAGTGAGTTATTGCAATTTGTTGTTGAGTATAAACCGTTGTCCATGAGGTTAGAAATGGTGATATCAGGGTACTACCTCAATGATTTAGCCGTTGAACCAAATGCGTGAAGGCGATCATGATCTTCTAATTGACCCTATTAGAAACCTGGTAGAAGGTACTTTTAGTTCTCATCTAAAATGATTTGTATTTTTGAAATGTCAAAACGTACTAGAAAAAGAAAAATATATGATGATTATAATTTATAAATACCAAATCTTAAACTAAAATGTCAACAATTATTATACTACTAGATTTGTCTGTTGATCAAATTTAACACCTGCAACGGAGGAATAGTGCAAGAACAAAAGCATCATCGACAAATCCCGGAAAGAACTAGTGTAAAAGCAAAGAGATTGAGATTTTAATTTGATCCCCAAAAAACTAAAATTGACTTCGTGAGAATCAGTACCATCATGCTCAAGATAGGCAAAAGGCCTAACAATTGTAGCATATCCAATGAGAATGTGCGAATCAGTGGGTTGCAAAATAGTACTAAGAATTTGTGGCAGCTCGAGCATGCATCAATGTGAAGAATTGACGCATGAATTTGTACAAACTTTTGGCCCATTTATGAATTCGGCGAATGATTTAAGGATTTCAGCTCAAAATTACTCGTCTTGAACCCTAAATTTTTTTTATTTTCTGTTGGTCAACAAAATTTAGGGTGAGGGGATGGTTCCTCAGTGTAAGGGCAGAAATCAAACCCTAAAATTTTTAAATTGAGCCAAAGTGTCATTAGTGATTGAGGAAGTTTGACCGTTTTTAACTTGGTTATTTTAAATTTAAGGTGTATAGTATCTAGACCTAGTCTGGTTCCGGATTGCCGGTTCTCAGTTCCACATTTCATGGAACTGGAATCGGAACCGATCCTTGGCCGGTTTTCCGGTTTCAGTTCAGATTCCGATTCCGGCTCGTTCCACTCGGTTTAGGTTCCCTGCAACCGGAGAAAAATAAAAATAAATTAAGAGATTGTCTTTTGTTATATTTTTAAAAATATAAATTTCGATAAATTCAAATTTATTGGACCTCTTTGAACGTATGCATTCAGACCTAGTTATTATATATAAACATTTAGAGTTTGATTTGTATTTTTTTTAAAGTTTGGTATAATTTATATATATATTTTTTATAAAAAAAGAGAAACCAATGGTTTTGGTCGGTTTCGAACCTCAACCGGTGGTTCTGAACCACCTTTTTTTCTTTTTTTCCGAGCAATTATATCCAGTTCGTTTTATGTTATTTTAATAGTTAAATTTTTTATCCGTTCCTTATTTCACATTTGTATTTGATCATTTTTTATATAACCACTCTTTATCTACAAATTATACATGTAACTGCACTTTATATGTTGTTATACATTTAACTGTCCCTCTTGACAAATTGATACGTATGATCGTCCATTTGATAAAGAAGTATAATTACTTTTGTTACGGTTTCGATTGGTTCGAAGGTTCAGTAGGGTTCGGATTGACCTAACGTGTCAATGTTAATGATTTTTAAAATATTATAATAACTTACAAAATATTCTGTATATATACCTGTATTGGAAATTTCTAATACGATGGGCTACGCTTTTTTAAAACAGTGTTCTAAGTCGACCTATCTAATCTTGGGTTTCAACTCATTAGTAGTTTGGTCGAGTCATGCTCTTTGACCCCGGGTGCGGCCGTAGGCTTATACCTAAACCGGGCCTCTATTTTATATAGGGCCTCAGAGCCAAAAATATCTTATACAAGAAAATAAAAACAAATACTTATAAAAACTAGTAGTTCAAATTAGGGGTGTCCAAACCCGGTTAACCATAATTTCGGTTAACTAAAATTGCAAAGCTTAACCGAACAGTTAATCTCGGTTAACCAGAGATCGGTTAACCAAATTTTTGGTTCGGTTTTATCGGTTAACCAATAACCATTTATGTGATTTAGATTATCATAATATACATGAAATATAAATAAAATTATTAAAAATGATTAAACCATATAATCTAATTAGATTAGATCTTCAAAATATATACTAATTTTATATGCCTTAATACTTATAATAACCAAATGATACTTTAAACTATTATTGTATGTATCTCATTCGAACAGCATATTTAATAAATATTTTAAAGGGCTTATGTAGACACGTACAATGACATATTTGATAAGTAAATAATTGACATTACAAGTCACAATAAAATTAGGCAAACAAGAGAACTCAAAATTGCTCAATAGAAGTATAGAACAACATCATCATTTGAAAAATGACTAGTTTAAAGTATATCAAACTTATATATTAATATAAAAATATAAAAAAATTAATTTTCGGTTTTTCGGTTAACTGTTATTACGAAAATCATAAACCGAACCGAAAACCGTTAATATTCTCGGTTCGGTTAACCAAACCAAAAATTTAAATAGTGTCGGTTCGTTTAACCAAAGAATGTGCCGGTTTTTCGGTTTATTGGTTGGGTTTTTCGGTTTCGTTTTTTATGGACACCCCTAGTTCAAATGGCAGAGTCACCATAGTGGATGGAGCACGTGCATTATTTACCTGTAAACGTTGGGTCGAACCTAAATGCGTCAAGTGAACATTGATTTTTATCACAAGTCCAACAATTAGCCTTTAATTCGTGCATTTGTGTTACGAGGGTTTGCATAGGTCTCACAAAACCATACCACCGGGTTAGATTACCATATGGCGGTACCACGTTGTGACGAGTGGGGCCCCCACTGACATTTTATTTTTAAGAAATAGTATTAATATTCTACTCGGTAATATATTAGTCTCTCCGTCTTAAAATAATTGTCCAAATAACATCATGTATATGTATTAAGAAATAATTATTTTTTCTTATATTACCTATATTATTATAGAGTTAATTATTAGTGTACATAAACATGGAAATACGTATATGATTATGATATACTGTAGTTAATTATTAGGGGTATAAATGAAAATTGATGGAAAAATGTAAAAGTATTGTGAAACAAGAAAAGGTGATCATATAGACAACTATTTTGAAACGGATAGAGTATTTAAAAAACACATATATAAACAAACATCATCATACACTATAATTGAAATGAAATTAGGTCGTAAAAAACAAGATAGTGAAACATATTTTTAGTAGAAAATATTAAATATAAGCTAGTTATTAAAAAAGATATGGATTTCTGTGTAAAGTAATGGAAGAAAATGTATACAAAACTATCCATAATTAATTTTTGCTCAAGGTCTCTAATTTGTTAAGACCGGTTTTGTCTGCCTCAAATCTCCCCGCATCCGTCCTCCAACCGCTTCACTTCCACATTTCCGCCCGCCTCTGCGATAGCAACGCCATCCGTCCGTCCAAACACGGGTCACCTGTGTTGTATCTAAAATATATCGGTTTGAACTCTAAACTTGTTAATTGGATCATAAGGTTTCCTCAAATCCACTTTGATTTTAATATAAACATAATTATGTTTCATTTTATTTAGTCAGGTTAGGACTAATTTTATACTTATAGATTAAGCATATCGGGTTTATTCCAAGTTCAAATGATCAATGATCAAATTTTTAACAATTATATTTAAATTAAGCTATTTAGCCCCCTTTGGACTAAAATCCTAGTTCCGCCAGTGCATATATGGTCGAGTTTTGGTAAGTCTGGAGGAGTTTTAAGGTTCAAACCTATGATGTTTTTTTTTTCAGATGGGAGATACAATTTGAGTTTAAAATTTTCTTTTATTTTAGTATAAAATTAGGGTAAAAAACTAAAAATGCTATTTCCATTAGCTAATAGAGTGGGAAAAGAAATTATAGAATGGATAGTTAAATGCAACAATTTAAGAATGGGTGGTTAAGTGTAGACAAAAAAAAATAAAGATACACTAACGGTGAAATAAAATATGACTAAATGCAATCTTTGCTCTATTTTAATTTCAAAATTTAATCCTTTATTGAGCTAAAAAAAATAAAATAAAGGTGAAAACTTGTATGGAGTTAAATTGGCTCGTGTGTGGGCAAAAAAAATGATGGTCCAATGAGGCCTGGTGAGCCGAGGCACTAATGGATCCGGGTGGCACCGACCCGCTAACCTTCCACTGACAAGAGCGGGAGGTGGTCGCTGCACTGTGAAACCAGCCTCACGCGGTGCCCTCCACTCTAAGAACCGGGTCACCCAAGCCTTCGCTCAGGTGAACCGGTTCAGCTCCCTACTTGGAGAGGGCGGGCCGGCGATTGCCACCCACAGACCCGGCCCGGATAACCGAGGCCTAGCCCCATCATCTTATAGTCCCCGCTCGGGTTACAAGCCCACGCTACTGAGCTCGACGTATATGCTTTGTAAGTTGTGCATATATAAGGGGTACTTGGACCTTCCAGATTGTCGATGTGGGAAGTCTTGGGAGATGAAAGAACAATATCTCTTTCTTGCAAGGCAAAATTGCTGGGCAAATCTCCTTTGGCAGTGAGCGTACCCTTAAGCTAAGCACATGATGATCACATAATCAATGTATCATTTGCCTGTATTTAAGTAGCCAACTGTCAATGGAGTAATTACCCTGCAATGCACCCTTGCACTTGAGCTAGTTGATGAACTAGGCTTTCTGTGTAGAGGTTATATATATATAGGTGATGATGGGATATACCTTGTAATCTCCATGCATGTACTGAGCATGTTCTTAGTACATGCACCTATATATTAGAGCCAGAATACGTTGAGTTCTTTGAGCAGATGTGCCTTGTCCTACGACTTGACCGTTTCGATCGGTCAGTGTCGCTTTACATTCAGACAATGTACTTTGCGGTCCTGTTTTAAGGGAAGATTCTATCGACAGCAGTCTCTTCATACATGCCATTAGGTGGATTTGAACTTGAATGTTTTGAGAAGCCTAGTGCCACATTACCTCTAGAGACCAACTGGGTACATCATCAAGAAAAATACTTCAGCTCATAGAAAGTTAAAAAGAGAAAAAAGGGCCCTCAAAGGGTAGAAAAGTAAAAGTAAAACATGAAGTGTTGGCTAGTACTCCATAAAGAGCCTTGCATATCTGCATTACTGGGCAAATCCCCTTTGGCTTAACAGAGCTGCATTTTTCAGCAGTCACTATAATCAGCTTAGTTCCAAAGAGGAATTTACCCTGTAACACTCCTATGCATCCTGATCAGTACCCTTGTCAATGCATGAAATTTGAACTCCAACCCACTTTTATAGTCTGTGGCCAAAAGAAAGCATGCATGTTCCATTCTCATGCCAAATAGCATATTCCCATTAGCCTTACGACGTAGTCCTGGTAGCCGAGTCGATTTTAACCTCAAAGCTGAGAGAAACTGGAAAGGTTTCAAACTCGTGTAAATAGTACATTCTAGGAACATTCTCAAACGCATTGTGATCTGATCACGTCACATTGTGTTTAAAAAGGAAGTGCATATATTACAAGAAGCCTATTATCAAGCACTGATTAATTAGAGCTACCATTGATTTGTCGAGTTTTAGGGTATTATTTCAGCAACCATTTACTTGTGGAGTCTTCAGCTTCACAAATGCATTGACACTCTAGACCAAGAAAAAGGCTAATAAAGCAAGATATTTGGCCCATGGCTGATCCTTGATAGTACCTGGCAAGATGCTGTAGGATAATCAGTGCCTTTATCTATATGACAAGAACAATCCTAAGAAGATTGTGCTAGCATATGCTTCATCTGTGTTCAGCATATCCAAGATCTTGAAATAAGAATGCATTACTGTATTATCATGTGTAATCCGACCGAGCACACCTAAAGAAAAACTCTGCAACGAATCTTACTGAACTAGATTGTCATAAATAAAATAAAATAGAAAGGATACAGATAGCTAATAAATAGTTAGCAACACCTTTGTAACTAAGAAAAAAAAACTCACACATGACAGAAAGTGAACATCCTCCTCTATTTCCTAAAACAGAATAAATGGCTCCCTGGCAATCAAGCTGAAATTTTACATAGAACATTAGAACGGTATACAGTTCGGTAGATTGGTGTTAAAATGATGCAGCAAACACCCAATCCTACTAAAAATTGTTGGTGTTCTTCATCAGATCAAGATGAACAGCATCCCCCAGTCTTCATAGCAGAGACTTCCTTTCCAACATCAATCTTCTCCCCGACAGGAACAGTGCCATTGGCATCCTCCCCGGCTTCCATGGCTTTCTTCCTCACAATGTTGTAGATCTGAGTAAGGACCTCTGAAAAGGCACCGTCCACATTGGTGGCTTCAAGGGCGGATGTCTCCATGAAGTAGAGAGACTCCCTCTCTGCAAAAGACTTGCCGTCTTCTGTGGGGACTGCCACCAGGTGGCGCAGGTCAGATTTGTTGCCTATCAGCATGACAACGATGTTGGGGTCTGTGTGGTCTCTCAGCTCCCTTAGCCACCTCTCTACACTCTCAAAAGTCGAGTGTCGTGTGACGTCATATACCAGTAGTGCACCAACTGCACCTCGGTAGTATGCGCTGGTGATTGCTCGATACCTGGATACGTAAAAATTGGAGGAAGAACAAAGAAGGGAAGTTTATTTCACCCAGTCAAGACATGAAAACTGGAACTCAAGAGAAAACATTGATACAGGTGCAAAAGAATGACCCCTTAGTAATGCTATCGGTTAAGCTAGAAGGCAGAATGTGAGTGTGAATGGAAAGAAAGAGCTTATGTATATTATGTAATTGCTCTAGCTTCTATCCCAAACTTTTTACAACTCAACATGTATCAACATAATTTGTACTTCCAAGTTTCAAAATGTAGAACTATGAGAAGTGCACGAAAACAGTTGGACCTAATTCATGCCTCTTATACAATAAGCCTTATAATTCAATTTGCAGGTGCAACCAGTCTTGCAAAGTGCCAAGATCCTTGGGTCATTATTTACTCAAACGATGTACAACCATAAGCATACTCAAACTGACCAGCAGCCTATAATATTAACTTTGAAGATGATTATGATTGTGAATGCTCCTCCAAAGGCACATTGATAGCATTTCAAGTTACACATAGGAAAAGAAGACTAATAGAGCATTCTTCAAAACACTCCTTCAGAGCCTTTAATCTAGGTATAAGCTATGAAAATGCACTTCATTCATTCTTCTACAACCAAATACTCAGCCCCAACCAAATACTTAGTCCTACAATGAGAATCCTATGAGCAATGCAGACAAACAACCTTAGTATGGTACAATATCCCTTAGCACAGCACAAAAAGACAACATCTTTTGCAACTGGGGTAGAAAAAGCAGGACTATTTTTAGCTTCATGAATCAATTTCAAGCCTAGCCAATTAGATGTATGTTTGAGCATGTTCAAGTACACAGCCAAATTAGCGTTCAAACAGATCAACAAGTATCCAGATCTACACGAACATCTCAGATCTACACTAACCAAAATCAATACTCTCACCGCCGATCCGCCTAAATCCAGACCAAGCAAGAATCATGGTGCTAAACAGAGCAAAAAGAGAGGGAAAGAAACCCTAGATTGAAAGAATGAGACCTTTCTTGACCAGCAGTATCCCAAATCTGAGCTTTGATGACCTTGCCATCAACATTCAAGCTCCGAGTTGCGAACTCGACGCCGATTGTGGACTTGGACTCGAGGCTGAACTCGTTCCGGGTGAATCTAGAGAGCAAATTGGACTTGCCGACTCCTGAATCTCCGATCAGGACAACCTTGAAGAGGTAATCGTAGTCATCCTCTGCTCTGTAGCCGGACATTTTTTAGGGTTGTACTTGCTCTGAGTCTACCACGGCTAGCTGCTAAGCAAACTTTCCAGGATCTTTGTAGCAGAAGAATGGAGATCTGGAGACGGAGAAATGGAGTTAGGAAATGAAGAGTTGATTGGGCGGCTTTTTCAATAGGAACACACACGATGGGGGTCCAAGTGTTAGAATTTGGGGAGAGCAAAAACAACACAAGGCAAACTTGGGTCGATGGGGGCATTAAATTTAATTTTTAAATACAAGGAAAATTCAAAGAAAAATACAAATTTGAAAACTCTCATTTATTAGCGCGTTAATATCTTTATTTATTTTCGGTGGTGATAGTTTTTTTTTTGTGTAATTTTATAAAGTTTTTTTTTTTTTACAAAAAGATAATTTTTTTAAAGTTTTTCATCTATACTACCTATAGTATAAAGCGGAGACAATGTCTTCACAAAAAATTGCGCCACGTGTCATTTCAATAATAAAATATTCAATCGGGTCCTCCTTTATACAAATTAGGTAGTTAGAATTTCATGTAATCTTATCCCGTAAAAATTGATTAAAATTTACCAAAAATTATGAATTATCCCAAAAATTATAAACTATCACTTACCCAGAATTATTTATAATCTTCCCATAAATATTATTATTTAATAAAATGTCATATATATCATAAAGTATTTTTTAAACAAATCCAACTTATTTATATTATGAGTTGATTTACTATTGACAAAAAAACATTAATCATAATACGAAGATAAATATATGATCCTATCATTTTAACATGATCATTGACATTACATATCTATATTAAATTGGATTTATAATTACATTACCCGTACATGGTACGGAGGTTAAATTAACAACAACAACAACAACATTACCTAGTGAATCCCGCGCGAGCAGAGTCTGGGGGGTCAAGATGGGGGCATTCCAGACCTAGATGGAATGCGCCCGAGAAAACCCAAGAATCGAGAAACAACTAGATGTTGTATAATTGAGGTCCATGTCTTTTGCTTAAACCATATGACTTTTGACTAGATGTTCATAAATTTTAGGAACAATGACTCTAGTTCTAACTAAATGCTTTTAACATGAACAAACTTTAACAAGAAAAAACAAGAAAAATTAGTACCCCATATCACTATGAAATAATTACTTTACAAATATATCCTTGTTTTTTTCGGTTTGCAAAAATACCCAAAAATGTTGTAGAAATGCCTAAAAACATTACATAAATGCTTAAAATGACTAATTTTTGCTTTATAAATGAAAAAAAGAAACTATAAATAAATTCATAAATAAAATTTTCATTCATGTATTATTTAGAAAAATTATACTATATATTATAAGAGAATATTTTTTTCTTCCAATTTGAATATATAAAGAGATAAAAAGATTTTCTAGAGATTTTCGTATTACAATATTATCTTGTAAAAATTGTGAAAATTGGTAACAAGATTTTAGGAATATTTCCACTTCAAAAATTAAAAGAAAAATAAATAAAAAATAAATTGATTTCTCAAAAAAAAATGAAAAAAAAGACCAACTCAGATTAGGATCTCTTCCCCTCTATACACGTTTTTTAGAAGGAGAAATCAATGTTTGTTAGAAGAACGAAGACATGCTTACAAAAAGCGATGACAGTATTTTACAGAAGGGCGACAGGATTTTGGCTGTGGGTGACAGGATTTCGGGTGAGGGCGACAAGATGAATCTTACGCATAGCATAAAACTCAAACAATTTTTGAGTAAGAACGTAGGTACCCGACTTTGTGATTAACCCTAGCTTCGAAAATTATAAATATACGACGATAATACGTAAATTACGAAGTTTATGTTTACCCTTGTTCTATTTGAATTGAAAAAGTTTTTTTTGGAGAGAAAGTTGTTTTTGTTCTATTTTCAACCAAAAAAATAGTAAGGATGGTACAAATTTCAACAAGGTTGAAAGTAGTCCTTTTATATATGAAAAGTACCTTTGAGGGAGAAAGTGAACAAGGGCAAAATAGGTGTTGTAAATAAGTACTAAAAAAGGAGTTGAATGTTTGTAATATCCACAAGTTTTGAAGAATATTATACAAATTAATCGTTCTACTTTGTTTCAAAGTTATACAAACTTTTCTTACTTAAGATGTAATATGTTCAATATGATGAAGAATAAACATGGCAATTATAAACTAAGTTAAACAAAAAAACAAAGGAAATGGAGACCATGATCCCCGCTATGAAAGACACGGTGTGCAAAAGCCACATCCGCGATCCGAAAGGCCATGATTGTGACCTATTGCAGGTCATTTATTACGAGAAAGAAAGTGGCGATGAGATGGGTCACTCCAACCATACTTCTTCCTTTTCCTCTCCATAGCGTTGTGCAAGGTCACCCTAGGCGCCCAAGCACTCACACTTCTACCAGCAAAGGGAGAGACATCGGCCACATTCACACAAGCATCCTTAGCCTAATGTCAATTAAAGAGTAAAAGGTCAGCAGACCTAAGATGTTGCTCGTTCTCCGAGAGGACACCTATGGGAGCCTCTTTTCGCACCGCGATCCCGACCTTTGGAGCAAATCTCAACCACAATATCACGCACCAAGTTATGTCTGAACGTTACCCCCACCTCACTAGATTAGTGGGTTGAGAGTGACAGAACTCAACCCAAGGAGCAATAGACGGACACCTCATCCTAGTTTCCTACAGCAAGACACTCTTATCAACAAGATTGAGAACATTCTTGAAATCCACTAATAGCATAGAAAGCCCGACCTTCATACCCTTAGACTCAACACGCTGATTCACAATGCAAAACGGCCTCACAGCCCCCTGGAGCACACACTCCAAACTGAAAGTCTTGCAAATTGATTATCGACCCGTGATATTGATCATGACCTACTTGCTCTTCCATTAAGAGAGGTGAACTATGTTTCTTTATTGGATCTTTGTTTCTTTATACTTCATTAGGGCATGCCACAATATAAAACTCATTTGAGTAAAGTGCAATGATTATCACTAGTGTCTTCGGGCATTTAGTCAAACGGTTAAGCCTCCAAGGGTAGTACCCAGAGGTCATCAGTTCGACTCTCATGGGCAGCGCCCTCAATAAAAAAAAAATGATTATTACTAGTGAAAGATTAGTGTCTCATGCTTAGTAATTAATAAGCATAAGGTGACTAGTACAATTTGGAAAACCACTCTAGCTCCTTGTCATGATAGATTCTATTTTTCGTTCTAGATGTGCACAACACGTATATATGCTATGAGGTGGTTATAGATCTCATTAGACGATGATAGCATTTCATTTACTTCTTGAATTGTAAAAATTCCCAATAAACATTAAACACATAGTGTCATACTCTCGAGAAATTTTAAACCTCAAGATTCTATTACTGTCTTCTTTTGAGCTTTATTCACTTGATCGATGTCTCTCGCTTAAAAAACCGTATTGTTTTTGTAAATAAAAGTTAAAACAATGTTATAGTTCATTCTAAAAATCATGTTCTAGTGAAAATAAAAAGACCACTGTTGTACTTCATAATATTTTGTAGGTAAAATAATATTTTTTTAAAACCACATTTTTTCAACTTATATATAAACAATTTTGTAAATATCTTTTATTACCGCCTTTTTTTTAGCTTTGTTCTCTTGATGTCTCTTACTCAAAGAGCCGTGTTGTTTTTGTATAAGTTAAAATAATGTTATATTTCATTCTAAAAATCATGTTTTAGTGAAAATAAAAAGACCATAATTGTAGTTCATAGAATTCTAGATGATCTAGATGATTCATCTTAGGTAAAATAATATTTTTTTTGTAAATGACATGTGTTCAAATAATTTTAATAAGTCTATATATACATTTATATATAGATAATTTTATACTCCGTAAATAGTTTTTATGGAATCTAGTTAAGACAGCCAGTAAATTATCTGATTATATTTGTACCACATGACCCACATATTTATTAGAGAGTGATTCAGATAAAACCATCTCTTAAGATATAAACTACAAACATATAACAACCGTTAGATTCGAAGAATCTACGGTTGTGATTGAAAGGGGAAGTTAGAGGGGAGAATTGGGGTTTAAAAAGAGAAGGTGGCATTTTTGCAATTACACAAACATTGAAGGACAATATCGTCTTTGGCCTTCAAAATAGAAGTAAAACCCCCAAATCATCCATGGAGTAATCCTTCGTCCGATTTCCTTCGACAGATTTCGCCCTAGCGACCGGATTCAGATCCTAAACAGCCATTGGCGAATCGTCCTCCTCTGCAAATCCTACTACAATCTCGTCGAGTACGTCCTCCAAATTGTGTTCCTATTGCTTGGCCGATTTGCCGGCGTGTGAGGATTCAGGCGGATCCGACCATCAGTGCTGAAAATGTCTTCGCCGGGTGCACAGAGATTGCATTTCCTCCTACTCTCGTTTCGCTCCGTTTTCCTTTTTGAGGTCCGATGGTGGCTCAGGTAAGCCTGAATTTTCTGTTCGTATCGACTGTTGGTCGCCGAGATTGCTGGACAGCAAGCTAAAAGGTGCTGGTTCGAAGTGGATGATTAAGGCGGTGTCGGATTCGTGTTCGCCGGGGATTTCTAGGGTTTTTGATTGTCACGAGAGGCCGAGGTCAGCTGAGGAGGTGTGGAACGATGCCAATTGTGTGGCGCAGAAGAAATCCTCAATTGCAGGTGCCACAATGGAGAAGGCTATGGTGGTGGATGGAGTGGCGAGGGAAGCTTTGGAGTTGGATGGCGTCCTTGGTATGGTTGTTGTTGATAGAGAGGGAGAGCAAGATGAGAAGCTCGGCTATGAGATCTCCGCCCTCACTCTCGAGGAGGCAAGGATCCTCGTTGACTTGCTCCACGACAAGCTCGGGGTTTCCGCGGCGAAGACGGAATTCGACGTCGTCATCGAGGAGGTGCCTAGCAACAACAGGATCGGGGCGATTAAGGCCGTTAGGGCTCTGATGAATCTCGCGCTCAAGGAGACCAAGGAGCTCATCGAAGACTTGCCGAAGAAGTTCAAGGAGGGAGTCTACATTACAAGAAGCATCTCGAAGTCGTTGGTGTTAAGGTCTCAATTGTTTGATGTGTTTCCTTTCTTAATGGTGATTTATGCTTGTTTTGTTGAAGCAATTAGATATGCATCTCGTGCCACAGTAGATGACTCACCTTTGAAGATCTATGAAACGTTATGGATCTATGAAAGAATGAATTTGGAGATTCAGTTTATTTTCTCCAGCCAATTAGGCTCTTAGAATAACTCCATTTTTCCAAGCTAGATGTATTGTTGTGCAGTTGTTATTACTGTCTGAATGTATAGTCTGCCATTTCAGTTGTGCAATTGGTTAACCCTTGTGTATATAACTTGGATGTGTACCCATCTTGGTGTTTAACCTATACAATGGTTAACTTAGTGACTTTCAACAGAGTCTGATATATAGTGAGTGAATAATACTAGTATTTCAGTTCGTTAGTAACTACACACTGTGTGATATATGATCTTTGACCTCCTTGTTCATTATGTGGATGGTACAAGTTGACTCGAGCAGTTATGAAGCTTTGCAAATTTGGTAACATGGATTGCGGTATGAGTCAAATTTGAACAGGAAAAGAAAAAGAAACATTGTAATTGAAATTAGCTTGGATTTTAAATGTGAGGTTCAATGATGCTGGATACCATCTGTTCAAGTGATGACAAATAAAATGACGAGAAACACGTTCTTACAAATTGTACCTGGTGTATTCTTCAAGTAACTAAACCAAATATTTACGTCAACTTGAGTTTTTCAAGTAACCAAACCAAATAGGAAAAAAAAAACTATTTGTAGCACTAGACCATTAAAGGTGACATGCTAATTTACTATCATGTGTATGTATGATCATATATGGATCAACACCAATCACAAATAAAATGCTTGTAATTATAATTTGGCTCTATTTGAACTAGTTCATCATACCCTTGAAATAAAATTATGTGTACATTTTCCCTTCTTATTTATACTTATTTACATATAACGTGTTTATATATTTATCTATCATGTTCACGTATTTAAATACTATGTTCACATATTTTATGCATTTGTTCACAAATAAATGTGGTAATGTATCAGATTAGACACGTTCACATATTTGTCTTATTTGTTCACGTGTTTTACTAAGATGTTCACATATTTGTTTTCTCTGTTAAAAAAATGATGATTCTCTCTTCTTCTTCTGTTTTTAATTTTTTTTATGTTTGTTGAACATTATTTGATCATCATGTATATTTTTTTTATGTTCAGGGGAAGAAATCACTCCTCCACAAAACAGAAAAAGGAAAATGGGAGTGAGGGAGGAGGTTGATAAAGAGAAGAAATCAATGGATAGGCATTAGCCGGTAGAGGATGAATAAAATAGAAAGTTGATGTGATCTAAGAACGTATTAGGAAGTTAATGTAGAACTGACTACATATTTAATGGTGTTTTTTTACTTATATTTTAGACATGGAAACGATATTTTGTAAATATTCGGGGTTCACATTATGACTTTGATTATGTTCACGTATTTTAGATGTACGTTCACATATTTGAGTGTAGTGTTCATGTATTTGAGTATCATATGTTCACGTATTTTAGATGTACGTTCACATCTTTGAGTATAATGTTCACTTATTTGAGTATCATGTTCATGTATTTTAGATGTACGTTCACATATGAAGTATCATGTACTTTAGATGTACGTTCACATATGAAGTACTTGTGTTCACGTATTTGAGTATCATGTTCACCTATTTTAGAAGCGCGTTCACATATTTGAGTATAATGTTCACGTATTTGAGTATTGTGTTCACATATTTTAGAGGTACGTTCACATATGAAGTAATTGTGTTCACGTATTTGAGTATCATGTTCACGTGTTTTAGATGTACGTTCACATATGAAGTACTTGTGTTCACTTATTTTAGATGTATGTTCAAATTAATGTTGTCAAATTCTCGTAAATATATATGTAAAGCTTTCGAATTTGCACAATTATAAAGCATGACCTTTCTCTATATATAAAATTATAAGGATGATAAGTTGGGCTATAGTGCAAACAAATGCAGCAAGCTGCATTTGTAAGATAATTCGATGGAGATAGCAAGTAGAGATAGAGAAAAAGGTTGATTGCTAAATTTCTAATACATTCAAGTTCATGCATTATATGATGCATAAATAAGTATAAATAAGTTTCAATGGGTGAAAAAATTTATTATGTTTGTTTTCATGTTCACGTATTTTCTTTGGGTGTTCACATATTTGACGTGTGTGTTCATATATATTATGTCGTGGTTCACATATTAGTAAAAATGGTACATTAACGAAGAAATAGTTTATTATGTCTGTTTTCATGTTCAGGTGTTTTCTTTGGATGTTAACATATTTGATGTGGTTGGTCACATATTTTAGATGTACGTTCAAATATTTGAGTATAATGTTCACGTATTTGAGTATCATGTTCACGTATATTAGATGTACGTTCACATATTTGAGTATAATGTTCACGGATTTGAGTATCATGTTCACGTATTTTATATGTATGTTCACATATTTGAGTATCATATTCACGTATTTGAGTATCATGTTCACGTATTTTAGATGTACGTTCACATATTTGGGGATTATGTTCACGTATCTTAGATGTACGTTCACATATTTAAGTATAATGTTCACGTATTTTAGATGTACGTTCACATTTGAGTTACGTATTTTAGATGTACGTTCACATTTGAGTTACATTGGATTAATCTCTGCCCGATGTCATTATAAACATAAAATCTAGTTCATTTGTGAATACCATATACACATCATTTAAGTTACATTGCATTAATATCTTTTGCTTGAAATTGTTCTGTGCTTGAATTTCATACTGCAACGTACATTGACCAATTTGACCATAAACAAATTCCAATATAAAGCATGACTAGATTTTTTTGGTAAAGTCCTGGTACGAGCCAAAGAAGGCATATCCATACCACAAATTTGTTGAAGTTCAACGGGAGTATTATTAAAAACATGAAATCACCCAACATATGTCTATTGGTACGAGCCAACCAGTTTACATCCTTGTTTACTTTATTGTTGGCCATCTTGAGTAAGACACACCAGTTCGGTTTAGTGATCAATTGAAGACATCTCAAGATCATGGCAAAGGAGTCATTGGAAGGTGCCTCTGACTCCATAATACTATGGAGTACATCTTCAACACCGATCTCGAGTAGAAACACAATAGGAAGGTCTTCAAGGAAACAAACAATTCCAAAACTCTGCAAACCATGAGAAGAACAATTTCAAAGAATGCTTTCAGTGAAAGAAACAATTAAAGAACTCTGCAAATCGTAAACATCCAACTTCATTGCCATTAAGCTACATGTGTACATGGAGTGTTTTCAATGAAGCTTCAAAATACAATAAATTAGTGTCGTGCTGAGGAATTTTTATTGATTGAAATCACTTTGGCTTTGTGCAGGAACACAAAAAATTGGGAAAAAATAGGAGTCAAAGCAATCATGCAATAATTCCAAACATACTCAAAAAGCAGATTCATCAATCCTACCATCCAAAAAACAAATTCATCAAATTCATGATTTCACAAGTAATACAGATCTATACACAAACAATTCAATCCAACCGCATACAATGAAATCCCCTTTTAGAAACCTTGAAGCATTACGAGGAACAACAAACACTGACAAGAATAACAACAACAGAGAAGAATCCCACACAGATTCAGATCTATACACAAACAATTCAACCACTGACAAGCATACTCTAATGACATCAACAAACTCAACCTCCTCTGATCTTTCCACTTCACGCTAAACACACTATAACATGAACCCTAAACGAAGAATGCCTTTCATAAAAGGGGGGATTTCCTGATCCCAAACGCCCTAATAAATCCAAAGAAGAACTTAGACTTGCCCAAACAGTTCCGACCTAAAGCAATTTCGGATGTCAAATATGCGAAAGATGCAAGATAGGTGGGAGTTTACGAGAGCTCACCGTGACAGGAGCATCGACTCTTTGGACATTACTCTCTTCAACGAGGATCTCCATGGCTTTGAGACATAGTGCTTTCACCTCCGACTCCTTCAATGGCTCGCACCTCTTTAGTTGCTCTATTTGCCTGTCGAGGTCCGACATCTTTCTCGGAATTCTTATTCTTCTTCTTCTTCGCCTCTTAGCGAGAGAAGAAAGAGGCGATTTGAAAAGAAGAGAGAGCTTGAACACTCGTTGGCTATGGCTTCTTCTTCTTCTCCACTTCTCTCTTTTCACTGTCTTTGTCGTGCGTTCTTTTCTTAGGGCGAGGAGTTGGAAAAATCTCAACTTTTTTGGCCCCAAAATCCCAAGGGCGACAGGCGTCCAAATGAGCCCTGGTTTAGATGGAAAAAAAACATGTAAAATGACCATTGTACCCCCGCGTCCTTAAAAATTAAAAGGAGGAAACCTTTTAATCGTGGCCATCCATCTCCACGATCTAACGGCTACAACTTGTTTTTAGTTTATAGGTTAATTTTGATTTTCATTTGAACCAATTCCTTTTTATTATTATAATAGGAGAAAGAGTCATGTAGGAAGGTTTCTTGGGGTGAGAAATAGGAATGATTGTGCACCGTTCGATCTAGTGCATCCAACGGCTCAGATTATAACGTTTTTTTTTAATTTCCGCGCGCGTGAGTCTGGGGCCTACTTCCACCACCTTTCCGTTTCATTTGCAAAACACTACCAAAACCGCTCTCTCTCTCTCTCTCTGGCGAAAACAGTTCCGCTCAATCCCCCCTCAAATCTCGTCGATTTTCGCTCGGATTTTTGCAATCAAACTGCAATTCGTACAATCAAACACACAAACAATGGCGAGATCGAAGTCTTCTCCTGCAAACACGCGAGGTATGCTCAATTCGAAACCCTAGGTTTTCGGTTTTTTTGATTTTTGTTTGTTTCGGACTCTAATTCTTTGATTCTGTGCAATTTCGCTTGTTTTTGCTTAGATTTTCCGTCCAATTGTGTGCTGATTGAGCCGGATCTGGTTGATTTACAAGTGCATACAGCTGGTGCGACGACCCTAGGCTCTCAAGAGGCCCGTACTTGTGGATCACGACGGCGTGCTCAGTGGTTTCGCTAGTGTTCTTTTCGCTCAAGGCCGAAGTGGACAAGATCTATAGAGTGCGGATCCGAGCTCCTCGTGGCCGGATCTAACCGAGGCGGTGCTCTCATAAGCACTCTGCCTCTCGTCGCCGGATCTGGCCGGATCTAGTTCAATCCACGATCGTAATTGCACAATCCACGATCGTAATTGCACAATCCACGATCTAGTTCAGTTTTTGAGCGAGTTCTCCGGGATTCTCGTGCGACTCTGCTCTTTAGGTGACGTATACTGTTAGGGGAAGCGACCGTGTTCAGGTTGTTGGTGTGGACCGCAAGAAAGTTCTCGAGACAACCATTACTGCTGGGAGAGCTTCATTGTGTCGAGGTTATTTGTTGTTGTTGTTGTTGTTGTTCAAATTGATCTTCAGGCGTGTTTAGATTGGTGTATTGAAATGGTTGAAATAGGTTATTGAATCTTTGCCTCAAGAGCTGTTGGTGAGTGGTTTCTTTCAAGTCTCAATCTCAATTATTTCAATTGGATGCATTTCTTTCGAGTTCGCAAGTCTTTTAGAAGCTTTCAGAATCAACATTTTCAAAGTTTTCGATTACTAATTGAGTTTACGGTTTCAATTTGTGCAGATTAAGATCATCTGTGGCGTTAATCACGACGACCTAAAGCAACCCGTCCACGTCTCCAAATCAATTAACGAAGCGGTTAGTAAACATTTTTCTAGTTTCACATCAAGTTCTGAAATGTTCTGGTTCAATCTCAAAGAAACTGATTTTTCATGATGAAAATTGTGTAATGCAGGCTAAAATCTCGAAAGAAATGCATTTCGCATTTGCGACTCCGTCGAAGGTGTCTACGTACTTGTGTTTAGAAAATCTGTTCATTCATTGTTACTTAAGTGCTAATGTTGAACAGGTTCATCCATATTTGCTAGTTTTGTTCATATTTGCTGAGCTCAAATTTGTAATTTGCTGGTGTATGTTGGAAGTGATTAAAATGAGCTGCTACATGTTATTGTTGACTTGTTGGTGGTTTGTAGTTGTTTTCTCTTGGTTTGATGGCTAGTTTTGGACGATTTTTTGAAGTGGATATATACAACTTGGACATGAGAAGCTCTTATCATAATTGAGATTGATTTGTTCATTTCTTATCATAATTGGAATGCTTACTATGATTACACAATCGACGATCGTGATTGCACAAACGTGACCATTGAGTTGCACAAACGTGACCATTGAGTTGCACAAATAAAATTCAACACTTTGACAATAGAGTTGAACAAATATGAATGAACTAACCATTGAGTTGCACAAACGTGACCATTGAGTTGCACAAATAGAATTCAACACTTTGACAATAGTGTTGAACAAATATGAATGAACAAACCATTGAGTTGCACAAACGTGACCATTGAGTTGCACAAATGTGACCATTGAGTTGCACAAACGTGACCATTGAGTTGCACAAATAGAATTCAACACATTGCCAATAAAGTTGAACAAATATGAATGAACAAATTGACCATTGAGTTGCACAAACGTGACCATTGAGTTGCACAAACATGACCATTGAGTTGCACAAATAGAATTCAACACATTGACAATAGAGTTGAACAAATATGAATGAACAAATTGACCATTGAGTTGCACAAACGTGATCATTGAGTTGCACAAACGTGACCATTGAGTTGCACAAACATGACCATTAAGTTGCACAAATAGAATTCAACACATTGACACTAGAGCTGAACAAATATGAATGAACAAATTGGCCGTTGAGGTGCACAAACGTGACCATTGAGTTGCACAAACGTGACCATTAAGTTGCACAAATAGAATTCAACACATTGACAATAGAGCTGAACAAATATGAATGAACAAATTGGCCGTTGAGGTGCACAAACGTGACCATTGAGTTGCACAAACGTGACCATTAAGTTGCACAAATAGAATTCAACACATTGACAATAGAGCTGAACAAATATGAATGAACAAATTGGCCGTTGAGTTGCACAAACGTGACCATTCAGTTTGTGTTGAACAATGTACACCTTGTTAAAGTGACTCACATGATACGTATGGATGTGATCCTCCTTCACCAGATTTGTTAGGCCACATTCAAACACCGAAGCGACAATTTCCGTCTGAACATCATAGAATTCAACACCGAAGCGACAATTCATGATACGTATGGATGTGATCCTCCCTCATCTTCTGCGTCTTCATCTTCATCTTCCTTCTCAACTTCCTTTTTTTTTCTCTGTTTTTGCAACAATCTGTTTAGTGGTTGTAGATTGTGCAATCTTTGTAGTTAGTTCCTTTCTAAAGCCTTCCTTGTTGCACAACATGAATTTCCAAATTATACTCCCATCACGAGATCTTGTGGTAGTCCCGCTACGTGGTTGGAATCCACATGCCCGTGCGTAGTCTTTATAGAAGTTTGCTCCTTGTTGCCAAGTTTGGAAAACCATCCCCACTTGAGGTCTGAGTTTATCATCACAAAACGGTATGTAATACGTAGTGTTTCCAGGAGAGATGGAGATCTTCAAACCCTTCTCTTCTTCAGCTTTACCTTCATTAGTGTGAAATAACATCAACAATAAGTTATTGGAGCTCCAGTAATGAAGTAAACTATTTTGTTCAACTGTATAATAAACTTTGTACAACTAGTAAGATTGTTTGTGCAACTAGTAAGCTTCTTTGTGCAACTAATAAGGTTGTTTGTGCAACTATGTCTGTGTTTTGTTTATGTGTAACCATGTTTGTGCAACCGTATATCATCATTGTGCAACCAATATAAGCATTTGTTCAACTCTGTTATAAACACGTTATAACACCATCGTAATCTGTTTACGTGTTTTTGTATAGTCGATTCTCAATTTATTCAACTAGGAATCCCAATTACAATTTGTGCAGCTGATATAAGTGATTGTACATCTCTATTAACTAGTTTGAGAACAACAATCGGTTTCAATGACAGGAAAACTGTTTTTATTGAGCAACTTTATGAATTTGTTCAAGAGAATCGAAGAAAGTTTTTACTACCTGGTTCCATTGCTTTTGTAGTTGATTTAGTTCGAATCGGAACAATGTTTGGGATCTGTTCAAAGTTTTTGTTCTATTCGTGCTGAGATTTGCTCGCAAATTCAGATCTGAAAACCAGATCTGAAAACGCGAAAACGAGATCTGGCGAGGCGATTGATTTGTTGCAGTTTGTTCTCAGATTTGACCTACAATCAAAGCGAGTTACAGATTTTGGATACGAAAATCGATTTCGGAGGCGAAAATCGACGGAGACGAGCTGGCGATTTTCGCGAATGGGAGTGGGGCGATTTTCGCGTTTGGGGGGGGGAGAGGAGGGTGAACAGTAGCGCGTTACTGTTCACGCGTTTTGGGGGGCCGAATTTTTGCCTTTTTTTTTGTTCCGTGATCAACGGCCCAGATTCATTCCTATTTCCTACCACAATAATCATTCCTACCGGATCCGGACCCTTATAATAGGGTGAAAAATAAGTTGCGTTAAAGTCAAGCAAGCACAAAATTATTGTACTGTGATTCTGTAATTGTCTCCTCCAGCAAGCACAAATATACAGTGTACGTACATAGCGATTAATGAACAATAAATTGATTGCACAATTTTGTTGAAGAAGAAATGTCAGTTCATACTAAATGATACTGATGCTGATGCCTATTGCCTAATAAAACCAAATAAATAAAACAAAAACAAAGGAATCCTTTTGAGCTAGCTAGCTATATCGCACATTGTACCATAGGAGTATCATTCTTGGGTCTACATCAGCCCCTTCGAATGAGCACCGGTATGCCTGCAAAAACAAGAACAAATATATAAAGCCCTCAACTGAATTATAAATCCACCAAACATTATTAACAAATTATCCCTAATATTATACAGTAATTTCTATGCATTCAAAAAGAAATGTCATTTTTGTGCACTTATTATATGCCG